>JANLNO010000006.1:2976666-4465000 GCA_024678965.1 Bradynema listronoti
AAACGAAATTTTGGTGGCGGAAACGTCATGATTTGGGCGGGCTTCAGCGCCTTTGGAAAAACGTCGCTGACCTTCGTTTCGTCAAAGATGAACAGCGGCAATTACCAGGCAGTTCTGGAACAGAACCTGATCCCGTATCGACGACGCTTCAGTGCCGCAAACTTGATTCTACAGCAAGACAATGCGGCGGTTCACGCAAGTCGGTCGACGAAAGCCTGGCTCACGGAACAAAACATCCCTGTGCTCGAGTGGCCTGCGATTTCTCCGGACTTGAACCCCATCGAGAACCTCTGGGGTGTCATGGTCCGTGATGTGTACGCGAACGGCAGGCAGTTCGACACGGTCGAACAACTGAAAACAGCCATTACTGCTGCTTGGAGTCGAATCAGCATTGAAATGCTGAAAAAGTTGATCGGAACAATGCCGAAGCGAATTTTCGAAGTAATAAGTAAAAACGGTGAATGCACTCATTATTAATTTTTTGTTGTTTTAATTGTTATCTGTTGTTTTAGTAATAAATAATTTTTGAACGTATCATTTTTGGACAGCGTTATTTGCAAAAAATGCTATAAAATGCATGAATATTTTTAGAATGCAACGAAACTTTACACACCGTTTTTAAGACTTACTATCTACAATATTCTACATTTTTACGTATTTTTGATGTAAATTGTTCGAGTTATATTCATAAAAGTGGGTGAACGTAACTTTATTGGACACACTGTATGGCTCGGAAAATATATATATAGCCCGGAAAATACGTATATGGCCGGAAAAATACGTATATGGCAGGGAATTATATTTTCCCGTAACATACATATATAATATATATTTTCCAAATTGAATATTAAAATTCCCGTGTATAAGCCACTGTCGTTCGACGAATTTTTAAATTTTAAATTGGCCTTCATTCTGTTATTTTATGTCTGCTAAGCATAAAATTTAATGAACACCTTCATTAAAAAGCAGGTAGTTCTAAAATTTTGGGCTCAACTCTGTTTATAACAGAATAAAGACCAAGTCAAAATTCAAAAATTCGTCAAACGACCGCTTCTTATTAACTCGAACTTAGGGTATATAATTTTCATTTAAGAGCTCAAACTTTCTAAAATTTACAAAAAATATTTTGAAGAAAAAATAGCAAACTACAATAATATTTTTTAGCGACCACTGATTCTGCAAAACTAAAGGCTATGGAAAAAATGAAAGAGGACATGAGTCGGGTCTGCTCTCCTCACCCGAGTGTTTCTACGGGTCAACAGGGATCAATTTCTAGCGCGAAAACGACGTCAAAAAATAATGCTGCCGAAATGGAAAATAATGAAATTAACATATCCACTTCGTCGGGAAATTTAGGCATCGCTCATCCCGCAATTGTACATTCCAATGGCGCAGATACTATTGTTTCGGCGGCAAATAATGGCAGTAGTAGCATCGTCACTTCGAATGTTCCGTCTACGACGAATTTTTTGTCCTCTTCATCCGCGAATTATTACGGAGCTGGTGCGGTTAGTACATCAACAACGTCTACAGTTAATAGCGGAATGGCGTCTTCGCAAAATGTTGTTGTAGCTACAAGCGTGCCCACAACGTCAGCCGTGTCCAATTGCGCGACAACGGCTGGAGGCTGCGGCATACGCAATGCGCAAACCCAACGAGATCGCGAGTTTCGCGCTCAGCAATCCCAACAGCAACAACAACAGCAAGGTGTCAACACGCCTCATCGTACCGGCTATAAAACAGCTAATAATGCGAACGATTTCAAGGTTGGCAACAATATTAATGTAACTGTGTTGACAGTTGCCGGAAATTTGCACACTTTTGACGTTGATTATGTTTTTCGTTACTATAAAATTATTTTTCAAAAAATCAATTTAAGCCATTGGATTCAGAATTTATTTCTCTATCGAATGCTTTTTGAATCTAAGTCCTAGATAATTTAGAAAAAAAGTTATGATTGAAAAAGTAAATGGAATTTCGCTTTTTTGGAAATTTTTAGAGTGACTTTACTTTTTTAAGTGTAACTTTTTTTCCAAATTAGCTAGAAATTTCATTCAAAAAGCATCCGATAAAGAATTAAATTTTGAATCGAATGGCAAAAATTAATTCTTGATAAAGTAATTTTATCGTAACGACAAACCGGCTCAAAGTCAAAAGTGTGCAAAAGTTCGTTGTGCTCAAATTTCCGGCGACCGTTTGGACCAAAAAATGATTTTAAATACAATGGGAATTTTCAGAATAATAATTCAGCATCAACACCTCAATATTATCAGCAACGACACGGGTTAACTATTAATGAAATAGGACTAGCGGGAGCTGCTGGGAACGCCGAAACCGTTGCATCATCCCTACAGTTTCTCGGCTCAACAACTAACGGCATTCCGACTAGTTTTACCTCACCGTTATTACAACAACATCAACAACAAACGCAACAAACACAACAAAATTTGAAATGTGGAGAAGAATTTGTGTCTTCTAAAGGTCCACAACAGCAATCTAGGTATTTACTTAACGGCAATCACACAACTGTCACATCGACCGCAACATCGGTAACGCGAAAAACTGGAAATACGGCGTCATTACCCAATTCGCAGCCTTCGTCAGGCGTTGCACCTACAAATGTCACCACAAAAACAACGATGCTAACGGCACCACAACAGTCCGGTGCGACAATGTTCCAATATTTTAAAGAAAATCAGTAAAAAAAAGTCGATGGAGCGATATTTTCAGATGCGACATTTGCGAATTTTCAACTTTGACCATCTTTTTAAAGACCACATCGTTATATATTTTACTATTTCGATTCGGAATTTAATTCTCTATCCATTATTTTTCGAATCAAATTTTTAAATAATTTGTAAAAAAAGGTTACAATTGAAATTGTAAAGTGGCTCAAAAAATTTTCAAAAAATAAAAATTGATTTTACATTTTTAACTGTAACTTTTTTTATAAGTTACTTAGAGATTTGGTTCAAAAATTAATCGATAGAGAATTAAATTCTGAATCGAAATGAAAAAAATTAATTTTCATAAAAATAACTTTTTGGACCTTAAAAAGTTACTCAAGGTTGACATAAGCGAAAATGTCGCATCCACAAATGTCGGTGCGCCAAAAAGTTATTCATAATTCAAAGAGAAAAGAAGAGACTTAAAAAGTATTGAATGTATTATTATATTTATTGATCAAACGTTCTATTTCTTTACTTTACATCAAATTTTATTCGAAATTGCAAAAGTTGATTTTTTAAACTATTACCATAGCATAAGGCCGGGTGTTTTCAGCCAAATTTAAATTAGCGCTAATGGATTCAGTCTGCTGTATTGGATCTAAGCGAGTCCCATTTTTATAAAACTGAAACGAAGACGAGCACACAAAATTTGGACCCCAACGGATTCGCTGCAACAGAATGAACTCATTGGCGTCAATTTAAATTTGGCTCAAAACATCCACGGCTTCGACACACGAAATTAGGGTATTGAGAGGCAAGGTTGAGACTTGGCTCCGAGCAAACTCATGACAGACGAGCAGAGCACCATTATGTTTCGTCATTTTAAAAGAAAAATATAATGGTTTTGTCTGCTCGTCTGCCAAAAATGCCGGGGTCAAGTCGGAGTCAAGTCACAACACTGTGGAGAAGTAAAATAAAAGTTCAAGGGTTATTTTTTTTAAATAAGAAATCAATGCAAATTTTGGTTTAAAGCTTTTGATTTATAAATTACGATACAAATTGTATTGTATCATACAAAATAAAATGTGTTAATAATTTCATCGTTTTCCATTTTCACGAGCAAATTTGTATATACCTTATTATATCAAAAAAACACCTATAATATATGTTTTGAAATTATTTACAAATCCGACAATTGCACATTTTTCAATTTTGACTAATTTTTCAAGCACCAAAAAGTTACTTTTAAGAAAGTTAATTTTACTACTCCGATTCAGAATTTAATTTTTCATCCATTACTTTTAAAATTATATTTCTAGCTAACTTAGT
Organism: Bradynema listronoti; assembly: GCA_024678965.1. Lineage (NCBI taxonomy): Eukaryota > Metazoa > Nematoda > Chromadorea > Rhabditida > Allantonematidae > Bradynema > Bradynema listronoti. The sequence continues at coordinate 2,980,665 of JANLNO010000006.1, forward strand.
TAAAAAGTTACAGCTAAAAAGTAAAGTTACTTGTTATTTTTTTGATTTACTTTACTATTTCAATCATAACTTTTTTTCAAAATTATTTAGAAATATGATTTAAAAAGTAATGAATAGAGAATTAAATTCTAAATCGAATGGCTAAAATTATTTTTCTGAAAAATTCTTTTATTCTTCTCAAAAAATTAATGAAAGTTGAAAAGCCGCAAATGTCGCTGCACCGTTTTGAAAACATTAAGTCGAACCTGTCTATATACCTTAATTTTGCATATATATAAGGCCGGGTGGTTTGAGTCAAATTTAAATTGCCGCCAATGAGTTCATTCTGTTGTATTCAAGGAAGTTCAAATTTTTTGCCCACTCATGAGGCTGAAACGAAGGCGAGCACAAAATTTGGACCCCAACGGATCCGATACAATAGAATGAACTCATTGGCGCCAATTTGAATTTGGCTGAAAAAACCCGGCCTTATACACACGAAATTAGAGTAATTTTTTAATGACTTAAGAGTAATCTATAAATTTGCTCCGAAATTCAGGGAGAAATTGTTAAAAAATAATAATTGATCTCATTTTATGCTTCTTGAATTATCTATAATATAAAAATTCTAAATTTAGAAAAATTTAGAATTTATTATTAAGCTTTTATAAAAATTTCTTCGATTATAAAATGGGTTTAACATTAATTAATTAAAAATTAATTAATTATTGTCTTATTTACCCTAATTTCGCGTGTATAAGGCCAGATGTTTTGAGCTGAATTTAAATTTGCGCCAATGAGTTCATTCTGTTCGTATCGAATCCGTTGGGGGTCTAAATTTTGTGCCCACTTTTATAAAACTGAAACGAAAGCGGGCATAAAATTTAGACTCGCTTGAATTCGATACAAATAGAATAAACTTATTGGCGCCAATTTAAATTTGGCTCGAAACGTCCAATCTTATACACACAAAATTAGGATAATTTTTAGTGTGATTTTTTTTTCATTGTGAATATTTATTTTAGATTTGTTGTTTTTTATTTTTAAAATTTTGCTCAATTTTTAGAACTTTTCTTTATTAACTTAAAAATAAAAGAAAATAAATTTCACTTTTTCGTAAGCATTTTTTTTCATTTTTATTTAAAACCCATTGGCGCCAATTTAAATAATAAACTCATTGGCGTCAATTTAAATTTGACTATTCCACTTTTTTAATTCAGCATCCTAGCAATGTTAGGCGGAATTTTAATTGGAAAATTACTTGGATTTTTAACTCCATCCACGCATTTATCTCATCCTAATAAACTAAAGCGCTATTTCTGTCCCGTTTTTTAATATCTTTTAAATTTGCGTCAAAAATTAATAGCCAAATTGGTTAGGCATTTTGAAATTTTTCAACGATTTTTTGAGTTCAGTGAGGAGGCGTTTTTAGAATAATATTGGGATGTGAAGTGTGGGAATTGAAATAGCATTTATGATCCGAGTTAGATTAAGTAGAACCCAATCGGCGTCAAACATTTTTGAGCGAGACTATTTAAAACCTCTCGGCGCAAAAAACATTTCGGAAGGGATTTCAGAGCCGCGTATGCGGCTGCGACGAATTTTCTAATAATCTATTATTGCTTCAAAAAAAAAAAAAATTTCTAGTTCGTATTGGAATTTTGCATAATCTCAGAAGAATTGATCAAAAAAAAATCGTCAAGCGACATTTGCGAGTTTAATTAATTTTTTAAGGACCACATCGATTCATTTAAAAAAATTAATTTTAACTATTTGATTCAGATTTTTTAACTATTCTATTCATTACTTTTTAAATCATATTTCCAAGTAACTTTAAAAAAATGTTACAGTTGAAGTTGTAAAGTCGCTCAAAAAATTTTCAAAAATAAAAATTGACTTTACATTTTTAACTGTAACTTTTTATATAAGTTACTTAGAGACTTGGTTCAAAAAGTAGTGGATAGAGAATTAAATTCTGAATCGAAATGATAAAATTAATTTTCTTAAAAATATCGTTTTAATGCTTAAAAAATTAGTCAAAGTTGAAAAATTCGCAAATGTTGGTGCCCAGAAAAAATTTTTAATTACTTTATGAAAATTAAATTATTTATTATTTAATTTTTTTTACATAAAAAACAACAAAAACAACAATGTAAAGTAAGCTATTGTAAGATAATTTACAATAGGATAATGCAGAATTTATTGAACTCAAATCGATATTACAGTCGAGCCTATGCAAAGGTACTTCCACAAACCGAGCGCCGACGTAATTGGCGGGACTAGCTCTGCCACAAACCATAGTATTTCGATCTCTTATCTAAATTAAAATCCATTCTAAGAGCGTTTAAATTTATTAGTCACAGGTAGTGTTGTGACTTGGCTCCGAGTTGGCTTCGGTAAATCCATGACAAACGAGCAGAGCATCATTATTTTTATAGAAAAATATAGTGACTTTGTCTGCTCGTCTGCCAAAAATGCCGAGGTCAACTTGGAATCAATGTTGGCTCTACAAATGGCTCCGGATCATTTGGCTGTTCGCTAGAAAGCCAACTGGTCGGAGTCATCTATTGGAGCCGGAGCCATCTGGAGTCATTTATGTCTTAATTTCTCAATTTATGGAGTCAACTGGTTTGTCGTGGCTCAGGCTTTTTTTTTGAAAGAGCTGAAAGAGTTGCTGATCCGTTTTGGTCTTCTGCAGAACCACTCTTTGTTATATTTAGCAAAGAAGCAGCGAAAATTACCTTATTTCTGACTCTGTCTTATATTAAGAACAATTAAAAAATTCTGAATACTAGGTTTTGTAGAGCTCGAAGAGCTCTATCAATAGGTATAACTTTTTCATGTTTTTTCGAGATTGAAAACGAAAAACATTATTTTTATAGAATGAGCTACTACAAGATCATTTTTATTTCGTGGAAACGATCTTGATTTTATAGAACTTTAAAACACTCGCTGGGCTCCGAAGATTCAACTCGGAGCCAAGTCACAACACTGCTCGGAACCAAATCTAGTCACAGGTGTTCCGTGAGAAAATAAAAGCACGTAAAAAAGTCTTGAAACGAAATCATGCCAAATTTAACATTTTTCAATTTTTGAAAAAATAGTCCAAAAAATTTTTAAACCGATTTTGCGTTACGAAACCATTGAAGATAGTCAATGCTTTTACAATCGCAAATAAAAGAATTTCGGAGAACAATCGAATTTGCGGGTAATTGATCCGCAAAATTGCGTCTAAAATTTTCATCGAGTCGTTGAAAATGATTTCTAAAAAGAATAGAGAAATATATGTATAAAAAATTTAAAATTTTTCATTTTCGTACAGATTATAATTTATAATTTTTGAGAAATTATAAATTATAATCAAAAAAAATTTTTTTCAAACAATTACCCTAATTTGATGTGTATAAGGCCGGATGCAAATTAAAATTGACGCCAACGAGTTCATTCTGTTGTATCGGATCCAAGCGAGTCCAATTTTGTGTGCCAGACTTCGTTTCAGTTTCATAAAAGTGAGCAAAATTTGGACTCCAACAGATGTGATACAACAGAATGAACTCATTGGCGTCAATTTAAATTTGGCTCAAAACATCCGCGGCTTATACACACGAAGTTAGGATAATACAAATTTTGGATTATATGCCATCGTTTGACCTGCTCAAATCCACGAGCTCAACATTTGAAAGACACGACGTGTTCATTGCGATCGTTGCAAGAAAATTTTGTCTCAAATCCACAACTCGAATTGATGGAAATGGACAAGCCAAATTATATGGTACCAATGTTAAATAGTTATAGCTGAGATCAATTAGCTAAATAACGCAATTTTTTAATACGTACTACATATTATAAAAAAAAATGAATATGTAAGTATACCTGCAAATGTTTTAATTTTGCATTTTCAAACATTTTCATCATCAAATTGAATTGATTTGTTCGATTTATTACTGAAGTAAAAGCTCGTCTCAAATAAAGCTAGAAAAATTTATCATAAATTAATTTTCAGAAAAGTAGCTTTATGCGTTTCAAAAAAAGTTAGCCAAATTTGAAAAATGCGCAAAGGCCTAGACGATGCCTAACGGGTGTTTTCTCATTTTCTCCATCGGATTCGGTACCCTTTTGCCGCCGTAATCTTTTTTCGCATTTTCTTCTTTCATTTTTCCAACTTTATATTGACCCATTTGCCGGCTTCCCACCCCGGGTTCCGTGGCCTAATCGGATAGGGCGTCGGTCTCCGGAGCCGAAGATTGCGGGTTCGAGTCCCGCCGGAATCTCCAAAATGTTCACTCTTTTTGGCACATTTTTTTTTGATTCATTTTACAGAAAATGGCTTCGGCAAACCCATGACAGACAAGCAGAGCACCATTATTTTTATAGAAAAATATAGTGACTTTGTCTGCTCGTCTGCCAAAAATGCCGAGGTCAACTTGGAATCAATGTTGGCTCTACAAATGGCACCGGCTCTATAAATGGCTCCGGTCATTTGAAATCGTACGGCTCCGCTGCGGTCGGAGTCATCTATCGGAGTCGGAGCCATTTGGAGTTTATTTAACGAGGCTAGATTAAAGAAAATTTATTTTTAAAAAAAATCACATGTGTCAAATGAGGCGTATGATCAAGAAAATGAACGTTCTCCGGTGAAAGGACAATTTCGTTGTTGCTCAAGTCGAGAATCATAATATTCGGTGTTGCGCGTAACGCATCCGCATACAAATTAACAATATAATTGGCGGAGAGATTTAGCACCCGAAGGGATTCGTAAATTACTGGACTTCCATTCACAATACCGAAAAGAGGCGTTTCGTCTGGAAGATCCTGGAAGTTATTTCCATGAAATGTGATCTTTCGAGCATTTCTAGAAAAAAATAGCTTAAGATCGTGTATACTGAAATTATCCTAATTTTTCAGGCGTATAACGCGCAACCGCCCGAAAAATTTTTGAATTTTTGCTTGGGATTTATTCTGTCATTATTGGATATACACAAAATTAAATAAATATTTTCTTTAAAATGGGATCAAGGTATAGAGGGCAAAAATAGAGCGCTCATCGGCAAATATAACATAATGAAGCCCAAGCAAAAATTCAAAAATTGTTCGAATGGTCGCGCGTTATACGTCTGAAATTAGGGTAAATTAAAAATTTTTTTATAAATATACAAGGAAAAAGCAGACTTATTACCAGTGTTATGACTTGGTTCCGGGTTGACTCCGGAGCCCAGCGAGTCGCCAGCGACTCTTTTAGCTCTTTTCAAAGAAAACCGGAGCCACGACAAGCCAGGTAACTCGATAAATTGTAAGCCTTTCAGACATAAATGGCTCCAGATGGCTCCGGAGATGACTCCGATCGGTTGGCTCCGCAGCAAAACCATATGACTCCAAATGATTCGGAGCCATTTATAGAGCCGGAGCCATTTATAGAGCCAAGTAAGAACACTGGTTATGACAATACGCGATAATTATTTTTTATTTTGTAAAATTTTTGATTGAGCAATTCCTTTTAGCCAAATTTATAAACAAAAATTCTTAAAATAAATAATTAATATGGGATTATGAAATTTAAACTGTTTTTTGAATATTAAATTTATGTATAATAAATATTTATATTGTCTGAAATTTACGGGTAGTAAACATTCAAATGCTGAAAAACGGCAATATCAACAAATTGCGCGTTTATGCAAGCGACTTCAACCGCATCTATATTCAAATCATTGCAGATACAAGCAGTAAAATCGCCTAAAGCGCCTTTGCAAAGAAAACGAATGTTAGGATCCTAAAATAATTCCGATTTTTGTGTACTAACTCGACATTTTTTAGGCATACCGCAATTTGCGGCTTTATAATTTGCGGCTCTCTATGATTTGTTGAGTGTATGTTTAATCTAAATCCTCTAGAGCAGAGGCCAAAAGACAAAAGGCGTTCTGAAGGCAAACGGCTTAAGCGCCTAAACCAGTGTTGCGATTTGGCTCCGGGTTGACTCCAGAGCCCAGCGAGTCGCCAGCGACTCCTTTAGCTCTTTTCAAAAAAAAAAGCCAGAGCCACGACAAGCCAGACGACTTCATAAATTGTGGGCCACTAGGACATAAATGACTCCAGATGGCTCCGGCTCCGATGAATGGCTCCGACCAGTTGGCTCTCTAGCGTACAGCCATATAGCTCCAAATGACTCGGAGCAATTGACTCCAAATGACTCGGAACCAAGTCACAACACTGGCCTAAACCTAAGTTTACATGAAATCGTAAATTCACAAACGAAATCTGAAGGCGAGCGCAAATTGCAAAGCCACAAATTACGTGACCCAATTTTTTATACACTTTAAATTTACATTCTTTGTTTCATATGTATTTAATATATTGTTCTCATAATAAATGTATAAACTAACAAAAAAATGCATTTATATGCAATAAAAACAAAATATTTTCTACCTCATCGTTCATTGAAATGGCATGAAGCGATTTGCCGCGAATAGCATCGTGGCCAAATTGCGAATTAACTGCCTCTATTCCGATCGATAAATCAAACAGAAAAAAGGAATACAACAATGAATTTGTCAAAAATAAAATAATTATAACCCAATTTACGCTACACATGTCATGTTATCAATAAAGTGAACAATTATCCTTTTATTATTATATGGCACAAATAATGAAATATTATTTTTAATTATTTATAATAATTATCTAAAAAAATTTTTTTGTTATTTTGCGGAAAACTAATACGTGATACGTGAAGGCTTCAGATTAATCCTGCCCCGTTAGAAATGATCTTGGAACTAATTTTTTTAAAAATATTTTTATTTTTAAAAATTGAATTTTTAAAAATTTGAAAAAATTGAAAATTTACTTAAATCTTTAATAATGATGAAACGAATTTTCAACTTCGGTTAACTTTTTGAGGAGCATAAAGATATTTTTCAGAAAATTAATTTTAGCCATTGGATTCAGAATTTAATTCTCTATCGAAAACTTTTTAAATTAACTAATTTGTAAAAAAAGTTACAGTCAAAAAAGTAGTCATCCAAAAAATTTTCAAAAAATAAAAATTGACTTTACTTTTTCAACTGTAACTTTTTTTCCAAATTAGTTATAAATATGATTTAAAAAATAATAAATAGAGAATTAAATTCCGAATCGAAGTAATAAAATTAATTTTCTTAAAAGTAACTGATTGATCTTTAAAAAATTTGTCAAAGCTGAAAAATCCGCAAATGTCGGTGCTCCCTAATAAAAATGATACAAATTTAAAGTAGGGCAAAATAAACAAAAAAAAGCTACGAATGTAAATGTAGAAAAATATGGCAAAAGCTTCTACATGGGAGTTAATATAGGACTTAAAAACATTACAAAATACATCGAGACATACATACATAAAAAAACGAGAAAAACACTTAGATACAAATGTCCATTTTTTATCACAAGCGTATATGTTGTGCTGTGTATATTTTTGAGCATGACGAAATTTAGAGTACGTGAATAATGAGCAGAAAGAGAGAATATAAAAAAAATAAAATGCGAGAAAATTTAAGCCCAATCTTCATGCCATTAAAGAAAAAATTTCACTGTCTATTACATTTAAAATTTGTGGTATAATCCAAAAATGCGATATTCATTTATTTAAAAATAACAAAATAATTTTCATTATATTTAAAAAAACAATAAGTATATATATATTTTAATTTGGTGTGTATAAGCCGCGAGTGTTTTGAGCCAAATTTAAATTGGCGCAAATGCGTTCATTCTGTTGTATCGGATCCGTTGGTGTCGAAATTTTATGTGCCTGTCTTCTTTTCAGTTTTATAAAAGTGGCTTAGGAATTTGGACTCGCCTGGATCCAATGAACTCATTGGCGCCAATTTAAATTTGGCTGAAAAAACCCGGCCTTATACACACGAAATTAGGGTATATTAAATATTATTTTTTTAGAAAGCTTGAAATCACTACACACCTAAGCAACTCTGAAAATTCACACATATAACGCGTAGTCGTCCAAAGAATTTTTTTAAAGAAAATATTATTTTTTTTGTATTTTTTTTTATTTTTTTGCTCAATTTTATTAGGTTGTCCCATAAATTTTTATACAAATTTTATTTTCAACTAAAGTTAATAACAACAACAAAACAAAACACAATTTATCTAAACAAAGTAATTGCCATTATTATCAATGACCTTCTTCCACTTTTCACGCATTGATCGGATTCCATCAGTGTAGAATTTGATTGGTTTTGAGGTGAAGAAGTCGTTGAGCGCTGCCCTGATATCGTCTACTTCAGTGAAGCGCCTATCTCGGAGGAAGTGTTCCATTGACCGGAACAGGTGGTAATCGGATGGAGCAATGTCCGGGCTATATGGTGGTTGTTTGATTTTTGTCCAGCCTAATTCTTCGATTTTTGCCACCGTCATTTGTGCTGTATGTGGTCTGGCGTTGTCCTGGTGGAAGTGATTTTGGCGTCCTTCCCATGACATGCAGATGACGAGCGATGGTAGACTTGGACGAATTGAGTTCGGCGGCCAGCTTTCGAGTGGTTTGGGCCGGATTCGACTTGATGGACCTGCGTAAGCGTCTCTTGTTTACGGTAGACGGTCGTCCTGAGCGTGGTTTGTCTTTTTTGCTTCTCTGGCCGGCTTGAAACTTCTGGTACCAATTCCAACAAGTCATTCTGGTTGGTGTTGATTTGCCGGTGACCGCTTGAATATTTTTGGCCGCTTGGGTCGGATTGCTGCCGAGCTTGAACTGATTGAAAATCAAATCGCGCACTTTTTCACGTTGACTAGACATTGTTCTAAACAGCATAACTTTTTACCAACAAATGATAACCATACAAACAATACCTTAAAATAACCGCAATAAAACGTGCCTTTGAATAACGTATCACACTTTAGAAAATTCTTTTTAAACGTCTGAAAAAACAACAATGTATAAAAATTTATGGGACAACCTAATATAATACATATTGACAGAATGAAGTCCAACAAAAAATTCAAAAATTCTTCGAACGATTGCGCGTTATACACGTGAAATTAGGATATTTGCTAAAATATTTTGTTTTTTAATGTTTTAAAAAGCCTTTTTAAATAATTTAAAACACGATTTAAAAAATGATCCTCCTATTAACCTCTAAGTAGATAATTTAAGACGCGTTTTTCTCATACTTTTTCTTCTCATAATTTTTTCCCGATTCGACTCCTTAAATCACTTCGCGTCGATGAGTTAACAAGAAGAATTTCAACACATTTACGCTGTTTATTTAATTTAATTTCTCTCAGCCTTTTTGAATTATTTGATACATAAAAAAAATCAAAAAGTTGGTGAAACCGGATCATCACTAATGTCTGAGATCCAATGCCCTTTGGGCAAAGTAGCCATTGAATGAGGCGGATCGGCCGGGCAAGCCAATAGTGCAAGTTAACACATAACGTGAGTGATTGGATTGGTGTTTGATTTTCTCTATATAACCCAGAAATCATACGCAATAAATTGCCGATGGCTTTCCATCGGCTGCCAGACAAGACAAACACTCCAATGATATTTCATCGGTTTTCGTCGATGAATCCGAATTTTTTTTAGAAAGCTTTTTTCCTCTATTTTTTAATGCGACCGTTTTTGAATTAATCTATTTATTTTTGAATATGACTCGAACTGAAAAATATCCATTTTAATTTTTAATTGATCAAAAATATTAAAAAAAATTTTTACGTTATCGGATTTGTGCATATTTAAGTTTTTTTAAATAAAGCCGTAAATCAACTAAAAGCAACATAAAATTACATAGATTATTTTTACAGACACATTGATGTGAATCGTATTACTTGCTTTTTTCCAGCAGGTCAACGATGATGGTTTGCGCCGATAATTGATACCAAGTTGGAGCGTGTCAACTTTTTTTTCGCGCTCTGTGTTGCTAAAAGTTTTGGGTATTTGGCCTACGCAAAAATGGTGATTGTCTGCTTATATTCATTTATTTAGGAAAACAAAATGATTTGAATTTTTTAAAGTCGTTATATTTAATTTAATTTGTTGGAGTTTTTTTTCTGCTAAAAAAATTCACACTAATTATAAATCATCCCAATATCAGAAGTGTTTTGCTAATGTATCTTTTTTAGGCCGGTATCGAAACACATTTGTGCACTTGTTTGTAATGGCAGAGCGTGCTGAATCCATTAACACTCGCGGAGGCTGTTGTACGCGGTTTCAATAATCAAACAGCCCGCGCAAAACCTTTACTTTTTTCTTTACTTTCTTTGCAAATTTTCGACATATTTTTTTAAAACAAAAACATCTCGAGAGTTTCGGCTCAATTAAATGTGTTTAAGAGCAGAACAAAATTTGACAACTAACTTGTAAAATCCTACAAAAAATCGGATGTATTACAAAGCATATGCTTGAAAGCCTAATTGTAATAAATTTAATTAAATTTAGATAAGTAAAACTATTCAAAAAAGTAGAAAAATTACTAGCAATTCATTAACGGAAAGTGAGCTCCAATGCATTAGCAAGAAGCGGAAAAAATTTTTTTTGTAAAATTAATATATATTTAACGCCAAAAACTTTAACGCCAAAAATGAAATTTGAAATATTTTTAAAATAACTCGTTTTTTTCTTAAATGCTTTTAAGTTGCCTTAAATTTGCAATTTATTAGCTAGCCGATATTATAATATTTTACGTTATTTATTATTCTTTTTTCTTATATTTTCATGATTTTTGATTACAATTTATCAATCCGAAACGGGTGTTCGGCACATTACTTATAAAAAATTAAAAAATACTCGTATATTACAACAAATAATTACATTTTGTAAGACTAATCGCTTACTCGTCACCTCATAAATGAATCTCACGGTAGACCTAAACGGTGTGACACGTTGTGTCTCTGGCGTCTTGCGCAATACAACTTGCGCGCAGCTAGTGTACGCACTCGCTCATGCTACTAATCAGACGGGACGATTTGTTCTTGTAGCAAAGTTCTCGGACTCGGTACGTTCGAATAAAATTCCAAATGTGAAAACTTATTCAAAATTTTTTTAAATTCTAATTTGCATGATTACTTATTTGGTTATTTAATTTCTAAAAAAGCATAAAAAATTATGCAGAAGATGATTAAAAATGAAAACTCAATTTCTTCGAATTGTTAATTGAGCAAGCTAATTTTTTACAGAGCACTGAGCGTCGAATGCTGTCTCACGAGCATCCATATGAGCTCATGGAGGAATGTACTCGGCGCGGCGTAAATGTTAATTTTGAGCTGCGCATTCTTAATGTCACACGCGATTTTGTTTTAGAAGAAAAATTTACATTAAGTAATGATGAAAATGAATTATCACTCAATTCTGATGAAATATCAGCACAAAAATCCACCGATGTCCAAAATCTTTGTAATTTTTTTTACAAAATAATATCAGCTTGATGCATAAGTTACATTGCTAAATATGATTCTTTATTTCGTGAAAATCGATCCTATTAAGAAAATGGGAAAAATATTTCAAGTAGAATGTGATCAGAACAGTGCTTGATTGCTTAAACGAATCCTATTCTTTAAATGACTCCGAGTAGATAAGTCATTTAGGATGAGTATTGTGACTTGGCTTTGGGTTGACTTCGGATCAGGCGACTCTTTTTGTTTTTTTCAAAAAAAGCCAGACCCACGATCAGTCAGATGACTCCATAAATTGCCAGCCATTTAGACATAAATAACTCTAGATGGCTCCGGCTCCGATAGATGACTCCGACCACTTGGCTCCACAGCGGAGCCGTATGACTCAAAATGACTCAGAGCTACTTATAAAACCGGGGCCTTTTATCGAACCAAGTCACACTCCTAAATGATTCCAAATGACTCTCAAATTTGAAAAAAAAGAGTTGTTAACCAATATCTTTTTTAAATGACTCGGAATCAAGTTGGAATCAAGTCCCAACACTAGATCAAAATAATGATTTTAAAATGTTTATAATATTTTTTATAAAATAAAATATATTCAATAAATGAAGAAAGTCTGCTAAATTATGCATCAACTAATTTATCAAAAAAAAATTGTTAAAAAATAATATTTCTTCATTTAAATTGTTTAAATAAATAAAAACCCTATATTTAAATGGGAAAGATTGGGTATAATAAATTTTTAAAATTAAGTATGTACCTAAATTTTGATTTTAAAAATGTTTAGAAAAAATGAAAAATATTTCTTTTTTTTCAACATAAAAAAATATCATTTTTGTATTTTAACCATTAAAATTTTTCAGAATATATTAGTTTCAACTTTTAAATTAATTCACTTATATTTATATTATTAAGATATGGCTGTACATCAAAATTTTCGGACAAAGTTGAATAGACCTCCACCACCAGGTAATATTTCTATTATAAAATAATCAAATGAAAAAGTTCAAAATAATTATTTTATTTACAATTTTGATTTTAAAATAGCTTAATTTTGTGTGTATAAGGCCGAATGATTTGAGCCAAATTTAAATTGGCGCCAATGAGTTCATTCTGTTCGTATCAGATCCTTTGGGGCCCAAATTTTGTGCCCATTTCTATGAAACTGAAACAAAAGCAGGCATAACGGATCCAATACAACAGAATGAATTCATTGGCGTCAATTTAAATTTGGCTCAAATCATCCGACCTTTTATTGGGATAATTTTGAATATCTTTGTAAATTAAGTATAAATAAATTATTATTTTTAATTTGATTTTATTCATAAATTGCATTAATTTAATTGAATAACTTTTGGAACAATTTTTTAGCATATACGGAAATAATTAATCAACGTTATAATTCACTTGCTCGCGATGCCGCAGATACTATTAGCGACCACACAACTACTATAGCAAAAAATCAAATATTGGGTGACAATAATAACTACATTAAGCACAAATATAACTTATCGAACCTGTTATGCATGTCATTTGATAATTTTGATCATATTCATACTTATACTGTTCCTGAACTTCATGAGCTAATCAGCATGCAATGGCAAGCAAAGATTGCTTCTTTATATATATTATGTTATCATTTTAATTCTGATTTTGTGTGGATAAGTCAGAGTATTTCTAGCCAAATTCAAATTGCCTCCAATGAGTTAATTTTGTTACATCGGATCCAAGCGGGTCCAAATTTTGTGCCGTTTTTTATGAGCCTGAAACAAAAGCGGGCAAAAAATTTACACTCGTACGGATCTGACATAACAAAATGAATTCATTGGCGCCAATTTAAATTTGGCTCAAAACGCCCAGGCTTATCCACACGAAATTAGGATAAATCTAAAGTACTCTGTAATTAGTAAAAATAAATGCTATAAAGTTTATAGTTATTTTTCGTTTATAGTCGTGCTATTGACATTCAGAAAAGGGAGCTTCTAGGCTTGGAATTAACATTGTCTAACGATGGAGAACGTGAGCTTGTTCAGCTAAAAAAACAACAAGTAAAATTTTTTTATTTAATAAACTTGATATGTTAAAACGAGCCTGACAATTAATAGATAAACTGACAATTAATAGTAAAATAATTATAAAAATATAAAAGAAATTTCTTTTTGTATCTAAGTTGATAGTTTTTCGTCAAAAATTTGATCAGTTTCTTTAAAATTACCTAGATAAATTTTTTAGTTAGACAATATTTTTTTGTTTTTTAGAATAATTTGCAAACTGTACTTAATTCTATGCGTAAAGGATATTTGGAGAAGCACTCTGAAACCCAACGCAGAGAAATGGAGCGAATTGACACGGCAATCGATGCTACACGTGTCGCCGTTATCAATGTCAAAAGGTTTTTAATACCTAATTTAAAAAAAAACTATCAACCGCATACGTTTTTTAATGAATAAATTATTTTAAAAAAATTTATCTAATTTTTTGGTTAAGTCTGTAAGGCTTTCAGTGAAAAGGTTGTCATAATTAAATTAAACTTATAGAGAACTTGATGCTGTATTAGAAAAACAACAGAAATTGGAATACAAAATCGCGCAAAAACTAGCTAATAAAAATCCTTCAGTTCTAAAAAAGCTTTTATATTAACAAAATCCAACGTTTATTATTGTAGTACAGGAAATTGCATATAAAAATAGATATTTTTGTAATATTTTATGTTAAAAATGTTCATGTCAGGATACTACAACTGATTCTTGGCTTTAATCGCTGAATTTTACTCTTCTAGCTTTAAATGATAATAATAATTTATTACGATTAAAAAACTCATGAAACAATTCAATATTTATTTTATTTTTTTGTTAATAAATTCTCTAACTGTACGTTTATATTTGTTTGAAAAGAAATAACTATCATTTAAAAAAAAACATTTCTCAATTGATACATTAAATAACTTGCTTTTCCTCAACAACTTTCGGATTGTGAGTAAATCAAAAATGAATTTAGGCCATTTTTGAATTTTTTATATACATTTTACTAAAAATATTTATAGTATGTTTGAGTCCAATATTAATCGATAAATATCTATTCGGTTTATTTTTAAAAATTCCTGTTCAATGCATATTTTACAAAAATTACGAACAAAAACTACAAAAATTGTAAGAATCCGAATTGCGAAATGGACTCTTCTAATCCTCTTCCTCGCCGTCTGAACCGCAATTACCGGAAACGCCTTTTTTTCATGTTGCGTCGCTTTAGCAGTTCGGATTTTAGGCAGAATCAATTTGATACGCCACACTTCGCGTTTTTGCGCAGATCAAATTCACCAATAAGCTTCAACTCCTGAAAAAACAGAATTATTTAAAAAGTTAAAAAAAGCAAACCTGATCCAAGCTTTCCTTTTCAAAAGGACGATGCGGCACATCATACACCTTTTTGTGGACATGTTTTTTTAAGGCGACTCATATTTACGAAAAATGGAAAATTTTTATATTTTTCAAATCTGGATTTCGTCTTTTTTCGCAAATTATCGCGTGAGAACGTTAACAAATTAATTCATTTTGAAATTTTATTTATTTTTTATAATTTTTAATTTTTTTAAAAATAATTTTGAAATTTTCCCATTAAAAAATGATAATTGAAAGTGAATTAAATCTAAAAATTTATCACGAGAAACAACGTCGTCAGTTATGTCTGCTTCATACTCTCAACAACCTTTTTCAACGAGAAGAATTTACTCAAGCCGAGCTGGACAAGATTTGTGAAAGGTTTAAAGTTTTTTTTTTATAACAAGTTTCAATCGCTAAAATTGTAAATATTTTAATTCTTGTTAGTTCTGTTTTAAAAATAATACATACTTTTTAGTATGGACGAAAAACGCTGGTTGAATGCACATCGCTCATGGCTTGGTCTCGGCAACTATGATGCGAACGTTTTGTTGGCGGCGATTGCGAGCAGAAATTTTATCACTATTTGGTTTGACTCTAGGCTGTAGGTTATTTCTTTTTCTATATATGTTTTTTTATTTTAATAACTTATAACATAAATACTTTTTACAATCAGCATGTTTTGGATAATTTGATTTTATTATTTTATTTAAAATATTTTTGTTTTAGTTCTGCAAATCATATCAACTTTGATCTGGTGAAAGGGCTTATTTTCAATATGCCTTCTACACTTTCATACATCCCTTTTTATAAAG
This sequence comes from Bradynema listronoti, assembly GCA_024678965.1. Taxonomy (NCBI): domain Eukaryota; kingdom Metazoa; phylum Nematoda; class Chromadorea; order Rhabditida; family Allantonematidae; genus Bradynema; species Bradynema listronoti. The sequence goes on from JANLNO010000006.1 coordinate 2,996,203, forward strand.
GACGTCACTGGGTTATTTTTAATAAAATATTTCAACTATTTAGCTTAGAATTGCTCATTTTTATTAAATTTTATAATTATTGTTCTGTTAATTCTAAATCAAAAATTTTTTCGCTTTTTCAGTTTGCCGTTCGACGATTTGGTTCCCACTACTATAATTTGGACTCGAAACTACCACAACCAATGCGTATAGACAACATAATCGTCTTTGCGAATGCACATTTGGCTGCCGGCAATCAGCTGCTGTTAATGACACGACCAGAAAATGAACATGATTGTTTCTCTATTTGACTTTATGCCTAATTTTATAAAAATGTTCTCCAGATATAAAGCTTTTTATTTTCAATCTTTTTTTTCTGTATATTTTTGTCTTTATGTAAGTAAAAAATGTTTATATACGAAAATTTCTTTTTCATATTTATATAAATACATACAATATATTCAATAATACATATAATATATTCAATAATTCAATAAAGAATTTAAAAAAATTTAATATAAAATTTAATTTATTTGGCCATGTTTATTTGGGCGCGAAATATCATTGACTGTCTGCTCGTATCATCAATTGGCGAAAGCCATCACAACTTTTTCGCATTGCATTCGTCGTCTATATAAGCGATAATTTTCCCCAACTCCCCATCATTATCATCATCGGTGTTCTTAAGCCGCGATTCATTCTTTCGAGCTGTAGTTAAGGTCCTACCGTTCTATAGGTTCGCATCCCGAGTGTTGCGTTCCTGGTTCGGCGATGGGCACGGAGTGTTTGTGGTTCACGCCCTCTGCAAGCCAAATCGGGTATCGCGAACTCCCACAGCTCGGGAGTTCTGAATCAAGGCAAGAGTTCAACTGCCTTCTCTTCGGGCTTACCCGATTCATCTTAATTAGCACCTTAAATTGGTTAAGTGCTCATGGGCTGATCACATCACGGTTTGAGCTAGTCCGTTTCCAAGTTGTGCTCACATCTTTCAATCGCTGAGTTCAATTAACGTCGACTTTGGCTCTAATTGCGGCCCAAAATAAATTTTTTTATATATTCCAACTTTGAAGGCTCATTTCATTATTATTTTGAACGAATTTTGAAATTCTGCTCCGATAATTTCCATTTAATTCTTTATTAAATGGTATAACGTCATTAGACAAGTGAAAAATTTGGCGATTTTTTTCTGATTTTAGTAGTCCGTAAATGGGCCAATTTTTAAAAACTATCAAAAAATATATAGGTTTTTGTATAAAAAGAAAATATTAAATATATTATTAGAAAAACTACCCCGAAAAACAAAATTAATATAAAAAAATTTAATCAAACAAATAAAAGAAGATAGAAAGAGTTAAAAGAATAAAAAAAACTTGCGTTTGCCATTGTCTTTGATTTTTTTAAAGTTGGATTTGATTTCCCTTTTAATTGAACTGATATAATATTGTATTAATCCAATTCAATTAATCCATTATAATTAAATTTAAATTATTTTAATTAAAAATCAATTTTTTTTTGATTGTCAATTCAAATTTTAAATGATTAAAAAAGAGAAAATGCATAAAAATTAATTTATTTTATGCAAAATTAAAAAAGAAAAAAATGAAAAATTTGCATTTACCGAAAAATATAAAAAAAAATTATTTTTGCTTTTTTCAATTTTTAATTATAAATAATCTGTTTTTACTTATTTTGGCAAAAGTGTGAATTTTCTAAGTTGAAACATTTTTTTCAAACGAAAAAATGAGCATATCATTACTGTTTTTAGTTTTATATCATTATTGTTTTTAGTATAAATATTATATATTATTATATACATATATAGAGACAATAAATTTTTTTGATAAAAAATGACGCCTTGGGTCTTTTTTTATATTTGGCAAAAGAATAAAATTCACTTTGTTCATTGTTTTCCTTATAAAAGTATCACTTTGCTATTGTTATAATTTTTTTAAAAATTATCAATATTTTCCTCGGCAATTTGGCGCATATTTTCCGTATTTTTAAATAAAATTTATCTATTTTTTATTTTTAAAAGAATATTAAAGGAATAATTTAAAATTATAATTTTTAAATACCCTAAGTTCGAGTAAATAAGGCGCGGCCGTTCGAAGAATTTTTGAATATTGACTTGACCTTAATTTTGTTATTTTGTGTCGGTTAAGCATAAAATATAATTAACTTCTCCATTAAAGCGGGTCTAAGCTGTAGTTTAAAAATTTTGAGCTAAACCTCGTTTATAACAAAATGAAGGCCAAGTCAAAATTCAAAAATTCTTCGAACGGCCTCGTCTCTTTATTAGAACAGGGTAATTATAGCTTATTACATAATCATATATATAATAATAGATCACATTTTCAAATTCTTTTAACTTATTTTTTTTTGGAATATAGTGTGTTATTGCAGGCTATTTATGTTGGCGAAACAAATTTTATTCTTATTTATCGACACCATTCAATTCATACAAATTTTCACCGCATTTAACAGCAATCAGTGTAATATTTCGATTAGGTACGAAAAGTTGAATAATTTGAATTGAATGTGAGAATTAAAAAATGTATTTTCTTCTTATACGTGATTATTTCAATCTATTATATTTATATATTTAGTGGTGCATCGATTCGGAATCCAGCGCTAGCACGAACGGTTTATCTAAATTGTATTGAGGGCTCTTTGATTTGGTATGCTCCACGTGGTTCGCTAATTGCGCGTTTTCAAATGCCGTCATTGTTGTTTAATGGTTCTCGATTAGCTGATGCAAAAATAATTGATAATACTTCAAGGCGTATTGCGCGCGTCTGTCTACGCTTTCCAAAAAAACACTCGACGCGTGTTGTAGTCAATGAAATGAGTTAGATAAAATAATTAATTTCCTACAATTTTTAATTTTAGAAATTAATAAAATGAAATGTAGAAGCTTTATTTTAAGTCAATACTTAGGCTATTTATTAATCTATATTTATTTGCGCACCACGAAACTTGCGATTTTGAGCAAGTTTTTCGTTACAATATAATTACTTTTCAACAATATTATTTCGGTTATTCGATTCAAAATTTAATTTTCTATCGAATGCTATTTAAACTAAATTTCTATCTAACTTGGAAAAAAATTACAATTGAAAAAGTAAAGTCAATTTCGTTTTTTTGGAAATTTCTGAAATGCTTTTACATTTTTAACCGTAACTTTTTTTACCAAGTTAGCTAGTAATTTGATTCAAAAAGCATTCGATAGAGAATTGAATTCTGAATCGAATAGTTGAAATTGATTCCGGGAAAAATAATTTTATCGTAACGAAAAACTGGCTCAAAGTTCAAAGTACGAGAGTTTCGTTGTGTGCAAATTTCCGGCGACCATACATGCTTAGTTTACATTTTGAAAACTAAAATGTCAATTTAGTAAATGAACAACTCGGTCCTCGCGTTAATACATCTAATTCTATATACTGTATTCCATTTCTTAACGCGAATACCGTATCTGTCCTATTTAGCAGTGACAACACGCAGGAAAATGGGCAATTTTTTCACCCCGCTGGATTTTTTTATTTTTTCGAAGAGAACCAGAAGGGTATGGATTTTTTTAGATTATACTAAGTTTCCGTATATAAGCCGCGGCCGTTCGACAAATTTTTGAATTTTAACTTGGCCTTCATTCTGTTATTTTTTGCCTGCTAAGCATAAAATTTAATGAGCACCTTCATCGAGGCATGCTCAACCTGCAGGTTAAAAATTATGAGCTCAACTTCGTTTATAACAGAATGAAGGCCAAGTTAAAATTCAAAAATTCGTCGAACGGCCGCGCGGCTTTTACACGATAACTTAGGGTGATTTTTTATCTTCCTATAAAGTTATAAGCTTTTTACCTTCCTTTAATACATAATAAAATGAGTGGAATAGAGAGTTATGAATATAACTGTATAACTTTTAATGGGTGATAATTTTACATACATTTACTTTTTTGTTAACTTACAAATTTAAAGTTAATTTTTTTATTAAAAATGTATTCATTTAGAAGCGATTTGCGGAGAATGCTCGAGCACTGAATTTCAGAAGGCATTTTGTTCCAAAAATTTTGGTATTTTGATATATGTCTAAAATATTATAATAAAAAAAAATTTTTAATTAACAATTTAAAAACTTTTTAGTATTTAAAGGCCGTTTTTTGAAGCAGGTGGATAAAGGCTTCGAGTATTCTGTAATTAGTATTTTAAAAGAAGTTCCATCGCTAAACGATATTATTTTATCGCCAAAGCCTGGGAGTATCTTTCGAAAAGGTATTATTTGTTATAGAGAATGACGGTTGATGTTTTGACTTGGCTCCGAGTTGAGTCCGGCACTTTTTGCCAGCAGAAAATACTCAAGCACTGAATTTCGGAAAGCATTTTGTTCCAAAAATTTTGGTATTTTGATATATCTCTAAAATATTAAATTTTTCTATAAAAATGGCGAAATATAATAATACTCTGCTCGTGTTCATGAGTTTGCCGAAGTCAACTCGGAGCCAAGTCACAACATTGATGACGATAATTTGTCATATGACTCTAAATAACTCGAAGCCATTTATAGAGCTAAGTCACAATACTGTTTACAATCTAATATATCATCTCTTTTTTTATATATTTTTTTATATAAATATTTAAATTTTTGCAAACATTGCCATTTTTTCAGTTTGATACTTTTTTTTCTATAGCTAAGGCGTTTTCAGTCTTCCTTTTGTCAACATGTCCCAATGGTGCAATTAGCGACGAGGATCATCAAATTGAATATATTGTTACGGCGGAGGTACGCTACGCAGGCGTTGCGCGCTTAAAATGTATGCTGGCTGCATTAGATGTGGAGCGAATAATGCGTACCATTTCGGTTTACGACAATAAAATTGAAGACTGCCAGCTGAAACTCAGTTAATTAAAAAGCCAATTTACGGGGTTGTTGGAAATTTGCGCACTTTCGCACTTTTGACTTTGAGCCAGTTTTTCGTCACGATAAAATTATTATTTCGAAAATCAACTTTGACTATTCGATTCAGAATTTAATTCTCTATCGAATGCTTTTTGAATCAAATTTCTATCTAACTTGAAAAAAAGTTATGCATGTAAAAGTAATGTCAATTTTGATTTTTTGAAAATTTTTAGAGTGACTTTACTTTTTCAACTGTAACTTTTTTTCCATGTTAGCTAGACATTTGATTCAAAAAGCATTCGATTGAGAATTAAGTTCTAAATCGAATAATCGAAATTGATTTTTAGAAAAGTAATTTTATCATAACGAACCGGCTTAAAGTCCAAGGTGCGCAAGTTATGCGCAAGTTTACGCAGCACATTTCGTTTACGTACATCAAGTTGATTGAATTATGAACAAAACTGAGGATGAGTCGAGTGTGTTTCGTCGTTTTATGTCCAATTAAATTGAGCCGATTAAAATGGATTTAGATGAATGTGTAATTGAAGGAAATTTTTTCAAACTATTTTTGAAACTATTTTTGTTTTAATTTTTGCAATTCATTCCAAAAACTTTCTTTTTTTTTCTTTCTTTTCAATATACATTGTATATATACCCTAATTTCGCGTGTATAGCCCCGGGTGTTTTGAGCCAAATTTAAATTGGCACCAATGAGTTCATTCTATTGTATGGGATCCGTTGGGATCCAAATTTTGTGTTCGTCTTCATTTCAATTTCATAAAAGTGGGCACAAAATTTGGACCCCAATGGATTCGATACAACAGAATGAACGCATTGACGCTAATTTAAATTTGGCTCAAAACACACGGCTTTATACACGCGAAATTAAAGTAATTTAAAATTTCAATACATTTTTAAAAACAAATATATCGATACACGCTAAATTAGAGTAATTTAAAATTTCAATACATTTTTAAAAACAAATATATCGATACACGCTAAATTAGAGTAATTTAAAATTTCAATACATTTTTAAAAACAAATATATCGATACACGCGAAATTAGGGTTTTTCATTTTCAATTTTCTGTCTATAGCAAAAAAAAGCTTGTATTTGTCTTTCAAAAAAGTAAAAAATTGAAAAATTTATTACGGGTTTTTTTTTTAATTTTTTTAAATAAATTTTATTATTTTATAAATGAGTTTGAAAATTTTGCACATATTTACTAATTTTGGTCCGTTTGAAACTTGTAAATTAGAGATCCGTCGAGTAGAGTGCCATTATTAAGACGAACTTTTACTTTTGCATAATATGTTTGAGCCGCTAAAAGATCTTCAATTGCGATTGTCGGCTCGTTAGTTATCCAATGACGCCATTCGGACTCTTTAAGATCGCTGTCTTCAGTTATATAAATGTCATATCCGATGACATATGAAGGATTTAAATAACTAAATTCAGACATCAAAATTTAGCAATTATTACTCTGATTTCGCGTGTATAAATGACCGAATGTTTTGGCACAAATTTAAATTGACGCCAATGAGTTCATTCTGTTGTAGCGGATCCAAGCGAGTCCAGATTTTGTGGCCACTTATGAAACTGAAACCAAGGCGAGTTCGGACCCCAACGGATCCCATACAACAGAATGAACTCATTGGCGCCAATTTAAATTTGACTCAAAACATCCGGTCTTATACATACGAAACTGGGGTAATTAAAATTGAAAAAAGATTCCCCCCATTGATATAAATTTCTATAATGTCCCAATTTTGCGTGGATAAGCCCGGAGTTGTCTGAAACAAATTTAAATTGGCGCCAACGAGTTCATTCTGTTGTATTGGGTACAATCAGGTCCAAATTTTGTGCCCGCCTTTGTTTCAGTTTCATAAAAGTGGGCGCGAAATTTGGACTCTAACGAATCCTCTACAACAGAATAAACACTTGGCGCCAATTTAAATTTAGCCTAAAATACCCAGTTTTGTACACATAAACTTAGAGTAGTTATTATATTAGGTCTAAAAGTTAATTTCCGCGTTTTTTTTGTTGTTGATATTTTGCCAAAATAAAATTATTTTTATATAACGAATTTTATGTTGTAATGTTCTCTGTATTATCAGCTTTCTATCAGTATATGACTTTCACTGTATAACATTATAAACATGTGTTATTTTTAATTTAGAAGATGTCAACTTTTGTGCCGGAAAAACGTCATTTGCGGGAAGTTCTCTTATTCATGTTTAACTGGAAGAAAAGTGCCGCCGATTCTTACAAAATGATTGTTGAAGTTTATGGCGAAAATACGATCACTGCCAGAGCCTGTCAAAAGTGGTTTAAGAGGTTCAGAGAAGGCGATTTTGACCTAAGCAATAAAGACCGCGGTAGACCACTGAAGCAGTTTGAAGACGATGAACTGCAAGCCTTACTTGATGAAATGATGCTCAAACGCAAAAACAACTAGCTGACGCGTTAGGTGTGAGTCCACAAACAATTTCGAATCGCTTGCATGACATGGGCAAGATTCAGAAGGAAGAACGATGAGTTCCATATGAATCGATCGAAAAACAACGTGCGAACTTTTGCTTGAACGGCATCATTCATGCATCGAATCATCACTGGTGATGAGAAGTGGATCTATTTCGATAATCCAAAACGAAAGAAATCATTGACAGACCCAGGAAAGACGCCAAAATTGACTCCCAAGCCCAACATCCATGGAAAAAAGGTGCTGTTCTGCATATGGTGGGATCAGAAGGGTATTTTGTATTATGAACTTCTCAAACCTGGCGAAACTGTTACGGCGGCTCGTTATAAAGAGCAATTAATCAATTTGAACAGAGAAGTTGCCACCAAACGACCAGAATGGACCAAAAGACACGAGTGCATCACGACAACGCCAGACCTCATGTTGCAAAATCGGTAAAAAATGCCATAAAAGAACTGAAATGGGAAATCTTTTCCCACCCGCCGTACTCTCCGGACATCGCCCCGTCGGATTATCACCTTTTCCGGTCAATGGCTCATGGTCAAGCGGAGCAGCGCTTTCAAGATCGTCAAGACGTCAAAAAATGACTTGATGAATGGATAGCGGCCAAACCAGAAAAATTTTATTATGATGGAATCCATAAATTGCCCAAACTCTGGGAAAATGTTGTTATTAATGACGGAAATTATTTTGAATAAAAGTTTTGTTTAAGTTTTTCTAGTTTCATGTAGTTTAAAAAGCGTAAAAAAACGCGGAAATTAACTTTTAGACCTAATATATACATAAATAAAGCGAAAATCAAAAAATAAAAATACAAATAATTGTCAAAATATTAGTTAAATTTTAAAAATAATATTCAAAAGCTCAACCCAGCCAACATCCATTGTAATCGAACACCAGGCGTCTCACTTGAGTGAATAACTTCCATTTGAACTATTGGATTGGTCGGAACTCTAGGAGTCTTAAATCGAAAGCGTCCACTTTCTGTTAAAACTCCACTAGACAAAGACGTGGTAATTTTCAACACGTATTCCGTATCACTAAATTTGTACACAAATATGGATCGTTGCTACTTTTCAGAAAATGAATTTATGTTACTTGATTCCGGATTTAATTCTCTATTAATTGCTTTTTGATTCAGGTTTTTAACTAATTTGAAAAAAAAAGTTACAGCAAAAAAAGTAATGTCAATTTTTATTTTTTGGAAATTTTTTGAGCGACTTTACATTTTTAATTGTACCTTTTTTTCTTAATTAGTTAGAAATTTGGTTTAAAAAGTAATCGGTAGAGAATTAAATTCTGAATCCAATAGCTAAAATTAGTTTTCACTAAAATATTTTTATGCTCCTCAAAAAGTTAACCGAAGTTGAAAATGCGTAAATGTCGCTAGGCAAAATGTGTTTAATTTAAAAAAGCAAAATCAATTAAATTCAAAAAAGGTCTTAAACGGCCTCGACTCGCCTTATGCACGATTAAATGAGGATAACTAAAACCTTTTTAAATCATATAAGGATGCTGTGGACGAATCACCAGAAAAGGAAGCTCGCCGCCACTGTTCCTCACCATAACGATTTTCCGCGTATAATACTTCGTATGCTAGATAAAAAAAAAATTTTTTTTAAATACTTTACTTTAAGTTCGAGTATGGGGGAAACAAGTTATAACATTACTCGCGACCAAACAAGCCAAATGCCAAAAAAAAGTCTGGTTTTTGGCTGGTTTTCTCGTGGGCCATGAGCCATTTTCTTGAAAAATTTGGCTCAATTTTGTCGAATTTGTTAGAATAATAAATGGCAATTTAAAAATAAAATTAAGCACTTTTTTTGAGATTTTCTAATAACGTACAAATTATTTTCTTGTTGAGCTGTGGTGGAACCTCCCAAGTCAAGTTTACTACACCGGTACCATCCGTTTTAAAGCGGCTCGATACTATGAGATTGCCAACTTCAAAGAATTCGTCTTCTATACTATATGATTAATAGATAATTCCATTTTCAATTTAGTTTTAACTGCATTCATTAAAGCTTTAAAACATTCAACCCTTTGGTAAACTAATATCAACAATGGCTGCCGTGCTAGAGACTCTATTTGCCGAAATGGCCGAACGAATCGTCATCTCGTAATGTTCACCTAAAAAAATTGAAAGCCATTTAATTTGAACAATTTAAAATATAACAAAAAATCAAAATATAACGAATATTTACCCTAATTTCGCGTGTATAAAATCCGGGTATTTTGAACCAAATTTAAATTGACGCCAATGAGTTCATTCTGTTGTATTGGATCCAAGCAAGTTCAAATTTTGTGCCCATTTATATGAAACTGAAACGAAGGCGGGCGCAAAATTTGGAACCCAACGGATCCGATACGAACAGAATGAACTCATTGGCGCCAATTTAAATTTGGCTCAAAATACCCGGCCTTATACACAAGAAATTAAGATAATAAGAAAAAAATTTATTATAGCGTTTATTGTTTTATTTTTAAATCCCTGATCAATACATAATCCAAATATGCTTAAATTTTCATTCTCGAGTGTTCAAGTTTGAAAATTTTATGTATTACTATGAATATTATTTTTTTCTATCCAAAATTATACCAGGCGTCAAATCGTTTAGCAAAAAATTATTCGCCTCAACTTTTATCTAAATAATATTAATTAATATTTTATAATAAGGGTTATAAAAGTGGCCCAGTGGTTATACGATAGGTTTCACCTTGTTGGGGAGGAAGTTCGCGAAATAATTAGTTCATTTCCAATGGAAAGAACTAATATGAGGCCTTCAAGTATCACGTAATAATTTATTTAAATAGTTATTAAATAGCTATAGTTATTAAATAACTATTTAAAGCAAAATTGTTTTTTTTTGTTTTTCCACAATAAGAAAGGCAAAATTACTCAAATTTCGTGTTTATAAGGCTGGGTGTTTTGAAACAAATTTAAATTTGCGCCAAATAGTTCATTCTGTTGTATCGAACGCAAGCAAGTCCAAAATTTTGTGGACACTTTTATGAAACTGAAACAAAAGTGGGCATAAAATTTGGTTCCGCTTGGATTCGATATAATAAAACGAACTCATTGGCGCCAATTTAAATTTGCCTCAAAACATCCGGCCTTTTATGCACGAAATTAGAGTAAATGAATATTAAAAATATTGCTTTACCTGTTTATCAACACGTTTTTTTGATAAATCATTGGTTGTAATCTGACGGATATCTACAACATAATAAAGGCCGGGATTTTGTTCTTCAGATGGACTACGAGCCCATTCGAGTCGAATTGTATCAGCCGCCAATATATTAGCGGTGAAATTTGTTGGCGGTTCCAATTCCCTAGGGTATTCGTCATTGTTGTGAACAGCTTCGGCAGCGCTATTACTGTATTCTTGTTCGAGAGGTGTTCTTTTAGCAATAGAAATTATTAACGTGTCGCTCCAATTTTTTTCGGCGCTGCTTTCTGCGGAATTATTTTTGATTGGTTTTACCTAAATATATATATTTTTTTCATTTTTATAGTGGAGCGACATTTGCGGATTTTCAACTTTGATTTAAAAAAACTTTTTCGTTAGATATAAGAAAATTAATTTTACTACTTCGATTCAGAATTTAATTCTCTATCGATTACTTTTCGAATCAAATTTCTAACTAATTTGTAAAAAAAGTTACAATTGAAATTGTAATGTGGCTCAAAAAATTTTCAAAAAATAAAAATCTTATATTTTTAACTGTAACTTTTTTTTTAAATTAGTTCCAAATTGATTTAAAAAGTAATTGATAGAGAATTAAATTCTGAATCCGATAGATTAAATTAATTTTTTTAAAAGTAAATTTTTGGTGCTTAAAAAAGTTAGTGAAAGTTGAAAAATCCGCAAATGTCGCATTCGCAAAATGCCGGATGCGTCATTTTGATGTATGAATAAATAAAAATAATGATCTGGTGTTCTAAAAATAATGATCTGGCGATCTAAGCACTTGAACGTGTAGCTCGTCGTCATTCGCAAAATCGTTTGCTTCTAGACGTGAAAAATAAGTGCGTGTGGCGTCATTTGCACGTTGAACCAATGCTTCTCGCCATTCGTTGTTACGCGATTTTCCGCTTAATTTGTAGCGTAATTTGTATTCTGCTTCTAAAAGAAAGCGTTTAATATATTAATTTTTTTATATAATAAAGAGTGTAATATATATTTTATATTTACGAAATTAGATTTCGGAAGTCGGAAATTGGTAGGAAAAAATTGCCGGAAATCGGAACATAATAAAATTATCTTTCAAAAATTCTTAAAGAACGATTCATTGAGAGGCTGAAAAGATGGCTAAAAAATTAGGCGACTTTTTTCTAATAAGTCCGTAAACAAGACATTTTTCAATGTTTTATAAATTTTTATTTCGAATTCATCATTTTTTCACATTTTGCTGTAAATTTTTCAGTCAATTTTAGAAAAATTTTTGTTAGCTTTAGCTTTAAAAAAATGATCTTATTCAGCTACTCTATAGTTCCGAAATTTCCGAAATTTTTACCATTTTTTGGAAATTATAATTCCGCGACATCCCTGATATATACCGCAATTTACCCTAATTTCGCGTGTATAAGGCCGGATGTTTTGAGCTAAATTTAAATTGCGCCAATGATTTCATTCTGTTCGTATCAAATCCGTTGGGTTCCAAATTTTGTGCCCACTTTTATGAAACTGAAACGGAGACGAGCACAAAATTTGGATCCCAACGGATCCGATACGAACAAAATGAACTCATTGGCGCAATTTAAATTTAGCTCAAAACATCCGGCCTTATACACGCGAAATTAGGGTAGTTAAAAAATTAAAAATTTAAAGATTTCGATTTTTATAATTACATTTTCCGCTATCGAATAAATTTATTATTGAAATTCTTTTCGTTCTATTGTCCATAACTAAAAAAATACACAAAATTACAGAAAAATAAGAAAATAACTTTTGTACAGAATTAAACGAGCTACAAAATAAACTAAACTGTAACAGTACAAAATGCCAAAATTTCATCAAATTGTTATTTCAATAAAAGTGTGCGGGAACTTTTGTGTCACCCTGTATACCTGTATTTATCCGGGGCAGTGTTGTGACTTGGCTCCGAGTTGATTGACTCCGTCAAACCCACGACAGACGAGCAGAGCGTCATTATATTTCGCCATCTTTAAAGAAAAATATCATGGCTTTGTCTGCTTGTCTGCCAAAAATGCCGAGGTCAACTAGGAGCCAAGTCACAAAACTGATCAGGAATTAATCGGAAATGAATTGAAAACTTCGGAAATCGGAATTCCAAAGAAAATTGAAAAAATCGGAAATCGGAAAAAATCGGGCAAAAACCATTATATTGAGCCACTTACCCATCACGATTGACGACTATTATTTCCCTATTTCGGAAGGTAAATAAGAATAATTTTAAGTAAAAATTTAAAAAAAACATCAATATTTTAATTATATTTAAATATCTTAAGTTCTCGCGTATAAGACGCGACCGTTCGAAAATTTTTTGAATATTGACTTGGCCTTTTTTCTAAAATTGAGCTCATAATTTTTAATCTGCAACTTGGGCCTGCTTTTTAATAAAAGTGTTATTATTAAATTTCATGCTTAATTGACACAAAATAACAGAATGAAGGTCAAGTCAATATTCAAAAATTTTTGAACGGCTGCGTCATCAGACTTAGGGTATTTCAAATCCAACCAGACAAACGTGCATCCCATTCGACAAAAATAGCATTTTCCAGCAAATCATAACGCGCACGTAAATTTCGTACGGTCGTCGCGTCACGATGGAGCAGACTCTCTGTTGACTCTCCGAAAATTATAAATGCGATAATGGTAGAAAATAAGATAACAAGCATTGTTTATCAATTCCTTAATTTTTTAATTACTTTAATATCGTGTGTATAAGGCCGGGTGTTTTGAGCCAAATTTAAATTGACGCCAATAAGTTCATTCTGTTGTATCGGATTTAGGCGAGTTCAAATTTTATGAAACTGCCCACTTTTATGAAACTGAAACGAAGGCGGGCACAAAATTTGGCCCCCAATAAAATAGTATATAGTGTGGCGCAAATTGGCGCCGGAATTTGTTTTTGTTATAACTTTTTTACTTTTTAAGCAAATTGTAAAATTCTTTCTGCATTCGATTCCCAAGGTTTTATCTTATCTTTTTGAAACCAAACTTGTCGATATTGATTTCGAATTACGAATTTGCTAATTATTTAAGCCTTTTTTTGTCATTTTTCAAAAGATCAAAAGTGTGTAAAAATTGGCATTAAATTGATGTAATTTTTTGAATTAATTTTCGCTAATTTTTTTATTTAATAGCTTAAATAATGCATTATAGAACAAAGGTTATTTCCAGTTTCAGCAAAAATGTTAAAATAGTCCAAAATGAGGATGAGTTAATCCGTATGCTACTCTATTGTTTTTTGAAAGTGACAAAAAAGTTTAAATAATTAGCAAATTAGTAATTCGAAACCAATATCGACAAGTTTGGTGTCAAATAAAATGGCAAAGCCTTAGAAATCGAATGCAAAAAAAATTTTACAATTTGATTAAAAAGTAAAAAAATTATAAGAAAAACAAATCCCGGCGCCAACTTGCTTGCACCAATATCCGTCTATAAACCTAAGACTAATAATGGTCATCACTTAAACAATATAAAATAAATGTAATGAAATGTTTGGTCACTTTACGATTATTGTAATTTTTCTCTAATATTTGTCGGTTTCGCTTTCTTATCATTTTTTTTTTTAATTTTTAGAAAGAAAAAAAAACAAATTGATGAGCCGCGAAAAACTTTTATTTTCTTTAATCAATAAAAATGTAAAGTATTCTAATTTCGCGTGTATAAGGCCGAGTATTTTGAGCACCAATGAGTTCATCCTGTTGTATTGAATCCGTTGGGATTCAAATTTTGTGTTCTCTTTTATAAAACTGAAACGAAGCCGGGCACAAAATTTGTTTTTAAAATGTTTATTTTTTTAACGAGTGGACACAAAATTTGGAGCCCAACGAATCCGATACAACAGAATGTACCCGTTGGCGCAAATTTAAATTTCATTCAAAACATCCGGCTTTATACACACGAAATTAGGGTAGTAAAAACTATTATAAAATTGAAACGAATGCGGGCACAAAATTTGGACCCCAACGAATCCGATACAACAGAATGTACACGTTGGCGCAAATTTAAATTTCGTTCAAAACACCCGGTCTTATACACACGAAATTAAGGTAATAAGAAAAAAATTTATTTTATTATAGCATTTATTGTTTTATTTTTAAATTTATTTATATTAAAAATTCTTTTTAAAATGTTTATTTTTTTAACGAGATTTGGTAACTTTTGTGTTTTTGCATTTTTGTTTACATAAAACTATTTATATACTTAAAAGCACTTAAAAGTGCTATAAAATTAGCGGCAAAAATTCGTAAACATCCGTATCTCGTAAATACCATTTATTTTCTTTTTTTTCTTTTCGTTTTTTTTTCTATATTTTAGTTTTGCTTTATTTTTTAAAAATATCTTTTTTATCCGTTCTAACTTTTTTCTTTTTTTCTTTTTTTTTCTATTATATTTTGGTTGTATGCATATCAGGAGGAGTCCAACGGAATTCCGATTTCCGACTTCTCACATTTTTTCGAAATTTCCAAAATTTTGACCATTTTTTGAGGAATATTGGAAATTTTCAAAGTCGAAAAATTATTGATTTTTGTTAGAAAATTTTTTTTTAAATTTTCGATTTTCGGCTTTTTTCGCTGTACCGATTTCTTAAATTTTAATTTACCTAAAATTTTTGTGTATAAGCCAAGGTCGTTCGATGAATTTTCGAATTTTAACTTGGCATTTATTCTATTATTTTGTTAAGCATAAAATTTAATGAATACATTCATTGAAGCAGGCCCAATCTGTGGGGTTAAATTATGTGCTCAACTTTGTTTATAACAGAATGAAACCAAGTTAAAATTCAAAAATTTGTCGAACGGCCGCGCTTATTTCCGAATTTCGATTTCCGAAATTTAAAATTTCTAACTGGATTCTTTTCAACAGTTTTGCTCCCGTTTTTTTTTTATTTGTCATTTTTCTTTTGTTTATTTATTTTTCTTGCAATTTACACGTCGTCCCTCCGGATAACGTGAAAAATGCGTGGAATGCGTAATTTGTTTACGCATTTAAAATAAACACAGACGCAGAAAAGTGTCCCCATCAAAATAAAACATTTTTTCTTTATTCAAAAAAATAACAAAAAAAAAGCAATTCCATATTTGAACGAATAAAAAAAAAGAATGAAAAATGGCAAATAAAAGTGCAAAAATATTTTTTTTGTGTGAATAAACCAAATTTTATTGGGTCAAAAAATTGATTTTTTTTTCTCTATTTTAGCTATTAATATAGAAGAGAGGCGCCCAAATTGATGGATTTGTTTTTGCTATAACATTTTTATTTCGCAACTATTTCTCACATTTTTTTTTTTTGAATTTGATTTACAAGATTTTGAGAATTTTTTTGACATCAAACTTGTCGATATTGGTTTCGATTTAAAAATTTTATATTCATTTAAACTTTTTTGGCATCTTTTCAAAAATAAAGGCAAAAATACCATCTAAAATAAATATATAACATAATGATGTCCTAAATCATCAAGCTTATATTGGACTATTTTGACTTTTATTTAGTTGAAGAATAAAATTCATTATAAAGGAAATTATTTTATTCTGTTGAATGAAAATTTAGCAAAATTCAAATTGAAAAATTGAGTCAATTTCAAGTCAATTTTACCCATTTTTTACCTTTAAAAATAGTGTAAAAAAAATTCAAATGTACCCTAATTTGGTGTGTATAAATGACTCTATTCAATTATTTGTTTTTTTAATACAAGTATGCGATAATATCATAATTTTTAAAAATAACGTTAAAAAAAAGAATATTTTTCCAATTTTTATATGCATTTTAGATAAATAATTACATATACTTTAAATTTCGTCGATATGATTTTGGTAAACAAATCAACAACATATATAAAATACCCTAATTTCATGTGAATAAGCTTCGGGTGTTTTGAGTCAAATTTAAATTGACTTCAATGAGTTCATTCTGTTGTATCGGATCCGTTAGGGTTCAAATTTTGTGCCCGCCTTCGTTTCAGCTTCATAAAAGTAAGCACAAAATATGAATTCCAACGGATCTTCTACAACGGAATGAACTCATTGGCGCCAATTTAAATTTGGCTCGAAACACCCAAAGCTTATTCACATGAAATTAGGGTATTTTATAAATGTTTTTGATTTGTTTACCAAAATCATATCGACGAAATTTAAAGTATATGTAATTATTTATCTAAAATGCATATAAAAATTGAAAAAATATTCTTTTTTTAACGCCATTTTTAAAAATTATGATATTATCGCATATTTGTATTAAAAAAACAAATAATTGAATAGAGTCATTTGTTTGAACAGTTTACAGTTTTTTTAAACCTATATTATTCGATATTTTAAAGCATCGTTTTAAATAATTGAAATAATTGAATCATTTAAAATTTAAATTTAGTAAAATTTTAATTTAATTAAGAAATTTTTTTATCACATAATAAATTTTTCAATAAATTCAATAATTATAAAGCTTAAAAAAATTTAATTCAACAGAAAGAATATTAACTACTTTAATTTCGCGTGTATAAGGCCGGGTGTTTTGAGCCAAATTTAAAATGGCGCTAATGAGTTCATTCTGTTGTATCGAATCCGTTGGAGTCAAAATTTTGTGCCCGCCTTTGTCTCGATTTCATAAAAGTGGGCACAAAATTTGGACCCCAACGGATTTGATACGAACAGAATGAACTCATTGGCGCCAATTTAAATTTGGCTCAAAACACCCGGTGTTATACACGCGAAATTTGGATATTTAAGATTTTTTCTTATATCTATTTTCATTTAATTTTTTGTTTTCATTTTTTCTCTTTGAATCTTTAAAATTTTAAAAATCCATTGTGTTTTTTAAGTGCTTTTAAGAGTTTCAATAAAAAGCCCAAAAATTCACTCAACTCAACTAAACAGTTTAAAAAAATAATAATTTTGTTATTTGCATTGAAATATTCTCCACTTTTTTTTCTCCACATTTTTTTTTATTTTAACGTGTATTTCTTATTTTAATATAGTAAAGATTTTTTTCTGAATACACATGACACGTTAATTGTATTTTATCGTTAATAATAATAAAAATTCTAATGTCAAACCAATAAATGTTTTTCTAATTTCATTAAATATTTATTCGAATTTCATTTAAACTTTTTTTTCTCCTTTCCATTATTTATTTTTTTTTTTAATTTTTGAAAATGTGAGAAAAATATTTCACGTTAAAATTTTAAGCAAATTTTTTTTTATTAAGTTTTCAATTAAATTTTGATAACTTTTTAAATATCCACACGAGTGATACTTTTGATTATTAAATAAATAAACATATTTTATTTCAATGAGCCAAACTATCTCAAAATTATAAACAAAAAAAAACGTGAAAAACTTTAGATATATCTTAATTTTGCGTGTATAAGGATAATTTGAGTTAAATTTAAATTAGCGCCAATGAATTCATTCTGTTGTATCGGATCCGTTGGGGTTCAAATTTTGTGCCCACTTTTATAAAACTGAAACGAAGGCGGGCACAAAATTTGGACCCCTCAACGGATCCGATACAATTACAATGAATTTATTGGCGCCAATTTAAAATTGACTCAAAACACCCGGCCTTATACACATAGGAAATTAGATTATTTATTATTAGACAAATTTAATATGAAGGTTAATTTCTAATTTTTTATATATATGTTACGGCCAATATTAGAAATCGGCCATTACTAATAATGACCGGCCATTATTAATAATGGCCGCGATGTCGGCCATTACTAATAATGGCCGGCCAAAACTAATAATGGCCAGTCAAAACTAATAATGGCCGGCCAAAATCAGGCCAAAATAATTATGATTAGCTAAATTTAATTTTTATCAAATTTTCTTTAATTTCTCTATCACGAATTATTTTCAGTTATTTTTTTATAAATTGTTAATGCAATTTTTACACAAGATACAAATTCGTTAATATATATTTTTATTTATAAAATAACGAAAAACAAAGACAACAAAATTAATATTTTTCCGCTAATACGCTAATTCACTATAAAATCATTTATTATTACAGTTTTTATTAGAGTGGCATTTGCTGTTGCATTGCAAACCGGCCTTTTTGCAGCCGCATCTTTTTGTATCGCAATTTCTGTGGCATAAACAGTGAACGAAGCCTTGTGACTTTCCAGTCACAGATGCAGCACCTACTGCTGATCGAAGAGTCAAGTCTCCTTGGATTACTTCGTCGACAGAGACAAACGAGAAATTGCATGGAAAAAATATATACTAACGAATTTGTATCTTGTGTAAAAATTGCATTAACCATTTATAAAAAAATAACTGAAAATAATTCGTGATAGAGAAATTAAAGAAAATTTGATAAAAATTAAATTTAGCTAATCATAATTATTTTGGCCTGATTTTGGCCGGCCATTATTAGTAATGGCCGATTTCTAATATTGGCCGTAACATATATAATAACAAAGTTATGTAAATTTTACTCGAAATAGCCGCGGCAGTTCGACGAATTTTTGAATTTTAACTTGGCCTTCATTCTCTTACTTTGTGTCTGCCAAGCATAAAATTTAATGAGTACCTTCATTGAAGCAGGCCCAACCTGTGGATTAAAAATTATGAGCTCAACTTCGTTTATAACAGAATGAAGGCCAAAAATTCGTCGAACGGCCGCATGGCTTATACACGGAAATTTAGAATAAATATAAGTGAATAATTACAAAAAAAAATTATGAAAGTCAACTTGTAAAACACATGCTCATCTAAAGGATATATTTGTTGAAAGCAAAAATATAATCTTAAATGCAAACATTGCTTTTTTTAAAATTATTCTTAGGTTTAGCAGTTAGTTAATTTATTAATTAAAGTAGTGCACTCAAAGTCAAAAGTGTGCAAATTTCCGGCAATCCTTTATATAATTTTTAATTGTTAATAAATTGCATATACAAAATTTATTTATTTTTGTTTCAAATAAAACTTGCATAAATATTTTAAACATTTTTAAAGTATCTAAATGAAAACTTAATAACTTTTTGCTTAAGACCAGACCACAATTTCAAGTAGTATAAACTATTTTAAAGCAAATAATAAAAAAATGTAAGTCTTTTTTTTAAACTTTAATTTTTAACTTTTTTTTGTTTTTTAGCTCAAATCGATATATGTATTTGTTTTTAAAAATGTATTGAAATTTTAAATTACTCTAATTTCGCGTGTATAAGGTCGGGTGTTTTGAATCAAATTTAAAATGACGCCAATGAGTTCATTCTGTTACATTGTTCGGGTCCAAATTTTGTGTCCACCTTCGTTTCACTTTCATAAAAGTGGGCACAAAATTTGGATCCCAACGGATCCGCCACAACAGGATGAACTCATTGGCACCAATTAAAATTCGGCTCAAAACACGCGGCCTTATATACAAATTTTAAGGGAAGCAATGGCCTAGTGGTTGTGCGATAGGTTTTTCACTTTGCAATAAGGGCGAAGTTCGGTTCCGCCGCTTGACCCTACCTAGGTGTTACCAAATTTTTGGAAGACAATAGGTATTATAGGTATCACATTACACAGCATAGATGATACGGCGGCGTTGACTAAGCCTCGTATAAGCTGGATAAGCCTCTCATTGCATGATTTTGCAACAAACCAGCTGATATTGCGGTGGCTGAATGGCCCTCATCCAAGCTCGCCAAGATCATTTCCAAGAGAAAGATTTAATCCTGGGACTTTCACGTATCACGTATTTTAATTTAAAAAATGTTTTTTGTTGAACATAAAACCCCATTCATTTTAGGATTTGGCGCTAAAATAACTTGCGACATTTGCGCATTTTGAGGAGCAACTTTTTAAGGAGCAAAAAGTTACTTTTAAGTAAATTGATTTTAGCCATTCGATTCAGATTCGACACTCTATCTATTACTTTTTTATTCCGGTTCCTAACTAATTTGGAAATAAAAGTTACAGTTGAAAAATTTTTATTTTTTGAAAATTTTTTGAGTGACTTTACAATTTTAATTGTAACTTTTTTTCTAAATTATATTGAAGAAAAATTTCAAACGCCTCTGATAGAGAACGAAATTCCGAATCCAATAGCAAAAATTGGCTTTCTCAAAATTATCTTTATGCAGCTCAAAAAGTTAATCAAAAAAGTTGAAAATGCGCAAATTCCGCAGGCCGGTGAAAATCCGCCGGTGAAAATTTAAATCACAAAAGAATAAAAAATGACATTTGAAATCCATTGGCGTATAATTTTATAAAAACAAACGCATTGTTTTTTTTGTTTTTCTTTTCTTCTATACACTTTATATGAAAAAAAAGTCGTCGGTTTTTTATTTTTTGTTTTGCTTCTTTTTTTATTCTTTCACCACTCGAATTTTTAAATATTTAATTTTTTTCTGAAAAAATTCACCTCCATTTTTCTCTTTATTGTTTTTAGGCCGTTTTTTTCGCTCATTTTTGACATTTTATCGAAAATTGTTTTGCCAAATAATTTAGTAAAAATTAGTTTAATAAGTGACATTGAAGCTTTCTATTAAAAATTGAAAGACTTTATTAAAAAATTTTTGTATTAATCCTATTTGGAGATTGAAAATGTAGCTTTAAAAAGCTTTAAACTCATTTGATATTTAATAATTTCAATAAATATTTTTCATAAATTATTTTCTACTGATTACTTTTTATTAAATATACTTTATAAAATTATTTTTACCATTAGAAAAATTTAGTGAGACTTATTTTTACTTTTTTATTTACACATTTGCTAAGCTATTTTAGATAAACGAAAAATAATTGAGTTTGTTAATAAGCAAAACTTAATTACGTGAAATTTTTCAACTTTTTAAGAAGCAAAAAGTTGCTATAAAAAAAATTAATTTTAGCCATCGGATTCGGAATTTAATTCTTTATCCATTACTTTTTAAATCAAGTTTCTAAGTAACTTTGAAAAAAAAAGTTACAGTCAAAAAAGTAAAGTTTTGGAAATTTTTTGAGTGACTTTACTTTTTTAGATATAACTTTTTTTCCAAATTAGTTAGAAATTTGATTTAAAAAGTAATTTATAGAGAAATAAATTCTGGCTTAATTTAATTTTTTTAAAATTGCGTTTTCGTTTTTAAAAAGTTGGCCAAAAATTTTAAAAAAATTTTGACTCAACATTTTTGAGTGATTTTACTTTTATAGCTGAATTTTATTTCCAGCTTACTTAGAGACTTGATTTAAAAATTAATAGATGGAGAATTAAATTCTGAATCCAATGGCTTAAATTAATTTTTTTTAAAGTAACTTTTTAGTTTTTAAAAAGTTAGTCAAAGTTGAAAAATGCTCAATTGTGGGGTGAACAAATGTCAGTGCACTAAATGACTGAATTTTTTTTACAATTATTTACATATTCAATAATATTTATATCCAGTATAAATTGCTAGACCATACCAATAAATTATTCTTAAAAATTGTTTTTTTAGAATTTTTTTTTAAATTTAAACGTTTTCCCGAAAAAATGCATAAATAATAACGATTCTGACATGGAAGATCTAGGAATAATAATAATGAATTTGTTTTTCCTCGTTGAAAATTATTAATATATTTTTAATTCAATTTTTTTTTAAATTTTTTTATCCACATAAATGATACTTTTGATTATTAAATAAATAATAACATATTTTATTCCAATGCACCAAATTATCTCAAAATTATCAACAAAAAAAATTTAAATATATCCTAATTTCGAGCAAAATTTAAATTGGCGCCAATGATTTCATTCTGTTATATCAGATCCGTTGGAATTCAAATTTTGTGCCTACTTTTATGAAGCTGAAACGAAGGCGGGCACAAAATTTGGACTCCTCAACGAATCTGATATAAACTGAATGAATTCATTAGCGCCAATTTAAATTTGGCTCAAAATACTCGGCCCCTTTATTTCTATTGAATTTTAAATTTTAAAAAGTGATTTTAAATAAATTATTATTACGAGGCTTTCAGGCCGGCCTACATAAGTTCTTCAAACCTTTTTGCATTTTGAATTGAATCACAACACAAAAAAAAGTTGATAAAATATAAAATTAGGATCAAAAGTAATTATCATATCCCCTTATCATTTACTCTTGAAAACCTCAGTGTGAAAATTATAAGAATGATCTGATGCAATTTTCAAAACCGGTTTAGAGGTGTGGTCCTGCGCAGGCTCCCAGAAGGGTTTGATCCAAAATCTGATAATCCCCCAAGTGAAAAAAATAAGGTGATTTGAGTTAGAATGAATGAATGAAAAGTCGTGGACAAATAAACTTGAAACGAAAAATAGAATTACAGATTCATTATCTTAATTTCTTGTTTATAAGGCCGGATGTATTAAGCCAAATTTAAATTGGCGCCACTGAGTTCAGATTTTCTTAAATAATTTTAGAGTGCCGAGAAAAGTTCATTTTTTATCGCTAATTTTCGACTTTTTTTTCATGCCTTTAATTAACGAAATTGGAAGGAAAATAAAGAAGAAAAAAAATTTAATGGCCCATTGAAAGAAATTTAAAGAGCAAATTGCAGCAATTAGCATAGCATTTTAGCATTTTTTTTTATATTCGATTTTTTTTTCTACTTGTGTAAATTTCTTTTTTAAATTTTTTATTTGTTTTTGTCTTTCTTAAAAAGCAAATTTTTTAAACGTTACCATTTTGGTTCGTCGATTAGCTGAAGCCGAGGCCAAAGAATCCCAATACCTTGGACTTGAGTGTAGTCTAAATTCTGGTCCTTAAATTGAGATTAATTGCTCGAATTTCATGCGGATAAGTTCTGGTACTTTGAACCAAATTTGAATTGGTGTCAATGATTTTATTCTATTATATGGAATTTATTCTATTATATGGAATTTTAATAGTTGAATTGAATTGAATTGATCCGGGTCCGAATTTTATGCCCGCTGTTATGAAGACAGAAATGAAAGCGGGCACAAGATTTGGACCCCAACGAATCCGCTACAACAAAATGAACTCATTGGCGCCAATTTAAACTTGGCTCAAAATATTGGCGCCAATTTAAACTTGTCTCAAAACATCCGGTCTTGTACACGTAAAATTAGGAAGCGCTAAAAAATGAATACACCTTACATAGTAAGTCACCCAAAGTCCACGTGACACTGTAGATTCAGTAGGTTCGTCGGACACAATAAATGAACAATACCTATATATAATATATACTTTAATTTCGCGTGAATAAACTCGAGTCTTGGATATTTTTGTATTATTTTAAAGTTTAATAAAAAAATACTTTAAGTATCATAATTTTATGTGTAAAAGGTCGGGTGTTTTGAGCCGAATTTAAA
Source organism: Bradynema listronoti (assembly GCA_024678965.1). NCBI lineage: Eukaryota > Metazoa > Nematoda > Chromadorea > Rhabditida > Allantonematidae > Bradynema > Bradynema listronoti. The sequence goes on from JANLNO010000006.1 coordinate 3,020,005, forward strand.
TTGGCGCTAATGAGTTCATTCTGTTCGTGTCGATTCCGTTGGGATCGTTGGGATTTACAGACACAAAATAACAGAATGAAAGCCAAGTCAATATTCAAAAATTCTTCGAACGGCCGCATCTTATTCACCCGAACTTAAAGTAAATTAAATTTAATTTTAGATTTTAAGCTTAGGCGTAATTTTAAACTTGGAATTTAGACCTTTGAGCTCATTAGGTTAGATTTTAGGCTTTCATTCCGATTCGTTCCTTCCCGTTTTGTGGTTCCGTTTTGTCGCATTACCTAAATTCAAGACTTTGAAAAAAAAAATAAATAAAATAAATTTCCTCAGCCGGAATTTATGAATTTAGGTAATGGCTTTGTTACGAGTGATATGTATGCCGAACTCGTCTTGCAAAAAATTTGTCACAAAATTCAATTGACTTCAAGCTATTCTAATAGCAAGGTAAAAACATTATTCGCATCCATACAATATAAATTAACTTTAAAAAAATAATTAACTTTTAAATTAAATTAGCCTAATTTCATGTGTATAAGACCGGGTTATTTGAGCTAAATTTAAATTGGCGCCAATGAGTTCATTCCGTTGTATCGGATCCGTTGGGATCCAAATTTTGCATGCCTGCCTTCGTTTCAATTTTATAAAAGTTTGCTCAAAATTTGGGCTCCAACTGATTCGATACAACAAAACGAGCTCAGTGGCGCCAATTTAAATTTGGCTCAAAACACCCGATCTTTTACACATGAAATTATGATACTTAAAGTATTTTTTTTATTAAACTCTGGCTCAAAACGGCCTTATATACTCGAAATTAGGGTAATTACTAACGATATAATAGTTCTAAAATAACCCTACCATAAAAGCAATTAAAAGCTGCCGGCTTAATTGCATAAGTCTCATTTCGCTAAGACTTTTTGAGTGTCTAGAAAAGTTAGATATTAGGGAAAAAAAGAAAAGGAAAATTTGATTTAAAACAATATACACACGATACAGGATATTGGAGTGAATAAAATTATTTAAAAAAAATTGCTATTTTTTACACCCTCCATTAGGTACTCTAATTTATTCTTATACAAGGCGAGACCGTTTGAGACTTTTTTGAATTTAATATTCACCTTCATTCTGTTATTATTGAATGGTAAGGTTTTATTTTTATCTCACATATTCTCTATGATACTTGGAATATGCAAAATTTTTTAACGATCCGATTAATTATATGGATGAATAAATTCAAAAAAGTCTCAAACGGCCTCGCCTTGTGCACGAATAAATTAAAGTACTTTTTTTTCGTTTTCGGGCTTTTTAAATTATTTTTTCGTTATTTTTTTTACATTGTTTCTAATTGTTTACAACCTTTTATATGCCCTATTCGACAAATTTTTTTGAAAGCTTATTGATTAAGTTTAAAGTTCTTAAAATTCAATAATTGAATTTAAAAAATTTTAATTTAAAAAATGAATTTGAAAAATTTTGAATTTAAAAATTTCGATATATTTTTTTATTTTTAGAAAAATTAAATTAAACCCATTAAAAATGACGTTCCCAATATTTTTACGGCTCAATCCTAGTTTATTCCTCAGAAATTCAAAATTTTTTATCGGTGATTATTTTTGGTCCTAATCACGAATTGAGTAGCCATTTTTACAAGAAATGTATCCTAAGCTATTTTTACAAATACCCTAATTTCGTGTGTATAAAGCCGGGTGTTTTGAGCCAAATTTGAATTGGCGCTAATGAGTTCATTCAGTTGTATCGGATCCAAGCAAGTCCAAATTTTGTGCCCACCTCCGTTTCATATAAAGGATAAGCCAGGGGTATTTTGAGCCGAATTTAAGTTCATTCTGTTGTACCGGATCCGTTGGGGTCAAAATTTTGCGTACGCCTTCATTACAGCTTCATAAAAATGGGCACAAAATTTGGACCCCAACGGATCCGATACAACAGAATGAACTCATTGGCACCAATTTAAATTTTGTTCGGCCTTATACAACAAGGGTGTATTTAAATTTTTTTTCTTTCAAAAAAATTTGTCGATTCGGGCATACATATAAAAGGTTGTAAACAATTAGAAACAATGTAAAAAAATATAACGGAAATGTGTATAAGCAAAAAAAAATATGAGTTACTGAGAAAAAAACTTAAAGTATAGATTTTTTCTTTTCACTTATTTAAATATTAAAAAAAGAGGAAAAAATAATGCCAAAAATAAAAGTAAGAAATAAAAAATACTCTAATTTCGTCGGCTTATTTTTGTATCAATTTTAAATTGGCGCCAATGAGTTTATTCCGTTGTATCGGATTCAAGCGAGTCGAAATTTTGTGCCTGCCTTTATGAGACTGAAATAAAAGTGGGACACAAAATTTGGACACTTATGAATTCGATATAATAGGAATGAATTCGTTGGCGCCAATTTAAATTTGACTCAAAACATCAGGTATTGTACACAAAATTTGGGCAATTAATCTATAAAAAGTATTCTTTTTATATAGAATGTTTTATTTCTTAGTATTCTTTTTATACAAAAGTATTTTTTTATACAAAATTTTCTATTTTTTTAGGTCACATAGATTTTGATACAATTTAAAAATATATGTTCGAATCAAAATAAAAAAATAAAAATTTTATGTTTTTTAAAATATTTTTTTATTATACATATTAACGATACAAGAACCTTATGTAAGAGAAAACAATTTCAATTTGCTATGAAAGAAAATAGAAATCTCTATTTCTTTCTTTTAAACTTTTTATTCCTTTTTTATCTCCAATTTCATTTTTTTTTTGTCTATCCGAAAAGGTTTTTGCTTTTAAATTTTGAAATACATATGTAAATTTTTATTTCTTTCTTTTTTTTGAATTTTTCAATATATTTAGTTTTTTTGAAAAAAAAGTAATAATAAAAAATAAAAAAATATGTTTTTTTAATTAATAAATATGTAAATATATTATAAATTTAAAAAATATTTCAAATTTGTTTTTATGAGATCCAAGCGAGTCCAAATTTTTTGCCCACTTTTATGAAACCGAAACAAAGGCGGGCGAGCGCAAAATTTGGACCCCAACGGATCCGTTACTACAGAATGAACTCATTGGCGTCAATTTAAATTTGGCTTAAAACACCCGGTCTTATACACACGAAATTAGGGTAGTAAAAACTTTTATAAAAAACGCACAAAATTTGGATTCGCTTGGATCCGATACAACAGAATGAATGCATTGGCGCCAATTTAAATTTGACTCAAAACAACCGACCTTTACTTTATTTTTATTTTTTAATTTTTTTTTAGAATAATAATTAAATATGGAAAAAAATTAATTCATAAATTTTACAACATTTTAATTTATTTAATTAATGTTTATTATAATTTTAACTTGCGCTATGTACATAAAATTTCCATATCAAATTTCCATATATATTTGAATACGAAAACAATCTAAAAAAATATAATTAATTTAGAGAATTGGCGGCGGGATTTGTTTTTGTTATAACTTTTTTACTTTTTAACCAAATTACAAAATTTTTATTATATTCGATTCATAACTCTTTGAAAATTTTTTTGACACAAGACTTGTTCATATTGGTTTCTATTTAAAAATTTTATATTCATTTGAACTTTTTTTACACTATTTTTAAAGGTGAAAAATGGGTAAAATTGACTTGAAATTGATTCAATTTTTAAATTTGAATTTTGTTAAATTTTCATTCAAGAGGGTAAAATAATGTCCTCTATAATAAATTCTATCCTTCAACTAAAAGTCAAAATAATCCAATATAAATTTAATAATTTAGATTTAGCACATCATTATGTTATACATTTTAGGTAATCTTTTTGTCTTTATTTTTGAAAAGGTGCAAAAAAATTTAAATGTATATAAAATTTCTTAATCGGAACCAATGAATCAATATCGACAAGTTTGGTGTCAAAAAAATTCTCTAAATCTTGTGAAGCAAACCTAATTTTCAATATTTTGTAAATTTTTATTTCAAATTCACCATTTTTTTCACATAATTTTTCACATACATATATTCAGCGGCTTACCTTTATTTACCTAAAAAGAACACAATAAAGAGGTCTGCCAATTTGCACGCAAATTTGAACGAAATACGAAATGTGTTAAAATAGCTTAAGCTTTTAAAAAAAAATGATTTTATTCAGCCACCCTATAGTTCCGAAATTTTGCCCATTTTTTCGGAAATCGGAAATAAGTAGGGAATAATCGCCGAAAATCGAAAATTGGAAGTCGGAAATAGGAACTCCGCGACATCCCTGATATATATTATCTGCCAAATTAAACTATTTTCCGTGCATTAATTCTATAATTATAGAAGTACGTAAATTATGATTAACTTAAAACAATTTTGGATTTTGAAAAAGTCTGGAAATAAGCGAAAGGTATTGGAAACAATGAAAATTTTCCTATTTTCCTATTTTAATGTTTTCATTTTTCTCTATTTAGTTAGCATATTATTTTAGTGGAATTTGCGATTTCTGCCGGAAATTCAATTAGCCGCGGGTCCAGGTGGAGAAAAAAATTTGAAAAGTAAAAGAGAAATTGAAAAAAATGAAAGAATAAATTGCAAAAAAAAAAAGAATAGGAAAAAAATGAGAAAAAATAAAGTTTTAAAATTGCGCGCAAATTGGCAGGATGAGAGAAAGCCGTATTTTGTGCCAGAAAAGATCAAAACATTAATCGAAATCGTGTCTTAAAGACAATAAATTCAAGCATAAAAAATAAAAGTTGAAAAAATAAGTTTCCAAAATAACCCAATTCAAAAATAGTATCTCTTAAGTTTATTTATTTATTTAAGCCAATGATGAGTAACTGGCTCAATATAGTGGCTCGCGACTCGCTGTTTGGTTCGCAAGCCAACATGAGCCAAATGGCTCCAAATTTTGAGCCAAATTCGACAAAATTGAGCCAATTGAGCCAGGTTTTTCCAAGAAAATAGTTCACGGCTCGTGAGAAAATTAGCCAAAAATCGGATTTTTGAATTTGGCTCGCGCGAGCCATCGCCAGCCATTTACCCATCACCGATTATAGCTCTAATTAATGCGAATAAAATCATGTGTGTTTAAAAATTAATAATAACCTTCTAAATACAAGGTCAGTCAAAAAAAACTGTACTTTTTCTTATCAACTCCAAACATTTCTGCCACTTTCTTTCGTGTTCTCCAAAATCAAGTACCTAATAAGGCGCCGGTCTAAACCACTCAGTTTCAAGTTTCATTTTGCTTATAATATGTGAAAATTGCAAGAGAAATCAAAGAAAATTGAAAGAAAAAGCGAAAAAGTACAGTTTTTTTAGTTCACCCTGTACGTTAAAGCGCTATTTTCGTTTGTTACTTTCATTGTAATATCTCTTAAATTTGCGCTAAAAATTAATGCCCAAATTGGTTAAATATTTGAAAATTTTTAACGATTTTTTCGGTTCAAACCTCTGTGAGGAATGTTTTTTGGAATAATAATGGAACGTGAGGTAATCGAATATGAGGATTGAAGTGGTTTTTATGGTCCGAGTTAAATAGAACCCCATCGGCGCCAAATATTTTTGAGTGGAGACTAATTATCGGTGCCGGGAATTCCGGGAAGGATTTTAGAGCCTGCTACAAATTTCGCTACAAATTTTCCAGTACCCTTATTTTTATATATAAGCATATAAGGCCGATAAGACCGGTATTAAACACTCGAAATTGTAAGGAAAGTTCTTGCGGTTTTTGTTACATATACATATAAATAGTTGAAAACCGCAAAAACTTTCTTTGTAACTTAATAATTACGATAATTTGGAGAAAAAAATGCGAAATTTTTTAAAAATTATCAAAAATTAAATTTATGTATCAATTATTAAAAAAAAAAATTAAAACAAAGTAATTCTTAATATTATGTATTAATTGTGTTTAGCAACCTGAATGTAATCCCCATATTTTGCTGCTCCCAAGTCATGTTGCATTTTGCATTTAAATTTTATTAGTATTCCGTCATAACTTCATATTATCATCCATATGAGGTACAACGATAATAAACCTAGCAATTTTAATCTAAAAGAAATGCTCGAAATTACAACCATAGAGTCGACTACATTAACTGCTAATAATGAGCTTTACAAGTAAATTTTTATTATATTACAAAGATAATTTTTTTTGCAGACATGAATGTAATCTTCTGCGACATTTTGGGCCCGATTTGAATTGGTTGTTATAACTTTTTTATTTTTCGGCAAAATGTCAAAATTCTTTTTTTTCTGAATTCTGAGATTCTAGGCATTTGTTTGACACCAAACTTATCCATATTGGTTCCGATTTAGAAATTTTATATTCATTTGAACTTTTATTATCATTTTTTGCCAAAAATGCCGCACTCTGTAAAAAAAAAAAAGTTACAGCTTAATTTTCTAAGACTTTAAAAACATAGATCTATAATAACCGAATTACCGACTCAATTAGCTGGTATAATAACTGAGACTGCAACAGATGCTTTGCCTTTCACTAGATCATCTACGTCCGAAATGGTGGAAATGGTATATCAAATGATTTTGTTCGGCGTGGGTATACCGATCAACATCATAGCTTTTGTGAAATTTTCAAAGTAACACATTTAACTTCATTTTATTTTTTTTTATTTATGATGTCTTAATTTTTTATATTTTCCTTTTCTTTTTCTTTTCCTAATATCTAACTTTTTTAGACACTCAAAAAGTCTTAGCGAAATGAGACTTATGCGATTAAGCCGGCAGCTTTTAATTGCTCATCTTATGGTAGGGTTATTTTAAAATTATTATATTTAAAATTATTATATTATTATAGTTACTCGAATTTTGCATATATAAAGCCGGATGTTAGCTAAATTTAAATTGGCGCCAACGAGTTCATTTTGTTATATTAGATTCGTTGGGGTTCAAATTTTGTGCACACTTTTATGAAACTGAAACGAAGACCAGCACACAAAATTTGGATCCCAACGGATCTGATACAACAGAATGAAATCATTGGCGCCAATTTAAATTTGGCTTAAAACACCCGATCTTTTACACATGAAATTATGATACTTAAAGTATTTTTTTATTAAACTTTAAAAAAATACAGAAACTATCTAAGGCTCGAGTTTATTCACGCGAAATTAGAGTATATATTATATATAGGTATTGTGGATTTATTGTGTCTGGCGAACCTACTGGATCTACAGTGTCACGTGGACTTTGGGTGACTTACTATGTAAAGTGTATTCATTTCTTAGCGCGCTACCGTTTCATCTCTGGTCGAATATTGTAGCTGCTGTTGCCGGAGATATGCTCTACTGTGTTCAGTAAATTTTGACAATCGAATTATTTTTCAAATAAATTTGAATTTGCAAGGAAATTGAATTATAAAATGAAACAATTTTCCTAATTTCGTGTGTAAATATAAGGCCGGGTGTTTTGAGTCAGATTTAAATTCGCGCCAATGAATTCATTTTGTTGGGGTTCAATCCGTTAAGGTTCAAATTTTGCGTGCCTGTCTTTGTTTGAGTTTCATAAAAGTGGGCACAAAATTTGGACCTTAACGGATCCGATACAACAGAATGAACTCGCATTGGCGCAAATTTAAATTTGACTCAAAACATTCGGCCTTATACACACAAAACTAGGGTATATATGTTGTGGTCATAATTGAATTTGGACCGTAAGCTTTTTTAAATTGTTTAAAGCCAAGTAAAAAGTTACTGTAAATTTAAAAAAAAATCTTATCGAACAAGCTATAAATTGTTTTTGTGTGATAGTAAACTCCAATTTATAAACAATGAAGAAACTATCATTTTTGACAGGGTTCAATTTTTGGACCACAACACATTCTTATCGAAATTACAGTATGCCACTGAAGAGCGTTCAGAATGCAAATAGTCGGGTAACTTGGCTGATCGGAATTTCGTGGCTGGCTGCAATATTGTGTTCAACGCCAATGGTGCTTTTTCGTGGTGTAGTACGTATACCCGGAACGAAATTCGAGCAATGCTATGCACTCGTCGACGATTTCGATGAACAAACACTCGTCATGTAAATTTAATGTGATTATCTATAAAAAAATGAAAATTATTTTATAGTTTTTAAAATTATATAAAGTCATTTTCGAAAATTTCCTTATAAAATTGTATAAAAACTTATCGAAATATATATACAGTAAAAAAATATACGGTAAATATAACAAAAGCTAATTTTTAGATACGCTAATTTTATGTGTGTATAAGACCGAATGTTTTAAGCCATATTTGAATTGGCGCCAATGATTTCATTCTGTTGTAGCAAATTCAGGCGAGTTCAAATTTTATGAAACTGCCCACTTTTATGAAACTGAAACGAAGGCGGGTTCGGACCTCAACGAATCCGATACAACAAAATGAACTCATTGGCGCCAATTTAAATTTGTCTCAAAACATCCGGTCTTATACACATGGAATTAGGATAATTCAATTCCATCTTAGGATACTCAATTCTTCAAAAAATTTTATTCTACTAAATAAAAATTTTATTTTACTAAATATTAAATATATATATATATATATATATATATATATATATATATATATATATATATATATATATATATATATATATATATATATATATATATATATATATATATATATATATATATATATATATATATATATATATATATATATATATATATATATATATATATATATATATATATATATATATATATATATATATATATATATATATATATATATATTTAGGTTCAACGTCTTTCATGTGCTCACGACGTTTTATGTTCCAGTACTTATCGTAATCGCATGTTATGTCACCATAGGTTTAAAATTGCGCATTCAAATGGCAGAGAGAAAATTATTAGGCGACGATAATCGACGCAGTCATAATATTAATTCTCGATTTATCTTTGGCACTGTTTGCATTGTGTGCAGCTTCATAATTGCCTGGTTGCCATATCAGGTAGCTAGCGAAATAACAACACATTAAGATGGCTATAGATCTTTCGTTGACTATACATATAGAATACATATGTATTGTAGATAAAAATCATGCTAAATCTAGGTGTTGAATTAAATGGCCAAAACGGGATGGGATAAATGGGACGACAAAACGAAATGGAGCAGAAGATAAAGAAAAAAGGCTTAAATTTAATTATCCTGATTTCGCCGCGGCCGTTCAAAAAACTTTTGAATTTTTGCCTTGGTCTTCATTCAGTTATAGACGAAATTAAGCTCATAATTTATCTGCAATTTGGGCCCGCTTCAATGAAGGTGTTTACTAAATTTCATGCTTTATAGACACAAAATAACAGAATGAAAGCCAAGTCAATATTCAAAAATTCTTCGAACGACCGCATCTTATTTACCCGAACTTAAAGTAAATTAAATTTAATTTTAGATTTTAAGCTTAGGCGTAATTTTAAACTTGGAATTTAGACCTTTAAGCTCATTAGGTTAGATTTTAGGCTTTCATTCCGATTCGTTCCTTCCCGTTTTGTGGTTCCGTTTTGTCGCATTACCTAAATTCAAGACTTTGAAAAAAAAATAAATAAAATAAATTTCCTCAGCCGGATGAATTTAGGTAATGGCTTTGTTACGAGTGATATGTATGCCGAACTCTTCTTGCGAAAAATTTGTCACAAAATTCAATTGGCTTCAAGCTATTCTAATAGCAAGGTAAAAACATTATTTGCATCCATATAATATAAATTAACTTTAAAAAATAATTAACTTTTAAATTAAATTAGCCTAATTTCATGTGTATAAGACCAGGTTATTTGAGCTAAATTTAAATTGGCGTCAATGAGTTCATTCCGTTGTATCGGATCCGTTGGGATCCAAATTTTGCATGCCTGCCTTCGTTTCAATTTTATAAAAGTTTGCTCAAAATTTGGGCTCCAACTGATTCGATACAACAAAATGAGCTCAGTGGCGCCAATTTAAATTTGGCTCAAAACACCCGGCCTTATACACACGAAATTGTGACAATTTAAGTTTGATTTTAAAGATCTTTAATTTTATTATTTTTTAATAGGTTTTTTTTGATTTTTGTAGATTTTAAGTTGATTACAATTTTCGCAAAAAATATTTATCGAATATACGTTTTCAGTACTTGTCTAAATCCATTTCTCTACAAGTTTGGAATTTTCCGTTCGGCTAGGCGAAATCCCAGCTGTGGCTACTATACTTACCACAGTCAAATCGGTGGCGAAAGCAACGCTGGTCTTATGGCAAAAGCTTCTATATCTGGCATTCGCAATGATTTTCGGCAAAGTATGCGCTCTTTGGGACCGCACTGCACAAATGTGATTACAAACAGTTATAGTAATGGTACGATTGCGTCATCAGAAATGCGATGTCATGGTGGTAGTATTCGTGCTGGATTTACAACAGTGAATAGCACGATGAATAGTCATCCGGCATCGGACGCGACGAGATTGCGCCCGCAGCTTAGCTCTAATGCCATTACGGTGAGCGTTGATTTCAGCCGAAATGCAGACAAATTTGGCGACAATGCATCACTAGCGTTGCGAAGAAAATTGCAGAATGCTTACCGCACCATTACGCCAACAATTACAGCAGATACTCTTTCAACACGTTGCCAAAGTACAACTACGCCGCCGTATTCCATTACTTCGTCGTCAGTCACACAACCGCTACTTCTAGAAGATGAGGATATCAACATTAGCGGCTCGATAACTGAAAATATCAACATTCCTGTTGAACGCAACGACGATCTAGTCAACGCAACAAGAAGCGAGCCGTGCTTGCTGATTCAACAAAAAAGCGGCACAGAATCCTCGTTAAATTCGGTATCTTTGCTCGACGTAAGTGAAGATAAGTCCAAACCGAATAAACAATGCGTCAGCGAATCGCTTATTAGCAATCCCAAATCAAATTCGTCAATTCAATCACCGGACATTGATTCTATAATGGATACTGGCTTTATGAAACATATATCGAATATAGTTGATGTAAAAAAAGATTCAATAAAAGCAGATAAATGTTTGGACGAGAAAATATTATCGCCTTCATTAGCGTGTTCCTCTTAGGTTAATGGTTGTTGATTTTATTTGACAAATACATTTGACTTAAATAAAAAAAAATTATATGCAGCTACTCAATATTATAACCGGAAATATTATATATTATTTTCGATTTGTCACCAGTAGCTGATTTGATTTTGTATATAAGTTTCTAAATCTCTAACTAAGGCAAATTTGTTTGTGAAAAAAAGATTTATTTTTATTATCGTACATCATTTTTTACGGTTAAATCAACGGGCTTTGATTATTCTAGTCTCATAGTTTTTATCCCATTCCATCTTTATCAAATGAACAAATTGCTCAATCTTATCCAAAATTTCATGTGCATATTTAAGCGAATTAAATGTTCGTAAATTTTTTCATAATGATAAATTCTATTTTTTTTTAATGAAAAGGATTATATTTCAATGTTTTTTGTACATTATTAAAAGATCAATTTTTACAAAATTTTACAATTTAGGTAATTAAAAACATATTTATAAAATAGAATTTATCAGAATCGAAACGAGCTTTTAATTAATAAATTACTTCAATTATTTCATTGAATCATATTTTAAATTTATAAGTCTACAATATTTTTCAAAAAAAAAAGCTTAATTTTTGAATGTTCTTTTAAATGTATAACTCAATTCTATTACCTATCTTGCTATTTTAAATGTTTCAAATTGTTTCCTACAGGAAAAATAAATTATTTTGCATTATTACAATATAAAAAATAAAAACAAAATTAGGCGATCATTAACAACACACCAGTGCCGTTAAAAAGGCGATTGAAAAGTGGCTCCGGGTGGTTGACTCCGGAGCTGCGAGAGCTCCGTTAGCTTTTTTCAAAAAAAAAAAAAGCCGAAGCCACGAAAAAGCCAGATGACTCCATAAATTGGCTCCAATTGGCTCCAGATGGATTCGGCTCCGGCAGATAACTCGGAGCTTTTCGCCTCACAGCGAGTCATATGATTCCGAAGCCATTTATGGAACCAAAGCCCACTTATTGAGCCAAGATTCCGAAGCCATTTATGGAACCAAAGCCCACTTATTGAGCCAAGTGACAACACTGGAAAAGAGTAAAGAAAAAGATGGTGAGAGAACAGAAAAATAAATGGAAGAAAAAAAAATTGATGAGTATAAAGGCCGAGAATAAACGAAAAATTTTCAATTTTTTTACCAATAATTTGTGTGTTCAAATTTGTGTGTATTACTAAAGTTCGTCAAAAATTAGGTATATGTACAGAAAAAAAAATTACAAGTGAATAGATTTACGCTAAATTCGAGTAAATAAGCCGAATTTAGCGAATTTCTGAATTTTTTGACTCGGTCTCCATTCAGTTATAAACGAAATTGAGCCCAGAACTTGGGCCTGCTTTAATGAAGATGTTTATTAGAATTCACGCTTCACAAAACAGAATGAAAGCTAAGTCAAAAATTCAAAAATTCGTTGAACGGCCGGGTCTTATTTACCCAAACATATGGTAATAATAAAAGCTTTAAAAAATGTATTAAAAAGTTCTAAAAGTAAAATAAAATTTAAAAAATAAAATGAATAAATGAAATTTTGGAGTAGTTCCATAAATTCAAATTTAAAAAAAAAGGACATGCCTCAAGTTGGAAAAATTTTATGTATGTATTTCAATTTCAATAAACAATTTCAATAGTTCCGCACAATTTATAAATTTAGTCATCATTTTAAATTGTAATTTACTAGTCGCTGAGATCTCGCTGACCAAAGTAAATTGAAATAATAGCAATTAGCGCTGAGCATTCTCGAATTTCATCGCTGTGCTGCGTGGCGTCAAACGCGGCGCGCCATTCGCGACATTTGCGCGCCAGAGACCGTAATATACTACAAACGTCCTGCAGAAGAGGTTTTTTAATGACGAGAAGCAGTGCGAAAATCCATTCGAAAACCGGGCGTGAATAACCGTTATCAATGGCGTACTTGAAAAAAAATATATATTAAAAATTTAAACATTCTGAAAGTGCTAAAAAAAATCATTTACTTCAATCTGATATGTGATTAAATGATTAATTTGATTATCGCCAAGTTGTTTGACGAGCCGAGGTGTCGGGGGAGTACCGCGGTGATGAGGCGCTGCACCCTCAGTCACGGGTACATTAGCACTTCGCTGGCAAAAGCATAAATTGCACCATGCTCGACGATCCCCCTTAAATAAAAATCATTACAAAACTTGAAAAGATTTCGTGTCAATAACTTCCAATAAACGAAAAGGTAAGATTCGAAATCGAAATGTAAATTTTTATTCAAAAAAAAAAATACCACTGCTGGGAGACGTAAATTCGGAATTGAGCTAAACTCTTTCATTTCCAATTCGTCGCGTAACGTCTCGAAATATCGGCTCTAAAAAATGAAATGTAAAACTAATAAAAAAAAAAGGTAACATTTTAACTGAGAATTTTAGCTTAAGCCTAATAAATTTATTATAATAATTTTTTTTAATAAAAAACCTTTTCCTCATTCCATTCGCGGCCGGGCGCCAATGCGCATAAAAATTTGGCGGATTCCTCCACAGGTATCAACGATTGCGGATGTCGCTTCGTCGATAATTGCCGAATTTCAGATGTGTCCATGTGAACAATTTCCTTACATCGCTCTCGCTCCACAACCATATGTCGCATGTATTCTTCCACAGTCATTGGCGTTTTTGTCAAGTCAATAGCGTTTCGGTCAAAATGACCCACTTTAAAAAAGAGATCCTGATCCGACGGCATTCGTCCGAATTTGGTTTCAAAGGCTATAAAAACAAAAATAAAATAGTTAAAGAAAAGATTCACTCTATTTAAACATTCATATTATCATTATCATAAATTATAAATATATACGGCACTTCATCAAGCTAAACATTTCTGATTAGAAGAGCAGGTGTGACGGAAATTAGAAATATCGAAAATTGTAAGTTCAGTTCGAGCCCAATCCCATCGTCCTGTTGATTTGCAAACGATTAAAATTTTCGGTTTTGAAAAAGTAAAACATTATGCTAAAATTTTAGGCGCCATTTTAAATTTTTCAAAATTTTCCAAATACACCGTGTACCGCGAAAGCCCACCCTTAAAAAAATCGGCTGGCAAATTTCAGATGTAAGTACCAGGGATTTTAGAATTCCGGCGATTTTTCTCTACTCATTTTCGATTTCCGAAAAAATATCCAAAATTTGGGAAATTTAGGAACTAAAGGATGGCTGAATACCACCAATTTTTTTCAAAAAGCTAAAACTATTTTAAAAATTTTCTTAAAATTGACCGAAAATTTTTTAGCTATGTGTAAAAAATGAAGAATTTTTTTACAAAACATTAGAAATTGCCTTGTTTATGGACTACTAAAATTGGAATTTTTTAGCCATCCAATGATGTTATACCATTTGGTAAAGAATTAAATGGAGAATAAAACTGTCGGAGCTTCGTTCAAAATTTGAGCTAGTCCAAAAAAAATTTTACTTTGGGCTGCAACCAGAGCCAAAGTCGACGTTAATTGAACTCAACGATTCAAAGATGTGAGCACAACTTGGAAACGGACTAGCTCAAACCGTGATGTGATCAGCCCATGAGCACTTAACCAATTTAAGGTGCTGATTAAGAAGAATCGGGTAAGCCCGAGGAGAAGGCAGTTGAACTCTTGCCTTGATTCAGAACTCCCGAGCTGTGGGACGTCACGACACCCGATTTGGCTTGCCGAGGGAGTGAACCACAAACACTCCGTGCCCATCGCCGAACCAGGAACGCAACCTTCGGGATGCGAACCTATAGAACGGTAGGACCTTAACTACAGCTCGAAAGAATGAATCGCGGCTTAAGAACACCGGCGATGATAATGATGGGGGTTGGGGAAAATTATCGCTTATATAGACGACGAATGCAATGCGAAAAAGTTGTGATGGCTTTCGCCAATTGACGAGACGAGCAGACAGTCAATGATATTTCGCGCCCAAATAAACATGGCCAAACAAATTTTTTTTTAATTGGTTCTCTTTAATTGGACTATAATTTTTTTATATGTATTTTTTAAATCCTAATGAAATTTATACCATTTGATAGACAAATTAACGAAGAATAAAATTTTTCAGCCATCCTGTAATCAATAGCCTCAATTTCCATTTGAAAAATTTCAAAAAATAATCTTATTTTATTAAAAATTTTATTTTAGTGTCAAAAATTTTATTATTATTGGCAAAAATTGCCAATAATGTTTCGATTTCGACTTCAGGCGGTTTTTTTGTACCGATTTTTGAAATCTCAAGTTTATTTCCGCGACATCTCTGGTAACTTGTCCTAATAGAATATCAATCATATGATTAAGTTTTATATTTTGTTTTCAATATGCATATTTACAATATTTTTTATTTTCAACATTTTTATTTGAAAATATTTATAAAATTATGTTATAAATTCTTTTGTCAATATACAAACATTTGAATGGATTTAAAAAAAACGATAAAATAATTTTGAGCTGTAAGATTATGCTTTAAAGTGAAAATTAAGAAAGTCATGATACTTTCTTTACATATATTCTTCTATTTTCATCTTTGAATCCCAAAATGCAGCAATATAACAAAATTTTTTTTTAAATGTAGAAAAATTAATAAAGAATTGCTGAAAATGAATCTGTATACATTTAAAATGATGACGAAAAACTAAATTAGAAGTAATTATAGGTTTCGGTTTATGGATTGCACAAAAATTAACCAAATATGAAAAATTCTCTTTTATATTAGCTACCGGCTTTATTATCATGTCCATTTGTGGATTTCGAATCAATTACTGAAGTCACTTCATTTTCTACAATAGGTGGGAGCGTCACGCCGAATCGCATCGTTGGAGCGTCGCTTGCAGTTGATCGTGTTTCTAGCAATGTATTATCGCTTCTATCCAATTCGATACTTCGTTGATTAGCTTGAGACGGCTCGATACTTCGCCATGTTTTTACACTATCTTCATTCTCGATCGTTGCGTTGCACTTTTCTACACAATTGCACGCGTCTTCGGAACGCGTTAAAGTGTCATCCAAACGTGCGCATTTTGCACACGCCGTTGAACCATGATCCTTTGAGTTGCTTTTGCCCTTTAGAGTATTAGTCAACCATTTTACTAAGCTTTTTCCATTGGACGATCCTAAAAATAAATCAATATTGTACATAATTAGCTAATTAGATTTGTTTTTTTCCTCGGGAATATAAGTTCATAGTCAAGCTTGGGATTATCTACGTACCAGGGGATGATTGGAAATAAATTAAAAATTTTGAAAATTGGAAGAAAGTCACTTTTAGAAAATCAACACGAAAAAATCGCCGGAAATCGAAAATCGAAAAAAGTGCAAATATTTTTATATTTAGCAGACAAAAAAAAAAATAAGAATTAAAATTCAAAAATTCGTCGAACGGCCGTGGCTTATACACCGGAACTTAGCGTAAAACGGATCAGGATAAAGAAGAAAAAAAATTTATAGCAAATTTAATTTTCAATTAAATAAATTAAAAAATTTAAAAAAAACCATTGGATCTTTTGGAAGAATTTGATACGCTAGTTGAAGGAGAGTTAATTGTCCTGCAAAGTCCCGGCGAGCTGGATGTTGTAGCTATAGTGGTTTCGTGCATTTGGCGCTCAGTAATTTTCAAATCATTTAGATCTGGTGTAGACTTATTTGCGCTATGCTTATTATTTATTCCTTTTATATTATGTTTTGTTGTTGTGGAATAATTTTCTAAAAATACAAGTACCCTAATTTCGCGTGTATAAGTCCGGGTGTTTTGAACCAAATTCAAATTGGCGCCAATGAGTTCGTTCTGTTGTACCGGATCCGTTGGGGTCCAAATTCTGTGCCCACTTTTATGAAACTGAAACGAAGCCGGGCACAAAATTTGGATCCGATACAACGGAATGAACTCATTGGCGCAAATTTAAATTTGGCTCAAAACACCCGCGTGTTTTGAGCTCTAACTAATTGCCTTGATTTTCGGCAGAAGTTTTGGCGTGGGTGCGCCGTGAGGTTTCCACGCCAGCTGCGCGCACCGCAACGCCTTCAACAATTGGATCAAGCGGCTTGCGTCCAGCTCCAATGCTCGCTTTGGGAGGACTTCGCGCTGCAGACGAGCTGGTCGGTAGCGCGCCGACGCTGTGACAATTTCTAGTGCTTGCTAAATAAAAATTATAAATCGAAGTATCGAACATTAAAAAATATGTAAATA
Source organism: Bradynema listronoti (assembly GCA_024678965.1). Classification (NCBI taxonomy): domain Eukaryota; kingdom Metazoa; phylum Nematoda; class Chromadorea; order Rhabditida; family Allantonematidae; genus Bradynema; species Bradynema listronoti. The sequence continues at coordinate 3,037,230 of JANLNO010000006.1, forward strand.
CTCTAATTTCGTTTGTACAAGGCCGGGTGTTTTGAGCCAAATTTAAATTGGCGCCAATGAGTTCATTCTGTTATATCGGATCCATTGGGGTTTAAAATTTTTGCCCGCCTTTGTTTCGGTTTCATAAAAGTGGGCGCAAAATTTGGACTCGCTTGGATCCAATGCAACAGAATGAACTCATTGGCACCAATTTAAATTTGGCTCAAAATACCCGGCCTTATAAACGCGAAATTAGGGTAATATAAATAAAGAATATTAACAAATGACTTTAAGTCTTGATTTAAAGTCATTTTTGACATAAAAAAATTTAAAAGCTTACAATGTGGTCGTGTGGAATTGATAGCAATAGCAACTCCCGAATTTGTCGTATCAATCGACACATTGGATTCACCCGGCGCGCAATTCGTTACTCCGGACATCGAAGCGAGGTTCGCTTCAAGACTTTGTGCGCGCGAACGAACATTTTTAATGCTGCGTTGCACTCGACCTTGCTGTGAAAAAAGCTGCATGTCCTTGGTCACAACCGGCACAAACATCTTTTTTTATTTTATTTTACAATAGATGTTGTTAATTTTTTAACGCCTAGCAGCGTCACGTAAAAAAATACGTACTCGATTATTCGATGTTGATTTCGTCTATAAATATGTATAAAAAATTGAGTTTTTATAAAATAAATTCCCGTGTATAAGTCGCGACCGTTTAACGAATTTTTGATTTTTAACTTGTTATAATGAGCACCTTCATTGAAGCTCCGGGTTAAAAATTATTAGCTTCGTTTATAACAGAATGAAGGCCACGTTAAAATTCAAATGTTCGTGGAACGGCCGCGTCTTATTTACCCGAACTTGGAGTACATATTTAGTATTCAGAATTAAATCAAAAATTGCATAAAAATGACATTTTCAACCTTAATTAAAAATGAAATAAATAATGATTGCGTCATTTTTAATTTTCCTCCAAAAACAAAAATTGCCAATAATAATAAAATTTTTGACACAATAAAATTTTTGACACAATAAAGTTTTTGACACAATAAAATTTTTGACACTAAAATAAAATTTTTAATAAAAAAATACATAGCAAACTTTTCGATAACTAAAAAAAAGAAGGAATTTTAAAAAGTGTAATCAAATGAACCATTACATGTAATTTTTGATGATGCAATTTTAAATACAAAAAAGCAAATAAGCTCTGCTTTACACGTGTGTGTATTGCTTATGTCTATATATCCATATACATATGCGGTGTACTATTTCTTGTATATGCAAATGATTATTATAAACGTATAAGTACAATGTGTATAACGAAATTTCAAAACAAAAAAATTTTTTGCAAATACTTTTCTTCTTCGAATTATATTAAAGAGAGTGTCGCAAAAGTGGAACATTGGAACCTTTTTGTGGAATATAATTTATTTAACTTTATAGTTGACCGATTCGAATAATTTTTTTCTAAAAGATTCAGCTTGAAAAATACTACAAAAGTATATTTTTATTTTTCACAAATATTAACTTTAAATCGAGTGATAAAGGTTGAAACACGAAAAAAATTGACGAAAAAAGAAAGTAAGACCTTTGAAACACGAAAAAAAAAATTTCAACTTTGAGCACGAATAACTCGGCTTAAAGTTAATAATTGCAAAAAATAAAAATTTACTTGTGTAGTATTTTTCAAGCTAAATCTTTTGGAAAAAAAATTATTTAAATCGGTTAACTAGAAAAAAAGTTATAAAGTAAAAAGGCCATGTTCCAAAAAAAGGTTCCAATGTTCCATTTTGCGGCACTGATTAAAAACATACAAATCTTATTTTTAAATTTTAATTAGGTATATGCATATAGCTTTAAATTATAATTTTTTAATTTCTTTTAAATTAAAAAATAAAAAAATATTATCAGAAATATAATCAAGGTGATTATGTTCATCCAGGCTGCTCCAATTTCGTGTTTACTTTTGTTTTCGTTATAACTTTTTTGCTTTTTAACCAAATTTTTTTTACATTCGATTTCCAAGACTTTACCATTTTGTTTGAAAAAAAATTGGACCTGAGTCATGGTAATGCCATGCATTGGCTCCGACTTAGCTCCAGCATTTTTGACAGGCAAACAGACAAACCCATTATATTTTTTGTTAAAAATGGCGAAATATCATAGTGCCCTGCTCGTTTATCATAGATTTGCAGAAGTCAACTCGGAGCCAAGTCACAACACTGGCGGGAAAAGAAAAATTTATTAGGTGTGCAAATATGAAAATTCGTTTTTTTGCGATTCAAAAAATTAAGATTCCAAAAAATTTTCAATTAAACTTTTATTAACAATAACAATCATAATTAACAACAACATTATTCCAATTTATGGGCAACTTATGGATTCCATAAAAAAAGCAGTTCATCGTCTTCAAACTGCTTCGGTGGTCTTTGTTGCTCAGGTCAAAATCGCCTTCTCTAAACCTCTTAAACCACTTCTGACAGGCTCTGGCAGTAATCGTATCTTCACCATAAACTTCAGCAATCATTTTGTGAGAATCGGCGGCACTTTTCTTCCAGTTAAACATGAATAAGAGAACTTCCCGCAAATGCTCTTTTGTTGGCGCTTCGGTGGTCATCTGTAAAATTGTCCTAAAATTTTATATGCAAACCATTTTTAAAAATTCAAGAAGCATTAGATAGCGCTTTAAACACTCTACAGGATAAATACAGAAAATGTTTTGAAAAAAAGTTTATTCATGAAAAAATATTAGACAAAGTAAAACCTTTCATATTTGCACACCTAATAACTTTAGCTGAAAGTTAATTAATTTTGGAAGCACTGATTAAAATCAATATTATGAAAAATTTCAAAGAAAATAGTTTTTTACTTTTTTTAAATAGTACTAAATCTTTTTTTTGTAAAATGTGCAAAAAAGCAAAATTCAAATTTGTCACAGTTTGTTTTTCTATCTTTTTTTTCTTCGCCGATCAGCTTCAATGCAAAACATCGTCGATTGATTTTGCTTTTGCAAAGATCGATTTTTTTAAATTCACTTCTTTTTATTTTTTTGAGGGGAAGAGGGGTTTGTTTTTTAAATTTTTGTTTTTTTCTATTTCATCATTTTTTTAAATCGAAAAGTTTAGTGTCAAACAAGTTCTTAAAAACTTGTTAATCGAATTACCCTAATTTCGTGTGTACAAGGCAGGGTGTTTTGAGCCAAATTTAAATTGGCGCCAAGATTGTATCGGATTCAAGCGATTTCAAATTTTCTGCCCATTTTATGAAACTGAAACGAAAGCGGGCACAAAATTTGGACCCTAACGGAGCCCATACAACAGAATGAACTCATTGGCGCCAATTTTAACTCAAAACACCCGGCCTTATATCTGCGAAATTATAATAAATATAATATGTATAAAAAAGCAAATGTAAAAAAATTTTCAACAACAAAAGTTTTTAAAAGCTGTTTAAATAAATACATGCAGTTTTTTTAGATAAATCTCCTTTTTTAGTAATTTTTCAATATTGTTCTTAATTAAAAATTATGAATAGAGAAATCGATTGTTTTTATGAAAAAGATGCGTGAAAGGTCATATTACATCAATTTTTTTAAAATGCGTCAAAAATTAAATGCGGATTTTTTATTTTAAAATTAAAATAGTCTTCGTTATAATGCCATTTTCCACATTCTACTATAATACTTTTTTAAATATACCGATCCCACCTAAGTGTTAACATATATTTGGAAGACAATAGGTACCATATTGCCCACCGTGTGGGTGATACGGCGGCGGTGCTGACCAGGCCCAAGCAAGCCGCATCAGCCTCATATCGTATGTTTATGCAGCAAACCAGCCGATATTTCGGCGGTTCGATGGCCCTCATCCAAACCCGCGAAATGATTAGTTCTAAGATCATTTCCTACAGGGGATTTTTAATCCTGGAGTCTTCACATATCACGTTGGAAAAGACGTGAAAGGTCATATCACATCAAAAAATGTTATTTTCCGTTGTTTATTATTTCTTTTTCGGTGTGAATGAAACGGTTAAAATCATAAAAAAATTTATTTAAAAAATGATAATGCATTGATCAGATGCAAACGCTACGTGAACACGTGAAAAAACAAATGAAAAAAAGCTTGTTTCAAGAATTTTAAAGACAAAAAAAAATTGTTGTCTTTGTTTGTGATATAAAATATAATATATTATTAAAATGATAATTTTAAAAAGTTAACGAAATTTTAAATTTAATCTATGACTAAATACTCGAACTGCATCGTCATTATTTGTGTGATATGTGAAGATCCCAAATCAATTCTCCTCCTTTGGAAATGATTTTGGGACTAATCATTCGGCGGGTTTGAATGAGGGCATATCCAGTCACCGAAATATGGTTTGTTGCGTGAGTATGCGGTATTGCTGATTTGGCTTGTTTTGGCCTGGTCAGCACCGCCGTATCATCCATATATGGTATCTATTGTCTTTCAAATATGGTTTTTTAAATAATAAAAAAAAATGTTAACACCTAGGTAGATCGGAAAGCAAACTTAGTCCCAAGCAAAGTCGCACAATCACTAGGCCACTACTCCCTCTCGTTATTATTTATACTTTACAATCTACGAGTTTTTAACAAATAAATTATAAATTTAAGTTATTTGAATAAATAAGTCATAATCTTTTTCATTAATTATCTGTAATAAAAAAAAATAGTTGATAAACAATTGGTTTGCTATTTAATTTTTTGGTAAATAAAATGGCAAAGATCAATATCATTATAAAGCGGAAAACATCATGTTATAATTTATAATAAAAATGATTGAATAAAATGTACTTTAAATCTGAAAAAAATATATATAGAAAAAGGACTGAAGTAAATTAAAGAAAGGTCGATCTTTATATTTACATTGTAATAAAAAAAAAGAAAAAAAATTGAAATTTACTCGAACGGCCAATAAAAAATTTAGTGTATATGTATTTTTAATACATTATATGCGAATAGATCAGCGCCGCGGAACGTGGAAATGTTTAGATCAAAAAATGACTTCGATTCAGACTCTATTATCCCATATTCCACTATGATATTGAAAAAAATTTTTGGACCTTATTTAGGACCTTATGACTATAAAATCAAAAAATAAAGTAGCCTATTGTATTCTCCGACCTCGATTTGGGGTAGTCAGGATTGGGCATTTTTTTGAATTAGGAACCGGAAAGGGTCGTCAAGCGTGGTGAATACTTTTTTTAACGACCGAAAATAGCGCTTTAATAAATGTAGAAAAAATGCTTGACAGTTTTAAAAAATAAAATAAATAAACAAAATAGCTAAGATAATTGTACAATAAATAAGTGAGCAAAAAAAGCCATCGTGCTACGAGAAACAAATGAGAACGGACGAAGAAGAAAATGAAATGGAAAATGAGAAAGATGAAATGATGATGAAACTATAAGTGCGTCTATAGTATAATTTTTTAAAATAGAAAGAGTGAGAGAATTATAATTAAGAAAAAAAGAAGAAATTTTATGTATGCGATAAACAAAATAAAAAGATAAAAAAAATTACCCTAATTTTGGGGTACAAGGCCGGGTGTTTTGAGTCAAATTTAAATTGGCGCCAAATGAGTTCATTCTGTTGTATCGAATCCGTTGGGGTCCAAATTTTGTGGCCGCCTTCGTTTCATTTCCATAAAAGTGGGCACAAAATTTGGACTCGCTTGAATCCGATACAACAGAATGAACTCATTATCGCCAATTTAAATTTGGTTCAAAATACTCGGCTTTATACACGCGAAATAAGCGTATATAAAAATTGTATTCATACATTATACATGAAAACAAATTAAAGTGTGAAAAAGGGCATAGATATATATATAACAAAGCGTGGTTCATCTAGCTAATAATATGCATTAAAATTATTTTAGGAAAGAGTAAGTAGAAGAAAATACGCGAATAACAAAACACACAAACATTGCACAATTTTTGAATAACATACGCATTCATACAACATCAAAAAAAAAAAAAAATTTGTTTGATGTTTTTCTTTGAGTTATAACTCACATACATACATATGTATATGTACATATAGATACATATGTATAAATAACATATATTCCCGTGTTTTTCTCTTTGTACATACATTTTCCCTGCATATACGTGTGTCACTTAATCTAATCTAAATATTTATTGTATGCTTTTTATTCATTGCGACGTCATTTGAATTAAACCCGCATAAACCCTCACAAAAAATAATTAGTAATTAAAAAACGTATACGCGTGTGCGCTCACTTAAAAATATTAGAAAATTTTATTTTTGATGTTTTTTTAACAATATACAGTCAAACCTCGGTTTAACGGCTAAGCCTGATCCCGAAGGGTGCCGTTAAACCGAGGTTTGACTGTACCTTTTTAGTATTTTTTCTCAAAAAAAAAAACAAATCAAAAAATGTTTTGAAAATTTTTTTTCTACATTTACAGAATAAAAAACCATAAATTTCGGTGCATAAGACGGCCGTTTAACGAATTTTTGAATTTTAACTTAGCCTTTATTATGTTATTTTGGGTCTGTTAAGTATAAAATTAAACGAACAGTTCTATTGAAACAGACCCAACCTGCAGGTTAAAAATTATGAGCTCAAATTCGTTTATAACAGAATGAAGAACAAGCAAAAGTGAGTGAAGAGAAGCACCGATTACGAGTCGACGAGTAGAGCGTTGAAGATGTAATAAGTGAAGCCATAACCTTATGCAAATTCTTGCATTTTCGAAACTTTCGAATATAAAAAGTTGGAAAAATTTTTTAAATCAAATCAAACATCTTTGAGATAATTGAGCATACGATAGGTTTATTATTAAAAAAGTGCTTTTAAACAAATTATTATAGGCAACAGTATTTTATTTAATTTGGTAATTTTGAATTTTTTTTATTTTTTAAATTTAAATTTTCAGAGATTTTATTTACTTTAAAAAATGAATTTCAATACTTTTATGAATTTCAATACGCGGCATCCTCGGTATAACGGCACCCTTCGGTGCCGTTATACCGAGGACGCCGCTGAAGCGAGAGTTTAATAAGCAGAGTATATTAACTACTCCAAAGTCTGAGTAAGAAGCTGTTATGTCTCTGAATGACGTTTAACAAAGAAAAAGGTTTACAATATACTTTATTTTTTTTAACTAACACCGAATTCTTCTTGAGAAAAACAACAATGATCAAAGATCAAAAAAAATTTAACAAGAAAATGAAAGGCGAAAATTTGCGGAATTGTTCTTTGCAAAGCTCTTGATGATAGTCGGCTGGCGCATCTTCTTCTGACGGAGCTTCAGCATCGCATCGTCAATGAGATCACATTGCGCCCTTGCTGGCCGAGTTGTCTTTTTAAAAGGTTAAAATCCGGCGTTTTATTAGGACATAACTTTGAAAAGGGTGCCGTTATAGCGAGGGTTTATATAATTGAAGGTGCCGTTATGACATAGTAAAATCATCGGGACCGGGCCTAGGTGCCATTATACCGAGGGTGCCGTTGAAGCGGGGTGCTGTTATACCGAGATTTGACTGTATAGTAAAATAATCACAATTTTTGTCAAACCTAAATCTATAAAGTGAATTTATTTTTTTATAATTTATATAAGAATCATCTATTAAATTGCACCAAATAAAAATATTGTCGTTATTATTTAATCTACTAAATTTTCTATAAGAAATATGCTGACTGCTAGATAACATTTTATTAGTAAAAGCGTTTGCTAGTATACTATTTTTACTAAAATCAATTGAATATGCTTTTTTAATATCGAAAATAATTTTACCATCTTCCAGTTTTGTATTAAAAAAATATTTGTCCCTTTTTAATGAACTATTTATATTATTAACCAATTCATTCAAATCATATTTACCGAATGAAATATCTATGTTATTTTCTTCATAAACTTGATTGTTATTCTTATCAACTCCATTAACTATAGAAAAAAATTTTATATTTGTTTTATTGATGGTTATTTTAGAGTCATTTTCCCATTTATCCTAATTTCGGCCGGTGTATAAGGCCGGGTGTTTTGAATTGGCGCCAATGAATTCATTCTGTTGTATTGAATCTAAGCGAGTCCAAATTTTGTGCCCACTTTTATGAAACCGAGACAAAGGCGGGCACAAAATTTGGACCCCAACGGATCCGATACGAACAGAATGAACTCATTGGCGTCAGTTTAAATTGGGCTCAAAACATTCGGCCTTATACACGCGAAATTAGGGTAATTTTAATAATCCAAATCCATATTTTTTATCTAAAAACTTTTGAGAAAAAGAATATTCGAAACTAGCTTCGTTAGAGGTTAAATGCAATGTATTTTTGAATAACAACTTATAAAAGTAACATTATTTAGTTAACAAATCTTATGTCTACATTATAAAAAAATTAAATAGCTTTCCAAAAATTGCTAACTTCGGTTTGAAATATTTAAAATACATAAAATTCCGCTTATAAATCAATTTATTTTAAGAAAAAAATTTACGTATAATTAATACTAATAAAATTTATTTGCAACGCTATACTTAATTCCCGAAAGTTCCGTCATATTATTTTTATCGTAAGCATAGCCAACATTTGGAATGTTTTCAAAACCACGGTCATTAATTGCGTCTTTAACTTTGTCCTTCGAAATTTGTGGAAATTCTTTGACAAACCATTCAATTTGAGATATCAACTTTGGAAATTCCTTCTTCACAAACGGTTTGTTTCCATAAGAGTAAGAATGCAACCTAAAAATATACATATTTATTTAAAGAAACAATTTTGTTTAAAATTGACTTACTTTTTGGCAGTTTGCCAAGCATAAAAAATTTTAACCGAGTCCGGATGAAAATCGCAAGCAAGCTTAACGAAAGATTTCATCGCATTATAAGACACCAAATGCATATCAATCTCCAAGAAGAATTTCTTAACCACATAAACAGCGCTGAACCACAATTTTGCGGCGGCTTGAATAAGGTCTGATGGAACTTCGGAATGATATTTTTTTGCATGCTCAATAAAAGTATCCGCATCGTAAATCTTCAATTCTTCCTAAAATTATTATTCATTAGAAAATGCTAAAGTATAAAAATAAATCATACCTCAGTTTGCCGTTTTTCCAAGTCATCGACAGTTACGTTTTCTTTAAATGTACTGCATAAATTCTCAAAATCGTTTTCGTCTACCAACACATTCATACCATTGACGATAATTTTCGTCTTCATTATTCTAAAACCAATAATTTTAGTAAAGTTATTTAAGAAAACAAGTAAAATTATTTATCAATAAAAAATATTCTACTTCAATTTAAAAATTAAACTAAATAGCAAATGAAAATATTAAAAAGAAATTTCTGTAAAACTTTTCACCAGTAATAAAAAAGCTTGAATCTTGGAGGACGCATGCCATTCAATATAGAAAATTGCAGGTTGGCCCAAAAGTTTTGATAGATTTTTTTATACGTCAATAAAATTTTTTATTATCATTGGTATATGTGATGAATATATGATTTGAAAGCCCGTTTTCTTGCAAACATTTTGGTATATAAAAGTTCGGTTTAGTTTAAAGGAGGCGTCTCGTTCAATACAGAAAATTGCAGGTTAGCCCAAAAGTTTTGATACACCTGTATTTATACGTCAATAAAAATTTTTTATTATTATTGTGGAGATAACAAGCGATAATATTTTTTGAAGAGTGAAAGTTGACGGCCAATTTACGCGTGGTCTGTGTTGAATCGGATTCGATGGAGCGGAGCAGTGCCCGTTTATCAATGATCGAGGGTCGTCAGGAACGTGCCTTATCTTTTCGATGTGTATTGCCAGAACTAAATTTCGTGAACCAGCGGTGACATGTGATATATGTAGTTGCCTTCCTGCCCAATGTAGCGCAAATGTTTCGGACTGCCTCGGCTGCATTGTGTCCCTGTTTGAACTCGTGAAACATGAGCACGATTTTTTAACATAATGAGCTTCCTTTAAAAAACCTATAACTTTACAATAAATTAAACTAAACCGAACTTTTATACACCAAAATGTTTGCAAGAAAACGGGCTTTCAAACCATATATCATACGTAACAATAATAAAAAAAATTTTTATTGACGTATAAATACAGGTGTATCAAAACTTTTCCCTGCAATTTTCTGTATTGAATGGCATGCGTCCTTTGAGCTGAATCACTAAAAATAAAAAAAATTCTAAGACAGAATGCCAAATATTTTTTGACAAAAATTTAAAATAAGATATATGTATATAAAAAATATATTCAAAAAATTATGTAAAATACAGGGTTGCCAGATGAAAATAAAATAAAAAAGAACGTTGAGCACGAAAAAAAAGATTTTATTAACAATTTCCAACAAAAAAAAAGATTTTTACTTCTCGGAACTTAATACTTCTCTGCGCTCCTGATCCTGTCTCTAAAAGAGCCATTCTTCATCAGATACTCAAACATTTCAGTGCAGTTGAAATCGAAGTTGGTCTTCGTCGCCAAAATCGCCTTGATGGTCTCCACGCGCAGTAGATTCCGCTCCTTCATCCATTGGGCAGCGCAGAGTGAGAAGATCCGCTCGACAAAGGCGTTCGACACCGGGATGGAAAGGATTCGTGAGACAAGATCGTAGAGATTCGGCAGCGTGGTGTTGTCCTAAATTGACACGCTTGCGCAACATTTTCTTTTGTTTTTTTGCTTCGATAGCGATTCTCAATAGCGATAAGCGATAGCGTTACTGAAGGCTCAGTCGATATCGTTTCAAATCGTTTCAAGAAAAAATCGTTTCAAAAAAATTAAAAAAAAGAACAAAAAAGAACAAAAAATGGAAAAAAAGAACAAAAAAGAACAAAAAAAAAAAGAACAGACCCCTCAAAAAAAGAACAAATCTTTTTAAAAAGGACATCTGGCAACCGTGGTAAAATAGTAAGTTTCGAAAATGGGGTTTGGGTGAACCAGTTTTTAAAATATAAATTATGCTTTTTTTTGTTTAATTTTAACATTTATTTGTATGTTTAATAACAAAATAGCAATAAAATAATGAGTTTGTAAAATGGAGGATTTGAATAAGCCAAAGATGGAAAAGGATAGAACAAAAAAACAGGCTAAAATACTTAAATATAGAGAAGAGGGAAGAGAGAGGAGCGAATGAAAGGATGAAAGTGTCCTAAGGAGATTAAAAAGTTTAAAAATCAAATCGAATTTTCTTCATTCATAACCTTATGCAAATTCTTGCATTTTCGAAACTTTCGAATATAAAAAGTTGGAAAAATTTTTTAAATCAAACATCTTTGAGATAATTGAGCATACGATAGGTTTATTATTAAAAAAGTGCTTTTTAACAAATTATTATAGGCAACAGTATTTTATTTAATTTGGTAATTTTGAATTTTTTTTCATTTTTTAAATTTAAATTTTCAGAGATTTTATTTACTTTAAAAAATGAATTTCAATACTTTTAATATGATATTATTATTATTAGCTTCGACGGCAAATGGCAAGCGCCGAATCGCCCCGCTTTTGCGTCGCGCCCTCGGAAATGGCGACTGGTCTTAATTAAATATTTTTGGTTATTTTAGAGTCATTTTCCCATTTACCCTAATTTCGCGTGTATAAGCCCGGGTGTTTTGAATTGGCGCTAATGAGTTCATTCTATTGTATTGAATCCAAGCGAGTCCAAATTTTGTGCCCACTTTTATGAAACCGAGACAAAGGCGGGCACAAAATTTGGACCCCAACGGATTCGATACAACAAAATGAACTCGTTGGCGTCAATTTAAATTGGGCTCAAAACATTCGGCCTTATACACGCGAAATTAGGGTAATTTTAATAATCCAAATCCATATTTTTTATCTAAAAACTTTTGAGAAAAAGAATATTCGAAACTAGCTTCGTTAGAGGTTAAATGCAATGTATTTTTGAATAACAACTTATAAAAGTAACATTATTTAGTTAACAAATCTTATGTCTACATTATAAAAAAATTAAATAGTTTTCCAAAAATTGCTAACTTCAGTTTGAAATATTTAAAATACATAAAATTCCGCTTATAAATCAATTTATTTTAAGAAAAAAATTTACGTATAATTAATACTAATAAAATTTATTTGCAACGCTATACTTAATTCCCGAAAGTTCCGTCATACCATTTTTATCGTAAGCACAGTCAACATTTGGAATGTTTTCAAAACCACGGTCATTAATTGCGTCTTTAACTTTGTCCTTCGAAATTTGCTGAAATTCTTTGACAAACCATTCAATTTGAGATATCAACTTTGGAAATTCCTTCTTCACAAATGACTTGTTTCCATAAGAGTAAGAATGCAACCTAAAAATATACATATTTATTTAAAGAAACAATTTTGTTTAAAATTGACTTACTTTTCGGCAGTTTTCCAAGCACAAATAATTTTACCCGGATCCGGATGAAATTTGCAAGCCAGGTCAACGAAAGATTTCATCGCATTATGAGACACCAAATGCATACCAATCTCCAAGAAGAATTTTTTAACCACATAAACAGCGCTGAACCACAATTTTGCGGCGGCTTGAATAAGGTCTGATGGAACTTCGGAATGATATTTTTTTGCATGCTCAATAAAAGCATCCGCATCGTAAATCTTCATTTCTTGCTAAAATTATTATTCATTAGAAAATGCTAAAGTACAGGGAGCGGCAAAAAAAATGACCTCTAGCAAAAAGTTTATAAAATTTTTATTTTTCAACAAAAAAAAATTTTAACAACAAAAAACAATGAACAACAGTGTTGACTATAATATATTCAGTCGGTTTCGAAGTGGTCTCCTTGTGCGTCTCGGCAGAGCATCAAACGCCTCCGAAAATTTTCTGCTGCGCCACGCACCTCTTCCGGCGACAATCGGTCCCATTCCCGACGCAAGGAACGCTTCAGCGCCTCCAAACTTTTGTGTGGCTTTGCGCAGGCCCTGGCCTCCAAAATGGACCAGATGCTGTAGTCCATCGGATTGAGATCCGGCGAGTAAGGCGGCCATTTTGCAGACGTGATGAAATCGGGAAAATGGGTTTTGCACCAGTCCTGAGTCGTTTTCGCCTTGTGGGCCAATGCGGAGTCCTGTTGAAACGTCCAATTCGCATCGCCGAAGTGCTGCTGGGACCACGGAAGCACTACGGCCTCGAGAATGTCGCGGCGATAGACTTCTTGGGCGATTTTGACCCTTTGATCCACGAAAACCAGAGGTGTCTTGCCGCTAGCACAAATTCCAGCCCAAACCATCACGGCCGCAGGATTTTGGCGGTGTTCGACGATTGCCGACGTGCCGGGGACATCTGCGGACCAGCTCCTGTCGTTCTGGTGATTGTGGGCTTGTTCGACGGTGAACAGCTTCTCATCCGTGAAGAGAATTTTGTCCCACTGAAGAGGAGCGTGGCGACGAAGAAGTCGTTTGCATCTTTCAAGTCATACTCGCTTGTTGTTGTCGGTGAGGAGCTGCACTTTTTGGAGCCTGTAGGGCTTGAAATGGAGATCATCTTTGGCTATTCGGCGTACCGTTCGGTCGCTGATTCCTGTGTGGCGGGCGATTTTTTTCATCGAGACCCTCGGATTTCGCCTGACCCGCTCTCGAATGCGCTCCCGGTTGCTGGCAGTTCTCACAGTGCGTTTTCTACCGTTTCCTGGACGGCGACCGCCATGGCCGAGCTCCTCAAAGCGCTTGATAGTACGCCTGACGTTGGACTTGTCGATGCGGAGCTTTCGCCCAATGTCACAGTACCGATTTCCTAGCGAATGTAACGCCAAAATTTTTTCTTGTTTTGTCGTCATCCCAGAAAAGACTTATAAGCAGAGTGAAAAGCTCACAAAATCATTGCTTATATATACTATTTTTAATGTAGAATCTTTTAAAAAAGTGTAGAAATTCTGAACTTTAAAGTTTTTCGGGCTACAATAAGTTCAATTTAGAGGTCATTTTTTTTGCCGCTCCCTGTATAAAAATAAATCATACATCAGTTTGCCAATTTTCCAAGTCATCGACAGTTACGTTTTCTTTAAATGTACTGCACAAATTCTCAAAATCGTTTTCGTCTACCAACAATTTCATACCATTGACGATAATTTTCTTATTCATTATTCTAAAAACAATAATTTTAGTAAAGTTATTTAAGAAAACAAGTAAAATTATTTATCAATAAAAAATATTCTACTTCAATTTAAAAATTAAACTAAATAGCAAATGAAAATATTAAAAAGAAATTTCTGTAAAACTTTTCACCAGTAATAAAAAAGCTTGAATCTTGAGCTGAATCAATAAAAAAAAATTCTGAGACAGAATGCCAAATATTTTTTGACAAAAATTTAAAATAAGATATGTATAAAAAATATTAGGTGTAGAAGTATGACTCCGCCGTTTTTTACGACTTATTATTGTAACCAAAGCAAAAAATTTTTACATTAAACTTTATTCAATTATAATTTCCATTATTAACAACAACATTTTCCCATAATTTAGGCAATTTATGAATACCATTAAAGAAAAATTTTTGTTCTTTTGACGCGATCCAGTCATCAAGCCATTTTTTAACATCGGCGTAGTTAGCGAAGCGCTGCTGTGAAAGACCATGTGCCATCGATCGAAACAAGTGATAATCCGATGGAGCAATGTCTGGAGAATAAGGCGGGTGGGGTAAGACCTCCCACTTGAATTGTTCTACGGTGTCCTTGATCGGTTTTGCAACATGTGGTCGGGCGTTGTCATGCAACAAAATCACTTTGTCGTGTCTTGCGGCCCATTCCGGTCGCTTTCCGCGTAATTCTTCGCTCAATTGCGTTAATTGCTGTTGATAACGGTTGGCAGTAACTGTTTCACCGGGTTTCAAGAGTTCGTAATAAAGAACGCCTTGCTGATCCCACCAAATACACAGCAAAACCTTCTTTCCGTGAATGTTTGGCTTTGCAGTCGATTTTGCTGGTTGTCCTGGATCTGTCCACGATCGCTTGCGCTTCGGATTGTCAAAATAGATCCATTTTTCGTCTCCGGTCACTATGCGATGCAGGCTAACTGTTCTTGCGTCTGGGCATCGTCTTCATCCAACAATGCTTGCAAATCTTCATCTTCAAATTTTTTGGGTGGCCTTCCATGTGCTTTGTCTTCAACATCAAAATCTCCGGTTTTGAAACGTTGAAACCATTCACGACAAGTTCTTTCAGACAAGGCACGATCACCGTAAGCTGCTGCAAGTGTTTGATGAGCTTCAGCGGCAGTTTTACTCAAATGAAACATAAAAAGAAGAGCCTCCCGCAAATGTCGTTTTTCTGGTGTAAAAGTGTTCATCTTTGAAGTTCTATAAAAACCGTTATAAATATTTTGAACATATGAAAATATAGAAATAAATAGCGTTTTTAACGGTCTTTCAGATAAAAAGAACAGAAATTGCAAAAATTTTATTTTTACTTATAATACAATACAAAATAACCAAACGGCGGAGTCATACTTCTACACCTAATATATTCAAAAGATTATGTAAAATGGTAAGTTGTTTTAAATTTGCATAAATTTTTTAAATTTTTTACAATATTTTGAATCAAGGAATGATCGAGTTACGGTTCTATGATTTATCGTGTCTGATTTTCTAAAAAAACAAATTTCGTTCAAATCAAGAAAAAAGGAAATGAGGTAGGAAGAAGCTAAAGAGAGAAAAGAGATGAGAGAAGAAAAAAAGAGAGAAGAGAGACGAGGGAGGGAATAGAAGAGAGAGAGAGAGAGAGACAAGAGAGAGAGACGAGAGAAGAAAAAGAAGAGAGAGAAGAGGGACGAGGGAAGAAAAACAAAAGAGAGAGAAGAGAGAGACAAGAGAAGAATAAGAAGAGAGAGAAGAGAGACGAGCGAGGAAAAAGAAGAGAGAAGAAACACGAGAAGGCCATAGGGCATGAAAAAGGGAAATGATATAGGAACAAACTAAGGACAGAAAAGGGACTAAAGAAGCGAGAAAGGAATGGGACGAGAAAAGGGCATAAGCCTAAAATGGGAAACGAAAATAGCGAAGAATAAAGGGGGAGGGGGTAGAAAGAAAAAAAACGGGGGAAAAGGGGAGAGAGAGGAGCGAGTGAAAAGATGAAAGTGTTCTGGGGAGATTAACAAGTTTAAAAATGGAAAAACACAAGAACTCCGTTTTGACGTAATCAAATTCCACAACATGACAGTGTTTTACAATGATTCATCCTTCGGACCGATGAATCCGCATCGAATTTTCTTCATTCATAATCGTATGCAAATTCTTGCATTTTCGAAACTTTCGACTATAAAAAGTTGGAAAAAATCCATTTTTTAAATCAAATCAAACATCTTTGAGATAATTGAGCATACGATAGGTTTATTATTAATTAAGCTTTTAAACAAATTATTTTAGGCTATGGTATTTTATTTCATTTGGTAATTTTGAATTTTTTTCAATTTTTGAAATTTAAATTTTTAGAAATTTATTTACTTTAAAAAATGAATTTCAATATTTCTAATATGATATTATTATTATTGTTGATTACGGTGTACCGTATTCGAGCTGACTTCTCATCGACTTCTTTCACTCTTTTTACTCAGCAAGAATCGAGTACGATTACAGTAACCCAAAGTCCAAACAGTATCAACTGCACGACTCCATTTTGGACATACCATAATTGGGGATATCGATATCGTCACAATCATACGCATGATTACGGTAGCACGGGCCCTACAGCGTCGAACTCGAGTCCGAGTCGATTCGGATCAAATGATAATCGTAATCATTTTGGCTCATCGTGGAACTTTCAGCAAAGTGGTCAAAATGGAGGCTTTGGTAACAATCAACATACAACACATACAGAATTCAGCCCTAAAGGCGTAGCGGGCCAACGCTGGGGTGAATCACGAAATGGGCATAATCAAAATGATCACTTTGAAGGCCTTACCTCAACAAACCGTAATAAAAACGGCGAAATCGGCTTCGGTTTTGAGACGAGCGGATATGGCAGGAATGAGGGCCAGCGCAGCCAACAGGGCCGATGGAGCCGTGGACGGCGCCAGATCGGATTCCGTTCCAACAACGGTAACTCGGCAACCAGTAACAAAAACAGCGACGAGGCATACGGTAAACAGCAACAACAACAACAGCAACGAAATTCCTGGCCCAATTATCAGGGTTTGAGTTCTTTGAATGAACACCAACAATGGCCCCAACAACAACAGAATGACTACAGTGAAACCGGCTATGGTAACAGTGGATATGGTAATACTAAATATGATAACTCCGGCTACGGTACTAGGCAAAATCAATGGCCTCAGCAACAAGGTTAAGACAAAAATAATGGCTACAGTAACACCGAGTACGGTAATAACGGTTACGGTACAAGTCAAAGTCAGCCCAATCAATTCGGCCAACGCGTTCGACGCCAGACTGGATTTGGCTATGCACCCAAAAATAGTGACAGTAACAACGATGAGAACGATGTGAATCGTAATTGGGGTGAATCGCAATAGCGGGTATAACAATGCTGGATACGGTAATAGCAGATATGACGGCCAACGCCAGCCCAATCAACAGCAATGGAACCAACAGATACGATATCGCCGACAGGCAACAGTAACATTCAAGAGACTGATCACGCTTACTATAACGGCCGTGCTATATACGGTAATGGAAATGCCTAATGGTTGGTTGGCCAGTGGCAAAAACGTTTTGCACGCGCGGCCGGAACACACAGCGAGGAACGAGACCACGAAAACGAGAAGGAATCTCGCCAGGAGCACAGCACTCCCAAGTACAGTAACGCGGGTAAATGGAACCAGGAAGCGATGGTAACGACTAATATCACAAGCAGCACAACGCCAAATAACAACAAGAGTGCCGCGTGGGCCTCATTTAATCGATTGTTTCATTTATTTTAAATAAATAAATGGAAAATTTAAATTTGTATTATTTACTCATTTAATTAATTAAATTGCATTGTTTTAAACGCATTATTTAAATATAATTTAAATTTGTAATTAATTAATAAAAGTTCATTTAATTAAAACCTATTTAATTAGCAAAATAAAATTTATTTAAATAAACAAAATACCATAATAAGTTATGAATTAATAATTCAATTTAAAAATGTATTAATTTTATTTTCAGAAAGTACCATAAAATAGAATTTTTAAATATTACAAAAAATACGTAGGCTTTGGAAAAAGAATTTTCCTTTACATATTTATACAGTAATATCTAATAACAACAAAATTGAAGCTGATGATCCTGTAATTGTAATTAATTGGGGTTCTAAAAATTTTTTTTTTGAAATTGTCAATTTGCTCAGTTCACATTTTGGGCCGGGAGGAGCTCTCTAAATGCAAAACGTGCCGGGACTAACGTCTCGTTGGAGTCCCGACGAGACCTTGCGATGAATGCTATCCATGAGATCATCGTCGTCCGAGTCAACGGCCTCACCCAACGCGACCTGATTGCGCACAAACGAGCAGACCTCGGTGACGCTATCGCGCGAGTCGCGCAGCATCGTCTCGAACGTGTTGGAGATTTTGCGGATGGCTGACATCGCGTATGGCGCCAACGAAGTGCTCGCCTTTGGCAGCATTGTGCTCATGCTGCGCTGAGGCGGCGCGTCGCCGCTGGTGGCGCGAATTCGCTCGTGCAGCTGATGCTCCAAAACCACGTCCTCCGACGAGCGGATCGCACAGGCCTTAAGACCTGGATATTCGCTGGAATACACAGTACCCGTCGAGGAGGTCGATTCTATTGAGCATACGCTCGACGTGGAGTTCTTCCGGGTGCGTTTTGCGCCCGGCTGTTTCCCGGCGTCGTCCTCCCCCTCCGCCTGGTTTTTGTTTTTACCCTCCTCTTCGGCCTCGGCCTCCGGAGACTCAATTAGATCATCAAGGACCTCATTCTTTTTTCTGTGAGACTCGCAATGATTCTTTCGGTTCTTTAGTCCCAATGGTCTCTGATCTGAGTTGCCGACGAATTGAGCCTGCACCTGTGGCGTATCCTTTCGTGCGTTGTCCTTGGCCGCGCACGAGCACGTGCACGTGCACGTCGCGCGTGCTCCAATCGGCGTGCTCGACGATGCTTTCGAATGATAAGAAAGCACTTTTACGCTAGATTAATTATTAGAAATTATTCAATTAATTTTCTAAAATTTAAATAAAAAATTAATTCAAATTGAAACCAAAAAAACTTAAGTTTTGAAAATTTTAAATGTAAGCATAAGTCATAACAAGTGCAAGTTTAATCTCATACCTATATTAATAAAAAAATTTTTTTTTCTACATTTACAAAATAAAAAACCATAAATTTCGGTGCATAAGACGCGGCCGTTTAACGAATTTTTGAATTTTAACTTAGCCTTTATTATGTTATTTTGGGTCTGTTAAGCATAAAATTAAACGAACAGTTCTATTGAAACAGACCCAACCTGCAGGTTAAAAATTATGAGCTCAAATTCGTTTATAACAGAATGAAGAACAAGCAAAAGTGAGTGAAGAGAAGCACCGATTACGAGTCGACGAGTAGAGCGCTGAAGATGTAATAAAGTGAAGCCATAACCTTATGCAAATTCTTGCATTTTCGAAACTTTCGAATATAAAAAGTTGGAAAAATTTTTTAAATCAAATCAAACATCTTTGAGATAATTGAGCATACGATAGGTTTATTATTAAAAAAGTGCTTTTAAACAAATTATTATAGGCAACAGTATTTTATTTAATTTGGTAATTTTAAATTTTTTTTTATTTTTTAAATTTAAATTTTCAGAGATTTTATTTACTTTAAAAATGAATTTCAATACTTTTAATATGATATTATTATTATTAGCTTCCAGCGCTATCGGCGGCAAATGGCAATCCTTCGGTGCTGTTATACCGAGGGTGTCGCTGAAGTGAGGGTTTAATAAGCAGAGTATATTAACTACCCCAAAGTCTGATTAAGAAGCTGTTATGTCTCTGAATGACGTTTAACAAAGAAAAAGGTTTACAATATACTTTATTTTTTTAACTAACACCGAATATCACTTAACTTCTTCTTGAAAAAAACAACAATGATCAAAGATCAAAAAAAATTTAAAGAGAAAATGAAAGGCAAAAATTCGCGAAATTGTTCTTTGCAAAGCTCTTGATGATAGTCGGCTGGCGCATCTTCTTCTGACGGAGCTTCAGCATCGCATCGTCAATAAGATCACGTTGCGCCCTTGCTGGCCGAGTTGTTTTTTTAAAAGGTTAAAATCCGGCGTTTTATTAGGACATCACTTTGAACAAGATGCCGTTATAGCGAAGGTTCATATAATTGAAGGTGCCGTTATGGCCTAGTAAAATCATCGGGACCGGGCCTAGTAAAATCATCGGGACCGGGTCTAGGTGCCATTATACCGAGGGTGCCGTTGAAGCGGGGTGCTGTTATACCGAGGTTTGACTATATAGTAAAATAATCACAATTTTTGTCAAACCTAAATCTATAAAGTGAATTTATTTTTTTATTATTTATATAAGAATCATCTATTAAATTGCACCAAATAAAAATATTGTCGTTATTATTTAATCTACTAAATTTTCTATAAGAAATATGCTGACTGCTAGATAACATTTTATTAGTAAAAGCGTTTGCTAGTATACTATTTTTACTAAAATCAATTGAATATGCTTTTTTAATATCGAAAATAATTTTACCATCTTCCAGTTTTGTATTAAAAAAATATTTGTCCCTTTTTAATGAACTATTTATATTATTAACCAATTCATTCAAATCATATTTAGCGAATGAAATATCTATGTTATTTTCTTCATAAACTTGATTGTTATTTTTATCAACTCCATTAACTATAGAAAAAAAATTTATATTTGTTTTATTGATGGTTATTTTAGAGTCATTTTCCCATTTATCCTAATTTCGGCCGGTGTATAAGGCCGGGTGTTTTGAATTGGCGCCAATGAATTCATTCTGTTGTATTGAATCTAAGCGAGTCCAAATTTTGTGCCCACTTTTATGAAACCGAGACAAAGGCGGGCACAAAATTTGGACCCTAACGGATCCGATACGAACAGAATGAACTCATTGGCGTCAGTTTAAATTGGGCTCAAAACATTCGGCCTTATACACGCGAAAT
The DNA here is from genome assembly GCA_024678965.1 of Bradynema listronoti. Taxonomy (NCBI): domain Eukaryota; kingdom Metazoa; phylum Nematoda; class Chromadorea; order Rhabditida; family Allantonematidae; genus Bradynema; species Bradynema listronoti. The sequence goes on from JANLNO010000006.1 coordinate 3,058,286, forward strand.
TAGGGTAATTTTAATAATCCAAATCCATATTTTTTATCTAAAAACTTTTGAGAAAAAGAATATTCGAAACTAGCTTCGTTAGAGGTTAAATGCAATGTATTTTTGAATAACAACTTATAAAAGTAACATTATTTAGTTAACAAATCTTATGTCTACATTATAAAAAAATTAAATAGCTTTCCAAAAATTGCTAACTTCGGTTTGAAATATTTAAAATACATAAAATTCTGCTTATAAATCAATTTATATTAAGAAAAAAATTTATTTATAATCAATACTAATAAAATTTATTTGCAACGCTATACTTAATTCCCGAAAGTTCCGTCATATTATTTTTATCGTAAGCATAGCCAACATTTGGAATGTTTTCAAAACCACGGTCATTAATTGCGTCTTTAACTTTGTCCTTCGAAATTTGTGGAAATTCTTTGACAAACCATTCAATTTGAGATATCAACTTTGGAAATTCCTTCTTCACAAACGGTTTGTTTCCATAAGAGTAAGAATGCAACCTAAAAATATACATATTTATTTAAAGAAACAATTTTGTTTAAAATTGACTTACTTTTTGGCAGTTTGCCAAGCACAAATAATTTCACCCGGATCCGGATGAAATTTGCAAGCCAGGTCAACGAAAGATTTCATCGCATTATGAGACACCAAATGCATATCAATCTCCAAGAAGAATTTCTTAACCACATAAACAGCGCTGAACCACAATTTTGCGGCGGCTTGAATAAGGTCTGATGGAACTTCGGAATGATATTTTTTTGCATGCTCAATAAAAGTATCCGCATCGTAAATCTTCAATTCTTCCTAAAATTATTATTCATTAGAAAATGCTAAAGTATAAAAATAAATCATACCTCAGTTTGCCGTTTTTCCAAGTCATCGACAGTTACGTTTTCTTTAAATGTACTGCATAAATTCTCAAAATCGTTTTCGTCTACCAACACATTCATACCATTGACGATAATTTTCGTCTTCATTATTCTAAAACCAATAATTTTAGTAAAGTTATTTAAGAAAACAAGTAAAATTATTTATCAATAAAAAATATTCTACTTCAATTTAAAAATTAAACTAAATAGCAAATGAAAATATTAAAAAGAAATTTCTGTAAAACGTTTCACCAGTAATAAAAAAGCTTGAATCTTGGAGGACGCATGCCATTCAATATAGAAAATTGCAGGTTGGCCCAAAAGTTTTGATAGATTTTTTTATACGTCAATAAAATTTTTTTATTATCATTGGTATATGTGATGAATATATGATTTGAAAGCCCGTTTTCTTGCAAACATTTTGGTATATAAAAGTTCGGTTTAGTTTAAAGGAGGCGTCTCGTTCAATACAGAAAATTGCAGGTTAGCCCAAAAGTTTTGATACACCTGTATTTATACGTCAATAAAAATTTTTTATTATTATTGTGGAGATAACAAGCGATAATATTTTTTGAAGAGTGAAAGTTGACGGCCAATTTACGCGTGGTCTGTGTTGAATCGGATTCGATGGAGCGGAGCAGTGCCCGTTTATCAATGATCGAGGGTCGTCAGGAACGTGCCTTGTCTTTTCGATGTGTATTGCCAGAACGAAATTTCGTGAACCAGCGGTGACATGTGATATATGTAGTTGCCTTCCTGCCCAATGTAGCGCAAATGTTTCGGGCTGCCTCGGCTGCATTGTGTCCCTGTTTGAACTCGTGAAACATGAGCATGCGGATTTCTTGACGATTTTTTAACATAATGAGCTTCCTTTAAAAAACCTATAACTTTACAATAAATTAAACTAAACCGAACTTTTATATACCAAAATGTTTGCAAGAAAACGGGCTTTCAAACCATATATTCATCATACATAACAATGATAAAAAAAATTTTATTGACGTATAAATACAGGTGTATCAAAACTTTTGGGCCAACCTGCAATTTTCTATATTGAATGGCATGCGTCCTTTGAACTGAATCACTAAAAATAAAAAAATTCTAAGACAGAATGCCAAATATTTTTTGACAAAAATTTAAAATAAGATACGTATAAAAAATATATTCAAAAAATTATGTAAAATGGTAAGTTTCGAAAATGGGGTTTGGGTGGGCCAGTTTTTAAAATATAAATTATGCTTTTTTTTGTTTAATTTTAACATTTATTTGTATGCTTAAGAACAAAATAGCAATAAAATAATTAGTTTGTAAAGTGGGGGATTTGAATGAGCCAAAGATGGAAAAGGGTGGAACAAAAAAACAGGCTAAAATAGTTAAATATAGAGAAGAGGGAAGAGAGAGGAGCGAGTGAATGGATGAAAGTGTCCTAAGGAGATTAAAATGTTTAAAAATCAAATCGAATTTTCTTCATTCATAACCTTATGCGAATTCTTGCATTTTCGAAACCTTCGAATATAAAAAGTTCGGTGCGTAAAAAACTTGTAGCCTGGGTCCTTTTACCACCGGTAGGCTGTCCTTTTTTTTTTTTTTTTTTCTTTTTTTAATTTTTTTTAAATTTTTTTTTTTTAAATTTTAAATTTTATAATCATTATTGTTTTTTACTAGCTCGCGGACGGTCGTACGAATATTCCTCTCTCTGGCGCTCTCCACTTCACTTTTTGGCGATCTTTACACCACTTCAACATTAATTTCAGGTCAATTTTTTTTTGTATTTTTTATTTAGTAGTGGGTTTTAGATTAGGTTAGGTGACCCCCTTTTTTGTCTCACCAAAGGGCAGTCGTTTGGGATTTCCCACTTTTGGACTGGACCACTACCCCTGTTTTCTGATCACACTTACGGTAACGGCCGTGCTGTATATGTTGCGGGAAAATATGTTGCACGGCCAAATACGTATTTTCCGGCCAAATACGTATTTTCCCGGCCATATAAAAAAAATTTTCACATTCATTTAAATTATCGTAAACTTTTATCGTAAATTTTATCGTATTATCGTAAACTTTTATCGATAAAAGTTTACGATAATTTAAATAAATGTGAAAAAATTTTTATATGGCCGGGAAAATACGTATTTGGCCGGGAAAATACGTATTTGGCCGTGCAACATATTTTCCCGTAACATATACAGTAATGGAAAATAGTCGGTTGGCCAATGGCAGGAACGTTTTGCACACGCGGCCGGGACACACGACGAAGAGGACCACGAAAACGAGAAGAGATCTTACCATGAGCACAGTACTCCCAAATACAGTAACGCAAGTAAATGGCGCCAGGAAGCGATGGTAACGACTAATACTACAAGCAGCACAACGCCAAGCAACAAGAGTCCCGCGTGGGCCTCATTTAATCGATTGTTTCATTTATTTTAAATAAATAAATGGAAAATTTAAATTTGTATTATTTACTCATTTAATTAATTAAATTGCATTGTTTTAAACGCATTATTTAAATATAATTTAAATTTGTAATTAATTAATAAAAGTTCATTTAATTAAAACCTATTTAATTAGCAAAATAAAATTTATTTAAATAAATAAAATACCGTAATAAGTTATGAATTAATAATTCAATTTATAAATGTATTAATTTTATTTCCAGAAAGTAAAATAGAATTTTTAAATATTACAAAAAATACCGTATGCTTTGGAGAAAGAATTTTCCTTTTCATATTTATACAGTAATATCTAATAACAACAAAATTGAAGCTGATGATCTGTAATTGTAACTAATTGGAGTTATAAAAATCTTTTTGAAATTGTCATAGCCTCACGCTCAGTTCAAATTTTAGGCCCGGAGGAGCTCTCTAAATACAAAACGTGCCGGGACTAACGTCTCGTTGGAGTCCCGACGAGACCTTGCGATGAATGCTATCCATGAGATCATCGTCGTCCGAGTCAACGGCCTCACCCAACGCGACCTGATTGCGCACAAACGAGCAGACCTCGGTGACGCTATCGCGCGAGTCGCGCAGCATCGTCTCGAACGTGTTGGAGATTTTGCGGATGGCTGACATCGCGTATGGCGCCAACGAAGTGCTCGCCTTTGGCAGCATTGTGCTCATGCTGCGCTGAGGCGGCGCGTCGCCGCTGGTGGCGCGAATTCGCTCGTGCAGCTGATGCTCCAAAACCACGTCCTCCGACGAGCGGATCGCACAGGCCTTAAGACCTGGATATTCGCAGGAATACACAGTACCCGTCGAGGAGGTCGATTCTATTGAGCATACGCTCGACGTGGAGTTCTTGCGGGTGCGTTTTGCTCCCGGCTGTTTCCCGGCGTCGTCCTCCCCTCCGCCTGGTTTTTGTTTTTACCCTCCTCTTCGGCCTCGGCCTCCGGAGACTCAATTAGATCATCAAGGACCTCATTCTTTTTTCTGTGAGACTCGCAATGATTCTTTCGGTTCTTTAGTCCCAATGGTCTCTGATCTGAGTTGCCGACGAATTGAGCCTGCACCTGTGGCGTATCCTTTCGTGCGTTGTCCTTGGCCGCGCACGAGCACGTGCACGTGCACGTCGCGCGTGCTCCAATCGGCGTGCTCGACGATGCTTTCGAATGATAAGAAAGCACTTTTACGCTAGATTAATTATTAGAAATTATTCAATTAATTTTCTAAAATTTAAATAAAAAATTAATTCAAATTGAAACCAAAAAAACTTAAGTTTTGAAAATTTTAAATGTAAGCATAAGTCATAACAAGTGCAAGTTTAATCTCATACCTATATTAATAAGAAAATTTTTTTCTACATTTACAAAATAAAAAACCATAAATTTCGGTGCATAAGACGCGGCCGTTTAACGAATTTTTGAATTTTAACTTAGCCTTTATTATGTTATTTTGGGTCTGTTAAGCATAAAATTAAACGAACAGTTCTATTGAAACAGACCCAACCTGCAGGTTAAAAATTATGAGCTCAAATTCGTTTATAACAGAATGAAGAACAAGCAAAAGTGAGTGAAGAGAAGCACCGATTACGAGTCGACGAGTAGAGCGCTGAAGATGTAATAAAGTGAAGCCATAACCTTATGCAAATTCTTGCATTTTCGAAACTTTCGAATATAAAAAGTTGGAAAAATTTTTTAAATCAAATCAAACATCTTTGAGATAATTGAGCATACGATAGGTTTATTATTAAAAAAGTGCTTTTAAACAAATTATTATAGGCAACAGTATTTTATTTAATTTGGTAATTTTGAATTTTTTTATTTTTTAAATTTAAATTTTCAGAGATTTTATTTACTTTAAAAATGAATTTCAATACTTTTAATATGATATTATTATTATTAGCTTCCAGCGCTATCGGCGGCAAATGGCAATCCTTCGGTGCTGTTATACCGAGGGTGTCGCTGAAGTGAGGGTTTAATAAGCAGAGTATATTAACTACCCCAAAGTCTGAGTAAGAAGCTGTTATGTCTCTGAATGACGTTTAACAAAGAAAAAGGTTTACAATATACTTTATTTTTTTAACTAACACCGAATATCACTTAACTTCTTCTTGAAAAAAACAACAATGATCAAAGATCAAAAAAATTTAAAGAGAAAATGAAAGGCAAAAATTCGCGAAATTGTTCTTTGCAAAGCTCTTGATGATAGTCGGCTGGCGCATCTTCTTCTGACGGAGCTTCAGCATCGCATCGTCAATAAGATCACGTTGCGCCCTTGCTGGCCGAGTTGTTTTTTTAAAAGGTTAAAATCCGGCGTTTTATTAGGACATCACTTTGAACAAGATGCCGTTATAGCGAAGGTTCATATAATTGAAGGTGCCGTTATGGCCTAGTAAAATCATCGGGACCGGGCCTAGTAAAATCATCGGGACCGGGTCTAGGTGCCATTATACCGAGGGTGCCGTTGAAGCGGGGTGCTGTTATACCGAGGTTTGACTATATAGTAAAATAATCACAATTTTTGTCAAACCTAAATCTATAAAGTGAATTTATTTTTTTATTATTTATATAAGAATCATCTATTAAATTGCACCAAATAAAAATATTGTCGTTATTATTTAATCTACTAAATTTTCTATAAGAAATATGCTGACTGCTAGATAACATTTTATTAGTAAAAGCGTTTGCTAGTATACTATTTTTACTAAAATCAATTGAATATGCTTTTTTAATATCGAAAATAATTTTACCATCTTCCAGTTTTGTATTAAAAAAATATTTGTCCCTTTTTAATGAACTATTTATATTATTAACCAATTCATTCAAATCATATTTAGCGAATGAAATATCTATGTTATTTTCTTCATAAACTTGATTGTTATTTTTATCAACTCCATTAACTATAGAAAAAAATTTATATTTGTTTTATTGATGGTTATTTTAGAGTCATTTTCCCATTTATCCTAATTTCGGCCGGTGTATAAGGCCGGGTGTTTGAATTGGCGCCAATGAATTCATTCTGTTGTATTGAATCTAAGCGAGTCCAAATTTTGTGCCCACTTTTATGAAACCGAGACAAAGGCGGGCACAAAATTTGGACCCCAACGGATCCGATACGAACAGAATGAACTCATTGGCGTCAGTTTAAATTGGGCTCAAAACATTCGGCCTTATACACGCGAAATTAGGGTAATTTTAATAATCCAAATCCATATTTTTTATCTAAAAACTTTTGAGAAAAAGAATATTCGAAACTAGCTTCGTTAGAGGTTAAATGCAATGTATTTTTGAATAACAACTTATAAAAGTAACATTATTTAGTTAACAAATCTTATGTCTACATTATAAAAAAATTAAATAGCTTTCCAAAAATTGCTAACTTCGGTTTGAAATATTTAAAATACATAAAATTCTGCTTATAAATCAATTTATATTAAGAAAAAAATTTATTTATAATCAATACTAATAAAATTTATTTGCAACGCTATACTTAATTCCCGAAAGTTCCGTCATATTATTTTTATCGTAAGCATAGCCAACATTTGGAATGTTTTCAAAACCACGGTCATTAATTGCGTCTTTAACTTTGTCCTTCGAAATTTGTGGAAATTCTTTGACAAACCATTCAATTTGAGATATCAACTTTGGAAATTCCTTCTTCACAAACGGTTTGTTTCCATAAGAGTAAGAATGCAACCTAAAAATATACATATTTATTTAAAGAAACAATTTTGTTTAAAATTGACTTACTTTTTGGCAGTTTGCCAAGCACAAATAATTTCACCCGGATCCGGATGAAATTTGCAAGCCAGGTCAACGAAAGATTTCATCGCATTATGAGACACCAAATGCATATCAATCTCCAAGAAGAATTTCTTAACCACATAAACAGCGCTGAACCACAATTTTGCGGCGGCTTGAATAAGGTCTGATGGAACTTCGGAATGATATTTTTTTGCATGCTCAATAAAAGTATCCGCATCGTAAATCTTCAATTCTTCCTAAAATTATTATTCATTAGAAAATGCTAAAGTATAAAAATAAATCATACCTCAGTTTGCCGTTTTTCCAAGTCATCGACAGTTACGTTTTCTTTAAATGTACTGCATAAATTCTCAAAATCGTTTTCGTCTACCAACACATTCATACCATTGACGATAATTTTCGTCTTCATTATTCTAAAACCAATAATTTTAGTAAAGTTATTTAAGAAAACAAGTAAAATTATTTATCAATAAAAAATATTCTACTTCAATTTAAAAATTAAACTAAATAGCAAATGAAAATATTAAAAAGAAATTTCTGTAAAACGTTTCACCAGTAATAAAAAAGCTTGAATCTTGGAGGACGCATGCCATTCAATATAGAAAATTGCAGGTTGGCCCAAAAGTTTTGATAGATTTTTTTATACGTCAATAAAATTTTTTTATTATCATTGGTATATGTGATGAATATATGATTTGAAAGCCCGTTTTCTTGCAAACATTTTGGTATATAAAAGTTCGGTTTAGTTTAAAGGAGGCGTCTCGTTCAATACAGAAAATTGCAGGTTAGCCCAAAAGTTTTGATACACCTGTATTTATACGTCAATAAAAATTTTTTATTATTATTGTGGAGATAACAAGCGATAATATTTTTTGAAGAGTGAAAGTTGACGGCCAATTTACGCGTGGTCTGTGTTGAATCGGATTCGATGGAGCGGAGCAGTGCCCGTTTATCAATGATCGAGGGTCGTCAGGAACGTGCCTTGTCTTTTCGATGTGTATTGCCAGAACTAAATTTCGTGAACCAGCGGTGACATGTGATATATGTAGTTGCCTTCCTGCCCAATGTAGCGCAAATGTTTCGGGCTGCCTCGGCTGTATTGTGTCCCTGTTTGAACTCGTGAAACATGAGCATGCGGATTTCTTGACGATTTTTTAACATAATGAGCTTCCTTTAAAAAACCTATAACTTTACAATAAATTAAACTAAACCGAACTTTTATATACCAAAATGTTTGCAAGAAAACGGGCTTTCAAACCATATATTCATCATACGTAACAATGATAAAAAAAATTTTTATTGACGTATAAATACAGGTGTATCAAAACTTTTTGGCTAACCTGCAATTTTCTGTATTGAATGGCATGCGTCCTTTGAACTGAATCACTAAAAATAAAAAAAATTCTAAGACAGAATGCCAAATATTTTTTGACAAAAATTTAAAATAAGATACGTATAAAAAATATATTCAAAAAATTATGTAAAATGGTAAGTTTCGAAAATGGGGTTTGGGTGGGCCAGTTTTTAAAATATAAATTATGCTTTTTTTTTGTTTAATTTTAACATTTATTTGTATGCTTAAGAACAAAATAGCAATAAAATAATTAGTTTGTAAAGTGGGGGATTTGAATGAGCCAAAGATGGAAAAGGGTGGAACAAAAAAACAGGCTAAAATAGTTAAATATAGAGAAGAGGGAAGAGAGAGGAGCGAGTGAATGGATGAAAGTGTCCTAAGGAGATTAAAATGTTTAAAAATCAAATCGAATTTTCTTCATTCATAACCTTATGCGAATTCTTGCATTTTCGAAACCTTCGAATATAAAAAGTTCGGTGCGTAAAAAACTTGTAGCCTGGGTCCTTTTACCACCGGTAGGCTGTCCTTTTTTTTTTCTTTTTTTTCTTTTTTTAATTTTTTTTAAATTTTTTTTTTGAAATTTTAAATTTTATAATCATTATTGTTTTTTACTAGCTCGCGGACGGTCGTACGAATATTCCTCTCTCTGGCGCTCTCCACTTCACTTTTTGGCGATCTTTACACCACTTCAACATTAATTTCAGGTCAATTTTTTTTTGTATTTTTTATTTAGTAGTGGGTTTTAGATTAGGTTAGGTGACCCCCTTTTTAGTCTCACCAAAGGGCAGTCGTTTGGGATTTCCCACTTTTGGACTGGACCACTACCCCTGTTTTCTGATCACACTTACGGTAACGGCCGTGCTGTATATGTTGCGGGAAAATATGTTGCACGGCCAAATACGTATTTCCCGGCCAAATACGTATTTTCCCGGCCATATAAAAAAAATTTTCACATTCATTTAAATTATCGTAAACTTTTATCGTAAATTTTATCGTATTATCGTAAACTTTTATCGATAAAAGTTTACGATAATTTAAATAAATGTGAAAAAATTTTTTTATATGGCCGGGAAAATACGTATTTGGCCGGGAAAATACGTATTTGGCCGTGCAACATATTTTCCCGTAACATATACAGTAATGGAAAATAGTCGGTTGGCCAATGGCAGGAACGTTTTGCACACGCGGCCGGGACACACGACGAAGAGGACCACGAAAACGAGAAGAGATCTTACCATGAGCACAGTACTCCCAAATACAGTAACGCAAGTAAATGGCGCCAGGAAGCGATGGTAACGACTAATACTACAAGCAGCACAACGCCAAGCAACAAGAGTCCCGCGTGGGCCTCATTTAATCGATTGTTTCATTTATTTTAAATAAATAAATGGAAAATTTAAATTTGTATTATTTACTCATTTAATTAATTAAATTGCATTGTTTTAAACGCATTATTTAAATATAATTTAAATTTGTAATTAATTAATAAAAGTTCATTTAATTAAAACCTATTTAATTAGCAAAATAAAATTTATTTAAATAAATAAAATACCGTAATAAGTTATGAATTAATAATTCAATTTATAAATGTATTAATTTTATTTCCAGAAAGTAAAATAGAATTTTTAAATATTACAAAAAATACCGTAGGCTTTGGAGAAAGAATTTTCCTTTTCATATTTATACAGTAATATCTAATAACAACAAAATTGAAGCTGATGATCTGTAATTGTAACTAATTGGAGTTATAAAAAATCTTTTTTGAAATTGTCATAGCCTCACGCTCAGTTCAAATTTTAGGCCCGGAGGAGCTCTCTAAATACAAAACGTGCCGGGACTAACGTCTCGTTGGAGTCCCGACGAGACCTTGCGATGAATGCTATCCATGAGATCATCGTCGTCCGAGTCAACGGCCTCACCCAACGCGACCTGATTGCGCACAAACGAGCAGACCTCGGTGACGCCATCGCGCGAATCGCGCAGCATCGTCTCGAACGTGTTGGAGATTTTGCGGATGGCTGACATCGCGTATGGCGCCAACGAAGTGCTCGCCTTTGGCAGCATTGTGCTCATGCTGCGCTGAGGCGGCGCGTCGCCGCTGGTGGCGCGAATTCGCTCGTGCAGCTGATGCTCCAAAACCACGTCCTCCGACGAGCGGATCGCACAGGCCTTAAGACCTGGATATTCGCTGGAATACACAGTACCCGTCGAGGAGGTCGATTCTATTGAGCATACGCTCGACGTGGAGTTCTTCCGGGTGCGTTTTGCGCCCGGCTGTTTCCCGGCGTCGTCCTCCCCCTCCGCCTGGTTTTTGTTTTCACCCTCCTCTTCGGCCTCGGCCTCCGGAGACTCAATTAGATCATCAAGGACCTCATTCTTTTCTCTGTGAGACTCGCAATGATTCTTTCGCTTCTTTAGTCCCAATGGTCTCTGATCTGAGTTGCCGACGAATTGAGCCTGCATCTGTGGCATATCCTTTCGTGCGTTGTCCTTGGCCGCGCACGAGCACGTGCACGTGCACGTCGCGCGTGCTCCAATCGGCGTGCTCGACGACGCTTTCGAATGATAGGAAAGCATTTTTACGCTAGATTAATTATTAGAAATTATTCATTTAATTTTCTAAAATTTAAATAAAAAATTAACCAAAAAAAACCAAAAAAACTTAAGTTTTGAAAATTTTAAATGTAAGCATAAGTCATAACAAGTGCAAGTTTAATCTCATACCTATATTAATAGGTGCAAGCTTATTCTCATATGGTAAAATGACTATCCTTAAAGAATCGCAATTAAAATTCTCAACTCAAAATGATTTTGAAAAATGTATCAATTTGAAGCTTTTCTTCTCTTCTCATATAAAAAAATTCATATGTTCTGTGCTCTCCCCGCTCAACTCAATACGATGATAAATGAATGATTTTTCCACGGATAAAATAAGATGATGAAATGATTAATATAATCAAATTCTATTTATCATTACACAAATATCAATTGCACAAATCAAAAAATGAATTCGTTTGAAAACAAATTAATTGAGAACACGTTGAAGAATATACAAATTAATAAGAAATTTAATGAACTTGCAAATAAATGTGGGAAAAATTAAATTTAAAGTTAAATAAATTCGAGAAGTTTCAAAATTCAAAACCTAAAAAAAATTAAAATTAATTTCATAATTTTTGAGCTCAAAAAAACGACAAAGTTGATTAAAATTAATTTGAATAAAATTACCGTTTCTAATTTATGACATTTGGGAAAAGAAAAAGAAAGAGAGAAAAAATGCAAAGTCAAATAGAAAATGCGATTTTGTATTAAATTATATGTAAAAATGAATTTAATTTTAAATTTTAATTTTCTACATTGATATAAAAAATGAATCAATTGTTAAAATATCAATTGTTAAAAGCAATTATTGTCAATGTTAATTAAATAAATTAGTGAAAATTAAATACAGAGTGGCTCAATTTCGTCCCAGGTTTTGTTTTTATCATAACTTTTTGAATTCTCAACCAAATTTCATAATCCTTTTTTTATTTGATTTCCAAGGTTTTATCAAACTTCTCGATATTGGTTTCAAATTACGAATTCATTAAACATTTAAACTTTTTTGCCACTTTTTTAAAGGTCAAAAATCTGTAAAATTGACGTTAAATTGACGCAATTTTTTGAATAGATTTTCGGTAATTTTTTATTTAATAGCTTAAATAATGTTCTCTAGAACGAATTTTATCTTTATTTTCAGCTAAAAAGTCAAAATGGTCCAAAATAGATTTTAGATTTGGGATGAGTTGATCCTTGTGCCATCCATCTAAATGAAAATTTCTTGTTTTTTGAAAAAATGGCATAAATGTTTAAATGATTAGAAAATTCATAATTCAAAACCAATATCGACTATTTTGGTGTCAAACAAAATGGCCAAACTTTGGGAATCGAATGCAAAAAGAATTTTGCGAAATAAAAAAGTTATGGCAAAAACAAAACCTGGGACGAAATTGAGCCACCCTGTATTTAATTCTCATTATTATATATACTCTCTCAATAAATTTTTATCAAAAGTTATAATTAAAATATAAATCAAAAAAAAAATAAATAAATTTAAACTTCATTTTAAAGGGAAAAATGCGCAAATGTTTTTTGAGAAAAAAATTGGCTTTTATAAAGAAAATAATTTTGGTTCCGCGTTCCGCGAAATACCGTTGCAAGTAATTAGTCGAAACACACACAGAAAAAATATAATTGAAAAAAAATCTTAAAATAATGATTTTTTTTAAAAATCAAACAATACAAGCAAAATTAGAATTGAATGATGGAATTTAAAAATAAATCGAGCGTGCTAATCTCATTACGCGACTAAATGATTCCAAATGACTCTCAAATTCCCAGATTAGAAAGAAAGAATTGTTTAATCATTTTACCTTCTAAATTACTCGCAGTCAGATGGGAGTCAAGTCGGGATCAAGTCACAGCACTGCTCATAACCGTAAAACACTCCAGTTTACTTCACAGCAACGCAAGAAACTATGTAACTGTAAGCTTCAAGTTAGTTTCAAAATAATAAAATTATAATTTTTTGTGATCTTTGTCTATTTTTTTCAAAAATTTTCACATAAGAAAATTATTATAATTCAAAAAATTCTAAAAATATTGTAGTCATGATTTGATTATTTACGCACAAATTACTATGAAATATTGTATAAGATTAGTTTAATATGTACAACAAGGTACCGTTTTCATTACATATAAACAATAATAATGTAGTTTTTTATTACTTAATGTTGACAATATATATGTACAGTTTGCATTACATTACATATAGACAATATGTAATATACAGTTTTCATATGATCCTACTTAATAACGATTCAATTGAATTCATGACTTACTTTTTTGCAGTTTTTTCTTTCTCATAAAAAAAGCGGAAACTGATTTAATTTTTAGGTTTTCTTGTAAAAAAAATTAATTCAATTAAGTGCGAAAACAATTTTTCACATTCAATTAAGCACAATTTTTACAAGAAAAAATATTTGCAAAACATAAAAATTAATGGCCTTGAAGGAACGATATTTCAGTACCAAATCGAATAAAAATAATTTACCGAAAAAGACTTTCTAAAAATTATAATACAGTCCATTTTTAATTTAAATAACTAAAAATGGACAAACTGTACATAACTTAACATTGAAGAGACTAATATACAGTTTTTATTACATATATTCAGTAAAAATACTGTTACTATATTTCTTTACTATTTTTATGGCCGATCAATCACATTGGGCTTATTATTTTGTAAAATGGACAATTCTGCACAAACAGTTTTGGGTTGAGTAGAAAATATTCAATACAAAATAAATAAACAAATAAATTTTTCTGAATTTGTTTACAAAAAAATAAATAAATTTTGAAATATTTTCACTAAATTGCATCATAAGAACTAGTCTGGAAATTAATATGAAATAAACAGAAAATACAAAAAAATACAAACTTTTACTTCATATAAAAATATAATGTAAAATATAATATTTTGTTTTGTAAATTTGATTAAAAATAATACTATTTTCGAATAATATTAAAAATTAAAAAAAAATACAAAGTTTTTTTCGAAAATGGTAAAATGTTGGTGCGGGCGGAATCATCGCTCAATCTTCGGCTCGATGTTGGCACATTGGGCGTAGGACTCAAAAGAGGCGAATCGGCCAGGTCAGTTAACACACTACTCTGCGGATCATGTGAAATTGTGTCATGTGAAATCTAGTTGTACAATATTTTCTCATCCGAATGTCTCAGTTAGCTGTGGGACGTACCGAACCTCCCTGAGAAAGAACACCCGAAAACCACTGGGAATGGTGCCCAGAGAGTCCAGTGGACCACAAAAACTGGCACTGACTTAACTTTAGCTTGGAATGGAAATCATGCAATCAGTGAACACAACCACACTTGAAATTTTTTCGATTTTAAAAAAATGACCTTACTATGTGCCAGGGTTTTTTTCAAAATGGAATTTGTGAGCTACAACCACGTGGATATACTCATTCGATAGCCCTTGAAGAGATGATTCCAAATACATATGGGTCTCTTAATCAATTTTTTGATTTTTGAGCACTTTTGGTCCGTTGAAAATTTTTGACTATCAAAATTAGGCCAAATTCGGAATTTTCAAATGGCTGTAACTTTTCGCTTGTGAGTCAAAAGGGCCCAGTGTAAGAGTAGTTTTTTCTTATCTCTTTACCAGCTATCCAATAACACCACTTTCGTTCGAAAATAAATTTCTGTGTGTCTGCCTTCGTTTCAGTTTCATAAAAGTTGTTGCAAAATTTGGAGCTTAAAAAATTGTCATAAGTCGACAAAACTAAACCAAAAATTCTTTTTAAAAAAATTTTGGAAAAAATGGCAAAAGGTTGGTGCGGCCAATTCATTGCTCAATCTTCGATCCGACTATGCCACGATATCTTGGGCAACGGGACTAATAGAAAGAAAACTCATACGGCCAAGCAAGCCAACTATGCGCGTTCCGGCGAAACTGCGGATCCGTTGTGTCATGTGGAATCTAGTTGTGCACCATCACAATACTTTCTCATCCGGCTGACTCAGTTAGCTGTGGGACGTACCAACACTGGGAATGGTGCCCAGAGGGTCCAGTGAACCACAAACACTGGTATTCGCTTAACTCTAGCTTGGCTGAGTCAAACCGGAATCGAAATCATGTGACACAACCACGATGGTTGATTGATTGAAATTGTGGCTGGTTTTTTCGCTTGTATACTCGGCATTGCATTGGCGAAAAAGCGGCGATGAGTTTAACACAATGGCTAGACAGCGAGAGTATTCAATGATATTTCGTTGACATTATCATTCATTTAAAATGGCGATGGATTTGAGTGAGAGCTTGAGAACCAGTGATAGCCACTTATCCATCACTGTTGAAAACCCGAATATTCCAATGCTATTTGGTCGATATTTTTTTTGAAAGTTTAATATTATATTCTTACATTTACTTTATTTACAGTTAGTATACCCGGCATTGCATTGGTGAAAAAGCGGCGATGGGTT
This sequence comes from Bradynema listronoti, assembly GCA_024678965.1. NCBI lineage: Eukaryota > Metazoa > Nematoda > Chromadorea > Rhabditida > Allantonematidae > Bradynema > Bradynema listronoti. The sequence continues at coordinate 3,073,767 of JANLNO010000006.1, forward strand.
TAACACAATGGCTAGACAGCGAGAGTATTCAATGATATTTCGTTGACATTATTATTCATTTAGAATAGCGATGGATTTGAGTGAAAGCTTGAGAACCAGTGATAGCCACTTATCCATCACTGTTGAGAACCCGAATATTCCAATGCTATTTAGTCGATATTTTTTTTGAAAGTTTAATATTATATTCTTACATTTACTTTACTTATAGTTAATTTTTTTAATTAACTCCCTCTAAATTTTTATACTTATTTTTTAAAAAAAATAAAATTTTAAATATTTTGATGAAATCATTTAATTGATAAAATTAAATGCCACACGAAAAATGATATTAGTAACGTTGTTTGCATGCACGCGCGTTGTGTGCATACGTTCATTAATAATATCAACATTAATAATATATTTTTGTACATTAATAATATATTTTTGATAATGATTTCCTTATTTTCATTCTCGAAATACTAAATAATAATTCGTAATTAATAATTAATATGACGATTTTATTTGTTTTTTTTTATTTTATTTTTAGTATTTTTATTCAATTTTATTATATTTTTGGCGTCTAATGATCAAAACAACACAAATAATTTAACTATAAATATTCCCAAAATTTCATTCAATTCAATTCAATTTAATTTTAAAGGAATTAAATTATTATTAATTTATTTCAAAGGTAATTATTCAACTATTGCTTTTTTTACTGTAAACACTAATTAATCAAATCGCGAATAATTAATACGATATTTTATCTCTTTTTACTTAAATAACAGAGCTGTGACTTGACTCGTTAAACGACTCCGACTCCAAAAATGATTCCGAGTCATTTACGAGTCTAATGACTCCGAAATTTTAAACGACTCGGAGTCGTTTATCGGAGTCGGAATCGACTCCGATAAATGACTCTTTTAAACGACTCCGACTCCGGAGTCACGCTGGAATCGTTTACGATTAGGCGACTTTTTCACTGGAGTCGTTTATCAAGCAAAAAAAATAAACGATTCCTGAGTCATTTAAGTTTAAATGATTCCGGAGCGACTCCGGAATCATTTAAGGTGGAGTCGACTCCGCTAAATGACTCGGAGTCATATAGAAAAACGCGACTTGGAGTCGTTTAAGTAAACGCGACTCCGGAGTCGGAGTCGACTCTAAACGATTTCGAACGACTCTAAACGACTCAATTATTATCAATGAGTCTTTTCAATTAAGTGACTCACTGATAGTCGGAATCGTTTAGTTTTAAACGACTCCGGAGTCGGAGTCGTCTCTAAACGACTCCGAACGACTCTAAATGATTCCGATTTAAAGTTATTGAATAAAAATTTCCCAAAATATTCAATTATGTTTAGTCCTACCGTAAACACCTTAAATAAGTGCAAATTGTGTTTCTACCGTAATTCTATTATAGTATGAGAAAAATGTACTATATTTATGACTGTAGTTTACATTTCTATTCCAGTATTATTTTTACCCCAATTCTTAATATATAAAAATTTAGCGTATTTTTTTTAAATAATTGATATAATTTTGGGTATAATAAACCCAGAAATAATTGTAAAATGTAGAATACTAAACATTTAATTAAATAACAAAAATCAACAATTATTTTTGATGAGCTATGTTAAACGTTAAATGATAAAATAAAAATTAACGATAAAACAAGTGCAATTCCCCCTTTTTATCAGGCCATAAAAAATATCGATAATGAAATTACAGAATGATGCATCCTAGTGTATTAGCATCACTAAAATCAAAAAGATTTTATTTATAGAAAGAATGATAAAAAGGGGATGAGTTGCTCATTAATTTTACCGAAATAAGTAAAGTATTCGAAATAAAATTATTATTAGATATTTACAAGCTAATGATTGAAAAATATTTTGGTAAACTTTAATTATTTCGGTAAATAATATTTCGGTAATCAAAAAAAAAACGTTATTTAACAAAAGCTTTGTTATAATTGAGAAGGACTTTAATACGCGTGGTCTCCGGGCCGGTGCTTCCTTTATGTCCTGTAGTATTCCGGCAACGTCTGCAGGCGTAGAACGTATGTTTTCACAGATGACGCTAAATACTACAGGACATAAAGGAAGCACCGGCCCGGAGACCACGCGTATTAAAGTCCTTCTCAATTATAACAAAGCTTTTGTTAAATAACGTTTTTTTTTTGATTACCGAAATATTATTTACCGAAATAATTAAAGTTTACCAAAATATTTTTCAATCATTAGCTTGTAAATATCTAATAATAATTTTATTTCGAATACTTTACTTATTTCGGTAAAATTAATGAGCAACTCATCCCCTTTTTATCATTCTTTCTATAAATAAAATCTTTTTGATTTTAGTGATGCTAATACACTAGGATGCATCATTCTGTAATTTCATTATCGATATTTTTTATGGCCTGATAAAAAGGGGGAATTGCACTTGTTTTATCGTTAATTTTTATTTTATCATTTAACGTTTAACATAGCTCATCAAAAATAATTGTTGATTTTTGTTATTTAATTAAATGTTTAGTATTCTACATTTTACAATTATTTCTGGGTTTATTATACCCAAAATTATATCAATTATTTAAAAAAAATACGCTAAATTTTTATATATTAAGAATTGGGGTAAAAATAATACTGGAATAGAAATGTAAACTACAGTCATAAATATAGTACATTTTTCTCATACTATAATAGAATTACGGTAGAAACACAATTTGCACTTATTTAAAGTGTTTACGGTAGGACTAAACATAATTGAATATTTTGGGAAATTTTTATTCAATAACTTTAAATCGGAATCATTTAGAGTCGTTCGGAGTCGTTTAGAGTCGACTCCGACTCCGGAGTCGTTTAAAACTAAACGATTCCGACTATCAGTGAGTCACTTAATTGAAAAGACTCATTGATAATAATTAAGTCGTTTAGAGTCATTCGGAATCGTTTAGAGTCGACTCCGACTCCGGAGTCGCGTTTACTTAAACGACTCCGAGTCATTTAAGAAAACGCGATTCCGGAGTTACGTTTTTGTAAATGATTCCGGAATCGACTCAATGAGTCGACTCCGGAATCATTTACGATCATGTGACTCCGGAGTCAATAGAGTCGTTTAACTTAAATGATTCCGAATGATTCCGAGTCGTTTGAGTCGTTTATTTTAAACGACTCTCGTGACTCCAGGGTGACCGGAGTCGTTTACGAAATAGAATTCTTAATGACTCCTGGAGTCGGAGTCGGAGTCACCTATTTTTCGGAGTCGTTAATTGGAGTCGGAGTCGTTTACGTCGACTCCGACTCGCGATACCGGAATCGTTTAGGAATCAAGTCACAGCTCTGTTAATTAATTAAGGTTTGTGCTAGATTACGATCCAACTAAAATAATAATGAATCAATTATGCATTTGAGTTTGGGCAATAAAAATTAATTTTTAATTATAATTAATTTTTCTGAAAACTTTAGAAAATTGCAAAAATGTGGCACGCCACGGAGAAATTTGAACTCGTTTTAAATCGAAGCGTCATATTAGTTAATGAATGTCTTACGGTATTACAGTTAGCTGTTGGCGCGAACGAATTCAACGCCGGATTTACGGTCGCGAATACGCCTACTGAAAGTAGCATTTGCGCGTTAGATCGTAACGCTCAGCCTTGCGTTTTTTCGTTGTGAAAAGTGTAAAAGCATTTTTTCTTTTTTTGACCGTAACATGCACGAAAGTAATTTCGCAATGGATCGTAACTCTCAAATCGCATATTTTTTTGCTATTAACTTTAAATGATCTCATTTCGTTTCATTTGTTTTATCATAATAAAGATATTTAAATTAAATAAATAATTTATAGAAATTTTTTTATTTTAAATTTATTAAAAAAATTATAATTAGCATCAAAATTTAAAAAGTTCAAAAATAAATTAATAATTATTTTTAATCGATTAATCAATTATTACTGTATTATTACAATTTTTTTACATAAAATTCAGGCAAGAAACAGTAGCAAATTAATCTATAACTTTTCAACTTTAAACGAAACTGCTCAACTATATTTTTATGCGCGATTGAGTGAGGATTTCGACGCGAATGAAGACGCTAGTCGCGTGCTGAGTGCAAGACAAAATCACGCGCTTTACGCATATGATATATGGCGGACGTTTTTTGATGCGATGAACGCACACGCAATTTTCTTGAGACCTTTCTGGTTCCTAATTTGAAAAATTTTCAAGACTGGGATTACACCCCCCCCTCCAAATTAAGATCGGAGATGCCAAAGTTCAAGTTGGACGAACTATCCATGTATGCGCTCTCAGATATCCCGTCTCTGGCCCCGTCGAGAGCACCATTGAGAGTTCAATCGAGGGCCTCCAACGGATGAAAGACCAAACAAAGTTGGCGAAAAATGAGCAAAAAATCAAAAAAAAAAGCCACAGTAATTTTCAAAATGTACTGTATAAAAACAACTGTAATTTGGCACTTTAATATCGTATAAGCCGTTTTTTTAAATTATAATTTATAATATTTAATAATAATATTTTAATAAATTTATTCATCTTTATTAATTCAAACTAGCCCAAGATTAAATTTAAACACTTAAATATTTTCCAAAATGTTAAAAATTAATTGTTTTCTTGGTGCGGCTTAATCCCAGTTAACTCTGCCAGTAAATATCTAATAGGCCATCGGCTGGGAAAAGATTTAAAAAAAAAATAAAAAAATGCCTTGAAAATGTTTTTAAAAATAAAAAAATGCCGTGAAAATGCTTTCAAAAAAAAAATGCCAAAATCTAGAAAATTTTGAAAAATGCGACCTTTCCCTCCTGCATTTTTAATTTCATTTACATTTTTTTTTTTGAATGCATTTTTTCGTTTAGCTAGAAATAAAAAAGCAGGCGGAAAAATACTTTTTGTGTCTGTGCTTTTTTGCATTTTTTTTTTCACTTCGCATTTTTTTTCGTACTTTTTTCTGCTTATTTTTCATTTTTCTGAAATTGGAAAATGGAAATTTATTTATTATAAAATTGGACACCTATAAATAAAACTATAGGCTTCTCTTATGCAAATCCGACTAACAGGATCAAAGTTAGCACCTATAAATAGGACTCTAGGCTTCTATTATACGAGTCCGATTAACAGGATCAAAATTAGCAAAATTGTATGTACATATTGAGGCTGAATTGCTTGGATTCTTTCCAATATCCTCATGAAGTCCATTTTGTAATTATTAAAGTCTTTAAATTTTTGAACTATTCTGGTCCCAATTTGTCTTCACAGTCCCATTCTGGTTTTCTTTTTAACTATTTTTCCTATTCTGGTCTATTCTGGACCCATTTGTCCTTATCGCCCCTGTTCTAAACCCATTTGTCCTTATCGCCCCTGTTCTAGACCCATTTGTCCTTATCGCCTCTGTTCTGGTCCTCAATTTTTGATTAGCATTGAAAAAGTGAGTGTGTGAGTGTCTCGCCTAAAATTTTAAGCTAAACACTCACAAATGAGAACGAAAAAAGGAAGGAATAAACTGAAAGCTAATAAAAAAAAGCGAATGTGAGCCTAATAGCCCAAAATAATGTGTGTCAAAAACCAAAAAAAAGTGCGTGGCGGAAGTGTTTTTTTTAGCGTTTTATAAATTTAATACAAAAAAAGTGTCACAAAATTTTGAAGGCTGGAGAAAAATTTGAGAGTGAAAAAAGATTAATAAATCTTAATTTAAAGACTGATTGAATGGATCTTAATTCAAGGATTATTTTAATTGATTCTAATTTAAAGGCCATTTAATTTAAAGACCTTTTTAAAATTCTTAAGTTTTAAATCTTAAGCAATGAGATTTCATACTCATTCTGATCTAATTAATTGAATATCCCCTGGGAGTCCTTAGCAAATTAAAGACTTTTTCAAAATGAATTAGCTTAGCTTTAACATTATGAGATTGATCAGAAACTTAAGACAAGTGCATTATGTAAAGCTTGTAAGGTTATAAGTTTGAGCTCAAAGCCGAAAATAATTTTTTGTTTGTGTGTTATTTTCGCAAATTTCTTTGTCCAATTTTCGACTTTTTTCGACTTATTATTCATTCGAAACTTCAGTCATAACACATAAACAGAACACAAAACACATTCCTCCATATAAAGGCAGGCTGGAAAAAAACTATATTTATTATGTTTAAAGTAAAGTTTAAGTTTTCGAAAGTAAGAGAGTAAGTGAAAGTGAAAAAGTAAAGCCAGAGAAGATGATGAAATAATATCCAAAATTTAGACTAATAATAAGTAAGTGCCGAGAATAATAAGACCGAGAGAAGCAGCTAAAATTATATTCAAACTTAAGTTTAAAGACGGATACGAAGAAATAATGTCTTCTAAACTTAAGTTTGAACTCAACTTTTTCAGTTCAGAGAAAGTGAGTTTAGGCTTAAGAGAGAAATGGAGAAGGGATGGTGAGGGGGGTGACGGGGCGGGGCGAAATGAATAGCTGCATTGTTTTTGTGAAAACATTCGCAAAAACACATTTTCGGAATGAATAAATTTCGTGCTGAATGAATGAGTTATTATATATTTTTTAAAATAGAAAGAGATAACTTTCTCTCTGGCGCGAAATAAATGCGCGAATTCAAATAAGCAAGTGCCTCAAATGCCCCGCATTACTTTTCCATCAATTTTAATTGTTTTTTTTAATTAATTTGAACCTGAGCTTGAGTTTGAGCTTAAAGTTTGTTCCACAACTAATGAGTAAAGGATGTTAAGTGAGCAAATAGTGAAGAATTGTAGAGTTTACCATTTTTATTTATTTAACAGCATTTTTTGGCTCGAAAATGCTTTTTAATGCCTTGAAAATGAAAATGCCTTAAAAATGTCTTGAAAAAGGGCAAAAAAACATTGAAAATAAATGAATTGATGTGAAATTTTACTTAAATATTTACTTTAAAGGGGGAAAAAATTCGATATAAATCAAATAAAAACTTTTTTTCCCAATTTTCCGCTTTTCCGCGAAATTTTCAATTTTTTTTTGCTTTTTTTCACTGATTCGTTTGCGTGGAAAGTAATTGGCTTCAAATCTATTTTTATGCCCTTCGTATCCTTTTTACTGGTCTAGCTCAATCTCAATCTCTCCTCTACCATCTTGCTATTCTTCTATTTTTGTGTTGTTTCTAATCTCTTCTTCGCCCTCTTTTGCCCTTATCTCCCATCTCTTATTTTATATATCTCCATTTTTTTCTCTCTCAATTTTTTCACATGACTTTCAGCGAAAGAAATTTGTAGCTTACTTATTTACTTTTCTTGTCACTAATTCATTTTGAAAATGTATTTTTAAAAAGATAAAAAAAGCTAAAAATATAGTCCTAATTATACTTTAACAAGTACTGATAATGAGACTAATTGATAACAATATACGATTGATATATGATAAATTTTGGTCTAATATTAGTGCTGACTTTATTATAATTATGTTGATATTAATCAGAATGATATCCATAATGAGCTTTTCGGACCAAAATGTTTTTATGGGACATTTTTTAGGTGGAAATGTCTTCAAATCAATACCGTATTCCGAATAATTCCACGTATAGATAATACAGTAATTGGAATTCGGAAAGAGTCGCTGAAAATGTCGGCACTGCGAGTGGGTCACATCGTGCGGCATCACGCCGCCTCATTCAAACGCAAAGGCAAACAAATGGGCGGCGGCGTCGCCGCCGTCAACTCGACCTTTTTCGCGCACGGTGAAAGTTTAATTCTTATCATGATCTTATTATAATGCGTCTAATCAATGTTTCTTTGTAATGAGTCTAGTAAATTCTATTATATTCTATTATACATAGATCCTATTATAATGGGTCAATGGTTTTCTTATACATAATGGGCTTATTGAACTCTTCCTATTATATCCTATTACATAGTATATTATAGGATCCCCGATTTTTCGAGTCTATACAACTCTATCAATGAAATAGGACTTTTCAAAGTCTAACCCTAACGAGTAATATCGCTTTGGCTCAATGGCTTTGTTATACATAATAAGCTTAGTGGATCCTATTATGCGATGTTTTGGAGCATATATAACTCCATTAAATGTAATCAAACTTTCAGAGCCCATGACGGGTAATATCGGGCTCGTCGGCAGAATTCTTACCGTATGCTCATTTATCGTAATCGTCGTGACGTTGCCGTTTTCGATATGGTTTTGCTTCAAAGTACCGTATTGATACAATACACTTAGAATAGTTATTTATCATATGATTTTAATTTATTGTTTATCTTATTAGTCGCGATTTATCGTAAATAAATTAAATTATTATTATTAATTATATGATTACATTTAAGGTAGTTCAAGAGTACGAAAGGGCCGTCATCTTTCGATTGGGTCGACTCTTGCCCGGTGGGGCCCGAGGACCAGGTAAGCCCGGTTTTTAATAAATTTCAGTCTTGAGAACAATCCTGTCCTAATAGATTAAACGCTAAGAAACTAGTTATCATATACGGAGAAGGTTTTCAGTAACTCTGATCTCTCCAAATACTTAATATTTTCAGGAATTTTCTTCGTAATTCCATGCATCGACACGTACAGAAAAGTGGATTTACGGGTACTGTCCTTTGACGTGCCTCCGCAAGAAGTACGGTAACGTTGAGTGGAATTAGTTTTTCTTCCGATCGTATACGAGTCTAGAGTTTTTCAGATCCTCTCCAAGGACTCGGTTACGGTGGCCGTCGACGTAGTGGTATATTTTCGGATAAATGACGCGACAATTTCCGTGACGAACGTGGAGGACTCGTCACGATCGACGAAACTGCTCGCGCAGACTACGCTGCGGAACATACTGGGCACGAAAACGTTGGCGGAAATGCTCAGCGATCGCGAGCAAATCTCACTGCAAATGCAGGTGGTGTCCTAATAGAGTCTCGGCATCGAGGTTGCTGGATGAGGCTTGAGAGGAATCTCGGCGTCGAGGTTACTGGATAGGGCAATGAAGAATCTGGCAGGTTCACGATTTCAGTGACATGTTACCTCGATCTCGGCCAGATGGAATAGCCAAAATCTTCTATTGAACTTTTAAATTCTTAGGCCACTCTCGACGAGGCCACCTATCCGTGGGGCGTAAAAGTGGAACGGGTGGAGGTGAAGGACATGCGTTTACCATTTGAGCTGCAGCGCGCCATGGCCACCGAAGCCGAGGCCGCGCGTGCCGCCGGCGCGAAAGTACAGTACAAATCTAATTCTGAAAATTTCTCATGACTTGTAATTGGATTCTAGAAATCTCTAATGGCTTATAATGGAATTTTTGGTATCTCTCTAGCTATTTGCTTTCAATCGAGTGCTTTTAAAAGTTCTGCGTTAGTAATATTGGGTGAAGCTGTTGGATTCGAGCCAACTTTTTAAGAATCAAAAAGTTACTTTTAAGAAAAATAATTTTAGCCATTGGATTGAGAATTTAATTCTTTATCGAACACTTTTTGAATCAAATTTCTAGCTAAGTCGAAAAAAATTTACATCTAAAAATGTAAAGTCACTCAAAAAATTTTCAAAAAATGGCAAAAAGTTGATGCGGCCGGATCATTGAGCTCGAGAATCAATGTTGCTGTAGCTTACAAAATTCACTTTGAAAAAAACCATGGACTTTTGACCCTTTGAAAATTTTTAGTAAATACATCATTGATATAATTCCGCTCTTTAAGGTGATCGCCGCCGAGGGCGAGCAAAAGGCGTCGCGCGCGCTCAATGAGGCCGCTTGCGTCATCGCCGAGGCGCCCGCCGCCATACAGTTGCGTTTCCTGCAGACGCTCAATTCGATAAGGTACCGTGGAAATTTCAGTTTTCTAAGGATCCTAGGCTAGTTTTGAACTATTAAAATCCGGACCATAATAATTAAGTTTTGAGTCTAATATTCGAATTTTTAACTCGATAATTATAAAAATTTATATTTTTTTTAGTGCCGAAAAGAATCGTACCATCATTTTCCCGCTGCCATTGGAGGTGGTCCGTTGGTTTACAATGAAGTAATTGAAGATTGTAAATTAGTACTTGGCTTATGGGTGTACAAAGATTTGTGAGTATGAATGGATCGAACTTAAAATGCCATTGAGCTGATGAAATTGAAGCTAAACCAAGATTCCAAATTATAAGTCCTAAGGTCCCAACTTAGGTCCAAAAAACTAAGTTAAAGATTATATGATTCTAAGGTCCCAACTAAGGTCTAAAAAACTAAGTTCAAGATTATAAGGTCCTAAGATCCCAACTAAGGTCCAAAAATCTAAGATCTTAAGATTATAAGGTCGTAAGGTCCTAAGATTCCAAGGTCTTAAAGTCAAAGGCTTCCAAGGTCTCGAGATTCCGAACCCCCAAGATTTTGCAATATGTCTAAAAAGCTAAACATTTTAGAAGAGGTTCGAAAGCTCAAAAAAAAAGTTTCGCGGTAAAATAGCCATCGAAAGCACGGCACAATTCTATTATTGTAAAGTATGTGTATATTTTTGAAAGTTTATTTATAATAATTTGAAAATAAAGAAATTTAATAAACGATTTTTCGATTTTTCATTTTTCAAAATTTTACGTGAAGACCCCAGATCAATCCTCCCCAGTTGGAAATGACCTTGGAACTAATCAGCCTATTAAATTTTTTGGGATCCGTGAAACAGGTATGAACCTCCTTTTTTCCAATATACATATTTCTCATAAATTGCCCGGCCCATTTAGAAAGAAATAATTTTTTTTCTACCTTTCTCTTTTCTCTTTAATAATTATTTTGCGTGAAAAAAAAATTTTTATAATTTCAAAATTTTCACGCAAAATTTACAAAAAAAAATCTTTTTTTGGTTTAATTTTTTTAAAATTTTTCTATTTCAAATTGGAAATTCGAGCAAAACTCGTAAGTTTAAGAAATAAGTGTCGAGTGTAAGTGTATGAGTGTGTAAGTGAGTCTATTTACATGTAATTAAAAAGAATTTTTTTGAACTTTTTCAATAATTTTAAAAAAATCAAAAAATTTAGAAAAAAAATTTTTTTCCAATAAATTTTCAAATGTTATTTAATGCAAATTCACTACGGTATTAACCCAACAAATTTCTTTCTTATTCTACTGTTTCTTTTACTGTGTAAGATATCAGGTTGGAAATGTACGGTAGAAGCGGATGTTGGAAAAGGTAGGGTTTTTTCTGTATAAAAATAGAGAAAAGTATTTTAGTAAAGTTATTATATATTGAGAATTATAAGACTGTAAAAGTACTGTATGTTAAAAAATAACAGGAAAAAAATTGTACATTTTCTACAGACAAAATCCCAACGAGCCATATGATCCCGGAGCTGCGCGCGCGAGTTCTGCGCGCGCACAACGTGCGACGTTCGCGTCTTGCGGCGGGACGCGTCACACAGCATGACTGCTCGCGATTGCCGCCCGCTAGCGCTATGTTTAAATTGGTGAGGATTTTGGTCCTATTTTAAATTTGGGATCAGAAAAAAAATATAAAAGTAAAAATTAAAAGAAAACATTTAATTTTCATCATAGTTTAGTGAATAAAGCAATTACATAATACCAAAGCCTTTTGCTTCAAAATTTACTCATTTTTTTCATTTTTAAACTAATTTTTTAGGCATACGATTGCGAGTTAGAGCGGAGCGCGACACGCTGGTCGCGGCGCTGCGTGTTTGCGCATTCGACCGGCGAGCACGGCGAAAATCTCTACATGATTCGGTCGCCTCCATCCACGAGTAATATCTTATTTTAAAAAGCTCTTTAAAAGTAATTCAAATGCGCGCCGATAATCCTGGCATTTTATCAATTTTTAAATTAAAAAAATATAATTTCTTTCGAAAATGGTAGAAGGTTGATGCGGCCGAGATCATCGCTTAATCTTCGATCCGATGTTGGCCGCGATATATTGGGCGTGGGACTCATCGAAAGAGGCGGATCGGCCAGTCAAGCCAGTAGTTTGCATTTCACCAAACTGGGCTACACTGCGGATTCGTCGTGTTATGTGGAATCTTATTGTGTACACTTTCTCATCCGATTAACTCGGTTAGCTGTGGGACGTACCGAACCTCCAGGAAGAAGAACACACGAAAACTATTGGGAATGGTGCTCAGAGAGTCAAGTGAACTACAAACACTTGCACTGACTTAACTCTAGCTTGGCCGAGTCGAACCGGAATAGAAATCATGCAATCAGTGAACACAATCACACTTTTGAACTGTGGCTGGTTTTTTCGCCTATATACCCGGCATTGCATTGGCGAAAAAGTGGCAATGGGTTTCGCGCAATGGCTAGACAGTGAAAGTACTCAATGATACTTCGTCGCCATTTTTTCGAAAAATTATATTTTCTAAATATTTAATATTGCCTGGCTTGACAACATAGAGCTAAATAACGTTTTGCAGATGCGGTAGTCGATCGAGCCGTGGCGTCGTGGTGGGACGCGGAGTTGGCCGCGCTTACTCTGGATCTGCCCACTCGGCTCAGCGCAGAATTCTTCAACAGCTCGGGCGCCGGTCATTTCACCCAGGTCAACAGAAATACCCAACTGACTTTGGGATTTTTTTGGGAGGTTCTTTAAAAGCTGTGGTCTCTGAAACTTGAAAGCTGAATTCTAGTGCTTGATACTATACTACTTTAACAAATATTACCAAAAATCGAACAGACTTCCGAATGTTTTCTCTATGAATATCGGACCTTCATTTTACACCATATTTTCCAGATGGCCTCCGACGCAATTCGTCGCTTGGGATGCGGTGGGACCATTTGTCCGAATTTGGGCTATTTTTTCGTTTGTCATTATGATAAGCGGTGAGTCCCGATTTTCGGATTAACTCTACAGTATAGTAATTGTAATCGTCTGAAATTTTATGGTAATTTAGTCAACTTTTGGATAGGCCCATTTACGGTATGGGACCATCATGTTCGAAGTGCGGAACCAAATGTACGAGGCTCAATTCGTTATGTGAGTCCGATATAAATTCTACAGTAACATTGGCGAAAAACCGTAATCCACGTTTTATCTCCGAAAGTTTACGTTGGATAAGGTCCACTTTTGGAAATGCGAATGGAAACGATAGTTTTGAAAAAGATGGCGATGATTACTATAGCGAGGCATGTGAAATTTTCAATATTGTACGACCTACCGTAACATTCTTAAACCAAATTCCATTGCGTCGGGTTACGATGACGTCGGTGGGATTCGGACATCCTAAATGTACCGTTGATCCCGAGGTGGCGAAGAAAAGAGAGAAAATTTTAGGAGAGAAAAAAAAAGGAAAAAATAAAATGAAGAAATTGGAGAGAAAAATTGAAGAGATTGTAAAAAGAATAAAGACAAAGAAAGAAAATATTGTAACGATGACTACTACCGTAACAAGTTCTGTACCAACTACCGTAGTTACGAAAGAAAGTAAGGATAAATCCAAGGAAATGAAAAAGGAAAAGAAAAAAATGGTTAAGGGAACTAATACCGTACCAGAAACTACTGTACCAACGATTACTGTACCAAACACTAACATAACGACTCATTCTTTGTCAAGCATTACTGTGCCAAACACTATCGTATCGACCTATTCCATTTCAAAAAATACAGTTGTAAACACTGCTGTATTGCCTCATGCTGTATCGATTACTACTGCACCGGCAATTACTGTCAGCTCGACGAAATTGACAATATCGGCCACTAAAACTACTGTAACTTTAGCAACAACAGCCGAAAGCTCGCTACAGGACTTTTATGGTAGTTTTCAACGAGATCAGGCCGGTTTTAACGGTATTACGGTATGGGAAAATAACGGAGAAATTGAAAGGAATTCCAAAGAAAATTTGGAGAATTTTGAAGAAAACTTTGTAAATTATCGAAGAAACGGTAACGAAAAAGAGTATAGTAATTTGAAAAAGGTTCAATTGGGATTTGTGGATACGGTGGGAAATCAAAAAGTTGATTACGATCTTCGATTGGAATTTCGAAATGAGGGGGACCTCGAGCCTCGTTTAATGGAGAGGTTTGACGATGCAGCCGAGGTCGAAGATACGGTATCGAGTACCGAACGAACTCTAGAATGGCAAGAAAAGACGAGTCACGAGAGTACGGAAAGTACAATAACCGAAACTACGGTAACGGAGAGTTTGAACATCGTAACGGGAGAGAATCGACCGAAACTACAAATAGCGTCGAGTCAAGATTACGGTAAACCTCGAACAGAATCGCGTCATACGGTCGACGAAAATTTTATCGAGAAAAGTACGGTAAACGGGCGGAAAGCGGTGCACTACACAGTACGCGGCAGAAAGGCGAAAAAATACCGTAGGCGAAAAAAATTATCGCTTTTGTACATTTACGCGCTCTTTGACGAGCTCATGCGACGCGTCATTCGTGCGCTGGCGCTAACCGACGCCAGCTGGACGTATCGCTACGACAATAGACGATACGGTGAAATAGAGGAACCGTAATATTGGGTTGTAACATAATTATGGTCGCTTTTTTTATTAAACTTTCAACAATTAAAGCTACAGTAAAACAAAGTCATGAGATCAAATAATCGCCATTAGTCAACCACACGGTCATCCGTCTCTTCGGTAATTTGCGGATTCCTCGCTTGAAGAAGTCCGTACCCGATTTCTGCTCGATTCATTCGCGAACCCCATTTTGGAGGTCGTCGTCGTTTTTGAATTGCCGTTCGCGCAAAAAATTTTTAAACGACCTGAACACATGGTAGTCAGATGGCGCAATGTCGGGCGAATAAGACGGGTGAGGTAGCAGCTCCCAGCCAAGCTCCTCTTCGATATAGCGCTGATGGGTCTCCCATCGCCTTACTTGTGTTCGATGCTGGTAAGTCGTTCGCGAAACATTTTGAACCATCTTTGTGCTTGTCTCTTTGTAATCACATCACGACCAAACATCTCGTTAATTTTTCAAGCAGCTTTATCACCATTTTTGAATCGTTCGCGTAAAAGCACTCTCACACACTCACGATCGTCTGTCATTTTAAACAAAATATTTAACGTTAACAAACATTTTACAAAACAAATCATATGTCATCAGAAAGCCCAAACCATCCCCTTTCCAACGATATATGAATAAAAGTATTCCGTTTAAAACAAACAGAATTACAAACATTTGAAAAAAAGCGACCATAATTATGTTACAACCTAATATTTTTGCGGAAAATGCTTTATTATCGTTGTTGATTTTTGTGATATACATTTTTTGAAAATTCGTCAGATTAAAAAAAATGAATCAATAATAAATAGATTAATAATGGAAAATTTTGATGAATTGTTGAGTTTTATATACGGTATTAAAAGGTATTGTTAAACCGGGTCCGCGTGTCCATCTGCATAAAGCTTCTCGTTTTTTGTATATGACTTACGGTTGATTCGTTGACTATGATTGGTTTGCCTGGAAGAAAATCCATTTTTGATAAAAAAAAAACAATTTTTTTAATAAAGCCCTGGTCATTCCATAGCCATTTTACTATGCTAGGATTACGATACGTACGATTTGAACCTTTAAATATTTCGGGACCATTTCTACATTCATTAGAATCCATGGATTTGTTTTGTTTTTCATAGTGCAACTCTTCAGACATTCCCTGGGCCATTTTTATATTCATTACGAATTCTTGGAGTTCGTCTTGAACAGTCCTCAAAGTCAACTCACCACCAACGAAGCGTAACGCGTTTCGAATCGCGCACACAAGCGCGAGACGATACGCGCGCACGACGACGATCGTAACCAACGGATTGAGAACTGCTAGCCACGGCGTCGGCAGGTCCAGAAGAACGCACGCGTACGGCGCGTTTGCGCCAAATAACAACGAACTATTGTTGACTGCATTCATCACCAACACGGCACAAAGTGGCAGAACAGCCTAATGAAGAAAAAGATGAGTCAATAGGGCTCGGAAAGAGAGAGCACTTGGGCTGGTTGTTTAGATTTGATTCAACATGCATTGGATAGAGAATTAAATTCTGAATCCAATAGCTGAAATTAATTTTCTGAACAAAAATTTTATCGTGACGAAAAATCGGCTCAGAGTCAAAAATGCGTAAATTTCTGACAACCCTTGGATTATTACCTGAATTCTGAGCGTTGTGCTGAGTTGGGCGTGAATGCGTTTCGCGTTTTTCTCCACCAAATTTGCGCGAGAAAATTTTCGTATACGATGCATGCAGACGAGTATTACGGTATAGATCACGACCGATGAAAGCAAATCGAAATTGTTGAGCAGTTCCCAGTGAAATGATGACTGAATTACACTCACGAAATTTGAAGTAAAGATTCCAAAAATGAATAGAAGCTCAATAGAGGTCAAAAAAATAAGTCCAAAAGATATCTTCAATTCATTGATTAGATGGATTAGGGTACCATATTGATCAGTAGGCCCATTTGGAGGTCATCGACGCCGGTAAGCGCGCGAAGTGAGTGCAGAAAGCGCGTGCTCGCATCGAGCGTGACGCGCCGCATCAAATCCGCGCTAGCGTACGCGTAAAGCGCGCACGCGACAAATTGCCAGGAACTCGCTAGACAGAAGGCCAGGAAAAAGTGGAGCCATTTCGCGGAGTATTGTCTGGAAAATTTTGCTTTTAAAATGTTAATGTACAGCCCTTTTAAAAAGCTTTAATCCCGTGACAAAAGGACAAAAACAGACCGGCACAGTACGAGGTAGCGCATAAGAAATTGGATAGCTAAACAAGTGGGCGTAGAGAAGAAGCAGAACAACCATGCGACAATGATGATCTGCGGGGAAATGCCGAAATGTGTGCTCAGCCAACGACCCAACGGACCAGTGAGCACAATGGAGAAGTGCACGCTATCCGCAGTGCCGAGCTGCAAGTAGGGAATACATAGTTAGCAAAAATTAAAATGTTTCGTTCTGGACCGGCCTAACCCGATTCGACCCGATGGACTAGCCCACCAAGACCCGAAATTTTTGAGATTGTCTGATATCAGACCATATTAGAGATTTTCCCTACCAGCCCGATCGTTTTTGACTGGCCTGGCTCGGTCCGAATTAAAAATTGCCGGCCAGACATATCTCTGAGTATGTAAATGAATATACTTAGGAGTTGGAGGAGATCGAGAAAATTGAACAGGACCTTCGAGTAAACTTCAAAAGGCATTTTATCTTCATAAAATTCTAAAATTCTACTGTCTGACAGACGAACGTCGACACACCGTATACCAAGTCCACCACGCAGGTCATTAGAAGAATGCGACTGTACGAGCGCATCGATCGTTTCGTTTTGCTCTGAATCAACCATATCAGAATACAGTTTAATAGCAAGCCGGCAAAAGCGCTCAGCGCGTGATTCGTCCGAAAGATCAACATCGCCCAGCCACCGTCACTAACTACGGTATTATTCATCATGTTTAGGATAGTTGTCGTGGTCGTCGCGTTAATCATGCTCATTTCTATCGTATTCGCCGTGCTTATCGTATTCATTAGTGTGCTCGCCCTTTTCGTCATTTTTATCGTATTCATCGAGCTTATCGTATCCATTGCGACTGTAGTATTCCACAAATCTACCGTATCCGCAGAGAATATCATATTTATCAATTTGCTGGTCATATTCATCATATTTGTCGTATCCATAGTCGTCATGCCTACCGTATTCTCAATTTTCATTGGATCTATCATTTTCATCACATTTACCGTATCCGCTGTATCTATCGTATCTATCGCATTAATTGTGTTTACCGTTTCCATGATTTTCGTCATTTCCATTTTGTCCATATTTACTGTGGATTACGGTGAGTTGAAAAGTCGAAATGAACCAAAATGGACTTAACAATTGCAAAAATGATTTGGTACAGGTTCAAAATACCCAGAAAAAATTAATTAAATAAAAAAAATTTAATTTAATTCAAAAAATAAATAAATTTTCACATTTATTTTAGAGCCAAAAAGTTTATTTAATTTTAATTTATTAAATAAATATTTCTTAAATTCAAGTCTAAATTCAATTTTGAGAAAAAACAACGAAAAATAATAATTTATTTAATATTTTTTAGATATTTTACTTTTAAATAAATTATAATATTCTTTACGTATTTTACTTTTAAATAGAATTAAATAGAATATAATAAAAAGAGAAATATATAATATAAAGAGAAAATAATTCAATTTTTGAAGAAGAAAAGAAAAAAATTGAGGAAACTCGAAAAAATTGTAAAAATAATTAAAAATTTATTAATTTATTAGGTATAAAGCGGCTTGTAAATCATTTTCATCACATTTAGCGTAAATCCAGTTCAATTTTTAGCTCACACTCAAATTTTTTCCCAATTTATTATTCAGAATTTTTTTCTAATTTTATCTGGGGATCTTAGTAACTACAGGTTTCAGCCGGGTTTCGTTAGTAGATTATGGATTTAATAAAAATAATAACATCTTAAACTCTTTTGAGAGTCGCTCGATTTCAATTTTGGAAGGAATGACATTAATTAAACTTATTAAAAATAACTTATTAAAAATATTAAAAATAACTTATTAAAAATATTAAAAATAACACACCTTTCAGACTTTTCAAGACAAAAATTGTTTGTGAGAAAGACTGAAAAAATATATGGAAAATGAAATTTTTGCGCCTTTGTTTTTGGAATTGTGTGATTAAAATTGAAAAATTTTCTCATTTAAATCATAAATATTTATTTAATTTATTTGTTTTTAAACTTAAATTTGAAAGAAAAAAGATTAAAGATTAAAGCTGTGACCATCTATGATAATGTTTGGGGCACTGGGAGAGCAATAAAAAAAATTCGATTTTTCTTAGTCATAAAAAATAAATATTTTTTACAAATAGCAAATAACAAATACAGTTAAATTTGATTCTTTAAAAGTTAATTTGAATCACCCACAGAATTTTTTGGCATTTGGTCTTAAAATTTTATTCCAGAAAAAATTTCGAAATTTTCAATTTTCGGAGTTGGTGCGATTCAAATCGCTTCTGACTCATTCCATCTTTAGTTTGATTTCGCACTGGTCCAAATTTACGCGTAAGTTAAGTCTGTTTGATAGAGACTTAGTTCCCACACGTTAAATTTGGAATGTTAATGAGTTTTTAATGAGACAATATCTTATCAATTCTTTCCCTCTCATTTTCTAACCCTTAGCACTTTTCTCACCTTCCCCCTTCCAAATTGAGAAGATACGAATTTCGCAGTGATCTAGAAGTTAGGGACGAGGAGAGGGAGTCTGACACAACATTTTGTTTGATTTTAAAGACAGGGAGAATTGGTAACATATAGTTAGAATGAGATGATATGCACCGATGCTTTTAATATTCAACTACAATAATCTTTGTGTGCTTTGAAAATGATTTAATTTTTATGAAATGGCGTTATGTTTTGCGTTGATTTTGGAACTTTCTTATTTTTAAATAGAAATTTTTTCTAGACAGATAATTTATTGCCCTCTTCACTTATTTTTTGACAAATTAATAGAGGCCACAAATTTTAAAATTGGGAGTTTTTAAATTTCCTAAATCGGACTATTTCACAAACATTTTAAATCATGTGGCACGAGGCTCGACGTCAGGAGAAGCTGGTTCGCAGCAAAATGGTCGACAGCGCAAAGCGCCACGAACGACGAAAAGTGTTCTACGAAAGCATTGTAAATTTCTCTAAGTAGTCGGACTTTTTTTTTTGAACAAATTACTAAGATTGATCTGCCTTTGGAGCTGAAACGAATGAAATTGATTTGATCTGAAAATTGGTTAAATTTGTGGAGAAAAAAATATCGTGGAAGAAATTATTTAGTCTTTCACATTATTTTAATATGCTTTCACGTAGATTATGACATATTATGACTTTCTAATTTTCTACTGAATTAGATATAACTATTTTTTCATTATTTTTTTTTTTAAGCGGCGTGAGCCCGAAGAATTTATGCAAATTCACGGCCGGCGTGCCACTATTCACATGGACGCGTCACTGGCGACGGCCGCCGAGGCGTCGAATATTCTTCGAAAGTGGCAGGGTGACTCGAATGTGCTCATCGATAGATTTGATGCGCGCTCCCATCTCGACCATATTTCGGAGCCGATTGGACGCGTCGGAGGCGCCAACTCATCCGTCAAGCAGTGGGTGTTTTCTCTAGACACTTTTGGATCTGCTGACGAGTCCGCTATTCGAATCTTTTCTTTTCTTTTCAATTTTCTACTGAATTAGATGGAATGGGATTTGTAAGGTACGATTTAAAAAGGACGATGACTTTTTACTGATTTTCAGGCTGCTACTAGACGACGCGCAGGAGCTGCAGTGCGAGTACGAGCGTTATCGAATATTGATATTCAATGAGTATCTTAAAGGTCGTTTTTCGGCCCATTTTTTCGATAGTTTAGAAAATCGGGGGAAAAAAAATATGAAAAATGAACTTGGATTCTAATCAACTAAATTTTCGTTATTCCATTATGTAATTATATTCATTTTTTTTCAGTTTCCGAACGAAATTGGCTCAGTCAAATTGCGGCCAAAGAGTTTTGGCCGTCGATGAGCAACGCGCCAAACATTCATCGGGTTGAGCACGAAAATAAGCGGTAATAAATTTTTGTGGGGGTTTGGCATAGGTCCAATTTGATGGGCATAGGTCCAATTTGATGGGCATAGGTCCAATGGGTTGGGCATAGGTCCAATTTGATGGGCATAGGTCTAATGGGTTGGGCATAGGTCCAATTTGATGGGCATAGGTCCAATGGGTTGGGCATAGGTCCAATGGGTTGGGCATAGGTCCAATGGGTTGGGCATAGGTCCAATTTGATGGGCATAGGTCCAATGGGTTGGGCATAGGTCCAATTTGATGGGCATAGGTCCAATTTGATGGGCATAGGTCTAATGGGTTGGGCATAGGTCCAATTTGATGGGCATAGGTCCAATGGGTTGGGCATAGGTCCAATGGGTTGGGCATAGGTCCAATGGGTTGGGCATAGGTCCAATTTGATGGGCATAGGTCCAATTTGATGGGCATAGGTCCAATTTGATGGGCATAGGTCCAATGGGTTGGGCATAGGTCCAATGGGTTGGGCATAGGTCCAATTTGATGGGCATAGGTCCAATTTGGTGGGCATAGGTCCAATGGGTTGGGCATAGGTCTAATTTGATGGGCATAGGTCCAATGGGTTGGGCATAGGTCCAATTTGATGGGCATAGGGCCAATGGGTTGGGCATAGGTCCAATTTGATGGGCATAGGTCCAATGGGTTGGGCATAGGTCCAATGGGTTGGGCATAGGTCCAATTTGATGGGCATAGGTCCAATTTGATGGGCATAGGTCCAATTTGGTGGGCATAGGTCCAATGGGTTGGGCATAGGTCTAATTTGATGGGCATAGGTCCAATGGGTTGGGCATAGGTCTAATTTGATGGGCATAGGGCCAATGGGTTGGGCATAGGTCCAATTTGATGGACATAGGTCTAATTTGATGGGCATAGGTCCAATGGGTTGGGTATAGCTCCAATGGGTTGGGCATAGGTCTAATTTGATGGGCATAGGTCCAATTGAACAATTTGAACTTTAAGCCATTTAATTGGGTTCTTAAGTTTTTTTTAACTGATACTAAATAGGTGGAATTATCCAACTTGGTCTTATAAACTTATCGGACTGGGGAATTTCACTAAATAGTAAGTGGGGAATTGGCATGTTTTGCGTTTTTGGATTTTCAAAGGCGCGAAAATTTTCCAGAAAAGCGGCGGAGAAAAAGGCCGCAATTGGCTTCACGTACGCGGACTCGACGGGTCCGTCGACGCGCGCCAACACCAGCGCGGCCGCCGCCGCCGACGCGTCGGATGAGAGCTCCGAGTCGGATGACGCCGATGAACTCGACGATATTGGTATAATTTTTTAGGCTATTGGTATAATCGGCACATATGTGAACCGACTTATTGACTGGCTACTATTTATCATTACTATAGACATGAAGTTCAACGTGGACGAGTTGTCGCCGGAACAGGGCGCGCAGCTGAACAAAATCGGCGCGCGTTATCGCATCGGCGGCGGCGTTTTTCTCAAATTACTTCGACTCGACTACACGGAACAGGATAATAATGCGCAAATCAAAGAGATCGACAAGGCCAAGCTGGCACTATCTGTCTGTAATTAATTGCGGGTTTTTTTTATTTGACTTGTTCGAGTAGTTTTTCTTCTTCTTTTTTAGGGTCGGCAAGCCAAGGCGGATCGTGCGGTACTGAAACGACGTCGGGCGATGATTGTCGGCAAGGTGACGCAAAACGAAGAGGCCACTACAACTCTTCTCTCATTTCTCGCCAACGCAAAACGAAACGCCGACGAAAAGTGCGTAATTAAATCGACTTTTTAAGATTTAGGCGATTTTTTCCGAATAATTTGCGATTTAACAGCTGGCCTTGAAGATCAATAGAAGGCTTTAAAGATCAATAGGAGGCTTTGAAGATCAATACAAGGCTTTGAAGATCAATAGAAGGCTTTAAAAGGCTTTAAAGATCAATAGAAGGCTTTGAAGATCAATACAAGGCTTTGAAGATCAATACAAGGCTTTAAAAGGCTTTAAAGATCAATAGAAGGCTTTGAAGATCAATACAAGGCTTTGAAGATCAATACAAGGCTTTGAAGATCAATAGAAGGCTTTGAAGATCAATACAAGGCTTTGAAGATCAATAGAAGGCTTTAAAAGGCTTTAAAGATCAATAGAAGGCTTTGAAGATCAATACAAGGCTTTGAAGATCAATACAAGGCTTTGAAGATCAATAGAAGGCTTTGAAGATCAATACAAGGCTTTGAAGATCAATAGAAGGCTTTAAAAGGCTTTAAAGATCAATAGAAGGCTTTGAAGATCAATACAAGGCTTTGAAGATCAATAGAAGGCTTTGAAGATCAATAGAAGGCTTTGAAGATCAAAGCAAGGCTTTGAAGATCAATAGAAGGCTTTAAAGATCAATACAAGGCTTTAAAGATCAATACAAGGCTTTTTGACGATTAATTCATAGACAAAAAATGGAGAAAAATTATTGCGGCTGAATTTAATTTGATCGCGAGAGTTTTCGGCTTAGATTTAGTTCTATTTCGGCCGGATTTATAGCTTAATATATTTCACGTCGTCCGAGTCGGAGGACGACGCCATTGAAAAGACGGAATTCATTACTTCGTTTGGCGACGACGACAACGAAGACGACGACAATGACACGGGCGTCGAGAATCGCGCCGCGACGCGACGCAACGGCGGCGGTGGCACAACGGCCGCCGCCGGGCCGGCGAGCGCCGAACGCGTCGACGACGACGACGCGATCGGCGCGAACGGCGACAACGTCGTACAGGGCCCAATTCTGCCCAATAAGGAGTATCGACGACTGCTGTGAGACGTTTTTTTTAGGGCTTAAGCCTTGAATTAGCTGCGGGTTGGCCTTCAAATTATGTTATAGCGGGTCTGTGGAGAGTTAGCGGATTCGGTGTGGAATGACTTTAATGCCTTCAATAGAAGAGGATTATTAGCCTATACTATATTATATAGTTACGGGTCGAATTTGAATAACTATTGTAATTGAGAACTTTTTAGTGAGCTGAAGCACAGACGTTCGAATAGTCCCGACGAAATTCGCGATCCATTCGCATC
Source organism: Bradynema listronoti (assembly GCA_024678965.1). Taxonomy (NCBI): domain Eukaryota; kingdom Metazoa; phylum Nematoda; class Chromadorea; order Rhabditida; family Allantonematidae; genus Bradynema; species Bradynema listronoti. The sequence continues at coordinate 3,097,287 of JANLNO010000006.1, forward strand.
TTCGAGGTGGGGAAATAATGACAATTCGTTGTTTAATGCTTTTTTCGGACTCTAAAAAAAGACGGCCATCATTTGAAAGGGATTTGCGGAAAAATGCTTTTATTTGTGACTGGGGAATTTATTTACAGTCAAACCTCGATCTAATGACACCCCTAGGGACCGAGCCAAAGTGTCATTAGATCGAGGGTGTCATAAGATCGAGGTTTTCGAAATTAGCTAGCATTACTGAGGAATTTCTGTCTCAATTTCTGTCAATAAATGCACTTTATTCGCCAAAAGACCAGGGAAGCAAAAAAAACTGTAAAACAATAAAAGTTCAAATAAATAAAAGTTTCAAATAACGCTTGGCTTTCGGTGTCTCCATTGGTAAATTTGTTAAGTTGGTAAGAATGTTTGTAAAAATGAATAAAAAGAAAAAAATATTTTGGTGGCAAAATTTGAACGCAATGCCAAGAAAAGATGAGCGAAAAGAAAATTTGAATTTAAAAAAGAAATTTGAGATCAGACAATGCATTTTTACTTTGGGGGACCAAGGTAAAAAAATGGCTAGCTGAGCGTAATGGGTGTCATTGGATCGAGGTTTGGATTCCTTACAACTGTCATTAAAAAAAGATTTTTACGTTAGTTTTCGTCGGGACCGGGCCTAAGTGTCATTAGATCGAGGTTTGACTGTATTATGTGATTGGGATTCTATTAGGCTGGAGAGAAATTTTCTTTTTCTATATTGGGACTCGCTTTGATTCATTTGCTCAGGTGACCGGCAAACCAGTTACTTTAATTTCTCGAGTGTATAAGCCGCGGGTGTTTTGCGTCAAATTTGAATTGGCGCTCCTGTTGTTGTATCGGATTCGTTGGGGTCCAAATTTTGTGTCCACTTTTATGAAACCAAGACAAAATTTGGAGCCCAACGGATTCGACACGAACAGAGAATGAACTCAATTGGCGCCAATTCAAATATGGCTTAAAACATCCGCGACTTATGCACTCACGAAATTGGGCTAGATAAAATAATAGCTCTAGTTTTAAAGGTCTATAAAACAAATGCGACTTGGGCACGGCTTTTTATTGCATTTTAAGGGCTCGGGATCTTGCCCCGAGTCCTCTGAATATATTAAATAAAAAATTTTTTATTTCCCTTAGACGTCGCCGTTCCCGAACGCGTTCGCGATCCCGATCATCGCGCGATCGTTACCACGAGCGCCGCGGTCGGCACGCACGCGGCGGCGATTATTCGCGCGATTCCGTCTCGCGGCATTATCGCGCCTCGTCACGCGCGTTATTATTTTATTGATATTTAGAGTATTCGGCTAGTTGATTGTTGTGTTTTTCAACATTTTTGAGCTTTAGTTTTAGCTCGAGACGCGCCAGTGGCCGGCGCTCGCGATCCCGCGAACGCGAACGCGATAGCAAAGGCCGACAACGCGACGAGCGACGCGGCATTTCGTCCTCCGCGAAATCGTCGCCGCACGTCGGCGCGTTAACCGCCGCCGCGACGAATGCGGCGTCGGCGAGCGTGGGCGCTACGACGACCGGCGCGAATCGCATCGGCGGCGGCGCATCGGTGCGTCATTTTTTTTTTCTTCTTAAACTAATTCACAATTTTAAATTCTAATTTAGCCGGCGGAATCGAATCGCGCCAGCGACGCGTCGAGCGGCGCCGACTCGCCGCTGACGATTCGCTCGTCGATGAGCGACTCGGAAAAGGAGCAACTCGAGATTGAGAACCGCAAGCGACGCATTCGACGCATTAAACGCGAAATGAGGCACGTCCACTATATTATTAGTGATGTTTCGGGACCGGCTTCTTTTTTTTTGTTTATGGCTCGGCCCGATTTGTTTTTGGTCGTTCGATTTGAGCAAAGTTGAAAATTTTGCCGGCCCCAGGCACATCCCTCTTCTTTGTATTCACTCTTGTTAGGCACATTTCGAAGGATGGGGGGGAGGGGGAATGAGGCGATAGAAACGCGCGCTTTAATTATGCTCGTAATTTTATTCTATATATAGAACTCAATCCGGGAATCGAAGCGGCAACGGCTCGGCGGCGGAAATCGGCGGCGACCGACGCCGTGTGTCGACGAGCGGCGCGAACGGCGCTGCCGCCGACCCAACAACAACAACACCTGTCGAGAGTCATAAGGCGGCGCTCGCCAAAAAACTCCGCCAACAAATGCAAAAAACGCTGCGCAAAACCGCCGAGCAGCTGAAACACGAGGAGGAGGAACGAGCCCGCGAGCAGTACAAAGAGCGCCGGGTACGTGGAACGCTATTAAACTTTTAACGCGCTAGAGAGAAATCGCAGGCCTAAAGCTTTGCTCGTTTGACCAACTTTTTAAGCGGCAGAAAAGTCACTTTTAAGAAAATTAATTTTACTGCTTCGATTCAAAATTTAATTCTCTATCCATTAATTTTTAAATCAAGTCTCTAAGTAAGCTGGAAATAAAATTACAGCTATAAAAGTAAAATCACTCAAAAATGTTGAGTCAAAATTTTTTTAAAATTTTTGGCTGACTTTTTAAAAACGAAAACGCAATTTTAAAAAAATTAAATTAAGCCAGAATTTAATTCTCTATAAATTACTTTCTAAATCAAATTTCTAACTAATTTGGAAAAAAAGTTATATCTAAAAAAGTAAAGTCACTCAAAAAATTTCCAAAAAATAAAAATTAACTTTACTTTTTTGACTGTAACTTTTTTTTTTCAAAGTTACTTTAAAGAAAAACTGCTTCGATTCAAAATTTAATTCTCTATAAATTACTTTGCAAATCAAATTTCTAACTAATTTGGAAAAAAAGTTATATCTAAAAAAGTAAAGTCACTCAAAAAATTTCCAAAAATTAAAAATTAACTTTACTTTTTTGACTGTAACTTTTTTTTCAAAGTTACTTTTAAGAAAAACTGCTTCGATTCAAAATTTAATTCTTTATCAAATACTTTTTAAATCAAGTCTCTAAGTAACTTGGAAAAAAAGTTACACATAAAAATGTAAAGTCACTGAAAAAAATTCCAAAAAAATAATTGACTTTACATTTTCAGCTGTAATTTTTTTTCCAATTTATTTAGTGACTTGATTTAGAAAATATTTAATAGATAATTAAATTCGAAATTCAATGGCTAAAATTCAATTTTCTTAAAGGTAGTTTTTTCCTGCCTAAAAAGTTCGTCAAAGTTGAAAATTTGCAAATGTCGCTTCACTCTTAAAATTTCATAAATGAAACTTATAATACAAAATAATCAATTGAGACTAGCCTATTTGAAAAAAAAATGAATTAAAATATTTTTCAAAATTTAAATTTAAAATTTAAATTTTCAAAATTTAAATATAAAACGGAGCAAGAATTTTCAACTTTGACGAACTTTTTCCGGCCTAAAAAGTTCGTCAAAGTTGAAAATTTCGCATATATCGGAGGGCGCTGAAAAATTCTGAGATAATTTGACGCTTTTGAGCTTGAAAATGAATGAATTTTTTTTTCGGTTTTTAGCAACGTGAAGAAGAACTCTTGGAAGAGTCGAGAATCCTACGACAGCGGTATCATTTTTTTTGGGGGGGGGGAAATTATTATATTATAAGAATGATTAATTAGAGGACTATGTACTATTCCGACTTAAATTCATTCGTAATATACTCCTGGTCAAAATGAGAGCCGCACTTGAAAATATAGCACAACTCGAGTTTTAATTGGCCGTTTTTTTATAAAATTTTGCACGAACATGCCTTTCTCTATTATAAATCATAATCTTAAAACAATTTCGAAAATTTTCGAAATTTTACCCACGTATTAACTGTGTTTTACTGTATTTTGCGTTTTTATCTGTGGACAAAATGATAGCCGCACCGTCAAAATTAACGATTTATGAACAAAAATGTAGTTAAATTTGTGACTTGGATCTCTCCTTAGAATTTCGCTTCGAATCTTAAATCCTTTTAGAATTTTTCTTTTCTTTTTTGATTGCCTTGAGTTAATTGAATTTTCTTTTTTTCAGCGAGAGGGAAAAACTCCGCCTGGAGGACGAAGAGGCGGCCAGTCAACGCGAGCGCGACCGCTTGCGACGGCGCGCCGCGGAACGGGAACGCGATCGGGAACGGGAAAAGGCGCGAGACCGTGAACCGGATCGGGACCGGAATCGCATTCATCGTAGCAATAGACGTCGTTCATCCTCCTAATTTTTTTTTTCAACTCGAAATTAATAAAAATATTTTAAAAAACACAAAAAAAAAATTTGCAAATTGACTTTTTTTTCTATGTCACATTTATTTGTTTACTTTTTTTTTGAAAATTTTCATTTCCACTTGTGAATTTTGGATCATTTTGGGGGTTCTGGGCCGGAATTTTGGATCATCCATGGGTTCTGGGCCGGGGTCGATCTATTCAATATCGAGAGTTTATATGAAACTGTTATGACGGAGTTATAAGAAGAAAATTCTAAGTATGTGATCAAAGTCCGTGTAGCTCAGTCGGTAGAGCAGCGCTCCGGTTAAGCGTTGGTCGCGGGTTCAAGTCCTGCCACGGAGGCCACCTTTTTCACATACACAACAGAAACGAATTTCGATTTTCGAAAAAATTGATTAAATCCAGTTCCAGTTCTAATTTAGCGATAATTTCACCTTCTGAATATCAGAATCGATATTTTGATCGGCCAGTTGTTGAGTAAGAGTTCCATCAAACAGCAGATGACCTAAACCAGGCGGTTGTGTCTGGTTTTTTTCATGCATAAAATTTTTAAAAAATTTAAATTTATCAAATTGAAATCGAAAAAAAATTTGTGGGAAAAAATATTTTCGTCCGAGTGCATAATATGCTGGGCGAATTGAATTCGAACTAGTGGACTATTTGCGTGGGCTTTGGATCCAGGGAGAGAGGCGTGTCTCCCGCTTTCTCTTCCCCTCCCTCTTTCGTCGATTGGAAGGCCTTAGCAGAAAAAAACCTTTATCTTCCACTAGTTCCCCGGAAGGAATGATCTTCTTTTAAAGCCTTTTTTCCCACTCAAAATTTCTCTATGTATACGAATCGCTGGTTAAATCTTAATCTCGCGTTTCTCCTCCGTTCCTTTCCTTGATCAATAACTTTTTTTCCAAGTTATTCAACATAGAATAAGAACAATGCAACGGTCCTGCGGCCTCGCGCGTTCCATGGCGTCGGCTTTTGCGCGGTTGGCGCTAAGCGGCGCGTCGAGCGATGCGCGAACCGCGTCGAATTACACTCCGTTCATCAACTCCGCTAGGTTTGTTTTTCATCTTTTTTTGTGATGCATTCCACCTTTTTTTGAGCGCCATTGGGACCTATTCAAGATTATATTATTCCGTGACGAGGACAACATTTTTGTGTGATTTTTGGGGACATTGATAGGCTCAATGATCAAATCATTTCAAAATCGTTTTTCTCGCAGGAACGTGCATTGCACGCAGCTGGTGTGCCGATCGCTTCGCGACCTGCATCGTACCGGCTCGAAATTTGCGATGCTCGACTCGGACCAGATGACCGGAACGGTGGGCGCCGATAGGTTCGTGCCGACGTATTCATTTATTCCATCGATTATTAGCCATTGAAAAATTAAATTTCAGCTTTTTTGCGGTAAACACCGCGGAAATGGACCGAAGTTTGCCTTCGGCGGACACATTAAAGCAGCTTTTTAATGGAGTTCCCTACGACGAATTGCCAATTGTCTACATAAAAGCAACGCGAAACAACACAATTCTTCACTGTTTCGACCACAAGGTAACAAAAAAAAAGTTGCTCATTCATAAATTATACTGGCGATTGAAACTGGCCTTTGACCGGTGATTTAAAAATTAGAACTCGGGTGATGTTGAAAGATTTCCGATTGTTTCAAATAAAAAAAAAATTGCCAGCTTTTAATTCAGGATTCCTCCCCCTCTAAAACACGAAAAAAATACATTACAAATTCCCCTTCTTTTTAATAGAAAAATGCTAATTTTTGGGGTCCCTACTTTTGTTGGAAGTACGAACCACTTGCGCAGCTCTTCCCAACACCGATCCAAGTTTGATTCCCTGATACTTTTTTTGGTTTTTTCAAAATTTTTATACACATACCGTATCCCAGAGAATTTCTACCGTATCCTATAAAATTTCTACCGTAATTTATAGGAAGGTAGTGGTACTCATTTGTTTTAAATGAAAAAAAAAAATTGTCAGCTTTTAATTCAGGATTTCTCCCCCCCCCCTCTAAAACACAAAAAAAAAATACATTACAAATTTCCCTTCTTTCCGATTTTCTATGAGGCAAAAAATCTTTTCGTTATGGAGCGATTTGATATTTTAAAAATGATTTGTGCGGGATCCGACACGCACCAAGGGCGCTAGACCAATCAATTTTGATTTTCTTTAATCACACACGAACCAATATGATTTTTCGACTTGAGATTCTTGTGATTCTATTAGGGCTCTTTTTTTCCAGCATATCCCATTTCTCTACACGTCCTGTCGATTGGAAGGCTTTAAACACGCTCGAAAAAAAACCACAATAGCCGGTCAGACGACGGGCGTGGCGTTGGGTCAGAAGTTGTTGCGTCGCGGCGTGCGCACGGTTCGCGTGGTGGTGCGTGGCATCGGACCGGGTCGAATGTCGTCCGTGAAGGGCATGACGACGACCGGCGTTCAGGTGGTATCCATTTCCGATCGCACAAAACTGCCCGAACTCGGCAAACGACCGCGCAAAATTCGACGCGTTTGAGCGAGGACAAAGAAAAAGGAATCCATTATGTTTGTTATGTATTGGGAGTTGACTCCGAGTCATTTCGGAGGTAAAATTTGCCTAAAATGACTCATTATTTTGAATCTATGGATCATTTTTAAGAGTCATCATTACTTCTAAAAGATCCAGGATTATTTGTGAGGAGTCAAGTCCCCGCATTTGCTATTTTATTATTTCTTTGATATAAGAAAGAAATTCCTTAAATTCAATTTTAATTTGTGAAATGAGAAAACAAATTGGCTAGAAAAATTCAAATCAATCCGATTGGGCCCACTAACTTGTAATTTCTCTTGTGATTTGACTTGGAGAAAATTTGGAATTCGTTTTCTTGAAATTCTAAAAGAGGCCCGACAAAGGGACGGTTGCAATTTTAAAAAACAAATGTTCTAACGGTTATTCAAACTGTCACAATATCTCTGGCTTTTAAAATTGTAACCGTCCCCCCCTCCCGCCATCGCGTTTTTCAACTCTCCGTTAATTTTCTATCGTAATTTTGCGACGGCGAAAAATGAAAGTCGTGCGAGAAATTCGGGCAAACCGCGCAAAATTCAAATTTGAGGCTGACCGACCCACAAAAGTCAAAAAAAAAAAAAAAAAATTATGGTCGCAAGTCGTCGGAATGGGACGGATTTTCGCGACTTGTAATATTTGGGTCTTATTCACTCTCTTGGCCGAACAGAGCGAACAATACCAAAATAGTCGTGAAAAACAGTCCCGCTTGGACGCTTGAACACTTAAAGATGCGTGTCACACGTTGTTCTCCCGTGGTGGATCATACAATCGCCGCTTATATTGTTTTCTGTCTTCGGCTAATTGTCTCCAATTAGGTCCTATGCGCTTTTCCACCAACTTTCGCCATCTTTCCGCTGTTCTTCCGGGTGGTCTTTTGCAGTCGGATGGCCACCAAAATGTCGCTCGTGTCGTCCATCTGTTGTCCTCCCTTCTGGCTGTCCCATTCAGTCTTTATTTCATGGTTTGCGATCTTTTCTAATTGTCAGGTTTAAGCTCTACCCGGAATTGAAATTTTAAAATATTTTTGTAAAAGTTAACATGGACAAAAATTAGCATTTTTCTATTAAATATGAAACAACAAAATCATTTTTAATTTAGTTAATTAATCCAAATTGTTATGCAAATTTGGAGTTTTTTAAGAGTAAATCGCCCTTCCCCCATTCCTCTAGCTATGGGGAAAGGCAAGACATTTAAAGAAAAGGACCTATTTCATTTGGCTAATTTTAGCTATTGAGCCACGTTTTTAGATATTAGAATAGGGACTAAACCTTAGGCTCAAACAATACGCCTTATGGAAGCGAATCAAAATGTTTGACTTCGACCTCAGGACAATTATATATATAACCCACCAGGGGGTGGACGAATATGAGGGATATTACTTGAACAAATCAAAACCAAATGGGAATACGCAAATGAGAAAAGTGAAATTTATTATTTTATTTGTTTGGCTAGCGATCCTCATCCAAGCAGAGATCCTCGTAGTCGACGAGCTCCTCCTCGTCGTCGTCGGCATCTTTTCCAGCGGCTTGATGATGCGATTCCGACGAGTCCGAGTCGAGTCGTTTCTTGGTCCAATGTTCCGGCGAATCGTTCAATTTTTTTGTCGATTTGAAGCTGAAAATTTCGGAGAAAATATTAGGAAATATTCGTTATAAATCTCTCCGCTGATTCGATGCCATACAATCCAATTTATATTAATTTGACTAGCCTTCTCAACGGTCGACCGGCGCTGACCACATCCGACGCGAGCGTAGACGATAGGCCCGCGCTGCCGCTAGCAGTCTCATTCGACGCGGCGGCGCCGTCCTCGCCGCTGTCGCCGTCGCTGCCGGCGATTGCGGCGAGGAATTTCTTCGAGCCGCGGCCGCGCGACCGAATCGCCACGTTGCCGACGATTTGCGTGGTGGGCCGTGCGTCGAGTTTGACGCACTCTGTGGGCAAAATATTATATAGACTATATAAGAGGAATTTCGACATGCGGAATCTCAGAATTATTTCCGCAATATCCCAAATACAATACACAATATATGCATATGTTCATATATGCTGGCAATTAACTAAAATGAAATGCTAAAAGAAGAGATCCTTTCCATTCAAGGGAAAATGGGCCAGGATTTCATAACTTTTCTTTTCCTCTTCCTTAGTTTTCTGGCCTTAAAACGAAAATTTTTCTCGGCCATAAGCTCACAAAAAATACGCACCAAAAGAGAGTAAACAATAATTAATTTTCCAATTAATTGAGTCCATCAAACCAATTTAATTCATTTATAATATTATCGGCCAGGAACTTATAACTCTTCTCTGCTCGCTTAGAGCTTCATCAATTTTTTGTACCCACCATCATTATCGCCATTATTATTGCCGGATTTGGCGCGTCTTCGTCTTTTGTACGCGTCTTCGCGCTCCGCGTCGCTTTCCGTGGAACTTGTGCCCTCCTCCTCTTCGTTGGTGGTGCTTGCCGTCGTGTTGGGGTTCTCATAGAAGCGAGTGTCATGCTCGTAATCCCATTCGAGTTCGTTGCCTTTGTCGTCGAAAATATTAAGACCGGGGCGAACGCGCATTTCGCCCGCCTTCCACGAATATTCATAATCGTCTGAAATTTATAGACTAGGATAGTCAATAGAAAATTCTATGTAAAAAATGAGACCAAAAGCACCCCACCCCCTCCGCCTCTTTTTAACCAAAAGCGCCCCCACAACAACGACGTACCGCGTGCGGAAGAGCGCGAATCCGCCGCGCTTTTACGGTCAATTTCCGCTGTGGCGCGCGCCATTCGATTGCGCGCGTTAATGACGCCGCGACGAATGTCGAAGCCGGTCGCGAATCGCACAATGATGAGGCGATTGTCGGGCACGTGACGCGTCACAACACGCCATTTGCCTTGAAAGAAAATTCTTCGCTAATCGAAATTGAAATTCATTTTTTATTTTTTTTATTGTATCTACGGGCTAATTTCGATTTGTTTCGCCATAAATTTCAAATTCGAATAATCCAAATCGAGCTTTTATAAGCTTAGCAAATTAGAAAATTTAGGGCGGAAAAGTCTCGAAAAACCTGAGGGCAATTTCACTTCCTCGACGTTAATTTCCACGCAATCGTCGGCCAACGTTTTCTTGGTGCGCTTACGCTTTTGGCTCGAAATTTCGCTCACATCTAAAATGACGAGAATTCATAAAACAATAAAAGTAATAACAACATTTTAATTTACACTTACCGCCGACAACCGCAACATCGTCGCCATTCTCCTCGCGAATCTGTCCAACTTCTTCCTCGTCACTGTCGAGAAGTTCGCCCTCTTCGGGCTTGCGCGGCCCGCGAACGCGGCGCATCGTTTTGGTCATGCCCAGCATCATCTTGAAAAGAAAAAACAAATGAATGAAAATTCGTTCGATTCTCTCATTCACATTCACATCCTCCTTTATATTATGCCAATCCAAGTCAAAACACCCCATAAGACCTCGCCCTCTCTCTTCACGGATCCTGGGGACGATCTCGCTTTATATTATTGCAAGCCGAGTCAAAACACTCCATAGAATTTTTCCATTTCTCTCGCTCCCTCTTTTTCTCTTCACAAACCTTGGCGGCGCCGACGTCGTTGGACCAACGGACTGTGCACGCCGTCTCATCCACGAATTGCACCGATTCCGGCGAGAATTCCGCGAAAATACTGCAAAAAATGCATTGTACTTGTATAAATTGCTATAAAAATCAGAAATTTTCACGATAATTTTTCGAGTTTTTGATTTTACACTTGGCCAAAAAAATAATTTTACTTTTTTTAAATTGGTTCTCGGTAATCGCTTGTATCGTATAGTTTTGTAGCATTCAATTTATTTAATTCAATTCTATTGAATTCAGAACTTTAATTAATTATATTCTCCGTTATGCAAATTTTATTCAAAATTTTTACTCCAACCAAAAGAGCTCAAAGCCCAAAGCTTTAAGTCCGAAAAATTTTTGACAAGCCAAAAAAGGCCAAAAGTCCCGAAGTCTTGAGGCCAAAAGCCCCGATGTCTCGAGATTACGAAGAGGTCTCGAGTTTCGAGGCCAAAACCCCCCGAGGCCTCGGAGCTTCAAAGCCTCAAACACGAACCGAATAATGTTAATGAAAATGAAATTTAATAATACATATTTTTAATTTTGATTCGCCTCATTTTTATTTAAAAAAATTATTCATTTAAATTTGTTCCATTTTCCATTTATCTTTTTTTTTGTCCATTTTTCCATTAACTTTGAAAAATTCCTTTTAAAAATGAAAAAAAAAATTTTTTTGGGAGCTCAAATTTCTATAGAAAAATTTCCGAAATTTTTCACCAAATCCATTTAGAAATTAAATTCCAAAAAAAAAACCAATTAATTTTCGACTTTTGGATGAATTTTCTGGATTTCTGGATAAATTTCTTTTTTCTTTTTTCCATTTTAATTTTTATTCGTCTTATGTATAATTTTTTTTGTTAATAAAATTTCTTTTTGCGCAACAGAAAAAAAAAGAAAGAAAAGTGGTCGAATTCCTGGAAATTATCCTAAAGCTTTATCGCATTTCTTTAAGAGCTAACTAGGTATATTCCGCTGTATGTTCTCCAATTGTCTTCCCATCCGAACAAAAACGAAAAAATATATACAAAAAAGAAGCAAACTCTAATCTCTTTAGGCTACAAGCCAACCTAACTAATATGCATGTCAGCAAGCCGGGCGCTCAAGAAGAAAAGGGAGGAGGGAGGGGGGAGGGAGAGGGAAGATATTGAAATAATGAAAAGAAACATTAAAAAACGAAAAAAATAATAGCTTTTAAAAGTCGGATATTTGAACGAAATTTTCTCAACATTCTACAAATCATTACTTATATTTCACCTGACAATTTTTTTCAAAAGTTATTTTAAAAATAATAATTAAACGTTTCTAAGTTTTCAATCTCAAATTTTAGTCATAGGTTAGTCTCTTAAGTTTAGACAATTTTCATTCGTTTTCTCAAAGAAAAAATACCAATTCAAGAACGCTTCTTCACAAACGCACACATTTTACTTACCGTTTCACTTCGAATTCCGACAATTTGTCGACGCCCTTCACGAAAATGCTGTTCTTTCGAAGGCCCGGATCGTCCGGGTCCACGTCCAAAGAACGAAAAAGTTCATTTAAATCGCGTGAATCGACCTGAAATTCGACTCGCTCCGTTTTATATTTAAATTTTGAAAATTTAAATTTTGAATTTTTTTTTAAATTTAAATTTTGAAAAATATTAGCTTGGCAAAAAAGTACTTCGACAAAAATTTCAAAATTCTAAAATTTTCTGGAAATAATTCAAATAATTTTATAAGTTTGATAGCCTTGTAGAACATTCTCGAAACTATTATTATATGAGTATATAAGGACACGCGCGCAGAGTTTTGTTAATTTTCACTAATGATTAGTAAAGACCATATTCGAGCTATCATCTACTACGAGTGGCTCCAAAGCAAGAGTGCAAGCGCGGCTGCTGCAAATATCAACAGCATAATTGGTGAAGGGGCTGTTCATCGTGCGACGGTCAACAATTGGTTCAACCGCTTTGCGAAAGGAGATACAAGCCTTGAAGATCATCTGTGTGTTTGGTGGGATGCGAAGGGACCGATCTACTACGAGTTGCTGCCCGTAGGCATGACTGTCACAGCTTCTGTGTACATCGATCAGCTCCAGAAATTGGCTGATGCAATGCAAGAAAAACGTCCAAGACGTTCAACAGTTCACTTGCTCCATGACAATGCTCGACCACACGTTGCTTCCTTCACCCGCCAAAAATTAACCGAACTTGGCTGGCACACGGTTGCCCATCCGCCGTACTCACCGGACATTGCGCCTTCTGACTACCACCTGTTCCGACCGCTCAAGCATTATTTGCAGGGAAAAAAGTTCGACAAGTATGACGACCTCAAAATGGCAGTCGACAACTTTTTTTTATCTCAGTCCTCTGAATTCTGGGAAAAAGGCATAGGTGCTTTACCTGATAAATGGGTAAAAGTTATTGATGTCAACGGTGAATATATTGTTTAAAATTATTTGTTCTGAATAAAGTTATAAATAATTGAAAAAAAGTTAAATTTTGTCGAAGTACTTTTTTGCCAAGCTAATATTTTAATTCATTTTTTTTTTCAAATAGGCTAGTCTCAATTGATTATTTTATATTATAATTTTCATTTATGAAATTTTAAGAGTGAAGCGACATTTGCAAATTTTCAACTTTGACTAACTTTTTAAGCAGGAAAAAGTTACCTTTAAGAAAATTGAATTTTAGCCATTGAATTTAGAATTTAATTCTCTATTAAATATTTTCTAAATCAAGTCTCTAAATAACTTGGAAAAAAAATTACAGCTGAAAATGTAAAGTCAATTATTTTTTTGGAAATTTTTTCAGTGACTTTACATTTTTATGTGTAACTTTTTTTCCAAGTTACTTAGAGACTTGATTTAAAAAGTATTTGATAAAGAATTAAATTTTGAATCGAAGCAGTTTTTCTTAAAAGTAACTTTTTTGCCGTCAAAGTTGAAAAATCCGCAAAAAAAAAGTTTAAAAACGTTAAAAAAAGTTTGACTTTTTTTCTTTTGTAAATTACTTTAAACCATTTTTTAGGCTTAATTTTTCATTTAAAAAAAAATTTTAATTAGAATTAAAATTAAGTGAAAAATTTTTAGATTTTCAAAACAATTTTATTTTTCGCCGAAAAAATTGAATTTAAAAATTTTTTTAGTTTATTTTTGCTATTATTTATTCAATTTCAAATCGAATTCATTCTCCAAATTTCAATTTTCATTCCATCGAATTTTCAATTATAATTTTAACGCATTTTCATTGTATTTTTGCAATAATAATACAAAAAAAAAAATTTTTTTCTCAATTTTAACCGAAAATTTTTAATTTTACTTTACCGCAAAGAAATAAAAATAATAATAATAATTGACCTCACTCCTCACAAAAATTCATCGCAAAAACTTATTTTCGCGGCTTTGTAACAGCCGACAAAAAAAAATGGAGAAAAAATATTCGTTTTAAACTTTTTATTTACAATTTTTTTTCGATTGTTTGAATTTTTTCAAGTTTTCTCAAAAAATTTTCCCAAAAATATTGGCATTTCTTTAAAATTTAAAAAAAAACAATTCAATTCAAAAGCAAAGTAAATTGTCGTAGACATCGCCTTAATCATTCATCTTCTCTCTCTTTCATGTAGTAATGAGTTCATCCCGTTTTATATTGGATTCGCATAGATTCAATATAAGTAACCAGTAATGCTCCCGATGGCCCGCGACCAAACGAGCCAAATGTCACAAAAATCCGATTTTGGTTGGTTTTCTCGCGAGCCATGAGTCATGAGCCATTTTCTCGAAAAATTTGGCTCAATTTGGTTCAAAATTGCGCCATTTAGCTCATTTTGGCTTGCAACAAAAAAAACCAAACCAAGAGCCGCGAACCACTATTAAGCCTATTTTACTCATTACTAAACAGAATGAACTCAAGATCGTTTTCAATGGGGCAAGAATGAACTGGAGTCTTTACATATACCGCATCAGAATGAACGTAGTGAAGCCGATTCGAAGTTGATTAGGTATTAAAAAATGTTTTGTAAAGTTTTTGCAAATTCTCCAAGAATACTATCCAATTCTCCCCAAGACTCCCTCCTGGACATCCCGTTCGCTATATCCTAAGTCTTTCAAATTCTTTCCAAAAACTTCAATAAATACCTTTTTTTAGCCCTATTATCCCACTATTTTTTTCAAAACCCGTCAGACATCCTTTTCTTTTCTAAAAACCTATCAAAAATTTTTCTCAGAGCCTTCAATATATATCAAGCAAATTTCACGACTTGTTCATCTATCAGATTATTATTCAGAGACCCCTCAGACATTCCCGCCTCCTTCAAACTTATCAGAAATTCTTTCCAGAGTTTTCACTAGATTTCAAGGCTAGTCCACATTATAAAAAATTTCTTAAAATTTAATCTTCTAATCGTACATCTCTTAAAAAAAGAAAAAGTTTTTTGTTCAGAAAAAACAATAAAAAATCCAAGTTAAAAATACCCATCTTATGCACATCACTAAAAATCATTTTATAAAATAATGAAAAAATTAATTTTAAAAAGTGCCTTTATCATGTTTTCATCTCTCCTAGTCTATGAAATTTCTATTTTTAATTTGTAAACAATTTTTTTTGATAATTTTAAAATGTTTGTTTAATCAACATTTACATTTTTTTCATTTTAAAAATTTTAGCCAAATTCATTTTTTTTCAATTTTCGAATGAAAGTAAATCTCCCAAAGATTTTTTTTAGAGATTTTTATCGGAACTAAAAATGATAACGTTCTTTCTATTACAAATTAGGATTAGGAAGGGATGGATTCAAGGAGAGGGAGGGGAGGTGAAATAAAAGCGATGAAATTATAACTCTTAAAAGCTTATCGATATCTGTAATCTTCACCTCCTTTTTTCCACACTTTTTAATTCACTTCTCTTTTTCTCTCTAATTTTTTTCTTTTTAACTCGTTCTCTCATTTCCTTTTACGTAATACTCGCAAAGGCCCCGGATCAATTCCCAGAATAGAAATAATCATTTCGCGGATTTGAATCCACCTATCAGCCATTATTGGATCCCTGATCACTAGCTATCATGTATCGAAGTAATGTTGAAAAAATCTTTGAATGAAAGCTATTCAGCCATCTCTAAGTTCGCTGAAAAAGCATATAAAAAAAGCTTAGAAGCTGAAACCATCTGGATACCTTTGAAACTGTCTGGGTATCCTAGGGAAACAGTATGGATAACCTTAAAACCGTTTGGGTACCCTGAAACTGTCCAAGTTTTTTAGAGACTGTCTGATATCCTTGAAACTTTCTAGGTATCCTAAAGAAAATATCTGAGTACCCTTGAGACTGTCTGGGTATTTTTGAAAATGTTTGAGTATCCTTAAAATTGTTTGTGTTTGTATATCCTAAAAAGAGTCTGAATATCCTTATAGCCGTCTGAAACCGTTTAAGTATCTTTTAAACAGTCCGAAATTCCCTAGAAACTGTCTGTATATCTCTAAAACACTAACTAGATATTCTCCTGAACTGAGTAATGAATTTAGTTTTCTCAAATAAAAATTTTCTTGAAAATATGCTCATTTTTTAAATCCAATTCACCTCAATTTCTGCCTATTTATTTCGCATTTCTTTCAGAATTTATTTTAAATATATTTTCTTTGCTTTTTCGCGCTTTGAATTAAATTTCATCGCGTCGCAATCGATCCTTTATTCCACTTCCCCCCCTCTTTCCCCACTTCCCATCATTTCATTTAATAATAAATACAAATAGAAAAATTATAGAAAACACTTCGCTCATCGTATGATCGGTCGCTCGTCTTAAAAATGAAAAATGGCTTTCATCACTATATTTCTAATTTTTGTTCACCATATTCATTCATTTATAATATAGATATACACACAAACACATGCACACATACACACACATATACATACATACACAGCAAACACATAAAACCCATACGAAAGAGGAGGGGGAGGGGTGCCGAAAGTGTTTGGTCCCATAAAAAACTGACTTCATGGATTTTAATCTCTTTTAAATATGTT
Organism: Bradynema listronoti; assembly: GCA_024678965.1. Lineage (NCBI taxonomy): Eukaryota > Metazoa > Nematoda > Chromadorea > Rhabditida > Allantonematidae > Bradynema > Bradynema listronoti. Next base: position 3,113,602 of record JANLNO010000006.1, read on the forward strand.
ACGTGCAATAATATTGGCTATGTTTTAATAAATTTTTACGAAAATCCCACAAATAGAAAAAAATTATGAAGTAAATTGTGAAATTTGTAGTGTATTTTTAGGGGAGGTAGCGTTTTACTTCATAAAAAACTGACTCCACGGATTTTTATCTTCTTTAAATATGTTACATGGATGAATTTGATAATTTTTATTCCGATATTAATATTTTTATTTATTTTACTAGAAAATTTGCGTTTTCCATAACCAACTCAAATTTTTTTGTTGGAAGCTAATTTTGAAAGCTTTTCCGCACATTTTTTTAAAAATTTTTGTTCATTCTTTTCTCAAATATTAATATTGGTCGTAAAATTTGTAATTTGTAATTGTAATGTGCTGGTGTTGGTTAACGGCGTATAAACCCAAAAATATATTTTTTTTAAATTGCCATTTCATTTTCTTGCCTCCACATTTTTATGAATTATTTTCTCTCTCGTCTCCCTCAATTTAATTTTGTTATAAAGTCAAAAAATGAGCATAAATTCTCATTCACAAAATATACATTATACACAGTTTTCATTTTTATTCCACACCACATTTTGTATTATTTTCTCATGAAATTTCATCATCATCATCATCTTTTCCCTAAAAACAGATATTTCGCATATTTCCGTCAAACAACTATTCCATATATGCATTATAATGTGTACCACCAACATATCACTATTACCACAACAATATAATAAGGGAATATTAGGATGAGACAATATATATTTTTGCCACACGTTGTTTCGTCGTCGTCGTCGTTGACGTAGTCGTCATGATGATTGTGTTTGAAGGAAGCTACGGAAAAGGAAAAACCTTTGCTTTTCAATTCCAATTTAAGCAAGTACGAATGATGATGATGATGATAAACAATACACGAAAATGCCAAAGAAAATATTCCGATGTCTAGTTCACAAAAAAAAAAAATTGCCATGTAATAAATGAAAATAAGCCAACAAAAATAGCCTGGCCTAGTAAGCTAGCGTAGCTAGGCTAGTAGCCATGTAATAAATAAAAATATGCCAACAAAAATAGCCTGGTCCAGTAAGCTAGCGTAGTAGTAGCTATACAACTTTTCGTGTTTCCACCTCGAAAAACCATTTCCGTATTCGTCCGATATTCATTCACATTTGCCAAAAAAAAATATGAAAAAGCCAGTCGGCCCATAGGGCAATTGCGGTAAAAATAAAAATTGAATAGAATAAAGAGAAAAAAGAGCGAAAAGTGGAAAAGAAAAATGAAACCGCCGGGCGTCATGACAGCACACAACACAACCACACATCATGACATGGCATATTGTATATGCTTGTCAACGGCCACGTAAACAATAGACAATGGGGCCAAAGCGAAGAAACATAATGCATTAAATGTTTTCAAATTTAACCAAATTTAAATAAACTAAAAGTCGACGACCTGTGCCATTTATTTTTGCATCCAAAAAAATTGATCACCAAAATTTTTGCAATCTAATCGAGTTAAGAAGATCCTGTAAATAACACCAATTTTCAAATTTACCCATAATTTTTGTACTATTTAAAAATGAACCATTATCTGAGACGAGTTTCAGCTTTGTAATTTATCTTCAAAGGTGGATTCATTATGCAAAATATTTTTTTCTACTATTAACAATAATAATATTCTTCGTGTAGTAATGCTCTTTTCTTTTTTCTTCTTAATATTTTTCCCCATTTTCCATTGTTTACGCCGCCGCTTTTGTGGCTAGTTTCGTAATAGGGGAAAGAGGGGGGGATCAAAAAGAAGTGCAAAGAAAAGATGAAAAGCTAAGATAAAAAGGAAAAAAAGAGAGGGAGATAAAGAAAGAGAGAGCAAAAAAAAAGGGAGGAAGAAAGAGAGAAAGATAAAGAAATAGAGAAAGAAAGAGAGACAGAAAGAGAGAAAGAAAAAGAGAAAAGAGAGAGAAAGAAAGGAGGAAAGAAAGAGAGAGAGAAAGAGAGAGAGAGAAAAATGTGAGACAAGGAGGTAATAAAGGGAAAAAATAAGTGTAAATAATAAAGCATAAATGTAACAGGATTAAAAATACCGCCATTCTTCTTGGGCCTATATTCCATTTCGCATTATTATTAGCATTATATATTTAGATGGAATCCATCTATATATGTAGTGTATGGGTATAATTGTATGTATGTGTCAAGCAAACAGTCATTTGAATACTTTTTGCTGCGATATTTCACAAAATAATGGAAATAAATAATGAAAATTGATTTTTTTTGCATATTATTTGAAGAACATTCAAATTAATTTTTTTTTTTGAAATAATAAAAATAAAATAATAATTTTTGCATAAAAATTAAGCCAATGCTTCGTCGTTTATAAGTTTTTTTTTAAATTTTAAAAATTTACTTTTTTAAGATAAAAAGTGTATAAAATCGAAATTTACTTTAATCTTTAGGTTTGGATTGAAATGTAAAAAAATTTTCCACACAATTCGATTTTAAAGGGAGAAGAAATGGGAGGAAGGAGTGGTACATTTTCTTAAATTGAATTGAAGTTAAGGCTTTGAAGCTGGCGAGGAGCCTCATCTTCATCATTATCCTCATAGTCTTTATCACAGCATCGTGCCCAGCCTCATCCTCATCACCATTGTCATCATCCTTATCGAATTGAAGTTGAAACCTTGAAGCTGGTGAAGAGCTTCATCACCATCATCCTCATCGTTTTCATTCTCTTTGTCTTTGTTACAATATTGTGCCCAGTCTCATACTCATCATCATTATCCTCATAGTCGGCTGATCATCATCAAATGTTGGTAATTGGTATGCAAATATTACCCCTCGTGCTGGCCCCTCTCTCAAAACTCATCTCATTTCCCAGCAATTTTTTTCCCATTTATTCATTTCATTTTCCGCACTCTTAATATCTTAATATCGCGCTCAATTATCCTCCTTCGTCTCCACTAAAAACTTCTTCCTCATCAATTCAATTCAATTCATTCATTTTCAGACTTAAATCGTACTTCATTTCGCGTTGTTTATTTTAGTTGAATTAAAGAAAAAATAAATATAAATATAAATAAATATAAAAATCCTCGCTCGCTCGGCGCTTTCTTTTCCTGTACCTCTCAATCGCCACTTATAAAAGTATCGCGCAGCTATTAAAAATTGAAAAAAATAGCCGGATTCCTTTGCTTTTGCTGAAGATGAACGAGAAAATAATTTTCTTTTCTTTTCGCTTTACTTTTGCGGCTTTGTTTGTAAAATAAATTTCGAGATACAATTCTTCGGCGACGTTCTTTCTCCACTTAACATGCTTTATCATCTCAACCTCAATTAAGTTTAGTCACTAGCTCTATTTTAATAATTCTATATCCTCACAATCTCAACTCAAATTTAATCTTCTCTCCGCCTCAATCTCAATTCAATCGGCTAATCATCTCAACCTCAATCCAATCTTCTTACTGCCTAAATTTCAATTCAACCTCTTCGCCACTTTAACTTCAATTCAATCTCTCCTCTATAGCCCAACCTCAATTCAATCACCAACTCAATCTCAATCTCATACCTTCCTCCTCATCGTATACCGCGTCCAGCCCTCAACTCAACTTCTCCAAAAAAAAAAAAATTTTTTTTGTCCATTCATTCATTCATCTATCCATTCCATTCAATTTTATTCATTTATCTGCCAACCACCGACGAAGAAGTGAAAAATGACAGGCAGCCACAACCTTACTTACCGCACCAATTTATTTCCCCAAACATTTATTATTTTTATTGTACGTAAAAAGAAGCGAGTAAAGTGGAGGAGGAAAAATGAATTTCGTTATTGTTGCTTTAATGATACTCGGCGCACGTATAAAATACAAAATTTTTTTCTCCCTCACACTTTTTTTTTCATCTCCATTTTTTCCCAACTTTTCGCCTTGACGCTAATTTGTTTTTTTTTGTCGCCGAAATCAATCCGCCAATTTATTTCGTGTTTGTTTATTCATACAGTAATAACAAACATATCTCATCCATCTTCTTTCTTCTTTTTCATATTCGATTCGATTCAAGTCAAGTCAAAGCAAGTCAGATATATCCATCAATTCACGCACAGCCACAAAACCCACTTGTACACGAAAATTTACAATTATTGCCTCTCCAATAGCCCCTTTTCCTTTACTTACTTTTTTTCTCAATCCACTTTTATCGTCATTTTACGATAACAAATAAAATCAACAAATCATTGTCATCATTACTAGAACATTGTGCCCACCATCAGCATCATCATCCTGTTGATCATCGTCACCACAACATTGTCATCATGCTCTTCACCATCATCGTCATCGTCATCCCCTTCATTCCCCTCATTACAAAATTTTCTGCCTTTTTGTCGCGATCAAACTCAAAAATTTTTAATGAATAAAAGAAAAAATAATTTTTGTCGGTTACGAAAATTGACGAGCTTAAAAATAACAAAAAAATTTTTTTTTCCCAATTTGCAATTTTATATGTTTTGTTATGATGTTTACAATCGCAACTTATCAACACATCGTATAATGTTAAGTTTTTCGTCACAAAACAACATTTAGATAATACATAGTATTTGTAAAATAATTGACAAAAAAAACAAAAAAATAAAAGCATAAAAAAATTCAATCAAAAATAAATATTGAAGCCAATTAAGCAAAAACGAGGCAAAAATAACAAATTTTCACGATATTTTTTCACCGTTTTGCTACGGCTAAAACACAAAAAACAAACGAAGAAAATGAGAAAAACCAAAAAACCAAATTAAAAACTTTTTCCAAATAAAAATACACGATGCCAAATCCATTTTTAAAATACTTTTCTATTTTTATTAAGATTTACTAGTCTCGTGGGCTCATTTCATCGAGCTTGGATGAGAATCTACTATGAATACAAAACCTCATTATCTAAACTTAGCCGAGAGTTTAGGTCATTTAAAAATGATTTTTTTTTACCAAAAATCACAAGAAAATTTTTGAGGGGCCGAAGATTTACAAATTATAAAAACGGGGTCAAAAATAGGGTCCAGGTGGATTAAGAAAAATGCCCAGGCCAAATCCAGGCGTGAGTCATTCAGGAACCAAGCAAACTTAATTTCCTCGGATCAAACATTTATACAAGACTGGGCCAAATAATCATCTAGGAGCCATCCATTATTTCCTTGAGCCAAACATCAGACTGGGCCAAATAAGAGTCCAGAAGCCACATTTAAATTCCATTAATATGTCTTCTTAACAACGGAATGACCTTGTTGTTATGGCATAATATAATTGCTTTGTTTAACATTTCCGCAATGAGATTTCATGAATTTTTCTTAGCCCCGAAAATAAAAACCATACCGATTTTTAATATATGTAAAACATAAGATAAAATAGCCATTCCCATTCCATCAACTTTCCATTCCTTCGTTTACAAATTATCAAGCAATTTGTATTATAAATGTAATAGTAATAGCTACGCTATATTAATCATAAATCTCATCTAATACCTCCAAAATAATAACGCCCCCAATTTTCAATTTTCTATTCAATAAATTTTTGTTTCCATGCATTTTTTAAATGCTTGTAGTATTATTATTCGTAAGCAAAGTTGGAAGGTTAAAATATAATTAATTGCCTTGCTTAAAGACAATCAATTTTATAAATTTATAAAAAAACAAAATTGGACTTTTTCATAATATTTTTACATAGTACAATAATATCACGTAAGAGCCGTAAAACCAAATAAACTTATAATTCCATTAATAACTGATAAAAAATAATAATCACAAAACATTGAACGACGTTATCAACACAAAAAAAAACAAAGAACAAAACATTATTGATACGACTGATTGACATTCTCGAGATAATGTATGACGAAGTGTGAAAAATATAAAAAATCACTCATAAATATTGAAAAACGCCCGCTGAACGAGCGTCAAAAAATATTTTTGGGAACACACGCCAATATTTTAATCGCTCTCACATTCCCTCTCCCTCATAAATTTTATGCCATTTGGATCAAATGAGATCAAATTTTAAGCCAAAGCTAGTCTTAACTCATAACTGTTATGAACAGTGATGCGCAAGTGTGGCTCGTAAGCAGTGCTAAAACTTGACTCCTTAAACGACTCCGACTCTCTTAATGACTCCCAAATTTGAAAGAAGAAGTCGTTTAAGCATTTTAACTTCTAAATGACACGGAGTCAAACTGGAGTCGAGTCGCAGCACTGCTCGTAAGTCATAGTCCAATTTTCGAAAAATTTGTCGAAGTTGGCTCAAAATTAAGTCATTTGGCTCATTTTGTCTTGCAAAAACCAAATTGTAAGCCGCAAACCACTATTGAGTCACTCATCCATCATTGCTTACGAGTTCATTAGCCTCATTAGCCTCAGAATCACATTTTTTGCATTTTTATTTTACTAAATTAACTCACATAATCATTGGAGTCGATGGTGCTAGCGTCTGCGCCGCCGCTTCGACGCAATGCGGTGATTTTAATGCGTTCATGAATGCTACGGCGCGACGAAGGGCTGTGCCGAACTGCGTCATCGAGATCCACATAAGTGCGCGGAGTTATGTGTCTACGCTTTGTAGAAACGCGGCGCGACAAATCGACGCGTCGCGACGCGTCGCCAGCGTCATCGTCGCCGCTTTCATCGTCATTCTCATTTTCACTCGTATCAGAAAATTTCTATAAAAAATAATAATTGTTAATAAATAACAAACTCAACCAATCAATTAAATCAATCCAATATTACCTAACAAATTGATTCGTTGCTTACCGTTTATGGGTAAAAATTTTGAATGAAATAACATAATTGTTCGAGGTAAGATTGTAAGAACTCACTCACACACCTGAAACTTTGCTCACCTACGCGTAATTTATCTTTTAAAGGTTGAGTCGAAGCTTCAGGCGATGAGTGGCTCTATATACGCCAAGACCAAAAAACCTGTTAATTATTTTTTCCTTTTTTCAACGAGGAGAAACTCATTTCAAATCAAATGAATGAATATTTAGTATATATATTATGTATGCTGAAATGAAATAGAGTCAATTTAATTAATTGTTCTTCGATGACTGTTAAATCCCGACAAAACCGGAATTTATTTAGTCAAAGCTGCTCAAAATATCTCCACTGCCATCACACATTCCAAATATAATATTTCTAACACATTTAACTTATCATCATTCGTAAACCCTCTAAAATAAAAGATTCCCTTCAATTCACAAAAATACAAACGTTAATTAATCATCGCCTTAAAGCCAAACCAAAACATTTCCATTTCTGAGTTATTCTCTGCGTCGATTTCTTCTTATTTCAGAGCTGCTCTAAATAAAATAAAAAAATGCCCAAAAAAACACAAAAAAATTTCCAATTTGGATGGATTAATAAAAAAAATGAAAAATTAAACTCCACACCATCATTGGAGAACAAAGCCATAACAGACAAAGTGAAATTGAATTCAACACCACCATAGACGAGCAAAGCTATAAAGCCATAACAGTATAGAATCTTATATTGACATCTCTTAACGTATCGCGTTAAATTAATACAAGAGGAGGGGGGCGAGAATAAAAAGCAAAGACATTTTTCCGTCATTCCTCATTCGTATATTCGCAAATTCCATTGTTTTACGCTTTTTCACTTCACATTATTCACGGCATAACATAACGTAAAAATTGATTTCAAAAGAAAAAAAAAAGAAAATGTTGCGCAGACCATTCCATTTTTTTATTTCGTCTGAATTTTCTAATTTGAATTCGAAAAATAAAATAATAAAGAATTTACAGGCGGCGCGTGCGCCATTTCACATTCGTCGCAATTCATCCTTTTTTTACTTCTTTTATTTATTAAAAAAACTTTTTGTTGTTTTTACGGCTCAAGCATTATTTCGCCATCATTACTTACTATTAAGTATTGCTATTTTTCACGTATTATTACTATTATTACCATTGTTTCCAATTTTTTGCCAACATTTTCGTTCTCTTACCCTTTCATACCCCTTTCCGTCCCTCCTTCCCTCGCCTTTATCTCTTTTGGGGTCTTGTTCTAGACATTTGACACTTACTTTTACGCGCTTTATTCATTCATTCTATAACCCGACAAGGCTAGGCTTTTTTTTCTCTCCCTCTCTTTCTCTCTATCATTTTCTCTCCACTTTCGCTCTTTCTTTCTTACTACCGCTTTTTCTCTTCCTTTATTTTTCTCTATCATTCGTTCTCTCCCCCCTCAGCTTTTCTCTCTCTCACTCTTACTAACTAGCTTCACTTCAAAAATACAAATAAATACAAATGCCGAAAAAGCAGTAAAGTAAAAAAATAAAAAAAAATGTGAAATGAAAATAAAAAAAAGTAAAATAAAAAAAGTGAAGCGAAAAAGCAAAGTCAAATTTTTCTCGCATTTTTAAAATGCAAATCTGGAACGGAGAATTCAAAAAAGAGAGATTGAGAAAAAAGAAAAAGAAAAAAAGGGTAATGCAGAATGAAAATCATTTTATGCAAATCATAACGTGCCATTATATTTTATACCTATATTATAAATTAGACTATGTGGCACAATACTTTACTTAAAATATGGATTTTTCATAGCCTATTGCATATTTTTCATATTATATATTATTATCACTTTTAAAACAATGAGAAAATTTCTTTCTAAGATATTTTAAGAGTCAAATAGAGTTAATAAAAATACGGACAAAATTGCAACGAAGAAAAAGCGCGCCTCATTGAACCATAGAATATAAAATATAATACGATAAACAATTCGAGAAACGAAAATACAATTTCAAATGGCATTTAAACAAACACTCATAAACACACGTCTGTTTTATTCTTTGACGTAACGATTTGCCCAGTTAGCTACGTTCCACTTCAAGCGGCATAATTTTCGTAGAAGTTTACTTTGAATATGATAATATGTAGCTATGTATAGCTGACTAGTCAGCTAGTTAACTAGCCTCAATCTACTAGCTAGCTAGCTGGCTAACTAGTCTCAACTCGCTAAGCTAGCTAACTAACCTCAACCTGCTAGCTAGCTAGCTAACTAGCCTCGAAAAAGCCTATAAAAAAAAACTAAAAAATTGAATAAATGAGTTCTTTTTTTAGCTTTTTTCACCACTATTAGTCCGATAGCCATATATGCGTCTGACGCGTAGTTTCTCAGTAATACGAATAATGAGGTAAAAAAAGAGGGAAGAACCAGCCTTAAAAACGATGTATATAGAAAATATACAAATATAGGTGAAACAAATATTATTTTTTTCCAAAAAAAAGCCGGCTACACGCCACACTACCCTGGCGTGTCTTTTACAGCGCTTTTTTCTTTCATATTCATTCATCCTTCTCAATCTTCTATATATTTGTGTATATTCATTCATTCCTCTTCGTATGTCTTCAAATTATTCGCTGCTTTTTGTCCATTTTTGTCTCCATTTTTTTGCATTTTGAAGCATTTCGAAGCATTTTCTTCAAAGCATTTTTTTTCGTCTCGTCTCAATTTTACGCGCTTTTTTTGTTCGCAATTTTCGACATATTAATAATAAACGAGAATGGCGCAAAAAAAAGATCGCTTAAAACAAATATATTTATGCATATATAAAAATACGCATTTATGCATATATATTCTTACACATGTATCGAGCGGGATAATAGTCTTGGAAGCCTACTAGACACTTACTAGTAAAAGAACCTCGGCAAAAATAAAAAAAATATGTTTAAAAACATAAAAAAATAAAACGCTACAAAAACATGTCCGTAGCATTTAACAATTTCTTCAAATTTTTTTCATGCATTTCGAAAATTTTTGAGACAAAAAAATAATATTTTTACTTACAGGTAGCTATGAAAATGAGATTATTGATGTCGATTTTTGAAAGAAATTCTGTCTAGTTCTAGATTCTAAAAACATAATTTTTAAAAATACAATGGATTGAATATAGATTGAGATAAGAGTTAAAGAGAAGTCGTACTTGCTTATAACCAAGTATATATAGAGATATACTTGGATTAAAATAAAATTCATTGAGATAAAATTAGAAAGCGTTACCCAACTAAAATCAAATATATATGAGTCTACAATTCGAGTAATAGCCACAGAAAACTAACGCAAAACCGAATAAACTTGAATAATTTTTTAAGAGCCCGAAAGAATTTTCTCTCCCGTTAATTCAAAGATTTCAAAGATTGGAAAAATATACAAAAAGTTGAATTATTAAATTTAAAAAAAAAAACTACTAACCTAAAATTTTATATAATTTTGACTTTTGACGCGTCATTTTTAAAAAAATAATTTTTATTTCTTCCTTCATTTCCATTTCCCAAAAATTCACATTCGATAAATTGTTAAATAAATATAAAAAAATTTAATGAAAGAAAATATTTTTGTAGAAACATAAAAAAAGAATAAAGAATAAGAAAAAAGAAGATAAAATAAAAAGTAAAATGAAATTCCAGAAGACCTTTTAATTCGATGTTTAATACTTCACTCTATTTTCTGGAAAGAAAAAATTTAAAAAAAAAAGAGAGAAGAAAAAGCTGAAAAAGCTAAAAAAAAACGTAAAATTTTGAGCAAAAAGGAGGAGAAAAGTGAATATAAAGGAAAAAAGTGAATATAAAAGTGTAGAGTGAAAAAAAGGGTAGAGGAGAAGAAGATGAAAAATTAACGCACGCACACGCGTGAAATGTCTTTATAAACGGAAGACGAAAAAAGGGCAGAAAAAAGGACACAAAATAGAACATACTATATATCATAGACAAGACAAGACATACAATATTTTATCAGAGACAGCCTATAGCAAAGACAAAAAGAAGAATATGCCAGAGACAAGACGGGACATATACAATACTTTACCGGAGACAGAACATACCAGACTATACCAAAAAACAGAAAGAGAATATACCATGGACAAAAACTAGTATACATTAGCAAAGACAGGAGAAGAAAATAAAGAATAATATCAGAGAGAAAACATAGCATGTTATAACACTTCAAAAAGACATAATATAAGATACTATCAGAATATATAAGATACTATATCACTTAAAAAAAAGATAATATATAAGATACTATCAAATGATACTTACTATAATATATCATGGACTATACAATACCCGAGAGAATGCATATTATACTATATATATTCAGTATCTCATATACACTCCATCTAGAAATCCACTCATAAAAATTGTTAAATTTTACACGCACAACAACAAGCCAAATGCATGAGAGTAAAATTTTTTAAAATTATATACAAAAATCATATATTCATATATGCCATATACATGTATGTATATGCATTGCAAGAAGAAAATACAATTTTATTTTTCAGATAAGCATAAGACAAAACTTAATAGAGAAAAAAATTAATAAAACTAAAAAGAAAAAGTTAAAAAAATAAAATTAAAAATAGAGAAAATTTATAAAATATTTAAGCAAAAGGGGGAAAGAGGAAAAAAGAAAAAAAGAGACATAAAGAGAGAGAAAGAGAGAAAATAAAGAGAAAGAGAAAGAAAGAGAAAATTTTCACCGTTTGATTAAAATTTACTTTTCCATACGTCCCTTTTTCCATTTAATTTTCCCTATACATAAACAGAGCCCGGCAAGAATGAGGGAAAATGGACGATAAAAACAGAAAAAATATAATACAAAATTCATGAAATACTAACACAAAAATACAAATACATACACACAAACACAAATATAAACATAAAATTCAAAATTTAAATATGAATAATTTAAGAAAGAAAAGGTAAATGCATTTATTATATGATAAATTATGTGCGCATTTTTTAGATGGATGGGTAGAGAGTAAAGAGAAATTCACATGCAAAAATAAATTTACGTACAATTTTTACATGAAAAAATTTTTCTTGAAAAATCCTCACTCACTAACACACATATAATGCATGTATTTGTAAATACTTCACTCTCTATTTCCACGCCTAAAATCATTTCTCTCTGTCTGTTAGACAATGTCGAGCTTTTCTATATTCCCACGCAGTCATAATCTATTACATGGCTTTTTTCCTGAAAACAAAATAGAGAGTAAATGTAAAACTTGCACTTTTCCTCACAATATACAATATATATTTCCAATAATTTCTTTTTTTTTTCTTCTTTCTCTTTCATTGGCTCACGAAAATTCAGCCGAATCGACACAAGAAATTTTGGAGGGAATGAAGAAAAGATGAACTCTTCTCCGTTTTTTTTTTAAATTTAGTTTTGCACACATTTTTCCTCTTCGTTTTACCTCTGTACTCGCTAGCCCTATCATTTTGAAACACACTGTACGCAATTGCATCCCCCCTCCCCTCCCCTCGATTTAGGTACAACACAACAAAGCTCGATTTAGGTACAACCGCTCAATTTTTTTTCCTCCATTTTCTTCATTTCTAACATTTCTATTTCTATGTGAAACGAGAAAATTAAAAATTGAAAGAAAAGACAATGAAAAGAGAGTTTTATTTGAAAATTGCGTAAACTAAACAAAGTTGAGATTCTAAAAAGACACACACTTACACAATTACTTACACTACAATTACTCGCACTCTGCATCATTTACCACATTTACTCATTCTACAACATATTTACTAAACGTTTGTCACTCGTCAGTCAGTAAATTTGTGTTTTCACTTCCCCCCTCCTACCATTACAATAATAAAAATTCGCTCGCGACCATATTGCACATTTTTAATTTCTTTCCCTTTTTCTTTTGTCATTATTAGAAGAATATGCAACAGACCAGCCGACGAGTCATCATTTCTTTTTTTCCTCTCCATTCAATTTTCTCTCTCCATAATATATATCCAGCCGAGTTCAGCCACATCCGCCCTTTCATTTATCCATCTGTTCTCTCCTTCTCGTATGTATTATTAAGTAAATGCACAAATATCACATTAAAGCGCATGTAAACATACATAACACTTACACATATACAAATTCGAATCCACACTCATTTACATTTCCGAATCCGTCTCGTTGTCCGATTGCCTCGTCCTCGTTTCATTCGTCCTCAATCTTCGTACTTCTTTTCCGCTCAGTCATCATCATTAAAAACGGCAGTAACTCAAAAGTAAATTTGGAAATGAAATTGAAAATAGATAAAAAATTATAAGAAAGGATAAATGAACTATACACAATTGATTGAAGAAAAAAAAAGAGAGTAGAAGAATGAGATTGAGAGGGTGAGTGGGTATAAATATGAAAAAGAGCAAGCAAAACAAAAAAAAATTTTCGAAAATTTTCAACGTTTACATAAAAAATGGTGCGTCAACCAACGCACAAAAAATTACAATCAAGCCAGCCATTCAGAATCTCAAATTTTTTTTTCTCATTTTTCACTTTCACACAATCAGTCCAAAAGTGCACACCACCATCACATCACGCTATCTCATCATTATTTATATTGAATGAAGAGCATGGCGCGCTCACACGTTAATGAATTTGAAAAAAAAATATGAAAAGAAAATTATATAGTATAACAGTGTAAATATGTAATTTAGGAAGTGGTCCGGCTTTAATGATTCTCTCCATTTTTTCTTCTCTTCCAAAGAATTTCATTCTTAACACGTGTATAATAAGGAATGTCAGGGTATATAGTAATCAAGTATATAAGTGATTGGATTCCATAGTTCTTATTACTTATCTCTGATCCTAGTCCTCACTACTTATCTATAATCCTATGGTCCTCATCACTTATGTTTCTCAGTTCCTTTATAACTCAATTTTTAAGAACAAGCCGTGAATAGTCGTAGATAGTTTATTAATGAACTCCTACATACTTTTACACTCAATAGTATAAAAAAAGGCCTCAAAAAAAATAATAATAAGTAAAATAGCTCAAAATCACTGTACATTACATACCGCATATATAAGTAAATAAAGCTCTCGATTCAGCTCCTCTTCACTTTTCATTCTGCATTGCAAAACAAGTTATGGCTTATAATAAGGAACAATAAAACCAAGACTAAACTAAAACTAAGACTCAATTACAAAAAGTCGCAAATTTTTTCTCCACTTTTTTCATTCGCGTGTCTGTTGCATGTGAAAAAAAGAGATGGAAACATGAAAAAGGATGATAAGTGGGGTGATGGGGGAACTATTTTTTGACACAAAATAATGAAAAAGCACACGCAACGTAACATTAATAATAAACGCTTTAAAATTATTTTTTCTCTTCTTTTTTGGCACAAAAATATATTCCATTTATTCTTCTCAACACTAAAATCTGGCAAAAAAATATTGGAAAAGTATTGATTGTTTATAAAAATAAAAAATAAAAGTGGGATTATATCCATTATTTAGAACTAGGAAATGAATGAATGAATGAAGAAAAAAAATGTAAAAATTAAAAAAATATTTTAGCAATACGACGAAAAAAAAATTAATAAAGCTAATAAAATTTTTGAGTGGGAAAATAAGTTTTCTCCGATTTCGCCAAGTATATAAGCCGAAGCCGTTCCAATTAATTTTGTCATTATATCTTATCGAATACATATCGAAAACTTAGTGAGGTAAACAAGACTATAACCAATTTCCAGAAATAATAATAAATCAAAAAAAAGTAAAAACGTGGCCGGCAAAAAATTTTTATTTTCAACTTAACTTCTTGTTTAGACGTAGAATCAAAAGTGAATAAAATATAACCAACCTAATAATCAGTAATTATATAATAATCTAAACTCAAACGGGTCCATCCATCCAGCAGAGTTGCGCCTCTAGAAGTTTAGTAGTCAGTATTCCAGAAGTCTAGTAGTCATTCCCAGTCATCGAACTTCAAATAAGCCAAAGATGAGTTAGATCTAACCAACCTAATAATCCTATTCTCCCTCCCTTCGATTTTTTGAATACCTGGCTGATTCTAACAAGCGAAACTCAAGAGCTGGATGGGCCTAATTTTCCAGCACAAAAATCCTTTTCAATCACTGAGTTCCAACTAGTTTTAGTAACCTAAACTAAGCTAAATTTAAAAAAAATTTTCAAAAAAAAAGCGTAAAGGATGTGACCAAAAAAAGTGGAAAAAAAGAAAATTTCTAAAATACGAAACATTTTTCTCAATTCAAATGAGTAATTTACATTTTTAAATGAGTGAAATATTTTCAAAAAAGAGCCTTTTTTAATTACAGATCCTTTTTTCTTTTCCCAATTTTTAAAAAGAGAGAAAAAGACGTAATTTTGGATATTGAAAAAATTAAAAAAAAAACGAAGGTCAAACAAAGTGTGCCTTTACAAATTGAAAAAATATTGAGAGAAATATATAAAATAGGTCAGAGAAAAGCGGAAAAAATGGAAAATTGAACACTATTAGCTTTTTGAAAAAACCCAAAATTTTCCGAGTAAAATGTTGGGCAAAAGCAAAAATTTGAATAAAACGAAAATTTGGCATTGTTTCTGTTAATTTGATTAAAAGGCAATTTATGGACTCCGATTTCAATGGAATTGACTCAGAATTATTTTTCAAATCAAATTACATATGAATTTTAGGAATTTGATCCCTAAATTAGAGCGAAATTGAGCACGTGTACATACAATACAAATTCTTTATTTTATTTAAATTTGAAAACACGGAATAACTCAAAAATTAATCGAAATTTGATTCTTATTCAACTCCGTACTTTATACGATTGTCAATATACAACAAAAAAAAAACATTACAAATTTTAAATAATTTTGTGAAAACCAAATAAACGCAGAAAAAAAAACAAAGGGAATCAGAAAGAATTTTTCCGATTGTTTTTTATTGCCAATCCATTTCCAATCATCCCAATTCATTCATTCCTTCATTCATTCTTTTTTTTCCATTTAGCACAAAATAGCACAATAAAAGCGCAACATTTTATTAGTTGTTTTTTGTGAAATTTTGAGAAAAACTCTTTTTTCTGTTTTTCGTTTTATTATGGAAAGAAAAAAAAGTAACGAAAACAAAACAATCAACAAAATTGAAAAAAAAATCGTTTTTGCAACTTTTTTTTTTTTTGATTAAAAATTGAGCGAAAAAACAAAACACATTTCTGGGAGAAAAAAAACGGCTCAAAAAACTCGAAAACAAAAATATATTGCAATTTAAAAAAAAATTCTAAGAGAAAAATTATAGTCGTAAAGATTGGGAGAAAATTGAAAAAAAAGTATACATCAACGTTCCCAAAACATTATTTTTGGTCAAGTAAAACTGCTTAAAAAATTATGCCCGATTTAATCTTTTTCAAGAATGAGATCCAAAAATTATATGCCCTTAAGTGTAATTAAAAAAATTTGGATAAGACTAGGTAAAAATTGAGTTATTCAAATTTTTAAAAACACTACATACAATGACTACATAGCTCTCATCCAATCAACTCAAAAATATTTGCTTCAAAACATTCTCAAACAGTAAAAAATTGTATCGTGAAAAAAAATTTAAACACCGTTTCTCTGGTAATTTATATAGTAATTTCGGCTGTTATTTTTGTTGATCGTAAACCGAGAAAAAAGTTTCATTTTTATTATTGTTTGTGGTTAAGTGAAATCAGTCAGAAAAACCGCAAAAACAAGAAAACGCCGAAGCTTTGAAAAAACAACACATAAAAAAAATTGTATAAAAAATTTGTGATTTTGTCGTAAATATACAACAACAATATGCAATTTTCTTCATTCATTTCTCAGGTTAAATTAAAAGTTTTGAAAATAGTCGAATTTTTATATGATGCAAATGGAAAATAAAAAGATTTCATTATAAAAATACATAAATTCAAAATTTTTAATATCATTCAATCGCTAGAATTCGGATGCTATATAATGCGCTCCATACAATGTCAAATTTTTAAAGAAAATCCCTCAAATTAAAGAAAGTAGGTGTCTATAGCAAATATTCCTCTTTTTCACGTTTGACCCAAAAAAGATAAGCAACAAATCCTATTTAAAAAAATGCAATATGGCACCAACCTCTACGATTTTTCCAGCAGTGTTGACATTGGATTTTTGAAGGCTGGCAATGTTGGACGAATCATTTTCATCCTCGTAATCGAGCTCATCTAAAATTTAAAAAAACATGACAATTTGCTAACAACAAAAAGTTAAAAATAAAATAATTTCCCATAAAAATATGAATAAAAAAACTAAGAAAACTAAATAAATCAAAAAATAGAGTTAAAATCTAAACAAACCTTCGGAAGGTGCGTCAATGTCAATTGTTTCCATGTCAAAAAAAAGAAGCAAATTCGGTAAAATATCTAAAAAACATCAAAAAAAGTTACAGTCAAACCTCGATCTAATGACACCCCTAGGAACCGAGCCAAAGTGTCATTAGATCGAGGGTGTCATAAGATCGAGGTTTTCGAAATTAGCTAGCATTACTGAGGAATTTCTGTCTCAATTTCTGTCAATAAATGCACTTTATTCGCCAAAAGACCAGGGAAGCAAAAAAAACTGTAAAACAATAAAAGTTCAAATAAATAAAAGTTTCAAATAACGCTTGGCTTTCGGTGTCTCCATTGGTAAATTTGTTAAGTTGGTAAGAATGTTTGTAAAAATGAATAAAAAGAAAAAAATATTTTGGTGGCAAAATTTGAACGCAATGCCAAGAAAAGATGAGCGAAAAGAAAATTTGAATTTAAAAAAGAAATTTGAGATCAGACAATGCATTTTTACTTTGGGGGACCAAGGTAAAAAAATGGCTAGCTGAGCGCAATGGGTGTCATTGGATCGAGGTTTGGATTCCTTACAACTGTCATTAAAAAAAGATTTTTACGTTAGTTTTCGTCGGGACCGGGCCTAAGTGTCATTAGATCGAGGGTGTCATAAGATCGAGGTGTCATTAGATCGAGGTTTGACTGTAATTAAATGCTTGCAAATTGAATGATAATCATGTAAATGTATAATAGAAAATAAATATATTATCCAAAAAAGACTCTATTCACGCTTTAATCCGCCATTTATCCGTAAAAATGTAAAATTTAAAAAGAAAATTCATTTTTGAAATAGTTTCCAAAATAACAAAAATACAAATAAAAACTGCGCAAATTCGAAATTCGAATGATTTATTTTCGCTATCGTTGTCTAATGATATAGTAAAAATGAATAAATGTGAACAAATTCCGGTCGAAAGGGGCCGAGCCCCCCGCTTGAAAAACTTTGAAAATGAAGAAAAAATCAAATTTCAAAATTTGGAAAATGCCAAATTCAACACGTCAGGCGCATTTTTCAATAGGAATTTTTATTTTCAAATTAAATTTTTCAAAAATTGAATTATTTTTCAAAGGTCAGAAATATTCGTCATAATACACTTTTTTACTAGGTACTTTTTGGAATCTTCTCATTCCTCATTTAACTCATAACTCATCGAATCTATAATGTCCCTGGAAGAAGTGGCAAATTCGGTGCAACTCGACCCGTCTCACCTCTTCAATCATCGGCCAATTTTACGCGAGGAAATTGAAAATTTCGGAAAGGCATTCGTGCAAAGTGATCTTGAGTTTGACAACCTCATTCAAAAGAATCATCGGGTATCTATTTAAAATTAGATTACCTAAATTAAATACCCTAATACAAAACTAAAAGATTTTCCAAAAGTTAAAAATTTAACCAAGATTTATCCACAAAAATGTAACTAAAAAGTGTTTGCATCAGTAATGGGCACCGACAAGCGAAATCTGGACTCTCTTCTTTTTGCACGCTATTTCTCAATAAAAAAATTTTCTTTTCAACGAGATAGCATCTTTTTATAATTTCTTTTCGGTTTGTGAAGTCTATAACTCAATCAATTTTTAATAAAATTACTCCAAAATTAATTTGTATATAGAGGTACATGTACTGAATGAACATAACAGTTTTTTCAGAATTTAAAAATTCCTATTTTGAGCAATGAGCCATTTAAAAATTTGATCGCGATGAAGAGAGACGAAAAAGAGAAAAAACGCATACTTTTTTTCTTTTTCGTCTCTCTTCATCGCGAGCCACGAATTTCTAAATGGCTCATTGGACTCTGACTTGGTCCAAAATTTGGGGTTTTTAAATTTTGAAAAAAAAACTTTTCATTACAACGAAAAGCTCGATATTCATGTTTATTTTGGAGTAATTTTATTAAAAAATGATTGAGTTATAGACTTCACAAATCGAAAAGAAATTATAAAAAAAATGCTATCTCGTCGAAAAGAAAAAATTTTTATTGAGAAATAGCGTGCAAAAAGAAGAGAGTCCAGATTTCGCTTGTCGGTGAGCCACTTACCCATCACTGGTTTGCATATTAATTGAATATTCTAATAATATATTTGCAGGTCTATGAGGCAAATGAGACCGCTGTTTTGCCACTCCTACAATCCACAACATTAAAATCATTGGCAACTAAATTGGATGCAATTACAAAGCAAATCACCCGACTTTCTAAGCCCATAATTCATCGAGTGGGTTTTTTTAATTTAATGTATTTTTAAAATATAGTTAAAAGTTAATAAGGATACGCTTGTTTTTGAACCTATTCTAGGAAGCTCTGCATAAAGTAAATCTTTCCACGCTGACACAAACCGAAATTTTCAAATTGGCCGAACAGGAAATGAGTCGACGAAAACAAGTTGAAACGATGGAAAAAATCATCGAAATGGAATAATAATTTATAACTTTTAATTTTCAATCTATATGCAATAATATGTAAATGATATACATATTTCTATATTTTCTATTTTTTTTTTTTAATCGAAAATAAAATTTTTCACAAATTTTTTACTTTTATTTTTAAGTTAAATTTTTACTCTATATTTTAGAAATCTATATTTTACAAGTATTGTACGGACCCATAAAACCACTTAAAAATGTGTCAGCTGGTCCTTATCCAAGGCGAAAAAGCCAAGTAATTTCTTTCTCCTATCCAATGAAAAAAGAAAAATTTAAAATTGTTTTCTTCGATTATTATAGAAAATGGCACCATCAGCTATAGACCCGACTTATAAGGCGATTCTATTAGACATCGAAGGTACAACGACATCAATCGCTTTTGTAAAGGTTTGCAAAAATTTATTTAAAATTTTCTTCGAATTTTATTATTTTTTGTTGTGTATGTGAAAAAGGTGAGAGTTCCGTGGCAGGACTTGAACCTGCGACCAACGCTTAACCGGAGCGCTGCTCTACCGACTGAGCTACACGGACCTTGATCACATACTTAGAATTTCTTCTTATGACTCCGTCATAACATTTTTTCCAGCAGAATCATAATCAATCTGTGTGTAGATAAAGTTCCAGATAGAACTAAATATAGATCCAGAATGAACTCGATATGTATAGTGATGAGACGCAATATTAAAAATACATTCTTTCAGCAAGTATTATTTCCCTACGCGGCCGATACAATCGACAAATTTCTCGCCGCAAATTTGGCGTCGGACGCGGACATCGCTTCAGCGATTCACGACCTTACGACTCTATCCAATGAGTTGGCAACACACGATCCGCAAATTGTACCAGTAAATGCCAAAATCGTAAAGAGAGCTTGTGAAAATGGACTGGACCGGGAAACGCTCGCCTCGCTAACCGGAAATATTCGAACGTGGATTGCGCAAGACAAAAAGGTATTAATGGCCCTCATAGCTCATATCTATTTTGAACCTTCGAACGTGACTCAGACAACATTTGCATTCATTCCTGACTATTTAAGCTGACACCGCTGAAGAAGCTCCAAGGTATAATGTGGGAAAAGGCCTATGTGGAAGGACTCATCAAGGGACAGTAAGTTTCAAATGAAAATAAATTTCACAAAATTACAATATATAAAATTACTTATAGCGTATTTTCCGACGTGCCGCCGACTTTATCGCATTGGCGTAGCCAACACATTCCAATTTTTATTTTCTCCTCGGGATCTGTTCACGCACAAAAATTACTCTTTCAATATTCGGA
This sequence comes from Bradynema listronoti, assembly GCA_024678965.1. NCBI lineage: Eukaryota > Metazoa > Nematoda > Chromadorea > Rhabditida > Allantonematidae > Bradynema > Bradynema listronoti. The sequence goes on from JANLNO010000006.1 coordinate 3,134,434, forward strand.
TCACGGCGATTTGACTGCGGTATATTCTTTTGGATGTTATATCATAAAGTTTTGTATGAGGAATGATGTCAAAATTAGGCTCAATATATGATAATAAGATCATTAACTTGTAGTACTTGAACGGTTATTTCGACACAAATATGGGCGCAAAAACCGAATCGGAAAGTTATCGAAAAATCGCTTCCGAAATTGGCATAGCCCCAAACGAGATTCTATTCATCACAGATATGGAAAAAGGTATTTATATGAGCTACTCGGGATTCTAGAGAAGAATGAGGAACTGGTTGTATAGGTTTCCCCTCTCGCAAGTTCTTCTTGATTCTATCTTCATTTGGCTTTTAGAAGCGATTGCCGCGGCGGCGGCCGACTTTCGCATCGCGCTGTCGGTACGCGACGGCAACGCGCCGCTCGACGCCGAAGCGTACGCCAAATTTCCGGTGATACATAGCTTCGCCGAGATCCCGGCACCCGAGTCAAATGACAATTAAATCGATTATTTCCTTTTCCAAATTCGGGTTTTTCTCACATTTTTACAGCCCAAATATTTTACAAATATAAAATAATTTATAAATTGTTTGTAATAAAAATTCTTAATTATGACGATTTTACAATTATTTTCAAATAAATAACATTACTAACAGGATTCTGTGTCCTTACTTAAAGTTCCAATTTCTTCAAGTATTCCGTATAATCGCCGTTAATGTCCATATCCTTCCGGACCGCGTCCACTTCATCTTCGAGCTCTTCGTGCGTGAAAATTTTCGGACTTTGTATTGAAGTGCTAGAATCACGATGTTCCATTTCCTCGCGTTCCCGTTCCTCTTGATTGTGGGAAATCGCCTAAGGATAATAGCTGGGCATCAATCACCTTGATCGATTAGTTTTCAATCAATTTTATCATCATCATATTCATATCATTATCCCTGCCATTATATTAATACATACATAATCATCATTCAGCTAATCAAAAGTCATTCATGTTATTGTCATTGTCACTAGCATTATTATTATCATTTTCACTATCATTCCTCATTTATTACCATTATCATCATCATTCACGTCATTATCACTATTTACTATTAATATTATTATCATCAGCATTTTTACCATTCGTTCATTTCTTTTACTAAAAGCATATATTGGCCAATTTCACTTACAGCCACAATTTCGTTCCCGTTAATGACGTGGTCGCCGTCACGATCGTTGAGTTTAAAATAATGGAATCGTTTCTCCTCCCTTGACTTTTTGTCTTTTATGTCAATTTCGTCTTCCGAATGGTGCTCCATATGACTTAAAATTCGAATTGCTTTCAATTTTAATTCGTCTCTACTCAAAATTTGAAGGTGATTGGTTTGTTTTGGGTCCCAACTCTTACTTATTCGAATTTCAGCTTTGAATCCGAACCCTTTTATGTACATTACAGGGGTGCGTCGTAAATGAATTTTTTTCGGAAATTAAAATTCCTGGTATATTATAACAAAAAAAATAGTAGGGAGGAAAGACCTGAAGCCGAATTGAGTATCCATAAGTGACTACTGCTATTTAAAAAAATAGAAAATATTGTCAAAAAAAAATAATTTAAATCTCACTTTTCATTTTTATGCTCGTTTTTATCACCAAAATGTGTATCTGCAAAAAGAGTAAAGTTGGGAAATTTGACACATTATTCTCGTTAATTTATAGTACAAATAGCTATTCAATATATCCTAATACTTCTCCCAAATTCTTCCTAAATACGTCGTTAAGAACTGGATGATTGGATCCCCAAGATCAAGCTAATAAGCTCCATTAAAAATTCGCTGCTACTGCTCTATTAAAAATTCTGATACAAAAATCGTCGAATTACTTATAGCAAATACTATCAAGAAAAAGATCAGGACACAGATAAACGCGTCGTCAGGGGCGGATGATCGCCTTCTCGAATTTCTCACACGCATTTTGTACGAATCGAAGAATTAAATTCTGGATGATGAAATAATAAGAAAATTTCGTCGAAAATCTTTTCTTCAACTTTTTTCCAATACACACAAAAATGAGAAAAATTTTAAAACAAATTGTTTTATCAACTTATAATACATATTTCTCCATAAATATTATGTATGCTAGGTTATCAATGTAATTAGAATTACCATAGCTTTCAAATAGAAAAAATTTAACTTCAGAGCCTGGCAAAATCGAATAGGTACTCAAAATTGACTCAAAAAATAAGCCAAATTGGCTCAGAAAACTGCTTATGTATCATCCGAACACATTCATGTTGTACTACTGGCAGAAAAAATATAACAAAATATTTAGCCAATTTATTTTATTCCAGCAATTTCTTAGTTATCAACTATCAAATCGTAAATGTAAAAGTACACTTGGTTGTTTAAAATTTAAAATCTATTTTTTCTTTTTGCACTTCATTTTGCTTAATAATATTCAACCTTTTGCCTTTTACAATTCCCATTGCTCAGCAATTTTATTATTTTCATTTTTCATCCGATTCTTGGGAAAGCTTAAAGAAACCATTTTATACAATAATCACACATGTACAAAAATATAACAAATTATACTGTAGCTTGATCTAATATATCTAAGATTCTTTGTATTTAATAATTTTTTAAATTTGTAATTTGTAATTTGATTTACTTATTAATAATAAATGGTTTAATTACCCCAAAAAAAAGCGAAGAAACGTTATTAATCGAAATTAATACTACGTTTATTAAATTATTTTTCGTCGTTCAATTTTAATTCAACTGAACTTCGATTCATTCCATTTTTCCCATATTCATTCAATTTTTAAGCTTTTCATTTTATAATTTTGTGGCGTAAAAAATTTTTTCCCCAAAAATTTTCTTTTTATTTATAAAATATATTTAAGTAATCGTTGTCTTACAACGATATATCTTTTATTATTCAAATGTGTTTAAAATTATTTTTTTTCTATGCATATATAAGGAAGACTATTCCGAAATAATGCATATAATTCTTCTTGTGTTGTGTTAATAAATAAGTGTTTATTCTCGTCGCTAGCACCTAAGAACTCATACACAACATAATTTGGCGATCAGGACTTGAAATTATTGTGATCTAATATACGTCTATTATTCCTATTTCCGAAATAATAGCAGAGAAAAGTTCATTCGGTTCAATCTCATCCCGATCGTCAAATTATGTTGTGTATGAGTTCTTAGGTGCTAGCGACGAGAATAAACACTTATTTATTAACACAACACAAGAAGAATTATATGCATTATTTCGGAATAGTCTTCCTTATATATGCATAGAAAAAAATAATAATTTTAACACATTTGAATAATAAAAGATATATCGTTGTAAGACAACGATTACATAAATATATTTCGGTCGGATATAACAATTCTCAAAAATCAACAACATTTTTTTTTGTTTGTTTTAAAAAACAATTAACCTTCATTCAACAAAAATTAATCTTCTTTCGCGTCGCCGCCCGTGTCGGCTTCTTGACTGGCGACGTTGTCGTCTTTGGGCGGCGCGACAAAATATGGAAGCTTTCCGCGCTGAAAATCGCTAAGCACCATTTTTGCCACCGTATTCAAGTCGGGCTCACCTAAAATAAAAGATTAAAAAATTATTTAACCCTCGGATTACCGTGGGGTCCATACGGACCCCAAGACGTTTTTGAATGAATTTTTTTATTATTTAAAAATATCGGATCATCCCAAATTTTTATGACTTTGTTTATTTGAGTGTTTTTGACACTCTGTGGAGTAAAACAAACGTTTGGTGTGTATCAAAATTTTTCTATAAAAAAACAGCACTTTTGACCATTGGGGTCCATTTGGACCCCAATTCATGCTGGCTCCAAATGACTTGTTATAAGTTTACTGTGATGTAAAACTTCTTATTTTTCTTATAATTCTTTTATATTTATTTAGTTTTGTAATGTCGTCGGATGACTCGGAGTTTGAACACTTTGAAAGTGATTATATTCCATCTTCTGATGAGGGGGAAATTGATCACATCAGTGAAATTTCTAGCGAACTTTCAGATGATTTGAATGAAACAAATGATTCAGAGGAGGAACAATTTATTTCCAAAAATGGAAAGGAATTGTGGAGCCGTTATCCAATTGTAAATAATGGCCGCCATCAATCTCAGAATGTGATTCAGCAGAAGGTGTAACCGCATATGCGGCTCACCGCGTTGATGATTTGAGAACTTCGCTTGATCTTTTTCTTCCATCTAATATGCTGAAGGTCTTTTTGTATTTTCATTTTGTATTATATTTTTTATATATTGTTTAGGAAATCGTAATAATGACAAACTTAGAAGGAGAGCGACGTTTGGGAACCGAATGGAGAGATTTATCGTTATCGGAATTTTATAAATTTCTCGGAGTGTTATATTTGATTGGCGTTTATCGAGGAAAAAATGAGCCTGTTTCTATGCTCTGGAGTAAGGAAGTTGGACGCAATTGCATAAGAAGTGCTTTATCTCGCAATAGATTTTACTTACTTTTGCGTTGTCTTCGATTTGATGATGCTGAAAGGCGACGCCGTCTTCCAGAACGTGATGACAAGTTGGCTCCAATGAGTATTCTTCAATTTTCGGCTTTCAAAAACTCGCCATGTTATGTTCCTATTGCCCGGGAAAATCCAAGAAGCCGGTTATTCTTCTTAGTACTATGCATCATGATAATGCTGTTTCTAATAGAACCGATCGAAAACCAAACATTATTCTTGATTACAACAAAACTAAAGGAGGCGTTGATACTCTTGACCAGATGGCTCGCGGTTATTCAACAAAAAGAATGTCACGACGCTGGCCCATGATTTTATTCTATAACATTCTTGACGTAGCAGCAATAAACGCTTTTGTTGTTTATACAAAAATCAATCCGCAATATCATCGAGACAAGTCCCATAAGCGTCGAAAGTTTCTTGAAGAATTAGGACTCGCTCTGGCTAAAGGAACAACAACAGACAATCAAAATGACCGACCTGACCGAAATAATATCGAAAATAAACGCGGCCGATGCAACCTTTGTACAAGAGACAAGGATAGAAAAATACGTTCTCGTTGTTCGGTTTGCTCAAAATTTGTTTGTAGTGATCATATGCAGCTGATTTGTCACGATTGTTAAAATTTAATATTGTTAATTTTTAATATTTTGTTAATTTTGCCATAAATTATGAAAAAATAAAGTTCTATTATACTTATAAACATAAAATACACATGGGGTCCGTATGGACCCCAATGGTAAAAGATGCTTGTTTTTTTCACGGTAATCCTAGGGTTAAAAAAATTTCTTTTTTGAATATTATAGTTGGATTGAAACTGAAATTAATGAATTTTTATTAGAAACTTGTTCTAGACATCTATAAACTCAATCACTTTTACTTTTGCCAATTCTATAAAGCTCCCAACTCGACTCATTCCATAACAATTATGGCCTTGAAAAAAGCTATCAACACGCTTACCGCCCTTAAGAAGTCGTCCGCATTGGAATGCCACTTGAGTCATAAACTCCTCGGCATTCGCCCAGCCGTCCGAGCGCGCCAACTCGACGCCGCGAGCCGACTCGCCAAAGTAGTGACGATTCAAATGCTCGATGCTGACGCGATCCAAAACGCCCTGAACGTGTGTCTCCGGGTCCTTAACGTTCTCAACTCGGACCTGAAAGAAATTACGGAAAATTTACAATTAATACAATTGTCAACGCATTCCAGACTTAAACTTGGCAATTTGTGACTCAAACATGCAAAATTATGTCCCTAGATATAAACAAGAATTCAATTTTTTTCTATAAATCAAAGCGCATACTACGCCCTTGAGGATGATTTGCGTCTCGGTGTCGCCCTGAGGATACACCACACCTGGACAATCGATGAGGAAAATGTTGTCGATTAACGTGACGTATTGCCAGACTTTTGTCTCGCCGGCGATTGGCGCCGTTTTGCATACCTTTTTGCGGCGTAACGTGTTCACCACGGAAGATTTGCCCACGTTCGGATAGCCGATAAAACCCACGCTAATCTATAAACATATATGGGAGATCGCAGCACTGGTTATAACTTTCCTCTAGAAAAACAACTGATTATAACTAACCTGTTTGCGTTCTTTGTGAATGCGTGCGAATTGCCTTAAGACACTAATCAACGAGCCTTTGCCGAAACTGTGCTGGATTGAGGCGTGAAAAGCGATTGTTGGATATTCTTTGGAAAGAATTTGAATCCATTTTTTCTAAAAAAAGCTTAATAATCAATAATGTATATAAAAAGCTCGAATTTACCTAGTCATTATCATTCAAAAAGCTCGCCCAAAATATTATATAAAATAGAAAAATTAAGCCCAAGAAAGGTTTGATAGTGAATGAGCCTTTTATTGGGTTGACGCATAATCACCTGCCGTTTTTTTGTTCAATTGAAAATTACGCATTAAAATATGTAAAGCTGATGTCATATGTCATTCGTTAGAGAATTTTCTGCTCTACAAGATAGCGTGTTCAGCTTTTGGTAATGATATAATTTTTAGCAATTCTCAAAACATCAAAAATGAATTGTCAAATTTGAAATAAAGAGAGTACAATTTCATTTTTCAGATAGGCAAAATGAAATTCTTTTTTAATACGATAATGAACCCCTCCCCCTCCCCCCTGAGAATCTGAGACATATGGCAGAAAGTCACAATCAAACCGTTGAATTGTGCCCTGCTAATATGAAGGTATTGAAAAAGAATTTCATTTTGCCTATCTGAAAAATGAAATTGTACTCTCTTTATTTCAAATTTGACAATTCATTTTTGATGTTTTGAGAATTGCTAAAAATTATATCACTACCAAAAGCTGAACACGCTATCTTGTAGAGCAGAAAATTCTCTAACGAATGACATATAACATTACATATGTGGCGATCACTTCTTTATTTTTCTTATGGTCCTATAGCCGAGTGATTGCCCCCAAAATTTATTTTTCTTTGTTGGTGTTTCGAATTTATATATATATTTTTTTTTTATTCAACAAAAGTGCTCAAGCACCAATTAACAACAATTTTTTAAACAAGCAAAAAACTTAACTGACTTAAAAACTAATAAAATTGGGCCTAGAACATTATAAGCGAACAAATTATTGCAATAAAGGAATTTCGCGGTGAAACCAACAAACGTTTAAATAATAAACTAATGCTTAAGCTACAAACTGAGATTAATAGATTAATAGATAGTTCGCGACAACATATTTTAATGCTTTACATATTTTAATGCGTAATTTTCAATTGAGAAAAAAAAACGGCAGGTAATTATGCGTCAACCCAATAATACTATATACCAACAATTCTTAATAGAAATAATTATTGTCCAGAAATCCTCCACTCACCGTTGCCCAATTCGGGACCAAATCGATTTTGTTGAGCAAGAGAATGACGTGTTTATGGGCCTTCTCCTTGCGCAAAAAGTCCTCTACGTGCCGGCAGCGAGTGCCCATCGGATCGCGAGCATCAAGCACCTGTACCACGACGTCGGACGAATCGATTACCTCGAAAAAAATTGTACAAAATGAATACAATTTAAACAACAAATTCGATTATTATAAAATTAATTAGTGCAAAAATAACGGAAAAATTTTTTCTTAAAATATACCTTAAACAGTTCGCCCCAAACGCGGTTGGACTGCCCGGCGCGGAATAGCGGATTCGGATTCTCGTAGCGCTCTTGATTCTCCTGATTGCATTCTAGAGCGCGATCCTTTTCCTCGTCGTAACTGTCGGCGCGCTCTTCCGCCGCGTTGCGTAACGACTAAATTTGGAGAAATGCGTGAAATAAGCGCAAAAATACATTCCCAAAATACAAATTCATATACAGTCAAACCTCGGTATAACGTCACCTCGGTGTAACGTTACCCTCGGTATAACGTCAACCTTAAAATTTCTAAATCGGAATCAATATGGACAAGTTTGATGTCAAACAAATTCTCAGGAAGTTGTAAATCAAATGTAAAAAAAAATTTACAATTTAGTTAAAAGGTAAAAAATTTATAACAAAAACAAATTCCAAAAAAAAGTCCCGAAGGGTGACGTTATATCGAGGTTTGAGTGTACAGTCGACGCCCCCATTAACATAAATTCCCATTAACATAAACCTTCCATTAACATAATCGTTTTGGCAGCTTGGTTGGTTTTCACCCATTAGCCCCCTTAACATAACGCTCCCCCCTTAACATAACGCTCCCCCATTAACATGCTTAACGCGCAGTCCCTTGGCGTTATGTTAATGGAGGCGTTATGTTAATGGGGGCTAATGGGTGAAAACCAACCAAGCTGCCAAAACGATTATGTTAATGGAAGGTTTATGTTAATGGGAATTTATGTTAATGGGGGAGTCGACTGTATGCCAAAATAAAATTGGGCCAAAATTTAGAAAATTTCCTAAAATTAAGCAAACTTATGAGCTCATTGAAAATAAATTTCATAAATTTTGACCCAATCTTTTCTGAATGCAATTTTGCCCAAACCTCAAGATCAACAATTGCGATATTGGGCCGTTTCCGTAAAGCCTTTTTACCGAACGTGTACTCAAATGACTCTGTGTCCGTGATGTGAACGCGTTGTTGCTGAACAAAAAAAAAGAGTACGTACATTTGTTTTTAAAGCTATGCTTGGACTCATGCCAAACAAATTTGAAATTAAACTAACCTAATAGCAATAGTAAAATTTCACTACCAAGTGACTCTAGAGTTTCAATTCCCAGCACTGCCCAATAAAGTTACCTAAAAAAATGCTCGAAAAATGCTCGAACCTTAGCCTTTTCCTGCAAAAGCGTAATGGGAAGTCGCGTCTGTTGGAGGACGACTTGAAACGGATCCGCAATAACTTTGCCGAGATTCTCCTGAAATTTCTGCAATTGCTCCTGGCCAAGAACACGAGTATTGCCTAAATGGAACAAGCAATAAATAAAATATCTATAAAAAAAACTTTAAAAAAACGCACCAAACCACTTGCGATGCGGCTCAACACGTGCTACAGTGCCGGAGTCGTGCCAGCCTTGAAACGGTGCCGCCTTGATGATTTTACCCTTAGCGTTGCGAATGGGCTTCGAGTTCTTGTACATACGCAGCCGGTTAATGGTGGCGCGAGTGCGCATATGGCCACCGGCGCCGCTAGCGCCCGGCGTTTGTCGCTCTGTAAAATTTGCCTTTAAAAAAATAAATTTGGAAACATATCCAAATGGAAAAAAAATATTATCGAATTCCCAAATGTTCCCTTAAAAATATTTAAAATCGTTTAATGTTATAAATTTTAAAATAATTTTTCAGATAAAAATTGAAAAATCTACTTTTAAAACTATTAGAATGGCCAGTAATTTTTGAGACTAATTCAGGGTTGCCAGATGTCCTTTTTAAAAAGATTTGTTTTTTTTTTGAGGGAGTCTGTTCTTTTTTATTTGTTCTTTTTTTGAGATGTTTGACTATTTGATGAAGAATGGCTCTCTTAGACACAGGATCAGGAGTTCCGAGAAGTATTAATTGTTGAGAGAATAAAGAATCTGACCCGAAAAGTTAACGAAATAGACCAATTCGGATATTTTTAGAAAAATTTTTTTGTTGTTGGAAATTAAAATATTTTTTTCGTGCCCAGCGTTCTTTTTTATTTTATTTTCATCTGGCAACCCTGGACTAATTTTAGAAATTTTATTTTATTATAAAAAACATTAAAGCATAGATTAATTCAAAGATATTCTCCATTATTATGCACTACCTATCGCCATCATCCGCGCAGAGAATGAATGCTTTTCTTGAAGAACTGGCTGCGCTGTAACTCAACGAAGTTGAATCCCCAAATTTTTAAAATTTTGAAGTTTTTGTCTCTTTTTCAGCTGCTGTTTATTATAACAACTCGAAGTTAAGGGAAATAATATCGTAAAATATATAAAAAAATTGTATATATTTATGTATTTTGCATGTAATTTTGTATTTTTTTTTGTATTAGGTCGGCAAAAAAGTATTTTTCATTTTTATATAGAACAACATATGGAATAAAAAACTATAACATCCAACTAATCCAAGAAGTATTCATCATGATCATGGTCAACATTCATGCAAAGAATGAATAAATTTTTTGAAGAACTCGGCCAGCTGTGACTCAAAGAATTTAAACCGCCAATTTTTTGCATTATTACAAATAATTTTTGTATCATAATATTCGCAAGAAAAACTCCTATTAGATAAACAAGTAATTTTAAGATCATTGATAAAAACATAGATATATATGCGAACAAACTTCAGTATTAAAAATTACTGGCCATTCTAATATTATAAATTGCTTAATTCATTCAAATTTAATATCTAATTAACAACATCACTATTTGCTTACCTGGGTTAAGGCTGTGATTTGACCTGGCCGGTGTTTTGCTCCCGCCTACGTTGCAATTTTTCGACCGTTTAAATTTGAACTGGGATGTGCCAGCAACGCCATTGTTTGCCCGATTGTGCTTCAATGAGCTTCGTTTTTTTGCCATCCCTTCTCGTGGCTACGTTATTACTTTTGGTCGACCTTGGAACAATCAAAAAATATAATTATTCTCCAAGTGTTCGAATTAGAAAAAAATTTTTAATTTCAAAAAAAAAATTATTTTACATTTTTTTATGAAAATTATTTTACAAATTGTAAACAGCTGCGCCACAATGTTTTGCAAGTGCAATGAGAAATATAATGTAAAAGAGGCGGAGAGATAACGAGAATAATGAATTAAATTCATTTTTTTAGCTTTATAAAAAAATTCTTCGTAAATTTTCCAAATCATTCGTAAAAATAATTTTTAAAAAAATATCTTTACAAATTTCAAAGTACCCAAAAAAAATTTTAAAATAATTTCCAAAAATGGTTACTTCCCGTTATTGGGCATCAAAAAAATTTAATAGATTTAGCCTCATTCTCCTTCTCGACTTAGGCTCAACTTCAGGATCATCTTCACATTAGGCTAAGTCCCACCTAAAATCAAATTGGCCCAGCAAAAAAAGCGGTATTCGGAATGAAGATCATTTTTTCGGGGAATGTTTGAAATTGCGGGATATACTGATAAGCTGAATTCAAATCGATATTGGAATTTTAAGATTTTAGGTCCTAATGTTCCTAATAGGCTCAACTAGCCCAATTAAATTTTTGTAAATTTTGTAAAAACGTGATTTTACGAATTTTTGTAATTGGAAATGAGCTTCCCTTGTAAGCCTGGGATCACCTTCATACTAGACTTAAGCTCGGTCAAAGACTAAAGCGCTTTTTGAGTCCTTCTTTCTTCCATTCCTTTTAGGTTTTATGTGAAATTATTTTATTTTTCAATACTTGTACATTTAGTTGCAATAAACAATCCATTTTTTGTATGATTACAGAAAAACTTTTACAAATCTGCGGAATTAATTTTTATTCAAAAATTTTCGCATTACAAATATAATTTTACAAAAAAATTTGTTGAGAAATTTTCAGACAATTCAACCAAGCCGGCCAAATTTGGCTTTTATGATGAGTTTTGAAGGTTTTTTAAAGGCAAAATTTTAAAACGAAAAAAGTGAAAAAAATGAAATTATTGTTTAAATTTTAGAAAAAAGCACTTAAAAATGGCTTCCAAATTGGTAAATGAATGGAAAAATTCTCAAAAAACGTTTTAAAAGATCAATTTTAAAAGATCTAATCAAGCCCAATAATCCAATCTTGAGGCTCTAACCAAGCTCAAGAGTCCAACCCCGAGGTTCTACCCAAATCAATTAATTATACTCAAATTATTTCATTTTGAAAGCGATTTTTTTGGTATTTAAATTTTTTTACAATTTTACAATTTAAAGCTATACAAATATGATGAAATTATTTCAAATTTTAACTTATGGTTTGGAGAAATCGAATGAGAAATTTCTGTTATTTTCTAAAATTTTTCGACAAAAAAAAAATGCGTTTGTCAGAAGACTTTTTCCCATCGAATTTCCGAAAAAATTTTCGATTTATGCACAAAATTTTCTCGGCTAAAAATAAACAAAAAAATCGGAGAAATGAAATTTTTTATGAGGATATAATTGATAAGAAAAATCAAATACACGCCTAAAAAGTTGATTTACACAACTAATTTTACATTACATTTAACTATGATTGAACTGAAAAGAAAGCCTTTCGGACAAAGCCAATTAATTTTCCGGTAAATTTTTGTCGAAGAATTTTTTTTGTCAGTCTTTCAAAGATTGGAAAGATGCGTATTAGCTACAATAATTACAGTATTCACTAGTCACTAGTCACGGTAGAGGCAATCCAAAAATGGTATGCCACCCTAGTTTCGGCTAAAAGAAGCTCTGAACTCTACAATTGTATCGAATTGTACTGTGGTTTTAAGGAGCAGTATCAAAATATAAGATACACATTATACAGTAAACCACAAAAAAACAATGATATACTATATTATTTTTGGTGGTGAAAAAATAAGTGTCAAATTACAATCAAAAATATTAAATTGAAAAAAGAAAAAAATTATTTAAATTAAAAAATATTTAAAATTTTATGAATTTTTTAAGATTTTTTTGTATTTTTCACATTTTTTACAGCAAATTTTACACAAAAAGAGGAAAAAATGGCGGGAAAAATCTTTTTTATTAAATTAATTACGATAAATGCGGAAAGTATGGGAATCGGAAGAAACGGTAGACGAATTGAGAGGGATGGCTGGCAAGCAGATAACTGTATTTACAGCACCACTATTTTTAGAAGCCTATCTTACAGTAATTACCTATATTTTACAATAAAAAGAGTTGATTTAAAAAATACGGTAACTAGAAAGATATATCGTATGACAAAAAAAAGAAAAATGTCTATGTACACTTCTGCATGCAAACAATGAGATAAAACATTTAATTATATCCACAATAATCGCCTCGAGACCAGAAAAATGACTACCGGTTATATATATATATATATATATATACGGTCATTTTAGAGAATAAAGAGAAAAAAATTGAAAACTATATTGTATACGCTTGTAAACCTTATAAATAATGACGACTTAAAAGGAAAAAAGAAACTTTCTTTACAGTTGAATTAGAAAAACTAAAGTAATGTGCTCCGGTTATGCTATGCTATCCACCATAACCGGTTAGCATATCTAGAGGCATTTTAAAAAACAGAAAACAAAAAAAATCGTTTTAGAAAAGAATAACAGAAAAATATACTATATTTACATCAATGACGTACAGTATTCGTAGTACAGTACAGGGATATTGTCACAAAATCAGAAATTACTAAAAAAATGGTAGTGTACAGTATAGAAAAACACTGTGTCCGGATTAAGTTACGATAGAGAATTCTATTAATTTTTTACGGTCTTTACAAAATTTCTTTTAAAACAGATATCGTAACTCTCAGAATACGGTAGAACTATTTACAAAATCTAGTTTATTGAGAAAAAAAAAGAATAAGAGAAAAAAAAGTAAAATTCTATCTACAATATCCTAAATTACTATATACAAATATAAATAAAAGAAAAAAGAGCAAATATTTACAGTTATAGAAATGAAAAACTAATGATTGGCCATCGATAATTTCGCGTTGAATAGAAAAAGTCGCTCATTTACGAGCTCGATAGTGCGACTCACCGAGTGCGCCTTCTTGAGCACATAATTTGCGTCGGTGGCGGAGCCGCTGAAGAGTAACTGCGACTCGAGCACGCTCAAATCCGAATCGAGTTGTCTCAACGAGTGACGAACATAATTGAAGGCATTATTATTTATGCGCTCATCGATTTCCTCAGTGATTTCCTGTAACGCTGAACGATTCATGTACAGCCACGCAAAGCCGAATTCGATCAAATAGCTCGCCTAAAAATAATAATAAAAAAAATTAGTAATAATGGAAATTGTTTGTCAAATACAGTTAAAAAACGATTAAAGATTAAAGAATTTGTCTATTATTGGCTAGATTTTTCTAAATGCTTCCCTCTTAAGTTTAGCCTTTAAGTCCACAATTTGATGGTGGATTATAATGTATGTATGCCATTACCATTTTGCGCATGTCGTCGTGCCGCGGAGCCGTCGCAGAGCCGCCCGCGAGACGCGCGTAATTGCGAGCGCAAAGCCAACCCGATGATGTGTCCATGCGCACTGAGCGCGAATATTCACTGGGTCCAAAAAAGTGGATTCCGAGTACGCGCGGACAAATATCGCTTTCGCAGTTTTTGAATAGGCCTTAAAATTATCAAACTTATTATTAGTTTATTAAACTTAGAGTGGATTATTATAGACACTTAAGTTTAGCAAATAAAAATCAATATTTACGTTGTTGTTCGTCGAATTTTTCAGACCAAATCTTGTTTTGCGCGCAAGTCAACGGCCAATGCGCCTGCGCAAGGCACGCGGCGCAAAACACGCACGAGCACTTGCAGCAAACCACGCTACCAGAAACTAAAAAAAAAACCATTAAACTTAAATTTTAATTACGTTTCAATAATTGTTAATAGTACAGTATACTTACAATTGAGATGCTCGGCGCTGAGGAACGCGTTACAGTCGGGGCATTGATCGACGAATTTCGCGTCGCCAATGTTATGCGTCAAGTGGTAATTAACGGCTAAACAAGATACGGCAGCCAGCGGACGGACCAGCGGAAGCGCGGAAAAAGACAACTCGCCGGCGGCGGCACAGGACTCCTCCTAAATTAAAATTGTAAAAATGGATAAAATTTCAAAATTCCCAACAAAAAATCTATTCCCTTGTCCTTGATGATTATAGCTGACTGAGTATTATTACAATTCCAATTCGAATCCCTAGAAAACTTAAATTATAGGTCGTACCAAACAGCGAAGTGAGTGGTCCTGGTGTTTGGCGCGTTCCTCGAAAGCCGTCCCCAGACATTGAATACAATATGTGTGATCGCAGCCCGAGACCGCAACTAACTCGGCTAGCGTACGCTCACCGCAGCGATGGCATTTTATGAGAGCCGGTAGGGGCTCGGAATTTCGCTGGTCTTCCGTCGTATTCTCGTCAACCCAGTCAATATGCTCAAAGTCATCGTCCTCCGAGTCCGAATCGCGGTCCACCGACGCGATTACGCTATGCGCAGATTCGTCGGCCGCAAAAACCGCCTCAAACGAATCGCCGGCGTCGGCACGATTGCGCGTGCGCGTCGCGCACGCCTCACTCTGACGCGCAATGATTTCCGCCACGGTGATCGCGACGGTCTCCGATGCGAAATTGCGACTGTAATGAGCGCGACGCTGGCGCGATTGTTGAGAGGTAATCGCAGAACCATTCACAGAAGAAAAATGCTCGGCAAAACTAAAAGATAAAAAATATTTAAAATAAAATATGAGTCAAAAAATAAGACAAAACCTAGATTAAAATTGGATCAAAATACGAATCAAAACAGAAATGCGTCCTACATTTTCGCGGAGACGTTCTTCAAAATCTCAACGAAATTCTCGGCTTCGCAATCGATTTGGTTCAAAAATTCGTTGAGATCAAAACGGAAGGCGCTTTTGAGGCGCGCGGAAATCACTGCTTGCTGAGCGTCGTAGCAAAGATGCAGTACTAGCTGTGGCGCCCGCGCCGCATAGGGTAGCTCGTACTGTGGCGTTAAATCAAACATGATGCTGTGAGCGTTAAGATGAGTTGCGTGCGCGTTCTCCGCAACGCGTGCAACAAATGCGCGCCAAAATTTGGCGTCAAATTTTGTCGCGCTTTCGACGAACAATTTTCGCGCCTCAACGCATTGCGACGCGTCGTAATGACTCAGCCAACGCGCCAACGTGTTCTTGCTAACCGCTGGCGATAAAGTTGGGAGTTGTGGCGCGTCTAATTCTTGACTTAGCGCATCGCCTAGTAGATGCCCGTCCACATCTGCGGCGTTCTCGACGCCCATAGCGTTAGTGAAGACGAATTGTTTCTAAATATAAAAATAACGTAATATAAAAATTTTTTTTAAGAAAAATAAGAGTCAGAAAAGTATGGGCCAAAACAAGTAAACTCATTGGAAAAAAAGAATGTAAATCCTGTTAATACCTCGATGTCATCCTTTTCGGCACGCGGCGTATACGCAACGACGTAATCTTCATCCGGATTAGCGACTGCGCCTCGTACAATAAAGTCGGCCAGCGTAAACTTGCGACGCGGCTTCACGTACAATCGCTGGCCTTTATCTAGAGCGCAATCGGCAGACGCGTAGTCATCTTCGCTAGCGGCAGAAGCCGCGCGATTTTCCGCGTCATCTCCACCGCCTATCGAGCCGTAACAGGTGCGACGCGTCGATTTAACGCGACGGCTACCTTTTGTGTAAGTGTTAGCGTGCGCGCTCATCACTTTACACGAGTTGTGTGGTCGCGTAAAGTGGTACTGAACGTTAAACGCAACTGTGTCGCGCGCCACTTTCTCAACATCACGCGACGAATCGCCGCCAACGTTGAGAAGATTTTTTAGTGGTGCGCCACGTGCGCTGCGTGCCGCGCGATCCACAACGCATTCGCCGTTCTCGTCGAGCTGACGGTAGGCAGTGACTTGATTACTATCGCCTGTAATATATAAAATTATTAATATCTAACTTCATTTCGATGTCGTAGAATTTTAATAAATGTTATATACCATTCGAAAAAGAACCTTTTTCTCTACAAAAAGAGCTATTTTTAAAATTAAATAAGAGAGATCGGTTTACCCCGAGAATCGACATAAATACCAATCATTAAACGTATTTATCTTACAGCATCGGCTTTAAATTTTATTAAAATGATTGATATAATTTTTTAAAAATTTTCCTTTAATTTTTTTAAAAAGTAACTATACCATTTAAAAAAATTTAAAAAAGAGTATTTTCAAAAAAAAAAAAAATTTATATAAGATCAATAAAAATGCGCTAACTTAAATTTTGAACCAACGCCAATTTCGCATTCTTTTTTGTGTGAATTTATTTTTTTTTATCATCACTATACAGGATGAGTCAAAAAAAAACTGTAATTTTTCTTATCAACTCCAAAGATTTCTGCCACTTTCTTTCGCGTCATCTTCTCCAAAACGAAGTAGCAGGCCGCCAGTCGAAACCATTCATTTTTAAATTTCATCTTGCCCAAGAATGTGTGAAAATTGCAAGAGAATCCAAAAAAAATTGAAAGAAGAAGCGAAAGAAAATTTAAAAAAATTTATTTTTTTGACCCACCCTGTATAAATTCGATTCAATTTTTATGATATATTCATTCAAAAACTACGTGCCCAATGGACGATTGACGTTAATGTAGGACTCGACAACGCTAAACGTGACGCGCTCGTCGCGTGACGCGTCGTTATTAACCGCCGCGGCGGCAACTGTTGCGGCAGCCAGCTCACGTAAACAACCCGACGCGGACGCGTCCGCAGCGCGCCATCGATTTTTGCGGTTTAGCGAGTAAGGCACGGCCAGGTTAAAGTCCTGTACGTGATCCGAAAGAAGACGCACACGGCGCTTCTGAAAAAGAAGAAGCGAATTGGGAGTGAGTTTCCAGAGTTCCTCAATTCCTAATCTGTTTATCATACAGTATCAGTCTGCTTTTACTGTACCAAAACTAATATACAACAATAATGACCTTTCCGATCAGTGCGGCACCCATATTATTATTATCGCCGAAGCCCGGCTGAAGAACGCCGCCGTTGGGGTCCACGGCGTCGTTCCAGCTCACCACTGACTTGATCAGATAGGCATGACGAGACAGTTTGCGCGTTAACAACGCGCTACCCGCGTGACGACGGCGCTTGGCGTCGCCTGCAGCCGTCGCACGGCTGCCCGGCTTCGTCTCAAGCAGAGTGCGCAACGCGTCGTCACTAAAGGATAATGAATTCGATAAAATTCAAAGAATAATTTATTTGAAATTTTTCGAAAAAAAATTATTGGACCAATAGAAATTTGATATCTATTGATCCATATCTTTGACATTTCATTTTTTTATTAAGTAATTTTGATCAAGTTTAATTTGACCATAAATCGATGCGTTATTGACCTGACTTTACCACTTCATTATTTATTTTTTTTATTGAATTTTTAATTTCTTAAATTTTCACAATTTTCAATTTTTTAAAATATTTAACAAAAATTTTCTTATTTTTTTTTAAATATAAATTTTTTCGTTGAAATTCGTTTATTTTATTTTTTCAATGGTCCAAAAATTCTTTGCCTAGAATTAATCATTAAAACAAGACTTTCGATTTCGACTGAAAATATTAGAAAAAATAAAATAAAATTAATTAAAAACAATTGAAAAATTAAAAAAACTGAAGTATAAAAATTGGAAAAAATATGTTCCGCTACTTTGGGCTAAAAACATAAAAAAGTTGTAAAAACATTAATATATTTTTGTTTCAAATTCTGTCTAACCTCTATATTTCATCTAATATTTTCCCATGTTCCCCATTTCTCTATAAAGATTTTTCCAATTTCTTTGCCATTTTTCACAAAATATTTTTCAATTGTTTTTTTTTAATTTTTATCACCTCACGAAATGCAAAACGTCCATTTTGCGGATAATAATAAGAACAAAAAAAATGCACTATAAAAATGGATGACGCAATGCATTTTCTTTTCGATAATTGAGAATTCGGAAAGATAACACCAAACATGTGAATAAATGATAAAATAATGATAGGGGAGGGATTAATTTTTCGCCCTATAAATTTCCATATATAATTAAAACAATTTTATAACTAAATATTTTTATTCGTTTGATGATGTTTAAAACTTTTCCGAGCTTTTTCCCCGATGTTTCGAAATTTCATTAGTTAAACACTTACTACTCGTAGTAATGAGTGGAAAGGTCGTGCGGTGTTTGGTTGCGCGTTTTTGCGCCGGCCGGCGCGATGACGGAAGACGCGCAAAACGACGACGAAATCGAAGACATGGCAGGAGAAAGCAATTGCAAATCGACCAGCGATTCTAAAAAAAATTTTTTTTAATTTAAAAAAATTCAATTTAAATTAATTTAAAATGCCAATCAATATTTTCAAAATTAAAAATATTTTTGAGCGATTCACAACATATTTTATAATCAAATTTGCTTATACTTATAAATCAATATAATATTCATTTATCATTGTCAATTGGAGTGGCACAGTAACGATATAAAAGGAGAAAATAACGGTATTATGCGTGAATATCGGACACAATAAAGAGAAATTTTACGGTAAAGTGTCTTACCGGTTAATTTGAGGGCCAACATTTTGTTGTTTCTCGAGTGAAATAATTTATTTATACAATAATAATACAATTATAATACAGTAGTTGATGTGCTCGGTGTTATATACAAAATACGTTTAGTTCTACAATTAATTGAATGGAATACGATAAAACACGAATTACGGTGCTATGATCATGCTCGGAAATGAAATAATAGTCCCTTACTGTGTCTTAAACTGATTCTAACCATGATCCTATCATATTAGTTGCTTAAAAATGGAATTCATGATGCTAACTTTTAAAAAATTTTCCCATCAGTAAATACTTATTTTTTTAATCCTTTTGGACCTCAAATAGCCCCAAAGCTAGTGAATAGAGAAAAAAGTGAAATTGGAAATTTCTCAATATTTCAATATATTGGATGAGAGCTGTGTATATTATAATGGTGGGGGCATTTGGTCGGTTTTCAATTTCTCATTTTCCCTTTTATATGGCGAGAAATGAGTGAGAAAGAGAGAGAGAAATAGAAAAAGAAATGTGTGGAAATAACATGAGAAGGATGAACTGGTCAGAGTGGCAGACCACCGCATGATAGGGACTGTTTTCCC
The DNA here is from genome assembly GCA_024678965.1 of Bradynema listronoti. NCBI lineage: Eukaryota > Metazoa > Nematoda > Chromadorea > Rhabditida > Allantonematidae > Bradynema > Bradynema listronoti. The sequence goes on from JANLNO010000006.1 coordinate 3,154,154, forward strand.
TCATCGTTTTTGTTGTTGATTTGTTGTTTTTTTGTTGTGTAAAAGGAGAGAAAAGAGAGAAAGAAAAAGAAGAAAATGAGGGTAGAGAGAATAAAAAGAAGAGATAGAAATGCATAGTACATAGAAATAATTAAAAAGAAAAAAATGAAGCAATGTGACGTGATGTATGATGTCTCTCTTCCATCTTTATCACATCGGCAATACCATCACTCATTCTCTTCATTCGCATCAACATTGTAGTCTCTGTATATTAAAAATGCATTACAAATACATAAAAAAATTTAGAATTAAAAACCAAAGTACGAATACGAAGAAATATTTAATAATAAAAAATAAAATTTGCACAAGATTAGCGACGACGGGAGAAAATAACATGGGAATTGAAAAGAAAAATTGGGCCGAGAAAGAAAGAACATCTTTTTTTGGTTCATCAGTCACGTGCGCTGCAATTTGAAAAGAGTATGAAAAAAGAAGGAAGAGAACAAGAGAGAGAGAGGGAGAGAGAAAGCGAGATGGCAAAGAGAGAAAAGGAAGCAAGAGATATAGGGGAGAGATAGAGAGAAAAAAAATAAGAAAAAGAAAATAGAGATAGAAAAAGAGGAAAAAAGAAAGACAAACGCCTAAATGAAAGTCGTAACAAACTATTAGGTAGGTCAGAAAGTTTTGATACACTTGTGTTTATACGTCAATAAAATTTTTTTATTATCATTGTTATGTATGATGAATATATGATTTAAAAGCCCGTTTTATGCAAACATTTTGGTATATAAAAGTTCGGTTTAGTTTAATTTATTGTAAAGTTATAAGTTTTCAAAGGAAGCTCATTATGTCAAAAAATCGTCAGACAATCAGCATGCTCATGTTTCACGAATTCAAGCAGTCAAGGCAGCCCGGAACATTTGCGCTACATTAGACAGGAAGACAACTACCCATATCACATGCCGCCGCTGGTTCGCGAAATTTCGTTCTGGCAATACACATCGAAAAGACAAGGAGAAATAGATGCTATTTGTATGGTTCCAAGCTCGAGGAATTGGGCTGGGAAGTTCTCAAGCACCCGCAATATAGCCCAGACATGTTCAGGTCTCTGGAGCAATTCCTGCGCGGACGCCACTTCACGCAAAATGACGAAGTCGAATTTAAGTTTTTATAAAATTTCTAACCAACCTAATATAAATAGCCGATTCAAACATAGTCAAGAAAAAAATGGGGTGCGTGCAAAAATATTCTTATCACAAGTCACACATACAAATAACTTTTACTGTAATATGTTTATATGTTTGTTGTGTCTTTACTGTATATTATTATGTGTGTGTTCTTTGCAATAGAAAATTGAAATTATAAATGGAAAAAAAACATTCGCAAATCAGCTGATCAAAACACAAATAAACACACACACATATGCAAATACACACACAACTGAAATTGTGCAACATACAATAATTGATATGTGACATACATATATGTGTGTACATGCATAACAAACATACAAATACATGGATATATATTTGTTTTTGTTTGATTTGTGTGTATGTGTGTGTGCACACATGACACAAAAACACATTTCTCAAAACTATTTTTTGTTTGTAATTTTGCGTTTTGTTTTTGGAGCAAAAGAGAAACGGTTTTTTTGGAAAACACTCAATGTTTTTCATTGCCATTTGTTTATTTATATCCTATACAACTATATTATATTGATATTGTACCAACTTGATTTTGTAAGCAGATTTTGGATAGTTATATTATTTTGACAGTTTGTAAATAATATTGTAAAAAAGGAAATAAAAACGAAAAAACGTGATGTTTAAAAATCGAATAGAAAAACACAAAAAATAGAGAAAATCGGCTACACAAATACGAAAAAATGTATAAAAAATATATTTATTGTATTTTTCTGATTGAATATCATAAAATAAATATTATTAATATCAGACTACTTTTTTTGTTTTTTTTGAGTATAATATAATTTATTTTAGCGTATTTTCTCTCATTTTTCTACCGTTTTTTATACTGTTTTATCGTAACTTTAAAATCGATTCAAGTTTTCTCCATCGTTCCCGCTTATTAGCCCAAAAAAAGCGTTATAATAAAAAAAAATTTTGGCTTAAAAAAATGTATCGTAACGTTAAGCTATTTTTCGATAAACAAAAAAATTTCAATTTCCATTTACAGTTACGAATAAACCAAACGTTACGATAGATTAAAAAAAACCGCTTTATTTGGCTTATTTTTATACTTTTTTTTGGTCTTTTAAAAAACCACTAAAAACCTTGAAAATGACCGTACCATTTGCCAAAAACGCAAATTGAAAAAATGGTTGAAAAAAGTTTTTAATAAACAAAAAGTGCTTAAAAATTAACTGCAAATCGATAATGAAAAAGTCGATATGAGAAATCGATAAATGGTAAGGGCATAAATGAAAAATCGATAATCAAATGGATTTTTTTAGTATCTATTCTAAATTCGTATAAATAAGCCCGGACATTGGATAAGCTCAGACTTATTCACACGAAATTAGTGTAATTTCGGGTAATCTTTATGGCGAGTCCTCTTTGGAACCCAAACTCTTGGGCAAATTTGGGTTTTTTTAATGGTTTTTTGAAAGATTATAAAGAAAAAATTATAAAGACCAAAAAACCTATAAAACCAAGACGAAAATAAGCTAAAAAATGGGATATTTTTGGAATGATTGGAATTAAATTTGAGAAGTAACTGAAAATCTCGAATTTTCTAATTTTTTAAATTTTTAAATGTTTTCCAACAGGAAACTAAAAAAAGAGGACTCGCCATAAAAATTCAAATCGCTTCTTTTGAGAGTAATTGTGTTGAGTCTTGTTTGTGGTTTCGCTTTAGAACAATTAACCTCATTTTTGAAAAAGTTTTTGAAAATGAAAAAATATTTTTTTATTAAATTTGACGTTCCGCAAATAAAAGTTAAAAGCAAAAAACAAAGCAAAGTAACGAAAATTCCAAAAAAAATTTTTCCACAATTTTTTTTTAAATCTATCCAATTTTTCAATTTTTATTATTTGGGCCAAAAAACAAAAAAAAAGACGAAAAAAGAGAAAAAACGAAAAATACTTCAAAACATAAATATTTGTGTCTGTCTACTTAATTTCACTAACAACATAAAACATTTGAGAAATATAATATGAAAAAAAATTATATTTTAGTGCCAAAAACAATTTAAAAAAATTGCGTTTTTTCGGAAAATTATATTTAAAAAAATGTCTCAGATTTATATTTGATATTTTCGTAGTATAATAAAAACATAAAATTAATTGGTATAAAATATACGATTTTGGTAAAACGTACAGAAATAATAGTAAATAATAGTATAACTCAACAATCAGTTGGTTAAATTGATCAATGATTTTGAATAATTTTTGAATTCTTTTTCAGGACGATGTGACAAAACGGAGCGAGACAAAATGGGAAGGGACAAAAAAAGTGTATGTAGAAATATATACAAATGTATATAGAATAATTATACAAACATAGTTTACATGTGTATAGGTTTTTTATTGGAGAAAAGATTGAAAAGAATCTTTGAAAACGTCTTAAAATTGAAACGAAATAGAAAAGATTTTTTCTTTTTTTAAATTGTATTTTTTAAATTTTTTTAGTGAGTCAAAAAAGAAGAAAAAGAAAAAAAAAGAAAGGAGAGTAAAAGAAAGAAAAGAAGAAAATGTGAAGAGAAAAAAAGTAGAAAAGATAGCAAATAAAAAGAGAAATCAGCTAAGTTTTGCTTTCCAATTGAACGACTTCTTTTCCTTTCCTACTTTCTATCTCATTATTTCTATTCTTTCTTTTTTTATTTTCTTCTTTTTTTCTTTTTCTTATTTCTTTTCGTTTTGATGTAAATGAAATGGAGAAAAATTTCAACGACAAAAATGAAAAAGTCAACAGCTGTTCCCGAGTCAAAAATTAAATTTCCTCCTTTTTTTCACATCTTTTATTTCCACAATTGTATTTTCTTCTCTTTTTGTCTATTCTTTTTTTATTTCTTTTTATTCTTTCCTCTTTTCATTTCTTTCATCAGATCATCTTTCTTTCAGAAATTGTTTTCTCAAAAAATTTAGAGCTCCTCTTTTTTGAGCAAACAAGGAAGAAAACACTAAGAACAACATACAAACATACATATAAAACACAAAAACGCGTTTTTAACACATTTTACATTAAATGCTCAAATAGAAAAATATAAAAACGAATTTATTTCAAGTCTATCTAAATGTTTATTTCAATTTAGATTTGAATGTTTTCTTTTTATAAGAAATGTTTGTCGGGTTTGGAATTGGATAAAAGAAATGATTTGTGCAAAAACTTTGTTTATATTTTGTTTATTTGTGAAACAAAAATTTTCCATAAAAACCTTCAATCACAAAAGAAAAAAAGCGAAAAAAATACAAATAAATCACACAAAAAACAATGGAAAAATTTTCAGAGAAATTTAAAAGATATTTGGAAAAATGTTTTTCAAAACAAAGTAAAAACAAAGAAAAACAAGCATGAGAAAAAATATCAAGAAAAACAGCAATAGCCACAGCTAATTAATGAATATGATCTATTAATGTTAATATATTGATAATTAGGGAATATGTGTTTACCTGCGATTATCATTATATATTATCATTAATGAAAATTGCAAAATTCCCGCCAAAAACAAAATCGAGAAAAACGAGAAAGACAAAATTATTTATGCATTTTCACTTTAAAACATTTCTCAAAAACATTCGGATTAACCTTTGACATACACACATGACACACATAGAACACATTTGCAATCGGTGAATAGTAAACACATATAAAACACACATGTACATAGAAGCATCTGCATTTTTTTTGTTGTGTTTATGTGCTTTTGAAAAACACGTGTTTTATTTTTGGGAATAAATTTGAAAATTTTTTGTTCTCTTTGACTGTATGACACAAAAAATACTGTAAATATAAAAAAGTTTAATGATATTATCAAAATAAATAAGCTACAGTTTCTCTAAACACAATTCTCCAAAAGAATATGCTTTTTTGACTTTTTAGACTTATAATATCGTATAAATGTAAAAAATTATTTTTAAAAAAAACTATTTTTTTAATTCGAAACATTAATTTGTTTTTCAATTAATTGGTAGAATTTGTGTAACATCGTCAAATCGTATAAATGTTGGAAAAAAAATTGTTACACAATTTTTAACTCAAATTTATGTACATATTTCGTGAATCCATACACAAATTTAGTAGTTCGTCAATTGTGTATATGCTTTAACTTTTTTTTTACTTTTTCACTCTCGGACTATTGTCGAAAAAAAAAGAAAAAGTACACTTTGTGCTGAGTTTTTCCGCTATTTTCGATGCATTTTCTCGACATTTTCGTTGAAATTTTCATATTTTTCAGTTGCATTGTGTATGTTTTGTATTAACTTAAAAAATACATATTCTCGAAATTTTCATCCTCCATTCACATGACAATTGACATACTTTTTTATATTCATATGTATATATACGAATTTACACCTACGTAATACACAGATTTAACATACAAAAAATGCATAAAATATAAATATGTATGCATTTTTAGTTGGCAAAAATGCTTTCATCTTTATGCTTAACTTAACCGTTTGGAAAAGTGCTTCATTTTTCTTTTTAAATTTTCTGAATGAAAAATGATTCATTATATGTATACTTTTATTTTGATAAAACAAAGCTGAGAATTCGAAAATAAAGTATATAAAAATAATTATAAAAATAAATATAAACGAAAAAAAAATATATTTGCACAAATAATATGTATGTGGTTTAATTGTAATTGTCACGCTACTATATTATTATTTTAAATAAGATTTTAATTAGGTGTTTACTGTATATTTATTTTAAAAAAGTATCTTTTACAATTTGGATACGATATTATAAAACTTTTTGAAGGTGAATTATTGAAAATAAATTAGTTTTACAAAAAAAGGAATAAATACAAAAAAAAAATTAATTTGAAAAGGCCGCTACGGGTCAAATCACAAATCCTTCAAATTTTTACAACACCAAAAACAATGGTTGATGACGATAAAAAGGAATTAGTAATTGTTGTAATTTTCATTATTTTTTTTTTCATTTTTTATTAGAAAAATGGAAAAAAGACGAATACAGTAAACATATTTTTTCGCATTTATCTATCGTAAAAATTGATTCTTGAAAAGTGAGTTGTTTTTTTCGTAAATAATTTTTCTTTCTCAAATACAGTTACATAATTTAGGCGGGATGTCAAATCCGAGAAGTGGCGAATTTTGATAAATAAAAGGAAAAATGTTCAGAAAAAAGTGAAACAATTAAGAATGAGAACGAAGAAAGATGGTATAAATATATTATAGAATGATGAAAAGTGATTTTTCTTCTCACTCTAAAATCCTCGAGACAAAAAAAATGCCGCCAATTTTTGATGAAAAAAAGCTTATGCAAAATTACAATAATAATGTGCACAGCAATGCGTTTTACTGCGAAAATTTTACAATTTTCAGAGAAAATCCTAAATACAAAGTATATAATTGGGAGAAAATTGTAAGTCATTTCCAAAAAGATAAATACCGTTGATTCTAAATTTAAAAATTTAGACAAAATTGGGATTTGAAAAAAATTAAATTAAAAACGATTACAAATACAAATTTTCATTAAAAAATTAAATTTATAAAAATTTACTGTAAATTGCAAATAGGAAAGAATATACAATGGAACTTGTTATTTAGCTTAAGAATAAATAAAAATTTTATGCTTTTAAGCTTATTTGACAATTATCGTCATCAAAAGATAAATATCACATCACAAATCCTTGTGAATTTTCATCATCAACTTGAGATCATTTTAACGAATAGATGGATAGTAACATAAAATCATTTTAAAATCATTTTATCTTGTTATTTTTTACGCATTATTTTCAATTCAACAATTTATTCTGATAAAATGTTGTTGTTGATTTTTAATTAGGTATTTTATTTTTACGTATCCGTATACTTTACATTACATATCCATACACGCATACATACGTGTACATGCATATGTATTTTAATTCCACTGTACATACATGTACGTTTAAATTAAGTGATTTGTTGTTATACATAGTCTACATTTATGATGTGCACATAACCATAACAACATTGCGATTGTTGTTATTTGTTACTGCTCACTCGCACAGCTGATCGGAATTGTTAAAATTAACAACAAATCTGTCGTTCTTTTCACGTTCATTTACGTAAAATTTTTTTTGTTTTTTATGCTTAACGAAAGCATAAAATAGGGAAAAATATATAAGTTATGTCATTTCAATGTCAGTTAAGACATTCCAATGTCTTAACTTTCCTTTTTACTCAAATCTTTAAGCTTACGCAATGGGCATATAAACCAAAGAATATATTTTTTTAAACATTTAAATTACACAATTATATGTAATTAATGAGGATTTTTTAAATTACCAAAAAATGCATACATATATATGTAAATGTAATTATTTATTGAAAAATAATTTTTGAATGTAAAATGGAAGAAATCGATTTAATATGTCCGTCCACATTCTATAACTACATTTATCATTTTCCAAATTCATTTTTGTTAAAAATTTTGTTGCAGTAACAAAATAAAATGTAAAAAAGTTCACGTGAATTTCTGCCTCATCTGAAGTGTGTAATAAAAATAAAAATTTATTAAATTTCTTAAAATATCTGAAGAAATAATTCTCAGTAATAATTCTGAACTATTTTCTAAACGACTTGTGAAAGCAGGAATTCCCAAAAAATATGGAAACACCTAGATGGGGTCGGGGGTGGAACTGAACTTTATCCCAAGCGAAGTGAAACCTATCGCTCAACCACTAGGCCACTGCCCCCCATTGTTATTATTAAATTGCTGTATTATGACTACTTTAGTGTACCTATAGTACCTGTTTGTCCAATAAATTATTATTATTTATTATTATTATTTATTTATTTTTTATATGGCTAGAAGTAAACCAAAATTTTTTTTTGTTATATTTTTTGATTCTTATCATTCATTTCAAGCATAAAAAATCTTTGTTTCAAACTTTTTTTCATGGCCAAAATGAAAATTTTTTAATTTGTAATCTAAAAAGAATAAATAAATTTCTTCGTTCAAACTTCGTTTTTTGATCCAAAAATATTTTTCTGATAAATTGGTAACCTCATTCTTTAACTTAAAGATAATATTATTACAATGATATTACCAACAAGATGATGCATTGAAATTTGTAGCAATGTGACATCATTTTTTATTATCAAATTTTAAAAATAAAAATAGTAACTGTAACATTACAATTTTAAATGAAACAAGAATTTATGTAAGTAAAAAATATACAATAATAACAATTTTTGCCCGCTACTTCATGTAATTTGTAAGATTGGGAAAATCTCAAAATGCAATGGCATATTGCAATAAATAAGAAAAAGAAAGTGGCTTTTATCAAAAATTACCGTTACTTATTCATACATATTAGGCAAAGATGTGATAAATTTATATCGTAATATAAAAAACCATTGATAATATTATTTTTTTTTTGACTAAACAATTAAATTGAATTTAAAATAAAAGTGCAAACTAAATAAAAAGCGATAGAAATAAATTTTTTTTAATTTTTTTCTTAATTGTTGATCGAATAAAAATTAAACCCATTAAAATTGTTGAAAATGAAATTTTTCATTTGATCGTCCATTTCGAAAAAAAAAATTTTTTTTAATTTATTTTAAATTATGTAAAATATATAAAAAATTATATTTAATTGTTCAATTTATATTTATATCAAAGCTCAAAATCATTGATCAAATAAACACAGATGGCAAATACACATTGATATAAATTTATGTTGGGAATTCGTGTGGGTTCACACTTAAATTTTGTGATTTGAAAATAAATAAAAATTAAATAAAATATATGGTAAATGGAGTAAAATGCGAGTAAATAAAAACTGTTACATATCCATTTTATTCTTTTCACTAAGTATTAAGCCTTCCTATCATGTATTTTTTTCTAATCTTTTAAAAGTTTCTTCTTTTCACACCATCTTGTTAAAATTTACATATACTGTACATAAGTACATTAATATAAGTTATGGTTAAATCTAACAACAAATTTTAATTTTGATTCTGGTTAATTCTGACAACGGTATACTGAACCAAATTAGGCAAAAATGACCGTCACATTTCTAAAATTACAATTAGTCTCTGGTGTTTTGTATTTACCATTTTTAACTTTTTTCTTAGTTTCACATTTACTGCATACATGTTTACACATTTTTTTCATTTTTTCTTTTGTTTTTTCGTCTAGCGGTTAAAGCTAGTTATTTAACAGGCTTCTTCTTAAGCTTTCAAGCGAGCCGATTATCTTCGTGGTACAACTAAGCTAGTCGGGCTTAAACGTTAGCGTTACTCAATTTTATTTCGATAAAATTGAAAACAATTTTAAGAATACATGCATATATGCATAAAAAATTTTACACGATACAAAACTGTATTATTAAATTTAGGTGCATATAAGCATAAATACATTATTTTATAATTAAGTGTGCAGAATTTGAGTATATAAGTGACTAGATACGATAATTAAATACCTTTATATCCAATTTGTATGTTTGGATGTATGTATAAACATACATAAGTACCGATTATATTTTAAAATATGTATTTCTATGTGTAAAATAATTTTTGACATAATTTTCTTTTAATAAAATAATAAAAAAATAAAAATAAATTTAAAAACAAACCTATAAAAATAAACATACAAAAAATATACATGTATGTTTGTACATATATTAAAATAAATTTAAAAATATACACGCTTTTTTATGTTTTTTGTGTATTTTAATATGCTTATTTGGAAATAATTAAATATTTTTCAGAGAAAATATTTATCATTTTAAATATTAAAAAACAAAATTTAAAAAATAATTTTATTTACAAAATCCAATTTGTTTTCTTTATTTTTATGCGTTACGGTAATTTGGGGCCTAATTAACTTTCACACACAGAAAAAATTAGAAAATAGTTTAAAAAAAAGCTTTCGCATTTTTTTTAAATTGAATTAATTGTGTTAAAGAAAGTAACTAATTTCAAAACCAAAAATGCTAATGATTAATTTAAAGCATTTTTTTCATCTCCATTTATTACACTTTTAATTGGATATTATATTCAATACAATAATTATCGATTAAATTTAAATGTATTTATCAAAAAAATTTATTTTTAATCAAATTTATTGTAAAAATTGTTTATTTCATTAATTTAATTTATTAAAAAGTGTATTTTATTTTTATTTTTATTTACCTACTTTTAAATTTTTTGTCTAAATTCTTTCAATTTTTATAAATTATTATTTATATAATAATTGTTATGATACGATTAATAATACATTTTTTAAAACTCGTAAAAAAAACTTGTGAGAAAATGCATGCATATTGAGAAAAAGCTAGACAATACATTTTAATGGTATATCAAAAACGCGTGAGCTTTTCCATTTTTTTCCGTTACTGTTCGTTATTTGTTACAATTTTTTATTTGTTTTCTATATTCACTAAGCATTTATTTAACTTTTTTTTCTGGATTTTACCACACATTTATTTTTTTTCTGCTTTTTTAATTTGATTTCTAACAATAATTTATGATTTATTTTTTTCTATACAGTCGACGCCCCCATTAACATAACGCCAAGGGACTGCGCGTTAACTATGTTAATGGGAGCGTTATGTTAAGGGGGCTAATGGGTGAAAACCAACCAAGCTGCCAAAACGATTATGTTAATGGGAGGTTTATGTTAATGGGAGCGTTATGTTAAGGGGGCTAATGGGTGAAAACTAACCAAGCTGCCAAAACGATTATGTTAATGGGAGGTTTATGTTAATGGGAGGTTTATGTTAATGGGAGGTTTATGTTAATGGGGGCGTCGACTGTACATACATATTTTATTAAACATAATATTTCAAAAATTAAAATTCTAAAAAAAAAATTAAATTTATGCATTTTTGTTTGTCTCCATTTTGACGAAATCACATTGAAAATTACATCATTTATTTTTTATTTTTTTGTTTTATTTTGATTTGTAGTCAATATGAGAAATAATAATTTTTTTAAAAGTCGTTTAAAAATTATTATTTAGGTATTCATTTTTGTTCATTTTTTAATTTAATTTAAATTTTAAATTTTTTCTGCATAAAACTTATTTTGTACATATATTACGGGCAAATCTGAATTTGACCAGGATGAAATTCAAATTTGCCCAGTTAAATTCAGATTTGTCCGTAACACTTGTATATCATAAACTCATAAATAAAGGGACATGTCTAATAATCACAATTGATATCAATATGATTTATTATCATTCATAATATATACGTTCACAACACATTTTTTGCTTTCTTTTTTTTGTTCTCTTTGCTTTTTCTTTTTGCTTTTTTATGTCAAATTTTTTTACTTTTTAACAGACAAAATTTTTTTTTTTCCTTTTTTCTCTTTACTTTTTTTCTTATATCATTCAAAGCTTAAAAAATTAAGAAAAGATTTTTTTAAATTATAAATTTTTAAATTAATTAATAAACTGTATAATCGCACTTTTATGCAGGTTGAGAAAAAATTATACCGTCACACATACAGTCACGTTGAAATATTTTTTGTTGTGATTGATTTGATTGATAGTTGATCGAGTTGATAATAAAGAGGATAATGTAATAATAATAATGATAATTGTCACACTAATAAAAGAATATTTTTGATAATTAATTTGAAGTAAAAATTTAAAAAATTTATCGATTTTTTTTTGTTTTAATATCAATTTTATTCTATAAATTGAGAATTTAAAATGATTTTGCAGAAATTTTTCTTGTTTGGTTCATCGCGAAAAAGAATATGGTTTCTGAACGAGCACAAAAAGGACTCAAAATACCGTCGTTGAGTAGCGGTCAGAACAAGCTCCACAACGAGGATCCTTATCATCACGAGGAGAACGCCGAGGTACGCATTACTGCCTAATTTCTGTAGTCACATAATACTGGATGGACTTATATTTAGGGCTATATCAAGCTCTCATCGGCGGACAATGTGCTCTGTGACGATTTAATTAAGGAGAAATTTGCCTCAATCGATTGGAGCCAATTCGACACGAATCAATTATTCGTGTACCCGCGTGGCGGCGGCGAACTAAGGCGAGTCCCATTTGCTTAGGCACAATTTCGTAATCACCCTGGTTTGATAATGATCTTTGCACTTGGGTCATTTCAATTAATGTGCAATTCTTTTAGTACCTTGGATTGTGCCGCGAAATTCATTAATAAATTCTGCCGAAAAGGACTTCCGCCCATTCCCACAGACGAGGTTCGTCATTAACACTGTACAAAATCATATTCTATACTTTATCGTGTTCCTATTTTCATAGTTGGTCATTGTGCCGGGCGTCACGACCGGCGCGGACCTCTTGGGTCAAATTCTCTTCGATCCAGGCGATATCGTACTCGTCCCGGCACCGTACTATTTTCGTTTTGCCAATGATTTTGGCGAACGTGGCCTGGTCCGCATCGGTGTCGTACCGGCGCTATCCGCCTGCGGCCGGCACACGGAACTTCGCGTGGAGCGCTTCGAGCAGGCTTATCAGGACGCACAGAAGCTGGTATTTTGTTTTAATATACTGTAAATTTCACTATTAATTATATTTATTTTAGGGAAAAGTTCGTGCCGTGACCTTAGTGAATCCACAAAATCCTGAGGGTGGAATTTTTTCGCTCGAGGAGCTTAGACCAATCATCAAATGGGCACTTAGGTACGATACACAATTTTTTTTTGCCTACTAAAAATGACAATAATACGGTTTTCAGCCGAGATTTGTATGTGGTCCTTGACGAGATTTATGACCTCGTCATTTATGATCCCACATCAGGAGCCCAATTTCAAAGCGCAACCGAACTCTTTGATACTCCAAAAAGTCGACAAAGGCTCATTTGGTTGTGGGGTCTAAGCAAGGTAAGAAAAGTTTTAAAAACTTTTTGACTTGAGCTGTATATGAATGAAGAGATTTAAGAATTTCTCGTTGCCTGGCCTTCGCTTTGCGCTATTGTACACGCCGAATACGGTGGTGAGAATGGCGTGTATGCGTTTTCTTATGCACCATCTCCCCAACACCACTACACAGTTTATCGCCCGCCAGTTTATGGGCGATCACGGTAATATTTCACAGATCCAAAAGACATACAAACATTTTTTTACTCATATTCAAACAATTTTAAATATCGTAGATTGGGTGGAGAAAACGTTCATTCCCGAAAATTTGCGGCGGCTTCACGAAGCATGCGATACCGTAATGGCGGTGCTCGACCGCGATGGTGTACCGTATATTCGGCCACGTGCTGGCTTTTTCATTCTTATGGACTTTTCCAAGGTAATAAGATAAATAAGATTAGTTTTAAAATTAGCCCTGGACTTGTTAAACTCGTATTGGATTATTCCATTACTCTAAGCTTTATTTTAGTTCCTCGACGCACCCACCTTCGAAGCTGAACGCCGCCTGCATCAACTGTTTCTCAAAAACAAAGTGATAATCAGTGCCGGCGAGACAATGCTGGCACCGAAGCCAGGCTATTTTCGACTCGTATTTTCAAGCGTCCACCGCGTGGGACTCGTTAAGGGTTGGTAGTTATGGTTAAAACTTTATCTTTGTTAAAGACCGGTCCAAAAGTTGGCTAAAAATTTTGAATTTTTCGAAAGGCTTCAAAATTGTGGAATTTTTAAAGACTTGGATCTATAGACAAAAAGTTATTTAGCGTTGGAAAGAATTAGCGCCACGCTGACTCAACAACAAGCCAAATGTATTACATCAGAGGAAAACGGCACGATAATCTACCAAAACGATGTGAATCGTTCCGATTCGGGTGCCGAGTCCGGTTCCGGTCTGGAATACGATGATGACGAAGAGCCGAACGGATTCAACGAGTCCAAAAATGGCGAGGAACACACGACAACAATTGTAGAGCCGGTCGCACTGCCCAATGGGACCACTGGACGCAAAATTATTCATCTCAAGTCCGTTATTGAAAGCAATGAACGATAGGGCCTCGGTGAGATTATCGAAAAATTGTTAAGACTATTTGGATCGACTTATAATCTCACTATAATATCAAGTGGTACTCAGAATTCATGTGGGTTATTGCAAGACATCCAGAAATCACTTAAAAAATTACATACATACATTATATGTACTTATGACTTGTATTCCTATTTAGATTATTTAGATTATTTAATGCATTGAAATTTTAATTTTACCTTATTTCAAATCTTTTTATTGAATCCTATAAATTATCATGAATTTAAAATTAATAAATTATCATGAATTTAAAATTAATAAATTTTGAAATAATGAAATTTTACGAATAAACACAAAATACATATCATATACTTTCATTTAAACTAATAAGCTATATTTATTCATTCTTCCAACGTATTGTTTTGTTTTCAGTTTTAAAATTGAATTCAAATTGGCGCGCTTTTGCAAAACACAAATTAAGAAATGCTGAAATTTCTAAAAAAAATTTTCTTTTGCTTGCTTTTGTGGAGCGATCATGCGCTTTTAATCGCCTCCCCAGGCCATTCTTTTACTCGTTAGAAATTACTCTTTCGCTTAGTTTTAAACTTTTACTCCCCTTCTTCCCGCCCAACTCTTCCCTTTCTAATTCAATCTTTTAATTTTCAAATTTTTTTTAAAATAAAAATAAATAAAAAGAAATTTTCATATTTTACAGTTATTTCTAACTACATCTCCACGTCTTTTTACGTCATTTCCTTTTGTCCTTACAACATTCAGAAAGTATTTATCATGTATAAATAAGATTATTACTATTTTTGTTTTTGTATCTTTAATATAGGAACTCTTATTCTTACTATTTTTCAATTTGAGGAAAGTTTAAAAAGAGTTCAATGCTTTCACACATTTTTAATCGTATAATTTTTTATCTTTTTAAGCTTTCCGATTTTATCTTACGATAAGTGAAGAGAAATGGCATTTGCTGCTGTTGCGCCACCCGAGCCCCCGGTTTATAACATGGAGAATGCCCCTGGATCGACTAAACGCGGAATTCGTGCTATTTTATTGGGTCCGCCCGGCTCGGGAAAGGGCACACAGGTGAGAGATAATTTATTTAATTTATTCTTTTCCTTCTTTCTCATTCTTCTCCTGCTCTCATAGTTTTATGTGAAATTGTTTTATTGGGTTTACTTTTATGCGTTCGCAGGCGACGAACCAAATCCGACGGGTTTTGGAAAACTTTATTGGAATAATTACATTTGTACTTCGCCTAAAAATTCGCAAAATACACGTAAAACATATCCATTAATTTTAATTATTTATGGAAAATATTTTTGATGGCTCCGTTACTCCAAAATATTATCAGGGATAATCTATTAACTGATCTGTTTTTATTTTAGGCGCCCAGACTTGCCGAAAAATTTTTCGCCTGCCATCTTTCATCAGGTACAAAATTATACATTTATCATTGTTGCCCGCGAATGTAATGACGCAATTGTTTAGGCAATCTGTCCATAATTTCATATGCATATGTCAATTTAACTTTGCAATGATAGCAATCATTTATCTAATCCATAGCTGGCTTTTAGGCGACATTCTTCGCGCCGAAGTCCACTCGGGCTCCGCGTTGGGCAAACGTCTTAAGGAGACGATGGAGCAGGGCAAACTCGTCTCCGACGACACCGTCTGCGAACTTATTGACAAGAACCTAGGTCGGGCGGAGTGCCGCAACGGGTACATTCTCGACGGATTTCCACGTACCGTGGTTCAGGCGGAAAAGGTAACGCAGTTTTGGTTGGATTTTATATTGAAGTTTTTTTACTTCAAGCGTAGATTATTCGCTAAAATTTTGTTCAACTTATCGTTAATTTATGACTTTAACTTATTTTTATTTAAACTTTTTCAATTTTTAGTTGGACAAATTGCTAAAAAAACGCAATATGCCGTTGGACGCGGTGGTGGAATTTGCCATCGCGGACGAGCTGCTCGTGAAGCGTATCACCGGTCGACTATTTCATTTGTCCAGCGGACGCTCCTATCACACGGAATTTAATCCGCCAAAGGTGCCGATGACGGACGACGTGACCGGTGAGCGGCTTGTCCGACGCTCCGACGACAACGAGGAAACGCTACGCAAGCGACTCGTCTCATACCATACGCAGGTATGGGAAAAAAATTTTCGAGTTGGATTGATGAGCGAAATCTAATTTAAATAAAGAAATTCACAGTCAATCATATTTTTTATTACATGTTTAAAATTCAATATTTTCTTTTGGGCATATTATTATTTTCCTTTTTGAATTAATGTTACACATTAAATCTAATATATATATATATATTTTTTTTATTTATTGGACAAACAGGTACAATAAGTACACTAACGTTGTCATAATACAGCGAAATTACAAAGATAATAAGAAAGATAATAATAAAGTCAATAAAACTTTTGGTTTAATTATAACAATAAGGAAAGAAAAGAAAAGAGAAGTACAATTAGAAAAAAAAAGAGAGAAATACAATTATTCATTAATTTATTCCAAATACAATTATTCATAAATCACTTCTTCACCATAAGCCTGGGTTTTGGGGATTCCCGCTTTAACAAGTCGTTTAGAGAATACTTTTGAATTATTACTGAGAATTATTTTTTCAGATATTTTATTCCAAGGATTAATTGTTGTTCTGACAAAAAAATTGTGATTTTTGGCAGAGGTATTTTGATTTCGCAATAATATTCTATTACTTATAATATTTTTTTGGAAGCACATCCAGGGATCAAGATGTGTTGAATGAGTCAGGATTCTATATACCATAGTTAAATCAAGTAAAGTACGTCTACTTTTAAGGTCTTGTAAATTACATATTTTAAGTCTTTCTTCATACTTAATTTTTTTGGGTAATTTGATTCCACATTTCTTATATATCTTAATAATTTCTTTATTTCTAATTGTAGGAGCACATAGATAACACTTAACACTTAATGTTCTCTTTATAACGCATCGAAGCTTAATTTTTCAATTATTTTTTGGCTATTTAGTAAAGTATAGATTCATATATAATTATAATTATTGTAAGAGCTGTTTCATTCTATGCGTTTTTCTTTACAGACGATTCCGCTCGTCGACTACTACCGCCGACGCGGCGTGCATCATCGCGTGGACGCGTCGTTGGGCATCGGCGAGATCAACGAGAAAATCGACTCGCTTTTCAATAGTCTCACCGCCAAAAAGAAAAAGTTTTTCTTCTTCTAATGGAGTGATGATTATTTGAATTGATTAGAGAAAATTGGAATGAAATAAAGTCGGCGCGACCAATTTGGAAATTATCAATTAAAATATTTTTGTTTATGACTATCTTATATATTGCCTTTTTTTCTTATTATTTTTTCTATTCGGTACCGTGCCGTACCCAATTCCGAGGTCATTAAATAAACAGGATTCCATGAATCACATTTTAATTAATTCTAAGTTAGCCATTTCATATTCATTCATTCATTTTTTCCTTTGAGGTGATTTGATTTTAATGAATTTTGTATAGGAGATATTTTTTTTTTATAATTTCTTGCCTATTTCACTAAATTCCTCTGAAAAACAAGTGATTGTAAATATATGCGATGATATTTATATAATTTTCGTGGAAAAATAATTTCATTTTTTTTTTAAATTTTTTAGACTGTTATAAGTGCCGTCCGAAATTTGAATAAAATGCTATTAGCATTTTATTAGGTTGAGGCAAAATTTTTTACCCATCCGTAAAAAAATTTTTTCTACGATAGATAGAGACGCAGGTTTTTTTGCATTTTGTAGAGCGTTATCGATTTGTGGGAGA
This sequence comes from Bradynema listronoti, assembly GCA_024678965.1. Taxonomy (NCBI): domain Eukaryota; kingdom Metazoa; phylum Nematoda; class Chromadorea; order Rhabditida; family Allantonematidae; genus Bradynema; species Bradynema listronoti. Next base: position 3,172,028 of record JANLNO010000006.1, read on the forward strand.
CGTGTTTCAGCGATTTTTAAAATTTTCATTTTTAGCATTTTTATGGAGGAAAATGCAACGAAAAAAGTACATGTGGCTGAGCATTTTTTTCGGAGAGTGATCCGATGGACTTGAAACTTTTGCTATAAGTTCCTCTTACATACACTATTACACTCTATAAATTTGAACCTGATTGATTGGATAGAAGCCGAGTTATGAAACTTCAAAAAACGAAAAAAATGCGGAAATTTGTCAATTTTAAGGTTTTTTGAAGTTTCATAACTCGGCTTCTATCCAATCAATCAGGTTCAAATTTATAGAGTGTAATAGTGTATGTAAGAGGAACTTATAGCAAAAGTTTCAAGTCCATCGGATCACTCTCCGAAAAAAATGCTCAGCCACATGTACTTTTTTCGTTGCATTTTCCTCCATAAAAATGCTAAAAATGAAAATTTTAAAAATCGCTGAAACACGTCTCCCACAAATCGATAACGCTCTACAAAATGCAAAAAAACCTGCGTCTCTATCTATCGTAGAAAAAATTTTTTTACGGATGGGTAAAAAATTTTGCCTCAACCTAATATATATATGGGCCATAACTTAGTTAAAACCCCAATTTTTGGGCTCTCTTTTCATTCAATTCGTTTCAGAATTTTTTGCTGAATCGACTGGCATATGAATTTTGGGGAATTCAACGAGTATATTTGAATAGAAATTGGGCCATAGGCACAAGTCATAACATCAAATTTTTCATTTTAACGAATTTTGTATGGGAAATATTTTATTCAAATTTTGATCATTTTTTTCGCTCATTCCAATGTTACGCCTAGGTACACTAGGCTCTTTTTCTCCAATTCAATTCGACTCTGCTTTGTTAGGTCAATTTGATTTTAGGCCCCATTCAATTCGCAATTCATCAGATTTGATTTTAGGCATAAAATTTAAAAATTTGATTGTTTTATCTTTTTCAATTATTTAATTAATCCTTCTTTTTTCCTATTCATTTTTTTAAAAGTTGTCTCAATTCATACTTAAAATTTTTTGATTAAGTGGGAAAAATTTGTTGGGTGCCCATCTAAAAAAAGTGGAATATTCAACTTTGCAAATTTCACTCTTTATATCATTTTTTAATTTTTCCACTTTTTTTTACGTTGTGTTATGCCCAAAAAACTGAAAGGCTTAACGCTCAAAAAAGCTCAATTTTCGCCTGAAATTTATCTACAGAGAGATTTCAATGGGTTTTATTATTATATAAAAAATGATATAAGAAGTTCTTTTTTTAAAGTTGAATAACTTTTTCATTTATGAACCAATTTTGATAAAATTTCAGAAATAGACATAATTTTTTTTATGAGAATATTTTTAACAGAAAAATTTTTTGCCGCGCGCAAATGTCACGCGGCAAAGAATGAACATTTTTGAACATTTCTTGATGGAAAATTTTTTTTTCTATTTTAGCTAAGGGTCATTTTATAATTATTATATAATATAAGCAGTGTTGGGACTTGACTCTCACGTGACTCCGACGGCAGTCATTATTTTGGTTCATTTGGAGTTATCTGGGTGTGGTGCATTTTAACTCTTAAATGTGACTCACCGATCTGAAGGCATTTAGGGAGTCGGAGTCGTTTAAAAAGTTAAATCCCATCAATAGGTCATATTAAGTATTCTAGTAATCAATATTCTTCTACATTTTTTTTCATTGGGACATATTTGATTTAAATAAAGTTTATTATACTTTTATTTTGATTATTTTTACTCGTATTCAATCGATTGATTCGATTCGATTTTTGATTTTATTACTTAATTTTACTATTATATTTTACTATTATATACGAGGCCCGCCTACGGCCGTCCTTCAAGCCTCTCTGTGTTTTATTTAAATTGCTTCAGCAGGCCTAATTTTTTGCTAAAACCCCCTTCGTGGCTCTGTACAAAATTAAATGTGTATACTATATTGTCAGTATTAGATTCAGCGCACGATTAAAAATTTTCAGCAGCTTTGGCTGCAATTTGAAAATTAGATTCCAAAGTGGTCCTGCGTAGAATCAAGAAGGACCGGATTAAAAAACTGATTGCGCCATTGTCTAAGTGACCCAGAAAACTCCGGGTCCCATTTTTCTTTCTTATAAAAAATTATTTGCCGGATACTTTGAATTCCAAGTTATATTTTCATTTAAATTTTAGTCTTATAAATTTTCACAAATTTTTTGTGTAATAATTTTACTTAATTTTCGTTGTTTTCAGACTCATTACATTTTTATTTTTTGAAACGAAACCTTAAGAAAGAAAAAGAAATATGGCGCCTACGATTCCCGCTCAAGTGGATATGATTTGGACTGAGCTTTATAAGGGCCTAGAGCTTATCTATAAGACACAAGACAAAGTACCGCCCCAGCGCTATATGGAACTATATACGTGAGACAATTTTTTTATTTGGATTTTTGATATTTTTCTTGAAATTCTGATCTTAGTTTTTCATTTGGATTAGGCTTAAATTGGATTAGGGAAAATAAAGCTGTACAAGAAATTTGGCTTAAACGAGTGGATTTTCGGACCGGTTTTTTTCATAGGTTCGATCCGGCTCGGCATAGCCACGAGTTTTCAGCCATTTTAACCTATTACTTTTGTAGATTCGTCTTTAATTTTTGCACACGCCACACCAACGATGAGTCGGATTTGGACAACAACAGGGACGAAGGCTCGTCGTTGGCGATACGCACTCGCTCAGCGCGTCAGCCCGCTTCACAGCCCGCATTCAACTCGACCGGCGCCGAATTCATCGGCAAGGAGCTGTACGAACGACTTCAGCAGTTTGTGGGCGAATATGCGCGCGTTTTGCTCAAGGTATATCAACCTTTTTTTTTTTAGGACGGATCAATTTCAATTGATGTTTTTAATCTTCTCTATTTTTATATATGTATTTTAGTCGTGTAAAGGCCTGCAGGGAGAGGACCTGCTCGCTCAGTACACAATCGTCTGGAAGAAGTTTCAGTTTAGTTCCACGGTGGTTAACGGCATTTTTGCTTATCTAAACCGACATTGGATTAAGCGCGAAATGGACGAGGGAAAACAGGACATTTATGAAGTTTATAATGTAATTATTTTTCTATTTTCGCTTTCATTCGATGGTTTTTAATAGGAAATTAATCTATTTGAATAAACAGATGTTTTGGGCCTGCTTGGCCTGGTATGTTTTCTCCCAATGTGATTCGGGATTTTTGCGCTTAGCTCGGTAATATTTGCGGCATAAGCTAGCGGTCTGAAAACGATTTTCAGCATTGTCTATGGCTCGATACGCGTCGAATATATTATCGAATCTTGGGCAAATTACTGGCATTTTAATTTAAAAAAAAAAAAATTATATTTATATACATATTTCATTCTCCAAATTTTGCGGGTTATTTTTTTTCAGTTGGCTGTTGTTTTATGGAAAAACATCATTTTCGATTATCTTCGCAATAATCTCACCTCGGCCATTTTGAATTTGATTCGCGTGGAACGCAACGGCGAATGCATTACGACCAGTCTTATCAGTGGCGTTATTAGCTCCTATTGTAAGTGAAGAAATTTTTTGTGCTGAAGAGGCCGAGGTATTCGCATTTTTGTTGCTAGGAGGCGAGCCTAAGCTATTAGGGCAATTTATTTATTCTTGGACTTAACTTTCCATTTTTTTTCTTTAGTTTATACGGCTCTTAGAATGCAGAGATTGGATTGAGCCTAGAAAATGGGTCATTTATAGGGTTAGGAATGGGCCAATTAGAAAATGACGCATTTATGTATAATTTTTTTTTTCTGAATTTTTTAGTGGAGTTGGGAATTAATGAGCCGGAAGCGCCGGCATCATCGTCCTCGTCGTCGTCGTCGTCGGCGGCGGCGGTTGGCAGCATTTTGCCGGGCGTCGTCTCCAACACGCGTCGTCTTGCCGTTTATCGCCAACATTTTGAGGCGAATTTTATCGAAGACACGCGCAACTATTATCGCACCGAGTCCGCCGACTTTTTGCAGCTTAACACCGTTACGGAGTATTTGAAAAAGGTAAAACTTCAATTGTGAACGAATTGGATTGGATATATTTCGAATATGGTGGCTAGAAATTGCTCAGTTTATAGGCTAGGAATATTGTTGGGTTTAGACTAGAAATGTTTTTGAAAGGGCCATTTAAGTAATAATAAAGTAGATGAAAGTTGATAGTATTAGTTTAGGAATTGAATAGGATTAAATTATAAATTAGAAGAAAGGTTGTAACCTTTTTTTGTAAGCCAATAAAAAACAAATAAACTAGGATTTAACCTCTATAATAATTATAATTAATTAAATATTTATTATATGTAATTAATTAATAGATAAAATTTGATAGCCTAAAAATTGGTTGGACGAAATGAATTAAGCGCCTAAGCCAAAAAGAAATACCTAAGTTAGAATTTAACCGCTACAATAATTATGATGAGTTATAGACCTTATATTGAGCGAATATTCGCTTTTTTAAAGGCTGATTTATACACTTTAAATTTAATTAGAATAATTTTGCGTAGGTGGAATGTCGTTTGAACGAGGAACGCGATCGTTGCGAGCTCTATCTGGACAATTCAACACAGGAGCCGTTGGCGCGTACGCTCAACGACGTGCTCATTCACCAGCATTTGGAATTATTTCACGGCGAATTTGAGGCGAGTTTTATTGACTTTTAACTCAAAATAGGATCGTGCGAAAAATTGTATGGATAACATATCATTAAATAGGCTATGAATCCAACAAATGAATTGTCGTGTTTTTCAGACACTTCTATTCAATCAAAAGGACGAGGACTTGGGTCGGATGTTTGCGTTATGCGAACGTGTACCGAATTCACTCGATCGGATGAAAGCGATTTTGGAGGCGCACGTGGAACGCGAAGGCAAAGAGTCCATTGCGAAAATCGCCACTACGGCTGTGAATGTACAAAGAATTTTGTGATTGGAATGGAATGAAATTGAAATGGGTTGAATGGAAGAAGGAATCGGAATGTGCATTGGATAAGATTGAATATTGAACTGAAAATGGAATAGAATTGAGTTGAATGGAATAGGTCGGATTGAATTGAATTATGCACTATCGAATTCATTTAGTCATTTAGATTGATTAAAACTTTGTAAATCGAATAAGCCCTAACCCAGTTTAATAATTATTGTTTCTCTAGGACCCGAAGCAGTATATAACGATGATTTTGGACGTGTATCGACGCTTTAATCAACTCGTCACAAATTCGTTTCGCAACGACGCCGGCTTCGTGCAGGCCATGGATAAGGCGTTTACCTCATTCATCAACAACAACGCGGTCACCGCGGCGGCGAACAGCGTCGCCAAGTCGCCGGAGCTGCTGGCCCGCTACACGGATCAGCTATTGCGCAAAAGCGCCAAAAACCCGGAAGACGGCGAAATGGAGGATTTGCTCAATCAAGTGGTGAGTACAACGTTGTCAGAGGTCTTTTACTCGTTGATTATTGTTTCTCTAGGACCCGAAGCAGTATATAACGATGGGGACTGGCCTTTTACATCGTTTGTATTGTATTTTTTAAATTCTAGATGATTGTCTTCAAGTACATCGAAGACAAGGACGTTTTCCAGAAATTCTACTCGAAAATGTTGGCGAAAAGATTGGCGGGCGAGTTGTCCGCCAGCGACGAGGCCGAGTCGACGATGATCGCCAAGCTGAAACAAATGTGCGGCTTTGAGTACACGTGCAAACTGCAGCGTATGTTCACGGACGCGGGACTCAGCAAGGATTTGTCGGAAAAGTATAAGCAACAGGTGAGAGAAGTATATTTGTTATTGCGATAGTTCTCAGCTCGGCGCCACTTCCCCTAGAAGATTGCTGGCCTTTATATAATGGAGAATGGGCTCTCCATTCATTGATGCATTGAGCTGGCGAATAGTCATTTATTCATTGAATATGACTTGGATAATAGGGAATAGCGTCTCTCTATCAGCGTTGCCATATGACAATAAAATAAAATAAAAAAGAACGGCTGGGCACGAAAAAAATATTTTATTGATAATTTCCAACAACAACAAAAAAGATTTTTCTAAAAATATCTGAATTGGGGCTATTTCGTTAACTTTTCGGGTCAGATTCTTTATTCTCTCAACAATTAATACTTCTCGGAACTCCTGATCCTGTGTCTAAGAGAGAGCCATTCTTCATCAGATAGTCAAACATCTCAAAAAAAAAAAAAGAACAAATCTTTTTAAAAAGGATAATTGGCAACTCTGCTCTCTATTCATTGAATATTGACGCATTTTCAGCAAGCTCAAAAGCCCGGCGGCGTGGACTTTTCGATAATGGTTGTGGCCTCAAGTGTTTGGCCATTCAGCCAAAGTGTTCCATTCGAGTTGCCGTCGGTTCTCTCCGAGTCGATTGAGCGATTCACGCAATTCTATACGGAAATGCACACCGGACGAAAGTTGTCTTGGCTGTTGGCGATGTGCCGCGGCGAGTTGATTAGCTACGATTTCTCGCGGAAATACACTTTTGTGGTAAGTTCATTTTTTTTTCTCTTTGATCAAATGTCACAATATTCGAGTCATAATCAATTTGATTGGCGTATTTTTATAGGCCTCGACGGCTCAAATCGCCATTTTGATGCTTTACAACGAGAGCTCCGAGTATCGAATCGACGAGTTGGCTGAGCGGGTTGGCCTCAAACGCGAGCAACTCATTCCGCATTTGCAGTCCATTGTTAAGGCAAGTGCTTTCAATTTTGCATTCAATTGGGCGGCTTTTATTTTAGGGGCTTCTTGGGAGCTGGTTGGTTATGGAATTGAATTCATTCATTCATTCAGGTCGATCTTCTCAAGCTGAAGCTGGCCACCTCAATCGAGTTGGACGCAAATGTCTCCGGCGACGTCGTTCTCTGTTTTAACAGCAACTTTTCAAAGTAAACTTGAAAATTTTGACTCTATTACCGCCTTTTTATATGGCTCAGATTTGAGCGATGTTTCGGGCCCATTTTTGTCTCGTACGACTTATTTTTTCGGCCCAAGTTGAAGATTGCCCACAAGTCTTTGAGATGCGCCCCCATAATTATACAATGTTTTCAATATGTTCTATATTTTTAGCAAAAAGCTCAAAGTGGACCTGTCAAAAACGATGATGCGCGGTGAGGCGAAACGCGAGACGGAAGAGGTACAAAAAACTATTGACGACGATCGAAAGCTGGTCATTCAGGTTTGTTTGCCATTTTTAAGCCTATGGGCTTAAGGAGAGAGGGGATATTCTCATTGAGGTTGTTTTCAACAAAATCTAGGCCTTAAAATGATCTCAAACACACACACTCTCTCTCTCTCTCTATCGTCCTTTATAGGCGGCCATTGTTCGCATAATGAAAATGCGCAAAACGCTGAAGCACACGCAACTAATGGCCGAGGTGCTGCAGCAATTGTCGAGTCGTTTCCAGCCCAAAATACCGCTCATCAAGAAATGTATCGACATTCTCATCGAAAAGGAGTACGTGAAGCGCTGCGATACCGACCGTGACACCTACGAGTACATGGCCTAGATAATCCTTGGACCATCGAGACTCATCGTTTGGAGTTCAAACCCCGCGTAAACCGCTCTTCCTTTATCACAGCATATATTATTTTTTGACGATTAAAATTGTGTGCTGAGTGTATGAATATATATATAATCGGGATCTCTTTTTTCTCTCTCTTTTCCCCTCCTTTGACAATAAATGTTTTGTTTGTTTGTTTTCACTCTCCTTTTTTCTTTTTTCCCTTTCATTTGTGTAACTTTTGAATTGATAAAAAAAAATATTTTTTTCTCTTTTTGATCATTATCCAGAAAATAATTGATTAGCCGAATCCAATCATTTCAATAAGTTATTAGCAACCAGTTTAAGGACCTGAATTTTTAAACGACTCCGACTCCCTAAATGATTCCGGGTTGGTGAGTCATTAACATAATAGCTCCAAATGACTCACAAATTTAAAAAAAAAGTCGTTTTCAAGTGGCTCACTTAGTCTCCTTGAGCGAAAAGGGCCTAATTAGATCAGTTTGCCGTAGTAACTTTTCGAGTTTAATTCAATGAAGTCGTTTCCGCTCAGAAATTTTTCCAAAAATTAAATTTAAAAAAAAATGTACATGGTTTTTTTCAAAATAATCTACAGCGACGTGGATATACACATTCGATAGCCCTCGAAGAGCTGATTTCAAATATGTATGGGTTTCTTAATTAAATATTTGATTTAAAGGCACTTTTGGCCCTTTGAATATTTTTTGGCTATCAAAATTAGGCCAAATTTGGAATTTTAATGTGAATGTAACTCATCGCTCGTGAGTCAAAAGAGCCTAATGTAAGAGTAGTTTTTTTTAACTTTTTACCGGCTATCCAATGAAGCCATTTTCGTTCCAAAATAAAATTTTGAATTTTTTTCGATTTTGAAAATTTTGTCTTACTATAAGTCTATGGTTTTTTTCAAAATGGACTTTGTGAGCTACAGCCACGTATTAATGGCTTGCAATTTATGGAGTTTTGAAAAAAATGGAGAAATATAATTGGAATGTCTGACTTGTCTGGCGGATTGGTGAAGTCCATCGCCGCTTTTCGGCCAATGCGATTCCGGGTATATAAGCGAAAGATTAAGTCCATTCCTCAAGAAAGAATCAATCCTGTTGTATTCACCGATTACATGATTTCGATTCCGGTTTGACTCGGCCAAGCTAGAGTTAAGTCAATACCAGTGTTTGTGGTTCACTGGACCCTCTGGGCACCATTCCCAGTGTTGGTACGTCCCACAGCTAACTGAGTCAGCCGGATGAGAAAGAATTGTGATGGTGCACAACTAGATTCCACATGACACAACGAACCCGCAATTACGCCGGTGTGCGGAACGCGAATAGTTGGCTTGCTTGGCCGGATCCACTCTCTTTCGATTGAGGTCCAGATGTGCACGGAAGAAAGTGCACATTGTAGTCTCGGAAGATTGAGCAATGATCCCGGCCGCACCAACCTTTTACCATTTTGGAAAATTTTTAAATATTTTTTTTTAAAATATATTTTTTTTAAATATATCTTTTAAAATTTTTAAATATTAGGTCTAAAAGTTAATTTCCGCGTTTTTGTTGTTGTTGATATTTTGCCAAAATAAAATTATTTTTATATAACGAATTTTATGTTATAATTTTCTCTGTATTATCAGCTTTCTATCAGTATATGACTTTCACTGTATAACATTATAAACATGTGTTATTTTTAATTTAGAAGATGTCAACTTTTGTGCCGGAAAAATGTCATTTGCGGGAAGTTCTCTTATTCATGTTTAACTGGAAGAAAAGTGCTTCCGATTCTTACAAAATGATTGTTGAAGTTTATGGCGAAGATACGATCACTGCCAGAGCCTGTCAAAAGTGGTTTAAGAGGTTCAGAGAAGGCGATTTTGACCTAAGCAATAAAGACCGCGGTAGACCACTGAAGCAGTTTGAAGACGATGAACTGCAAGCCTTACTTGATGAAATGATGCCCAAACGCAAAAACAACTAGCTGACGCGTTAGGTGTGACTCCACAAACAATTTCGAATCGCTTGCATGACATGGGCAAGATTCAGAAGGAAGAACAATGAGTACCGTATGAATCGATCAAAAAACAACGTGCGAACTTTTGCTTGAACGGCATCATTCATGCATCGAATCATCACTGGTGATGAGAAGTGGATCTATTTCGATAATCCAAAACGAAAGAGATCATGGACAGACCCAGGAAAGGCGCCAAAATTGACTCCCAAGCCCAACATCCATGGAAAAAAGGTGCTGCTCTGCATATGGTGGGATCAGAAGGGTATTTTGTATTATGAACTTCTCAAACCTGGCGAAACTGTTACGGCGGCTCGTTATAAAGAGCAATTAATCAATCTGAACAGAAGTTGCCACCAAACGACCAGAATGGACCAAAAGACACGAGTGCCAAATATTGCTTCACGACAACGCCAGACCTCATGTTGCAAAATCGGTGAAAAATGCCATAAAAGAACTGAAATGGGAAATCTTTTCCCACCCGCCGTACTCTCCGGACATCGCCCCGTCGGATTATCACCTTTTCCGGTCAATGGCTCATGGTCTAGCGGAGCAGCGCTTTCAAGATCGTCAAGACGTCAAAAAATGGCTTGATGAATTAATAGCGGCCAAACCAGAAAAATTTTATTATGATCGAATCCATAAATTGCCCAAACTCTGGGAAAATGTTGTTATTAATGACGGAAATTATATTGAATAAAAGTTTTGTTTAAGTTTTTCTAGTTTCATGTAGTTTAAAAAGCGTAAAAAACGCGGAAATTACCTTTTAGACCTAATATATCTTTTTTTATAATTTTCAATCATTGATAGAAATTTAATTAAATACAAATTATACTAAATAATAGTTGTAGAATCTAAATAAAAAAAAATTAAGATCTAAGATCTTCGTTAAAATTATATTATAATATGCTCATTTTTTGAAAATTGGTTGAAATTTCCCCAAATTTGGAAAAATTTTTCATTATTTTTATATTTGATTTCACATGACACAACTGATCCGCAGTTTTGCCAGTACGCGCATAGTTGGCTTGCTTGGCCGGATCCGCTTTCTTTCGATCTTTCGATGAGGATCGAAAATTGAGCAATGATCCTGGCCGCACTAACTTTTGCCATTTTTGCAAAATGGCAAAAAAATTTACATTTAAAAAAACTTCAGCAGAATCACTAAAAAAGAAATAACAAACAGTGTATAATGCTAAGGTAAGCCTTAAGATGTTTTAAATAGTAGAAAAAAATAAAGTTTCCATTTTGAAAATTTTGCCTCACTATAGTCCATGGTTTTTTTCAAAATGGGCTTTGTGAGCTACAGCGACGTGGATATGCTCATTCGATAGCCCTTGAAGATCTGATTCCAAATATATATGGTTCTCTTAATTAATTTTTTGATTTTCGAGCACTTTTGGCCCGTTGAAAATTTTTAAATGGCTGTAACTTTTTGCCCGTGAGTCAAAAAGGCCCAGTGTAAAAGTATTTTTTTCTTGACACTTTACCAGCCATCCAATAACATTACTTTCGTTCGAAAATAAATTTTTGAAATTTTTTCGATTTTGAAAAAATGACCTAACTATAGTCCATGGTTTTTTTCAAAATGGACTTTGTGAGCTACAGCCACGTGGATATACTCATTCGATAGCCCTTGAAGAGCTGATTCCAATGACCTATGGGTCGGTAGAAAATATTTGATTTAAGAGCACTTTTGACCGTTTGAAAATTTTTGGTTGTCAAAATTAAGCGGAATTTTCAATTTTTTCTTTACATATATAATAGCGTGAATAATCAATCAAAGACCTATACAAATAATTTCATGTACAATTCTGATATCATTATGGTTGTAAATAAATCAGTCAATCAATCAATAATATAATCAATAACTAAGCCAACAATTCGTTTATTGATTGATCGACTTTCAACTAAATCGACCAAATAGTGAATAAATCACTCAAAATGAGCAAAAAAAAAAAAAATCAAAATCGAGTGATATTGGTCAAAAGGCCGGCGGGCGGCGGATAAATACCCATGCTGCTTTTGCGGCTGGCCGTGCTGACTTTGCACGCCACTTGCTGTGAGCCTTCCGTGTTTCCATCGACGCTCAACTGGTTCTCCTTTTCGTTGCGCTTCTTGGACTGGTCGCGGACGTTGGCGCGTTCGATACGATCCAGCTCGGCGCCCAACGGATTCGTCGTGATTCCGTCGTGATGCGCATAATGGCGCTCTGCCTCCCAGTTCTCGGGAATAGGCGTGGCCGGTGTGTTGGCGCTAGACGTGGAACCGCGATTAGAGCCGCCGCCCGACGACGTCGCGCGGCGTCGTTGCGCTAGTGACGCGGCTGGCGCCGTTGCCGGCGAACTTCCAATAATCCTGCAAATGTTTAGGAATTTAATAAGAACCCTGCGATTCTTATGCATCATTAGGCTCGCTTTACCAAAATCTTAATATAAGTCTATTTACAACGCGTACCTGCAGTTTCCGTACTCGTCACATTCCTCCTCGTCGATTTTCAGATTCAACGCACCGGAGCTCTTGCGCGATTGCGTCACGCCGCTTCGACTGCGACTGCGCGTCTCTCTGGTTCTGCTCGACTTTCGGCGCGACTTTTTCTCGTCCGAGTCGTGCCTTTTGCGTGCCTCCATCGTTTCGTCCTCGTGTTTCGACTTGGACTTGGACAAGTGCCCGCTTTTCCGGGAATCTAAAATTTTCCGAATATCGCTTAAAATTCTATCCTAATGCCTCCTATTCTACCGTACTGCTTTTGTGCTCTCGTGAGACGGGGCCGAATACGGGCTCTGACGCACGTCGCTGGCGATGTTGTCTGTAGCGTGCCTCCTCGTCCTCGTCCTGGTCCTTGTGCTGTTGGGTTATCGCGTCTCCGGTGGTGGCGCTCTTTTTCATGGCGCGTTGGTTGATTTTCTCCAAATGCTTTTGCATTTCTGGTGTAATGGAAAATGTTCGCTGGCGAACTCCCCCACCTCCCTGAAAAAACATCAAAATATTTTTAGGAAAAAGGCAAAATAGATTAGTCAAAAGATCCTCAACTCGCTGACAAATGCTTCGAAAGTCATAAAGGAATTGGAAATGCTCTATCTTACAGTAATTCACACACAAACAAATCATTGCGCCTACAATAATGTTAAGCGAGTGACGTCGAGGCCCGTTTTCGGCGCCGCCTTGTGGCATTGCATTACAGAGATTCGTTTTGCTACGATAATCGGGACTCTTGTTCATCTGTACAAAATCACCCATCATCGACACCAATGAGTCCTTTAGGCCCATTTAGAGTATACGATATGCAAAAATATAACAGTAGCGAATAAATTAGTTACGATAATGAATTATTGTAATTCAATATGAATCTGTTAATACCGAAAAAAATTTCGAAAAATGAAAAATACGATATTTTAAATGCTACGATATTTTCAATTCATATCAATCAATAAAATTCGAACATTGATAGAGATTTTTGTTCAATGAACAAATCTAAACATTTATTGTAGAAATAACAAAAATTTGGAAAAAATAAATTTTTATTTTGAAATGAGAAAAAAAATCATTTTTTAATTGAAAAATGAAATCAATTTTAAAAAACACATTTTTTTCAACCGTAATTTCTGCCATTTTATACCGTACCCATTTTTTCGCTTTTTTTCATTTTTCCACCGTTTCATTTTTTTACAGTTTTCTCTGGCTAACTAACTCAATTGCATAGTCTTAACTTTATACCGTTTCCCATTTTTCCTTTCTTTCGTTCCTTTTTTTATAGTTTCCATCCGATTGCCAATTTTATTGTATTGCGCAAAATAATCGCGTTGAATATGTATCAAAAATACAGTCAACAAAAATATGCAAGTCACAAAATATAGTAACATCGAAAATACAAAATATAGAAAACAATAAAAAAAAATTTTTTTCACGCTGAAAATGCAAAATACAGTTCTTTCCTAATTTTTAATTAAAATTTGAAAATGAAAATTTCATCAAAATAAGTGAAAAAAGTGTCAAATCAAACGTAAATAATTAAAATTTCTAAGCATTTTCTCAATCTGATTGAAAATTTTTTTGGAGGCTATTTTAAGAAATTAAAAAATTCTCAATGAGATTGACAATAAAAAATTCTTTATAAATTGGAAAATTTTAATTAAAATGTTAGTTTTATATAAATAACTTTTAAAAAAGAATCTGATTGAAAATTGTAAAATTATCAATTAGATAATTGGTAAAATTTTAAGAAATCCAAAATTTTTTTTATCAAACTCATATTTTCTGGCAAATAAAATCCAATTCCAAAATCAACAAAATTAAATGTTCGTCTTCGAATATAATGATAATGATAAAGTGAATCAATGTGAATGAGAATTTTCATATTTGGAAATTACATAAAAATTAAAATTATTTTTTTCTAAAATTTCGTAAATAAAAAATTAAAAATATTATAAGAAAAAACGTTTTTAAGATATGTTGAAAGTTTTGCAAGAAACGGTAAATAAAACGATAAATAAAACTGAGGAAAATGAAGGAATGATTGAAAAAGAAATAAATGAGAAAATTAGGCTCAAAACTAATTTAAAAAAAAAATAAAATCGAAAAGGAAATGATTGAAAAAAGTTAAAAGTTGAAAATCAAAAATAAAAAAAGGTAAAAACAGTATTTTTTCATTTACCGTCATTTATTTCTCGATATCAGTGATGGGTAAGTGGCCCACCGACAAGTGTTTGGACTCTCTTTTTTTTGCATGCTATTTCTTAATAAAAAATTTTTCTTTTCGAAGCGATAGCATTTATTTAGTTTCTTTTCGGTTTGTGAAGTCAACAACTCAATCATTTTTTAATAAATACGAGTCGATATTATCTCTTGACAAAAACGTCTAAACAATAATCGGAATCGAAATCGATCCAATTGTAACGAAATTTATTTATACAAAAACGTATTGATTTCGATTTTCTAATTAATTAGTGAACAAACTATCGTAAAAATGCAAAAAATATATTAAATTGCATTTTTTCCATGAATTTTTTTACTAAAATAAATATTTAATCAAAAATTTATTTATTTTATATTTTAATTACTTATAAATTTAGTGGATTAAAGATTAGAAATTAATATTAAGAATAAAGAATGGCCCAAATTGGCGCCTAGATTTGTTTTTTATAACTTTTTTGTTTTTTAATCAAATTGTAAAAAATTTTCGAACTTGTCCATATTGGTTCCGATTTAGAAATTTCATATTCATTTGAACTTTTTTGACTTTTTCAAAAAATAAAAGCAAAAGGATTAAAATTTGTAACATAACGATGAATCCTAATCATCGAGCCTATATTTTGACTATTTAGTTGAAAATAAGGGTAAAATTCATAATTATAAAGGACATTACTATTAAATGGAAATTTAGCAAAATTCAAATTAAAAAATTGAGTCAATTTTTTACCCATTTTCGACCTTTAAAAATATTGTCAAAAAAGTTCAAATAAATATAAAATTTCTTAGAAACCAATATGGACAAGTTTGGTATCAAAAAATTCTCAAGGAGTTGCGAATAGAATATAAAAAAATTTACATTTTGGTTAAAAAGTAAAAAAGTTATAACAAAAGCAAATTCCGGCACCAATTTGGTCCATCCTGTATAAATTTGTCGAATCCAACATAAAAGAAAATTATTTTTCTATTAATAAAAAAAATTTTCAACCAAATTAAGACGGAAACATTTAACCGTTTCAACTGACTATAACCCTTAAATCAATTCGGTTTAAATCTCAAAAAATGTATTTTTTCAATTTTTTAAATTGGATTAAGTTAAAAATTAAAACGTTACACAAGACATAAACCACAAATGGAAAGAAACGCGCTTAAATTTAAGTTAAAAGAATCGTATATTTGGAATTAATTAAAGAAAAAAATGTTTGAATTAATAAGAGAATCGTAATTCACTACAATTTTTTAAAGGTTCAAAATGAGTAGTTTCAATTTAAGCTTGATCATAATCTAAATATTTTTCTTTCATTTCTTAACTAAAAAAATTTAATTTTTTTTCAAAATTTTTCGTCTCAAACATTAAAAAAATTCTCAAATTAACGGAAAGAAATGATTTTTAAAGGTTGAAAATTTGGTTTTATACGAATTCTTGGCACAATTTCAGTCAGTTTTTAATCCAATTTTTGCATTAAAAATATAGTAATTGATTGATAATTTTTGCATTTAAATCAATTAATTAAAAAATTGTCTTGGTTGATTATTCTTTGCACATTAATATTTGTTATCGAATTTTTTTAAAAGAAAAATTATTAGCTTTAATAAACGAATCAATAAATATTTTTAAAATATTTGTCTTAAATATTTTTTTAAGTTCTGCAATAATTTTTGGGTACCTAATTTTAGATATTTTCTAGATAAAACTTCAAAATTTCAAAATTAATGTATTTTTATTTGCTTCTAATGCCGGAATTTAAATCGCACAAATTAATAATTTTTGCAAAGTAAAAAATACTGTTAAAACTAAAAAATTAAAAGCATAAAGAAGAAAGAACAAAAGTAAGGTCCACTCTTTGCGGAACTTTGTTCTAATCATAACATGATCTTGCCCAAAAATTTTTATTGATAAATTTTATTGATAAATTTATTTATTTTTATTTTTTTTTTATAAAATTTGCTCTTTATCATTGAACACTCAAACAAATTTTTTTATTGTTCAAAAAAATGTATTCAAAAATTTCTATGCATACGCACATTTTTTGTCAATGCATACATACAAACATGTACGTTTGGATGCAAAATGCACAGAATTTCAGGAAAAAATGCAAACGGCTACATTTCGAAATGAAAAGGTGCATAAAAATGCACATGTATTTTTTTAGGAAAAATGCAAAAAAATTTGTGTGCATATGCTGGAATGGGAATAAAATGCAGTTTCTTAAGAAAAGAGATATGTACATATGCCTACATAAAATAATTTAAATCAACACATTTTGATTTACGAAACGGTAAGCTTTTTTATATTTGCACATATGTATTATTGAAGGTATTGTACATAATTTTTAATTAAGAAACGGTGTATTTAAGTAAATATTTTTTCTTGACTTAAATGCCCGCATTTTTGTTACGTTTTTTTTCTATACGGTTCGTCTACGAAGAAAATGATTGGTAACGATAATCTATGTACTTTCAACAAAATGCAAAGAATTCATAATAATGATAATAAAAATAATAATGATAATGATGATAATGATGATGATAATATGCGCCTTCACTGCGATATCATGCGATGATACAAAGGGAATGGAAAAAAGAAAAGAAAAATAAAGAGAGAAAAGAATGAAACGAGGGGTAGCTCATTACGAAATCGCAGCTTTCTTTTTTAAGAAAGAAAAAAAAGAATTTCTTTTTATTTTTTTTAAGTAGAAAAAAATTTAATTTTTAATTTTATTAAGTAAAATTACCATGTGATTTTTATTATTAATTTGTATTAATTCATTAAAAATTTCTATTTTTATAGTATATCATTACTATTTTTAAGTCACCGTTACGATATAATTTGCCTAATTTAGTTGATATACACTCACATAATTTTTAAAAGTGTTTTATCATTTATAATTGTTATATCAATTATGTAATTTATTATTGTTTTTTAAAAAATCGAACATAAAAGTTCCTAATTTTAATCCCTCTGAATCTTTGCTTACAAACTATTTCTTAGCACAGAGTTTAATATATTTTCAATAAATAAATTTTTTTCATTAAAATATTATGTAAATGAAATATTTTTTCAAATAATTTTGCAAATTCTTTTATGTAAAATTACAATGTGTTTATGAAATTCACATGCATTCACGTGAGCTTTCCACAAAATCCTTTATCAGAATGCGTTGTTTTGTTTATTTTTCTTATGGAAGAAATGATATTTTTCTCCAAAAACATTTTCTCTTCTTTCAATGTTCTTTATTCTATATCAATTCATCAATTTTTAATTAATTTGATTTTATAATTTATATACAGTCAAACCTCGATCTAATGACACCCCTAGGGACCGAGCCAAAGTGTCATTAGATCGAGGATGTCATAAGATCGAGGTTTTCGAAATTAGCTAGCATTACTGAGGAATTTCTGTCTCAATTTCTGTCAATAAATGCACTTTATTCGCTAAAAGGAAGCAAAAAAAAACTGTAAAACAATAAAAGCTCAAATAAATAAAAGTTCAAATAAATAAAAGTTTCAAATAACGCTTGGCTTTCGGTGTCTCCATTGGCAAATTTGTTAAGTTGGTAAGAATGTTTGTAAAAATGAATAAAAAGAAAAAAATATTTTGGTGGCAAAATTTGAACATAATGCCAAGAAAAGATGAGCGAAAAGAAAATTTGAATTTAAAAAAGGAATTTGAGATCAGACAATGCATTTTTACCTTGGGGGACCAAGGTAAAAAAATGGCTAGCTGAGCGCAATGGGTGTCATTGGATCGAGGTTTGGATTCCTTACAACTGTCATTGAAAGAAGGTTTTTACGTTAGTTTTCGTCGGGACCGGGCCTAAGTGTCATTAGATCGAGGGTGTCATAAGATCGAGGTGTCATTAGATCGAGGTTTGACTGTATTAATTTTTCATATTTTTCATATCGTAACAATTTTCTATTTTATTTTGTAACTCATTTACGTATTAGGTTTTAGCAAAAAGATTTGTAAGTGCAAAAAGTTCCACGATTTTTCGTGAAACTAAACGAAAATAAAGCTTTTTCATTGACATCATCAAAAGATAGTATGTGTACATCATTAAGGATTTAACTTTATTTGAATAATATCTCGGTTATAAATATTGAAATTCACATTATTATTTTTTGTTTTTTTGACTCTGATCTCCAGCAAATACATCTAAAATTTACTTTTTTTCAATAGAATTTTTTGATATTTTTTGATTAAAAATACAAATGTAGAAGAAATAATTATTTTTGTTAAATTTTATATCTAATAATTTTTAGTTTTGATTAAAAGAAATTTTAGAAAATTAATTATAATTTAATTTGGAATTTATCGATGTAGGGAGGGGGAAATACAGGGTGCGATAAAAGTTTGGAAACTTTTAAAATAAAAATGTTATTAGCTTGGCAAAAAAGTACTTCGACAAAATTTAACTTTTTTTTCAATTATTTATAACTTTATTCAGAACAAATAATTTTAAACAATATATTCACCGTTGACATCAATAACTTTTACCCATTTATCAGGTAAAGCACCTATGCCTTTT
Organism: Bradynema listronoti; assembly: GCA_024678965.1. Lineage (NCBI taxonomy): Eukaryota > Metazoa > Nematoda > Chromadorea > Rhabditida > Allantonematidae > Bradynema > Bradynema listronoti. The sequence goes on from JANLNO010000006.1 coordinate 3,190,776, forward strand.
TCCCAGAATTCAGAGGACTGAGATAAAAAAAAGTTGTCGACTGCCATTTTGAGGTCGTCATACTTGTCGAACTTTTTTCCGTGCAAATAATGCTTGAGCGGTCGGAACAGGTGGTAGTCAGAAGGCGCAATGTCCGGTGAGTACGGCGGATGGGCAACCGTGTGCCAGCCAAGTTCGGTTAATTTTTGGCGGGTGAAGGAAGCAACGTGTGGTCGAGCATTGTCATGGAGCAAGTGAACTGTTGAACGTCTTGGACGTTTTTCTTGCATTGCATCAGCCAATTTCTGGAGCTGATCGATGTACACAGAAGCTGTGACAGTCATGCCTACGGGCAGCAACTCGTAGTAGATCGGTCCCTTCGCATCCCACCAAACACACAGATGATCTTCAAGGCTTGTATCTCCGTTCGCAAAGCGGTTGAACCAATTGCACGATGAACAGTCCCTTCACCAATTATGCTGTTGATATTTGCAGCAGCCGCGCTTGCACTCTTGCTTTGGAGCCACTCGTAGTAGATAATAGCTCGAATATGGTCTTTACTAATCATTAGTGAAAATTAACAAAACTCTGCGCGCGTGTCCTTATATACTCATATAATAATAGTTTCGAGAATGTTCTACAAGGCTATCAAACTTATAAAATTATTTGAATTATTTCCAGAAAATTTTAGAATTTTGAAATTTTTGTCGAAGTACTTTTTTGCCAAGCTAATATATTCAAATTTTCATTAACAAAACAACAAAATACATAATATTATTGGAAAAAGCATAAAATTAAGATCGTTTTCGAGAATTACTCCATTTACGTTTACATAGGCCTTCAGAAGTACTTGGATTTAGTCTACGCCGGTAAGCAGAATATTTTGGCCGATTTTGCCTCACCCTCTCAATAAATCACGCTTTAAGAACTCTATCGATTTGTGGAGATTAACACAAGACCTTGCCTCCAAAATTCTCAGATGGAGTAGTTCAATGGGATCAAATCGCGCGAGTAAGGCGGCCATTTTTGTGCAATGATGAAAACGGAAAAATGGGTTGCACAAATTGCATTTTTCATTTTTTCATATTTTTTTCTAAATGTGCGAGACAATTTTTTTTCTGTTGGCCTCAGAAGATTCAGGAGAAAGCACTCTATGGACGTTGTGGATTTGTTCAATGCTCGTCGGAGAAGAACACATTTTTATGGAGTATCGTGTCTTCGCAGTAAAAAATTATCAAAGCGCACACTCTTTCACACTCACTAGACATTTTATAACAAAACATTTATCGATATCCGATATACCATTTGAAAGTGCATTGAATGACGAATCCAACGACATATACATATTAAAAAAATATTCATTACAAAAAATATATTCATTATATTTCATTACAACTCTTTTATCGCACACTGTAAATAAAAGAAATTTATAAAAACTTTTAAGTTATATTTAACAATACGTGACATTAAAAAGAAAGTTACGTTTTATTAAATTAAATTAACATAAATTTTCAAAATATTAATTGAAAAAATCATAGTTTTATAAATGTTAATGAAAATAAACTATTAAAATAAATTATTATTTTTATCATTCGCCAGACATCAAGTTTAAAAAAATAATATTTTGGTCTTCGAGAACGATATTTTTATTTTAACTAAGAATTTTGTGACTGTACTTTTTAAATTTTAATTATATTTTGAATTATTTCATTTAATTCCTATTGATATTAATCTTATCATTCCTATTAATTGCATCGTTAATTGAGAACGTATCAAAAACTCCAATGATGAATAGCATTTCTTCCTGCAGGCGCTGCAGTTTGGGAAACATCACAATGTCCAGGTACTTTACTTCTTTTCAAAATTTTTTATTTAAGTTAATGCAAATTTAATATTGAATCCAATAGTTTATACATTTTTATGTGCTAAAAATCTAATTAATTTAGTTGTTTTTAATAGCATTTAATAGCATTTAATAGAACTTTAATAGCATTTAATAGAACTTTTTATAATGTAATTGCTGTAAGTGTAAAAAAGTGTATCAAAAATGCAAGAAGATTAGAATTAAAAGTTGAATTTTTTTTCTCCATTTTGTCACGTAGACATTAAAAATAAGGAATTTTGCGTGGAAAAAAAATCACTTTAACACTACCATATGACAAATCGACGAGAATATGTATTTATCTACTGAGAACTTTTACGCAATAACATGAAAAGGTGAGAAATAGAAACCAAAAAAAAAACCGATTTTTACACGTGTTAGGACGTGAAAAACGCGTGCAGCATTTGAGGAGAGTGCATTCCATTAAGTACTAGTTAGTTAACTAACATATCGTAAAATGTTAACAAACAATAAACACGTAATGTTCATGCACATGTTACGATAAATTATTGTTGTTTGTTTAAATTACCGTAAATCCTCTAATAGCTCCCCCGGGGGACTTATTTTTCAATCACCCTCCAGGGGGGGGACTTATTAGAGGGGGAGTTATTAGAGGGGGGGGAGTTATTTTTCAACCAAATTTTTTACAAAAATAAACGCTATTTTTGTGCTTTTTTTCTGTTTTTTTAGTTTTTTCACTTTATTTTTAACTACCTATAAACCAAATTAAATTAAAATCACCAACAAAAACAATCATGTAAGCAATTAAACAATTAAACAAATAAACAATTAAATCAAAATCAATTAAACAATTAAATCAAAATCACTATCATCTTCAAAGTGGATAGATTCATCGGTAATATATCCATTTTCTTCATCCTCATGATTGTCGTGTTCGTTTATGTAGATCGCTTGATCGATTGAGCCCGACGACCGCGCTTTTAACAATTCTAATTTTCCTTCAGGCACCGGACCATGATCTTTAAAGCAATGAATTTTATTATCTTCACTGCCATCTATAGACACTGTTAGGCCACAATCTAGATGACTAATTTTTTAACGTAGTCGGACGGTGGTTTTTGACAAACCGTTGTAGGAATTCGGAGACGAAAATTGTGACGTAACATAAATTTTTCGAGCCAACCTCGACTACACTAAAATTAATTTGTTCATATAAATTACTAAACATTTCCAATTGTTACTTTAAATTTTTCGACATCTTCTTCTGCATGAAAACAAATTTTTGCGTGTGATTGAATAATACTACGAGACACACGAAGTTTTTTAGATCGACGTTCCCGAATCCAAATAGCGAGCTGATCATCAAGGTCTTTGAATTTTATCGGACGGCCACCTCCACAAAGTCTCTTTTTAAATTTGCCAATTAGCGATGCCGTTCTAAAACAATTATAAAAAACAAAACTTGACAATTGATAGAATGCAAAATTACTTGATGCGATTTAATGATCCTTCTTGGTTTTTCCATAAACGAACCGTTTTTCGATCGACTCCAAAACTACTGCTGGCCGAATGGTTTGAGAATTCCTGGGCATGTTTAATCACTTTTAGTTTAAATTCTGTTGTATAAGACTTTAATTTTCTTGGCGTCTTAACTTCCTCCTGTTCCTCATCAGAGCTACAATAATTTTCTAAAAGATCCATGTCGGTATGCTAAAATCAGAAAGTGGCTAAATACAAAGTTAACAAGAAAAAAGAAATTAAAGAAAATTAACAAGAAATTAAAGAAAATTATAATTAGCAAAAAATAAAACAATTTCTTTTCGTGACAAGACAAATTTTTTTCAAATTTTCTTATTGAAAATTTGTTTAGAAAAAATTTAACAAAAAAAACATTAAAAATTTTTTATTGGAAAAAAATAGCTTGGTCCCCCAAGCACTTTTTTAAGGGGGGAGTTATTAGAGGGGGAGTTATTTTTCAATCACCCTCCAGGGGGGACTTATTAGAGGGGGAGTTATTAGAGGGGGGAGCAATTAGAGGATTTACGGTATTTACAATAAAAATTTTTATATCACGTGTTTTTAAAATTTGCTTAAATATTCGAATTATTTATCGTCAATATTGAATATTGAATATATTGTTTCAATTAGACAAAATTATAGAAAATAGAATTAATGTATTTTAAGTTTGAATTATTAATTTATGCTAATTTTTTTAAATTCAATATACCGTAAATCCTCTAATTGCTCCCCCTCTAATAACTCCCCCTCTAATAAGTCCCCCCTGGAGGGTGATTGAAAAATAACTCCCCCCTCTAATAACTCCCCCCTTAAAAAGTGCTTGGGGGACCAAGCTATTTTTTTCCAATAAAAAATTTTTAATGTTTTTTTTGTTAAATTTTTTTCTAAACAAATTTTCAATAAGAAAATTTGAAAAAAATTTGTCTTGTCACGAAAAGAAATTGTTTTATTTTTTGCTAATTATAATTTTCTTTAATTTCTTGTTAATTTTCTTTAATTTCTTTTTTCTTGTTAACTTTGTATTTAGCCACTTTCTGATTTTAGCATACCGACATGGATCTTTTAGAAAATTATTGTAGCTCTGATGAGGAACAGGAGGAAGTTAAGACGCCAAGAAAATTAAAGTCTTATACAACAGAATTTAAACTAAAAGTGATTAAACATGCCCAGGAATTCTCAAACCATTCGGCCAGCAGTAGTTTTGGAGTCGATCGAAAAACGGTTCGTTTATGGAAAAACCAAGAAGGATCATTAAATCGCATCAAGTAATTTTGCATTCTATCAATTGTCAAGTTTTGTTTTTTTATAATTGTTTTAGAACGGCATCGCTAATTGGCAAATTTAAAAAGAGACTTTGTGGAGGTGGCCGTCCGATAAAATTCAAAGACCTTGATGATCAGCTCGCTATTTGGATTCGGGAACGTCGATCTAAAAAACTTCGTGTGTCTCGTAGTATTATTCAATCACACGCAAAAATTTGTTTTCATGCAGAAGAAGATGTCGAAAAATTTAAAGTAACAATTGGAAATGTTTAGTAATTTATATGAACAAATTAATTTTAGTGTAGTCGAGGTTGGCTCGAAAAATTTATGTTACGTCACAATTTTCGTCTCCGAATTCCTACAACGGTTTGTCAAAAACCACCGTCCGACTACGTTAAAAAATTAGTCCAATTCGTCATGTATATTTCGGAGGTTACATGCATGGGAATCACTTTCGTCGGAAGCTATTTCAAAGTCATTTAAAGGTTTGATATTTTGACTACCAATATTGTTAACAATATTTTATTTCTAGATTGTGGCCTAACAGTGTCTATAGATGGCAGTGAAGATAATAAAATTCATTGCTTTAAAGATCATGGTCCGGTGCCTGAAGGAAAATTAGAATTGTTAAAAGCGCGGTCGTCGGGCTCAATCGATCAAGCGATCTACATAAGCGAACACGACAATCATGAGGATGAAGAAAATGGATATATTACCGATGAATCTATCCACTTTGAAGATGATAGTGATTTTGATTTAATTGTTTAATTGATTTTGATTTAATTGTTTATTTGTTTAATTGTTTAATTGCTTACATGATTGTTTTTGTTGGTGATTTTAATTTAATTTGGTTTATAGGTAGTTAAAAATAAAGTGAAAAAACTAAAAAAACAGAAAAAAAGCACAAAAATAGCGTTTATTTTTGTAAAAAATTTGGTTGAAAAATAACTCCCCCCCCTCTAATAAGTCCCCCCCCTGGAGGGTGATTGAAAAATAAGTCCCCCGGGGGAGCTATTAGAGGATTTACGGTATTAGCATTAAATTAAATCTAATTTTTTGTCATGTCTTTTTTATCACTTCATGTTTCTCATCAATTCACTTTTTAAATTTTTTTGATCATTGATTTGATACATTTTTTCGTTTTATCAGCTTAATTACATTATTATTAATTCATTCAATAATTTGATTTTTTTTAAAGTTGCACCATAGAAACATTTTTTGTCCAATTCAATTGTTTTTTTTTTCAAATTTGCAGTTTTAATGCAATATTTTGCAAGCAACAGCTTTTTCTTTTTCTAATTTTTCTTTTTTTTTCTTTTTACACATTTTATTCACGCTAAGCGATCACGTGAGCTATCATATCATTATTCTAGCGTCGTCATGCTCCTCAATGTACTTACCATCGGCTTGAGCGGACGTATTTTTTTGCGTGAAAACAAATAAGAATTAATGAAACGATTACGTTAAATACGCAAAAATGAATACCGTAAAAATAAAAAACAAATAAAAAAATGACAAGCAATTGTCATATGTATTTTTTTAAAGTCGTTATAATATCAAATTTATTCAAATTCATCTTATAGAAATTAATCTCAATTAATATTTTTTTATTTATAATTTCTAGCTTAATTTTTAACTCATTTTTTCATTTATAATTAGTCTGGCATTTAATATTTTCTCGTTAAATCGAAAAAAACAATTTTTACTTTTTGTTTAAAAGAATTTAAATTTTTGTTTAAAAAAAAGAATTTATCTGTAATCTCGAATTAATTTATGTAATAATTGATTACTATGATTACTTTTTTATAGAAAATAACTTATTGTATAGAATATTATCTGGAAAAACACAAGGAAAAACACAATTGTATATTCTCAACTAATTTATTCGGTTTTCTCAATTTTTGTTCTCTATATTTGTTCAAAAATCTAATTTCCGATACATTTGGCCATTATTTTTTTCAATATTTTTTTTATTGGTCATTAAAATATTTAAAATGTTCAATTCAGACCAGTGATGGGTAAGTGGCTCACTAACAAGCATTTGAACTCTCTTCTTTTTGCACGCTATTTCTCAAAGTGGCTCACCGACGCTTGTCGGTAAGCCACTTATCCAGACAGACGTATTTTAGGTTTAAGTGTAAAATTTATGTTTAAGTGTATATATATATATATATATATATATATATATATATATATATATATATATATATATATATATATATATATATATATATATATATATATATATATATATATATATATATATATATATATAGAAACATTTACATATACATATTCAGCTTTTGGAAGCATGAACGAGTTTTATACTTAAGTTTAGCTGTTCTTAAATATTTAAGCATTTAAGCTTGGTCTTGGACACATTTTTAACGAAGAGCAATAATCGTTTTTTGTAAATAAAAAACCAAAAAAATGCATAAAAGCCGTGAGAAAGCCATTTTTAAAACATTAAAAAAAGGATACGCACAAAAAAGGCTAGTATCAAAGAAAAATATAGTGAAAAATGCATAGAAAAAGAAAAATGCTCCGAGAAATAGAAAAAAAATACATAGTGAAAGTAATGAAAGTAAATTTTTTTTTCGTTTTTGTTCAACTTTTTCAGTTTTATAAATATTTCTTTTATTTTTATGGCATCTGACAAATAATTTACACACTTTTTTGTTTTATTTTAAGCATTTCGCACACAATGTAAATTTTTCTTTTTTCTCGTTCTCTTATTCTTCATTTTTCGGTAGAAAATGAAGAGCTGTTTTTTCCTTTTACGTAAATGTATTTATTTTTTTAGGTAAAAGATGAAAAAAAAGTTGACTAGAAAAAGCCACCGCATTATTTGCAGCATTATTCTCTTTAGAATTGGAACTAAAGAAGGAAAAAATTGGCTGATGAAGAGAAGTTAAAGAAAATTATTAATTGAGAGAGAGAGATAAAGTGAGAAAGAATGAGATCTGTGAGCAAAAAAGGAGAGAATGAAATGGAAAAATATTCTCTACATAGAAGGAAGAACAAAATGTGTTATCAAGCTAAATTGGTATTTTCTCTTTTTAAAAAGATAAAAGACTAAAAATGTATGAACACAGGAAAAATGTCGTCATTTTTTGTGAATTATTGTTTGTATTATTGAAAATATTAAAGGGCCTCCTAACAAGCCACAAATTATGAATTGTCACTATATAGGAAAAAAACATCTCATTTTAATCTTTTTTATAATAATATTTTTTTAAATTTTTATTTATAATATTTTTCACGCTTCACATTTTTGCGTGAAAAATTAATACACGTGTATTATGCGAATTACGTATGCGTACATATGAGTGTGCAGTTTTAACTGTATTTTTTATAATGATTTTTTTACCGTAAATCTGATAATTGAATAAACTTGGAAATACACTTTCTTTTATCATCATTATTTGTAAAAACATTTTACAAATACATTAATTAAACAAATGAACTATTCATTGGTAATATAGTAAAAATATTCTATTTTTTAAACTGAATACTATTATCTAAATTTTTTTCATGCGCAAATACCGTCACAAATTTCTGTTTTTTAAACTACATGTATTTTACTTTGTATTTATTAATCGTAACACATAATAAATTCGATACAAACATAAACAACAAATATACCGTTTGTCGATTCTTTCAGTTACTACTGTCTTTTCTTCTTTGTATTTTAAAGTAGTAATTTTGTATAGAAAATTGTCGTAAAATGTATTAAAAAAAAATTGTATATATTTAGTATTTTGCATGTAATTTTGTGTATTTTTGTATTTTAACATTAAAATCGAAACGTTTTGTTAGCATTTTATAAAAATTATCAAAATATGGCAAAATTTTCTCATTTATAGTTATTTTGCCGTTTTTATTTACATTTTGCATCGATATCACTTTTAACAACAGCTAAAATATCAATCAACATAAAGAAAATAATAGAAAAATGAAAAATTTTCGTCAAATCTTTTGTGACTGTATTAAAAAACATTTTAGGACTGTAATAGACAAAATATTGTGTTGCAACTGTATTTTTATTATATAATAATTTTAACAATGAAACAGTTAATAGTTTTATAAATGATATCAATTTGCAGCTATTTTGATAAATAATGTCATTAATTGATATTTTTATAATTACATCAAATAACTAAAAGTTTGCCGCTTAAATGATATCAGCCAAATTGTTTATTGATCAAAAAAAGCAGTTAGTTCCCAAAATGCAATAAAAAAGTACTTTCTTTATGTGCATTTTTTGCAAATTTTCTCATTTAATCTTTATTCTTTTCATTTATTTTCATTAATCAAAAATTTCAAAAAACATTTTTTTATTATTTGACTTTTTCAAAATTTTCTATCGTGTATCTAGTCAAAAATGTTTAATTACATTGCCTACAGTCAAAGAAATGTACAATCTCAAAAGTTTTCGTTTGTTTTTAAAAACGTTTCGTATTTTAAAGTGCTAGTAAATGTCGGAAAAGTGCAATTTTTTACTCTACATTAGCATTTTCAATATTATAGTCAAAAATGTTTTGTGTTCATTGGCGTTTTATGCAAAAAAAATGCAAACGTGTCAATTTTATTCATTTCGAAATAATTTTTTCAACATCTTTTTATTTTTAATTTGCAAATTTAAATTTTTAATTTTAAATAATAAATTTATTAATTTTGCGAAAAACAATAACTTAATAATTTAGTAAAACAATTAATTTATTTGACTAAATTGATAATTGAAAAAAGGAATAAATTTTCATCAAAATTGATTCCAAACGCTGTTATTGTTGTTACCGTAACAGTCTTCTAACCTATAGTAATAATAATTTTGCATCCTCCTTTGGTGGTACGGTAATCCATAAGGATTTGACAACAAAAGGAGTGGAAAAAATGCAACGAATGCACCGTTTCATTTACGATTTGCATCGTTTCAGCACACCGCAATTGTTACAGCAACAGTATCCGCATCAGTACGCGTACGATAGTCAGGCAGGCGGCGGCGATTACGGTAATGGCGGAGATGAGCAGCTGCCGGCCAGTCGTAAGAAGAACTCCACCATCTCATTGGTGAATGCACGCGCCTATTGGCCGTATCCGAGCGCGGTCGCCGTGGCGCAGGCACAAGCACAAGTCTCCGGTCACGCGATTCCAGTTCCGACGGGCTCGTTCGAGTGTCAGTCGCCCGGCGCCTGTTCCAGCTCACTTGAGTTCGAGGCGATGGCCGCCGTTCATCGACTTTCGGTAGCGGTTCGCGAGATTAGCGTTAGCGAAATGCTACCGAGAACTCCACAATTGATTTTCGTCAATGTAACCACGCTTGAAGGTACAATAGAATTGGCTAATAATTAAGGACTAGGTAAATTATTTTTTAGGAATGTTCTTAAGATATACGGTAATTTTTTTACTCTTTTAGGCCAGCCCTATTGCCTCGAATTGACAGCAAAAGGCTGGCGAATCACTTCACTGCGTACGGACTGTATGCAGGGCGACTTTACGCGAATGGAGCTGTTTACGGTATACTACGAGTCAGTCTACGATCTGATGAGCGTCATCTCGCCATCGTTCAAACAGCATGCCGATGCGATTGCGTCACGTCGCTCGCGCAGCAGCTGCGGCGACGACGAGCCGGAGGAGGAGCCTGGTACAGAAGGTACTGCGTTTGAATGGTACCATTAAAATCTATCCAACTCAAACTTTATATTTTTATATTTTTATATTTTTAGACTTGGATCTCTGTTGCGAAGGTCCGTTCAAGTCGGCGTCGGCTAGCCGTCCCATTAGTCGTCCGCTTAGTCGCCGGCCGTCGCTTACTCCATTAGGGGTGGGCGCGGTGGTGGACTCGACTGTAGCCGGCACGAATCTCTCCGACGGCCGTCGGTTGTCCTTAAAGCTGCCCACAGGCTCCGAGTCGCATCTGATCCAGTTGTGTCCGCAGTGTTGTTGCGTGTCGCTGACGACGCCGGCCGGCGAATCGCTGGCGGACATGCTCGAGGACAGCGATTTGGGCGCTGTCGCTGCGGCAACCGGTTCGTCGATCGGCTTTGGCTCCGCGTCCGCGCTGGGCTCGACGACGGCGGCGGCTACCGGCGAAACCGCCACCGAGGCGCAAATGCCGCGTGAGGCCAACTGCTGTGAGAGCAACACAAATAACAACAGCAATGAAACGACTACGCGGCCCTGTAGATGCGGACATCGTGCGCAAGAGGTCATCGAAGAGGCCGTTAGGTTTCCGCGTCGGAAACTGCGCAACATTTCGGAGGTATAAAATAATTCAGGGGGAAGATCGAAAATGAGAAAAGGCCTGGTTTCCCATTTAAAAATATGTATCCTATCATTTTGTTCATTTTATTTAGGGAGCAATCCACGCCGACGAGGAGCAGTTCGCGGAGCCGAAGGAATTGGACTCATCGTCGAGCTCCGGTGACGAGCTCAAATTCAGCGCTGAGTCGAGTTGCGCGTCTCGCTCTTCGGGTTCATCGTCGGGATCCGGCTTGCATTCCGAATAAACACTATCTATGTATATCGTAATCCGCTCACTCTCTTAGCGAACTTGCCCTTGCTTTTTATATCATCGTATTCCTAACGAGCTTTGCCATTTTTTCGAGTGTACCGTATCGTAAAAGCGCTAAATATAATAGAATTGAATTCACATTACAGTAATTTTTCAATTCGCTTAATCACATATCGTTATTCCAAATTTTTTGTTACATAAACAGTAAAATAGAAAATAATCTAAAAATACAGTGACCAATATTTTGTTAGTTTGTTTAAAAAAATTTAATTTAAATATTTAATAAACAAATTTTTTAAAAATAAAAATTTCAATTTTTTTACATTAAAAAATAATAAAATTAAAATGATATCATTTAAAATTCTTAATATTCTTAGAAATTATCAGTCACTTGATACGATTCAAAATGGATTATTTTTTTAAAAAAAATTCAAAATTTAAATTTGCGCCAACTTTTTTTTAGCTTTTTGTTTGAAAATATTTAAAATGGTTTATTCAAAATAAAATTTGCCTTTTAAAATACATTTCACTAGGCATTTTGACACACATTTTGGTACACAATTCATACAAAAATACATTGAATATATACACAAATGCATATATGTAAATGTGCACATTTGACTATATGTATGTATGAGTAGGTGTGTGGATGTATGTGCCCTTTTGACCCATACGGTTTCGAGTACCCGATGTGACCCTCGTTCAATTGGAGTTGATTCTACGGTTTACGGAAGTGACGCGCATCAACGCTCCGAGTCTGCACGCCGCGGCATTGGTGCGCGACGTGCGACGAATCCAAAAGGCACCGTAACTTATAAAAATTCGATTTTACTATACTCTATTTCCATTTCAGTCATCACAAATTTCCCATTTGTTTCAGATGAAAGCATAGGCGGAGACCGTGTTGGCGTCGGCGTCGCGCGCCGGCCATTTGGGCGTGATGAATGCGGCCGACTTACCGCGTTCGCGCATCTGGGAATCGTGTACCTGGGGCGGCGTCTGTAAAAGTGCACATCCGCGGCCGAGTTCTGCGCCATCATTGGCGCCTCGCCGTCTGTGCCTCGCTTTGAGGGTGAGGCGCAATTTTTCAAAAGCGAAAAAATTGGCAAAGACCCGAAAAAAATTCATAAAGGATCCTTGGCCAATGGATCCTTAACTAGTAGAATTTTAGCCAATAAGCCATCAAATAGAAGACTCTCCGCTAACGGATCTTCAGCTAATAAAGGATCCTCGTCTAGAGGATCTTTGGCCAATAAACCATAAAATAAAAGACCCACTACTAACGGATGCTCAGCTAACGGATCCTTAGCTAGAGGATTTTTAGCCAATAAGTCATCAAATAAAGAACTCTCTGCTAATAAATCCCCAACTACTGGATCCGCAGCTAAAAAGTTATTATATCAAGACTCTTTAACATCATCACAGGAATCCCAGGCAGCGGGAACATATGATTCTCAACTACAAAACCGGGACTTTCGGAACCTCAGGAAAATCGCGGAATGACTCGCCGGAGAAGTTTCTTTTTTTCGGCCCAAATAACATATTTTTCTCTCATTTTCTTTTCTCTCTTTCTCTGATCATTTGCCAGTAAATATTTCCGCTGAATTGTTATGAAGCTTTAATGGCCTCTTGAAAGGTATTGAATCTGGAACCTAAAAAGAAGAAAAAGAAAAATGCGCTCATTCTTTTACTTACTGCGCCACTTTAGGATTTTTTTGCGGTTTTTCTCTCTCACTCTTTCTTTCTCTCTGTTCACTACAATATTTCTCTTCGAACAATTTTTTTTCATTTCTCATTTTTACGAGGCCATTTTTAAATTTAAAATTTTTCGAATGTTTTTCAAATATTTTCCAATGTTTTGATCGGCGTAAAATTGTTTTCCAATTAAATTTTTTTTTTGTAAGTACAAATCGAAAAAGTGAAAAAAAAAGTAAAAAAATTTTTATTTTTTTTTTCTTCATTTCAAAAACAATTGGCAATAATTTAATAAATTTATGTGTGTCATATTTGATAATATGTATAAAATGAGTGAATTTGCTAAAATTAGCGTATATAAGTATAAATATGAGTCTAAGTGAGTGAATACTTTTTTTGAATAACTTTGTTATTAAAAGTTCATTTCAGCTTTTTCACTTAAAAAAAACTGTTACGTCGAGTACATGTACCTCTATATACACATTAATTTTGGAGTAATTTTATTAAAAAATGATTGAGTTATATATAGACTTCACAAATCGAAAAGAAACTGTAAAAAAAATGCTATCTCGTCGAAAAGAAAAATTTTTTATTGAGAAATAGCGTGCAAAAAGACGAAAGTCCAGACGCTTGTCGGTGCGCCACTTACCCGTCACTGGTTTTTTTATTTGCTTTGAAAGCGTTCATTAAAAAGGGAAAGAAATATGTAAGAGAGAAAGTATAATGAGAGAGAGAGAGTAAGAAGAGAAAGAGAGAGAATTTAATTAAAAAGAAAAGGAAATTTCGCCACAATTTTTCTTTCAATTTTTCAACGCAAAGCGAAAAAGCCGAAAAAAAAGAAAAATTGGAAAAATTTTTCGATAAAAAGAAAAAATTTCCTTCTTTTTTTCGCCGTTATTTTTTCACGTTTTTTCACGTGCTTTTTTCGAAATGAATTGAGAAAATATTCCATTAATTTGTATCAAAAGTAATGGAATTTATCAATAAAGTTTTATCAATTCATTTCAATTCATTTTCATTTTTCCAACGATTAAAAAGGAAATTATCAATTTTATTATTTTCTTTTTCGGCGAGTCCTTATGTTACAGAAGCGGAAAAAAGTCTTGCACCAAGCATTTTTAATTCGTTCAACTATGGATTTCGTTATATTTGCTTGCTATCAATGAGTTTATATTTTTATGAAAGCCCAAAAAAGCTCTGCAAGATGTGCTAGTTGTTTTTGTAAACTGTTAATTTTTTGATACTTTGTAGGATTTATCAATTTGTGGCAATTTTTTGGCCGAAAAAAATTCTTGCACCACTTGTAAATCAATTGTAAAAATGATATTTTTTATTAAAAATTAAAAAAATTTTACATTAAAAATCGACTCTAATACAATAAAAATCGATTTCTGATCCGAATATGGATTTTTTAGAAAAGTTGATGGTGCCATCTGAAAGAGCATGAAATTCTGCATAATATATTGTAAAATTAGAAAAATTGACTCTATAATATTTTAAGAACATAACGTTAAATTAATGAAGCCTAAAAATGTGCTATTTTTAATGTAAAAAACAACTTTTTTATTAACACTGCTTTTGTAAGATATGTTTCTAAAAAGTTTTGTAGCCAATTTTTCTATTTTATGCCGAATTTCGTGGTCTTTCAGATAACATCATTAAATTTTCTGAAAAAAATTTAGATCAGAAATTGATGATTATGGACGATTTTTAATGTAAAATCGACTTTTTCAAGTGCGGCTTAAAATCCACAGTTGGACGAATTAAAAGTGAGAGATTTTATGAGAAACATTTTTCTGATGCTGTATGTGTTAAAGATGTCTTGGACAAACGCTCGGCTCGTTTTGGCCCGGTCCGGATCGACTCAGTCAATGAGCTAACACGATTCGAAATGACGTTAGCATGACCCGGTCCGATCTGGCCCGACCTGTTTTTGACTTATCCAGTCCGGTCCGGCCCGACTCGGTCAATAGCCTGGCCCGAAATCACGTTAGCCCGATGCTGCTTGGCACGGCTCGAAAATTTTCTATACCCTTGCCTGGCCCATCCCGACTTGAAAATGAAAATGAAATTTTTGAATTTTTGCATTTGCAGTAAAAAAATATTTTCAAATTTCCTTTTTTTATCAATACAAATTTGATGATTATTTTCTTTTCGTTGATATTTTTTTCTTCAAAATAATATGATGATAGTTAGATTTTTGAACATTAAAAAATTTGCCGCCAATTTTCACAATGAATTTTTAGCGAATTTTTCCACGTTTTTTCCGCTAATTTTTGAGCTTTTGGGCTTTTGAGAAATTTTTTTTTCCAAATTTTTCAATTGAATTTTTCAAAAATTTTTCCTCATTTATTGAAAATTCGTAAAAATTTTCGCGAAAAAACAATAAACAAAGTGCCAATTATAATTTTTTCTAGCATTTTTTAAAACGCCAAAAAAACCAGAAAAAATGCACTAAAAAAGCGAAAAAAATGCATTTTTAAAATTTACGCATTTTCCCCATTTTTCAGAGATTTTTTTTCCAATTTTTTGTACATTTTTTTATGTACATTTTTTTCCAGACGAAATTTTTGTTTATTTTTGGATTATTTTTTAATGGGACCTCTAGGACCTATTAGATAGCTCAATTAAATCTTTAGGAACCAGAGACCTAAATCAATCGATTCCTGGGATTAAATCAAATAGGGATCGCGATACTGTGATCAAATCGACTTTAGCAGGACTTAAAGAAAATCTCAAATCTGGGGTTTGGGTTTCAAATCAACTTGAATCAAAGTGACTTAAAGAGGATCTCAATTCTGGGATTCGAGTTTCAAATCAACCTCTAGATGAACATACCATTCTAATAAATCTCAAAAATAGAAACCTCTTAAAGCCCATTCTTATTACCTCAAATATTTCCCACTTACGCTTATAAGCATAAGCTCAAAAGCTTAGGCTTAGGCTTGTTGCTAAAAAACTGATAGCACACTCATTTTTGAGGCGGAACTTATACAAAGCCAAAATTATCATTTAAAAAATTCATCCAAAGAGATTGTTTCGCTTGAGTGCTAATGAAAACAAGCTAAAAATGAAAATGATTGAGCGGTTTTTGAAAAAAAATAAATTTTCCGACTTTTTCCCAAAATTTTTATTTATTTATTTTATTTTTTCATTTATTTCAAACAAAACTTTTCATTTTTTTTTATTATTCATTTCCGTTTTTTTATTTTTTTTAGTTTTTTGCCATTTTTTTCGCTTTGTTTTAAATCAAAAATTATTTATTTTTTCCGTTTTTTCTCAAAAAAAAATCTTTTTTTGAATTAATAGAAAAATTAAAAGAATTTCGCGCTAATGTTTCTATGCCTATTGGCATCTTCTCCCACTTATGTCTTGTTTCACATCGCCCCTTACCTTTTTTTTTAAAATTTTTTCTACAACTTTGCTGCTCATTTCTTATAGCGGAATTCACGTTAGATATGTTTCCATGGCCTAGTGGCAATATCGCCAGAAAAAAATGTGAAAGGAGGGCCCGTATAACTTTCGAGTTTATTGATCAGATCAGAGGTTCGATTTTCTCCATGACCGATTTGTTTCAATCAGGAACTCTTTTAACCTCAGTTCTAATTTCTTAATTTTTTCTCCATTTTTCAGTATTGAATTCACTTTTTCTTCCAAATTTCTTCCTTCTTTCTGATCGTTGATTCTCTTCCAATTTTCGATTTGTTTTCTCTCCAAAAAGCATTTTTATTTGCACTTTTGTTTTGCTTTCTGTTACATTTTGCAAAAAAAAGAGTCAAAAATCAAACATTTTCAATTCTCTCGCCCCTTTCATTTTGTTTTCGATTTTTGATTACAAGCCGAAGAAAATTGATTCAAATATAATTCAAATATAATTTAAAACAAAAAAAATTAAATTATATTAACGAAAGGGGAAGAGGGGAGACGGGGGGAGGAGAGGGAGAAACAGAGGCTGAAGAAGCCAAAAGGCATTCACTCTCAATGATTCTTTCTGTTTTTACTCTTTCTCTTAAATTATTTATATTGACGAAAGAAGAAGAGGAGGAGGGGGGGTAAAGAGAGGGAGACGGAGGGGGGGAGGGAGGAGGGAAGACGGGACGGGACGGAGAAAGACAAAGCTGAGGAAGTCGAAAGACACTCACTATATGTCTTTTCTTTCCTTCATCTCTCTTTCACTCTCTTTTCTTCCTTTTTCCCTTTTTTCCCTCTCTTTCTCTTGTTTTTCTATTTTTTATTCTCTTTTTTTCCATCCCTTTTAATAAACAAAATTTGAAATTTAAAAATAAAAAAAAATGAAAGAAAAAAGCAATGATTAATGGGAAAATTAATGAACAGAAAATTTCTTTGATTTTTGTACCAAAATTTTCATTAATGTATAGTCCATTGGTAATGATTTCAACGGCGCATAAAATATATTGGCGTAAACTAAAAAGTTTTAGCGAAAACTTTTTATATTTACACATATTTTGGAAATGATTTATTTTCAAAATGGAATTTTCACAAAACTGATTCAAAAAATATGATAATTTGGAATGAGAAAAATTTCGCCAAAAATTTTGCACTTTGCCTTGAGTCATTTTTTATTCTCAAACAAAAAATTTGCTTAAAAAGGATCATTTTTTGAGAAAAAAAATAAATTCAAGAATTTATTCGAATTTTCCGGCTATTGTATAATTATTTCATTTGCTTACGATATTATCGTATAATTAGCCATTTACTACAGGACAATAATTAGTGATTTGCTTACGATACTGCAGTATAATAATTAGTGATTTGCTTATGATATTACCGTATAATTATTATTCATTAAAGATGTCCATTGTCTTTGAGCTTATGCATAGTAACACAAATTCGCATCTACAAAAGTCGACTTTAAATAATGGCAGCGCGATTACAGTAGGCAATTATAACGAGAATAATGAAAGTGCGGAATCGAAATTCACGCCAGGATCTGATAGCGCAAACTCAGCTACCGTATCCACGGTGAATACGGTAAACGAAGAGTTTGTGATTGTAAAAGCGACCCCGACCGACTTTGAGGACATTCTCGAGTTTATGCTCCGCGACTTTCTCCACACAGAGCCCCTCAATCAGGCCCTCAATGTGGGACCTGATGACGCGGCCTACTTTTTTGCGGGTAAAAAGTGCGACAAAAAATGGAATAATTTTTAATGGAAATTTTTCAGAAATAATTCGCAATAATTTGACCGATAATTTGAGCTATTTGGCCAGGGAGAAACGTTCCGACAGAAATTTGGGAAGAGTTGTCGCGATACGTTTGTCGAGCATACTCACGCGACCCTCCGTGAGTACGATAACTAAATACGGTGGTGCTGCTACTGTAAAAGTGTCGGAATTTAGTGACGCGAAGATTTGTTTGGATAAAATCCGAAAAATTGAGTTATTCCTCGAGACCATCGAGAGTAAGGTATGCTAATTAGAGAGCTATATAATTGGCCGGAAATATCGTGGAGAATTTTTAGACCTGGAAGATCCTACCGGCGCGCTTCCAACGGCTCATGAGCGTGGCGATCTTGTCCGTGGATAGCGCGTGGACCCGACGCGGAATTGCGCGTCGCCTTGTCACGCACAATTTGGACGAGGCGAGACGCGCCGGCTGTCAGGGCATCGTCACCGAGGCGACCGCGTTCAACTCACAACAGGTGAGGAAGTTAACAACCATACATATAACCAAAAAATTGGCGCACCCATATTTGCAGTATTTTCAACTTGACTAACTTTTTAACTATCAAAAAATTAATTTAAAAAAAATTATTTTAAGCTATCGGATTCAGAATTTAATTCTTTATCCATTACTTTTTAAATCAAGCCTCTAAGTAACTTGGAAAAAAAGTTACAGCCAAAAAAGTAAAGTTATTTTTTGGAAATTTTTTTGAGTAACTTTATTTTTTCAACTATAACTTTTTTTCCAAAAATAGTTAGAAAATCGATTTTAAAATTGATGAATGGAAAATGAAATTTTAAATCCAATGTTTAAAATTATTTTTTTAAAAAATATTTTTATACCTCTCAAAAAGTTAATCAAATTTGAAAATGCACAAATGTCGCTCCACTAAGAAATCTACTTGATAAACACAGCCCTATGTTGGGACTTTTTTAAAAACTTTTTTTATAATAATAATAGAATTGGATTCAGAATTTAATTTTCTATTAGACACATTTTAAATTTTTCTTCAATCTAACTTAGAAAAAAAGTTACAATTAAAATAGTAATATCACTCAAAAGATTTTCAAAAAATAAAAACTGACTTTACTTTTTCAACTATTACTTTTTTTCCAAAATAGTTAAAAATTTGATTTAAAAAGTGATGGATGCAGAATTAAATTCTGATTTTGAATTCTGAAAATTAATTTCCAAAAAAATTTATTTGTGTCTCTCGAAAAGTTAGACAAAGTTGAAAAATGATTTCGAAATGCCGTCAATCGGACTCATGAACATAATCCAAACGAATATAGACAAAGTCTAAAAGCAAAGAAATTTTCCAGCTCTTTGCCAAATGCGGCTATCGTCGGCTGTACGAAATTGCGCACGCGGAATGGTGCGACGAAAACGGCGCCCAAATTTTCCGATGCGCGGATCGAACCAACAGCGCGACACTCGAGTTTTTGGAGCTTTGATGATTGATAGGAGGGCGGGGGGGGGGTTCTTTAAAGATTGTCATTTTAATAATTCTAATACAAAAGTAAATATGTCGGCATGTTTTGGTTCGGGCTGGGCCAGGCACTAAAAATTTTCTGGCCTTCCCTAATCGGGCCAGGCTACCGTCATTTAGAGCCACCTATGGACCCAGTCGCGGGCCGGGCCGAACCGGGCCCAGTCGAAAAGAAATCGAGTCGTGTCAAAGCGAATCGGACCGGCACATCTTTAGTATCATATAGTCACATTAATTGGGCATTAATCCAATTTTTACGGTCAGTATTTTCTCTTTTTTTCTCCATTTTTTCAATTTGTTTCAATACGATCTAATCCGAATGTGTAAAATGTGTTGAATATCGAATAATTATTACATTATTATCAATCCTATAAATACCTTATGTAAATAATTTTTTTAATTTTTCAAATATTTTATTTTCGAAAATAAAATTTTTAAATCGAATTTAAAATTAAAATTTTTTTTTGAAATTTTATACTATTTGCCAATTAAAATTAGCATTCATATTAAATTATCATTTGTGTTATCATTAGTATCACATCAGCATCATCATTATCATCATCATTCACATCAGCATCATCAACTTCATCCCCTTCAGTCATTATCACAATATCAGCATTTCGAAAATGGTATCAGAAACTAATAAAATTAAGTGCAGACGAATTTAAAGAGAAAAAAAAATAAATTGAAAAAATGAAAAAATTTCGAAAGCAAATACAAAAAAATTTTGCCGAAAAGATTAAAATTAAACTAAAAATTTGTCAACAAATAAATTTAAAATAAAAAATTGATTGCAGCAGTGTTTCCAATTTTTTTAATTAATTGAAACTTAACCTAAAGTGACTTAATCGAACCAAAGTTAAAATCAAAATTAAGTACTTAACTTAATTTAGTCAAAGTTAAAAACAAAATTAAATGCAAATTTTAATTTTGCCAAAATTAAATCAAAAGTTAAAAGCATTTTTTAATTTTGCCAAAATTAAATCAAAAGTTAAAAGCATTTTTTAATTTTGCCAAAATCAAATGTGTTAAATTAAGTCGCTGATTTGGCAAAACGAAAGTTAAGCCAAATTATCGAAGGTTAAGCCAATTTTGTTTTGCCACGATTTGTTTTTCTAATTTTATTTATATTTTTTGTTTTTATTTATTATTGTTTAGTAATGAAATTATGATTTTATATTTTTTAAAATATTATTTTTTAAAATATTATCAATAAAATATTTTTTTCGTGCCCAGCGTTCTTTTTTATTTTATTTTCATCTGGCAACCCTGTTTTAAATCAATTAAAATATTTAAATAAAACAAAATCAAACAACTAAAAAGCAAATATTGAAATAATATTGAAATAGAATAATAACAATTAGAGTTAGAGGACTTTTTCATGGCCAAGTTTTTGCCGGAATCAACGTTGAGGTCACCATTCAGTGTTTAAGTAAACCATTAATTGCGAATTAAGATATTCATACTGGGTTCTACAACGATGCGACTTTGTCGCAAAACCTGCTTGCGAAAAAACACGCTCGCATGGAGCGCTTGTTGCAGGAACGGAAAATACATTTAAAGCCAAATTTTTAATTTGTTTATAATCTTCGCGGTCTATTTTTTTCCAAAACTTGACGACATCCACATTTGTTTCAATATTTTTGAAGTCTGGTTTTAAGTCTAGTTGTATCATGTATTTCATTAGTGAATTGATGTTGTCCATTATTTTATTGGTTCCTTGTTTGCGTTCACGATCTTCGCGGCGTGTGCTACACAATTTTGACATGAAGCCACTCAGTAATGATTTTTTTGCCTCCACAACATTCCTGCACGGCCGATTGCTGTTGTGAAAACGGCTGCGATGTAGGCAACATGTTTTTTATTTGACGCTTTGCAATCTCCATTTCCGTTTCATCCAATATATTTATTGTGTTAGGATCTAGAGCGGTTGCGATAATATAAATCGGCTCGAAATTATCATCGTTTTCATCATAATAATGACTAAATCTATACTTTATTCGCAAGATAAAAAAAATACCTCATTGTTATTAAAATTAGGAAAAATGTTTCTTTCACTAAATAATGCTAGCAGCGTTTTAATATACACAAAACTTCGAGATAGTGGCGAGATATAAAGCATATATATTAGTAAAAAATTCAAAAGATAAACAAAAGCAAGTTAAATATTACCTATTTACAATGTTGAAAGCGCAATGGCGTGTAAGACCCAATATTTTAAAAAATATAAAATCATAATTTCATTACTAAACAATAATAAATAAAAACAAAAAATATAAATAAAATTAGAAAAACAAATCGTGGCAAAACAAAATTGGCTTAACTTTCGATAATTTGGCTTAACTTTCGTTTTGCCAAATCAGCAACTTAATTTAACACATTTGATTTTGGCAAAGTTAAAAAATACTTTTAACTTTTGATTTAATTTTGGCAAAATTAAAAAATGCTTTTAACTTTTGATTTAATTTTGGCAAAATTAAAATTTGCATTTAATTTTGCTTTTAACTTTGACTAAATTAAGTTAAGTACTTAATTTTGATTTTAACTTTGGTTTGATTAAGTCACTTTAGGTTAAGTTAAATTTTTAGGTAAAAATTTTTTAATTTTGGAAACACTGGATTGCAGTATTACTATTCAAACAATTTTCAAAATTTTTAATTTAACGCCAAAATGTTTAAAAAATTGGGAATCAATTTTGATAGTTCGGTGGTTTACTGCCTTGTTCTTGAGCCGGAGTTCAATTCGCTTTTGGTTAACAATTTTTACATGTATTCCTTATTTATGGTATTTAGATCATTTATAGAGAAAAAGAAAATTCAAAACATTTTCGGATGGCCCTAAACGTTATTTTTTGGTTCCTATACGGTATTTTTTGGTTTATGACATTTTTTTGCTTATTTGAAATTCCGGGAATTCTGTCGCAATTTTCTCTGTCTGAGCCTGCAAATTTTTTTTTTTTGAAGTAGATTGTGTTCAGTAATGGGTAAGTGGTTCACCGACAAGCGTCTGAACGTGCAAAAAGAAAAGACCCTTGTCGATGAGCCATTTACCCATCACTGATTGTATTTTCATTTTAATTAAGCAATTGAACCAATTCAACGTCTAAACTAGACTTACACACTTAATATTAAATCGTAAGCCTTATATACGAATCAAATTCATATTTTTTTATTATGGCTAATAAATCGGTTTATCCTTATTCCCTTTCTTCGCCCCCCCCCCCCCCCCCAAGTTATCTCTATTCTCACCCTTCCTATATTCCCCATATCCCCCCTCCTTCTCCCCACATAAGTTTATCTCTATTCTTTTTTTTCGCTCCCCCCAAGTTATTTTTATTCTCACCCTTTCCATATTTCTTTCCCTCTCCTCCTCCCCCTCGGTTTATTCCTGTTCCATTCCTTCACCCTCCCCCTCTCTCTCACTCTCCCAATTTTTTGTTCTGTGATGTCGAAAAAATTGAAATAATAAATTACATATTAGGCTGAAAATAATAATTGGTTTCCTTGGCTACTTATTTCAATTAAAAAGCAAAAAAAAACAAAAATTTTTTTACCCTTTTTACCGTTAAAAAAAGAAATTTTTCTCTTTAAAAGAAAATTTTTATAATTTTGAAAATTTCGAAATTTTATAATTCAAAATTTTACAAGTTACGATATTTTTAAATTGTTATGCATTTTCTTTAATTTAGTTACAGTACTTCAAATCAGTTACAATATTTTAATTACTTACGGTGATTCAATTTATTTCAACATGAGTATTGGCACATTTTTCCTCACGGCTTACGCGTTAAATTACGATAATGCGGCGAAAATTTTACGGTAATAACCCATCAATAAAATGGCCAAAAACGCTTCGCCACGCGAGCCAACGCGCGGCACGGCGTCGAGGTACGCGTCATCTCCGCCTACCGCGGCGGCGGCGACAAACGTCAATTTCTTTAATCCGCGCGACAAAAAATTCTACGCGTGCTGTTGTCACACAAAAGCGTTCACGTTGGCGTTTGGCGTCGTCGAAATTTTTCTCATTTGTTTTCTGCTCATTTCGGGTTGGTTCTTTTCGGTTGTTTGAACATCAAGGACCTTTTAGTCCTCAATCAATTAAAGTCCATTTTTGGACTCAATTTTGGGCTTTTTTGGGTTTTTTTGGAATTTTTTAGCCCCATATGGTCATTGATTATTTGATGTCCTTAACCAATTTAGCCTTCTTTTTGAATTTGACTTTCTTTTTGGATCTTTTTAGTCTCTTTTTTGAACTTTTTTTTTGGTTCATTTTTGATCCAATAAATTTTTAGTTGTACCCGAATTGAGCACACGGCTTTGTATGGATAACGAAGACGCGAATTTGGCCCATAAAACCGACTTTGGTGAGTTACCAACTCAGCAGGAAACCGATTCGTTGACTACTACGGGCTCCACGAGTCCTTCATCTATTATAGAAGCTCAATCGAGCTCGTCGACTTCACGAATGGACCAAGAAAACGCCAGCCCCGTACAGGCGCATATCAATCGCGAGCAGCTGGAAAAACAGCTACACGAACAGCACCAATTACTTCTACAGCAACAGCAATTATTGTTACAGCGTCAGCAGTTGGCTCAGCAGATTCAACAGACCCAATTACAGGAACAAAAGCAGAGGGACGCGGTTGCGGTAGCCGATGCGACGATGACCAATCCGGCCGGGAATGCGACCATTTTTCATAGAGCTCGACGAAATTTGCAGCAAAATGAATGGGGTTTAGCACGCGGACAGAGTCTCAGGCCGATCACAACGTTTACGGTATCCAAGCGCGAGACTAAAAATACGGTAGCGACGGACACAACTGAACTTAACACAGTCATAGCTACAGTAATGCTCACGTCTCGGGGTCCGGCAAATGACTCTGAAATAAAAGAAAATATGTAAACAAAAATTTTTAATTGATAGGCTTAGTGATTATCCAATAGACCAACGAAAAATTACATTCAATCATTTTTTAGCGGAATCGCGCTGATCAATCGGATCGGTTGCGCGATGAATTTGGCGTGGATGGTCTGGGCGGTCCTGCAAATCATCTCCATTAATTTAATGTTTTACGGTATAAAGCATCTCAAATATAAGCTTTTTTTACCGCACATTCTACTACGGTAATTTGTTTATATGATATAACTATTACTGTACATTTTGTTATATTTTTCTCGCAGGGCGATTTGTTTCGCGGCTTGCGCGCTCTTTGCCGCGCTGCTCGGCGTAGCGCTCATCGCGCCCGCGCCTGTGCCAGCGTCGCTTTCCGATAGCGGCGTTTTCGCGCTTCTCCTTTTTCTCGGTTCAATTTGCATTTGGCAGGCATATCTCATGGTGAATTCCATTATTTATAAAGCGATAGAAACTTCAGTGCAGGGAATGTAGTGGCCTGTTGGTAGTGCATTAGAGTTAAAAGAATGCAGTCGCCTACTGGTTGCGCATTAGAGTTAAATGGGATAAAATGGCCTATTGGTAATGCGTTAAATAAAATTGAGACAAGCTTTTGTTCCTTTTCTTGATTCCAGTTATTAGGTGTACAAATATGAAAATTCGTTTTACTTTGTCTAATATTTTTTTTTTGAATAAACTTTTTTTCAAAACATTTGTCTGTATCTATCTTGTAGAGTGTTTAAAGCGCTCAGAGAAGGCGATTCGACCTGAGCAACAAAGACTGCGTATGGTGGGATCAGAAGAGTATTTTGTATTATGAACTTCTTAAACCTGGCGAAACTGTTATGGCGGCTCGTTATAAAGAGCAATTAATCAATCTGAACAAAGAAATTGCCACCAAACGACCACAAAACACGAGTGCCCAATATTGCTTCACGACAACGCCAGACCTCATGCTGCAGAACCGGTCAAAAATACCATAAAAGAACTGAAATGGGAAATCTTATCCCATTCATCCTACTCTTCTGACATCGCTCCGTCGGATTATCACTTATTTCGATCATTGGCTCACGGATTAGCGGAGCTGAAGTTCACAAAACAAGAAAAAGTCCGAAAATGGCTCGATGAATGGATTGCGTCGAAACAACCGAAATTTTTTTTAATTGAATCCATAAGTTGCCCATAAATTTAATAATGTTGTTGTTAATAATGGTTGTTATTGTTAATAAAAATTTAATTGAAAATTTTTTGACATTTTAATTTTTTGAATCGTAAAAAAACGAACTTTCATATTTGTACACCTAATATATTTGTACCAGTCTGTAGATACCGTAATATTACATTAAATATTAGTATTACAGTAATATTTTTTAAATTCACTTTGATTTTTCACTGTAGAAAAGCGAACTTCGTTGCTGTGAGTTTGTGAAACGATCCGCGGATACGGGCTTCTCGATGTCGCACACGCGCCCACTCGGCCAGCCGACCGTATCGCTGTCGGAGGGTCACGGCAGCGGCGTCGGCGGTGTGATGGTACCACGCAGAGCCACAAACGGCAACATGTGCCTAAAGCCGTCGGCGGCCGAACTCGAGCTCGTGTACGGTAGTGACGACGATAAAAAGCTACAACGCTACGGTAATTGGAATGGCGCACAACAACAAGCGGGCAACAGTAACGGACACGGTATGCGGAATGGAAACGATAGGAAATGTTTAAAAATATGGCGAAAGTGCGCGGGAAAATTGGCTATCAAACTATCAAATTATTTCAAAAACCTGCACAATTACTATATTTATGCCGTATTTTAGACGATTACGGTAAAAGGCGAAAGGATTTCGTGTCGTTGGCAGCGCAACTTTCGACGCACGCCAAATCAGAGAAGGATTTTGGCGTACCGCCGTTACGACCAGGATCCATCGCGGACCCGAGACTAGTGCAGGGAAATAGTAGCGGCAAGACCCATCTTTATTCCGCGCCGATTTCCGCAATGCAGCTGGCATTGGGTGCGCAGCAACGCGCTACATACGCAAGCCAGCGTCGGCCGTCTACGTCCTCGTCGTCGGCCACTCGCGAGACAATATTCCAGCAGATTTGCGCGGGGGGCGCCAGCCGAAACGCCAACGATAATCGACTACCGTCGCCGATCTACAGTAGCGAGCTAGCAGACAGTGACGCTGTCGGCGGCGCCGCCGGATTCAACGGGGTAGAAAGCCTCAATATGCGGAGAAATTTGACGCTACCGCCGTTAAGGCACACCTACAAGCCCAGATAAATACAAAGCTGTGTGCCCGATATAAGCTATGCGCCTAAAGAGAAAATTATACGCTTAGACAGTATTCGGACTTAATTTCAGTCATTTTTAGAAGGTGAAATAGTTTCTTTTAAATTTGGAAGTTGTCACGAACTGGAAAGAGAGAGCGAGAGAGAGAGAGAGAGAAAGTGGAAAAATTAGCAACGTTAACGCTCAGTGAAGGTGCTAGACAATAACTCCCGAATTCGTGAGATAATATACAAAAAGATGTGACGAGAGGAACCCAGCAATCAACAACCAATAACCAATAATTGATAAATGCAAATATCAACAGAACTAAGTCTTTATAAAGTCAATAAACGAGAACCAAAGGAATTTGTTTATTGAACTAAAAAATTAATTAAACACTGAATAATTAAATAAATAAATTAAACAAAAAATTAAAGTCAATAAAATGGTGCACTCCAAAAAAAGATGAAAAGTCTATACTGAAGAGAACTGAAACCGATAATTTAAATGTTTCCAATAATCTTACTTATAGACGCAACTTTTTAAGAGTAGTCAAATGATATTGATAAAGCAATGAGCGAGCAAAGTAACTTCCCAAACACTAACACGCGAATAAAAGCAAGAGAAAAACCGAGAGCAACTTCCAGCCAAAGTTTTTTAGATAACTAAAAAATATTTTGATAGTAACAAATGAGCAGAATACCAAGAAAAGAAGTGCGAAAAAAGAAGAAATTTGAATTTAAAAAGAAGAATTTTTAATTTCGTAAATCAAAGTTTATGACAGAAGTCATTCGGAGTCATTTAGGAGTCATTAAAGGTCATTATGACTTTTAAATAATTTACCAACCCGGACTTGAAGTCATTTAGCGCGTCAAGTCCCAACACTAAACCCAAACAATCGTTTAAAATATATTCAATGCTAATTATTAGACATTTTACGACTCAAATGTAGGGAGCGAGAATATAATTAGGATCAGGATTAGCTAGGCAATCAAACACGGACATATATCGTTTAATTTTCCCAAAATACGAGTATTAAAGAATTTTTTTGTTTGTAAATAATAGTCGGATCGAAGATTAAGCAATGATTCCGGCCGCACCAACTTTTTGCCATTTTTTCCAAAAATATTGAAAACTTTTTTAGTTGAAAAAATAAATTTATTTTAAAACTTAATGCCGTGATAATATACTTATGGATATAATAATTCAAGGGCTATCGAATGATCTATAGAAATCAAAAATCGGAAAGGAAATTTTCGAGAAAATCGTATTCAAAGTTGGAATAATTCACAATATGTATGAAATAAAAAAATTAAAATTTTCTGTAAATTTTCTTACTTAAAAAGATTAATTTCAAAACCTAGAACCAAGTTTATAAACAATTAATCTCAATACTTCAAGGGCTATCGAATGAGCTATAGAAATCAAAATTTTAATGTACATCCAAAATTAGGATTATCCCAAAAAGAGATGAAAAAAAAATTTTTTTACTTGAAAAAAAATTTGCGGAAATTTGTCATTTTTGCCGTTTTTTGAAGTTTCATAACTCGGCTCCTATTTAATCGATCAGGTTCAAATTTATAGAGTGTAATAGTGTATGTAAGGGGAGCTCATAGCAAAAATTTCAAGTCCATCGGATCACTCGCCGAAAAAAATGCTCAGCCACATGCACTTTTTTTGTTGCATTTTCCTTTATAAAAATGCTAAAAATGAAAATTTTATAAAAAGGGCTGAAACACGTCTCCCACAAATCGAGTACGCTCTACAAAATGCAAAAAAAAAAACCCACGTCTCTATTTATCTATCGTAGAAAAAAAGTTAGAACAAATTGTGTGGAAATCTATATTGGTGTTCATGCGTCCTTTAAAGTTAGAATTAGTTAGAATATTTTTTCAAATCGGCGGTTAAAAATATTCCCTTCAAAATTTTTCTTCATTTCCTTATCACATGGGTCCCATTTTTTTCCAATTCCATTCAATATCATATTATCAGAAGAAAGAGTTCATTGATAATTAAACAAGTGAATCGAAAAATTGCAATAAAAATGATAACACAAACAAAAAAAAATTATCATATTACCGAAAGATGAATTGATTGATAATTGACTAGAAAAAAAACTCTTTATTATCATATTCAATTATCATTTCTCAAAATAAAAATTATAATTTTTTTTCAAAAAATCAATTATTTATAAAACAGTAATATTGTAAGGCAATTGATATCAGTGTTAAAATCATAATGATTGGAATATTGATTATTGATTAATAGATATAAGTGATAATTATCGTATTAAGAATGCCAGCGAATTCGTCCGAAAGTATCGTATACACTCGGGACCCGCCCGACATTGAGGTTAAGAATTTACGATATAATTGATGATTCGTGCGGAAATTTCAAAGTTAATTAGCCTAAGCTTAAGTCCTAAGTCTATAGGATTATAGGATTAAAAATTGAATATTTTAGTCGCTGCTGGAATTGAATCCGCGTGTGAATAAATTCGCTAACGGACGGGCTACGGCAGTCACAAAATTGGACAAATTCAATTGGAAACGTAACGCCGACAAAAATTGTACCGTAAGTATGATAGACAGCATTAGAGATGCTTCGGGTCAGCACGTATTCTTTTTGGCCCGGGCCGACCCATTTTTGCCCAAATTAAAAATTGCCGGCACAGAATTTCTTTATTATATATGTATGCTCTTGGTTTATATTTTTTTTTCGGAGTTTAGACGTGTGCCTCGGCGCATGCGGGTGCGCCCTCGGGCGGCAATCCGTACGAAAACGATTTTCGCGACATCAAGCACACCACGCTGTCGGAGCGTGGCGCGTTGCGCGAAGCGACGCGCTGTTTGAAGTGCGCGGACGCGCCCTGCCAAAAGAGCTGTCCCACGCAAATGGACGTGAAAATGTTCATTACCAGCATTGCCAACAAGGTGATTAAGTATGGCACAATTGGACAACATTTTTGATACTAGTAACTTATAGTAGAATATAAATTACAATACTTTCGATAAAATTAGCCATAAAAAATCCCAACGTCTTCAATGATCAGGTGGCCGAGTGGTTAGAGCGATCGACTACTTCTCCATTAAGATTTTTTTCCTGTATTTATAAATAACTGTGCTTTCAATAAAATTAGCTAAAAAAATAAAAAATTTCTTCAAAAAATACACAAAATTTGGAGAAATTTCCCCTGAATGATGAGGTGGCCGAGTGATTAAGGCAATAAACTTCTAATCCATTTGGATTTTTCCTTGTAAGTTCGAATCTCATACTGATCCTTTACATTTTTGCCAATTTTTATTTGGAACTTTTAATAGGAAAATGTTTAGAATTTAATACAGTCTTCTATAATCTATGTTACTTTAATTTTTTTCACATTTTAATCCAAATTTATATAGAATTATTACGGTGCTGCTCGACAAATCCTTTCGGACAATCCGTTGGGACTTACCTGCGGAATGGTCTGTCCCACATCGGACCTCTGCGTCGGCTCCTGTAATCTCTATGCCACAGAAGAGGGTTTCTTTTTGGAGCTAATAATTACTGTAAAAATCGAAACTTCAATATTGTAATTACAGATTTTAATTTATCATTTAGGTCCCATCAACATCGGCGGACTTCAACAATTTGCTACAGAGGTATTTTTGGACGCCAAACTATTTTAGGGACTCTTCTCCGAATTCGTTTCAGGTTTTCATGAAAATGAACGTTCGTCAAATTGTGTCCCCCGAAGTTGAAGCTCACCGTAATCTGGCCCACAGCTCGAGGATCGTTCTGTTCGGCTGCGGCCCGGCCAGTCTCTCGTGTGCCTCATTCTTGGCCCGACTCGGCTATACGGACCTTACCATTTACGAGAAACAGGAATTTCTCGGTGGATTGAGGTCCTATTAATTAAAATTTCTTAACCATTACTAATAAAGCATCAGCGTACTGTTATTTTTTCTTTCAGCTCCTCGGAAATCCCACAATTTCGGCTGCCGTATAACGTTATCGATTTCGAAATTCGACTGGCTCGAGATATCGGCGTTGAGGTGATATACAATTAAATCAATTATCACGGCATTTAAAATTATTTTTTTTAACTAAAAAAAGTTTTCAATATTTTTGAAAAAAAATGGCAAAAGGTTACTGCGACCGGGATCATTGTTTAATCTTCGATCTGACCATGTCACGGTATCTTGGGCATATTGGGACTTATCGAAAGAGACGAATCGGTTAGACAAGCCAACAATTTGCGTTTCACCAAACCGAGCTACTCTGCGAATTCGTCGTGTTATATGGAATAATATGCGTCTCATTTTCAGATCGTAACCGGCCGAAGTTTGCACGAAAATGACTTGACTCTGGAGAAGTTACGCGCCGAGGGCTGCGCGGCGGTATTCGTCGGAATCGGTGTCCCGCAGCCCAAGCGGATTCCAATCTTTGAGGGCCTCACGCCTCAAAACGGCTTCTACACCTCCAAGGACTATTTGCCGTTGGTGAGCCGAGCCAGCAAAAAGGGTGAGGCATCCTGTGTTTTTTGAATAAAAGACAAATTTTGTTGAGATTTTAGTAATTCGGAAATCTTATGGTTTTGCAATCCCAAAATTGAAAGCTTATAATCAAAGTTGGGTTCTGAATATGGGTCAAATTGAAGCTCTGTTCAGGGCCAGTCACTAAACGGAATGTTCCTTAAGGAATGTGCGGATGCAGAATGGAATCCCTGCCACGTCTGCCCGGCCGCGTGCTCGTGCTTGGCGCCGGCGATACCGCTTTTGACTGCGCGACGTCGGCGCTGCGCTGCGGCGCCGCTCGGGTTACGGTTGTGTTCCGACGCGGTTTTACATCTGTACGCGCGGTGCCCGAAGAGGTATGAGGCACTTTTTTTAATATTCTACTTTTATATATCGTAATAGAGTTAAAAGTAATAAAATTATCGGTTCAGATGGAGGCTGCCCGCGAAGAAAAATGTGAATTTATGCCGTTTATGGCACCGCGAAAAGTGAATTTGAAAAAGGGCCGAATCGTGTCAATAGAATTCGCCAAAATGGAACAGGACCTGGACGGGGTATTCCGCGAGGACGACGAACAGACCCTGACGCTGCGCGCCGACTGGGTGATTAGCGCATTCGGCTCGCAGCTCTCCGATGAGCAGGGTTTGTTAGAGGATTTCCCAACGGATTGTGCTAAAATAAATTGAGATTACTGTTGAGAATCGCTGAATTTACAGTAAAATCGGCAATGGCACCGCTTCAATTTAATCGATACGGTCTGCCAGCGGTGCACGCCGACGATGCGCCCTCATTGACGGAGGTCCTTCCAATCATCAGGATCCATTGATAAGACGATTTAACAAAATTTTCAGAATACTGTCGAAATTTTCAGAATACTGTCGATGTATCTAAAGGCGTGAACGCGGCCGAGTTATCCCCACTGCCGCAACAGGCCGTCGGAGTCCCATGGGCGTTTGTGGGTGGCGATTTGGCCGGTGTCGCCGAGACCACAGTTGAAAGCGTCAACGATGGTAAGATGGCCGCGTGGAGCATTCACCGTTATCTACAGGCTCGTTACTGTGGCGCCGAGAGAATTCTGGTGGACGCCTCGCCTCGACTGCCTCTATTTCACACGCCTATTGACTATGTAAATTGAATCGGTTGAGAGTTTTGAGAAAGGTTTAAGAGCTTTACGGAAATCTGAGGGCCTTGGGGAGATTTAGGTTTTAGCAGAAGACTGAGAACCGTACTTTTTCGGCTTTCTTTAATTGATAAGTGAACTCAAAAATTGAGCCAATCAATCAAATTTCAGCCCGATTTGAAGTTTTATAAAACATTTTATTTTCAGGTCGACATTTCCGTGGAGCTCTGTGGCCTGCGGTTCGAAAATCCTTTCGGACTCGCCTCGGCGCCGCCTACAACCACCGGCGCCATGTGCCGTCGAGCCCTCCAGCAGGGCTGGGCATTTGTGCTGACGAAAACCTTCGGACTCGACAAGGTATACAGTAATGAGAGAGAGAGAGGGAAATTTTCATCGGAAAATGAATACTCTAAATAAATCAAGTAAATCAAAATAATACTCTAATTCGATTAAATTAGGACTTGGTAACGAACGTCTCGCCGCGAATAGTACGCGGCACAACCGCCGGACCGCTTTACGGTCCCGGTCAGAGCGCCTTTCTCAACATTGAGCTCATTTCGGAGAAGACCGCTGCATATTGGCTGACGTGTGTGACGGAGCTCAAACGAGAAATGCCCACCAAAATTATAATCGCCTCTATAATGGCCAGTTATAATCGGGTAGGATAATTTACTCGAACTATTTATAGCATTAATATACCATGGAATATGAGTCACGGTATTTAAAATACTTTTTATTGAGTTCATAAAAACTCCTCTGTTGGGTTTATAAAAACTCATTAAGTCCTCTATTGAGTTTATAAAAACTTATTAGGTCCTCTACTGGGTTCATAAAACTTATCTAATGAATTCACTTATTAAGTCTCCTATGTATTGGATCTATAAAAACTTATTAGGTCCCCTATTGGATCTCTAAAATTCTAATAGCTTCCCAAAATTTCATTTTTTTTTCAGGAAGACTGGA
Source organism: Bradynema listronoti (assembly GCA_024678965.1). Classification (NCBI taxonomy): domain Eukaryota; kingdom Metazoa; phylum Nematoda; class Chromadorea; order Rhabditida; family Allantonematidae; genus Bradynema; species Bradynema listronoti. The sequence continues at coordinate 3,223,991 of JANLNO010000006.1, forward strand.
CGGAATTAGTGCAACGCGCCGAGTCCGCGGGCGCCGACGCCCTCGAACTCAATTTGTCCTGCCCACATGGAATGGGCGAGAGAGGTTTGCGTTACGATGTTTTATAGCCCTATGAATAGTTTATTTTTAAAAATTCTTTAGGAATGGGCCTAGCCTGTGGACAGAACTCGGAGATGGTCCGCAACATTTGCGCGTGGGTTTGCGCCGCCGTGAAAATACCGTTCTTCGCAAAAATGACGCCTAACATTACGGACGTGCGCACGATTGCGCGCGCGGCGCGTGACGGCGGCGCCGACGGCGTCACCGTTACAAATACCGTGTCCGGGCTGATGGGTGTGCGCGTTAACGGCAGCGCCTGGCCGTCCATTGGCGCGTCACAAAGGTATACTATGCATTTGGAGATATGATTTTTTGGGGATACATTTTTCATCCCAATTGCTCCCAATTCAAGTTTAGTATTTTTAATAAGCCTGGTTTAAGGACTACTTACGGTGGCGTGTCCGGTTCCGCAATTCGTCCGATCGCGTTGCGTGCCGTGTCCGCGATTGCAAACGCGCTGCCCGGCTTTCCGATTCTCGCGACAGGCGGCATCGAGAGCGCGGAGACCGCGCTACAGTTTCTCCAGTGCGGCGCGTCCGTGGTACAGGTATGTTCGGCGGTGCAGAACCAGGACTTTACCGTAATTGAAGACTACTGTAGCGGATTGCGCGCGCTATTGTATTTGCGCGAAATTTTTGCGCTTTCCTCTTGGGATGGACAAAGTCCGCCCGTGATAAAACACCAAAAGGGAAAGTCACTATTGATCAAGAATGCGGTTAGTGAATTTACTATATTTACACATACGCTATCAATTACCGTATTCATACTGTAATTATTTTAAAGCATTTGCCTGCTTTTGGCAAATTTCGCGTGGAGCGTGCGCGTCTCGAGCTCGCACAATTGGCCGACGCGAAAAGCGCAAAATTCGCGGGCGACGACGAATTCTTTGCGTCAAGACCTGATAACGCACCCAAGAAAGTTCCTAGTGTACAGGTACAGCGGCCTGCTTAATATATACGGTGTAAAAGTATCCTAATATATAAAAAAAACTTTAGGAAATAATCGGAAAAGCGCTCGACAAAATCGGCGCCTACAACGAACTCAGCAACAAGGAACAAGTAGTGGCACTAATCGATGATGTGTGATATTTTTTTAATTGGACTATTAGATTAGGAACTGTTTAAAGCCCACATTTGAGTAATTGGCTATTTGATTAGGATCATCTGAACTAGAGATTCGGGCTGAGTCGGTTAGAGTCAGCCAAAAACACGTAACCGCGTTTTACATTTAGCCTTTAGGACCTTTGTATTAACTGCGGCAAGTGCTATATGACCTGCAATGATAGCGGCTATCAGGCGATTTCATTTGATGCGCACACGCACATCGCGCAAGTCAACGAGAACAACTGTACCGGCTGCACTCTATGCCATAGGTATCCGCAGCCTCCCTCCCTATTTTGCAATTTGATAAAGCTCCGTAAACATTTTACAGCGTGTGCCCGATTCCGGACTGTATTAAAATGGTGCCGCGAAGCCTGCCGCACGTGATCAAGCGCGGCATTACGCCCAGTGGCGATGCGCCGTGTACAACGACGTCACACGACAAACGCGTCCTATTGACCACAAATTGAGCCCGCAATGAGCACATTTTGCAACGCTTAGAATGAACCGTTTTCGGACAGCTAAAATAATAATAATTTTAGCTAATTTTTCAAATTTTTCAAAATTGTAAATAAATTTTTGTCTTAAAAATTTCTTCGAAAAATACACAAAATTTGGAGAAATTTGCCCGCAATGATCTGGTGGCCGAGTGGTCAAGGCGATTGACTACTAATCCATTGGGATTTTCCCGCTTGAGTTCGAATCTCATCTTAATCACATCACGTTTTTGCCAATTTTATTTTTTTGAAAATTTTAATAGGAAAATGTTTAGAATTTAATACAGTCCTCTTTAATCTAGTGTTACCATAATTTTTTCTATAGAATTAAATATAATATCGTAAAATAGAAGAGAATTGAACCCTAAACCCATTTTTTTAATATGGCAAAAATGTGTTTTCAAAAGAGTTTGAACTCGAGTTCTTTATTTTTGCATATTAAACTCTGAACCAATTTTATTTTGTTTTTTTTTACATGGCAAAAAATACAAAGGGACCCACAAAGAATTGAACCATAAACCAATTTTTTTTATATGGCAAAAAATAAAGTGTTTCCAAAAGAGTTTAAACTCGAGTACTTTATTTTTGTTAGCATTTTTTGGACAAAATACCGTATTATGGATCAAATTTCACTAAATTTTGGGCCTAAATTTTTAGTCCTCAAAAAAATTGTAAAAGCGGAAAATTGTTTCGGCGTGTTCAGAACCAACCATCGGGTCCTGAAGAACCGAAAGCGCGAAACGTATCGTAACCCGAAATAGCGTAATACTTTATGGCCCAGGCTTATAGCAAAAAACAAAATTATTTTTATTTTTATTGCCGTTTCGGGTCCGATGTAATTAAAGGGAATTTAAAAAAAGATTTTCTTAAAAAATAAATAAATTTTTAACAAAATTGAGAAAAAAATTTTTCCGAAAAGCACAAAAAAATTATGCGAAAAATTTGGTCTTAAAGTTAAATTAAAGCCAAAATTAAAGCCCTAAAGCCTTAAAAATTCGCTCGTAACATATAATAAATTATAAATTTCATTTCATTTCGATTTTTTCCCACTTAAAAAAAATAATTTTTACATAAATAATTTTTACATTAAAAATAAAAAATTTGGTTCTTGTGGGTTATCGGACCCACAAAATTTTATTTTAGTTTTTATTGGTTATCTCCGTTTCGGGTCCGGTATAATTGGGAGGAATTTAGAAGAAAATTTTTTTTTAAAATAAATAAATTTTTAACAAAATTGAGAAAATTTTTTTTCCGAATTCTGATTAATTTGATACTTTCTCAATATCATCAGAATGATAATTACAATTGGTGATAATTTGATTGTTGATTTTGATTAATCGTTACTGATTGCGGTGCATTTTTCGTACGGTACACGTAAACCCATCATATCATCTACATAAAAATTTATTGTTTATTTTAAAAATTTTCCGTTCTTTTTGAACTCATTTCGTCGTTTAAATTACATTCTTTCTCTTCCGACAGCTTGCAAAATACAAACTTTTTCGTCGCGTGGAAAATCTTTTCGGGGTCATCGTAAAATTTCCCTAAACAGGAAAAAAATTTATTTTTAAGAGGATAGCCGCAATGGTCTAGTGGTAGTGCGTTAAAAATAGATATTATTAAATCCACCTTTTTTTACCTTATACTTTTCCCAACTCATATCTTCATGCAAATTCAGATTGTCTACGTTCATCTGAAGAAATACAGTAGTTTATAAACACGTTATAAAATGCTAAAAAATGAATACTGTAAAAATAATAATATTGTATATACTATAAAAAATAACATAGTCCATATATATTAAAAAAATGGGACAAGCTTATGTCCGGTATAAAAAATTTTACAGTTGCGAAATGCTTTTTTTATCAAATTTTTCTTTCAAAATTAAAGCGTTTTTCTAAAAAATATTTTGAAAAAATTATCTTTTATAAATTTAATTTTAAATTTTTCAAGTTTTTAAATAAAATTTGCATTAAAAATTTATTTAAAAATATACAAAATTTCGAGAAATTTTGATGATCAGATGGCCGAGTGGTTAAGGCGATTGACTACTAATCCATTGGGATCTTCCCGCTTTAAAAAAAATCACATCCTAATCGCATCGTCAATTTTTTTTTTAGAAATTTTAATAGGAAAATGTTTAAAATTTAATATAGTATTTTTTAGCTTATATTACTGTAATTTTTTCGATGGAATTAAAATATAATATCGTAAAATAGAAGTATTTAAAACAAAAACTTTGTTCTGTTGATCTTTATTTATTTGGATTTATTGGTTGATTTTTGATTGGTTATTGGTTGTTGGTTGTTGGGTCCCTCTCGATACACTTTCTCGTATTTTATCTCACGAATTTTTTGGGGATTTTTGTCTTGCACCTTCCCTGCACGTTAACTTTGCTAATTTTCTACTTTCTTTCTCCAAAGATTCTTCCAATTCAGCGAGTGGTAATTACAATTGTTGATAATTTAATTCTTGATTTTGATTAATCGTAGCTGGTCGCGGTGCATTTTTCGTGCACGCAAAAAATCGTAACGGTTATATTGAGAAAGTATCAATTTTGATGATATTGAGAAAGTATCAAATTAATGAGATGAGATTTTTCGCTCTCAAACTGATCTTATGACTTACTTTTTCGGCGTTTTTGCTGATATCATTGCGAAAATCCACAAATCAATACTATTGAGAAAAAAATAATGGAATTGAGAACGATAATTTTTAATTTAAGATATTTACGTAAATAACGTGCGAAATGCGTGAAAAATTGCTAAAAAATGGGCGGCGCTTTCAGTGCAAAACTCGCGGCGTTTCAAATTTTATTTAAACAAAATGCCAAAAAAAGTTTTCCTTATTTGGAAAATATTTGGGAAAACTTTCATTTCAATTCGAAACAATTTTAAGGCGTTATTGGTGGTGTAGGGGATAATAATTGAAAAAATCACTGAGTTCAATTTTATTGTTTAGATTTTTTATAAATTGAGAGTACTGTAAGAATTCCGGTATTATAGAATAAATATAGAGAAATTTTTATACCTTAAAAATATTATATGATTACGGTATTGTATAATATAGTAAACATTGAAGAATTTGATAACTTTTTGAATACTGTATTCATAAAAAAATTTTCACCATAACTTTCCATATATTTTTTTTTCAGATTACGATATTCTAAATTAAATCTAATTTCGTGATATACGATATTTTTCGTTTCAGAACAATGTTTAAGACAATTTTGCTTTTGGCCTTCTCATTATTAGCCGCGCTAATAATCGACAATAATTCCGTAGAGGCTCGACCGCAAGCGGACTCATCAATTAGCGGGACTCTGCTCGAGCCATATGGTGGAAATTTGGCGCGTTTCGGCAGCGGTTACGGTAGCTTTGGCGGTGGACAAAGCGACCCGGGCTTAATCTACGGTAACGGCGTAAACGCATTTTATGCGTGGCGTAAAAAATGACGCAAAAATGGTCCTAAATTACTATAGCACTCATTGGAATTATTATGGTTGAATGCTTTTCCTACGGCATTTTTTTACAAAATTTTGAATTAATATCGAGATGATCTCACTTGTGTATTGATATTTATTCTCATTTTCATTGTCTATTAATATTTATATCTCATTTTAAGCGATGAATAAAATTTAAAAAAAAATTTTAAACCAGAAAATTTTCAATTTGCAAAAATTTTTAGCTAAAAAAGTTTAAAAAAAATAAATCTTTAAAGGGTAATTTTTGCGAATGGAACACGACGATACGATCCCAACGGAGCCCGAAAAGAAAAAAAGAGAGATCCACCCAATTTGACGCAATTTACTCAATTTGGCCTTAAAGTTAAATTAGAGCCAAAAATTCGCTTATAACATACAGAATATCCCACCAAGAAGTTTTTTGTTTTAAACTTTTTGTTTCTGAACCGATTTTAAAAATAAAAACGGTTTAGAAATGCCCTCGTTCTAGAGGATTTTGTCTGACATATATCGCGAGCAATTGTCGCGTCCAAAAATGCTATGTAATAAATGATATGTAATAAATTATAATAAATTTCATTTCATTTCAATTTTTTCCCACATAAAAAAATAATTTTTACATTAAAAATAAAAAATTTTTCGCATAATTTTTTTGTGCTTTTCGGAAAATTTTTTTTCTCAATTTTGTTAAAAATTTATTTATTTTTAAAAAAAATTTTCTTTCAAATTCCCCCCAATTATACCGGACCCGAAACGGTAATAAAAATAAAAATAATTTTGTTTTTTCTCGTTTTTTTAAAATACTTTTTCCGTAAAAAATATTTCATTTTTTTTGGCGTTTTGCAAAAATTTTTTTTAAAATTTAAACGTTTTTTTTGTTGAAATTTATTTTGTCACAAAATAAAAATTTTTCAATAAATAATTGCTTTAAGCCTAGGCTATAAGGTATTACAGTATTTCGGGTTAAGATACCTTTGGCGCTTTCCAAAATCGACTCTTCAGGATGCGCTGGTCAGGGTCAATAAGAGGACTTCGATGGTCCTAAAAATAGGTTTAGTTTCGTAATTATACTCTCTCTTGTCGGATAAGCCGCAGATGTTTCACGCCAAATTTAAATTGGCGAGGGTTCATTCTGTTGTATCCTGGATCTGCGAATCCAAATTTTGTGCTTACCTTTATTTCATTCTCATAACCTCGGGAGTGCGCCTGCTGGGCCTCGATTTGAACGTCTCATGGCTTTTCGCGCCCGGGAAATTGCAGCGAATTCGAATATTCGCGCCGAAACAACTTTTCGCTTTTATAATTTTGGTAGGAACTAAAAATTTAGGATCAAAATTTAGTGACATTCGGTTCAGGGTACAGTATTTTGTTCCAAAAATGCTAACAAAAATAAAGAACTTGAGTTTAAGCTCTTTTAAAAATACTATGTTTTTTTTTTGCCATATCAAGTTTAGGGTTTAATTCTCTTATGCACCTGTTTGTTTTTTGCCATTTTTATTTAAAATAAGCACGGTCCGGGTTCAATTCCATTATGCAGTCAATTTTCTTTTTTGCCATTTTTAATTTTTTTTACCAATTTCTTCTAGACAATCTCAAACATGACAGCCGCTCGCCACGGCGCTTCTGCGCGGAGCTTCTGTCGGTACATGACAAGCTGGACGTGCATCTCGCCGCATTCGCATATATATCTATATACAACAGACGCATCGCGGTACGCAGCATGCAGCATTTTTCAGGAATGTGCGCGTGGCTCGACGTGCAGTCGCGTCGCGTCGGCGTGCGGCTGGTCGCATACGCGGCGGCGATGATCGAGATACGCTACCGACATCCGAGTGCCACGACGAGAACGGTGATTCGGGAACACGTTGGTTTGAACCTAACGCACAACCAATAGACCATTTTACATTTCGCCTAACACGCGTTCAATAGATAATTTCTTCATCCAACTTAGCCTAACGCCCAATCAACAGACCATTTCTTCAACAAAGCCAAACACGAATCCAATAGATTATTTCTTTATCCACTCAACACGTTGCGGATTACGATACGGTCAATCGCGATAGCAGCTCGAATTCGCTAAATTACAATATGAGTAATGGGGCGTACGGTAACAGCAATGCTGCCAATATTATCGTAATCGATCTATCCTGATTGTACTGTAATTTCGCAGAATGTCTCAAAAAATTTAATAAATTTTTATTCTCTTTTTACAGTAAAATTATCGCAGGTTTATAATAACCTCAGCACTTATTACTTATTATATATTTACAGTAACCTTATCATAGGCAAATATTTTTTTTGAATATATAATTTGGTCCAGTGTGGCTTATTGGAAAAACAGTTGTCTAATGTTTGTGAGCTAGGAGTCCTAATCTCGTCGAGTGCCTATTTGAAAAATTAGTAAAAATTTGTAAAAAAATTAATAAAAAAAATGATCGATTTAAGCCCGTTTTAAGTGTCAAGTGTAGACTTACAAATTGTAAATAATCTGTTACAATATTTTACTTTATTTCTTTTGGCATTTTTTTTCTTTGTATTGCACTTCAAGTATATTTGCATTTTCTTCAAAATTTTTTTCTTGCACTTTTTTAAAATTTTTTAAAATTTTCCAACTAATCGGGTATAACTAATGGGTGTGATAATTTGTGGTGGCGATGGTCATAGTGTTGTGGAAGAGAGAGAGAGAGAGAGAGAGAGAAACAGAAAGAGAGAGAAAGAGATAGATTGAGAGAGAGAGAGAAATAGAAAAGTCATTTGGAAGAAAAATTCCATTTAAAATTTCAAAAAAAAAATGAACAATTTTTTTTCAAATCTGCCAATTTGCTTATTTTTAGAGAGAAAGAGAAAATGGGAGATAGGAAGAGAGGGAAAGGGAGAGAGAGGGAAGAAAAACATTTTAAATGAAAAATTTGTGCAAAAATTTTCGGCTTGAAAATGGAAATTTTTAAATGTGAAAATTTTCGCCAGTAAAATCTTTTAGCAAAATTCTTTTAAAATGGAGAAAAAAAAGAAAAAATGGAATTTTTACTTTTTAAAAATTCCTTTCTAAAAAGTTTTTTATACCATTTTTTCGATTTTTATCGATTTTTTCGGGGGCTTTTCAATGGTTTCTAAACTAAATTTGGACATATGTGTACTTTTTTCTGGACCTATTTGATCCTCGTTTCTGGGCTGAGTTTGAATTCAATTTTCGATCTTCGAGACTTTTTTAATTCTCATTTCTGGGTCGAGTTTGATCTGTATTTTTGGCTTTTGGCTTATCCTCATTTCTGGGACCAGTTCCAACTCAATTCTCGCGGTTTCCGGAACTCATTTGTTCCTCGCCCAAATCCATTATACCACGACTGAAATTAAAAAAAAATTTTCTAAAAATGTAAAAAATATAAGCGGGTAAAAAGAATTGAAACCGAGCCCAACGCCACCATACTACGAGAGAATTTTTTTGTAAAGAAATTTTTCTGTAAGCAGGCAGAGAGAATTGAAACCGAGAACAAGTTTGTTTCAAATCCACTATATCACAAAGGATATTTTTGAAAAAAAAGATTTTTTAAATTTATATTTTTAAAGAAAAAAATTGAATTTTTCCACATTTTTGAAGAAATTTTTTTATTATTTTTGAAAAGTTTTCTTTCGTTTTTTTTCTTGTAAAAATTGGCCTAATAATTTCCAACGATTTGTATGTATCATAACGCCAAAAAAATTAGCGTTTATTTTTTATTCATTAAAGAACGAAGAAAAAAAAGAAAAAATCGTGTCGAAATAATTTTTCAGATATTTTTTCTCGCTCTGCTTTTATTTTTCTTTTCTTAAATGAATTTTTAATAGAACTTTTCGCCTGAATGCCAAAAGGCGATAAAAAAAACAATTTTGTTTTTGACGCAATTTCAAATGTTTTTAAAAGACTAAAATTCATTTTTGTAAACAAAATTAACAAAATTTTAATACTGAAAATGCAGATTCCCTGAACATTCAAAAAGTTCCTATAGGGATTTGGGCAGATCGTGTAAAGATTAAAAAAATCTCGTAGGGGTTGGAAAAGATCGTACAGAGATCAAAAAAGTTCTATAGATATTGGAAAAGATTGCAAAAGATCGTATAGAAGTTAAAAAGATCCTATGTGATTTGAACCGATCGTAAGGAGAGATCAAAACGGGTACGCTTTAAAGAGGTCCTGTAGAAATTTAAAAAAGAATCGGAATCGTATAAAAGGTCCCACATATAAGAATTAACTTTTTTGGATTTCAATTTACAAAATGATCGGTTTGAATCCAATAGGTTTTTATTGGATTTATTAAATTTTTTTAAAAATTGAAATTTTAAAATGGACTATAATTTGGGAAAATATGACTTTTTGAAAATACTTTTTGCGGAGTGAATCGATGAATGAGTAAATCGGAAAAAAAGTGGAAAAACGTGAAAATTTTGGAATTTTAATTTTATTTGACATGTTTGCTTTTTCGGCGTTTTGAATGCTTTTTGATTAGCGAAAGAAAAATGAGGCCCGAAAATGGGAAGAGAGAGAGAAAGAGAGAGAGAGAGAGAAAGCGGAGAGAAATTAACAAAATGTAAATAAAAAATTTATTTTTATTTGAATTTGGAATTTTTTTATGTATTATAAGTGAAATGGCTTAAAGATTGTCTGCATTTTGAATCATAATTTTTTCAAGTTCAAGCTTAAATTTGAATCCACATTTAAGTGCGTTTGAACTAATTTGCTTAAAAGTGTACTTATTTCATTCCTAATTTTGTCAAGAGTATTCTTTTGGCACGCCGACTTGAAATGTATCTTTTCGGGACAGCTTTCGGCCAAGTTTGCCCGGAAAATATCTTGAAATTTATAAGCTCAAATCCTAATCAAACCACACTTCAATACAGTTCTAGTCCTTTCTACTGCCTTTGTATTTATTCTTATGCTTACTCTCGCTAGTTTAAACTTTATTTTTGACGAATTTATTTTTTGAATTGAAATTTTTTTTAAATTTAACTTTTTGTTTTTGGCTTAAATTATTTTTTAACTCAATTTTTTTAAGAACTGAAAAATTAAACGCGTTAGCTTAAGCTTATTAAGTGCGAGCTTAAGATAGAGTAAAAAAATTCTAATCGAATAATTAATTTTTTAAGCTTAAACTTAATGACAAATTATTTTTTAAACTTCTTATTAATTTTCTACACAAATTTTTGACGAATGGGAAAAATATAAATTTAATTTTGTATTTTTGGCGGAAGAAAATTAAATTAATTGAAAAATATGGAAAATTGGTGAGAAATTCAATGTTTTTTCAGTTAAAATTCGACAAATTTAAGTATAAATTTCGTCACTTTTTTCTTAGTTACGATTTCACTTTTTTAAAAGCCATTTATGGGCAAACGCGGAATCGAGCCAACGCGATAATTTAAGCGCATAACCGCCTGGGCACAAGCAAAAAATCGGTTTTTTGTTCTAATTTGATACTGTTTTACCGGTGCCAGTACACTGGTAATAAATCCGTTCGAAATTATTTTAAATTTTTAACGAATATTTGAAAAAGAATTTTTCTTATGCATTTATGGTCTAGTGGTTACACGCTGAAAATTGGATCAACAAAAAAAAATTTTTCTAAGTCATTTATAGCCTGGTGGTTGTGAGCTGGATATTAGCTTGCGTTCGACTTTTCTCATTTCTTTAGTTATTTTTTTAAAATTGTTTTCAGCTTAATTTTTTAATTCATATAAAAAGAAAAATTTTGACTTAAATAAATATGATCCTGGCCGCCTGGTTATGCTCTCGCTATTAATTCGCGTTCGACTTATTTCGCTTTCTTAGATGTTTTTTAAATTGTTTTTTAGTCAATTCGCTTTTTTTAATTTTTTAATTTTTTGACTGTTTTTCGCCAAAAAAAAACACGAAAAAAAACATAAAAAACATTTTAAATTTTCCATTTTTTTTCGCGATGTTTTTTCAGCCAACGAAAAACAAAAAAAAGGAAATATTTTTTCAAATTTTTTTTTAAAAAGTCAAAAAAATGTGAAAAAATTATTTTTTACGGTGAAATTCTTGCAGGAAATTTTTCGAATTTGGCAATTTCATTTTGAAGAACTCTTATCACACGTAACATATTGTAAACTTACTTTGAAAGGCTTTTGCAATAAAATATCGCAATTCTACTTTGAAAAGCTTTTTCTATATAATAATACGCTGTATATTCCTTTTTTAAAGATTTCTACGGTTATACACCGTAACCCTCATTCGGTAAAGCCTCATTCGGCTACCTTAACTTATCGTAATTATTATCTTGCAGAGCTTTTTACAGCTTTTTACAATATACCGTAATCCTCATTATAAAAGTTTTTATAAAAACATACTGTAACCACACACTTAATAGGTGTTTCTATCGTAACATACGGTAAACTTTTTTTTATTACAGCAACCCATTTTTTCATAATACGTCACAGAAATATTTTATCTACGGTAAAAATAAATTTTTATTTTTAAAAGTTTATTTATGTCGTAAACTTGGGTTTACGAAATCTTTTTTTTTATTCATTCAAATTTATTTTCTTTTTTCGCTTATCTTTTCTTGGCAAAACGTTCAAATGTTGCCACTAATATATTTTTCCTTTATCTTATTCATTTCTTGTTAAAATTCTTGCTTCTGTTCTCGCTTTTTAGATTCTTGCTTCAGTTCTCGTTTTTCGCTAGATTTTCGTTGGCTCAATCGGTTATATATCTTTCCCGCTAAATCGCTTATTGACTTTGTGAAATTGTGTTAAGGAATCGCGTCTAAATATTGGTTATTGGAAACTTTTATTCGGACGGGTTTAGGTTCTTAGTTTGAGACGTGCTTAATCGTTTCTTTTTCGAACAGCGTCGATTATTTGACTAAATTTTCATCCTTCAAATTGTTTAATTTAATTTTGCATTTGTTTAATTCGTTTATCGTTTAATTTAAATTTTTAAGTAAAATAAACGTTTTCTTCTTTCGAACGGTTCCTTCTTTTTTTGATTCTCGATCTCACGACTTTGCTAGTTCGTGACAACTTAAAAAAGTCGTAAATTAAATTTTTTTCTCAATAAATCTTATTTAATTAATTTATTTTTCTCCATTAAATTTTTTCATTTAATTTTTTTTTTCATTTATTTTTTAATAAATTTTTTATTGACCAACAAATTTTTCGCCATATTTTTTCCAGTTTTTTCTCAATTTTTCATTGATCTCATTTCGAAAAAAAATTTTCATTCATTTTTCCATTCGACTGATATTCTTAATTACTCATGAGACACTAGAGCATATGCTAAACATTAGAATTGGACACCCGGCGCTTAATTTGAATACTAGAATTGAGCACTATCCTCTTAACTTAAGCACTAGACCATTAAATTCGATACTAGGCTCTTAACTTGGACATAACTTTGCCTAATAAACACTTAACCTGGATACTAGATTTTTAAATTATACACCAGATCCTTACTAGGTCTTTAATTTGGATACTAGGCACTTGAGTTGGACATTAAGTCCTTAACTTGGACATTAGGTCTTGAAATGAAACAATAAAGCCCGAAATTGAACATTAGGTCCTCAAATTGGAATGAGTCAACTAGCTAAAAAAATTAAGGGAGGAAAAATAAAGAATTATAAAAATTTCCAAAAAAAAAATATTTTTGCAACAAAATTTTCCAATTTTTTTTGACCTTTTAAATCGCCAAAAAAATGTAAAATTTTGCAAAATATTTTTTCGGTTTTTGGCCGCGGCTATTTTTCAGTTAAAATTCGACAAATTTAAAGGACGCATGAACACCAATATAGATTTCCACACAATTTGTTCTAACTTTTTTTCTACGATAGATAGAGACGTGGGTTTTTTTGCATTTTGCAGAGCGTACTCGATTTATGGGGGACGTGTTTCAGCGATTTTTAAAATGTTTATTTTTAGCATTTTTATAGAGGAAAATGCAACAAAAAAAGTGCATATGGCTGAGCATTTTTTTCGTAGAGTGATCCGATGGACTTGAAACTTTTGCTATGAGCTCCCCTTACATACACTATTACACTCTATAAATTTGAACCTGATTGATTGGATAGGAGCCGAGTTATGAAACTTCAAAAAACGAAAAAAATGCAGAAATTTGTCAATTTTGAGGTTTTTTGAAGTTTCATAACTCGGCTTCTATCCAATCAATCAGGTTCAAATTTATAGAGTGTAATAGTGTATGTAAGGGGAGCTCATAGCAAAAATTTCAAGTCCATCGGATCACTCGCCGAAAAAAATGCTCAGCCACATGCACTTTTTTTGTTGCATTTTCCTTTATAAAAATGCTAAAAATGAAAATTTTATAAAAAGGGCTGAAACACGTCTCCCACAAATCGAGTACGCTCTACAAAATGCAAAAAAAAACCCACGTCTCTATCTATCTATCATAGAAAAAAAGTTAGAACAAATTGTGTGGAAATCTATATTGGTGTTCATGCGTCCTTTAAATATAAGTTTCGTCACTTTTTTTTTGAAGGTAAAAATTAGCCTTTTTTCACATTCACACAAAATAAATGTGTGAAATGAAAATAGCGTGGGAAAATGCAGATTTTCGTGCATAGGCAGTCGGTTAAAAAGAAAAAAACGATATTTTTAATTTGCATGGAAAATATGGAGAATTAACAGACAGTTAGAGTAAATTAGCGAGTAAGTTAGTAAATTAATAATTTTATTTTAATGGGGAAATAGCGTGGAAAATGTGAAAAATTGACAGATGTTTAGAATAAAAAAAGGAAGCGGATTTTTGAAGAATTTAAATAACCTGGAGAAATAACATGGGAAATGAGGGGGCCGGCAGACTACTAGAGTAATTTAACCTTATTTTAATGGAGAAATAGCACGCAAAATGAAGGTTAGAGTAAAATATTCTTCCTAATTCAACTGTAAAATTTATCGATTTTTTATGTGTTTAGAATAATCCAGAAAAATTACAAAAAATTTTAAATTTAAATTTAAAACAATTAATTTTTTTAAAATTTTTTTTTACTATTTTGCAGATTTTTCATTACCGCATTATTTCCATTATTACCGTATCTCATACAATCCGATCGGTTACGGTAATTTATTAGCATACCACGAACGAAAATTATTATTCCAGCCTGATATCGCCTACAATATACGGTATATTCGCGTAAGCGCGTCTCAATAAGACAATGTAAGTAGGAAAAACACTACAATAACCGTTGTGTCGGGACCCCTAGTTGGTCGTCGGTCGTCCCGAGAGCATTCAAATTCGCGCAAAAATCTAGTTCAAAACAAACCGTTTACTTACTGTATTTTTTTTTGCCGTTCGACCGCGTGCCGCGTTGCGCGCGCGTGCGACGTTGCGAGCCGCCATTCTCGTCCAGGCGCTGCTACCCGTCATTTGTCTCGTCGGATTTGTTGGTTAGTTTTTTGCGCGAGGGAAAATTTTTGGGAAAATTAATAATTATTCTACTAAGCGAAATAGCGTGGGAAATGAGTAGAACTGATGGACGGTTAGAGTAATTTCAAATAGTTCCTGAGGAATTATTCTACTCTAATTCAACTAATTTTTCCAATTACAATATATTTTTGAAGCTCAGAATTTTTCAGGCAATATTCTCGTTTGTATCGCCATCGGCACGGACCGCCGACTACATAACGTCACAAATTATTTCCTATTTTCGTTGGCGTTGGCCGATTTGTTTGTGTGCGGTGTTGTCATGCCGTTTGCGTTGATTGTCGAGCTACGACGAGGTAGATTACTACAAATACGGTTACAATATAATACCGTGTTAACAGAAATAATATGCCCTCTATTCCCATATTTAATCAGAATAGCCATCAGGCACGGTTGTCGAAAATTTGCTTACTTTCGATTTGAGTAAGTTTTTCGTCACGATAAAATTATTTTTTCAAGAATTAATTTATGCTATTCAATTTAGAATTTAATTCTCTATCGGATGCTTTTTGAATCTAAGTTTGAATTTACTTTTACAATCGTAACTTTTTTTAAGTGAGATAGAAATTTGATTCAAAAAGCATTCGATAGAGAATTAAATTCTGAATCTGATAGCTTATATTAATTTTTTGAAAAATAATTTTATTATGACGAAAAACTGGCTTAAAGTCGAAAGTGCGCAAATTTTTGGCAACCCCCGTTTCTAATTCGACCCGAATAGCCATTAAGCACAAACATATCGTATTGTACAATTACTGGCGGTACAGGTACAATACGTTTTTTCTATAGAGTTCTGGTCCTGGACCTTCGGCTGGTGTCTACTGTACGCCTACTTGGACGTGTTCCTGTGCAGCGCGTCGATTGTGCACATATCCGTGATTTCGTTGGACCGCTATTTTGGAATCGCGCAGCCGCTGAAAATGCGCAACAAATCGTGTACCGTTGTCGTGGCAAAAATCATCACTGTATGGCTGACGATCACCATAATATCGAGTCCGCTGGCCGTGTTGGCCATCATGGATCACAGTAACATACTTCACGAGAACGTATGCGCCATCAACAATCGGTGAATACACGCAAATTACTGTGTCTTTTGTATGTGTAATTGTGTTACTGTAGCACATGTCTGTGATTTTGGTAATATATCTTTATTTCGTATTTCGGCACAAATTCGCTTATTTTTAGGGTGGAACGACATTTGCGAATTTTTAACTTTAATTAACTTTTAGAAAGGCTTAAAAATATTTTTCAGAAAAATAATTCTAACCATTGGATTCAGAATTTAATTTTCTACCTATTACTTTTTAAATCAAGTTTCTAAGTAACTTGGAAAAAAAGTTACAATTGAAATTGTAAAGTTACTCAAAAAATTTTCAAAAAATAAAAATTGACTTTACATTTTTAAGTTTTTTTCAAATAAGTTATAAATTTTATTAAAAAAGTAATGGATAGAAAATTAAATTCTGATAGCTTAAATCCAATAGCCTAAATTAATTTTTTGAAAAGTAACTTTTTGGGTCTTAAAAAGTTAGTCAAAGTTGAAAAAAGAAGTTAGTTTAGTTGAAAATGTAAGCGCGCCATTTTTAGGTACTATATGATTTACGGTTCCACACTTTCATTTCTCATACCGTTCATTATAATGGCGTTGACATTTTTGCGGACACGATATTTGCTAAAGCAACAGGTTTGCGCGCTATATTCGCCGGCCACGCCCAGCGTCACCGGCAGCGCGACGGCGGCGAACGCGTCACCGACCGCAGCTGCGGTAGCGATTGGCGCCGCAGCAAGCGCGGCAACAAATGCCGCGAAAAAATTTAGCGCAACGATTTCGAGCGCCTGTGGCGCGGCAGCCGCCGATTCAAACGGTCTGCGAAAGACTGTAGCGCGACGAAAACTCGACTATATTAGGTACGGTACATTCAGTGGGGGATATTTTGGAAAAATGAACTGTGTATTACGGTTTGATCTATAGAACAATTATAACCTCTAGAACAAATTCGCTGGGCCGATCGACTACGGTGAGTTACGGTGGCTTCGGCGGCCGACATAAGGGACCAATAACAAGCGCGCATAAAAATAGCTTTTCGAGTCGAACCTCGACGATGACGATAAGCGGCGGCTCGGCCGGGAATACGATATTCAAAGGTAACGCCTCGCCCGCGTCGACGCGAGGTCACACGGCAATGAGCTATGGCAATTTCGCGAATGAAAACAATTCGAATAGCGTTAGAAATTTTCTATTACGAAGTTTATTTCACTTATTCTAAGATCTTAAAAGTAACGCTCCTGCGAGTTATACACAAAAAAATTGATGATCTAATAATTATCTTCAATTTTGAAGGTGTCTTGTCAGAACTCGCTGTCTGCAGTCAGCGAGTTCGACTTCGCGTTATGCACCGGCGGCTGCCAAGGCGGCGAAGCGCGCCTCTGGCGGCAATTGGCCTACATAGTTCATATAATTTTTTACTACTGTAAAACTAGCGACGACACCGCGGTTACAATAGCAAACGGCAGCCGCCTCGATCTGTCCGGATTGACGACGTGCGAGACGACGAAAAACGTTGCCGCCGCCGCGCCGTTTTCGTCCAGCGTCAGCGCAAATGAGCGAATTTTGGAAAGGTATCGCGATCGAAATCGAAACCGAGAGAACGCTCGGTACCATCAGATGAATCAGCGCCGATTTAACGCGCATCGGAATCATAGCGGCGGTGGAAGTCGTATGGCGGCCGCCCTACGACGCGGGCGTCACGCCGCATCGTCGCTGAAACTTCACAGCGTTTCCGTCGAGAACGAGGAGAAGGTAATGGCAAGAGTAAAAGAAAAGAAAAAAAGAATGGACTCTATGTGAGGTCTTCAAAAAGATGGACTCCATATGAGATTCTCAAAGGGATGGAGTCTATGTGGAGTCTTCAATAGGACTACCAAATTTAAAAAATTGGCATTCTGTTCAACTCAAATTATAAACTCGGTTACAATTCTAAACTAGAATCGTAACCAGAGATTCCTAGTAGTTTCTGAACTAGTAATTACGGTGTATTTTTGGTGGAGCGACAATTACGATTGCGACATTTGCGGATTTTTAACTTTGATTAACTTTTTGAGGAGCTTAAAGATATTTTTCAGAAAAATAATTTCAGCCATTGAATTCAGAATTTAATTCTTTATCGAACAATTTTTGAATCAAAACTAACTCGAAAAAAAGTTACATCTAAAAATGTAAAGTCACTCAAAAAATTTTCAAAAAATGGCAAAAAGTTGGTACTGCCGGATCATTGAGCCCTAGATTTATTGCGACTCGAATTGGGCAATAAACCTTTATGCGAGCTGGATCGGGCTGGGCAAGCCAACAGGAACGACTTCGGTGCAGTGGGACGTATCGAACCCCGCAAAGGAACACTCCGAAGAGCCAAGCGCAGTAACTTTGCATAAGGGTCCAGTAAACCACAAACACTGGTATTGATTTAACTCTAGCAGCCAGAGTCAAATCCCGAAAATGAGGCATGTGATGTGAGGCGAATGGGCACAACGATATAATTGTGAGAAGTCATTTAAGTAGGTAACTTATTTTTTTGTTTATATATCCCGAAAATCCTTGGCAAAAAATAGCCGATGGAAAAAAAAGAAATGACCCGAGTTGAGTGAGTGTGGCCTGAAAATGGTTAAGATCCGAAAAAATACTAATTTTAAATTTTGAATCCACTTTGAAGCCTCCCCACACGATATTTGCGAAAGATTGTTTGAAAATATTTTAAATATGCCTCAACAATTTTGGCGTTATGTGTTTTTTTAATTTAAAAAAAAATTATAATTCCTTGTAAAAATAACAAAAAGTTAGTGCGACCAGGATCATTGCTCAATCTTTGAGACCCAATGCCTTTTGGGCAAAGGGCTCATCGAATGAGGGCGGATCGGCCAAGCAAGCCAACAGTGCACGTTAACGCATAACGTGAATGCATTACCATCGGAAGAATCGAGGACCAGGGCGGAGCGACGGCTAACCGAAGTGCCCATTAGTCACATGACATGCTCATATCCGGAACGACTTTGGTGCAGTGGGACGTACCGAACCCCGCCGAGGGCGAGGCCAAGTGCAGTAACTTTGCACAAGGGTCCAGTGAACCACAAACACTGGGATTCATTTAACTTTAGCAGCCAAAGTCGAATCCCGAAAATGAGGCATGTGATGCGAGGCGAATGGGCACGACGATATAGTCGTGAAAAGCCAATTGGATCGATCACTTAATTTTTCGCTTATATATCCCCAGGATTCTTGGCGAAAAAGCGGCGATGGGTTTTGCCCGATTGCTAGAGAAACGAGAGTACACAATGATATTTCTCTTTTTAATTTAGTTCATATGTATTGATAATTTTGCTATATGGTTGAGAGATGAGTTCATTTTAGAATGATTTGCCCCAGATAATTTCTTCAATTCCAATTCAATTTATTATGCGTACATAAATGTTGATAAAACATAATTCGATTAATTACAGATTGGATTTGCAGTTATCATTTTTCGTTAAAAATGGTGATGACTGCTTTTGAATTTCTCAAAAGCGTCTTTTTCGGCGGCTTCAAGGAGTGTAAAGTCACTCAAAAACTTTTCAAAAAATGGCAAAAAGTTGATGCGGCCAGATCTGATAATATCCAATATAACGATTTGGATTCAGAATTTAATTCTTTATCAATTACATTTTAAATCAACTTTCCAACTAATTTAAAGAAAAAGTTACAGTTGAAAAAATAAAGTCACTCAAAAAAAATTTCAAAAAATAAAAATTGACTTTATCTTTTCAGCTGTAACTTTTTTTCCAAATTAGCTAGAAATTCTATTTAAAAAGTATTGGATAGGGAATTAAATTCTAAATTCAGTAACATAAATTAATTTCCAGAAATTTTAACTTTTTGGTCTTTAAAAAGTTAGTCAAAGATGAAAACCTCCGATCTCGATGTGCCTATGATAAAGGCAATATGAATATGCTTAAATGAAGAAGGGGTTGAATAATAAAGCACCGGTTTTTACATAAATTGTACAATTCCCCATACATTCAACTCATCATCTTTCATCTCATTGATGAGTACGTACAGGTACTCGGGGCCGAATATCGCTACGGAGCTCTGGTCGAAATCGATAGTAAAGTCGCTCAAAAAATTTCAAAAAATAAAAATTGACTTTACTTTTTCAATTATAACATTTTCTTCTAAGTTACTTTGAAAGTTGATTTAAAAGGTAATGGATAGAGAATTAAATTCTGAATCGAAGCAGCAAAATCAATTTTCTTAAAAATAACTTTGATGTATAAAAAGATAGTCAAAGTTGAAAACCTTATCGTATATAGGCTACGCGCGTTTTGGCGTTCGTTTTTTCGTGTTTTTTCGTCTGTTGGACGCCGTTTTTCCTATCGAATTTCGCGGTGGGATTTTGTGGCGCGGCGTGCGCACCGCCCGACTGGGCCGCGTCGTTGTTCCTTTGGCTGGGCTATGCCTCGTCCACTTTGAATCCGATCATTTATACCGTCTTCAACGAGCGTTTTCGTCAAGCGTTTTGGCGCATTTTACAGTGTCAATGCGCGCCGTCGAAGCATCGTAAACAACAGCGTTTTGCCGTTCACCAACAGCAGCTACAGTACACGTCGTACGCCTGGCAGCATCAGTACAGTACCATCAGACAGCCGCGGGGCGCTCAAACGCCGCTGGCCAGCGGCGCGTTGCACGGCCACGATAGTTCCAGTGGGAAATGGTAATGAATTTTTCAGAGGTCACCATTTTGGGCGACCTATTTCTGAATTTATTTTGCACATTTTTAGGGACAGCTTGTACAAGTTGGATCGCACGCGTTTGATTCGCGGCGCTAGCGTTCGCGGCGATGTCGCGTCGGCGGATGAAACGCGCAGACACATACCGGCAACTGCAGCGACGCGCGCCGGCGCAATTCGCGTTGCGTCACCTCTGGCTACCGCAAACCACAACTCAAAAATTTCATCTTCTTTAAGTAGTATAATCATTAGCATTATTTTGTGACTGATTATTATCATGTCATTATTATTATTATTATTATTATTATTTTAGTGGATGATATGCGCAAAGCTTCAGTGTGCCAACAGAGCTCCTGTTATAATCTCAATCGAGACGCGTACGGCCAACAATGCAACATTCGCGACCAACAAGTCACTCGCCAACACATACACAAAGCCAA
This sequence comes from Bradynema listronoti, assembly GCA_024678965.1. Classification (NCBI taxonomy): domain Eukaryota; kingdom Metazoa; phylum Nematoda; class Chromadorea; order Rhabditida; family Allantonematidae; genus Bradynema; species Bradynema listronoti. Next base: position 3,244,774 of record JANLNO010000006.1, read on the forward strand.
TTTACGTCGGCAGAGTGTAGCGTTTTCGGAAAATGGCGAGAACTTAAGCGCGGGCTTAAATGAGACCGGCGCGTCAAGCGACGGCGCGTCGCCTTGTGTGCCGGTCTTGGCGCGCAGGTTATCCACCGCCTCTGCCTGCTGTCTATTGTATTCGTCGCGCACGACGCCAACGTCGAGCGAAGACGCATTCGCGCGTCGCTACAATTCTATTTCTGTATGCAATAGTAATTGCTCATTAAATGTAAGTAAAGTTTCGCCATTTAGGCATAAGTTTCAAATTCGGATTTTTTACTGTACCCCTCAGTGCCTATAGATTCGCTAACGCTTACTTATCGTATGCTTAACATGTACAGTACCACATTTCTAGAATCAAATCTCGTCGGAAATAGACGAGTCGACGGCCACGACCATCGCGAAGACATCCACGCCGTTTTTCCGCTATCGTAAGCCGTTGATGAAGCGAAAGAAAAATCTGAGCAAGGACTGCGCCGGCTACCGTATTGTCAGCGAGTTTGGAGCTGCGGCAAGAACGAGAAAAGCGAATGTAGATAATACGGTAGGCTTTCCGATGAGTTCCGATTCTCTGTTGTCTGGCGACAGTATCGGCGTCACCTCGGTCGGCACACTAATTGACGCCGGCAGCGATACAGTAATCAAAGTGCTGTTGCGTCAAAAGATCCCTCAAAAAGTACGTTGCTTCGAGGCCAAGAATCGGATACAGTAGCCGTAAATTTACCCATTTTTGCGGGCGATAATACGATAGTTTGAAAGGAATTCGATAACCGTATCGATATTTTAAGCAAAAATAGAGAAATTATCGAAAGTACAGTAACTGAATGTGATACAATAGAAAATGGTACGACACAAAGCGATTCTATTGATTATACTATAAATTACAGTGGAGAACAAACGATGGATTATACCGTAAAATCGGCGAATGATAAAAATGACGGAAACGGTATATTTATAGGCGGAAATTCAAACGGGTTCAATATCGAAAAAAAATTCAAATCGAGACGAAAATGTTCGGTAAAATCTGTGTACGACAGGAAAAGCTCGATACTGTCGTTGTACGATAAAAAAGCCCGTGCACTGTCAGCGGTAAACTTATCGTAATCGTAAATCGTAGTTGCCGGTAATTGGGGCCTTCAGTGAAAGAATACCTCGAGCAGATCAGCAACTTCGCTCGACAGCGGCAATTGCAGTAGCGGCGGAGGTTACGGTAAACTAGACGAAATTACGGTAAACTAGAAAATTGCGCTACCAAACTTGCAAATGCTGTTCCGCTTAGATATGATCCTAATGGATCTGCATGTGCGAATATGGCAGCGAAGCACTATCTCGATATACTGTATTCCTATAGTAATCTCTTCATCATTATACGAGCAAAAGAGTAATAAGCATTGTCAACAGTACCGCATGTATTTCTATATAAATACAGTAATCTACTATAGGAACATAACCCGAAAAAAGATCTCAAATTAAAGAAAAATATTCTTTAGCCATTTTCTTGTAAATTTTTAATAAAACTTTTATTTTCATTGCCAATCAATTTTACTGCAAACTTTTTTTGAACATCAATTCAGTACCGTAATTTAAACTTGCAAGACAGTATCAACATTGACGCAATTACAACATAGGACTGAATTTTATTGTCGAAACTGTTCAAATTATGATGGGTTGCACAAAACTACTAGACGACGAGAGAACGCAATGATATTTTTTCGAGAAAGAGACAAAAAAAGAAGAAATATCATTGTATACTCTCGTTTCTCTAGCCGGCCGGCTCAAAAAATATTTACCTATCTTAAGCTAGTTAAATTGTACTTAACTTAAGATAGGACTCTAATAAATTTCAATCGAATAAATTTCAATTTCAGTCTAATAAAATTTGCATAAAATTTTCGGATTTTAGCCCATTTTTAAATGGTAAAAATTTGCCGAATTTTCCCAATTTCAATTTCTCATTTTGCTTTGACTTTGAAATTGGGAAAAAACTTTTTTTGGATGGAATTTTTCCCAATTGACAAAAAAGCCCATAAAAAAATTTCGTCTAAATTTTTTACGGCTTTTTTTTTGGAAGGGGAGGTTTATTTATTTTTTTATTTTCCAATTTTGGCCGAAACTTTTTTTGTCTAATTTTACGTGTTGAAATTAATGTCGGAAAATATTAGGCACAATTAAACATATCGACGGGAAAGAAAAGGCTGGTATTATTGGACCAAAAAGAACCCGGAAAAAAATGATATTTTGTCTCAAATTCCAAATTGAATTCGAAAAAAAGTATCAAATTAGCTGGAACCTGTCTGAAGCTAAAGCTAAGCTAGAATATTTCCTAATTGCCGAATTTTTTCTAATTAAAAGCACTATAAAAGTTGTCGATGAGACAAAATAAAACGAGATGACTAATAAAACACTAAATTCTCAGTCTAACTTTAGGTTTAAATTTGGGCTTATAAGCCCGAGTATAATACCTATGTGTGAGGCCTAAAATTGAATTGGCCCATCAAGTATATTTATTATTATATTTAAGTTTTATATATTTAAGCCTTTCTTCTAGTTCAGACCGTTCTGTCCGGTCACTTTTTTTCCCGTCCCGTTTTTGTCTCGTCGTGATTTGTCCCACTGAAATTTCAAAATTTTTTTTTCATAATTTTGTCATAATTTTGTCTTTCTTTGAATTGAGCGTCATTTTCGGAAATTTTTTTTTTACCTTTCATTTCATTTCATTCAATTATTTCGTTTATTGAATAAACCTAAAAAGTGGCCACCTTTTTTCTTTCGCCATTTAATAATTTTGTTTGTTTTCGCTGAAAAAAAAATAAAAAACTTTTTCATTCATTTTATAGTCGGTTTACTTTTTGTTATTGAAATATTTTTCATCTTTTCGCTGTGTTCTTTAAGTTTGGCTCTTTAAAATAGGTTAAACTTTTAACTTAACATCTAGAAAGGCTTTAGATAGTAACTTATTTTTTAAGGAGCACCACTTTCTCTTTAAAAAGATGTGCTAAATAGAGTTCGGGAATCTGGGGGGAGGGAGGGGGGGGAGGGGGAAGGGGGAAGAAAAATTGATAAAAGTTTGGCTAATAAAAATGGGTTTAATTTAGGTAGAGGGTTTGTTTTTAAAGAATGGGGGGCGAGAGGCAGGAGGGGAGGAGAAGGAGCAGATTTGAATCTTTAAAACACTTCAAAGATTCTAGGGTTAGCTCATAAAAAGTGGATTCGATTTCGAGAGAAAAGTTTGTTTCGGGACGAGGGATGTGTTTGATCCGTAAACATTTGTGGCTTTGGTCCTGGAACCTGGCGAGAGTCTTTTAACAACGTTTTTTAAACAGAATTTTACAACAAAATTATCAAAGTTTATTAGCATTTATACATTTTTTCTTTTTTTCGGCCATTTTTGAGGCCAAATTATTATTTTTGAATTTTTCCATATAATTTTTTTTATATTTTATTAATCACTATGAAATTATACCATTTTGATAGAAAATTTAATGGAGAATAAATGGGCAGAACAGAATTTGAAAATCCGTTTATAATTTTGATGTTATTTCTATTCAAAGTCGGATTTTTTTTTTCAAATCCTGAGTATTACTTTTTCAATTTTTTTTTCTATTTTTTCGGCTTTAAAATTGGTGACAAAAATAAAAAAAGTGAAAACGGGAAGAAAATGTATTTTTGGCGCAAAATGGGCTCTAAAAATACACTTTTCGCTTAAGCTAAGCGTAAACTTAAAGTGAGCATGAAGCTGGAAAAATTTATTTTTATAAACCGTTTTTGGCCCAATTTTTTTTTTGACCAATTTGACGTCACACTTTTTTTTGGCGCGTGGACCACATGGACATTTACGTGAATTTTACGTGATTGCTTTTACAACTACTTTTATAATAATTTAACTTTTCTTATAATATAAAAAAATAAACTATATTTGGGAAATTTTTTTGAACAAATATAAGTTGTTTATTTGTTTAAACATAAATTTAAGCTTGTGCTTAAACCCAAAAACCTAAAAGGGACCAAGCATGAGACCTAAGATTGAACTTGGTGCTTATACCCAAAGATCAAGCATGGGACTTAAGATTGAACTTAGACTAAACTTAAACTTTAGCTTAAGCTTATGTACAAACTTAAAGACCTAAAGAAGAATTAGTTTGAATTTAGACTCTAGATTATGCTTATGCTTAAATCCAAAGACATTAAGCGTATGCTTGAACGCAAACATCTAAAAAGGAATTGCCAAGCATGTAACTTAAGTTTAAACTTAGAATTTTTAAGTTTCTTAGCATCTTTTATCATAAGGATTTTTCACTTAAAATTATTCCAAATTTTCCCTTTTAAAAAATTAAAACTAATTTTTGAGTCGATATGTCAAATAATCCATTTTTGGCGCTAATTTAAAATTTATTGAGAAAAAGCAAAAAATTTTTTTTTCTTTTTTCTATTTCTTTCAAAGAAAAAAATTGAGAAAGAAATTTGTTTTTCTCCGCTAAAAATTACGTTTTGCATTTTTAATGCGGCACTTTTAATGCACTAAAACGCGCATTTGCGCATTTTTTGAAGATGCTTTGTACGGTATTGAGCTTCGCTTATATTATTATTGTATTAAATATTATATATTGAATATTATGTATTGAAAATATGAGAGAATTGAGGGTGATATGTAAAAAATAGGATCTTATTAGAATTCAACAAGAACCACAAAAAAATCTGGTTTTCAGAAACCAATAACTCCAAGGGGATCAGACAAGCATGAGACTTAAATTTTTAAGCCTTTAGATTGAAGGGAATCTGGAAAGCATGAAACCTAAGTTTTAAGTCTTTAACAAGCACGAGATTTAAGTTTTTAAGTCTCTAGTTCCAAGGGGCGCGTTTGGCTGAGTGCGTAGAGCTTTACCATTAGGCAGAGGCTAAACTTCACTCACAAAAGAAAGCTTTTTCCGTTTCACGCTAGATGTTTTCATTTTAAAAATTATCGATTACATTGTCTTAATGATATCCTGAAACTTTTGGGATCTTTTTTCGAAAGCATTTTTCTCGGATTTACTAGCAAAAAAATGAAAAATTAATTTTTAACAATTTTTTACCAAAAAAAATTTTTCGACTTAAGACAAATTTTTGACCTGTTAAAAAGGGAAAAAAGGGAACAAAAGTCCATAAATTCCAATTTTTACTTTTTTAAGCTGAGAAAAAAGTAAAAAATGCGAAAATAGCCAAAAATGACGTAAAAAATGCGGAAAATTTCGCATTTTTTGGCCTATCGGAAAAATGTGGAAAAAATGTAAATAAAATTGAATTTATTTCGATTTTGAAAATGTTTTTTTATTCCCAACTAAATTTTTCTGTTATTTTTTTTGGATTGAATGGGAAAATCGAACGAAAGGCTCAGAGCTAAAATACGCTCATCAGGAGCCAGTTTAGCTGGGTCCTTAGCCCTTTTTTCAACTTTTATCAATATCGAGTTCAAAATCAGAGCTAAAACATCCTCATTATGAGTTTAGCCGTATGTCTAGCCCTTTAACTAATCCTCTCTTTTCCGACCTCCATCAACGCCCTCATTCCGCTCCTTTTCCAATGCACGAATCAGACTCAGGGCTCAGAGTCAAAACACTCTCATTAGGAGCCAGTTGAGCCGATTTCTAACATCATCGGCCTTCATCTGCTTTCTTCATTCGACATTCTCATTCCGCTTTTTCTCTGACCAGATTTTGCCTTTTTTCACTCCTCTATTTGATCGATTTCTTATTCCCCCCCTCCCCCCGCCTTTTAAATTCTTCCCCCAGTTCAGATGCCTTATTCGCCTCTTCCTCTGATCTCTTTTTTCACTCCTCCCTCGTTCATCACAAGCCCTTCTCTGATGAGTGCACATCATTTCACAAATTGCACCCACGCCTAAACCACTTTTTTTTCTAACACGCTCAACGCACTCAAAACTCATATGTAAACGCTTAACTTTAGTTGAGAACATTCATTTTCACTCATCTATTAGAAATAATTAAGCTTTTGCTTTAGAGCTGTTGCAAAATCACCAAAAAAAATAAATAAAACTTTTTTTACGTTTTTACGTCAAAAATGCATTTTTATTTCTCTCATTTTTTTTGCATTTTTTCTTTCTTTTTTTAATCGCGCGCCAATTCAAACGCAAATTAATTTTTTTGCTATTTTTTTAATTTAATTTTTTAATTTTTTCCCTTTTTTTTAATTCATTTGACATAAAATTTCGGAGAAAATAATGAAAAAATGGGGGAGGGAAATGAAAAAAAATGAATCAATTGGCAAAAACAATAAAATGCAAAAATGCTCAAACTTTTTTTGCGCGCGCGCGAAATTGCCTTTTTTTCTGCACATTTTTTGATTAATCGCAAAATGAGAAAATATTAAAAGAAAGAGGAAAAATGAAATTGAACAATCCAATAGAAATTACAGTAAGCTAAAGGAGCCGTTCGAACAAATTTTGAAATTTCCGGTTTCCACCATTTCGTTATATTTTTAAATGAATTTTTAGAGGAGTTAATCGAACTTACAGTAAGCTAAAGGGACCGTTTGTTTTGAATCTTAAAAACAAATTATTGTAATTAATTCCATTTGGCTGTTTGAAAACGTTTTAAATTTCCCAGTTTCGATCTTGGCATTCTGATATAATTTTAAATGAATTTCTAAAGGGATCCGTTGGACTTAAAGTAAGCTAACGATCTGTTAAAAACGTTTTGAATTTCAAAAACAAATTATTGTGAATAATTCCATTTTTAAAACGTTTTAAAGTTTGCGTTTTTGACTTTTGGCATTTTGTTATTTCCTTTAATAAAAGTACAAAAACAATGGAAAAAAATATTGCCTTAAAAAACATGCTTAAATGTCTTTTCATTTTCTCGAATTTAAACTCAAACTTAAGCTTGAACTTAAGTTTTTTTTCTTATGTTTCTTTGCGCGGAAAACAATTTTTTTCTCCATTTATTTTTAATTTTTTAAATTTTTATTTATTTCGCATTTATTTTTGACCGAATAAAAATTTATTTTTTCAAAATTTTCTATTTTCAATTTTTCTATTTTTATCATTTTAAAAAGTTATTTTTTGAGAAAACTTTTAAAATATACTTTTAATCGAATGTGTGTATATAAGCCGTAGCGGGGCGTGTGGAATTTTTTCATTTCATTCAATCAATTATAACTGAGGATTGAAATATTTTAACTTTATTTTATTCGAAATCATACAACTTTAACATATTCAAAATTTAGGATAATTTAATTCGGGAGGAGGACAAATTAGGAATATGTTTAAGGTATTGGGTACGTATTTATCGTAATCGAGAATATAATATTTAGAAGGAAATTAAAACAATTGGTAAAAAAAAACATTTTACTTTTATTTTTAATTTTTGTTCGAATTTTTATATTGGAAAATTTTTTTTCTATTTGAAATTGCCGCCAATTTCCGTAAGCATTTTTTTTTTCAAATTTTCGTGGATATCGGCTAATTGAAACAACTTTTTCAATTTTTCTTCCTGTTTTTTTGATTAATTATTCGGCGTTTCGCACGGAAATTTTGTTTATCGATTAAGGAATTCCACTTTTATGATATATTTATAATATATTTTTATGATATATTTATATAATATATTAGAGATGTGCTGGGCCGTGCCAGTTAAAAACTAGTCGAGCCAGGCCAAAAAGAGCATCTCTAATATGGTCTAATTTTTACTAGGCAACTTCAAAAATTTCGAGCCGGGTTGAATCGGACTTGGCCAGCCCGTGGGGTCCGCCCGGGTAGGGCCAGCCAAAAACGGGCCAGGCCGGGCCGAGCCAAAATGGCATGGGTAAAATCGGGCCAGCCAAAAACGGGTTGGGCCAGCCAAAAACGGATCGGGCCGGCCCAGTCCGGAACATCTCTATATTTATAACAATTTGAATATTTTAATGACACAAATGGCTTTACGATAGGTTTCAATTTTGCCATCAGGAACGTAGTTTAACAATTTTGCCCCCACCCAGGTGCCATAATATTTTTTGCAATTTTTAAAATTTGAATTTTATTTTTTTCAAAAGTAATAAGTTGTTCAAATTACAATAACTAATTTTTGGCCTTATTTTTTCGCCAAATTTGGCACATAATTTTACAAAAATTTAATTGAATTTTAGCGGGAAAATAACATTTAAATTAAATAAATTAATTTTATTTTATTACAATTTATTTTTACACTTTTTTTTAAATTAAAACTTAAAAAAGACTTTAAAAAAATAAACTAAAATTTTTAAACGTGACTTTTGCCACGCTTTCTACTGCGGCATTTTGTGATTTTTTTAATTCAATTTTTTTTTTATTTACGCAAAAATTTGTTTTTGATTTTTTTTCGGTGAGAAATTTTTTGCGAAAAATTTTCAAAATTTTTTTAGAAATAAATTCATGTTTAATTTACCGTTCTTTTTAAGACGCTATCAATTTTTTGGCCGGCCTCGTCTTATTACACGTAAAAAAGGGGTACAAATGACTCTATTTACACGACGAAAAAATTTAAATTATGTTTTTAAAATTGCGCCAAAACACGACAAGAAAAAGGGCCGTAATCGCGACTACAGTACTCCATTAATAAGTCAACGCGCTACGGCATTCTCAACTACAAATAATACTGTACCAAAAAGAGTAAAACAAAAGGCAAATGAGCAGAAAATGCATTCAAATCCTACGGATTTGTTACAGTACACAAAGTGGAATAGCATTACGATAAGGAAGATGACCGGCAACGATGCAAACGATATAAGTGCGCAAAAACAACGCGTCACGTCGCGTGTCACGTTGTGCCCGAGATCGGGCGCGACAATTTACGCGTTGTCCACGCTTTTTGTGCTATTCCTCGTAGATTGCGCGTGTCGGGTGGCCGCCGGCGTGGAACAATCCCTCCTGCCCGATCCGTCGACGCCATTCATCGCGCTGCCGTCCTCGGCCATGTTGCAAATGTTTTTTAAAGGTTGGACTATACATACTAGAGATGTTCCGAGTTCGTTTTGGCTCGGCCCGACCCGGCCAGATTAGATTTGATAAGCTGGCCCGATCTGACTCGGCTCGAAATTTTTGTGGTTGTCTAAAAAAAAAATCAAACCATATCAGAGACGTTTCGAGCCGGCCCGAATTGTTTTGGCCTGGCTCTGCCGTTTTGGCTATGTCCGATGCATTTCTGGCCCGAAAATTTTTTATGCCTGACTCGACTCGGCTCGGCCTAAATTAAAAATTATCGACCCGGCTCTTTTCTAATATATACCGTATCGTATAATTTAATTTTTTTTAGATTCTACACATTCGAATCCATTCTATTTGAGGCATCCGAGTACACTCGACCAGCTCATACAGCCAAGCCCGGCTCAGCAGCGTCGAGGCTCAAATGTCGCGATTTGGAGTCCAGCTTCAATGCCTTTATTCGAGGACCAGAAACTAATGGCGGGGACCTACCGTATAATAGGCCTAATTAACGAAATTCCAATCGATGGAGAGGAAAATCCTTCATACCATACACCTACCGTATTAAACGAGTTGAACGATGGGGAAACAGTAATGAGAAGCGATGAAATGGGACTAAATGATAGGACCAATGAGAGGCGGTTTACCGATGATTTGAATTTGGAGTCCATCTCGTCACCCGATAGGCCGACGAATAAAATGACAAAGAAAAGGGCGCTAATCACGCCGCAGAACGTCGCTGCGGACACGAGCGGCGCGCAACGCCTTATGCGAATGAGCCGAAACTTGGACGACGTGCCGCATACCGTCGACAACGCGCTACAAATTCGCAACATCAACGATATCGGATGGTTTCGATTCGGTTGAGACTATCTTGAAAAATCTAAAAATCCAGACCTTAAAAGGCCTAGCATTCACTCGCGCCATTCCAAAGACTCTGCTCTCTCTCTACCCTTTAATTGTCTCTAACCTAACTTATCCCTAGAGGGGATCTGGTCCACAAAAATTTCCTCCTCCCCCCCCCTTAAAGCTTAGCCTTCACTCGTTCCATTACAAAAGATCTGCATTCCAAAAGATCCTAACGTACTCCCTGAGCGACTCTGTCTATAAAAAAAGACTTCCACCCTGAGGTTTTTTTACATTACAATGTAAAAGATGTAAAAATTGAAAATTTATTTGTTAACTCGCTATTATCAATCATCAATTTAACCAACTTCCATTTTTACTATTGCCCTTTTTATTGATCTCATCGATTTTTGGTCCGGTACGATTTTTGTGCTAATTATTAAATTGATTTTTAAGGAAAAAAATGTCGTGCTATTATTATAAAAATCGTATTATATAGCCCTTGGTTAAATTATATTTAAATAAAAGAGATTTTTAAAAAAGTTACAAAACATAATACGATGCCAGAATCTCGATGGTCCTCATTTCTCGAGTCTCTGAAGAAATGAGAGTACAGAATGATATTTTTCCATTAAGAGTCTTAATTTAAGACCCGACAATTGCGAACACGACAATTCCATTCTTCCCCCTGGCAATCCCCTCTCTCGGCAACTTTTTTTTCATTTTAATAAGCTCCGGATGTGCCTTTTTTTAATTCGACTAGATGGCACATGGAGACATAATTGGAGCCTCTAAAATTTGACTCGGAGCTTTTTAAGATATGACTCCGAGGCATATGGAGACATATCCGAAGCCTTTAAAATGTGACTCGAAGGCGCCGAGGCACTAACGGCTCCAGCTCTGGAATCGGAGCTTTTTTTATATGACTCAAGCGTGAAATCAAGTTGGAGTCATAACACAGCATTGGTTATGAGCCTGGTTTGAGTTAATTTATTTTAATTTTTCTCAGACAAACATAAAATGAACTTTTTTTATTGATATAAAAACATACAAAATTAATTAAAAATTAATTTTTTTTTAATTATAAATATTTTCAATTGTCAAATATCGTCACATTCGTGCGCGTAGAATTACTCAAATTCCGTGGCGATAATTTTGTAAATGGTCTCGAGTTGAATGTTCGAAGTACCTTCGTAGATTGTACCTGTGAACATGAAATTCATATAAAATTAATTGCAGGGACTATAAATGTATTCGGGATGGGTTTTTAGGCGCTGGTCTGGCCCGGCCTAACCAACTTTTAAGCCCAAGTCCAACCCGTCTCGGTACATATGTTCAGTCCGAGGGCCGGGCTAGGTTGGAGCCGATCCGGTCCTGCGAGGCCAGTTTGAACACTCTTAATAAGCACTCAAGTAGTTCATGAACTTTCCAAATATTATGTCTATGCTCGTTGATTTTTGACTGGTTAAAATCCGACTTAATTATGTATCTTTGGGTACATTCTCTACTCTGCATACTCACCAATTTTGCAGTCCCGATAGAATTTCTCGATGGGAAACTCTTTGGTAAAGCCCACACCACCCATTAGCTCCACGCATAGGCTGGTGACACGTGTGGCCACATTACTGGCGTGAAGTTTCGCCATCGCGGCTTGTTTGATGTACGGCAAATTGTTCTCCTTGAGCCGGGCCGCGTTGTAAATTAACAGCCGGGCGGTCTCAATCTCCACAGCCATGCCGGCGATTTGATGCTGGACAGCCTATGAGTAAAGGGTCAAATACAATAGAAATATAACTAATTTTCTACAATCTAAGCTATCCTCTTAGATACAGATAGATCACGAGTGATATAGAACATGGATATAAAAATCGGATCCTTTAGGCTTAGAAAAATGTTTCTAATCGACGTAAAATGAGGGAATACAATACCTGAAAGTCGACGATCCGCTTGCCGAACTGTTTACGCTGCTGTAGATAGGGCACGGTCTGCTCGAAGCAGCCCTGCGCGACGCCCAACATTTGCGCGCCAATGCCAACTCGGCCCGAGTTGAGAAACTCGATCGCGTACTTGTATCCTAAACAAATCGAAATATATATAAGCGGCTTATACATCCAAAGTTGGAAAATGTAAAGCCAAAAGTAATATCCCTCGAATTGAATTGAAAACTCCATTCGCATGGCATGCATACCCTTGCCGTATTCGCCCACAATGGCCGTCTTGGGCACGCGAACATTGTCAAAGTGTACGGGACAAGTGCTGCTGGCTCGAATGCCTAGCTTGTCCTCGTGCCGGTTCACGGTGAGGCCAGGCGTGTCGCGGTCCACCACGAAGCAGGTGATGCCGCGATAGCCCTTGGACGGGTCCGCATTCGCCATAACCTAGTGAAAAGACGAAATTTCAATTCAAAAAATTCGCAAAAAAAAACTGAGTCTGAATTGGACCAGAGTCTATTTTGGCTCAATCCTGGAAGAAAATGCTGCTAAATCGGTACCAAAAAGAATTTGGCATTCCCCGCGTTGCTGATCCACAACTTTGTACCATTAATGAGAAAATCGTCGCCGTGCGCCTTGGCGGTGGTCTTTAACGCAAACGCGTCCGAGCCGCTGCTTTCCTCGGACAAGCAAAACGAGCCTACCTGTGACAAAATGAATAGAAGTTGCTTGTCATTACTTAGAAAAAGTCTAAAGCCCGGCTCAAACATTTTTTGACCAGATCCGGTAATCGAAATTTCACTGTTTTTTTTTCCTCGTAATATAATATCTAATATTTTGTATTGATAAAATTGTACTTTGTAATTTCCCCTGTAAAGTTCTGACTCATGCCGGGCTAAGCCACCACCGATTCAATCCTAACCCTATCGAGATCAAATTTAAAAGCCAACCCATTCGGACGCGGTCTTCGGCAGGTACTTTTTCTTCTGCTCCTCTGTACCGTATTTGATAAGCACCGGCACGACGAGCGTGTTGTGCACGTCGACGAGAACGGCCACGGAGGCGTCCACGCGCGCCAACTCTTCCACAATCGAAATCGAATTGAAGAAACTCGTCTCGGGTCCGCCGTATTCGGCGGGCACTTCCACGCCCATAAACTACAAAACGAGTGAGAATTGAATTAATTTAAACTTGCTTAAAACCCAAACAAAAATCCTAAAATAAATCCTATTTAAATTAATAGCATTTCAATTAATTCATCCTATAAAATCTAAATTAGATTAGGTTAGGTTTCGAAAGATTGGGAAGATATAATCCAAAAAATTTTGTGTTTAGGTTCGAAAGATATATAATATATGATCCAAATAAATTTTTAAAAAGCCTACCCCGTTCTCGAAAACGCCCTTAATAATGCTCTCGTTCATTTCGGAGTCGCGGTCCATTTCGCGAACCAGCGGCTTTATCATGCCATTCGCAAATTTTCGAACTAAAATTGAATGTTCAATGGATACAAGAAAGTTCCAAGATACCTTTATTAAATCTCCTATCCTCATTCTTTTAACCCAACTCTATCCTTTTTTGAATCTAATTTTGAGTTCCTTTTGTCAAATTCTGAGCTAATTTTTCGAAACTCTTACTTCCTTTCTTCACGCCATATCTCTCTATCCAATCTATTCTCCTCTAGAATACCCTATTTCGATCAATTTCAAAAAACTCACCGGTTTCCTTAAGCGTGAGCTCCTCCTCGCTAAGTTGAGTAAGCGGCGGCGGCGCGTATTCGGACGTTGTTCGCGGCTCCACTTTGAATTCGGAGGAAATGGCGCGCCGGAAAAGAATCGCACGACTCGCCGACGACGCAACCCGACCCAATAGGAGACGCATTTTAGAGAGTAAAAATTAATAGAAACGATTTTGATAAGGTACTAAAACATTGAAAAATATTAAAATAAACATCAAATTCTAAGCTCGCTAATATTGAAATTATTGAAAAAAAATATTAATAATAATACTGATATTGATAATTGTAATGACAATAGCAATAATTGTAATTATTCAAATTCAATCAATTTACACAATAAATCCAAAAAAATATTTTATAAAAAATTAAAAGACAAAATTTCCAAAAAAAAAGTAAATAAAATAATAAAAATATGAAAAAGATTTATAATTAAAAAATGGTTAAAAAATGAAAAAAATAATTTGAGGGATTAGTCACGTTTTTCAAATTACTGAAATAGTAAAGAAAAACTTGAAATAAACAAAAAATAAAACAATAAATTCCAAAATTTGTTTCCTTTCCCTGCAAATTAAATTTTCTGTCTGTCAATTTCTCATGGAAAAACATAATGAAAAGTTAAAACTAAGAAATGTGTAGCAAAAAATTATGTGATAAGATCAATGAACACTCAAGAACACTCAAAAAGCAAACTATTTTCGTTGTATGTAAAAGGGGAGGGGTGAAAGAAGAAAAAAAAGTGATCGAAAACTTTGATGAAATATGAAATAAAAGAAAAGGAAGTTAATTAGATGAGCAAAAATCCCAGTATTTTAATCAATTATTTGTATAATTTAAAAAATAGCTTTTTGATGGGTCAATTTAATTTTGCAATTGTTTCGAAGCAGAAGGAAAAGTCCCAAAAATGGAGAATTTTTCGCAAAATAAAACATATTCGTTGTGCTTTTTAGAGACAAAATGGCAAACAAAAATGTCATAGAAACCTAATAATATAAGTAAACAATATACATAAATATATAAAGATAGGAAAAAATCAAGTCTGTTCTAAAATCATAACATAAAACGGCGAACAAAGCGCTAATTACGCACGTGGACATGGAACCGATCGCACGGAAAAAATTAAATAATTTTCATAAATTTCAAATTGACACTTTATCAAAACAAAATCAACAAATTTAAAATGTTAACGAATTATATTTATCGAGTTTTCGAGTTTGTCAAAAGTTAGGGGGAAAGAGGGATGAAAAAGAAATAAGAGGCGATAATGGGGAGGCTAGAATTTGAGGAATTATATTAATGTCCCAAAGGCATATATCAATAATTTTTTTTGTATTTCGGTATTTCAGCCGAGAATTCGAATACAAAAAAAATTGTATGCGCTTTTAAGAAAATGCATTAAAAACATAATATTTTAATTTTTCATTGACTATCATTTCGTGCACTTTTTTATTAGTATAATTTTACTAAATATTTGAAAGGACGACTATTTTTGAGCGAGCTTTCACTTGAATACTTGAAGATCCGTTTCACACTTTGTTATCCCGTGGTGGATAATACATCTTATATTGTTTTCTGTCTTCTGCTAATTGTCTCCAATTAGGTCCTATGCGCTCTTTCATCAACTTTCGCCATCTTTCCGCTGGTCTTCCTGGTGGTATGGCCAGCAAAGTGTCGCTCGTGTCGTCCATCTGTTGTCCTTCCTTCTGGCTACGTGCCCTGCCCAAAGAAGTTTTCGTATTGTGGCTGTCTCGTATGCGTCTGGGAATTGTGTTTTCTTTTTGATTTCCTCGCTTTTGATTTTGTCCATAATTCGCAATCTGATTGCTTTTCTTTTTATTGCTCTTAGCGTTGTCGTTACCTTGTGCTTCTTGATCTGGCTTCCCCTTGATCTGATCAAAATATTGGTCCTGTACTTTACCAATACATACCAAAGATCCAATATCTATCAAGGATATACAAACTCGATAGACCTCATCAATACAAGCATGTACCTATACAGACCCCAGATTTCAGGAATATTCACCACGGACCTCCAAAAAAGCTATTAATTATTTGCTAATTATTTTCTATATTTTGAGTTATTTTTTTACGATTTATTTGATTTATTTTCACTTTAGCTTTGATATCCATTAAATTTCTTTCTTTTTAAATTTTTTCAATTTCTAGAAAAATGCAAAAAAACTAAAGCAGACGTTCCGCATTTTTCAGCATTTTAAGTGCACGAGGCTAGTCAGTTAACCGCATTTTTTTCATTTAGCCCTACTGATTTTACTCTTCTTTTTTTCGCGCTTTTTATTCAAAAAATCACACAAACTTTTCAGAAAAACACACACACAAACAGACATAAAATACATGTAAACACATATAAAATACATATAGAGAAACACACAACGCACTTACAGCACATTTAAAACGCATAAAATACACCTAAATACACATCAACACACCCACACACACAGGGCACATATAAACACACATAAAATACATAAAATACACACAAAATACATGTAAATACACAAAAATTATTGTTATTTTTCCAATAATTTTTCATATAATTTGTGTACGTTTTTCCACAAAATACATTCTATTTTTTCATGCGTTTTTGTGCATTTTTGCAATGCATTTTTAAATGTTTTTGTGGTACGATTTTTTTTCACTCCACTTTCTTTGTATTTTTTTCGCATTTTTTGTTTTTTGCATTTTTTCAATGGCAACTTTTTTTTGTACCTTTTTAAAAAGAAATTTTTAAAGTTTTAATTTTTTTTTACTTTTTTCATTTAAACTAAATTAAATTTTAATAAATTTTTTCTTAAATTACAATTTATAGCGGAAATAAAAAACGTGACACCAATTGAAAATAAGTTTGTACTTCTGTAACTTACCAGGAATGTAATGTCGAATTTTTTGTAAATTTCAATTTTGTACAATTTTTATGCTGAATCCGGTAGCGTTATCCGTTTTTTGATAAAAATTTATTTTTCATTGTGAATTTTACTTTTTGTAAAAAACCTTTAATTTGGGGGCGGAAATAAAAAACGGGACACTTGTATAAATCCATGTATATCAAAAAAATTTTATTAAAAAGTAATAATTATAGCCAAAATATATAATTTAAATCATAAAAAGAAATTATGTAATCGTATAAAACGCGCTTGAAAAATTAGATTTTACATTAAAAATAGATTCTAATATAGTAAAAATTGATTTCTGATCCAAATATGGATTTTTCAGAAAAATGAATAGTGCCATCTTAAAGGGCATAAAAATACAAATGATTAAAAGCTGCAAACATGAAAAAGCATCAAAAAAGCTGTATTTTCCTTAAAAATTAAAAATTGACTTTTTTTTGGTCGTAAAATTGGATCTTATATCTTTAATAAGCTATGCGACCGACTTTTTTAATTCCACAATATATTATGCAATGCTCTTTAAAATGACACTATTAGTTTTTTTTTCTAAACAATGCATATTCGGATTAGAATTTAAGTCGATTTTTAATGTAAAATGGAGTTTTCAAGTGCGCTATAATTATTTTTATGACTTAAATTATCTTATTTTTACGATAACTCTAGCCGTTGGTTCGACATTTAAAAAACTTTTTCCCACTTTGGCAATTTGTTAATTTTTTGTCTGTGAAATTTTTTCATTTTTTTCGTCTTTGCCCTTGGGACTCTGATTTTCGACGACATTGCGGGCACGGCAACTCGTCGCGTGTGCCCTTTTTGTCTCAATAACATCTATTGCGACATTTGCTACTTTTTTTCACTTTTATTCGTTTTCTTCCCACTCAAAATGAATCTTTTTTCAAATATTTTTTCGATTAAATTGTGAGCAAAATTTACTAAAAATGATTAGGGAAAAAGTGAATTTGGATGAGGGAAGGGAAAATTGACATTGAATTAAGCGACCAATGCTTTCTCATCCTATAATAAGGTACTTCTCCGAAGCCTTTGAATTTCTTTGAGCATATTCTACGTATGACTTTTCAATGAAGTTTTCAATTCAATAATATTTTTTACAATCAATTTTGAGCATTTCGATAATAGTATCTATTCTATCTTTTTAAAAGCTTCTATTTTTTTCTTCAACTTTTTTCTTTAGAATTTTGCTTTTATTATCAGGCAACATTTTGAACAATAAAATTTCGCATAAAAAAATTCCACGACGCGATGGGCGATGTGTACGTGGTGGTGAAGTACGACTACACCGCACAGGAGGACCAGGAATTGTCCATTCACAAGAACGATCGACTCCGACTTTTGGACGACTCGAAGAATTGGTGGAAGGCGAGTTATTTTTGGAAATTTTGAATTAGTTGGACCCGAATGTATTGAATTTGAATGAATGGGACATCTGAGCCAATAATAGGTCCTGATGTTTTATGGAGACCTATTTAATATAGAGCCTTATTTTACGGATTTTTTGGATTCTGGGTCGTTATTAAGCTTATATTATCCTTAATTAGTCCCGTATTATTTTCAGGTAGTGAACTCGAATAATCAAGTGGGTTTCGTGCCTTCCAATTATGTTCGTCGCGAGTCATTTGTCGAGAAGACTTTTAAGGGCATTGGCAAGGTGCGAAATCGCTCCGCCGAACAGCTTTCGTTGTTGGACAGCCGTGCGGCGGCCGTAGCGCGCTACGATTATCGCCCGCAACGCGACGACGAGCTACCCTTGCGCAAGGGCTCACGTATTACCGTACTCGACAAAAGCTCCGATGGCTGGTGGAAGGGCGAGGTTATTATTTTACGAGTCTTTACACTTACTTATACTCTTTATGATTCGACTTTATTTATATTTCTGCGGAAGCCTTACTTATACTTTTTGGGGCGTTGCGTCTGCTTATGTATTGTTCACATTTTTAAAATTTTTTTGAAGCCTTGTTCTAATTGCGGTTTGCAAATAGACAAAATAATATTTATTAGCAAAATATAATATAAATTCAATATAAAAATAGCAGAATATAATCCAACAGCAAAGTATAATATTATTTCTTCGACGATTTTCTCCCAGCAAGCAAGTAAGTGAGCGAGTCAGCAAGAAGTGAGTGAGCATTTTACAGAAAATTGGTTTAGCTTATATACTGTTTTTTATTACACAGAAGACAATATTTTCGGGAATGTAAAGTACAAAAAATTACAATAAAAATACAAGAATTACAATAAAAATACAAGAATTACAATAAAAATTCAGCGTTATCAGATAAGGATGAATAAGCTAAGATTTTAAAGTGCAAAAATTTGTAATGTAAAATGCAAAACTTTATAATTCTTCTATTACAAAACTTTGTAATAGGAAAAGACAACGATAAAAATATTTCCATCGAGATGGGAAACGAGAGTGTTTCAAAACAATGTTGCATATTATCTCAGCAGTAGATCGGCATCAATAATGAAAAAATGAATAAGTGCGAAAATAATATTTCGGGACGCAAAGTGCATACTACACATCAATGGCTATACATTGCAATGCGAGTATTTCCAAAGCAGCTAAGCGTACTTCCGAGACTGAACGTGAGGCAAAGTAGAAAAAGAGTTAGACATTGATTGCCTATCATTACTTAGATTCCAAGCCACATGTTTTGATTACTCATAAAATAAGACAAGATTAAATGAATTGAAAATGAAAAATAAAAAAAATAAATTAAACAAAAATAATTAGTTTTTCTCGCTGCCGCGACAGCCTATAGTTGAGCTTTACTTACTTCAGGCTGACGGACGAAAGGGCTGGTTTCCGTCCAACTATGTGGAGGAGCTCGGCAGCGACGAGGATTTCGCCGAGAATGAGGCCCATCTCACTCATAATCTCTCATCTACAACGGCCGCGTTTGGCGGCGCGTTTAATGGCGCTAACCTCAACGGCATTGGTCACGCGAGGAACGGTAGCAGCAATAACAACAACAACAACGGAAATGGCAATCAGGAAAACAACGGTGGCTTGGCGAAAAATATCGGCAAACTCGCGACCCAACCGCATCAATTCACTGGAATGGGCTCGTCGACCGTGGCCGGTAGCTGTGGCGCTGGGCACCGTAGCGACGCACGCATTTATGAGGTATACGGTTGTTCGGATTGTGATTTTGATGGGATGGTCATTTGATTTTGCGACTATATTTTACCAGAGCTTTTTTTTTCATCTTATAGATTGTTGTCGCGCTCTATACATTCGACGCGCAGACCGCCGAGGAGTTGTCGTTTCGCAAGGGCGAACGCCTCGACATACTCGATCATCCGGCGCACGATCCGGAATGGTGGCTGGCGCGCAACGCCGCCGGCGTCACGGGACTCGTGCCGACCAATTACATTGAAGTGATGAGCCTTAACTTGCACTTTTATTTGAGCCCCCCCCCCCCGTAATACTACCCGTGTATGAAAGGTGCATGACCGTTTTTAATTAAACAACCAATTTCAGATTGTCGATCATGCGCCAATCGGTAGCGCATTCGCGCAATTCGGCGGCATTGCGGCGTTTACCGCGCCCGCGCCCACCGATGCCCCGTCCGCGGCCGCGTCGGTGAGCTCCGCGTCCTCATTTCTCAGCGGCCCGTACGCGCATCAACCCTGGTACTACGGACGAATAACGCGCGACCAAAGCGACGCGGAATTGCGCGCTCGCGGTGTTGAGGGCGATTTTCTCGTGCGCGACAGCGAAAGCAACGTATGGCAAATGTTCTCTTGGAGAGAGTTTCCTAGAGCTTCGACTCGAGAACTTTGGCTTAATTCTGGCCTCTTGGAGAGAGTTTCCTAGAGCTTTGCCTCGAGGCTTAATTCTGGCCTCTTGGCTTTGATTTTGCCCTTGACTTTTATGTGATTCACTCGCTATTCGACCTTTTTAAGCTTTGTAATCTCTAACTCAAATATTATAAACAAGCATTTATCTTGGATTATAGCCCGGCGATTATTCGATTTCGTTGCGTGACAACGTGCGCAATAAACACTTTTGGGTGCAGGTCGACGCGCATTCGGGCGTGTTCACCATCGGCTCGCGTCAATTCATCTCAATGGAGGCGCTAATCCAACACTATATGAGCTCGCCGATATTCAGCAACGAGGCCACCGGCGAGAATCTCTACTTGATACGACCGCTGCCAAAGCACTGATGGAAATTTTTGCGGAGAGAATGCGTCAAGAACAAAAAAAAAAAATAGAGAGAGAGAGATTCGGTCGGTCACATATTTTTTTAATGAGCAATGAATGTATCATTCCTAATTAATATATTTAGCCAAAAGACAGAATATAGCTAGAAAAACAATCCAGAAAAGAAGGGCGGCTTTAAAGATTCGAATATAAAAATTTGAAAAATACAATTTTCTTTCTTTCCCTTCACTCTTTTACCCTCCATAAATGTTCATCACATCTCTTTCTCCCGAGTTCCCTCAGAGCCATTCCCATAGCCATTCCACCAACGCAATTCCCACCGTCTATGCGCCCATTTCGATAGTGCACGAGACCATGTGCATAGTCCATCAGCCCGATTTCCATCATCCACGAGCCCTATTCCCATCGTCCACAAGACCATGCTCATAGTCCATGAGATCATGCCCAAAGTCCATGAGCCAATTTTCAATAGATCATTGGATCATTTTCTTAGTCTACGCGATCATTCCCATGTCCCCATCTCGATTTCCATCGTTCACGAGACCATGCCCATAGCCCACGAGCCCATTTCGATAGTCGCCTTCCATTATACTCGTTCTTCAATTAAAACTTGTGTGTATTTCTTATTTTTGATATTATATTTTATGTCCTAAAAGATTATCCACACCCGTCCATTATTAAGTGCCAAATAACAAAAAAAAAGCTTCCCAGTAACAAAAAAGCAGTAATTTTGAATAAAAAATAAATTCAATTTTCTATTTTTTTTCTTTTACTTTGTTATTTTTCATATTATTATTATTATTATAATTATTATTATTATTATTATTATTATTATTATTATTATTATTATTATTATTATTATTATTATTATTATTATTATTATTATTATTATTATTATTATTATTATTATTATTATTATTATTATTATTATTATTATTATTATTATTATTATTATTATTATTATTATTATTATTATTTATTATTATTATTATTATTATTATTATTATTATTATTATTATTATTATTATTATTATTATTATTATTATTATTTATTATTATTATTATTATTATTATTATTATTATTATTATTATTATTATTATTATTATTATTATTATTATTATTATTATTATTATTATTATTATTATTATTATTATTATTATTATTATTATTATTATTATTATTATTATTATTATTATTATTATTATTATTATTATTATTATTATTATTATTATTATTATTATTATTATTATTATTATTATTATTATTATTATTATTATTATTATTATTATTATTATTATTATTATTATTATTATTATTATTATTATTATTATTATTATTATTATTATTATTATTATTATTATTATTATTATTATTATTATTATTATTATTATTATTATTATTATTATTATTATTATTATTATTATTATTATTATTATTATTATTATTATTATTATTATTATTATTATTATTATTATTATTATTATTATTATTATTATTATTATTATTATTATTATTATTATTATTATTATTATTATTATTATTATTATTATTATTATTATTATTATTATTATTATTATTATTATTATTATTATTATTATTATTATTATTATTATTATTATTATTATTATTATTATTATTATTATTATTATTCTATATTTTCTACCGTGCTCTTTTCATTCCAAACAGCTCAATAAATTTTTCCAAAAAAATATCCAAAAAATTAATAATTATTATTTTCACATTCATATTGTTATTTACAATACTATTAACTTAATTTTTGTGCCGCTAATTAAAAAGACTCTCATCGGGTCGGCGACGCTCATAATGTAACAAAAATGTTTTTTTTTACTGTTTAATTCGAAAATTTTGTACATTTTTTTATTATAATTTTTTTCGACTTTCAAAGAATTTTTTCGTTAAATATGTAAAAATAAATTTTTTTTTGAATGCAATTTTTGGCTTGATTTTTTAGCGTATGAACCGCGAGTTATACGCGCTGAATTTTCGGGCTATTTCCCGGGTCTTAGGCGGTCTTACGTTTCCAGGTCCTTGGGCGGTCCTCGATAGCCGCTCTTCTTGGGCAGAATTCCGCGTTCAATCATACTATAAACCATTTCGATGAGGGAATTTTCCGGATTACGAAACTCCATTCCCAGCAATGATTCGGCCTGGAAAATGAAATGGAATAGAAAATGTAAAGAATTGGTCGAATTCAAAAATAGCCAAGATTTGGAAAAGAAGAGGGGGGGGGATCGGCGGGGAGATTTATGGATGAATGACGCAACCTATTTATTAGTCTATGGCTGACGAGCTAGGAGTAAAGTCACATCACAATACTGCTTTCGTTTCTCATTTTAATGTGTCTACTTGTATGACCTAATCGATGACTTTCCAATTAATACTGCGACTTGACTCTCCTTTACTTTAAACGACTACGCCGGCTCATTAAAAAGACTCTCATCGGGTCAGCGACGCTTATGATGACTTTTGTAATGGTTCAAAATGTCGAGTCGGCGACTTGAGTTATAATATGTAAATTGTAATCTATTTTCTATACAAAATGACTCGCAAATTCGAAAGTGAAAGAGTTGTTTTAAATTCTTCGCGAAGTCGAGCATGGGAAGTTACGTGGCACTGATTTGATTTTCTCACTCACAAACCTTGGTGGTGTCAAATTTATTGCGTCGATTAATTCGCGTAAGTGAGGCACGCGCGTCGCCGTCCACAAATGAGGCGAGCCAAATCGCGGCGTATGGCGCCTGGAAACTTGATCTTTTTTAAATGAAATTTTTGAAAAATCTTTAAAAATGGACCTGTAGACGCGGCACAAAATAGCCTTGCGGACGGAATTCCGTGCCCAACACTCGCGCGATATCGCGGTACCAGTACGACGGCTGCGCGCTGAGCAGAATGCGCTCGCCGTCTGTGCGTGCGTCGCGCATCGCGCGCACGTGCGCCTCGGCGACGTCGCGCACGTCGACAAGCGGGAAATTGAGCGCCGGCACGGCGAGCATAGCGAAGCTGAAGAAGCGTTTAATTATCTGAAAATTTTGATTAATTATAATCGAAATCCCACGGGTCTGATAAAGAAGGCGCACCGTAATGCTGGTGCCAAGCGTGTCGGTAAGCACCGGTCCAATGATGAGCGTTGGGTTTAGGCACGTCAGAGTGAAGCGATTGTTTTCTGGAAGATTTAAGTAAGTTAAAGAAGTTTGAATGAATTTTTTGGGAGATAGTTCTGAGTGAGGGGTCCCGAACTTTGAATGGGACCGAATACGAGGCACTTCATTCATAGTGAATCCAGTTTCAGACCCAAAGACACAATAAAACGGGCCGAGTCTGATAAAAAACCTGGTATGAAACTCTATATTCATTCCAAGCTCGATCATGCCCCAAAATGAGCTCATGAGAATGAGCTCAATGAAATGAAATGAGCTCAATGAAATGAACCCATGTGACTAGTAAACCGACTTTTTATGACTTAAGATTTGAGTTCAAGTTTAGCCTTAAAGACCCAATTCTAGAGATGGGCTCAATTAGTGAATTTGTACAATACGTACCTTCCGTCAATTTGCTCACAAAGTCCCATGCGGTCTTTTCGGCCTCGGTTTTACTCCGCGGGTAGGGCTCCACCTTTTTCGGGTCATTAGAGGACCAATAATCCTCGTTGTAGGCGATATTGTCATCTTTTTGACCTTCTGGAATGATGCAATATTAATCAATAATCGAATCAATAAATATGTATGCGATTGAGACAATACGCATACTAGGGACGGGCCAAGCCAACTATATTGAACTCGGGACGAGCCGACCCAGCAAAAAATGGCCCGAGCCGAGTTAAAACGAGCCGAGTTGAGTCGAGCCAAGTCAGGCCGGGCCGAGTCGGGTCGAGCCGAACCAAAACGAGCCAAGCCCAGCCGGCTCGCCTCATCACTAATACATACCATTAACAGCGGCACACGAGCTGGTCAGCACGACTTTTTGCACGCGAGCGCTTTTGCGCGCGCAGGCGCGCAACACGTTTAGCGTACCTTCGATCGCCGTGCTGACCGTGCTTTCGTCGGCGACAATCGGAAACGGACTCGCGACGTGCAGCACAAACGCGCAGTCCTCAACGACTCTGAATTGAACCACAGTAATAGCATGAGGCCTCAATTTATTCGAGAAAAATTACTCGGTCCAACAATCGGCTCGTAAAAGATCTGCCTGGACCAGTTGCAGGCGGCGTGGCGCGTCGCCGCCGAGCGCGTCGGCGATGGAGCGTAACGGCGCGCATTTCTCCTCGTTGGCTAGCGAACGCACCGTACCGCGTACCGTATAGCCATCGGTAAGCAGCAGACGCACGCAATTCGCGCCCAAATATCCCGACGCGCCTGTCACTAGTACCACTAAAAATTTTCTTATAAAACCGGGCTAGTCAAAACCAATTTATAACAAACCCGTGGAAGAATTTTGCTGGGCATTTGAATCCACGGACATATTTCACATATATGTAACCTGTAACTGATTTAAATACTTAAGTCTATTCATATTCAATACGGGTCCAATTAGTTTCAAACAGGGCCAAGCTATTTCAAACACATCCCATCACTTTAAAATAGGTCAGATTTATTCAGTGTAAGCCAAGTTAATTTCAAACAAGGCCAATCAATTTCAATCAGGCCTAATTAATTAAAAATGAATTTAAGCAATTCGAAACAGGCCAACCATATTCATTTCAAGCTCGATTATGCCCCAAAATGAGCTCATGAGGTACTGAAATGAGCCAAACAATTTCAAATGGATCCCTTTATTTCAAAATACAGTCAAACCTCTCTAATCCGTCACCCCTCTAATCCGTCACCCTCATTAATCCGTCACTTTTCTTCGGCCCCGACGAAATTTAGCGTATATTAATGTTTTAATCCGTCATCCCGACCCTCTATAATCCGTCACTTTTTTGAACATTTTTAAGGAATTTTTGGCATCTTGAGTTCATCAATTTTAGCGATGTCCAGCGAAAAGCGCAAGCAAAGTGACCTCACTCTTGGGAAGAAGAAGGAGATCCTAGAAGCGGCACTAAAGAACCCGAATAAGCCTGCTCTGGCAAAGCAATTCGGCGTTCCGAGGACGACAGTCAATGACATCCTGAACTCGCGAAGCTCGATTGAAGCGGCAATTGAAGAGGGAGTTCCAGCAAAGCGCAAGAGATTGACTCAAGCTCAAGATTCGAAGCTCGACTAAGCAGTGCTCAAGTGGCTGAAGCAAGTGCGTGGACAGAATCTGCCAGTTAGCGGAGATCTAACCAAGAGGAGATTGCTGAAGAGGTCATGCGTGAGGATGGGCAAGAAGGAAGCGACAACGAAGAGCCGCCGATCGAGGAGCCTCCTATCTCGCTTAAGGAAGCTCAAAGCGCGTTAAGGGGAGAAGAACAGCGGGGAACCCGGCGTGATGAAGGCCTGCGATCAGCTCGAGGAAAAGATGGAGGAGATCCTCCGGAAAACGATGCGCCAGACAACACTCCTGGAGTTCCTAGGTTAGCAGGAGTTCTTCTATCTGTGTTTGGCTCCGGAATAAAGACATTTGACTAGATTCCATCTTTTCTGATCAGTTTGTTGTTTGACTAAAGCTTTTTTTCAAAACCTCTCTAATCCGTCAGCCTCGCTAATCCGTCACTTTTCTTCGGTCCCGACGAGTGACGGATTAGAGAGGTTTGACTGTAGCCCCGATTAATTCAAAATGAGCTCAATCAATTTCAAACGGGCCAATTTATGTACATTTGTTGAAATTTTATTTGGAAAATTATTTCAAATATCTCTGAAAAAGTGAAGAAAATTTTTCTCTTTTTTGAAAGGAAAAGAAAGAAAATTCTTTCAAGGCTAATTTTCTGGTGAAGAAATAGATTTTTTCTCTTCGATTTTTTTTCCATTTTTTTGTTCTGGTTTTATGCCTTTTTGTTTTGCGTATTTTTTGCGAATAATTTTTAATCAAATCGAAAAATTTCAAACTCAAATCGAAAGAGAAAATTTTTTTTTGTCAGTGTACAGAGAAAAATTGAATGGAAATTGGGCGTTGAGATATTTTTGAAACGCGTCGATTCGGGACAGGATATTTTGAGACGAGTCGAATGGAGACGAGACGATTCGGGACGAGTCGATTCGAGAGAGATCATTTCGGGACGGAACATTTCGAGACGGGACGATTCGGGATGAGACATTTTGAGACGGGTCGAGTGGAGACGAGACGATTCGGGACAAGTCGATTAAGGAGAGGCCATTTCGAAACGGGACATTTTAAGATATGCGTCAATTCGAAACGAGTCATTTCAGAACGGAACATTTTGGGACTGTGAACATCTTGGGACGGGTAATTTCGAGACGAATAAATTCGCGACGAGACAATTTGGGACAGGATAATTCGAGTCATTTTGGAACGGGTCGATGGGGACGATTCGGGACAGAAAATTTCGGAATGGGACATCTTGGTTGGAGGGAGGGAGTCCAAAGCAAGTTCCACATTGCGATAGATATTTTAGCGGAATTTTCGCGGTGCCGGCACGGACCGTGATCGTATACGATTCGCGAATACGGTGGAATTCGGTTGGTGCGCCTGTAGTCTTGGGGTTTTTATTGTAATTTTATTGTTGGTTTTAGCACCGTAATCCTCGCTATTATCGTAGAGAAATTTTTGATGAAGATACTGTGGTTTAAGGCGATTCGGTAAAAGATAAATTTCGGTTGAGCTAAATTGTATGTGATTGTATAAGAGATTTCATTTCAAGTTTATGTACAGCATACCTTTGGCTCTCGCCAGCAACTACGGTTGTGGCGGGCAGCTCCACGTGTCGTAGGCGCGCTGAACGCACGCCATACCGTAGCAGAGTCGCGTCGCAATGCGCCAAAAGCCGCAGAAAAGCCGCCAAATTATCGTCGCAGTCAGGGAATTTGAGCCGCGACAAATGCAAAAGCACTTCCACGAAGCCGTGAAAAGGAAGGCCTTAAATAAATTATTGATTATTTCAAATGGGAGTTAAAAAAAAATGCTTGGCATTCTGTCTTGGGATAATAGACTTGACTAGGAACCAATTTGAGTCAAGTAAGAGCCAATTTAGGGACTTATAGATTCAGTTAGGAGCCAATTTATGGATCCTAGATTCAAAATTAAGTCTCAGACATAAATGCCATTTGTCCAATTTGCCTCAAATTTTAAAACCTACCGGAATTCGGGTCTGCTGGCCGGCCCGTGTGGCGAAAATGAACTCGATCAAAGAGTTCCAAAAAGTCTTGTCCTTGAAGAAATTCGTTGAGATTGCACTTTCTAGGTACAATTATTATTATACCATACATATAATTGGAACTCTGTACTTAAATTGAAATGGTTCCTCACAGAAATAAACCGTGAGAATCCAGGATCTTTTATAAAAGAAATTTTTTTTCCAATTATAGGAAGTCTTTTTTCTACCGTAGAAAAGCACGCATCGCGTGCTGCGACGCGTGCACGGTGTGACGCACGCTGACGAACTGCATGAAAAGATACACGGCGCGATCCAACACGAGCAGGCGGCGCGCGTCGTTGCGTGCGCCAGGAAAAATCGCCGACAAATGCGACTTGCGCCGACGCCGCAAAACGCCCAAATCGTCCTCGGAGATTTTGACCGCATTCCGACCCAAAGTTCTACTATTATGCTGGGAAAATTGTGGCTGAGGCTTTGTGTCGGAAGGAATATCACTGAAAAATGCACACCAAAATTGTATGAAATTATGGCGGCATTTTCAACGTTGACTAACTTTTTAAGCAACAAAAAGTTAATTTAAAAAAAATTAATTTTACTGCTCCGATTCAGAATTCAATTCTCTATCCATTACTTTTTAAATTCAAATTTCAAAGTAACTTAAAAAAAGTAAAGTCAATTTTTATTTTTTTAAAACTTTTTGCGTGACTTTACTATTTCAATCATAATTTTTTTTCAAAATTACTTAGAAGCTTGATTTAAAAAGTAATCAATAGAAAATTAAATTCTGAATCCAATGGCTAAAATTATTTTTCTCAAAAATATTTATATGCTCTTCAAAAAGTTAATCAAAGTTGAAAATCCGCAAATTTCGCTTTACCGAAATTATATTGAATATATAGTGAATTAGTGGTCTAGTGATTGTGCGATAGATTTTACTTTGCTAGAGATAAAGTTCGGTTTCGCCCCGGTCTTAGCTAGGTGTCATCATATTTGGAGGACAATGATCAGTTCCAAGATCATTTCCAACTGGAGAAAATTAATCTGGGATATCACGTATATTGAATTTATCATAAATCGTACATTGGCTTGAAAATGTTGGAATCGTCGCGCATAATCGCACAATCCAATCGATTCGACACCAACAAAAGGCAATCGTAAACCAGAGGCACTTTTATCACCTGGAAAATGTGCGAAATTTTCTCAGGAATTCATGCAGCGCCGAGCTTAAAACATGAGCTTTTTGAGCTCATTTAATTGCAATTTTACTAAAAAATGAAAAATAGTAGCCTTGAGTCCAGTGCTGAAACTTAAATTCCGTTTGAATCCAAGTCATTTATTAGAAGAGAATTTGGACCTTTTTTTCAAATTTGAAAGTCATTTGCAGTCATCTAGGAGTCACTAAGAGTCATTATATACAAACTTCTAAATGACCTATCAGCCAGCCGAAGTCATTTAAAAACTCACTGACCGGAAATCATTTGAGTCAAAGTCGTTTAAAGAATCAAGTCCGAGCATTTTTTAAGTTAAGTCCAATGAAAATTGCTATGTTTTCTCCTTTCATCCTATTCTAATTGATACGGTCCAAAAAGAGTATAGTATCGAATGAGGACCTCATCGACAATAGATCGGACGGGTGGCGAGACTACGCTAATTGGGGACGCGGATGCGGGCGTAACACCGCTGGCGACCGGCGGCGCGTCGTTATTATTGTGCTCGACGCTTAACGAAGGCGCCGCGTTCACCTCAAGCAACATCGGCGTACCGTCCGCGCGAACAATTATGTCAAAGCCGAGGATCTGCGAAAAGGTTGGGCACATATAAGAATGATAATAAATTGAATAAATCATTCCAAAATGGACTCATCCCTCAACCTTATGCAAAAAATTATCAATACATATGGACTAAAATAAAAAGAAAATATGGAATATTGTATACTCTCATTTCTCTAGCAATCGGGCAAAAGCCATCGTCGCTTTTTCGCCAAGGATTCTGGGGATATATAAGCGAAAAACTAAGTGATCGATTCAATTGGCTTTTCACGACTATATCGTCGTGCCCATTCGTCTCGCATCACATGCCTCATTTTCGGGATTCGGCTTTAGCTGCTAAAGTTAAATGAATCCCAGTGTTTGTGGTTCACTGGACCCTTGTGCAAAGTTACTGCACTTGGCCTCGCCCTCGGCGGGGTTCGGTACATCCCACTGCACTAAAGTCGTTCCGGATATGAGCATGTCATGTGACTAATGGGCACTTCGGTTAGCCGTCGCTCAGCCCTGGTCCTCGATTCTTCCGATGGTAATGCACTCACGTTATGCGTTAACGTGCACTGTTGGCTTGCTTGGCCGATCCGCCCTCATTCGATGAGCCCTTTGCCCAAAAGGCATTGGGTCTCAAAGATTGAGCAATGATCCTGGTCGCACCAACATTTTGTTCTCCCTTTATTTTTTGGTATTGTTTTCATATGCTCAATGTTCAATATTAGTATTTTTTCCTATTAATAAATGGGCATAATTTTCTTTATATATTTGGGAATGAATTCCATTTAAAACGAGATGCATTTCATTTTCTCTGTATTATATAATTTGCTGTACCTGAAAGCATTGTGGAGCCTCTGCGTTGGCGAAATAGTGCTCGTAATGAAGCATGAGCTCCGGCACCATTGCCAGCACCGTACGCGCGACGATACGCTTTATGTCGCGCCAGAGCTGGCGCGTATTCACGCCGCGCGCCTCCATCTGATGGAATACGGTCGAGAGGAGTCGTTTACTGCCTAAACGGTGGAACGTTAAGATGATATACACTAGTGATGAGCCGAGCCGGCAATTTTGAACTCCGAGCTAAGTCGAGCCAGCGAAAAATGGCTCAAACTGAGGCTAAGCCTAAGCCGAGCCGTATCAGGCTCTCTGTCCGAACCGAACTTAGTGGAGCCGGGCTCACTGTCCGAGCCGAGCCGAGCCAAATCGGACCGGGTTTACTGTTCCAGCTAAGCCGGCTCCGCTCATCTTTAAATAATATACACTTTTAAACTCCCTATGTGGATCACCTTGTACTTGGTCCTTTAGCGATTTGCTGTGCACGTATGCGTCGCTCGCCTTGTTTAGCGAATAATTCGTCAAATGCGCGTAGGAGTTTTCCAAATTTGCGGCGGTTGGCGGCGAATAACGCGCTGTGCAAAAGCGCGCCATTCCTGCAATTTGGAAAAAAATTTGCTTTGGCATTGTGTCAAAATATTAGAAGTTACCTTCTCTGGCTATATAAATGGATAACGGGTTGAGAGCGCGCAACACGGCGTACACGCGCAAGTCGAATTTCAGCCCGTCGGCGAGCAGCATCGGCGTGCTGACATACTCCTGCACCAGCTGGCGATGCGTCAATATATCGGCGTCACGCAACTCGTCCGCCGAACGAATCAAGTAGATGCCTGCACCCTGGGCTCCTGAAATTCACATTAATTCTTCCATAGGACCCTCTATTTTATTTATATCCAAACCATCGTCTGGTTTGACGATATAATACGCCGGACCGTTGTTATGCGCGTTTTGCGCGCTCGCCAGCGATTGTCGACGCGCGAAAATGGCGCTGAGCGAACGCCATGCGGGCGTGCACTGCGCGCTAGCGCAATGCATACGAAACTCGTCCAACTGCGCGGGTAGCACCCAACTGCGGGGGTAAAAGTCGTATTCAGTCGGAAATAGGCATGCCATCGAGCGGACCGCGTGCGTCAACGCGGCCTTTCGCGCAATTTCCGACATTCCTAAATTCAAGCACCGTAAAAAACACGATAAACCTCTAATTACAGAATACCGAACGGCCGTTTCCTAATTACAATAGACCAAACCGTTCTTTTCCTACCCGGAAATCGATTAACACATGCGAGCGCGCCGCCGTGCACCACGTCGCGCATGTCCGCGTACGCGACGTTGTGCCAATAAATGTTGCACGCTTTTGTTGTGGGCTCTTTATACTGTAAGAGTAAACGGTATTAATAAGATAAATGTATAAAGTGCGAGCAAAACACAACGCACCTCGGTCATTCGCAATTTGCGCGCGCACATTGAGACCACGGGCGCGTTGCCACGCGCGCGCGACGTATCGATGCTCACGCCGGCCAGCGTAACGAGCGTGCTTGTGTTATTGTTTTTATCGCTCATCATCGATCGGAGTACGGTTAATTTACTTTAAAAAAATTCTTTTGTGTTTTGAGCCAAAAGTTTGAGCCATTACATTATAGCCTTGAGAGTAGGATAGGATTTCACTTTTTATCCCATAACTTTTTTCTACCGATAGGATTTTCGTAAAAATTTATCAAAACGTAGCCAGTATTGTTATATATAACATAATTAAAATCCGTGGAGTCAGTTTTTTTATGGGGCTAAATACCGCTTTTATCATCCCCCTCCCCTAAAATGATTTTTACAGCATTACTTGGCTGAAATCTCCTTTCGTTTATTGACCAGCTCGCCCTGTTTGGAGCCGAAAACAGTGTCCGAGTCGATGAAGTGCGTTCGTGTAATTTGACGCTCTCTTAGAGCGCCACTACACGATAAACGCCGCGCCTGCGGCGCGCAATGTTCCGAATTTGTGGACTAAAATTTTTTTTTGTCAATTTTTAGAAAAAAAATAAAAATTTACATTTTTATTAATTTGCGCGCTGTTGACGCGACGCTGAACGCGGCGTTGTCGCGCGCCCACGGCGCGTGCAATTTCATTGCTTTCAGCCGCCGAAAATACGCCCGAAGTCGTGGACGATGACGAGGACAACGAGGACGCGCAGCGTTTTGTGGCGCGCTGCGAAGGCGCGTCCGCGTGTGATACCTGCGGCGCGCCAGGCGCGGGTTGTACGCTTGCGTCCGAAAAGCGACAATGACGCTCGGCGACGGCAGTGGCGCGACGGCGCGACAACGACGGTGCGACACCAATCGTAACTCGTTACTGCATTCGCGCGTTAGTCGACGCGAATGCGCATTTTTTTGATTGCTTACTGTACTCGCTGCCTAAAATCCAATATCGTTCTATATAACACGATATAATATTATATAAAACGATTATATAGTAAATAGTATACTGTAGAATGTACTAAAGCACCTTTACGAAAAATTTCTTTAATTTTTTAGAAAAAAAATAATAATTGGCAAAAATTCGTAAAAATGGCTCAATTCAAGCGCGTTCGCTTAAAGACAAATACTTAAGCACACGCTTAAGACTACACTTTCTATTCGTACGGCTTATCGGTTAAGTTCAAGATTAAGCTTAATGGCCAAGTGACCATTTAAAAAAGCCAATTTTATTTTGGACTATTAAAAATGTTCCCCGAAAAAAAGTTCGAAAAATTAGTAAAAAAAGTGAAAAAAATTTCGTTTTTTCTCCAAAAAAATGAGCGGAATTTAACCGAGCGGAAATGAGAATGACTGAGAAAAGAAGCGAGAATGATTGAGAAAAGAAATGAGATTGAAAATTACCGAGAAGAATTAGCGGAAATGAATGAGAATGAGGCGAGGAATAATGAGAAGAAATGAGAATTAAATTGAGAATGAATGAAATAGAATGAGAATGAGAATGATTGAGAAAATGAATGAGAATGAGGCGAGAAAAAAAATGAGAAGAAATGGGAAAACATCAATGACAAAGAAGAAATGAGAATTAAATTGATGAATGGAATAGAATGAGAATGAAAATGAGATTGAGAATGACCGGAATAGAATGAAAATGATCGGGAAATGACTAAAATGAATGAGAATGAAACGAAAAAAAATGAGAATAAATATGAAGACGTCAATGACAAAGAAGAATTGAGAATGAGATTGAAAATGACTGAGAAAAAGAATGAGTAGGAAGATTGAGAATGATTGAGAACGAGTGAGAGCGAGAAAATATTAAGAACTTAAGGCCTTAGGTTCATTTGACCGTTACATTTTTTATTCCTTCATTTTTCGTGAGAAAAAAAATCGAAAGTTCGCTTTTTGTTTACCCTAAAATTAAAGAAGCATTTTATTATGTGCGAAATAGGTTGAAGAGAACGAGTTGCTTATTTGAAGATAAGATCCTTAGAAAAAATGTGCCCTATAAAAAGGAGACTTTTTTTCCAATTTTATCCAAATATTTTAATTTTTTACGGAATTTTTCCACTTTTCTCTCTCTCTCTCTATTCATTCCATTTTCTTTCTCTCTCTCTCTCTCTCTATCCATTCCTTCTTCTCTCATTGTTTCATTCCATTTCATTTTTCTTTGTTAACTCTCCATGACAACCCCATTTTTTTATTTATAATTTTTCTTTTCGAAATTATTTTTTAAATGGCCGGCAGCTATTTATTTTTTGTAATATATTTACTCCGGACTTATTTGATGCGAGTTATACACTTGAAGCAGCGTTAATCGAAGGTCTTACAATTTGCGAGACCATTTTTTCAATTTTTTTAAAGATAAAAACTTCTTTATTTTTAGAAATTTTCAAAGAAATGGCAGTAAGAATTAGGGGAAAAATGGAAAAAATTTATGGCAGAAATTGTGAAAAATTGAAAGAAAAAGGCAAAAAAAACGAAATCGAAATTTTCTGGTGCAAAAATAGCAAAATTATATAATAGCAACAAAAGTGACAAAAGGGCACAAGCAGAGAGCTGAGTTGAGCTCAGCACAAAAATGAGATAAAACCAAAAAAAAAATATAAAAAATGACAAATTATACTATTTTCCGACGTATTGAGCGCTTTTTGGGTATCTTATGTCCCGCGGTTTGATGAAAAAGCCACTTAGCCACTTTTTATGGTGGTTATCTGACTGGTAATGGGTAGAGAAAAGCTTGGAAAAAGGTTGAGTTGACCATTGAAAGAGAAAAGGCCAATTCAGCCCAGCTAATGAGCTGAGTTGATCATTGAGTGGGGCTGAGCTGATCACATTAAGTTGGGGGCTGAGATGATCATTATGTAAACTGGAGTCGTGTGTTGACCGTTAAGCGCCGTCCTGTTCAATGCCGACCTTATTGAAGCACGCGGTGGGCAGCGCGTCGCGTACCCGCTGTAATGTAGCAAGCTCGTCGCGCAGCACGCTCATCTCGCCACGAAGCATGCGTCGCGCCGAGTTTGCGTCGGCAATGCGTCGACGCGACGCCTCGACGATTGCGTCAATGTTCGAGTCCGCGTATTCGAGTTCGAGTTGCGTTAGAACTCGCTCCAACTCGTCCAATTGCGCGTCGTCCGCCGGCGCGTTGTCTACGGAGCCGAGCGATTCTAAAAAAAATATCTAATAGATCATTCAAAAATTGGCGATTTCTTCCTCTTTCCGCCTACCCAATCGTCGCACCACAACGCGCAGCAGCGCCTCGTTGGCATGTGCGCTTTTGTTGGCCTGGCGCGCGATTTGCTCGGCGTGTGCCGCGCTGCGCGTTGCGTCAGCGATTTTGTCGCGATTGCGACTTGCCGTTTCGAGCTTCTCGTGCGACTCGCGCTCTGTGCGTTCCGCGTCGCGCTCAAGTTCAGTGATTCGCGCCAGCGCGCTTTCGACCGCCACGCGCAAACTCGTCGACTCTTCTGCGAGTTTATTTAACGGCTGAAAAAAATAGCTTAAATTTGATATGAAAAATTTTCGTTGCAAAAAAATTTTACCGTTGCAAAAGCACGCGCGTCGTCGCGCGTTTTCGTGGCGATCGCGCGCGCATAATTTGCGTTTTCGGCGGCGGCACCCGCCGCATCTTCGATTCGTGCAAGTTTCGCGTCAACTTTCGCCAGCATCGTCTTAATGCGCGGCGCGTCGCGCATTGCTGCGTCGGCGGATTCGCGCTCAAGAGCCATCTCGTCCTCGTTTTTTAGCTCTTTAAATAATTATGTTATGACTTGAAATCGAGTTTGGACTCACTATACCGTATCCCACATTTCATATAATTATCGTACAATCAAAGTAATATACCGTTTAGCGTTTCCAGCGCGTTTTTCATTTTCTCGTAGACCTCGATTGAGTCGTGCACACTTTTTTGCGCGCGTTGCGACGCGTCCTTTAAGCGCGCGACAATTTTCTTGCCGTTCTGAAAAAAATTCGCCCAAAAAACATGGTAAAAAATTAATTTATATAAATTTATGCTATATTGTTTATACGTTTGAATAGGTATAAAGTTCAATACCGCCTAGCGTTAATATTTTTTAAATTTTTTAAAAAAAAATTTACTTCAAATCTTGCGCGAACATCCACAAGTCGCTGGCGCGTGGCGTTCAATTCTGCGCGCGCCGCGTCTAGTAACGGTGTGTGCACAGCCGCGCTTTCGTTAACGCCAGCCGCGAGCGTTTTGACGTCCTCGCGCAGGCGTGAATTCCGCACATTCAGCTCGTCCACTGCGCTGTTATGTTTGTGCACGTCGAGCTGCGCGACATCGCCCAGTTTACGTGCCGCGCTGTCGAGCGTTTGCGCCACGTCCGCGTGCAGCTGCGCGCTCAGCTTACGTGTTACGTTTACAGCGCGTTGCGCCTCGCGAATGCACACTTCGAGGTCTGCCAGCTTTTTTGTGCTCTTATTGGTCTCTAAAAAGAAAAGCCCGAAAAATTGAGTTACTGGGCCTTTTAACCCAAAAATAAGTCATTTGGAAGCCCATTAATTTAGAGCCTTTTGATCCAAAAATGAGTCAACAAATTCCTTTTGTCCCTAGAATGAGTCAAATAGTAACTCAGATTTTATGTGCCTTTTTATACCAACACATACTTCCAAATACGCTTTCATGCGCGTGCGTTAATGCCTCGTGCGAGAGTAGCGCGATTTGTGCGCTCAACTCGCGTGCACTGCCGACTCGTTGCGTCTGTAGCGCGCTCAGTTCCGACGCCTGCGTGGCCAACGCGGAGAGACGCGAGTTTTCCTGCGTGTTTGTGGCCATTTGGCTGGAAATTTTCTCATTTTCCAATTTTAAATTTTCGATTTTCTCCAATAAATTTCGTTGAAGTTCGCCTAAAATTTTGAAAAACCGCCAATTTTTTTTATTACCGTATAATTCTAAAATAAATGGCAAAAGGCAATAACCTATTTGAAACGGTTCAAACCCCACCCCACTTTGAACTAGAAAATTTGGAAAAATGGCAAAAAGTTGGTGCGACCAGGATCATTGCTCAATCTTTGAGACCTAATGCCTTTTGGGCAAAGGACTCATCGAATGAGGGCGGACCGGCCAAGCAAGCCAACAGTGCACGTTAACGCATAACGTGAGTGCATTACCATCGGAAGAATCGAGGACCAGGGCGGAGCGACGGCTAACCGAAGTGCCCATTAGTCACATGACATGCTCATATCCGGAACGACTTTAGTGCAGTGGGACGTACCAAACCCCGCCGAGGGCGAGGCCAAGTGCAGTAACTTTGCACAAGGGTCCAGTGAACCACAAACACTGGGATTCATTTAACTTTAGCAGCCAAAGTCGAATCCCGAAAATGAGGCATGTGATGCGAGGCGAATGGGCACGACGATATAGTCGTGAAAAGCCAATTGAATCGATCACTTAGTTTTTCGCTTATATATCCCCAGAATCCTTGGCGAAAAAGCGACGATGGCTTTCGCCCGATTGCTAGAGAAATAAGAGTATACAATGGTATTTCTTCCCAATATTTTCTGCTGTCTAATTGGCTAGAGAAACGAGCAGAAAATTTGGAAAACTCTTCAAAATATTAATTAAATGGTTGGAATATTTTTTCATTTTGAGGTCAAAAAATATTATACTTTCGAATACCTTTTTGAATTTTCCAACTTTCAATTCGATTCTCCAAAAAATCGTTGGCGTAATCGAATGTTTTGAAAAGTCTTGTGGTATTTCGAATCAACGCGTCGACGGCGCGCAACTCGCCGCGAAGCGCGTCGAAGCGCCAAGACGTCTCGCCAGCATTCCCATCGAATTTCTGGTTGGCGCGAGCGTGCAGCGCGCTCAGTTGGTCACGCGTCGCGTCGATTCGCGCCCGAAAAGCGTCGTCGTCGATGTGGACGGGCACGTTGCTCAACTCGTCGAGCATACGCCGCAGCGCGTCCGTCGACGCGTTTAGATCGTTTTTGCGCGCCTGTATAAGCGCGTAGCAGTCGTCGCACGCTAGACAGCCGTCCGCCAAATCGTAGTGATTCTCCGCGCATCGATCGCATAATCGACCCTCGACATTGTCGCGGCACAGGCACTGACCGTTGTGAATATCACATGCGTCGCTTTCCGCGCCATCGGGATGACAGGCGCACGAGGCACAGCCGTGTGCGTCGAACGCGTAGTGCTGCGGCGCGCATTGATCGCATCTGAGCGAAAAGGCTTGATTACTGTATTAATTGCGGAAAGATTGGTTTTAAAGTTACTGTACTTAAGGCCGATAACGCCCGGCTTACAGTCGCAGGCGCCAGTGAGCGCGTCACACGCAAACCCGCTATCCACCGTGCCCAGCGCGTTACAGTCACACGGCTGACAGCCAAAGCCGGATGTGATGTTGAAAAAGCCCGGCTGAAAAATATCGTATTACATACTGTACTCGAGATATATCGGGCCAGGAATTTTCAATTCGGGCTGGGCCAGCCAAAAACTAGTCGAATCGGGAAAAAAGAGGCCGGGTCGAACCGCCTCTGATATGGTCAAATTTTCATCAGGCAACCTTAATGATTAGGGCCAAGCCAAGCCAGCCAAAGACAGGTCGAGGCGGACCGGGCCAGCCAGGAACATTTTTACTATGTCTAAAATGGGTTAGAAGGATCCCTAAAATTGAGCCTTCAATAATACCGCGCACTGATCGCATCGTCGGCCGACAACGTTGGCGCGACATGCGCACTGTCCGTCGGCAAGCGCGCACTCCAAACGTGGCAATTCGGCGCGCTCAACGCTAAGATAGAGCGATCGGTTTATATCAATGATTTGCACTGAACCGGGCGCGTAGCAATCGCACGGATGACAGCGCGTGACGTCAGACGACTCGCCGACACGCGCGACAGCGAGAGCGTCGCCCCAAAATCCGTGCGCGCATCGCTCGCAGTGCGCGCCAACCGTGTTGTAAACGCAGCGAAGGCATTCGCCCGTCGTACCGTCACACGTGGCGATTGCGTTCGCGTCAACATTACCGTTACATTCGCATCGCCGGCAAGGAACGCCGTTTTTTGGGCTACCGTAATACCCGTCAAGACAGTAATCGCAACGCGTGCCAGTATGGCCTTCGGGACAGTCCGTACATACCGTATCCGTTACGGTGATATTCGCCGGCAAATTAAAATTAGCGATTTCCACGCCGTCGGCGAACACCGCGCACGGACCGCCGTCGGGACAATCGCATGGCTGGCAGGCGGTGTGCGGCGTGTGGCGTTGTTGCGCGTCTCCGAAAAAGCCACGCGCGCAACGTTCGCACTCCACACCGTCGGTGTTGTGCCGACAAGCGCATACACCTTGAAAAATAGGGAGATTAATTCGGCGGTATGAAGCTCCAAAAACACAATAAAACCCAAGAAAGGCCTAAGAGACTCCATAGGCCCAAAAAACCTAAAAGACCTCAGTAGAGACTCATTGGGTTTTTGGTAATAAACCAAAATAGGAGAAATTCAAGGAATCTCAGGAAGCGCTCAAGAGAGCCCAGTAGAGATCCAAGAGACTTCTGCGAGAACCTAATAAGATTTTAATAAAAACTTCTAGGAACATAGAAAAGACTCCAACAAAAACAGCATCTGAAATCGAATATTCAAAATAGCTGGACAAAGATCAAAATAACATCAACTTGAGACCCAAGAGCCTGTTTGTGTTTACCGGACTCGGAATCACACTCGTCGGCGTGACCGTTACAAGAACATCGTACGCATTTTGTGAACGGTCCGCCGGACGGAGTCGCGCGACGATAACCGAACGCGCAGCGCTCGCAGAACTGTCCCTCGTAGCCTTCCGGACACCGACAGGACTCAACCCAGTCGGCGGCCGTTTGCGGAATGCCCAACTCGGGACTGAGGCCGGCGACCGCGGAGCCCACGCTGAAATGCGACAGGAAGCCCACATCTGAAAGGAATTAATGAAAATTTCGAGTTCAAACAAGATCCAAGAAGACTTTATAGACCTTTTAGGACCTTATTGCTCACGAATTTCCAAATTTTGTGCTTCATAAAAGCTCAATAGACCCCAAAATATGCATTAGACAAAATGCTCATTTTTCATCGTTATTATAACTCATTACCGTTTTGTGAATACGTGCCGCGCACACGAATCGCGCTCACGTTCGCCAGCACGCTGATAAAGTCGTATTCGCGTAACTGCGGACGCCACTCGAAGCTCGTGCCAGCGTGCACGCGATATGCGTAGGTTTGCGGGCGCGCGCCCGGCGGCGGCGCGACGTTTTGCTGCGCCGCCAGCGAAAGCGTCAACTCATAACGCTGGCCCGTCGCAGCGTGGCCGACAACTATTAGGTCACTTAAAATCTCAAGTCAAGTGTTTTAAAATCAATTTCTAGTCAAGTGTCAAAAATCGATTAATTTCTATATTATATTACTGTATACGGTACCGATTGCTCAGCGTTGCGTGCTTTTGCTGCACGCGCAACGTGAACATAATGTATTGATCGTATAGGAGGCGTTGATCGCCGAGGAATTTCGTCGGCGCCTCGAAATAAACCGCGTTAGCGTCCAGCTGCGAGACAGCGATGGCGCGTTCGATTTCCGCCCATTGCACGCTTTCGACGCGCGCGGAACTGCGCGCCGTCCAGCCTTCTGCGTCTGAAATATGAATGTGAATATGAATTGATTCTCATCAAAACCTTCAAGTCCTGGCTAGAGCCTATTAAACCTCTCGTAAAAAATTAGTCTCGGTTAAGACATATTGGAACCTCGAGTTGATTATTGATTTCGGGCAAGGTTTATAGATTATTGGTCTTGATTGAGACCTTATTAGGACCTTCCGATTATTGGTTTCAATCAAATTCAATTGGATTCCATCGGATCCTAACAAAACCAAATTTTCTTTTAAAAAAACCCTGTAGAAATTCGCTAGTCAAATTGTGCGCGTAAAACCCGCCGGCGCTCTCGCACACCGACGAATGCCCGTAGCAGAAGCATGGCGTACAGCCGAATTCATTCTCGGCGGCCAGCCGAAAATATCCGGGCTTGCAGCGCTCACAGTGGCGGCCCTCGACGTGCGACTTGCAAACGCACGCGCCATCGTACGCCGCGCACGCCGGTGCGTTGTCCACCGAGCCGGCTGGCATGCAGCCGCAGTTCCTGGAAGCGGAAAAATGATTATTTATGGGTTCGGGCTGTTTTCAGAAGTCCCATTTTACTAACTTGCATCCGGCCTCGCCAAGGCTGTGAAATCCGGGCGCGCATC
This sequence comes from Bradynema listronoti, assembly GCA_024678965.1. Lineage (NCBI taxonomy): Eukaryota > Metazoa > Nematoda > Chromadorea > Rhabditida > Allantonematidae > Bradynema > Bradynema listronoti. The sequence continues at coordinate 3,285,822 of JANLNO010000006.1, forward strand.
TATCGCATCGCTCGCCGACGACGCCCGGCTTGCAGACGCACGCACCAGTAGTTGCGTGGCACTGCGCGCTAAGCGCGCCAATCGTGTCACAATTGCACACGGTGCAATAGCGCTCGCCCGGTCGGCGCCAATGTCCCGGCGCGCACGACTCGCAATGAGGACCCTAAAACGCTATAAATCAAGTTGAAATTTCTGATATACAGTACAAGGTTCTCTATCCTCACATACAATATAAAGGCCCTATCCTAATGTACATTAATTAAAAAAGCCTTTAAATTATTAGTCTAAAATTTGACTGCCCGAAAAGTTCTTCGACAAAAATGCCTTAAAATGTATTTGTTTTTGTCGCAGGAATTTTCGGTCAAATAAATCTTTAATTTTGAATATATTTTACTGTATATCAATTGTAAATTGTTATTGATATTGATTATTTGATTATCAAACATTTTGTTTATCATTTTAAATCCTTTTGAAAGAAATCTTTCCATTTTTCTTTTAAAAATTAAAATTTTAGCCAAAATTCGATTTTTTTGTATCAAATTTTTTCGGCCTTTTCATTGAAATTTGCGGCAAGATTAAAAATGGAAAAAAAAGTTCGATACGCCAGATGTGTTTTGTGAACTGTATAAATAGCAAATGAATAATATAATTGGTAACGGTACGTGCCACGGTATTGCCGGCGCAGTCAATACAGTGCCCGCCATGGCCAGTTGTCTCGAAAAGTTTCGCGTCGAAAAAACACCGTTGCGAGAGGCCGTTGCATTGACAGGCTAAAAAAGAAAATACACACTGTAATAATTAATGTATTCTTACAGAAATACTGTATCCAAAAATGCATGCAAAAATAGATTACAGTAATAAAAAATAGATATGTATTGACAGGCGGAAACGAAACAAATTGACATAATAATTACTGTGTAAATAAAGTATACATATGCCGGTTACGATAATAGAAAATATATGTACACATTAAGAAAATACTGTATAATATTTACATATAAAGTAACTGGTTTTTTAACTGGTAACTGTAACAAAAATTTAATTTTCTAACTGTAGCTTTGTAGAACTGTAGAAACTGTGACAATATTGGTTACTGTGTAAATATTGTAGAAAGCAACTGTATTAAAATTGTGAAAAAAATATATAAGACGGTATCGACCCACGTAGACATTCGTTGGCGTCGAGCGCGCTTGCCCTGCGCCACGGGCGGTCCACATAGAACGGCGCGCATCGCTCGCAGTCGACGCCCGCGGTGTTGTGCTGACAATCGCAGACGATACGCGTGGCCTCCGTAGCATATGTAGTGTTGACTCGCGTCGTCGCGTCGAGCGTCGACGCGACACAACGCGCCGCGTGACCGTTGCATTTACAGTGACCTCCCACCGCGAAATCTAAACAAATTTACGTTACTGTGTAATTCGTTCAATTATCAAATTTTTAACTGATATCATTTTGAATAATGATATGATATGATATATATTACGCAAAATGATGTCATCATTTTCTGAATATGATATCATTTCCAAAAAGTGATATCATCTTAATGTCATTAGATGATATCATTTTTAATGATATAATATTAGACATATCATCCATTACACAAAATGATATCATCATTTTTTTAAAATGATGTAATTTTTAAAAGATGATTCCATCATTTTCTAAATATGATATCATTTCTAAAAAAAGTGATATCATTATAATATCATTACCGGAAATAGCGTAATAATATGAGCGCAGGACCTCCGCGTCGCCGTATATCTCATCGCCAAACGTGTTGAGACGATCCAAAACGATTCGAATCTCGGTGGCCGTAACCCATTCCTGGAAATCAAAGTCATTTCATCTTTTCGAAATGAGACATTTTCTACTTTAAGCTTCGGTGATTTTAATGTTAATTTATAAATGAAAATGGTCCTTTTGACTTGTAAGAGTTCGTTTTCGTCAAAGTTCTGCGCGGAAGGGCGTCCCTCGAGCGTCGCGAAAACGATATTTTCGCCGGTTAGCGGCGAAATGTCAGAGAATTCGCGCGTGCACTGCGCAACCGCCTCATTATGCGGCAAAAGCGGCGCTTTCTCGGGCATTTTGTACGTGGACCGGCAGGAGGCACTGCAAAAAAAATGGCCACCTGGAGCTCTCAATTGAAGTTTAGTCAATTTAAGTTTGCTCAGCAGTCATTTTGAGCTTCACAAATGATAGTAATTTGAGGTCTTTAGGTCCTCAACTAGGATCCTCTCCCCGTCAATTAGGATCCTGGAACCCTATCCCCAGTCAACTAAGATCCTGCAACTTTTTCCCCAGTCAACTAGAATCCTGAAACCTTCTCCCCAATCAACTAGGATCTTTGAAAGTTCTCTTAAACCCGGTTTTGTGACTTGACTCCATGACAGACAAGCAGGGCACTATGATATTTCGCCATTTTTAAGAAAAAATATATGGATTTGTCTGCTCAAAAATGCCGGAGTCAACTTGGAGCCAAGTCAGAACTATATATCTTGCCTATAATACTGCCAAGGCGTCCATTCGCTGTCGTGGCGTGTTTTCTTTAAAATTCGAAAGCTCTCCGGACGTGGACTTATGAATTTCAGTCGGACGTAGGCCACTTCGAATGCCTTGCCTTAAACAAGTTTTAGAGAAGATTAGACAAAATTAGATTGGACTTAATCAAGCTCAATCTTAAATAGGCTTATACAAGCTTACACAAGATTTATCTTTGGACTTAATCAAGCCCAATCTTGACAAAAAATATTTCCAAGCGTCTAATTAGCAGACAATCGTTTCATATTTAATTAATCGAATTCAATCTCGACCCAAAGTCAGAATAAATGTCTAAGCAAAAGTTAAAATTCAATACGTTCTAATCTGGATTGTTCTAACCGATATTAAGTGTTAAGTTCACGGTTTGTGGATATTGAATGCCTTCAAACATCGTCTCGGATTGCCACCAGGTTCCATTCGTGTTGAAATCGGTGAGCATTGAAGCTGGATGTCGGCGGTCCTGAATTTTCAATTTTTGTTGGGTTTTATGCCCTTTGTTCTACTAAATGATCTTTTTGGACTCTTACCGGGACTCTTTCGCTGCAGAAGTCGCAGAAACGATTCATTTGATGGCTTTGATGTTCGGCTTGAACGCAAAACCTGAAAAAATTCGAGAAAAGTTTCTCTGTTTATCCCTGCCCCCAAATCAATTCATTTATTATTTGTTCAATAGAAGGTTTTGGGGGGCTCAGTGCTATATGTATTAGTGATGAGCTGAGCCGGCAATATTGAATTCGAATCTAACCGAGCCGGGTTGGGTCGACAAATAATGACCCTAGCCGAGTAATGACCTTAGGCGAGTTGAGTCGAGCCAAAATGAGCCCAGTCGAGCCAAAACAAGCTCATCCGAGACAAAACAAGCCTAGCCGAGCCAGCCATCACTACTATGTGTATATTTTCTCAGCTAACTTGGCTAAAGCCATTTTTTAAGTTTAATCTCAGGCATATTTTTTGGAGTCCTATACTGAATACAAGGAATTTTGATCCCCAATCCTCTAGTCGTTCACAAAATGTTCAACCTCGTCGGTCGGATTGGATTTGCTCCGCACACATTCGTTGCGGTCACCGGCAGCTCGTAGGCGACGTTGATAAAGTCGGGTACGCAACGCCGCGCCGACGTACCCGTCGATGGCCCCATAGTACCGTTTCCGTTCTTATCGTAACTGTAATGATAGTAGGCGTTTTGCGGGTTTTCTACGTTACTGTATATGTCGCTAGCGTAGCACTCGTCGAATGAAGCTGAAAATTTTAAAAACGTAAACATGAATAATGAAAAAAAATTATTGATACAGTATCCGCAAAAATTTGATTACTGTACGTAAAATTACATTTTTTAAAGTGATTTTTGTCGATGGTCGGATGACGCGCCGCGGGCTGCGCGCCCGCATAAAAAAGCGCGACAAGAAGCACGCCGAGTACGCGCACCGTATAAGCCGCTCGTCGGCGTACGGTGAAATACGGTAAACGCGTTATGTGACGACGCATTTTTTCTAAAGTATAATTAGTGAATTTATTATAATCACTCTGGGAGAAAAAGGCCAAATTTGTGAAGAAATTTGAATAAAAAATATGCAAAAATGAAAGAAAATGCCAATAAAATGCCAAAGAAAAAATGCTATGCTAAAAAAATGCAAAGAAAAAAATGACTGTGCTTTAGACAGGAACGAGAAAAAATTGATTACTACATATACAAATTTTCGATTAAAAAAAGCGGAAATATACAATTGAGAATATCAATCAATCATCAATCATGGAGTAAATGATAAAAAAAATTAAGCAAAAAATTGAATAAAATTCAATAATTTGACATTATATTCAGAACCCATAACTTGATTAGAATCCCGATTGTGAAGTCTATTTTGAATGAGTTCCGCTCAGAGTTTTGTCCTGAATCAAATATCGTATAAATTTTTGGAATTTGATCCTTAAAATAAGCCCAAAATGAAAAACACAACGCCAATTTTTCAAAATTTATTCAAATTGGTCAAAAAAAAACTCAAATTTTTTTCAAAGTGAAAATGCGCCAAAATAAATTTCAATTGAAAAAAAAACTTTTTTTATTTTGTTTGTCCAAATTAAATTTTTATAAAGAAAATTTTTATATTTTAATTTTTAATCGGCCAGCCATTTGGCCAAATTTGTAAAGAAATTTTTTCGATTCGATTCGAATTTTTCTTCTCTAAGAGAAATTTTTCAACTTTTTTAAAACAATACAAAATTGTAGAGAGAGAAAATCGGAGAGAAATTATTCGAATGGAGAGAAAAAGCGAGAAACAAAGAGAGAAAGAGGGAAAGAAAAAAAGAGAGAGAGAAAGAAGAAAGAGAGAGGGAGAGAGAAAGGAAAAAAAGAAAGAAAGAATTCAAAAAATTCAGAAATTTCTTTGCTTTTTTTTGGGTCGACCCACGAACTGAAATGGAAAAATGCTTTTCCTTTTTCGCCTTTTTTTCTTTCGATTTTTAAGAAAAGCATTTTTTCCGAAGCAGTGCATTTTCGAAAATGCAAAATTGATCGCTTATGCACTTTTTTCCTTCGATCGCTTTTTTGTTTTTACATTTTTGTGGAAAAAATGTATTTTAAAAAAATAAAAACGGGAGCAAAATCGAAGAAAATTAAGAAAATTTGTAAGAAAAATTATTGAAAATTATTGAAAATGCTTTAAAAAAATTATATGTATTTTCTCAAAAAAAAAAAAAATTGTGTGGACAGGTGGGCTAGTGAAGTTGGGATGGAAGAGGGAAGGGCCGCGAGGACTTATAAAAAAAAGAAGGAAGAAATTGTTGGGAAGACTAAAGGACAGTTGAGAAAAGGAGGATAGTTGAGAAGAGCGGCACTGAGAGACATAAGAAGTGGGATAGAAGGGTAAGAAAAGGTACCTGGGAGAAGGAAGAAAAGGAGTCTAAGCTTAATTTTGATCCAATTTGCTAAAAAAATTTAATTTTGTTTTATAGATCTAAAAATTGATTATTTCTTTTAAAAAATGGCCAAAAAAATTTCGAAACGTTTGTTCAAATTCGAAAACCGAAGCAAATATTATTTATTCTCAGACCAAATGAAACATTAAAACCTTAAAAGTTAAGTGAAAAAAGAATTTTCAAAAAATCGGCAACGAAATAAAAAAAGTTATACCAAAAAAAAATTGAATGACAAAAACAAATTTGCCTCTGTTCACAGTATCAAATAATTCTTTGAGTAGCTTATTTAAAATTTTAAATTTGCGCAAAAACATTGTCGTTTCGCCATTAATTCTTCAAAATTTATTATTTTTTCTTTTTTACAAAATTTTTTTCATGAACAAAGTAGTACGAAAACCTTTTTTTGTTTGTTTGTTTGTATGGTAATCTGTTTCCTCGAGCTATTTTTGTTATCATTTGTCTCATTATACTTTTCCCATCGTTTTTCACGTTTTTTTCCACTTTTGTGTCAACTATTTTTCACTTTGGAATTTTCTGGCGAAAACTTTTTTGGAAATTTTCTGGATTTTGCAAAATGTATTCTTTTTTGTGAAATGCTTTAGACACAATTCTCAGATGGTAAAAATGGTCAAATGAGTTATTAAATTTGTAATTTTATAAATTTTTGAACCAAATATAAATTTTTGAACCTAATATAAGCAATGGTTTGGATTGCTTATATTATCTTATACCTCACAATTCTTACGCAAAATTAAACACTTTTTTACTTTTATAAATCTAAATAAAATTCTTTCCTAGAGTCCTAAATTTTTCCAATTAGATTTCAATTGAGAGAATTTCCACAAATTTGTAGTTGTAAAATTGAATATTGAAATCGACTTTGAACTTTTCATTTTTTTCCAGATTATTTTGCATAATGGTATTTAGTGCCTTTGAATTTCTCAAAAGTGCGTTTACTGATGGTTTTTCAAGTTATACAAAATCGCTTAACGAGCGTATGCAAAACAAACCGAACGTTATTCACGAGATACCACAGCGATATTCTGATACGGAAGAGAACTTCGCCCAGCCGTCGGATGGCGAAGAACAAGAGAAGAAGAACGAGGATCAGCCGAAACAGGACCAGTTGAAAGCGGACCAGGAACAAGAGAAGAAGGACAAGGATCAACCGAAACAGTATCAAGATCAACAAGGCAAGGACCAGGACCAATCCGGTGATGAATTTTCGGAGCAAATGTTCCGGGAAAAGGTAGAATTTTTCCTCATTGATTTCAACCGATATTTGGGCGATAATCAAAAGTGAAAAAGGACCTAGAGAAAGTAATTATTGTTATATGTTTTTGTAATTCAATATGTATGTAAAAATTGTATATGTGTATTTTGGTGTATAAAGTTTTTAAAATTTTTTCAAAATTCACATAATATTAATTTTTCAAGCAATGAATTTTTGTTTAAACTTGATTAAATTCACCCAATAATTTTCGTCTATTTTTTTTTAGTTTTTGCTTAACTGTGATTAATAGAGTGATGTTGAAGCTGTTCGCTAGCAATGAGAATAAAATTGTGAGTTTAAACCTTAAAAGCTTAAAGAAATTCCAAAAAAACAACGCAAAAATTTGGTTCAAAAATTTTAATAAATTATGGCAATTTTCAGATGGAAAATGTGTGCCGCGAGGAGTACGAAAAGCCAATAGAAAGTGATTACGGCCGGCAGTTGCAATCCAAGGATCCCAAAGATCTCTATGATAACTACAATCCGGGTATGTGTTATCATCAATTTCCATTGGGCTTAGCTTTGCAATTTTATATGAATCTTCTAAGTTTAATTTTGGCATGAAATTCTTTTAAAAGTACTCCAATTTTATATCTATAAGCCGTGGGACTGTTCGCTAAAATTCCCTCCCCATTTAGTCAAAATCGATTTGTGACAATTGCTTGAAATTTTAATAAATTTCCCCAAATTGAGATTGATTATTGATGGATTCGATTATCGATTATTGATCGGCTAAATGATCGTCCTTTTCCAGGTCCCAGCAAACCGGATGGTTCGGTCAATTTTGAATGCCACTGCGTGGGCCATCTGGTGGCCAGTCCGTGCGGCCACTACTTCCGGCAGGCTCTCAAGTGCCAGAAGGCCGCAACCGAAGAGAACCTGATGCAAGGCGAGTGCGCTGACGAGTTTGCGGCTTTTGTGCGGTGCTCGCTGGAGACGCGTTGCTTCCGCACCGTTCACGACGATGAGGACGAGAAGAAGAACGAGGCCAACGAGACCGCCAAGGATAAAAACTAATAGTATAAAATAGGATCATTTTGGTATCCGTACACACAGACCTGTCCCAATTTCACCATTTGTGATTTGTGCATTACGAAATGAATCTTCGCAATAAGATCTATTCTCTCACCCCTTCCATCTTTTCAAATGGGTTTTAGCCTTCCTAATCAAAACCCTTTTCGAGATATGGGTATGGTGATTGTTATAGCTGTGGTACTTTTTGAAATGCCTTTGAAAATTTGTTTTTTTTTTAAATTTTGGTTCCGTTTCGAGGTTTACTAGATTGATAGTGGGATTCTCCAGGTCCATTGTTAGTCTCTTTCGATTTCTATAACCTTAAATTTATTTCCCCATTTTTCATATTTTCGCCGATAATTTTTCATTCTATTTTAAATTGCTCAATAATTCTATTTTCGAATAAAGAGATATATTTATTTCTTTTTCTTATGTATTTCCAATATAAATTAAAATCTTTTAATAACATAAATGTGAAGTAATTTGAAAAAATGAGCACTTAATTTCACTTTTAAATAGCCGCAAAATTGGCGTCTTGCAAATTTAGGAAAATTTTTTTTTTTCATTCTTGCATAATTTTCGAAATTTTTGTTTACTACTTGAACTTGAGAACTATTTATTGTTTTATATTTTTTATATAAAATTATATAATACTGAGAAGATGAGATGCATCTCGTTCTAAATGGAATTCATTCCCAAATATATAAAGATTTATTAATAGGAAAAAATACTAATATTGAACTTTGAACACATGAAAACAATACTAAAAAATAAAGGGAGAACAAAAAGTTGGTGCGACCAGGGTCATTGCTCAATCTTTGAGACCTAATGCCTTTTGGGCAAAGGACTCATCGAATGAGGGCGGACCGGCCAAGCAAGCCAACAGTGCACGTTAACGCATAACGTGAGTGCATTACCATCGGAAGAATCGAGGACCAGGGCGGAGCGATGGCTAGCCGAAGTGCCCATTAGTCACATGACATGCTCATATCCGGAACGACTTTGGTGCAGTGGGACGTACCGAACCCCGCCGAGGGCGAGGCCAAGTGCAGTAACTTTGCACAAGGGTCCAGTGAACCACAAACACTGGGATTCATTTAACTTTAGCAGCCAAAGTCGAATCCCGAAAATGAGGCATGTGATGCGAGGCGAATGGGCACGAAGATATAGTCGTGAAAAGCCAACTGGATCGATCACTTAATTTTTCGCTTATATATCCCCAGGATCCTTGGCGAAAAAGCGGCGATGGGTTTTGCCCGATTGCTAGAGAAACGAGAGTACACAATGATATTTCTCTTTTTAATTTAGTTCATATGTATTGATAATTTTGCTATATGGTTGAGAGATGAGTTCATTTTAGAATGATTTGCCCCAGATAATTTCTTCAATTCCAATTCAATTTATTATGCGTACATAAATGTTGATAAAACATAATTCGATTAATTACAAATTGGATTTGCAGTTATCATTTTTCGTTAAAAATGGTGATGACTGCTTTTGAATTTCTCAAAAGCGCCTTTTTCGGCGGATTCAAGGAGTGCACGCAGGCCATCGACGAGCGTCGGACCAGCAAAAACGTCGCCGAACAGCACCCGCTACAAGCCACATCCGTACCCGAAAGCGATTTAACGCAGAATCAGCCTGAAATATCCATGTCCACATCAACATCGGCACAAGAAGAGTCCTCCGAATCGAATAATCAAGAAAAGACCGTGAAGCAGCCGGAGCCGGTGGACCACAGCCATCCATATGAACGTGATGATTAATGAGCTCAAGATAATCATCTTGGCATTAGGGTCAATAACGCTTTACAAAATGAGATTTGATAACAAATCTATCGCATTTAAATAGTCCAAAACATTTTAAGTCGATTTATATTTTCAATTATTATTCGCTAATGAATTTTTTTTCTTAGTTTTTCCATTGATTTTTATACGTTTATAAAGCGAAAATCCCGAGACATGTGCCTTATATAAAGTTGTATGAAAGTGCTAATTCCTCATATAATTTCTGATTTCTAGTGTCTTAAAAAACGTATTTGTTCGAATAAATTTATTTTATTTTTAATCTTGGAACAAATTCAAAACAAAATGATAATTGTAAATACATATATAAAACAATAATAGAAATGGGAAATATTGAGATTTTACTAGTCTTCGAGAAGAAGCCGGCCCTAAGCATTTTTAAGAGAGTCTGATTGCAAAGGAATTACAGAACCAATATAAGACGAAAGGACCCATATAAACGGTTACGTGGATCTTATATGAAGTCAATTAGAAGAGATCTTTTTATTATTCTACAGGACCTATATATTAAAGATGTTCCGAGCTCTGCCCGATCAGGCTTATTTTGGCTCCTCCGATCGGTTTTTGACCGGCTCGGCCAATGAGCTATTCCGACTCGGCTGATAGATTGATTCGGTTCGGCCTGACTCGGTCGATGGGCTAGCCTGGCCCGGCCCAATTAGACCGATGAGCTAATCCGACTCCATCCGGCGCTTCCGATATGCTATTCCGAATAGATCCACTCGGCCAGACCGATGAACTGATTCAAAAATTCCCGACCCGGCACATATATGTATTTCTATCGATCACAATCCAATGATCATTTAAAAATATTTTGTAAAATGCATAGGGCTTCGGGGAAATTTAATTTACAAAACAAATTCAATCATTACTCTATAAAAAAAAGAAAAAAAACTCGTCTTGCCATATAAACGCGATAATAATAATAAAATGAGAAAAAAAATGAAAAAATTGAATGATTTATCAAAGAGAATTGCGTTGAGGAACGAATCGGAAAGTCTAGTTAATGGGTGAAAAATATGTACAGATGCTTCTAGCTCGTGTGTATAAGCCGCGTTCGTTCCAAGCATTTTTGCTCGGTCCGTCATTTTGTTATATGACGAGTTTCTTTATGCGAGTTTCGTATCGCCCCAAAATGGCTGTGACGATGCGGTGGGATGATAGCAGGAGCTGTAAAAGTCGTACATTTGCGCGGCGGTGGCGCCGGGAACGCCAACGCCGTGCGGTGAGCCGCCGCCGCTGGCTGCTGCTGGCGCGTACGCGCTCGACACCGACGGCGCGATAAGCGCCACCGGCGCGCCGCCGAGCAGGTCCACACCGCCTCCAGCGCCGGAATTATTCAGACTGTTGGGGCTATTATTGTTATTGTTATTGTTAGGGTTATTCACCATCATCGAGGCCGCGCCGCCACCAAAGCCGTTCATCATGTTGTTGAGCATCGACGGATAGTTGGCCCAGCCTGAATGAATAAAATAATGAAAAAGCAGAATCAAAACACTTAAAAAAATATATATGTATATCTGATGCGAATATCATGCCTTGAGCGGCGGCCAACGGGTTGAACGAGCTGGCCATACTCGACAAATCAAAGCCGTTCGTCGCGAATGGTGTGGATGGCTGCGGTTTGACAAGTGGTGTATGCGACTGGCCGTAACTCTGATAGATGTTCGGATAGGCGGGTAGAAATGTGGCCGCGCTGTGCGGCATCGGCGCGTTCGGCGCCGTGGCGGACAGCGGCAAAAACGCCGCCGCCGCTGCCGCGGCAATCATCGGATTTGCGGAAATGTCTTTAAAAAAATAAGTAAATTGAATTGAAATAACTTAAGCTCTCGAGTTTAAGTTTGGGCTCGGGTCCATTTAGCCTTCGAACTTTATGAACGCTTGGCAATTAACAAAAGCGCTGATTAAATTCGAAATTAATTTCCAACCACTATTCGTGCTAAACGGATTCGCGGCATCGAAAGACTTGTCGAAAGGTTTGATGTCTTCGAAAGAGTTCGCTGTAGGCAGCGGAATCATCGGCATCGAGGTGGGGAAATTGGGCAGATGTTTCGACTCTTTACATTCATTCTTGACCACTACTCGACTGCCTTCGTTCTCGTCCTCAGTGTCGCCTAAAAAAGGCAGTTAATTTACAATATTTGGCTACATTGATTTAGAGTATTTATTTGGTCTACGGTATCTAGCAATATTGATCTAAATTTTAATCCATCGTTAATAACTTTTGTGGGGACGCACCGACGGGTCCCCACAAACTTTTTAAAAAGTTATTTTAAAGAAAATTAATTTGATTCAAAATTTAATTCTCTATCCATTACCTTTTATATTAATTTTCTAACTAACTTGAAAAAAAAGTTACAGCTAAAAAGTCAATTTTTATTTTTTTGAAATTTTTTGACTGACTTTACTTTTTAAATTATAAGTTTTTTTCAAAGTTACTTAGAAATATGATTTAAAAAGTAATCGGTAGAGAATTAAATTTTGAATCAAAGCAGTAAAATTAATTTTCTTAATTATAATGCTAAGGTTTTTAAAAAGTTGAAAATCTGAAAATGTTGCTTCAACTTGCTGGGATACATTCCAACTAAAGTACAGTAATCTGAAATCCATCGCACCCACAATACTTCCGCCACCACCGGTACCCGCATCTCCCAAACTCCGCGTATCCATCTGACCGGCGTCTCTCCTATTTTCCATCGAGCTCGCGGTTGTGCCGCCGCCAAACGACGCGCTCAAACTCGTAGCGTCGTCGAAAAATCCGCTCGAAAGATTACGGTCGTCACTGGTGAGTTCGTTTTTTACGTTACCGTTACTGTTACCGTTACAAATGCTGTGGAAGCGTCGCGTTCCGTTGGCGCTGGCGTCCAGCCGTAACTTTTCAAACTTTTCTTGCGCCCTCTGTTTTGCGCGCCGATTTTTAAACCAAACCTATAAGTTAAGTTTACGCTTAAGTAATCAAGCTAAACTTGGTACTTTTCTATTTTACCTGTACTTTTGTTTCCGTTAAATTGAGTCGATGCGCAAGACTTTCGCGCTGAGCGCCCTGCGGGTATTGCGTGTCTTTGAAGGTGTTCTCGAGAATGCGCACTTGCGCGTCGTTAAACTTGGTGCGCTCTCGTTTACTGCTCGACTCGAGTGTTGTGGCGTGCGCAGCGTGAGCGGCTTGTGCGGCGGCCGCCGCCGCGCCCAGCGCGCCCGCCGACGACTGCGAGACTGCGGCCGCCGCCGCGGCAGCCGCCGCCGCCGAGACGCTTGGCGACAAGCCCATTAAGCCAATGCTAAATAATTTAAGCATTTAGCAGTGTTTCCATAAAATGAAAAATTTCATTCAAATGAAAACACTGGCATTTAGGCTCTGATAGCAATTTTGTAACATTTGTCCCCTACAGTACCGAAAATACAGTCACTACGGTATTTTATAAATCGGCAATAAAAATATTATTGTCTCTGACTTCTCTAGCAACGAAAAAGAAGTTAGAGACAGTAATATTTTTATATCTGTTTAAGATTTAGGCCACCAGCATTCACTTAAGTCTGAGTTTAAAAAAACAAGTTAGTTTTGAGACAAATTGAATTAATTAAAAGTGAAATAACAAAAATTAAAGTATTTCCGATGTCCAAAATATCGTAATAACAGTATTTTCGGTATACCTATAGTATATAGTATTAGCTTACGCATAAACTTACTTGGATGTTGTGGCATAAAATCCGGCCTCATAGCCGAAATAATTGCCGCTTACCATAAACGAGGACGGAAACGGTAGCTGCTCAATCTAAATTCGCAACTCTTTAATTAATGTATATGATATTTTAAGATTTTACGGTAGGATTTGTGAGAAAACCTATAATAAACATAATAAATAAAAAAATAAATAAATGAAAAAAATTAAAAAGTAAATGAAAAAATTGCATTTTAAAGCAAATTTTCTTTCATTTTTTTGTTAAATTAATTGAATTTTATTTTTGAAAAAAAAAATTAATTAAAAAATGACAATCACTCATTTAAGACATTTACAAATTTATGTTTTTCATTTTAATTAAAAATTTAAAATTTCCAAAAAATGAAATTAAATAAATGAAAAAAAAGATAAAATTAGGAATTACCCGCTTAAGATCTAGGCCACACGCACACCGTTTACTTAAGTGTGGGCGCCGAAAAGTTGATTTTGAGGCTAATTGAATCAATTTTTGAAAATGACAAAAATTTACAGTATAAAAAAATGAAAGACAAAAATGAAATAAAATAAAAATAAATTAAAAATTTAAATTTTTACAAATTTGCAAATTAAAAATTGAGAGAATCAAACTTAAAAAACGTAAAAATTTTCATTTGGCACAGTTATCAAAGAAAAAATGCTCAAGCTCATTTTCTCACTAAATACAGTTCACAAAAAAAACGGCCGTTAAGCAATTTTCTCAACGCCAAAGTTGTTGCTGTGTAGGGAATTTGTTGTAAGGGGCTGCACGCTATTTGTGGCACTCCAAGATGGATAGTGAAAAGGCGCAAAATTAGCGTAAAATGCATTTGGAAATGTGCACGCCAGTGTACCGTATGCTTGCGTTATCCAAGCTAAAAAAATTCAAATTATCGCTATTTTATGCTAAAATAAATTGAAACAAGATCATTAAAAAAATTGGAAATTAACGATTTATTAAGCTTATGAATTTTTGTGATCGGTTAAGCCAACTAACTCAAATTATTGTAACTTGTTATTATTGTAATTTAGAAAATAACAATTTTAAAAGTTTTAAAACATTTTTCATATTCAAAAATGGTTTAATTGTAAATATAAGCATAATACAGTCTTTTTTTCTAATATACGGTGCTCACTTTGTTTTTTCGCAATTTATACGACCTGTTTCTCTCTGTAGTGCTCTCATAATTTCACGTAGCATTTTTTGCTATACTTTTTGCTTTAGGCGTTTTCTCACCCGTTTCACGTGTGTGTGTAGTACAAATCTCATTGCTAGCGGAATTTTACCATAATGAAACGCGTCTCAAATTTTGCATTATTTTTTTTTGTACCGGCGCAAAAATGTCAAGCAACACGACGATAATTACATTTTTTTCTCGAGATTTTCTCGAACTCGTCGATAGCTTCCTGTAATTTTGTGCCTTTTCTAATCTCAGTTCTTATTCACTTTTTCTCATTGCTTATTTCATCATTTTATCTATATATCCACAAACGTTCTCATTACACATTATCATTATTATTTTTTACATGGTGTTAAATTGAAAAATTTTTTCTTCACTTTACATTTTAATAAAACCACAAATTTTTAATTAAAAATCCATTAAATCTTTACGGCGAAAGGGGAGAAATTTTTTTTTCTTTTTTATTTGACGCACACTAAAACACAACAAATCCCAAAAACAACACCAAAACCAACCAACAAACAACAAAAACATTCTCGCCAAGATGATACGGTCACGGTGAAACAACAAAAATTAATTGCAAAATTCTCGGAAAATCAAATATTCTAAAGAAAGTTTTTTAAAATAAATTCATTAAAATTAGTGACATTTTTTTGAATGGAAAAAAATTGTTACAGTGACTGTGTGGACTAATGTAAAGGTATGACATAAAAAAGATCGTAAATGTTATTAGTTGATTGTAACAAGGTTGAAACAATCAATAATCGGCATCAAAAAGTTCACCAAAGTAACAAGTTACTCGAGTTATCTTAAAGTAATGGGTAAGTGACTCAAAAGTGGCTCGCGGCTCGTGATTTGGTTTGCGAGCTAAAATGCTAAAATTTTACATTAATGTTTAAACATTTTAGATATATCCGTATATTAAAAGTGGGTCGAGTCAACTCCTATTACGTCCATTGGATTTCTTGGCCAGCTCAGTCGATTTCTAATATATATTGGAGGATGGAATTGTTTGGCTCTGCTCAACATTTTTGGTTTTAGATCGGACTTATTTTTCAACTCCGGCTTAACCCCTATCCCAACTGGACTCGGCTCGACTTGCAAATTGCCTATAGCCGAACGAGAATCTTATCGCTGCTGTTTGCAAATTGAGCCGAGAATAAAAGGGCTGAAAGTTGGAACTCTACGTCTTGTTACACTCTGTATATTGTATAAATATAATACAAATTTTTACAAGAACATCCAAAAATCACATCAACCTTCAAAATAACATTTTTTTATATATAAAAGACCAAATTATTAGAAAAGAAATTAGCATAAAACACGTGTTTCACTAAAAAAAAGTTCGCGGAAAAAATGGCAAAATTTTTGATCTTTCTAATTAAGATTTTCCTGAAGCCTGTGAGATTAGCTTTAATATTATCTTTATAATAAACGGACGATTAAAATAGGCTTATGAGCTTATTAACGTTGAAAATTATTGGAATTTTCTCCTCTTTTTTTCTTTCATTTTCTATCAATTGGAAAATTGTTGGCAAATTTCTTCAATTTTTCCATAAAAATTTTCCTTTTTTCTCTATAATTCTTCACTCATTAAAATATCTCTCTTATTAATCACTTCGTTTTTCGTTCTCAAAGAGAAAAGTAATATTTTTTCTCTCTTCTTTCTTCACCCTTCTTCTTTCTCTCCCACTTTTCTCTCTTTCTTACGCCATTTTTCACGCGTTTTGTGTCATTTGGCACGTGCCGAAAAAGCGTTGAAATTTATCCTCAAAAAAAATTACATATGAAAAAACTTTATGCCAATAAAAAAAAATTCGTTTTGACGCATTTTTTCAAAAAAAATTTCTATCACATTTTTAATCTCAAATTAATCTTATGCGGGAACGTATAATATGTATAAGTTTAAATATAGATTAAATATTGACGAAAGATTAATTGAAATAATGAGTGAATTTTAAAAAGATATTTTTTCTTGAAAAATAAATATAAAAATTGAAGTTTGTGTTTTTTTTTGATCAATAGGAATTTGGTAACTGGCCGACTCTGACCCGGCCCGACTCGATCAATGGGCTGGTCGGCCCAAAAAAAGATTAGCCGGGCCCGGCCTAGCTTTACGCGAGTTGAAAATTGCCTGCCGGGAATTGAACAAAACTTTTAACTAATTTAATTTAGAGACCAAAAATTTTGGAAAATTTTTCAATTTCAATTTAAAAAATTCGAAAAAATAAATGAAAGTTTGAAAAAAATCGCTGAAATCCCAACGGATTTGAAAAAATTGAAATTGGAAAAATTTTATTCAGCAATTAATTTTTAATGAGCGAAAAAAATTTTTTTTAGTTCAAACGAAAAACATTTAAAATTATTATACCGTAACAATCGAAAAACAATCGATATCGTATTCACAAGGAAATTGTCTATTGTTTGCTTAATTGGATGAAAGATACGATATGTCATTGAATTGTGACTGTATTTAAAACTATTATATAATACAGTAATAATAATTATAATAATTCTTATAGCTAATTTATACAAAATTCATTACAGTATATTACGGTATAAAATAATTATTCATCACAGGATTACTGTAAATAAAATTGCTGTAGATTAGATTACTGTAAATTTGACTTACTTGAATTAAAATCATGCCAAAATGGCCAATTTTCGACTGGAACGATGGATTTATTGTCACTAATATTTTTGGTGAGATCAATATTTTTATCATTACCATTGTTGTCGTTGATATCAGAGAATTTACAGTTACGATTGTTGAAACATGTCACATTAATTTTGTTGTTCTCTTCCAAATACTGTAATTTGTTTTCGTCGAAACTGTATTTCGGTTTTTCGCTTTGTAACAATTTTTTCACATCATTTTTGTAGTCGTTATGGTCAAATTTATGCTTTTTCCTATTTTCACGTTTATGTGAAAAAATATTTTTTGTCGTTAAATTTGACGAAATTTTCACGTCCTGTCGGTTTTCGATGTTGCGCGAATCGGCATCCGACTTCAATGGTGGGCCTTTTGACGATTGTGCCGAGCCCGTCGGATTATTTGCAGAAGACTTGTGTACCTGAGCAAAGAGTTCTTCCGTACGCTTTTCCTGGCGCGATTTCGCTCGTCGATTCTTGAACCACACCTAAAGTACCGATATATTTACTTATATAAATATATAAATGCCTATCGTATACTCATAGTTACTTAAAATTGCTTATAGTATACCATAATCTCGTGTCCTATGCCATTAATTGTGAACTGTTAACGCCCTAACACTTCTTAATAAAAAATACAATATTATATACCTGAACGCGCCCCTCCGGTAAGAGAATACGTTTCGCAAGACTTTCGCGTTGATACACGTCTGGGTAGCGTGCTTTACTGTAGAAATTTTCCAAAATCTCGAGCTGTTCGCGACTGTAGGAAGTTCTTTCTCGCCGACCTTTTCTACTCCCGAAATCCATTCTGAAAATATTTTTTTAAAAATCTTATTCAAATTTTGAAAACATTGACATTATGTGTATTAGAGATCCGATGGGCTGGCCCGACTCGATTCGGCCAGTTTTTGCCCTGTCTTTGGCTGGCCCGGTCCGACTCGTTTTTGCCTAAGCCGACCCGAATTGAAAATTGCCGACCTGGCACATCTCTAATTGACATGATGTGTATGTTGGAACTAACAATGTCAAATTTGGTGTTGTGCATTTGGCCATTTGTTGTTGATAGCTGGCTAAAAAGCTGCTATCGCTACCGTAATAATCTGGTGCAATTGTATCGTTTCCAAACGGTGAAAATGTGAATTGTGACGAGTAAAACGGTTGCCTTGTACACAATTCCGATATTGTATTTGTAGGCAAAGCCATGACTATAATAATTTGTCTACTGTATTATCAAGACAATGAATAAATTATGATATGTATACTGTAAAATAATATTTATTATTATAAAAACAAAGCTAGAATTAAAGCTAAAAATAATTTTTTTTAAAATTGAGTTAAACTAATAATTTATTTATTTATTTTTTTGAAAAATAAATAAATTGATTAATTAAACAATAAAAACATTTTTATTAAAATATTTATGCGCAAAAGATTAATTAATTAAAATTAATGTTTTTTAAATTTAAATTTAAAAAAAGGAACAGGCTAATCCAGAAAATTATTTGTTAATTATTATTAAACCCGCTGAGCCGGCCGATGTGATTAGCAATTTTGTATTTTGAAAAGATTTAAAAAAAAACAAAATTCAAACTTATTTCCCCGCCAAATTCGAATCTTTATTTCTCTGATTCAAATAAAAAAGGTAAAAATTTAGTAAGGGTTAATACGAATTAACTGATAAAAAGTGGATCAGCTCTTTTTGGGAAAAGAAAATTTTCTCTCTGCCATTTTTTTTGGGGAGGATGAATTTTTCCCTTTTTTTTCAAAGGGAACGCCCATTTTTAAAGAGAAATTCGAAAAGAGAAAAGTGCAGCGAGAAAATATCGTAATCGCGAAAAGAAAAGAAAAAAGAGATGGTATCGTAATAAAGAAAAAGAAATAAAAAATATCGTAATTAGAAAGGGAAACAAATGAAGATATCGTAATTGAAAAAAGGAAAAAAAGAAAATGGATAAAGTATTGTAATTGAAAGAAAAGAAAATAAAAGATATCATAATTTAAAAAAAAAGAAAAATTGAGAAATGAAAAAGATTGAAATGCAAAAAAATGAGAAAAACGCCAATTGGCTGGTGAAATTTTGCACTTCCAAACAATTTTTAACTTTTTTTTATTATCATTTTCTTTCAAGTTTGCCCCATTTACGTAACATATTTACTGTATGTATGTTTTTTTCTACCTACGTTTTTTCATTTTGCATTTTTATCATTCATTTTAAAACGAAATGACAAATATTTTATTATCGATCAATGCAATTTTGTAATTTCTAAAATTCTAATATAAATTGAATTAATATTTTTCTTATGGCACAAAATGAAAATCAATATTTTATTATGCGTCGAACTAAGTTCTTTATTACGGTATAAAATGTAATCATTAAAATGGAAAAAATACGGTACAGATTAACACGAATAAAGAGGTTTTAAAAATTTCGGCAAAAAATAAAAGCAGAAAAAAATTCCTTAACAGTAACAGTAAAAAGAAAAAAGGCGAGAGAAATGGAAAATAATTTTTGAAATAGCACTTAAGTGAGACGCAAGTGTGCTTTTTCAATCTTATATATAAGTGAGCATTTTTTTGGCATTTTTCGGCTGTTATGCACTTTTTTTGCGGCACTTGACGAAACGGATTACCTGTGACTAAAGCCAAAAATGAAAAGAATTCGATTTGGTTTTAAATGAAAAGGTAAAAAGATAAATTTAGAAAATTCAAATCTTAATAATTTCATAAAAAAAACTTTATTTAAAATCTAATTTAATTTAAACGCTTTTGACTTCATGTTTAATCTCAAAGATAAGATTAGTCTAGATTATCTTTCCATAAATTATAAATTTCGACATTTTCAAAACAAAAAAAAACATTTTTTCAAAAACTTTTATAACGCGATTTTTTAATTTTAATTTAATTTTTAAAAACTAAATTTTATAAATAGTAATTCATAAGTTATAAATAAAAAGTAAAAAATAAAAATTTATAGAATTTTATTAAATAAGAATACAAAAAATGATAACAATAGAATTAACAATTTGTTATGTTTTTTTCATCATTTGGGATGAGGAAATAATTTTTGAGAAAAATCCTAGAAGACACGTTTATATATTTTTTTCATTGAAACTTGAGTTATTCTCATTCTCAGGATTGTCAAAAACTAGAATCACACTTCGACATTTACACCTAAGCTTGGCATTTTTTCTTCTTTTTTGCACTAAAGGCACAGTCTCACGTTTATACGTTGATCTTATTTGAAAGAAATTGTAGAGAAATGGCTCGTGAAATGTAGGAGAATAAAAAAAATTGAAGAGAAAGAAAAATATATATATAAAAATATTAATAAATAATTTTTTTTCAATTTTTCTTTTTCAAAAAAAATAAAATAAATTGTCAAGCAAAGATAAAATAAATTGTCAGTTTCAAAAGATCTTCGCTTGCCAGAAGGTTCTTGATTTAAAAGGATACCCTTTGTTCCTAAAGGTTTTCATTTCAAAGGTTTGCTAATTACCTCAAGTGTCTAGTCCTAGGATTTCAAGCAGGGGTGCATCGGAAATTAATTTTAAATTTCGGAAATCGGAAGGGCAAAATGACGGAAATCGGAAATATCGGAAATTGGAATTCCGACGCACCTCTGATTTCAAACTCTAGAAGACGAGGGAGAATTACTGAGCTTGCAATGATCAATATATCAATCAATAATTTTTCCTCATTGCGTTTCCAAAAACAGTATTTTCGGAGTAGTCCATTTCAAAAATAAGGTGAAAAATTTGTATGAAATCGAAAAATAAATTAGATTAGCGTATAAAAATCGCTGAAAATGTGTGAATTTTTATCAGTTTTTTGTAAGAAATTTTTTTTTATTTTTTCTATATTTCCATTTTTTTATATTGTTGAGAATTTCGCCTTGCCTAAGCCAAGTTAATTTTTGGACTAATTTTTATTAAAAAAACAAAAAATAAATAAAAGTGATATAATACAAAAAAGCGAAGAAATTTTTTTCCATTTCGTTCCACTTTTTTCTTTTCTAATTTATCTTTTAATTCTTTTGTGATAAATTTTCTTTTAAAAAGAGAAATTTCCGCCTCGGGGCCCAATTCTCACACAATTGGCAGAGAAATTGCAAGGCTAGGAGGTGATAAGCCGTGATAAATCCGAACATTTTTTCTATTTAATTCATTTTTTTTTTCTATCGAAATTGGAAGCCAATACAAAATGTACATGTATATGTATAAAAATCTATATTGATATATTGATTTTTGTAATGTAGTCTTAATATTCTTTCCTTTATTCGAAATTTCAATCTGAATGAGTTTGATGAAATTTAATAATTTAGAGGATTTTCATTTTTCATCCATGAAAGAATTCAAATTTGGTATGAAAAATAGATGGGTCCAAACCCATTCTTTTAAAACCTAAACGAGCTATTTGATGCATCTTCCCCCTTTTCAGGCCGAAGAAGATGGATTAAAAAAGATGGGTCCGAGTTCATTATTTTTAAGACCCGGAAAATAAATTCAAACTTACCATCTCTGTGGTTGCCCGGTCCTTAGGTCATTTATAAAAGAGCTTCAAGTAAGAAAATTAAAAAAATTATAAATGATGAATTGAATATTTTTGAAAAATTTTCCCATATTTTCCGAGAAAATTTATACCGAAACTATAAACTGTAGAAAATACAAAATATGACAGTACAAATATGGCTCTGATCCTTTAATTTTGGCCTTGTTTTTCGTTTCTTAATTTTGAAAATTTTATTTTGTTTTGTAAATTTTCTTTCAAAAGATTTTTTTTCTTTATTTTTTATCGTTCCTTATAACAAAAAAAATGAGAGAGAATTTAATCAGCTAATCCGAATTTGAAAATATTATTAATATAAGAAAAAAAATTTCTTTTTACAAAATTATTTCTCTTCGATTTTATGCTTTTCCTTTTTTCTCTTTTAATTTGTAATTTATCAAAAACAAAAAAGAAAAAAAATTATTGTCCATAAAGAAATGAAAAATAATAAAAAAAAGAGAAAAAAATTTAATAAATTTGAACATGAAACAAAAAACGTACAGTAACCAACGAATAGCGAATAGAATACAGTAAAAAAGCTCAAAATAGAAAAATCCCAATATACAGTAAATAATGCTAATATGCATGCTGAAATAAGAAGGCAAGAAAAAAGTAAATGATTAATTAAAGCTTAATTATTGTATTCCTAAAATTGATTATTGTAATTTATTTTTTTCCATCTCAATTGTAACTTAAAAGCGATCAACATAAGCAAAAAAAGTGATAAAGATAATTTGCATAAATACCGTAAAATGAGCAAATAAATATGTAAATGTGTAGTAAATAAATTGAGCAAAATGAAATAATTTTTGTAATAATATTTTAAACGAATTTTTCATTTTTCTTTTTACTTTTGTCACCTGCCCAAAAATAAAAAAGAAAAAAAAATTTCATTCAAAAATGCGAAATTTTTGTAACTGTAACAAATCCACCGTAAAACGAAAATTATCTCCGCTTTGAAAATGCGGCAAAATTCAAAACTCGTAAAATCGAGGGGGAGAACATTAATGAATCGAAAAACAATTTAAAAATTTTGAATTTCGATTTGACAAAATTATTTCGGTTATAATATACAATATGCAGTATATTTTAAATAAAGTAATTGTGTCATTTTGTAAAACAAAAACATTTTTTTAGTCGAAACACGGTTGTTCTATTAAAATTTTTTTTAAATATTTTAAATGAAAATGAAACTGTAATTTTTTTATTTTTTTGAAATTGGATATTATTGCTATCAGTGATATTATTATCACTACTCAAACAATGATATCATTATCAAAGAAATGTTTCCGTCTTCAATTGACGAGTAAAAACTTCCGAAAATTGTAAATTTGTATGTTGATATCATTTATATGCAATTGATAATATCATTTCATCAAAAAAATTTTTTTTTTTAAAAAATATTTTTGCTAATAAAAAACTTAAATTTTTTTTTTGTGAAATTTACCGCCAAAAAACAAATTTAAAAAAGTGTTAAATTTTAAAATTATCTTTAATATTTAATTACAGTTAAAAAGAGAAACTAAAAATTTTACTCATTTAAATGTTTTAAAAAATTTAATTACTATTACTATATCCATTTAAAAATTACTTTAAAATTTATACAGTTTCGTTCAATCGAGTCGAAAACGTATTTTAATTTTCCAAAAAAAAATTCAAAAAAAAAATATATATCGTATTTAATACTGTTTATTTGTGCTCAAGAAGAAAAAAATGTGATTACAGTAATCAATTGCTTACAATTTGCTAATCCATTTCTGTAAATTGTAGCAATAATTTTGTAACTGTAACTAAATTTATTTTTCTTCGTTCATTTTGCCAAAAATCTTTTGGCAAACAAAAAAATATATTTTTTTACAAAATTTTCGCATTTTTGGCCGTTTTTTTAATTTTAGCCGCAAAAAGCTTTTTTTATTTAAAAAAATTTTTTTTTATTTGATCGAGATTTTAAAACATCATTTTTTAAGAAATATGATGTCAAGAATGATGTTAAAATAAAACCCATAAATGATATAATGATATCCTCGATTCAAATGCGGCCAAATTGGGCCAACATGCTAAAATGATATCAAAAATGATGCTGTAATGATGTCTATGATATCACCGTGCTTTCAACAAAACCATATCAATGATTCTCAATAATACCAAAAATGATGTTAAATCGCCTAATGACGCCAAATGATGCCAATTCTAATACATAATACCAAATTGATACCAAAAATGATGTTAAATTACCAAATGATGCCAAATTTTCTAAATTTCTATTTTTGCTCATACCTCAATTCAATTCAATTCAAAATTTCTTAATTTTTCATCAATCATCACAGAAAAATGAGAAAATAAATTATATATTTATTTACAAATTAAATTGCTAATGAAATGTTATTATTATTAGTTTCATGTACACTATCCCTTGATTTTGTGTATTTCTTCACGGGGATAATCTCAAAATTGGTTTTTCTTATAAAAATTTTTCTGAATTTTTTTTGGGACGCAACAAATTTTTGTCCTGAAATTTTTTTGGTTATAAAAATTCAAACATAAAATTAATTAAACAAATTTTTTGGGTACTTTTTGGCATTTTTTATTTAAAAATGAAAAAATTTTTAATTAATTTTATGTTTGAATTTTTATAATTTTTGTGCTTAATTGGTTGTAAAATTTGAAAAATTTATCGTCGGATCATACTGTAACACGACTAATTTATTTAACTAGAATCAAAAATTGGCGGATTTTTAACTTTAATTAAGTTTATGAGAAGCATAAAAATATTTTTCTATAAAATAAACTGAGCCATTCGATTTGGAATTAATTCTCTATCGATTACTTTTTAAATCAAGTTTTTAACTTACTCGGAGAAAAGTTAGAATTAAAATTCTCAAAAAATTTTCAAAAAATAAAAATAGATTTTACTTTTCAGCTGTAACTTTTTTCCAAATTAGTTAGAAATTCGATTTAAAAAGTGATGGATAGAAAATTAAATTCTGAATTAAAATGGTAAAATTAATTTTCTTAAAATTAGCTTTTTGGTGCTTAAAAAGTTTGTCAAAGTTAAAAAATCCGCAAATGTAGGAAACAGCAAATGTATCGATGCTTTCAAAAATTACTATAATTGGCGTATAGCTTTCAAAAATTTGTTAATTAATTGTTTCCGATTCAAAATTATTGTGTTTTAAATGGAATTGAATTGAATGGAAAAGTGTGCGACTTCAAAAGGCGGAACGCTGTGGGGGACCAAAGGTACAAAATGACATAAAAATGAATGAAAAAAGTGCAAAAATAAATGTAATTTTTTTGAGTTTTTGTTGCATAACGCCAATTAAACAATTGACAAAACGCCTACAAAAAAACAATTGCCAAAACGCGTATCAAATTTTTGAATTCGTGTCAATATTGTTAAAAAAATTTGCAAAACGGATCCATTTCTCGTCGGGTCCGTTAACTCAATTGACTCAATTCGGGTTCGATTTGTGGATCACAGAGTTTTTCGTTGACTAATTTTTTCGTTCGGTTGGATAATAATGACGAATTGAGTGAAAAGATAGATTGTGATATAAATTGGAATGAAACGGTGTAATGATGTGATGTGTGGACGAATTGCAGGTGATTTACGGATAATTGTAATTGATGACTGATGATGAGTAATATAAAAAATGTGTGAAATGGCGAGGCGGTAAAATACAAAGAAAAGTTCGTAATTCGTAAATTTGTCACTAAAGAAAAAGGAGAGAGAAAGAGAAACACAGATAGAGAGAATAGGAGAGAATAGTTTGGATAAATTGAGAATAAGAAATAATAACATAGGAAAACAAAAGGTGATAAAGAAAAAAGGCATTTAAAAAATTTTAAATAAGTCAAAATAGAAAAAAAAAGATTAGAAAAAAGGAAAAATTCGAAAAAAAAGCCAAAATCCTGAGTACACAAAAGTCAAAAAAAAATGCCTTTTTTGGCGGCGTGAAAACAGAAAAATTAGCCCAAAAATGGGTTCTAATCCCAAAATTAGATCGGCGAAACGTTTTTTTACTCTCGAGAAAAAAAATGAGTGAGAAAGAGAGAGAGAGAAGTGAGGGAGATAAAGAAATGAGGGAGAGAAAAAGAGAATGGGGAAGAGAGAGAGAGAAAGAGGAGAAAGAGAGAAAGAAAGAGAAATGAGAGGGAAAGAGAGAAATTGTACCATAAAGTTGAAAAAATGAAAAAAATTTCGGAATCGGGATATAAGCCTTCTTATCAATTCTTTTCATAATATATATTGAGATTTTTATGGATCGGACACGTCGGCGGTGTCGAATGTCAAAGTGCATTGCATTTTAAGCTGATTTAAGGACTATTTCTTCATTATTAACTATTAAGAGCTATATATCTCTTTAAAGGATAAAATTTTTGATTCAATTCAATTTTAAGAATTCTCGCCTCTCCCATGCTTGCGCCATTTCTCCACATCTATGTATTAGGGTCTTATATTCCCCATTATTCCAGTAAGATTGATTAGAGCTTCATCTATGCATCCACATTCACTCATTTTTCTTCAAATTTGTTTCATTTGGCGGGTGACATCCATTAAAAGATATTACGGCGTCCCGACCTTATGCATTCTACTCGTACTCGATTTCAAATACCTACAATACATTTGTATATGTACTTCAAAAATTATTTCTATTACTTGAAATTTTCGGAATACCAAAAAAGAGAGAGAGAAAAGAAAAGTTAAAGCCGACTAATTTTCACACCTTTTTTCTCTCATTTCTCTCTCTCCATTTTGAAAATTTTGAAAGGTGTTTATGGGCTTTCTTCCAGATATTGGCTTTACATTTTTTGATTATCATTATTCTATTATTATTATGCTCAAGTACCTAGAGGGAAAAAAATATAAAAAAATACTTTTTTTAGGTTTTTGGCTGTTTTGAGCCGAAAAACAAAAAACATTTGCCAAAAAATTTTCCAAACTTTTTTCTGTTTGATCATTTCGCTACGAAAAATGCGACACAAAATTGCGAAAAGAAAATTTTGTAAACACAAATACACAGAAAACACACAGATATACAGTAAACACACAGATACATAGTAAATACGCCGATACACAGATAAGAAACACACAAAAGATACAATTTTGTGAAGAATACAGTTGAAATTTTTTGGCAACTTTTTTTTCTTTCTCAAGCCAAAATTTTTTGAAGGACCTGCTGAAAGATCCCTCTCCCGCTCCCTCTCTAAAAAAAGAAGGAAATTTAATTAATTTTAAAAGAAAAAACTGAGAGAAATACCTGAAAAAGGGATTGTGATTGATTAAAATGATACAGTAAAAAATAGATTATTTAATCGACGGTACGGTATACAGGTAAGGAATCATCGATATAGTATATTAGTAATACAAAAAATTGATACAATAATAATGACTGTTAAAAGCAAAAAACGACAAATTCAAACAATGATAACCGTAACGAATATGAAATTAATCAACGGTAAAAAATGTCTGTCAAAAATGCGATAACCGTAACAATAATGACATAAATCAACGATAAAAATTTAAAAAAAATGTTCTTATCAAATCGACCATAACGCTGATTGGAACGGAATGGTGTGAACTGTATTTTTCTTTTCAACTTTAAAGATTGATAAGAAACGGTAAAAAAAGAATTACAACAACAAATTTGACGCCATAAAACCGCAAAATAGCGTGACGATACATTTTTTCTTTTTTCTACATTCATTTTTCACTTACTACACTCAAATTTTAACATTTTTTCACCTCTTGCAGTCATTTTTTTACCTTTTTTTGCTCTTTTTCTGTTGATACGGTGGATAGATCGTAAAATGGCGATAAGATTGCGGCCGTTACGATATGTGTGAGGTCACTGTGATTTCCAAACAAAATTCCTGTTGAAATTATTTTAAGATTGAACTTATAATTATGGCTATAAAACTGAGAATAAGATCAAAAATTTAAGTGCTTTTTAATAGAGAGGAAATTGAATTTTAAAAATTTTATTTTTTTAAAGTGTTGAAATTACAATAACACAAGTTCGAGTGTATAAGCCGTAGCAATACATGAAAAATCGAAAATACGATATTAAATTTTAAATTGTTAATACCCTATTTTCATGTGGATAAACTTGGATATTTTAAGTCAAATTTAAATTGGCGCCAATAAGTTTTATTTTGTTATATCAGATCCATGTAAATCCAAATTTTGTGCCCGCCCTTATTCCAGTCTCACAAAAGTGGCACAATATTTGGAGCCCCATAAAACAGAATGAACTCGTTGGCGCAAATTTTTAAATTTGACTCAAAACACCCGGGCTTATCCGAACGAAATTAGGGCAATTAAATTGTAGAACGAGTTTAAAAATATATTACATAATATTTGTTTTTCTATATTTTTACATTGCAAATCTTGGTTATCAATCAAATTGGCTTTAAAATCTTAAAAATTTCGGCTAATCCATTCAGAAAATTTGTAATTTTGTAATTTCTTTCTTTTTTTTTCTCGAGGACATATTTTACAAATTTGTCTCTCATTTTTTGTTTTTATTTAATTTTCATTTTTTTGTTGATTTCTTTTAAAAAATGTTTTTTTTTCACAAGAGCGGATATTACATAAGAAAAATTTACTTTTCATTTTTTGGCTCAAATTCTCAGCCATCAAAATGAATTTTTGTTTTTCGCATTTTATCATTTTCCCATTGCATCCCTTCAGCAAATAATGTAAATATATTATCATTTCCACATCATATTAAATGTTCTGATATTACGAATCAAATCACAAAAGTCAAATGAAAAAACCTATAATTTGGGTGCTAAAACAAAACGGTACGGGCGCAAAATGGAACGGGACAAAGTGAAAAAGAAGAAGACGAGATGAAGCAGAAGACAAAGGCTTTAGGCATAAATCTAAGTTTAGTTAGAAAGATCTTGGGCTTAAGTTTACACCTAATCTTACACTTGGAATTTAGTCTTTTAAGTTTGAACTTTTGGTGGGGCAATTTAATTAAGTCTAACTTCAATGCGCCAATATGATTTTAGGCCCCACACAAATTTCATTTTAGGCTTCAGAGTGGCTTAGGCATACTCATCGCGTCTTGTCCCGTTTTGTTGCATTGTCATAATTTGTATCATCACCAAAATCCAATTCTCGTCCGTTTTCTTAAACATCACTTTTTTTTACATCATTTCACTTGACTTGACCAAATTTCTAACCAATAATATATATATTGACCTTAATGTCAGGAATGTAAACGAATAATGTTTTTTTTCTTTTTTGACGGAAACATGATTGCATTTTATTGGGAAAGTGGAAAAAATAAACTGAAAAAAAGTTACATAACCAACGATATATTCGAAAAAATTGGGGGAATGAGATAAGAGGGGGAGGGGAAAGAAATAAATCTCGCAATTTTTACAAATAAAAATTAACAAATTAGAATTATGCAATTGTTTATTTTCATCAAGATTATGTTCTGAAGAGCTGAAACTAAATAAATTTTTGAAGCAAAAAATGAAAAATTTATTTTAAAACACACAAAAAAATGAATAGAGAGTCAAATTTTCGGGCCCCTTTATATGAATAGAATAAATAATCAATATACAATGTGGGATGAGCCTAAAACCCAAACAATTATCTGTAAGTGGCTTAATAGTAGCTCGCGGCCCGTGGGTTTTGGCTCGCGAGCCAAAATGAGCAATTTTGAGCCAAATTCAATAAAATTGAGCCAAATTTTTCAAGAAAATGGCTCATTGCTCGCGAGAAAACCAGCCAAAAATCGGATTTTTTTGATATTTGAGCCACTTATCCATTACTGAATTTAAAAAAAATAAAAATAAAAAATAAAAAGCCTAAATAAAAAAATAAAAAGCCTGAATTACAAGTCCAAGATTAGGTCTTAGCCTAAGCCTAAAATCTAATCTAATTAACAACTAAAAACTTAAATTTAGGCCTAAAGCTTTTGTCGTCTGCTCCATCGCGTTTTATCTCAAAACCGATCCTGACTGAGTTTTAGAGGGTTAAAAAATAACTTTTACATTTTTCGTCAAAAAATTTTTTCGTTTGTTTTATTAAGAAATTAAGAAAAAATTCTTCCACCTTTCTGTAATTGCATGTTGAATATTGAAAATATACATTTAATTATGAACTTAATTTATTAAACCGACGATCCTTTTAAAGCTAAGCATTTTTTCTTATTCGCCGCGAGTTTCTCCTTTTCTTCGTCCTTTCTTTCCTTCGACTTTTCTTTCTCTCTTCCCTTCGATTTTTCTTTCTCCTTCTCTTCGTCCTTTTCCTTCGATTTTTCTCTCCTTTTCCTTCAGTTTTTCTTTCTCCCTTTCCTTGGGCTTTTCTCTATCCTTTCCTTTAAATCATTTTCTTTATCTTCCTTTTTCTCATCTTTCTTCTTGGTCGAGGTCTTCCTTAACCTTGTTCACTAGCGGCGTGGACGGCGGCTGCTTCGAAGGCTTTTCCTCATTCTAAAAAATCGATCTTAAAAACAAACGAAAATTGGCAAACAAAAAATTTACGGATTTGATTCCAGTTTATTTCGACAAATAAAATTAAATAATATTTTCAAAGCTTATTTCTAGAACTCACCGGCAGATTTGCAGCTGACTTTTGCTTGAATCTCTAACGTGGCTTTATTTTTGTTGATTTTGTGCCCGCCTAAAAAAATCCACAAAATAAATATGAAACAAAATTATTAATCAAAACTCCTCGATAATAATATATAAACATATTTTTGCGGCGGTGGAAGACGAATCACTTAACACGTTCTCGAAGATGGGATAATCGCAGCGTCGTTTCTTCTCGCCCTTAGAGATCAACTTCTAGAAATTAAATGAAAAATTTTCAATAAAACTGGGTCTTTTAAAAAATTTTCTTAAAAATTTCCAATAGGTCTTGCAAATTACTAAATTTGATTTGTATTTCCAAATTACAAGCATATCCCCATCGCTTGGACGTATAAGATGAAGAGACGGAGAAGTTGAAATGATAAGATATAAACCGAAAAATTCCGTATACATGTGATGCAACGGCATTAAAATTAGATTGTTGTTTTTAACCTGCTTCAATGAAGGTGCTCATTAAATTTTATGCTTAACCGACACAAAATAACAGAATGAAGGCCAAAAATTCGTCCAACCGCCGCGATTTACACACGGGAATTTAAGGTACTTTGCCATTCGAAAGCTCGAATTCTATTTCAATGCATACAATATTTTCAAAGTTTTTGGTAATAATTTAATAAATAAATACAAATAAAAAGTATCAACTATTTTTTAATAGCCATTTTTTTGGTTTACCTTTTTTCATTAAGCTTTCCTTTAAAAATCACTCTAAAAATGAGCTAAATTGGAGGAAAAAATTACAAACTTTTTCTCGTTCATTCATTTTATTCGTTTTCTATTTTGATTTATGAAATTTTTTTCAACTTTCCAGCAGAATTTCCCAAAAATAAATATTTTTGAATTGTTTTTTAAAACATTTTTCTCCATTTTCAATGCTTTTATTTTATTTGATTTCTTTATTTTCTCACTATCATTATTATTTAGCCTTTCTAATTCACCTCTTATCATTCTCAGTCTATTATTCCCATGTTTTCTCAATCTCTCATTCATCCTTTGTAATTTTTTTTCTATATAAATATTTTTTTGTTTACCCATTTTTCTCTTCAAAAAAAAAAATTCGCACGAACAATCCGATCGATGGATCGATGGTAACTCGAAGGACAATAACTACCATGCTGTGTGTGATTTTGATTGCTGTTATCGATCGATAGTCATTTTTCATAATGCATTTTTCTTCTTAAAAATGATGCTTTTTTGCATTTTTGAAGACAT
The DNA here is from genome assembly GCA_024678965.1 of Bradynema listronoti. NCBI lineage: Eukaryota > Metazoa > Nematoda > Chromadorea > Rhabditida > Allantonematidae > Bradynema > Bradynema listronoti. The sequence continues at coordinate 3,317,266 of JANLNO010000006.1, forward strand.
AATTTTTGTTTGATGAGTTTATTGTTTAATAATCGAATAATTACAGTTATTATTTCATTTTTCGGACCAACGCTATTGAGCGATAGAGGGAGAAGAAATAACGAAGAGAGAGAGAAAGAAAAAAAGTGAGGCGAAGGAGAAAGAAAAGAGGGGAGGAGAATGAGAGAAGAGAGAGCGAGAAATGAAAGAAAAATGGGCGAGACAAATAAAATAGAGAGAAGGAGAGAGAGAGGAAGAGAAACGAAAATGGGAAAAGAGTAGGGGAGAAGAGATAGAGAGACAATTTTTTTAAATATTTATGACATAAAAATGAAATTTGTGTGATGCGTAAATCACTCAGAGATTGTAATGTTCGAGTTCTGGTTCTAAATTTTCTAAAAAATAAGTTTTTTACTTTTATGGGTCCATTTCCAACCTCCATATAATTTCGATTGTGGGAAGAAATTTTACGAGATTTTATTATAATTAAATGGTGCTCAATTATGAACGAAATGATTATGGCGGACAGTTACTAGAGAAACCTGGAAACCGGAAAAAAATCAAATATTCTTTGTAAATTTAAACAACAAGAAAAAAAGTTGGTTAATGAGTGAAATTACCCGAAAATGGCGGGGAGAAAGTAACGGGGAGAAAATGGCGGGGAGAAAATGAATGAATTTGCTAGAAATGTGTGGAAGTGAAAGATAAGTTGAGCAAATGAAACTGTATGCAGGGTGGGGGGAGGGAGAGAGAGCGGGGATAGTGGAGAGATAGAAAAACTGTTTGGGGAGAAAAGAGACAAAGGAGAATAGCTTCTTAGAAGGGGGAAGTAGTGGAAAATGAAGGACAAAGGGAAGAGAGTAGAGAAAATATTTAATATTTGCGAGGAAGAAGCGAAGGGGAAGAAGAAATAGAAAGAGTTCAGGTCGTTTTTAACGTTGGAGGGGGGGGAATGAGGGTTTTTTCTTTGCTTCCGGTCCAAATTTTCTTCATTTTTTTGATTTCTCATTTTTTACTCATTTTTTAAAGTTTTATTTTCATTTTTAAAAATGGATTGAAAAATTAGAAGATAAACGTAGAAAAAAAAATGAAATTTCGTTTGTGAAACTTTTTTATATTTGGTGAATTTTATTAAATAATATTTGGTGAATTATATATATATATATATATATATATATATATATATATATATATATATATATATATATATATATATATATATATATATATATATATATATATATATATATATATATATATATATATATATATATATATATATATATATATATATATATTATATATATATATATATATATATATATATATATATATATATATATATTTTGTGACGGAGTTATAAGAAGAAATTCTAAGTATGTGATCAAGGTCCGTGTAACTCAGTCGGTAGAGCAGCGCTCCGGTTAAGCGTTGGTCGCAAATCCACAGAAGCATTTTTTAAAATAATTTTTATAATCGGCCTAGTTCTTTATGGACACTCTATCTTCTTACTGCATATAACATTTCCAGCTAAATTACAAATTTTTGAGCATTTTTCTCGCGTTTATTTTCACGTTTTTCACGTCTCGATTTCACGTATATTTTTCTTAATATTTTTTTTACGAGCGTTTTAAAGAAAAAATTTAAACTCATTCGAAACCACTGCAGTGACATGTACATAATTATTGGTTGATGAATAATTATCCGCAGTTTTTTTCAACATTTTTTTCAACAAAAACAAAACAAAAATATTTAACAAAAACATGTTTAAATGATTATTCGGGAGCGAATCCACTTCAAATGCTTCTCATTTGCTTGGCATACAAAGCTCTAATTTTCACTGAAGAAAAATGCGTCAACGAAAACTACGGGTAATTATGCATCAATCCAATATTTGAATTATTTTTGTTTGTTTGTTTTGTTCTTAGTAAAAGTAAAAATATTTATAGGACATATAACCGAACGGAAATGGTTTGCTAAAAGTTGAAATGCTTTTTTGTTAATTGCTAATAGCCTTAAAAATAAAATACATGAAAAAAAGAAAAATCGAATGGGTTAATTAAGTTTTCTGCCCGATTGAACGTTTTTCTTGCGTTTATTTTCACGTTTTTCACGTCTTGATTTCACGTTTTTCTTGATATTTTTGTTTTACGCGCTTTTTTAAAGAAAAAATTTTAATTAAAAATTCATTTTTTTCGTTGATTTTTTTCCAATTTTTTAATTCCCAATTATTCAATTTTTTATTAATTTTATTTTATTTTATATTAATTTTTATTTAATTTTTTATTGATTTTCATTTAATTTAATTTTAATTCAAATTTTTACCGTGTTTCGATTTTTTTTTTTAATTATTTTTTTCGTACTTTTAATTTTAACCCATAAGTGACGACGTGTACACTTTTGTGTACACAACCTTTCTACCTTAGTGGACGATGTGTACACTTTTGTGTACACGGTTTTTAAATTAATTTTTTAAACTGATTTTATAAAAAATGTAACAATTTATAGACTTATTACTTTAAAGAGATCCTAAACAAGTCATAACTAGTCTCGGCAAGAATATTGCCATTTGGATATTAAAAAAAAAATTTTTATTTTGCAACAATAGAATTATTTTTTTATAATTTTTTATTTTTATCTATAACAAAAAACAATTAAGAACAATATTTATGTATTTTGGTAAATAAGTTTAACGGAAAAGTTCTAGAATAACTGAGAAGAAATTTTAAAGTTTTTAAACATTTTTAAAGATTAAATGCTGGAGTAGATGACGTGTACACAAAAATGTACACGGAACTTTTTTTTGAAAAAAAACTCTCGTCCAATGAAAATTTTTTTTTAAAAAAGTGCTCGTCACTTATGGGTTAATTTAATTTTTTTGCATATTTTCTTTCGAAATTTTGTCGCTAAATTTGTACCCACTTGACTACGAGAAAATTGGCCAAGTTTTTTCATATGTTACTGTGCGAAAGTTCGAAATTAGTCACTTTTTCAATTTATTTATTTAATTAAAAAATAAGAAAATACTAAAAAAAAATTTAATTGAAAATTTTTGCTTATTTTCGATCTAATTTTTTCCATTTGACCAACTTTTTAAACACCAAAACGCTATTTTTAAGAAAATTAATAAAAAGCTCACATTTCTTAATGATAATTTATATTAATTTTCTTAAAAATAGCGCTTCGATTTCACTAGCAATTAGAGTCAAATCAAGAAATGAGGGCGCGGATGTGAACGAAGGGACATGGCAATAAAAGTTGCCCTCTATTTTTTTCTTATATAAATTCTCGGCGAAAAATCGGCGATGGGTTGATTGCTAAATTGCTTTCGGTTGATTGCTAAAGAAACGAGAGTATACAATGATATTTCATTTGCAATTTTATGCAATACGTGCATCGACATTTGCAGTCTTTCGACTTTGTTTAATTTTTTAGCGACCATAACACTACTTTTAAAAAAATTAATTTAATTTATCGAATTCCAAATTTAATTCTTTACTGTTTACTTTTTAAATCAAGTCTCTAAGTAACTTGAAAAAAAGTAAAGTCAATTTTTACTTTCTGAAATTTTTTTGAGTAGCTTTACTTTTTCAATCATAACTTTTTTTCTAAATTATTTAGAAGCTTGATTTAAGAAATAATCAATGGAGAATAAAATTCTGAATACGATAGACCGCAAATTGAAAAACAGCCAATTTTTGTTGCTTAATTTTAATTAAATTTTTCAATTTAATCTCAATTGAATTCTTTGTGGTTCATTAAAAAAAATAATTTTTTTCGATTGAGTGCTTTAGTTTTCGCCCTTTAGTCCTCCACATTTATAATTCAATTATTCCAATTCATATGGACGTGAATTGAACCAGATATCGTTTAATTGAACGTTGAAAATGTGTTGAAAATAGTCGAATATGAATTAATTCAATTTGGCATTTTTTGATTGAAGAAATTTAAAGAAAAATATTTGATCAATTAATTAAATTAGTCTCTTGTGTGTGTCAACAATTTAAAGACAGTTTAGCAAATTTCTCTCCCCCCAGCCATTCTCCCTATTGCCCCTCTCCTCCTTTCCTCATTAATCCGCACTCTTTTGTCTCTCGCGCTCCACTCCCGCCAGACACCTTTCTTCGTATAAAATGGTATAGACAATAATCAAAAATGTAGAGATCGTTGATCTCAGATGACAGCAGTGAAGTCAGCTGTACTGTGTACTCTTCGTGTCGAAAAATGTTGAAATTTTTCGATCTAATTCGATTTTACATAAAAATTCTCATTAATAGTAACAAAGATCAGATTAAATTTGAACAAAATTTTCAGACATTTTCATATGATTTGTGTCACATGATAATGATGAAAATTATTTTATCAATTTGGCCTTGGCATTTTTTTCTTGGCATTCCGGATGAATTTTAAATGAAAGCCAACGGGACAAAATGGGATAATTATGCTTAGGTCTAAAACTTAGGCTTATGCTTAAGGATAAAAGCCTTAATTTTGTCTCTAAGATTAGGTCAAAACATAAGCCTAAAATCTAGTACATTTGTACCGGAATTCCGATTTTTCAATTTTCTTGGAATTTTGACTTCCGAAATTTTAAATTCATTTCCGGAACATTCCTGATACATACACTTAAATTTAAGCGTAAAACCATTGTTCCGTGCTCGATCCCGTCCCGTTTTGAGCCGGTTCCGTTTTGGGCCGGTTCCGACTGGTCCCATTTTGTCTCACCGTTAAATGTCGAAAATGCAAGCTTGAGCTTAAAATTGCGATGAGAAAAAGAGCTAAGAAAGAAGAAAGAATAAGTTGGGGATTCAAGATCGGGAGTGAAAAAACGAAAGTCGAGAATGAAGCGAAAGTAAGTTTAGGCTTATGAAAATTAGAACTAAATATTTTTGAGATTCTAACATTTTTTTGTGAAATGTTATTTACAATATAAACAAAAATTTATAAGAAAATGTCATACAAAATTTGTCTAAACGAGAATTCAAATTATTTTTAATTTTTTTTTTTTATTTTTGTTTTTGCAATTTCCATTTTTCTTAGAAATATTTTAAAAAAGTGAATTTTTTTAACGCCATTTTTGTAATTAATTAATGTTAATATTTAATTAATTAATATTTAATTAAATAAATTTATTTTTAAATGGCTTTATTTTTGCATTTTTTTAAACAATTTTCATTTAAGCATTTTTTTGCATTTTTTCAATTTCTTTGCATTTTTTTTGCAAAAATTATAAAAAATTTTTGCACAAATTTTGAGCTAATTTTTTATTTATTTATTTTTTTGATAGTGATTCAAGCCTAATCTTAAGCTTAAAAAACAGCTTTATATACGAGCAAGTTGAGCAGAAACTTGTGAATTGAAACAATCGATGTTCGAACTCAATTTTTCCTATGCTTAAACTTACTTTCGCTTCATTTTCGACTTTTATTTTTTCATTTCTGATCTTGAGTTCCAACTTATTCTTTCTTCTTCCTTAGCCCTTTTTTCCATCGCAATCTTTGAGCTCAAGCTTACTTTCTCTACATTCCGTTCGTCTTTATCGATCTTAAGCTCAAACTTACGTCTTAGACCTTTAGCTTTAGCTCTTCCTCGTTCCAAATCGCCCAATCTTAACCTGCAAAAAAGATACTGGGCGCACACTTAAAACGTATAAGCACACGCTTGAACCTTGAGCGGCTAGCTCGATTTAAATTCCCGTTCAAAATTGTTCGACCCAATGGAAAAAATTCGCATTTTTTTGCGGAATAAATAAATAAATTTTTCAAAATAAAATGAAAAATATATTTTTAAGCATTTTTTTTCTGATTTAATTGTTTTGCCTTTTGACTTTTCTCTCCCTCGCCCCAAAAAGTTCCTTTCTCAAAAATTTAGCAGAAAGAAAAATAAATTTATAATGTGAAATTTATAAAATATTCCACATCAGTTTGGACCACATCAGTTTTGCATCATTTTCCATCATTTTTTTAAATCATTTTTAATATTTCTGTTTATTTTATATCATTTTACACCATTTCCTCATCATTTTCTTATCTTTTTTACAATATTTTTGTATTATTGTTACATTATTTCCCCATCATTTTCCCAAAATATTCCACATCAGTTTTGGATCATTTTGCATCATTTTTCAAAATCATTTTTAATATTTTTGTTCATTTTTACAATATTTTTTGCATCATTTCTACATCATTTTCCCATCATTTCCACATTATTTCAAATTCGCCCAATCATTCATAATTCGGCCATTATATATTTACCAAAAATTCCATTATCACATGTTTCCGGTTTAATTGGACAAATTATGAGACCTCTTTTCACACCACTTTCAAACTCACCCCAAAATTTATTAAATTCCAATCACTCCAAAAATTTTCTCAAATTTTCTCTTCAATTTTGCGCCAAAAAAATCAAAAAAAAATTTTTCTTCAAAAATCGTTTAAACAATTTGTCAAATTGCCAAAAAAATTTGGATTTTTAAATTTGTGTCAATCGGACGTCCGTTTAAAATGGTTTTAATTTTCGTTTTGAATTTACTTTTTTTCGCCAAAAATTTCGCCAAATTTTTCAAATTTTACTAATTTTGAATTAATTCATTAATCAATTTATTAATTAAACAAATTTTAATTTGCCAAAACATATTTAATTTTTAATCGAATTTTTCAGTGTCTAAAAAGACGATTACGATAAATATAATTACGGTATCACTATGTCGATTATAGTCGTCAACGATCCACAGTTTCCTGCCGATTTGTACGATATTTTATTCCATTCGTCTCGGCGCACTACCGTACCCCAATTATCGTATCCGTCCACATCGTCGGACGCATTCCGCGCTACCGTAAACTCGCTGGCGAATACGATAACTTTATCAATGCCAGATACGATAATCGCACGCGAGTCGTCCACTATGGCTGCGACGACGCTGACAACGAGAAAGAGTTCGGCTTATGCGGGTTGCTGTAACGCCAATGTACCTCCGTTTAAGGATTCGACGCTCGACGAATGTCGACGGATTACTCTAGCCGGAAACGGCTGCGTACGGTGGCCGTTCTCAATTACCGTCGCATTTGACGCCGCTGTAGCGATTGTCGAACGCTCAGCTTTCAGCACAATTCAAAGATTTTATTATGGCAATATGTATTAATTGAAATCGGCCGGCAAAATCATCCAATCAAAATGTAAGCCGCAAAAATGAAAATATGTATCTTCAAACCTTCAGAGTGCGACAAAAATACGAAAACAAATTTTTCACTCTAATTTTTCTTTTTGAATCTCTTAAAAATCTTTCATCTTGTAGGGAATTTTCTGCACTTTAATTTGTATGCAATATGTATAGAAAAAATTTTTAGTTGACCAATTCGAAGCATCTCATTCATCTCCACGGCTCTTTTGTGCTCTTAAATCAAGAGTGTGAATATTCCGTCTGCGAATAAGAAAATCCCAATTTTGTGAATCTCTCAAAAAAAAGTTTTTCACTTTATTTTTTTAAATTTTGTGTTAGATGCTAATGAATGAAGTTATGAAAAAAGTGATTTTTTAGAGGGGCTTCATATCATATGAGACTATGGGGGAACCTTTATTAGAGGAGCGGGAGAGAATGAGGGGGGGAACTTCTAGAAGGGGTTGGTGGGAAGAATGAGAGAGTTGATGCAAATTTGCGTACTTTTTACTTTGAGCAAGTTTTTTGTCACGATAAAAATTTTTTTCAAAAAATTAATTTAAGCGGAATTTAATTCTCTATCAAATGCTTTTTGAATCAAATTTTTAGCTAACATAGAAAAAAAAAGAGTCATGACTGAAAAATTAACGATTTTTCTGATTTTTTTGGAAATTTGAAATGCGTTTACATTTTTAATCGTAACTTTTTTTCCAAATTAGCTAGAAATTTGATTCAAAAAGCATTCGATAGAGAAGAAAATTCTAATTCGAATAGCCAAAATTGATTCTCGGTAAAGTAATTTTATACCGGCTCAAAGTGGAAATTGCGCAAATTTTCTGCAACCAAGGACGGGATCTTTATAAGCGAGGAGGAGCTGAGAAGATCTTTGTAAAGAAGGGGTAGAGGAGAGGAAGCATTTAAAGGGCAAGGGAGACCATTTATAGGGCCATTGTAGAAGAGGGAAAGAGAAGAGGAAACCTGGAACCTTCTAGAGGAGGAGGAGGAACTTTTTAAATTGGAACTTGAATTTTAAAAAAGTTGCGTTAAGTAATTTTCGTCTCAGAACCAAAAACTCCTTTTTTTCTAGTCCTTTTACTATATTAAATTTGAAATTCTCGTCTAAAACGTGTCTTTAATTAAATTAATTAATTTAACTTTAACTTTAAATTTCATTTTTTTTCATTCAAAATTATTTTAAAAAATTGTAAAATAAAATTTTTTTAAATTATATTAAAAATTTTGTGATTTTTTAATTAAATTTTTAAGAAAAATAAATTTTAAACAATTTTTGAAAAAAAAATTATACCAAATTTAATTCATCAAATTCAATTTTAAATTGGCGCGCTAAACGCCGATTTCAAATAGGAATTCGAATTCGTGCTCTAATGAATTGAACTCGCGGCGCGCATTTGCCGCGCGCGCGTCTGCTCCGCGATTATCGATCGCATCGTCTCGCTTCCGTAGTCGAGCGGCTCGCGCGGCATGCAGTAACGCGCCCGGCAACAGCCGCAGCAGTACAGCTTAACGCGCGTGCGGTAGAAACGCGCCAGTGCGAAAAACGGCAGCGCGCAATACAGCGGACTCGACAAGAATAGCACGAAAGAGATCTGGAAGAACAATTGATCACTCGATATTACCCTAATTTCGTGTGAATAAGCCTGCGGGTTATTTGAGCCAAATTTAAATTGAGTTCATTCCATTATATCGTCGCTCCTACGAGTTCAAATTTTGCGCCCACTTTTATTTCAGTTTCATAAAGACAGGCCTGAAATTTGAAAACACGCATAGATCCAATATAACAGAATAAACTCATTGGCGCCAAATTAAATTTGGCTCAAACAATCCGGGGTGCTTATCCATATGAAAAAATTCGGTGGACCAAAATTCATCTAACACCCTGCGACTTATACAGTTATGAATTCAGGCTAAATCGAGCCATATTTCTTTTCACCCTCCCCCATAGCCCAATTCCCCCGCAGTCCTTTTTACCATTAAACAATAAGCGAAACCTCGTAGAGCTGATTCAATACACACCGGAGCACGGCGTCCGCGTCTGACCGGCCCACGACAAGTTCGAACATGAAATTATGCTTTAGCAACGCGAGGAAAAGACCTGTCAGTTGGACGAGTTGCGCGGCGTCGATTAGCGTCAGTGCGAGGCACGTCGAGCGGCCGGCCGCGCGTCGGCTCGTGTCACGCGTCGTCGTCATCATCGCCGCCGCCGCCGCACAAACGAAAACTGTGCCCAGCATTGGCGCGGCGATTAGCGCCGATATTCTAGAAGAGTTTTATCCAATTTTAAGGTCATTTCTATTCGATTTTGAGCTCATTTTTTAATAGCTTTTCGGATATTTTTACCCATTTTCAGCCTTTTTTCTACAATTTTAAACTCATTTTCATACATTTTGAAGTCATTTTTACTCATTTTGAAGTTATTTTCATTCATTTTTGGCTCATTTTTCTATCATTTTCGACTCATTTTTATTCATTTTGGGCTGATTTTCATCCATTTTTAGGTCATTTTCATCTATTTCGGAGTCATCTATGCACATTTTAAGCTCATTTTCATTCATTTTAAGGTAATTTTTCATAGATTTTCGGCCATTTTTCTATCATTTTGGGTTATTCATTTTGGGCTACTTTCTACCCACTTTGCAGTCATTTTTCCTATATTTTCTGCTATTTTTACCCAAAATTTTTCCTTTTTTCGCTACTCACAGACAATTCTCATCGCATTTCCTTACTTGTCACCTCTCTCCCCTGCACGATAAATATACCTGATAATGTTGACAACATTACGCGTGAAAGCCAATCGCAAAATCGCGTCGTCGAATGCGCCCAACGCCAACGCGTACGGTAGCAAAATTACGATGGCGACTTGCACGCGCGCACTTCGCGCATACGCTACGTAGCCGTCCAGCCGGCTCAAATACAGTTCCATGCCAATGGTGAGAAGGATCAACGATTGAGCCAACGCAAAGCCTTCCACCATTTCCACGTGTACAATTCGCTAAGAAAATGAGATCTCATTTGATATTGCTCTCATTAGCATTGACATTAATCATTCTATTTATTAATATTGTTTTTTCAAATTCAATTGCGCTTATCTAGATAAACTTAAAATGTACTATTGATTCAAACCTTGGCGAGTGACCAAATTGGCGCGAAATCGGACTCGCGATTCAAGCGGACGAGTACACTAAACGAGTCCACGTCATAATACACGTCAATGAGGAACGTGTAGACGAATAGTCCCAACGCGAAAATCACATTGCAAAACGCCAAACTCCCAATGTAACAATGCAGTCTAAAAGAATTTCAAAGCACTTGAGTATTTGCGAACATAAGCCATCGGGAGGGGGGAGGGAAAGGGAGAGAGAGGGAATATTGTTTGAGTTAAGTTTAAATTTGCGCCAACTACTTCATTCTATTATATTCCGCGATCCATGCGAATTCGAATTTTACACTCGGCTTTTGTTTTTGATCCCAAATAACGGCAGTCACAAAATTCGGACTTGTAATGAATTCGATATAACTGAACGAACTCGTTAGGCGCCAATTTAAATTTAGGCGCAAATAATTCGCGGCCTATCTGCTCGAAATTAATGGGTAATGCGCTCAAATGCACTTGAGCACTCAATCTCAATTTTCTCAAGTACTTGGCCACATTCTTAGCTAATTTTTTAGTCTTTCAAATTGAAGAATTGCCTTGAAAATTTTTTTAACTTTTTGTGCGGCATTTTCCGCGCGCCGTTGCGCCGGAGACTGCACGCGAACAGCGCAAAATTGAGCAAAATCCCGATGGCAAATATCGCCAGCCACGGCGCATTTGTCATCGCACGCGGCCAAACCTCCGACCACGCCAATGCCTCCGAGGCGATTAGCGGGGTGCTGAAATTTGTCAGAGATTTTTAAATATATATATTAAGATCAGTAGAGCTCCATATTTCAACCCCATTCGACCCTCATATATTAAATACTTTGCATCCATTAAATCACGATATTTTGACCCCTACATTTTAGGCCTATTAGACCCTCATATATTAGATATTTTGAGTTCATCGACTCCCATATTTTAGGCCCATTAGATCCACATAATTTGAGCTCATTAGATTCCATATATTATATATTCTGGGCAGTTAAATTCCCATATTTTAGGTCCATCGGATCCACATTTTTTGACCCCAATAGGCTTTTCATATAGACCCAGATAACCTTAAAACAAACCCATCATAGGTGTATTTTACGGAGCGATTATGACGCTGAAACACCAGGTCCGCCAGCCAGACCGCGGACGCGCCGGCGGCGGCCCGGGCCTCAACGAAATCGATTAGGTCGTCGTCGAGGCTCGAATTTTGCATGGATTATAGGCATTCGAATCGATGCTGGAAAAAATTGATTATAACCGCGGCTTATGCACGCCAACCGCTGACTGATTTCAAAACTCCTCCACATTCATCTCATCATATATATTATATTATATATTATGAATTTCCCAATCAGAAATTTATACACACCATTTCATTATGTATTTAACGACTCGGATCACTCATAATATTCATATTTATACTCAGCTCGATTCAACCTGAATGAATTTTTTTTATTCCGTTATCTTTGTGATACGATTTCTCAGTTCAAATATATGGATTTTTAATCCATCTGAAATAGCTCACAAAATTATGAGCAGGCATTCTAAATATAATTTGAAAAGTATATATAATCCAATGCGAAAGCCCCACGGAAGAATTTTTGTCCATTTATTACTCGCACAATTTTCACCATTCTTTTTCGAGGCGTGATTATTGTCTCTATCCCCACTCACATTACCCGTCCAGCTCGTTTCAACTTTCTCCCCCTTCCCTTGCCACCACCTGTTTTCATCATTTCTTCAACTCTCCGCAGCGATTCTCATTCTCACTGACATTTTTTCATTCCCTGCCTCATATCTTCTCATTCCCAATATCCCACTCTTCAAAATCCCTTCTTCCCATTTTCCTTTCCATCCTATTCCCTCATATCTCCGAAGCTGATTCCTTTTCGCTGTGAAGCCGCAATGTAATCTTTTAACTCATTCGACTTTGTTAATCCCCTTTTCGCTTTTCCTCATTCAGTTCCCTATATCTCTCTCTCCGTTCTCTCCTTCCCCTCCCCGGCCCTTTCCCACATTCGATTCCCTATAATTCAGCCTCTAATCTTATCATAACTCCCTACTCCCGGCACCTTGCCTAGCCCTTTTCTCCATTCAGTTTCCTATTTATCTTCTCCTCTTTCTCGCTTGTCCTTTCCCGATTCAGTTCCCTATAATTCTCTCTCTCACCTTACCTCAGTTCCTCCCTTCCCCATTAACATTATATTCTCCATTGTGATGTCCTTATTTTTTCAATTCTGTTCCATTCTTCCATTCCATTACTCTTCATTTACTCCTCATTTTCACTTTATTTTTTTGTATTTGTTTGTTATTTTAGCCGTGTGTAAAGAAGAAAAAAAATTGCAGTAATTTCGCACATTTTCATTTCATCGCTATTATTATTTTTATTTTTATATTAATTTTTTTGTATTTTTTCGATTGAAAATTGCGGAAAATTTGGAGGGAACACGTATACAAAAAAGCGATGGCTCATTTTTTTTCTCTCCTATTTTAACAATTTTTTTCTCTCTCGCTCTCTATCTCTATTTCTCTTTCTTTTAAAAATCTAAAATATCAATCTTTCAAATTAAATTTTAAACATATTCACTCTTTTAAATCATTTATTCGATTTTGTTGATTTGTCGCCGTAAAATCAGCTTCATTATCTCTAAATTATTTTTCAGAAAAAAAGACTACACGCTTATACGTGGCGCAGAGAGAGGGGGAAAGGGGGGGGGGGGAATGTTTAAAAGTGCATAGATTAAATTCATATTTTTCTTCCGTAAAAAAACACACAAAATACATTTTTTTTCTGTCTTTTTATTTTATGAGGTAATAAGAGTATTTTCCAGTGAATGGCCTCATTTTTTCTTTTTAATTCTTTAAACTTTGAAATAACATCTGGCTCCTAGTTGACTAGGAGAAGAACAGAGGGCGGAAGGTGGAAGGTGGGAATGAGGAATAAAGAATTGTACTAGTAAGAGAGAAAAAAGAGAGAGAGGGGGGAACAAAGCTAGGATAATGTTTTCTTATTCAAATAACTTTTTTTTCATAAATGTGTTAATCACAATCACTTAAAGTAAGCATACAAGAAAAAATAATAATCTATTTTCAAAAAAGGGATTCCTTCTATAAAATATCACTTTTTTAAATCTAGGTTCCTTTTTTCAAATAGCGTGTCTTAAAAGCCTTTATACATATGCCGTGTAATGCCATTTAGATCACATTCCTCACTTTTTACCTTACTTTTTTGTCAATAAATTTTCAACTTTGAAAAGTACAAAAAATAGACGATAGAAAAAAATAAAAATATCATTCATAAGGAAAAATTCCTATAAAAACAAAAAGGAAAAGTTGTTAAAGCAACGCAAAAATATTTGAAAAAAAGTTCATTCTCACTTAAATAATTATTCATTCTTTATTTCAATAATAATAATAAGGTGACTGGAATGGTTATACGTTTTGCAGTGGAAAATGAGCAGATTTTACAACAAATCTTGTTAGGCTAAATTGGCTAAGCAAATGATAAGAAATTTGCAATTTCGAGGTGGCGATGCGTCATAATGTGGATGGGACAAAACGGGATGAAGCTAAGGACAAAGGCTTTAGGCTTAAATCAAAGCAGTGCTAGAACTTGACTCTTTAAACGACTCCCTTAAATGACTCCGAGTCGGTGAGTTATTTATGAGTCATGGTGACTTTTAATGACTCCTAAATGTCTTCGAATAACTCCCAAACTCAAGAGAAAGAGTTGTTTACCCATTTTACCTTCTGACTCGGAGTAAAGTGGGAGTCAGGGCACAGCATAGAATCTAAGTTTAGCTCTTATTAGGCTTAGCCTATTAAACCTGATCTTAAACTTGGAATTTAGGCTTCTAAGCTTAGGTTTTAAACCTAGATGCAATTATTCCGTTTTTGCCTCGTCCCATTCCGTTTTGGCTCGTACAAATGTTCTCCAAAAAAATGACTAAACTAATTACTTTCATTGAATATTTTACACACATACTTATATTAGGTTGAGGCAAAATTTTTTACCTATCCGTAAAAAATTTTTTTTCTACGATAGATAGACACGTGGGTTTTTTTGCATTTTGTAGAGCGTTATCGATTTGTGGGGGACGTGTTTCAGCGATTTTTAAAATTTTCATTTTTAGCATTTTTATAGAGGAAAATGCAACGAAAAAAGTGCATGTGGCTGAGCATTTTTTTCGGAGAGTGATCCAATGAACTTGAAACTTTTGCTATAAGTTCCTCTTATATACACTATTACACTCCATAAATTTGAACCTGATCGATTGGATAGGAGCCGAGTTATGAACCAACGAAAAACGGCAGAAATGCCGAAAAACTGCAAAAAATGACAAATTTCGGCATTTTTTGAAGTTTCATAACTCGGCTCCTATCCAATCGATCAGGTTCAAATTTATAGAGTGTAATAGTGTATGTAAGAGAAACTTATGGCAAAAGTTTCAAGTCCATCAGATCACTCTCCGAAAAAAATGCTCAGCCACATGCACTTTTTTCGTTGCATTTTCCTCTATAAAAATGCTAAAAATGAAAATTTTAAAAATCGCTGAAACACGTCCCCCACAAATCGATAACGCTCTACAAAATGCAAAAAAACCCACGTCTCTATCTATCATAGAAAAAAAAATTTTTACGGATGGGTAAAAAATTTTGCCTCAACCTAATATAATATGGCCGAGAATTTAACAAATCAAGAAGACGAGACCATTGACTTTATGCCATTGTTGGGGCGTAAATACTTTCGCATTAACACCGCACTGACCACGCTAGTATCGATCGCGATGAATTCGCTGCTCATCGGCATACTCGTAACCGAAAGTAAATAAAATTTTACAAAAATGCTTATCACAAATGCGGTTAGCGATTCGTTGCTTAGCATAGTCGGTTACGTTACCGGTATGGTAAGGAATAAATAATCATTTTTTTTACTCCTACTTAATGCATCGGGCTTAACGATTCATTCACATTTATATATTCTAATCAAGCTTGAAAGTTTCGCCATGATTAAGCTTACCAACTCCATATGCAAAAGGGAATTCAAATCTGAAGTCTATTAATAGCCAAAATCGAAATTGTTTGGCCGGCATCGAACTTAAGTAATTGCAATCAAAGTTGGCTAGTCAAAATCGAATTTAACCGGGAAAATTACGCTTAACTAACAAGATTTGACTTGAGATTTTGTTTGTATTCGAATAGAAAAAAAGTGTATTTATTTCATTTTCTGTAATACTAGAATGCTTTTCAGAAATTTTAATGCACATCTTATAATTTTTAATTATAATAAATTTGATATGAAAACAAAAAAAAAAGTGAAAAAAAAACAAATGAAAATAAATCAATCAAAAAAAATTTAAGTGGAAATGCATTTTTAAGTATATGAATTTGTTCAAAAAAAAACAAACATTTTCAATATTAATTGCAAGTAAAATGTGAAAATCATCTAAAAATGTGATAATAAATGCTAAAGGCTGAAAAAAGAAGAAAATTTACAAATCAAAAATGTGACAAAAATATTTTAAATGCGTAATACTTTTTTAGCAACATTTGCGGATTTTCAACCTTGATCAACTTTTTGAGCAGCATAGAGATATTTTTTAGAAAAATAATTTTATACATATATTCGGAATTTAATTCACTATTCTTTTATACACTATTCATTACTTCTTCAATCATATTTCTAAGTAACTTTGAAAAAAAACGTTATAATTGAAATATTAAAGTTAGTCAAAAAATTTTCAAAAAATAGAAATTGACTTATCCTAAGTTCGGGTAAATGAGACGCGGCCGTTCAAAGAATTTTTTGAATATTGAATAATAAAGTAAATAATTTGGGAAGAAAGTAGATATGTGTTCAATTATTTACTTCATTCTGTTATTTTGTGTCGATTAAGCATAAAATTTAATAAACATATTCATTAAAGCAGGCCCAAGTTGTAGTTCAAAAATTTTGAGCTAAACCTCGTTTATAACAGAAATGAAGGCCAAGTTAAAATTCAAAAATTCTTCGAACTTAGTGTGGCAATCACTTATTATATTTTTTTTTATGGTCCTTGTGCTTATTGTTGTGTGATTGCCCAAAATTTACTTTACTTTGTTTGTGTTTCGAGTTTTATTTATTTCTCGAATTTAATAAACTTTCGAATTTATACTTTTTTATTCAACAAAAGTGCTAATGCACGAATTACAACAATTTTTACTTGAAGCAAAAAACTCGAACTAAACTTAAAGCTAAACATTACACCTAGAACATTATATCACGGCGAATAATATTGCAAAAAAAGGACAATTTAGCTCTATAATTATACAGTTAAAAATTTTTGGCATTTCGCCTATTTTTAAAAAATGTAATATTACATTAAATAGGATTTGAAATTTGACAAAATTTGTTTGCAGTAAAATAATAAAAGTAAAGTTATTTTTTATTAAATGCAAATATACACAAAAAATAGCGCATTTTTTTACGAATCGAATGACTACTGGCTTATAATACACAAATGTTAATTTTCACTTTATTTTTTGTTTCTTCTGAAACGCATACTTTTTTCGTACCTAAAAAATATGTAGAATAAATAGGTAGAGCTCAGTCAATTTTCGGAATTTCCAAATAAGCCTGGGCATTCTTGTTCCCCGTTAAATTATCTATCTCCTGGTGCAATTTGGAATTGATTAATACGCTAGAAAAAAAGTTAATACGCGAAGAGCAGGTTGATGCCAAATTTATCATTTTTTGAATTGGTTTTGCCCTCAAGCCGATTCTCGAGTTGTCGCATCGTTTTTTTATCATTTATAATATAAATAAAAAGTGATTTTCAATGAATAAACGGTTTTATTACACGCGAGAATTAGAAGAACATTTTTGAAATGTAATCTTTTAAACATTCGAAATATTTTCAAATTTGCGCTCGATTACGATATATTCTGTCAAAAATTTGCAATATTATTCGCCGTGTATATGTGAACAAATTATTGTAATAAAAGAATTTCGCGGTAAAACCAACAAATGTTTAAATAATAAACTAATGCTTAAGTTACATATACTGAGATTATTTTATTAGATTTTCTTCGCGTTCGCGACATTGGATCCAAGCGAGTCCAAAATTTAAATTACTTAGCGACTTGATTTAAAAAGTAATGGATAGAGAATTAAATTCTGAATCGAAAAAATAATTTAATTTTTTTAAAGCTAGCATTATGGTCCTTAAAAAGTTAGTCAAAATTGAAAAGTCCCCAAATGCCGGAGCCCGCAAAATTCGATGCGCCAACATTTTGACGACAAAATACAAATGAATTAACTAAGGCGTGCAAATAATTAAAAAAGTTTATTGAATATTTTGAACACTTTTTTCCCAAATTATTTACTTTATTATCATTGTTATTATTGAATTGCTGTATTATGACCACGTTAGTGTGCCTATAGTACCTGTTTCTTCAATAAATTATTTATTCATTTATCTCCTGTATACATAGTTGAAATAATTA
Organism: Bradynema listronoti; assembly: GCA_024678965.1. Taxonomy (NCBI): domain Eukaryota; kingdom Metazoa; phylum Nematoda; class Chromadorea; order Rhabditida; family Allantonematidae; genus Bradynema; species Bradynema listronoti. Next base: position 3,335,034 of record JANLNO010000006.1, read on the forward strand.
AAAATGAATTGGATTTTTTTAAAAGTCATAAATACTTTTTAAGTCCTTATTTCGCTCTTTTTTTCTCTTCCAGTTTTATTTCTTCAATCAACCAACTATTTTTCGGCTTTTGTTTAGATTCTGCTATTATACGATAATAGAAGGGGAAAAGAAATATTTTTTAGGGATTATTTGAGGATACAATCCAATTGAAATAAAAAAAAATCACCGCCGAATTTATCGCTAAATTCGCGCCACGTACCCGCCGGGAAAGAAGCCCACCTTGTCATTTTTACGTCCGAGGCACCAGCCCATATCGTCCGCGGGACGAATCATTTCCACTAGTTCGCCTAAAGTTTTTGCCATTTTTGATTTGAGAAAATTGGCCCATGAGTTATGAGACTCAATAAAAAGTTAATCGCGAATGTTCGATCACCGCGAACGATTTACACATATCAAAAGAGCATTTGACGTGATTCCGAGTCACTTAAAAGATAAAGTGAATGGAATACTTTCATTCGAATTTTGAGGCGTTATTGATCATCATTTTGTGATTCCTAAATGACCTCAATTCGCTCAAAGTCAGTTGGGAAATCGTCGTTGTTTAAAGGGTTGCCAGCAACTGATTCAAGAAGAGAATATACGAGCTTAGAAACACGTATGTGTTACATATGTAAGATTACCGCAAAGTTAGCTCAATCTAAAGCACACAACACACCTTTGACGAGCGCAATTTCGTCACTTTCGTTGGGCACGTAGTCGTATAAGACTCGGACGGTCTCGCCGCGGTAGCCGACGTTGGCGGCGACAGCCGTGTCGCCGCCAACGTCGCGTTGTGCGCTTCCATTGGATTGCGCGTCACTTATGGCATTGCCGCCAATGCCATAAGAGGCCGCCGTTTTTGTCATCAGGTCCGGCAGACGATTCTCCTTGGCGCCCTCCGAGCCGGCCATCGACGAGGCGGACGACAGCGAGCCGCTAGTGCCGTTAGCGTTGTGATTAGCGTTGGCGGCGTTGCGACGTGCCGCCTCTACGACCTTGGACATCGCGGAATTGATGCTGGACGCCTTGAGCGGCTTCGTCGTCAATGACGTGACGCTTTGTTCGTCGTAGCTTCTGGAAAAAATTGGTTCTTTTAAAAGTTGAAAAAAAAACCAGCACATTTCCCCCAATGGTTAAAAGTAAAAAATTCCGAAAGAGAAATGGCCTCTCCGAAAGAGAAATGGCCTTTCCTCGCTCATCGCCATTACCTTTTCAATTCCAAATGATGCTTCTCGACCGTATGAAAGCCTTGCGCTTCGGCGCTGCTCGCCGGACTCTCCACCATATCCGTCACCACGTCGACTACGAGCGCCTCGCCGACGGCGGCGACGGCGGCGGGAGCTTTTGACGCGTTGCTCTCCAACGTGGACGTCAATGAATGCGTCTCGATTTGCGGCGTATTTTCCGCGTCTTTGACGCCGTATTTCTCCGCCACGAACACATGATACGACGGCAATTGATTGGCGGCGGGCGCGGCGAAGCGTTGCGTTGTCTTGCCGACCGTCGCCGTCCCCGCCGACGCGGCCGCCCTCGGTTTCTCTTTATGCTGCGCGGCGGCGGCGGCGCGCACCGCGCCCATTTTCGCCGTCGTCGTTGTTGTTGTTGTTGTTGGCTGGCCCAGCCCCAACCCCGCTCGATACACGTCCTGCGTGGAGGCGGCGTTGCGCAACCTGTGATGCGGATACGGCGCGCCGCCGCCGCCGCCGCGTGCCATCGCAGCCGGCTCGCCGGGCGTCGTCGCGGAAGCCGACAAGTTGCCGACGCTACCGCCGTGTTGCTGATGAAGTGCGCGATAATTGTGCGGATAGCCGTGCCGGAAGTCCGCGTCGCTCTCCCTCAAATTCTCCTCTCCGTCGTGCGAATCGCGTTCCGAGGTTAGCAACTTCTTCTTGGTGAGAATTACGCCGTTGTGCGGCCGATGTTTGGCGTCGCGTCGCTTCGACGAAATGCTGCGCAATTCCGGCGTATACGACTAAAAATGGATCATTTCGAAGTTGTGCGAAGTCAAATCATGAGGCTAATTGAATTAGTCAATGGACCTCCATAGAGAAGCCGTAATTTGGTCCCCAATTCCTTTTTCGCCTCGCCTCTCCTCCCGCGCGGAATAAGCGATAAAACCCACCTCAAAGACGGGCATTTTATGCGGAACGTCGGCGCCGTGTCTCGCCGACCATTTGGCCAGGTCCTTTCGGAGTTGCTCATCGCCCCAGTCGTGAAATCGCTCCTCCAGACTCGCGTGTATTTGTTGAAGTCTGGGAAGGAAAAAAAATCACAATTATCAGATTTCTTTTTTTTTTTGTTTGCGCCAAAATCTCCCAAACCGAAAAGAGCTCACTTTGGCGGCGCGACAAGGTCCACGAGCGCCTTCTGAATTCCGCTAATCATTTCGAGTAGAAATTTGATGCGATTGAACTCGAATTGTTGGCATTCCTCGAAGACGCAGCACATTTTGTCCACGTAGGCGGTGTTCTCGTACGAAAGGTCCTTCAGCTGCTGTTCGTAGGCCAGCCGAGCTTTTCTTGTCTGAAAAATTTTCATATGAATTCGTTTAGTATGACGTAAAGAGAAGCCCGACCTCTTCACGGCACTTTTCGTGTCGCTCGCGCGACTTTTCGCCGCTGCCGCCGTGTCCGCCGTAGCCGGCATGATTGACGCCTTCCGCGGCCGCCGATGCGGCCATCACCGACAAATCCGCTTGCGAGTTGATCATTTGCACGTATGCGGACTTCTCCGCACGACAGCAGGCGTGATAGTGCTTCTTGGCGAGTTCTAGCCGCTTGAACAACTTCTTCCAGCGATATTGAGCCTTCTCGAATTTGTCCTCAATTTCCTTTTGCTCTTTGAGGCCGCGAATCGCCGAGCGATGATAGCTGCTCTCGCGGAAGGCGCCAATCGTCTTCACTACCTAAAGACTAACTAAGTAAAAGCTAACTATTTAATTAAAGCAAGAAAGCTGTTAAGAAACTTAATTAAGCAACCAATTTACTTAGAATAATCCGCCATGTATGAAATTAACTCAAAAATTCTCTAATAAACTCACCTCCTCGGCGAGTCGATCCTTAACGGAAGTGTGAATACGTGCCAACTCCTTGCTTTCGCCGAGTACGCCCTCCAACGCGGACTTAATAATGCCGTCGGGTAGGCCGCGTTCCGAATAACTTCTCCACTTTTGATGCCAGGCCTGCATCGACTTGGCGTAGCGGTCCTCGACGTCGATGCGTTCGCGAAGCATTTTCGCCACTTCATCCAGATGCTCGTAGCCATCGCGAATCCGCTGAACGTTCGCCCGATAGCCACCAATATCCCAAAAGCTGGCGTTATTTGTCATTGGTTTTGATGAGGCGTTTAAATTATTTACAGACATTAGTCGTTTCGTAGCTTTTCCGCATTAGCTAAATGTGAATCAAATAGCAAAAATATCGAAAAAATTTGAGCAAACAAGGTCAATAATGGATTTATTATAAAGTTGTACTCATTTCCCAAAAATTTCTATTAATTTGAAGCCAATAATTAAACAAAAAAAAAATCAGCACATGTTTAGTGCACCTTCAACCCAAACATTTCCCAACATAGCCATTCATTTTTAAATAAATTTCGCTTGCCGAACTAAAAAATTGTTCTTTTCATTAAAAAGAGTGCTTGCTTATTCGAATTAAATGTAACAAAAAATGTAACAAATTTTTAAAAATAATACAATTTTATGAAAACTTTGGACATAGAAAAGTCCCGGCGGAAAAAGTTTGGAATAAAAATTTGAAAAATTTGAAAAATTTTTGCGACAAAATTTAAAAGGCAAATCCGCCCAATACAAATTCGAGTTCAATAAAATTTTGAATTGCCATTGATTAGATGGGGATTTCGGTAAATTTCATATGCAATTGTGCCTATCAAATCCACGTTTTTAGACTCGATAAGAGTTAACTGGAAACGTTCTAACTATCATTCATACAATCGAAATTAGATTTCAAAAATGTGATAACTATTGAGTTAATTACATGAACAAAAAGCCGTCAGAAAATAATGACCATATAAAAATATGTAGTGGCCACGTAAAAATATATGCAAATACATATATTGTCAAAAATCAATGTAAATATGCATATTGATTGAAAATCGGTTGAATTTACATATAATTTCGTACATCGATAAGATTTTTTATTAAACTAAAATGGGAAAAATGCAAATTTTTGCGAGAAAAATCTTAACGGAGATATCAAAAAAAAAGGTATTAAATATCGGGGGCGAAAAGGATTTCAGAAGACTATGTGGAGATTTTATTATAGGTTAAAGGTGAGACGAACATGCCCGAATATAAAAAAATATGCATTCACACATACATACATATTTCGTGCATACATAAATGATGAGCACACACGTGAGGGGATTAAACACCAATTTGATCATGTAAACATACAAAAATACACACGAATGTATTAGATGTGTGCTTAGCCTAATTACACATATTTTATATACATATTTAACGAGATTTAAGAACTCGTTATTAAAGATGCAGTTTTCAATTTTCGAAAGCAGTTAAACATGAGAGTAATGACTAACTAAGCAAGGCCCTTGTTCAATACTAAAAAATTTAATAGGCAAATCTACTCTATGATGAAAAATTGAGTTTGGATTTGAACGTTTAATAATTTCGTAATCCTAACAGTCAACTTTTGAAAGAACAAAAATAGGCAAAACCAAAATGGAAATCCAAATATCAATTAAATCAAAATAATTTTTTAAGAGAAAATTTTTTCAAAAAAAATTTATTGAATCCTCGGCCAAATTAACCATTAGAAAATATTTTTTGGAATCAAAAAAAAGTTATTAATAATATTTTCCCCTAAAAATTTTTATGGAAATTTATTAAAAAAATTTTTTTAATTCGTCCAAAAAAAATTCAAAAATTCATTCATCCGTTTCAACTTCGTTTAAATTTTAATTATTAAAATTAAATGGAAAAATATCATTATTTTGATTATTTTTTATTAAAATTTATTTAAAATAAATGCAAAATCTGATTAGAAAAAATTATTTTTAAACGCTGAAAAAATGAGAGAATTTTTCTCAACAAATTTATGGAGATGTGTAAGCGGATTTTGATAACGAATTTTTTCTTTTCAAAGTTTTGATATTTCTTATTAGTTGAAATAGTTGGTGTTGGGTGGGACAAAACGAAATGGCCAAAACGAAACGGGACAAAATGTGACGGGTGAAAACGGATGGAGGAGAAGATAAAGTTAAAAGGAACGCCGGAGGGGCCGCTTTAAGTTATTGCCCTTGAATAAAAAATAAAAAAAAATGAAAATTTTAGCCTAATAAGTTTGAAAATAAATTTTGAGGGGAGATCGCTTCGAGACAAAAAAATTAATTTGAGAAACAAGCATACAAATCCATCGACAACAGTATAGCAGATAAACAGCACTTTTTTAGCACATTTTGGGGCTAAAAATTACTAACTTCTAAGCTATCAAATTTTACTCTCTGCTCACAAGAACCAAAAATAATGGATTTGAGGAACAAATACAAAAATTACATATAAGCAAAAAAATGAGTTTTGAACAAAAAATATATCCTTTTCAAAAGCCAAAAACCATTCGATTTTAATATAAATGTATGCTTAAATCATCTAGTTTTTACTCTTTGTCTTAAGCTTAATCTTAAAATTTATTATCTCAAATAATGGGCCAAGACAAAAATTTGAGGACTTGAAGAAAAGAAGAATTTTTCAAAAATCTCCTTCCAAATAACAAATTCTTATAACAAAATATGAGCTCAAATCCAAGTTTAAGCTAAAAATCTTAATAATAAAAGCTTCAAACTCTTTGTTTTTTTTGGAGAAATGTTTTTATTGGCTCAATTGTTTTTTACGACAAATTTTGTGGGGGTTTTAAAAAGAATGTTTTTGAACGTTTTGCGCAATCATTTTTCTCATTAAAAGCCTCTTGATCCACGGAATTACATCATAATATCTACATCATAAATTTTGGTTATAAATAAATGAATATGGGAAAATTCAATTTTAAAAAATTCTGGAATATGTTCAGAAATTATAACGCGAAAAGTTATGTGGCATGAGGAAATTTTATTTGGTCCAAAAATGCGGAAAAAATCAGCTAAATTATCTAAATTGTAACGTAATTTAGTCATTAAATATGTTCAAATTTGCTTGAATAAAGAAGTTATTAGTAAATGGGGCCAACATTTGAATGCAAAATAAGGCTGTAAAATGTAGGAATTCCACATTTTATTGGAATCTGAGAGAAATAGCAAGAATTCTGTCTCAAATATAAATATAAAAAACGTAAGAAATTGTACAAGCTGGAGATTCAATAGTACAAATGCAAGGATTTCGACTCATTTGCCCAGGCCAGGTTAAATTGCTAATTTCTGATACCAAATTTTTGGTGCCCCGAATTCTCACCAATTTCACTCATTTTAATGGCTCCAAAATTTCAGTAGTTTAAGGATATTTAAAGGATAATCCTAGGCCTTTACGTATGTCTCAAATATAGGAACATAGACTGGACATATTCTATAATACAAATCTAAACGGAACTCTTCTCTAAGGTACCAATTTTTCAGTGCCATTTCGGCCCAGAATTCCGTCAATTCATTTTAATTTTTAATGGGATCAATCATCCAAATTTCTTCAATCTTCAATTCAATTTTCCCTCTTCCGTCCAATTTCTCGCTTACTCATTCATCTTCATTAATCAATAAGTAAAATGTGTGAAGAAAATTTCTTTAGAAACACAAATACAAAAAAACCACCGCTAATTTACATACGGAGTTGTTTTTATCACCAAAAAATAAAGTTCAAACGAAATTTTATTGTTCATTTGCATTCGAAAATTATTTGTCAAGCAGTAAAAAAGTAAAAGAATAAAAAAAGTAAAAAGTAAAAAAGTGTGTGAAAATTGCTAAAATAGAAACAAAAAAAGTATAAAAAAATTTCTAATCGAACGGCCATTAAAAATAGGAAAATTTTTGAATATTTTTCAGCTGAATTACCAAACTTTTTTAAACAAAATTAATCGCTTTAAAGGTTAAAAAGAAATTATGTATGAGTTTAAAGTTAAGTTAAACTGTTTTACAATAAGCATTTGGCATATTTGGTCGTAGTATTCTAGAATTCTTCATTTTAAGTCTATTATCAATTTCATCTTCATTTAATCAGTGCTAAAAGATTTATTCTTGACTTCGAATCAATTAGAATATAAATTTATTTCAAATTCGAGAGTCATCTAGAAGTCACTAAGAGTCATGATGATTTCTAAAAAAGCCCTAACCGATTTCTTTAGTGAGTAGGAGTCCAGTGACAGCACTGCATCCAACAAAGGTCCTCTTATTAAGCTACTATTTTCTCATAAAAAAGAGGGTTGTACAGACTGGAGATTGACACTTCAAGATCTGTATCACGTGTTGTTATCCCGTTATGGGTCATATATTGACCGTTTATATTGTTTCCTGTCTTCTGCTAATTGTCTCCAATTAGGTCCTACAAGTTCTTTCATCAACTTCCGCTATCTTTCCGTTGATCGTTTGCACTCTTATGGCATCCAAAATGTCGCTCGAGTCGCCCATCCGTTGTCCTTCCTTCTAGCTACGCGTCCTGCCCAAAGAAATTTTCGTATTACGGCTGTCTCGTATGCGTCTGCGAATTGCGTCTTTTTTCTTATGTCTTCGCTTTTTATTTTGTCCATAATTCGTACTTTCCTTTCCATTGCTCTTAGCGTTGTCAGCTTGTGTTTCTCGCATTCCCTCATAGTTCACGTTTCTGATTCGTATATAAGTTTATCGGTGCCACCGTTGGAGATTCAATAGTACAAATATAAGGATATCAAAGTTAAATTCCAAATTTCTGATACCATATTTTCGGTGCGATTTCGGCCCAAATTCCCGCCAATTTCATTCATTTTAATAGCTCCGAAATTCCTTTACTATACCTGACAAAATCCATTTTTGGGCAGAAATTTTCATTCTTTTTTTCTTTATTATCCCGAAAAATTTCGAGTTTTCTTCGCTTTTCATATCAGCTTTTCTCTTGAATTTTCAATTTTTCTCTTTGCAAGCATTAAATCATTTTCTTTTTTCTTTTTTCTCTTTCTAATATTATCATTTTCGCTTTTGCTTTTGCTATTCTCCCCCAAAAAAGATTCCAAATTGAACATCCAAATTTCTATAAAAATCGCTTTGCATAAAAAGGAAAATTCTTTCAATTATAAAAGTTCACTTTTCTCATTTTCTAATAATACACAATTAATATGTCTATGGCATGTGTATTGCATATTTGTGTGTTCATTTTCATTTCATTTTCTCTCTCATCATTCACTTTTACTACGTACATTAAAAGTATTTTGCTAATATTTTTGTTCCCGCAAAATTAACCACAAAATGATGTGCAACACGCAAAAATTACAATTTTCTTGTCTAATTTAACTTCATTTCATCAAAAAAAATTATGCTTCTGATGATCATAATAAAGCTGATGATGAAGATGATGTTGATGATGATGATTTTGTTAATGGAGCCCATTAAAATTATAATGCGTGCAGTTTTATCGCCCGGTCCACACACAACGAAGACAAAACAAGTAAAAATGTTATTGAGAAAGAGAAAAATCGGAAAGAAATAATGGAGAAATTATTATAGAAAAATTACAAATCGAAAATATTACAAAAACTTTTTTATAACTTTATCAGAAAATTTTTCGGGAATTTAATTTTTTTGCAAAGCCTTAAAAAACACGTGGAAGAAAAATTCTAGGTAAAAATATTCAAAACTATTTAATGGAAATATGTACTTTGCTTTAACGAAAATTATTTTGGAATGTGTACGTGTGAATTATTTTCCTCCAACAAAATTTAAAAAAATTATAGCGAGAAAAGATTGAATATTGCGAAAAAAGAAAAAATGGTAAAAAAAATTATAAAATTTAAATTATTTGTGTCCAAAAGTTTAAAAGAAAATAACAGTTTTTGAGGAGTTAAACCCATAAATAGCGAAATATTATATGGCTCACGTGTTTGCTTCATTTACATAGGGCAATTTAATTATTTTTTAGAAATTTTATTGAAGAGGAGATTCCGTAGGATTAGAAAGTAGAGAGGACTGAAGATATATAGTTCGCAGTACTGGATCTTTAATGTACTCTAACTTCTTAAATGACTCCGGATGGGTGAGTCGTTTAGAAGTCATATGATGACTTTTAGTGATTCCAGAATGACTTCAAATGATTCACAAATTTGAAATAAAGAAAAAAACCATTTTACATTCTAATTGGCTCGGAATCAAGTCGTTGAACTCAAACACAGTTCAAAAGATTTCAAATTTCAAAATTGCTGCAAACTACAAATACTCAGAACTTTTTCAAACAACTTAAAATATCGTTAATGGGTCAAGAAATAATAAATCGCCATAAGATTATTAAAAATTTGTAGCATTTGGAAAAATTACGAAAAAAGTAGATAACAAATTTAAAATTTAAAATTTTTTCTAGCGTATTGTCAATTTTGCACAAAAATTTTTTCAAAAAAAAAAATTTCTAAAATTGGAAATATTTTTTTGAAAATGTCGACGCATTTAATAGACAATTTAATAGACACGAAGCATCCAAAATATAATTTCAATCTACAATAAAAGTGACAAAGGCCAAGTAAAGGCTCGCGCTTCCTTATTATGCAACATAACATCGCGTTAACAGAATCCTCCTCCGCGTCAAATGATGTCGACGTGGCGGCGATGTTCGACGTGATTGACGACGAAGCGTTCGAGCGGGTGCTAGCCAGTGGTATGGATTTGCGCGAGTGTACTGCTCAGTTGGATCGAGACTTGCGTGAGGCGCAAACGCACGCTGTGCACGACTGCATTGCCGAAGTCGATCGACTCGCAGATCTACACGAACAAATCAACGCCTGCGATAGTGTACTTGAGGTTTACATCTCAACCCGATAAATTTTAACATAACATTACTGGATTTGTTTCTCACAAAAGAAATATATAAGTAAATTTTCTCTAGAATCTCGAAAACATGCTCGGAGGATTTCTTGCCGATTTGGGTCTGAACAGCGTAGATATGAAGCGGCTTAAAGAGCAATCTGTTGTAATCAACCAACAACTGCACAACCGCCAGAAGGTCCGCGGTGAACTGAGCCAATTCGTCGACGATATGGTCGTACCGCACACGATGATAAAGTCCAATGAACTAACCAACCACATGCTCATCCAAATTATTATCATTTTAGAATCATCACTGAGCGCGACGTAAACGACCCCGAATTTTTGGAGCAACTCCACGAGCTACAGCATAAATTGCAATTTCTCAAAACACAGGAGTTCAAAGACGCGAAAGCCGTCGGCGATGTACAAGACGTTGTTGAGAGTCTCAAATTTAAGGTGGCGAAATTCATTCAAATCCTTTAAATTCCAGTTCCATTACTTTGTAATTCAATCGATAAAGTGGCGCATTCTTGTGGCGGGATTTCAATTGGCTCTAACTTTTTTACTTTTTAATTAAATTATAAAATTTTTTTTGCATTTGATTCCCAAAACATTTTGTTTAATACCAAAACTTGTCGATATAGGTTTTGATTTACAAAATTATTTAAACTTTTTTGCCACTTTTTCAAAAAACAAGACATTTTCGTTAAAGTAAGTGGCATATGTTTTTGTTATAACTTTTTTACTTTTTAAGCAAATTGTAAAATTCTTTTTGCATTCAATTCTCAAGATTTTGCCATTCTATTTGACACCAAATTGTCGATATTGGTTTCGAATTACGAATTTACTAATCATTTAAACTTTTTGTTACCATTTTTTTTAAAAAACAAGACATTTTCATTAAAGTGGGTTGCATAGAGTTCAACTCATCTTAGGCTATTTTGGACTATTTTTACTTTTTAGTTGAAAATTATGGTAAAATTCGTTCTGGAAAACATTATTTAAGTTATTAAATAAAAAATTAGCAAAAATCTCAATTTAAAAAATTGCGTCAATTTAATGTCAATTTTACTCTTTTTTCACATTTAAAACGTGGCAAAAAAGTTTAAATGATTAGTAAATTCGTAATTCGAAATTAATATCGACAAGTTTATAATTTGGTTAAAAAGTAAAAAAGTTGGAGCCAATTGAAATCCCGCCACAAAAATGCGCCACCCTGTATATTATTTTAAGGTCATGGAGAAAATTCGCGAATGGCTTCTAATGAAAATTTCTCTCTTCAAAAAGCCATTAACCAATTATCAGATTCCTCAAAATGCGCTGCTGAAGAATCGATTCTTCTATGAATTCCTGCTGGCAAATGACCGGCAAGCGGCTAGAGAGGTTTCATTAAATAAATTTGCTCTCTTATTTCACGAACATTTTCCCTTCAGATCAAAGACGACTATGTGGACTCGATTGGCAAAATGTTCTTTTCTTATTTTAAGGCCTACTGCTCAAGACTCTTTAAACTGCAGGTATTAAGTGAAATTATCAATTTCACTTGTTTTTGACCCATTTTGAAGCTCAAGCACATATGATCCTATTAATTTCTTACAATTTTCGTCTAGATGACGGACTCGGCCTCCAAGGAGGATGTGCTGGGTGCCGACGATTGCAATTTCAAATCAACCTATGCCGCGGCGTTGCCAAGTCTCTTTCAATCCAAACATCAAGTAATTTGAAGCTAAAGCTAAAAGATGAGCTTTTTTGTCTTGAGATAGCACAAAAGGCACTATTTCTACTAATTTTTGGATCATAATTCACAAAATTTTTAAAGACGCGAAGTCGTGCAACGGTTTTCTCATTGGGACAGCGTCAAACGCTACTATCTGATGGACTCACTTCTGCGCTGATCGTACCGCACGCCTCTCAGCAAGCCAATGAGACGGTAATTAGCTGTTTACGATAGAATATGCACTCCAAATTTCTAATTTAACGTTTCCTTTGCCACCGACTAATTACTTTAGTTTTCTGTTGCAGTATCAATTCGAATCGCTGTTTCGCAGCGTGCAATACGCCCTAATGGATCACTGCAGTCATGAGTTCCTTTTTCTCTCCGACTTTTTCATGGTTGATGGCCAACAAGCAGTGGATCTTTTTACGGAAGTCATGGGCCGTTCGATTTCGCATTTATTGGTAGATAAATTGATAACTTGAACACTATTATTTTCCTCCAATAAATTTTCTTGTTTTTCAGAAGGCTTTGGAGGAGAAAATCAACGTAAATTACGATGCGATTTCGCTATTTCTTTGCATTTGCCTTTGCACGAAATTCAATGAGTTAATGAAGGAACGAAGCGTTGTGTCCATTGACGGGTACGGCTTTTGATGATAGGCTAAATTCACCGGATTTTGGCCTATTTCCAATGCTGAAGAGGATCACTATTATATCTTGCCTTTCTCCTCAATATCTCGTTTTTTTAGCTATTGGGAGTGCCTGACTCGATTGTTATGGACGCGCTTTGAGGCGATTATGAGCTCGCACAACGACAGCGTACGGCACTTTGACGCGTCGCGTCGCTCGCAAGTGCCCGTCGACACTCGTCCGCATTATGTACTCACTCTTAATTCTATGTTCAATCTTACGGATTGGGAAGAATTTTCAGATTGTTAGACGCTACGCGGAATTCACGTATGCGTTTCTGGTCTGCAGCAGTCTCTCCTGTAAGAAAATCGATCCTCGATTGCAGGTTAGTGAAGAAATTTTCGCGAATCCATTTACACACAAAATTTGGCCTACGAATGACTAGGCTTAAGTTGAAATTGTTGTATTAAAATCATTGTCTTTAGACGATTTTAACCCGTCAACAGGCCGAAATGGAGGGCCTAATTAATCGGCTGACCGCTCACCAATTTCGCACCAAAAAGGAGCGTCTCGTCTTCCAGATCAACAACTACGATCTCATTCTCACCGTGTTGGACGTGAGTGAAGTCTCATCGAATAAATCCATAATCCTTAAATTATTTATGTCGATATAATTTCAGGAAAAAGTGGCACGTGATTCAAAGGAGAGGTCGAGTTTCTGGGAGCTGCAACAGACCAAAATTAAGGCGTACGTCGAGGAAATTCTCGCGCCACATTTCACCGCTCTAATTCAATTCATCAACGAGTGCGAGCCGCTCATTCAACAGAATCACACACAGCTGTTAACGCGTTATAGTGGTAAGTCTCCATACATATTTCAGATCAGTCCGACAATTCCTAATCATTATCATGTAAATAAATCATAGCTGAATTCTTATAGGGCAAGTCACGCAAATCGTACGGCTTTTCAACGCTGGCTGGAAGCGCTCCATTGAAGCCATAAATAAGGAAATTATTCAATCCTTTACGAATTATCGAAATGGCACGAATATTCTTCAGGTGAGAGGCGAATTTCGTTATTTACATAGCCATTTTCACATAAAATAGAATTCTAGTTGAAAACAATCGAATTTTTTTTTGTCTTCGTTTAGATGGCCTTCACACAGTTCATCGACTATTATCAGCGGCTGAGTCGGGTGCTCTCACACGAGGCATTTCAACGCCTTCGCGAAGAGCAAGAACTCGCCAATTATCAGCACATTATCGTCGAGTTGCGAAAATATAAACCGGTCTTTTGAGAGCGTAAGGCACACACACAGCCAAAATTCTTCTTAAACCATTCCGTGTTATTCATTCATATATTAATATTGGAGAACAGCGAAAATTGGCATAATAATTATTCACTTTACACAAAAATATGTTCCATTAAAATTACTCATATAAAGTCATAAATACGTTGTGAGTTGTAATATATTGTGAAATTGTAATTTTTATTTATTTCAATCTTTGGCTAAATTTACTTATACGGTATTTCAACAGATCGGTACAAAAAGTATGCCATTCGATTTCCCATGGTCCAAAACGATCGGGACTGGAAGTTATCCGTCGCTCGTACCTGGGTCCCGAGTTATGGGACTCCAAAATATCGAAAATTTGCTATTTTTACAATTTTTCTTGGAAAAAGTATTTTATTTTTTGTCAAATAGAATTTGTCATGACACGATTTACATGAATACTGTATGTTTATGTTTCTTGACCGATTTCTTGCTTCTTCTTTGGTTTTATCCGAAGGAACTTGCTTACGGCTTAGGCAAACAGAAATTTTCATGTTGGGGATGGTGGACGGATTTTTTTGGAGCTCCATAACTCGAAATCAAGGTTCGAGCTAATTTTTTCAGTTCCGACCTTTTCGGACCATGGGGAATCGAATGGCATACTTTTTGTACCGATCTGTTGAAATACCATTTAAGTAGATTGCTCATAATCTTTTTTTCTTTCATTTTTAAAAGCTCTTTTTCAAACTTTTAAAAAATAATGGTATAATAAATTATAATTTATAACGTAAAACGAAGTGGGAATAAAGCTAGGCAGAATTGAAGTAAATTTTCAAGTCAATCAAACGGCTCCTCACATTATAAGAGAATTCGTATGTTTTATTGAGCATTTAACGGTTGATTCATTAGTGCGCGGAAGCCACCATTGCTAAAGAGAAATGGATACAATGGCGTGTTGTAATCGTATGTCAAATAATGACGCAGAAATGATTATATTTAGAGTCGAAATACAATAATTTCAGATTATACGAAATGGTATGCACACTGGCCCGACTGGATCCTGATTGTATTATATTTGAATAAAAGAAAAAGCAACTAACCGAAGCGCCTCGCAAACGCGATTGAGATGAACGCGATTCTCGGAGGGAATGTTGAGGCATTTCTTCTCCAACATATACGCGAAGCCCTCCGCGTAATCGTAGCCGCACGCGGCCGCATAGAGCGAAACGCGTTGAATTTCCTATAAATATGAAAACAAGAAGAATTATATTTACTATTTGAGATTAAATTGAATTTGAAAAGTTGAGAAAGAAGAATGAGAAAATAAACTTGATAGAATTGATCGATTCGATCAGTTCGCTTAAGATGTCGACTAATTTTAGAAATGTCCGACTGGACACCGTGCGAATCCGTCCAATACGAGCGGACCGTACTCGGCATATAGCTTATGTCGTTTAGCTCGGTTTTCGCTGAAAAATAACGCTTAATTATTTAAAAGAATGATTTTTTTTTCAAAATTACGTTTTTCCATAGCGCCGACTGGACCCAATTGTACTCCGGAAACTTTCGCCGTTTCAGATCCACTAACGAAGCAAAAATTGTTGGACGCAAAAAACTGCAAACTCAACTTAAATGGATCCGTGGAGGCACTCCTAAAACAATTCGAAATTAAAATCCTGTTTGTTTATAAGAAAAATTTAAAGAATTGTGCTATTCAAAAGTCAGAAAATTCATCGCAATTTACCTCATTCCTCGGAGAAAGCACTGTTCGCCATTGGGGTGTTGAAAAATTGCGAGTTGAGTTTCAGCGCCGAGTGCCTGGGCGATGATGTGAAAAAGCGACGAATTTTCATTATTAGGTGGGGAAGACTCTGAACAAATAACAATTCAAAATTGAAATTAGGTTTTTACCAAATAAAAAAAATTATTTTTAAAAAGCCGGTCCGGTGTGTTTTCATAAAAAACTTGTATCTTGGGTCCTTTTCCCGCCGGGACGGTTGGCTTTCCTTTTTTTATTTTTTATTTTTTTTTTATTTTTAATTTTTTTTTTCAAATTTTATAATCATTATTATTTTTTGCTAGCTCGCGGACGGTCGTATAAATTTCTCTCTCTGGCGCTCTTCACTTCAAATTCGAATATGCTTCTTTCTACTCTTCACTTCATTCTCCACTTCAAATTAAGGTCAAATTTATTGTTTATTTTATTTAATAATTAGATTAAGTTAGGTGACCCCCCATTTTTAGTATCTCTCACCAAAGGGCACTTTTTTGGGGTTTTTCGATTTTTGGTAGGGCAAAATTCTCCCCTGTTTTTTATGATAAAACACATCGCAGGCGCGGGTGTTTCCTTCTCGTGCAGTACGCAGTGTAGCTTCGGCGACTCGGTAAGTCGTGCCACGCCGCGTCGGGCAGAGCCGGTCCGGTGTGTTTTCATAAAAAACTTGTATCTTGGGTCCTTTTCCCGCCGGGACGGTTGGCTTTCCTTTTTTATTTTTTTTTATTTTAATTTTTTTTTCAAATTTTATAATCATTATTATTTTTTACTAGCTCTGCGACGGTCGTATAAATTTCTCTCTGGCGCTCTTCACTTCAAATTCGAATATGCTTCTTTCTACTCTTCACTTCATTCTCCACTTCAAATTAAGGTCAAATTTATTGTTTATTTTATTTAATAATTAGATTAGTTAGGTGACCCCCATTTTTAGTCTCTCTCACCAAAGGCACTTTTTGGGTTTTTCGATTTTGGTGGGACAAAATTTCCTGTTTTTTATGATAAAACACATCGCAGGCGCGGTGTTTCTCTCGTGCAGTACGCAGTGTAGCTTCGGCGACTCGGTAAGTCGTCCACGCCGCGTCGGGCAGAGCCGGTCCGGTGTGTTTTCATAAAAAACTTGTATCTTGGGTCCTTTCCGCCGGGACGGTTGGCTTTCCTTTTTATTTTTTTTTTTTTTAATTTTTTTTTTTTCAAATTTTATAATCATTATTATTTTTTACTAGCTGCGGACGGTCGTATAAATTTCTCTCTGGCGCTCTTCACTTCAAATTCGAATATGCTTCTTTCTACTCTTCACTTCATTCTCCACTTCAAATTAAGGTCAAATTTATTGTTTATTTTATTTAATAATTAGATTAAGTTAGGTGACCCCCCATTTTTAGTTCTCTCACCAAAGGGCACTTTTTGGGGTTTTTCGATTTTTGGTGGGACAAAATTCTCCCTGTTTTTTATGATAAAACACATCGCAGGCGCGGGTGTTTCTTCTCGTGCAGTACGCAGTGTAGCTTCGGCGACTCGGTAAGTCGTGCCACGCCGCGTCGGGCAGAGCCGGTCCGGTGTGTTTTCATAAAAAACTTGTATCTTGGGTCCCTTTTCCGCCGGGACGGTTGGCTTTCCTTTTTTATTTTTTTTTATTTTTAATTTTTTTTTTCAAATTTTATAATCATTATTATTTTTTACTAGCTCGCGGACGGTCGTATAAATTTTCTCTGGCGCTCTTCACTTCAAATTCGAATATGCTTCTTTCTACTCTTCACTTCATTCTCCACTTCAAATTAAGGTCAAATTTATTGTTTATTTTATTTAATAATTAGATTAAGTTAGGTGACCCCCATTTTTAGTCTCTCTCACCAAAGGGCACTTTTTTGGGGTTTTTCGATTTTTGGTGGGACAAAATTCTCCCTGTTTTTTATGATAAAACACATCGCAGGCGCGGGTGTTTCCTCTCGTGCAGTACGCAGTGTAGCTTCGGCGACTCGGTAAGTCGTGCCACGCCGCGTCGGGCAGAGCCGGTCCGGTGTGTTTTCATAAAAAACTTGTATCTTGGGTCCTTTTCCGCCGGGACGGTTGGCTTTCCTTTTTTTTTTTTTATTTTTAATTTTTTTTTTCAAATTTTATAATCATTATTATTTTTTACTAGCTCGCGGACGGTCGTATAAATTCTCTCTCTGGCGCTCTTCACTTCAAATTCGAATATGCTTCTTTCTACTCTTCACTTCATTCTCCACTTCAAATTAAGGTCAAATTTATTGTTTATTTTATTTAATAATTAGATTAAGTTAGGTGACCCCCATTTTTAGTCTCTCTCACCAAAGGGCACTTTTTTGGGGTTTTCGATTTTGTGGACAAAATTCTCCCTGTTTTTTATGATAAAACACATCGCAGGCGCGGGTTTTCTCGTGCAGTACGCAGTGTAGCTTCGGCGACTCGGTAAGTCGTGCCACGCCGCGTCGGGCAGAGCGGTCCGGTGTGTTTTCATAAAAAACTTGTATCTTGGGTCCTTTTCCCGCCGGGACGGTTGGCTTTCCTTTTTTTTTTTTTTTTTTATTTAATTTTTTTTTTCAAATTTTATAATCATTATTATTTTTTACTAGCTCGCGGACGGTCGTATAAATTTCTCTCTGGCGCTCTTCACTTCAAATTCGAATATGCTTTTCACTCTTCACTTCATTCTCCACTTCAAATTAAGGTCAAATTTATTGTTTATTTTATTTAATAATTAGATTAAGTTAGGTGACCCCCATTTTAGTCTCTCTCACCAAAGGGCACTTTTTGGGGTTTTTCGATTTTTGGTGGGACAAAATTCTCCCTGTTTTTTATGATAAAACACATCGCAGGCGCGGGTGTTTCCTTCTCGTGCAGTACGCAGTGTAGCTTCGGCGACTCGGTAAGTCGTGCCACGCCGGTCGGGCAGAGCGGTCCGGTGTGTTTTCATAAAAACTTGTATCTTGGGTCCTTTTCCGCCGGGACGGTTGGCTTTCCTTTTTTTATTTTTTTTATTTTTAATTTTTTTTTTCAAATTTTTTAATCATTATTATTTTTTACTAGCTCGCGGACGGTCGTATAAATTTCTCTCTGGCGCTCTTCACTTCAAATTCGAATATGCTTCTTTCTACTCTTCACTTCATTCTCCACTTCAAATTAAGGTCAAATTTATTGTTTATTTTATTTAATAATTAGATTAAGTTAGGTGACCCCCATTTTTAGTCTCTCTCACCAAAGGGCACTTTTTTGGGGTTTTTCGATTTTTGGTGGACAAAATTCTCCCTGTTTTTTATGATAAAACACATCGCAGGCGCGGTGTTTTCTCGTGCAGTACGCAGTGTAGCTTCGGCGACTCGGTAAGTCGTGCCACGCCGCGTCGGGCAGAGCCGGTCCGGTGTGTTTTCATAAAACTTGTATCTTGGGTCCTTTTCCCGCCGGGACGGTTGGCTTTCCTTTTTTTTTTTTTTTTTTTTATTTTTTTTTTCAAATTTTATAATCATTATTTTTTTTACTAGCTCGCGGACGGTCGTATAAATTTCTCTCTCTGGCGCTCTTCACTTCAAATTCGAATATGCTTCTTTCTACTCTTCACTTCATTCTCCACTTCAAATTAAGGTCAAATTTATTGTTTATTTTATTTAATAATTAGATTAAGTTAGGTGACCCCCATTTTTAGTTCTCTCACCAAAGGGCACTTTTTTGGGGTTTTCGATTTTTGGTGGACAAAATTCTCCCTGTTTTTTATGATAAAACACATCGCAGGCGCGGGTGTTTCCTTCTCGTGCAGTACGCAGTGTGCTTCGGCGACTCGGTAAGTCGTGCCACGCCGCGTCGGGCAGAGCCGGTCCGGTGTGTTTTCATAAAAAACTTGTATCTTGGGTCCTTTTCCCGCCGGGACGGTTGGCTTTCCTTTTTTTTTTTTTTTTTATTTTTAATTTTTTTTTTTCAAATTTTATAATCATTATTATTTTTTACTAGCTCGCGGACGGTCGTATAAATTTCTCTCTCTGGCGCTCTTCACTTCAAATTCGAATATGCTTCTTTCTACTCTTCACTTCATTCTCCACTTCAAATTAAGGTCAAATTTATTGTTTATTTTATTTAATAATTAGATTAGGTTAGGTGACCCCTCATTTTTAGTCTCTCTCACCAAAGGGCACTTTTTTGGGGTTTTTCGATTTTTGGTGGGACAAAATTCTCCCTGTTTTTTATGATAAAACCATCGCAGGCGCGGTGTTTCCTTCTCGTGCAGTACGCAGTGTAGCTTCGGCGACTCGGTAAGTCGTGCCACGCCGCGTCGGGCAGAGCCGGTCCGGTGTGTTTTCATAAAAAACTTGTATCTTGGTCCTTTTCCGCCGGGACGTTGGCTTTCCTTTTTTATTTTTTTTATTTTTAATTTTTTTTTCAAATTTTTTAATCATTATTATTTTTACTAGCTCGCGGACGGTCGTATAAATTTCTCTCTGGCGCTCTTCACTTCAAATTCGAATATGCTTCTTTCTACTCTTCTTCATTCTCCACTTCAAATTAAGGTCAAATTTATTGTTTATTTTATTTAATAATTAGATTAAGTTAGGTGACCCCATTTTTAGTCTCTCTCACCAAAGGGCACTTTTTTGGGGTTTTTCGATTTTTGGTGGGACAAAATTCTCCCTGTTTTTATGATAAAACACATCGCAGGCGCGGGTGTTCCTTCTCGTGCAGTACGCAGTTAGCTTGGCGACTCGGTAAGTCGTGCCACGCCGCGTCGGGCAGAGCCGGTCCGGTGTGTTTTCATAAAAACTTGTATCTTGGGTCCTTTCCGCCGGGACGGTTGGCTTTCCTTTTTTATTTTTTTTTTTTTAATTTTTTTTTTCAAATTTTTTAATCATTATTATTTTTACTAGCTCGCGGACGTCGTATAAATTTCTCTCTGGCGCTCTTCACTTCAAATTCGAATATGCTTCTTTCTACTCTTCACTTCATTCTCCACTTCAAATTAGTCAAATTTATTGTTTATTTTATTTAATAATTAGATTAAGTTAGGTGACCCCCATTTTTAGTCTCTCTCACCAAAGGGCACTTTTTGGGGTTTTTCGATTTTGGTGGGACAAAATTCTCCCTGTTTTTTATGATAAAACACATCGCAGGCGCGGGTTTCCTTCTCGTGCAGTACGCAGTGTAGCTTCGGCGACTCGGTAAGTCGTGCCACGCCGCGTCGGGCAGAGCCGGTCCGGTGTGTTTTCATAAAAAACTTTATCTTGGGTCCTTTTCCGCCGGGACGGTTGGCTTTCCTTTTTTATTTTTTTATTTTTAATTTTTTTTTTCAAATTTTTTAATCATTATTATTTTTTACTAGCTCGCGGACGGTCGTATAAATTTTCTCTCTGGCGCTCTTCACTTCAAATTCGAATATGCTTCTTTCTACTCTTCACTTCATTCTCCACTTCAAATTAAGGTCAAATTTATTGTTTATTTTATTTAATAATTAGATTAAGTTAGGTGACCCCCATTTTTAGTCTCTCTCACCAAAGGGCACTTTTTTGGGGTTTTTCGATTTTTGTGGGACAAAATTCTCCCTGTTTTTTATGATAAAACACATCGCAGGCGCGGGTGTTTCCTTCTCGTGCAGTACGCAGTGTAGCTTCGGCGACTCGGTAAGTCGTGCCACGCCGCGTCGGGCAGAGCCGGTCCGGTGTGTTTTCATAAAAAACTTGTATCTTGGGTCCTTTTCCCGCCGGGACGGTTGGCTTTCCTTTTTTTATTTTTTTTTATTTTTAATTTTTTTTTTTCAAATTTTTTAATCATTATTATTTTTTACTAGCTCGCGGACGGTCGTATAAATTTCTCTCTCTGGCGCTCTTCACTTCAAATTCGAATATGCTTCTTTCTACTCTTCACTTCATTCTCCACTTCAAATTAAGGTCAAATTTATTGTTTATTTTATTTAATAATTAGATTAAGTTAGGTGACCCCCCATTTTTAGTCTCTCTCACCAAAGGGCACTTTTTTGGGGTTTTTCGATTTTTGGTGGGACAAAATTCTCCCCTGTTTTTTATGATAAAACACATCGCAGGCGCGGGTGTTTCCTTCTCGTGCAGTACGCAGTGTAGCTTCGGCGACTCGGTAAGTCGTGCCACGCCGCGTCGGGCAGAGCCGGTCCGGTGTGTTTTCATAAAAAACTTGTATCTTGGGTCCTTTTCCCGCCGGGACGGTTGGCTTTCCTTTTTTTATTTTTTTTTTATTTTTAATTTTTTTTTTTTCAAATTTTATAATCATTATTATTTTTTACTAGCTCGCGGACGGTCGTATAAATTTCTCTCTCTGGCGCTCTTCACTTCAAATTCGAATATGCTTCTTTCTACTCTTCACTTCATTCTCCACTTCAAATTAAGGTCAAATTTATTGTTTATTTTATTTAATAATTAGATTAAGTTAGGTGACCCCCATTTTTAGTCTCTCTCACCAAAGGGCACTTTTTTGGGGTTTTTCGATTTTTGGTGGACAAAATTCTCCCGTTTTTTATGATAAAACACATCGCAGGCGCGGTGTTTCCTTCTCGTGCAGTACGCAGTGTAGCTTCGGCGACTCGGTAAGTCGTGCCACGCCGCGTCGGGCAGAGCCGGTCCGGTGTGTTTTCATAAAAAACTTGTATCTTGGCTTCCTTTCCGCCGGGACGGTTGGCTTTCCTTTTTTTATTTTTTTTTATTTTTAATTTTTTTTTCAAATTTTTAATCATTATTATTTTTTACTAGCTCGCGGACGGTCGTATAAATTTCTCTCTCTGGCGCTCTTCACTTCAAATTCGAATATGCTTCTTTCTACTCTTCACTTCATTCTCCACTTCAAATTAAGGTCAAATTTATTGTTTATTTTATTTAATAATTAGATTAAGTTAGGTGACCCCCCATTTTTAGTCTCTCTCACCAAAGGGCACTTTTTGGGGTTTTTCGATTTTGGTGGGACAAAATTCTCACCTGTTTTTATGATAAAACACATCGCAGGCGCGGTGTTTCCTTCTCGTGCAGTACGCAGTGTAGCTTCGGCGACTCGGTAAGTCGTGCCACGCCGCGTCGGGCAGAGCCGGTCCGTGTGTTTTCAAAAAACTTGTATCTTGGGTCCTTTTCCGCCGGGACGTTGGCTTTCCTTTTTTTTTTTTTTATTTTTAATTTTTTTTTTCAAATTTTTAATCATTATTATTTTTTACTAGCTCGCGGACGGTCGTATAAATTTCTCTCTCTGGCGCTCTTCACTTCAAATTCGAATATGCTTCTTTCTACTCTTCACTTCATTCTCCACTTCAAATTAGGTCAAATTTATTGTTTATTTTATTTAATAATTAGATTAAGTTAGGTGACCTCCATTTTTAGTCTCTCACCAAAAGGATCTTTTTGGGGTTTTTCGATTTTTGGTGGGACAAAATTCTCCCTGTTTTTATGATAAAACACATCGCAGGCGCGGGTGTTTCCTTCTCGTGCAGTACGCAGTGTAGCTTCGGCGACTCGGTAAGTCGTGCCACGCCGCGTCGGGCAGAGCCGGTCCGGTGTGTTTTCATAAAAAACTTGTATCTTGGGTCCTTTTCCCGCCGGGACGTTGAGCTTTCCTTTTTTATTTTTTTTATTTTTAATTTTTTTCAAATTTTATAATCATTATTTTTTTTACTAGCTCGCGGACGGTCGTATAAATTTCTCTCTCGGCGCTCTTCACTTCAAATTCGAATATGCTTCTTTCTACTCTTCACTTCATTCTCCACTTCAAATTAAGGTCAAATTTATTGTTTATTTTATTTAATAATTAGATTAAGTTAGTGACCCCCATTTTTAGTCTCTCACCAAAGGGCACTTTTGGGTTTTTCGATTTTGGTGGGACAAAATCTCCCTGTTTTTTATGATAAAACACATCGCAGCGCGGGTGTTTCCTTCTCGTGCAGTACGCAGTGTAGCTTCGGCGACTCGGTAAGTCGTCCACGCCGCGTCGGGCAGAGCCGGTCCGGTGTGTTTTCATAAAAAACTTGTATCTTGGGTCCTTTTCCGCCGGGACGGTTGGCTTTCCTTTTTTTATTTTTTTTATTTTTATTATTTTTTTTTTCAAATTTTATAATCATTATTTTTTTACTAGCTCGCGGACGGTCGTATAAATTTCTCCTCTGGCGCTCTTCACTTCAAATTCGAATATGCTTCTTTCTACTCTTCACTTCATTCTCCACTTCAAATTAAGGTCAAATTTATTGTTTATTTTATTTAATAATTAGATTAGTTAGGTGACCCCCATTTTTAGTCTCTCTCACCAAAGGGCACTTTTTTGGGGTTTTTCGATTTTGGTGGGACAAAATTCTCCCTGTTTTTTATGATAAAACACATCGCAGGCGCGGTGTTTCCTTCTCGTGCAGTACGCAGTGTAGCTTCGGCGACTCGGTAAGTCGTGCCACGCCGCGTCGGGCAGAGCCGGTCCGGTGTGTTTTCATAAAAAACTTGTATCTTGGGTCCTTTTCCCGCCGGGACGGTTGGCTTTCCTTTTTTTATTTTTTTTTTTATTTTTAATTTTTTTTTCAAATTTTATAATCATTATTATTTTTACTAGCTCGCGGACGGTCGTATAAATTTCTCTCTGGCGCTCTTCACTTCAAATTCGAATATGCTTCTTTCTACTCTTCACTTCATTCTCCACTTCAAATTAAGGTCAAATTTATTGTTTATTTTATTTAATAATTAGATTAAGTTAGGTGACCCCCATTTTTAGTCTCCTCACCAAAGGGCATCTTTTTGGGGTTTTTCGATTTTGGTGGGACAAAATTTCCCTGTTTTTTATGATAAAACACATCGCAGGCGCGGGTGTTTCCTTCTCGTGCAGTACGCAGTGTAGCTTCGGCGACTCGGTAAGTCGTGCCACGCCGCGTCGGGCAGAGCCGGTCCGGTGTGTTTTCATAAAAAACTTGTATCTTGGGTCCTTTTCCGCCGGGACGTTGGCTTTCCTTTTTTTATTTTTTTTTATTTTTAATTTTTTTTTTTCAAATTTTATAATCATTATTATTTTTACTAGCTCGCGGACGGTCGTATAAATTTCTCTCTCGGCGCTCTTCACTTCAAATTTCGAATATGCTTCTTTCTACTCTTCACTTCATTCTCCACTTCAAATTAAGGTCAAATTTATTGTTTATTTTATTTAATAATTAGATTAAGTTAGGTGACCCCCCATTTTTAGTCTCTCTCACCAAAGGGCACTTTTTTGGGGTTTTTCGATTTTTGGTGGGACAAAATTCTCCCCTGTTTTTTATGATAAAACACATCGCAGGCGCGGGTGTTTCCTTCTCGTGCAGTACGCAGTGTAGCTTCGGCGACTCGGTAAGTCGTGCCACGCCGCGTCGGGCAGAGCCGGTCCGGTGTGTTTTCATAAAAAACTTGTATCTTGGGTCCTTTTCCCGCCGGGACGGTTGGCTTTCCTTTTTTTATTTTTTTTTATTTTTAATTTTTTTTTTTCAAATTTTATAATCATTATTATTTTTTACTAGCTCGCGGACGGTCGTATAAATTTCTCTCTCTGGCGCTCTTCACTTCAAATTCGAATATGCTTCTTTCTACTCTTCACTTCATTCTCCACTTCAAATTAAGGTCAAATTTATTGTTTATTTTATTTAATAATTAGATTAAGTTAGTGACCCCCATTTTTAGTTCTCTACCAAAGGGCAGTCTTTTGGGGTTTTTCGATTTTTGGTGGGACAAAATTCTCCCCTGTTTTTTATGATAAAACACATCGCAGGCGCGGGTGTTTCCTTCTCGTGCAGTACGCAGTGTAGCTTCGGCGACTCGGTAAGTCGTGCCACGCCGCGTCGGGCAGAGCCGGTCCGGTGTGTTTTCATAAAAAACTTGTATCTTGGGTCCTTTTCCCGCCGGGACGGTTGGCTTTCCTTTTTTTCTTTTTTATTTTTTTTTATTTTTAATTTTTTTTTTCAAATTTTATAATCATTATTATTTTTTACTAGCTCGCGGACGGTCGTATAAATTTCTCTCTCTGGCGCTCTTCACTTCAAATTCGAATATGCTTCTTTCTACTCTTCACTTCATTCTCCACTTCAAATTAAGGTCAAATTTTTTTTATTTATTTAATAATTAGATTGTTGGTGACCCATTTAGTTCTCACCAGGGCATTTGGGGTTTTCATTTGAAAATTCCTGTTTTATGATAAAACACATCGCAGCGCGGTGTTTCCTTCTCGTGCAGTACGCAGTGTAGCTTCGGCGACTGTAGTCGTGGCGCGTGCAGAGGTCGGTGTGTTTTCAAAACTGTATCTTGGGTCCTTCCCGGACGTGCTTCCTTTTTTTTTTTTTTTTTTATTTTTTTAAATTTTTAATCATATTTTTTACTAGCCCGATGTATAAATTCTCTCTGCGCTCCTTCAATCGAATATGCTTCTTTCTACTCTTCACTCTTCTCCACTAAATTAAGGTCAAATTTATTGTTTATTTATTTAATAATTAGATTGTTTGACCCCATTTAGCTCCCACATTTTGGTTTCGATTGTGGGACAAATTCTTTTTATAACTCGCGGCGTGTTCTTCGCAGTACGCAGGTACCGCGACTCGGAATGTGCCGCGTCGGGCGCGGTCGGTGTGTTTTCATAAACTTTATCTTGGGTCCCGGGCGTTTTTTTTTATTTTTTTTTTTTTTTTTAAATTTTTAATCATTATTTTTACTCGGGATGATAAATTTTCTCTTGGCGCTCTCACTTCATTGATATCTTCTTCTACTCTTCCTTCATTTCCATTAAATTGGTCAATTTGTTTATTTTTTTAATAATTAGTTAGTTGGTGCCCATTTATCTCAAGGGATTTTGGTTTCGATTTGGGACAAAATTCCTTTTATATAAACACATCGCAGGCGGGTTCCTTCTCGTGCAGTACGCGTGTGCTTCGGACTCAGCACGCGGTGGGAGCCGTCCGTGGTTCAAAAAAACTTATTTGTTTTGCCATTTTTTTTTTTTTTTATTTTTTTTTTTCATTTAATTTATTTTTTATATCGAGTATAAATTTCCTTCGTTCATTCAATAATATTTTTCATTTCCTTTCATATTAATAAATTGTTTATTTTATTTAATAATTAGATAGTTAGACCCATTTATCTTCCCCCCCCCCCCCCCCCCCCCCCCCCCCCCCCTCCCCCCCCCCCCCCCCCCCCCCCCCCCCCCCCCCCCCCCCCCCCCCCCCCCCCCCCCCCCCCCCCCCCCCCCCCCCCCCCCCCCCCCCCCCCCCCCCCCCCCCCCCCCCCCCCCCCCCCCCCCCCCCCCCCCCCCCCCCCCCCCCCCCCCCCCCCCCCCCCCCCCCCCCCCCCCCCCCCCCCCCCCCCCCCCCCCCCCCCCCCCCCCCCCCCCCCCCCCCCCCCCCCCCCCCCCCCCCCCCCCCCCCCCCCCCCCTTTTTTTTTTTTTTTTTTTTTTTTTTTTTTTTTTTTTTTTTTTTTTTTTTTTTTTTTTTTTTTTTTTTTTTTTTTTTTTTTTTTTTTTTTTTTTTTTTTTTTTTTTTTTTTTTTTTTTTTTTTTTTTTTTTTTTTTTTTTTTTTTTTTTTTTTTTTTTTTTTTTTTTTTTTTTTTTTTTTTTTTTTTTTTTTTTTTTTTTTTTTTTTTTTTTTTTTTTTTTTTTTTTTTTTTTTTTTTTTTTTTTTTTTTTTTTTTTTTTTTTTTTTTTTTTTTTTTTTTTTTTTTTTTTTTTTTTTTTTTTTTTTTTTTTTTTTTTTTTTTTTTTTTTTTTTTTTTTTTTTTTTTTTTTTTTTTTTTTTTTTTTTTTTTTTTTTTTTTTTTTTTTTTTTTTTTTTTTTTTTTTTTTTTTTTTTTTTTTTTTTTTTTTTTTTTTTTTTTTTTTTTTTTTTTTTTTTTTTTTTTTTTTTTTTTTTTTTTTTTTTTTTTTTTTTTTTTTTTTTTTTTTTTTTTTTTTTTTTTTTTTTTTTTTTTTTTTTTTTTTTTTTTTTTTTTTTTTTTTTTTTTTTTTTTTTTTTTTTTTTTTTTTTTTTTTTTTTTTTTTTTTTTTTTTTTTTTTTTTTTTTTTTTTTTTTTTTTTTTTGGGTTTTTCGATTTTGGTGGACAAAATTCTCCCTGTTTTTATGATAAAACACATCGCAGGCGCGAGTGTTTCCTTCTCGTGCAGTACGCAGTGTAGCTTCGGCGACTCGGTAAGTCGTGCCACGCCGCGTCGGCAGACCGGTCCGGTGTGTTTTCATAAAAAACTTGATCTTGGGTCCTTTCCCGCCGGGCAGTGCATTTCCTTTTTTATTTTCTTTTATTTTTAATTTTTTTCAAATTTTATAATCATTATTTTTTTTACAGCTCGCGGACGGTCGTATAAATTTCTCTCTGGCGCTCTTCATTCAATTTGAATATGCTTCTTTCTCTTTCTTCATTTTCCATTCAAATTAAGGTCAAATTTATTGTTTATTTTATTAATAATTAGATTAGTTAGGTGCCCCCATTTTTAGTCTCTCACCAAAGGGCAGTCTTTTGGGGTTTTTCGATTTGGTGGGACAAAAATTCCCCCTGTTTTTTATGATAAAACACATCGCAGGCGCGGTGTTTCCTTCTCGTGCAGTACGCAGTGTAGCTTCGGCGACTCGTAAGTCGTGCCCGCCGCGGGCAGAGCCGGTCCGGTGTGTTTTCATAAAAACTTGTATCTTGGGTCCTTCCGCCGGGAGTTGCTTTTTTTTTTTTTTTTTTATTTTTATTTTTTTTCAAATTTTTAATCATTATATTTTTACTAGCTCCGGACGGTCGTATAAATTTTCTCTCTGGCCTCTTCACTTCAATTCGATATCTTCTTTCATCTTATTTTTATTTAATTAAGTAAATTATTGTTTATTTATTAATTTTAGTTAGGTCACCAGCATTTTTAGTTTTCACCGATTTTTGGTGGTTAAATTTTCGTTTTGATAAAAAATCCCACTGTGTTGTGATAAACACATCGGCAGTACGCAGTTTGCTTCGGCGACTCGTGTAGCTGGCGACCGGCGTCGGCCAGCCGGTCGGTGGTGGTTTTCATAAAAAACTTGTATCTTGGGTTTTTCCCGCCGGGACGGTTGGCTTTCCTTTTTTTATTTTTTTTTTTTTTTATTTTTAATTTTTTTCAAATTTTATAATAATTATTTTTACTAGCTCGCGGACGGTCGATAAATTTCTCTGCGCTCTTCACTTCAATTAATATGCTTCTTTCTACTCTTCACTTCATTCTCCATTCAAATTAAGGTCAAATTATATTAATGTTTATTTTATTTAATAATTAGATTAGGTTAGGTGACCCCCATTTTTAGTTCTCTCACCAAGGGCACTTTTTTGGGGTTTTTCGATTTTGGTGGGACAAAATTCTCCCTGTTTTTTATGATAAAACACATCGCAGGCGCGGGTGTTTCCTTCTCGTGCAGTACGCAGTGTAGCTTCGGCGACTCGGTAAGTCGTGCCACGCCGCGTCGGGCAGAGCCGGTCCGGTGTGTTTTCATAAAAAACTTGTATCTTGGGTCCTTTTATATTTGATTCCATTGGTGTGTTCCAATATATGGCCTAACGATTCACACACTACATTCCTATACATTATGTTTTTATTGATGTTTGCGATTAAGTTATTAGCCGCACGTGATAATGTTATGTTCAGACCTCAGATGACTAAATTATTGGCCGCGTATTTATCATTGAGTTATTGGCCCTGCAAAGTGACCCAACAATATTTTCATCTCATTGGTTTTGTAATCTTATTGAAAAACCACATCGTCAAAATGTGTTCAAAATTCTTCAAAATAATACTTTTTTGATTCAATTAAAAAATTATATTAGTACTTCAATGAAATGTGTGGCGGTAAGCTGCAAAATGACATCGTTTTCGCTTCGTTTGCGTTTCGCCAACGCGACGGCGGTCGCGTGCGCGGCGATTGCGTTATTTGCGCTCACTTCAAGTGCGTCAAACTGGTCCTTTGATTCGTCGCTGTCGTCGCTTTTGATGGCGACGACGTCGGCCGCCAAAAGGCCCGCCTCGACGGCGCATTCGCGGGAAATTTTCTAGAAAAAATTTGTCCTAAATTCGCTGAAAATAAATTAACAAAAAGGTTTTGAAAACATTTCTATCCATGAATTAGGAACACGGATAGCAGACACTAATTAGTGTTCTGATCTGAAATGAGGATGACTGAAAACAAAGGACTAAATAACCAATAACCAACCGTGAATTCGCTCATCAACGCCGCGGAACACGTAACGGCCGCCACACCGACGAAGTAAACGGCACAAGCCAAACGTAAATTCTTGTGGAGATTTATCTAAACAAAAGCCGAAAAATAGTTGGTTGATTGAAGAAATAAAACTGGAAGAGAAAAAAAGACCGAAATAAGGACTTAAAAAGTATTTCTGAAATCCAATTCATTTTTAATTATTTCAACTATGTATACAGGAGATAAATGAATAAATAATTTATTGGAAAAACAGGTACTATAGGCACACTAACGTAGTCATAATACAGCAATTCAATAATAACAATGATAATAAAGTAAATAATTTGGGAAGAAAGTGTTCAAAATATTCAATAAACTTTTTTAATTATTTGCACGCCTTAGTTAATTCATTTGTATTTTGCCGTCAAAATGTTGGCGCATCGAATTTTGCGGGCTATGGCATTTGAGGACTTTTCAATTTTGACTAACTTTTTAAGGACCATAATGCTAGCTTTAAAAAAATTAAATTATTTTTTCGATTCAGAATTTAATTCTCTATCCATTACTTTTTAAATCAAGTCGCTAAGTAATTTAAATACTCTAAGTTCGAAGAATTTTTGAATTTTAACTTGTCCTTCATTTCTGTTATAAACGAGGTTTAGCTCAAAATTTTTGAACTACAACTTGGGTCTGCTTTAATGAAGATATTCATTAAATTTTATGCTTAATCGACACAAAATAACAGAATGAAGTAAATAATTGAACACATATCTTCACAGCATTATTCGAAAATCGCTTTCTCGCCATAGGCCTGGTTTTTGGGAATTCCCGCTTTCACGAGTCGTTTAGAAAATAGTTCAGAATTATTACTGAGAATTATTTCTTCCGATATTTTATATTTTGTTTTGACAAAAAAATTGTGATTTTTAGCAGATTTCGCAATGATCTATTACTTATATTTTTCTGGAAGTAAATCCAGAGATCAAGATGTGTGAATAAGTCAGAATTTTATATACCATGATTAAATCGAGTAAAGTACGTCTACTTTTAAGGTCTTATAAATTACATATTTTAAGTCTTTCTTCATATTTAATTTTTTACTATTATAAAATTTAAAGTACTTTGAAATAAGAAGACGCCTCAACCACACAGACGAGTTCGTAGTTGGTTAACTTGCGCTGACGGGCCATAATCAAGTCGCAAAGAGCGGTGAAGTCGGGCGGAGATACGTCGATATTATCTGGCCTGTAATTAGAATGGATATACTAACAATTAGCCGACAATTACAAAACAATTTTCGGCTATATTCGCATCTAGGATGGCTTTAACTATAATATTTGATATCAGGAGGACATACTTTGAAAAGAGTTCCAAACTGTGGATTTCCTTAGCGGAGTTGATCTTCTCCTTAATGACTTTCGGATTGCCGTCCAAGCTCAACTAAAAAGAGTTTTGGAATTTCAATCACAAATAGATAGAGATGTATGATGTTTGGGATCAAATGAGATATAGGCCCACCAACGTGACGTGACACTCAATCTTGTCCAGCGCATCGACAAAGTTGCACAGAAAATCGAATGCGGTCGCGCTCGACTCCGATAAAAACATTCGAGGCGAACGATCGATCGCAAGGTAAATATTCATAGTTTAAAGCCAAACTTGGACAACAAAAATATGTGTAATTTGTCGATCACACGAGCTAATCCTTGATAAAAATTCTTATAATGAAGTAATTTCTTAAAAAAAAACAATTTTTCAGTCTCAAACAATTTTTATTCCACAAAAGTTCGTAATTTATCTTGTCTTATTCGCCCGTATCCCATAGTCATAAAACTTCGATGATATCACAATAACGCGCTCGTATAAGCCCGTATGGATTGGTCGTGAAATTAAACTTTAAAAGATTTGAAAAATTTCAGCCAATCAATGAGCCGAATCTTATTCGGCTCATTCATTGATTGACGATTCGAATCTAGGAGAGGTAGGAGAGCATTCATTTCCACTTTGCTATCCAATAATCTATAGAGTCATGAGTGACAATGAAAAATAGAATCGATAGAAAAACGTTGAAGAAAAATGGCACAAATCAATAAAAAAAAATCGAAAAAATTGTTTATTCGATGAACAAATGGCATAAAAAATAAGTTTTTTTCTAAAACTAATAATTTATTAAAATCATTATTAATTATGTATTAATTATGTAAACTCAATTATTTCTATTATTTGAAAATAAGTTATGAAATCATATAAAAATGGAAAAACATTTTTGAAGATCATCAACAAATAACAGGTAAAATAATGAGTACAGTCAAGCCTCGATCTAATGACACTTGGGCTCGGTCCCGACGAAAACCTAACGTGAAAATCTTCTTTCAATGACAGTTGTAAGTGATCCAAATCTTGATCCAATGACATCCATTGCGCTCAGCCAGCCATTTTTTTACCTTGGTGTCGTAAACTTGGGTTTACGAAATTTCTTTTTTAAATTCAAATTTTCTTTTCGCTCATCTTTTCTTGGCATTGCGTTCAAATTTTGCCACCAAATTTCTTTATATTCAATGTTTTTCGCTTGATCGGTCATTGTTTTCGTGTGTTATTGTTGAAAAAAAAGCTTTTTCGTCATCTTTTGCTCTTGGGAGTTGCGTAGGGTTATTGGAAACATTACCGATTTTATTGCTTTACAGTTTTTTTTTTTGCTTCCCTAGTCTTTTGGCGAGAATAAAGTGCATTGATCGACAGAAATTGAGACAGAAATTCCTCAGTGGTGCTAGCTAATTTCGAAAACCTTGATCTAATGACACCCTCGATCTAATGACACCTAGGCTCGGTCCCGACGAAAACCTAACGTGAAAATCTTCTTTCAATGACAGTTGTAAGGAATCCAAACCTAACGATCCAATGACACCCATTGCGCTCAGCCAGCCATTTTTTTACCTTGGTGTCGTAAACTTGGGTTTACGAAATTTCTTTTTTAAATTCAAATTTTCTTTTCGCTCATCTTTTCTTGGCATTATGTTCAAATTTTGCCACCAAATTTCTTTATATTCATTGTTTTTCGCTTGATCGGTTATTGTTTTCGTGTGTTATTGTTGAAGAAAAAAGCTTTTTCGTCATCTTTTGCTCTTGGGAGTTGCGTAGGGTTATTGGAAACATTACCGATTTTATTGCTTTACAGTTTTTTTTGCTTCCCTAGTCTTTTGGCGAGAATAAAGTGCATTGATCGACAGAAATTGAGACAGAAATTCCTCAGTAATGCTAGCTAATTTCGAAAACCTTGATCTAATGACACCCTCGATCTAATGATACCTAGGCTCGGTTCCTAGGTGTGTCATTAGATCGAGGTTTGACTGTATATGGAAAAAAGATCTGGATTAATCTATAAGAAATGTCGGGCAAACAAGAGGTCAATCGTTTGGGATAGCGGCGATTTAATTGCCCCGACTAATGAGCCCATAATGTCGTGGGTTCAGCAGAGTCTGCACCACGTCCGCCTCGAGCCGCTCTAACGCGCTCAGCACGTCGGCAATGTCGCTGAAAAATTTTACTCTCTTTTATCGTTACTTAAAATTCTTTTTTTCCACGAAGAACTAGTCTTCTATAAAAGGTCAGGAAGTGTACTTTTGGGTTTTGCCGGGCGGCGTTTTCAGCTCAATGTAGTACTTGACTTTGGGCTCGGTGCCACTGGCGCGAAGCGTCACAACGCTGCCGCCAGCCAGCGTGAATGTCAACATCTCCGAGCTGGTGCTCAACGGCAGGATCTACACGAGAGATCAATTGATTAGATAAAGAGTTGAATTTTTCATTTAAAAAAAATACCGACAAATTACCGCTTTATTGTCGGGCTGTGAGTTGTCGTAGCCTGAAAATATAAAAATGTATTTGAGGATAAAATTTTAAAAAAAAAGTCCCTCTATATCTACAAACCAGTGGTAAGGTCGCGTACAAACTGCACGGCGTATTCGCCGATCCTAGTCGGATAGCGACGATCGCGGCGTAGGTCCGCAAAGATTTGCTTCGTCACGTCGGCGTTGGGCACAATCCAATAGGAGCTGCGGACGAGGTGAAACCCGTAGCTGAAAAAAAGCCAAATCTTTTAGCAAGACACGATCGGCCAATTGTCCGGGAATCGACTAACAAGACATTTACCGCTCGTAGAGTCGAAACAGCTGATCACTGAGGCGCATGCCGTTTTCGCGCACGTGCAAATAGTTGGCGATTTCGGCAAAAATCGCCGCCGCGCTGACGCCGTCCTTGTCGAGCGTGTTGCCGGCCATGAAGCCGATGGACTCCTCCCAGGCGAGAATCACCGTCTTGCCGGCGGAACGCAGCTCATCCGCCTTATTGCCCATCCATTTGAAGCCGGTGAGTGTGGTCAGGTTGCGGAATCCTAGAGCATTCAAAAGTGAGTCAAAGTCATAAATATTCCAATCAAAAAATACTCCATTCAAGTCCCGTTTCCAAGCGTCCTCCTAACGAATACACATACCTTCAATGTCGGCCATCGTCTTGACGATTTGCGACGAGACGGCACTGTTGAGAATGTACACGTCGGCGGGGTTGGCGTCCGGATGCGCGGCGCGCCAATTCGTCCACATCCACCAAGTTAGGATTGTGCCCATCTCGTTGCCGGTGAAAATTCGCCATTGGCCACTGGAAAAAAATTTGTGAAAAATTGGATGAAATTTGAATGTTGGTAAAGACAATTTGAACCATTGGAATGGCTTCGACGCTGTCTTCTTTTCCGGCTCCTCGTTTTTCGTTGTCTTTTCCGGTTTTTCGCCCGCGTAATTCTCTTTTCATTTTGACGAGAGGGCATTTCTTCAAAAACGTTCATAACTCGGCTCATATTTAATGAAAACGATTTTTGAAAAAAGAGGCTTATTCCAGTTTTTATTCTCTACCGGGCGTAGTTTTTAGGTTTTAAAAAACCATTATGGAAGCCGAGAGAATTGATGAGGAGGAGGAGCCACGCTCCCAGAAAAGACGAGGTAGAAATAAAAATACACGTATCGTTTTCTTTTCCCCGTCTCTTCTGTGAGCCATTCGGTTTTTCCTGGCTTCTACTGGACATTTTCGGACTTAGAAAACCGAATGGCTCACAGAAGAGACGGGGAAAAGAAAACGATACGTGTATTTTTATTTCTACCTCGTCTTTTCTGGGAGCGTGGCTCCTCCTCATCAATTCTCTCGGCTTCCATAATGGTTTTTTAAAACCTAAAAACTACGCCCGGTAGAGAATAAAAACTGGAATAAGCCTCTTTTTTCAAAAATCGTTTTCATTAAATATGAGCCGAGTTATGAACGTTTTTGAAGAAATGCCCTCTCGTCAAAATGAAAAGAGAATTACGCGGGCGAAAAACCGGAAAAGACAACGAAAAACGAGGAGCCGGAAAAGAAGACATTTAACAACACGGATTATTTAAACTAATGCTTAGCTCGAGTTCAAGCGTTAAACTCGAGTCCGAGTTTAACGCTATATTTGAGAGCTAAGAATAAATCTAGGTTCAGCGCCAAAAAAAGAGGTCCCAACAATAATCAAACGGGGTAATAATGCGCCCCACTCTTTCTGGCGTTCCGCCAACTGCAAACGATCTGCGTCGGGATCGTTGGCCAATAGGATCGACGATCCGCTACGATCGGCGGTCTCGATGCACAACTTCAGCACACGATGGCCCTCCTCGGGATTAGGAAAAGCGACCGTCGGAAAGTCGGGGTCCGGCTCCTCGTGCTCCTCAAATATGATTCAATTTCTTCTAGACTCAAATTTTAGTTAGAGTAGAAATGAATCCAAAAAAAAATACCTTAACATGGAACACATTCTCCTCGGGGATTCCGTAATTGGCGAAGAGTCGACGCGCGAATTTCGTGCCGACGCCGTGGAACGCGGAATACGTGAATTTTAGCGGTGATTTTGCATTCAGTTCTCTAAAAAAAAGATAGACAAATTAATATTTTTTTTTAAAATATTTATGATTTGTTCGAGCGGCTTATATACGAACTTATGGCACATAAAAATGCCATTAATTTCTCGCCTGTAATAGCACATTGACGATTCGCTTTCATAATAACGTTCCAGCACCTCGTCCGCGATTCGATAAAGATCGCTAGCGGCCAGCCGCTCAACTCGCCAATAGTCGGCGCACGGCTCGGGCTCCGCGGCCGCCGCGCGACAAATCGCCGCGTCATGCGGCGCGAGAATCTGCGCACCGTTGCGCCAATACGCCTTGTAGCCGTTGTCGTGTTTCGGGTTGTGCGACGCGGTGATCATCAGTCCGGCGTTACAATTCAGCGCCACGGTGGCGAATGAGGCCACCGGCGTGGGCACAACGTCGCTAAGAAAATTTACGGTAATACCATTACATACAAATACGGTAGCTGCCAATTGGGCGAATCTAAAAAAAAAGTATTGGATTACATTACATTCAAAACATAGTCGTATAAACCCCCTCCCCCTTCCCTCTTCCTTGGCCCCTAACGAAACCCCCGCTCCAAAATGGCTTACCGTCGGCTATTGTGTCGTCCGTCAAAGCCGATAAGTACGCTAATCGGCTCGTCAAATTCGTCAACTAGATGCTTGGCCATTCCGTGCGTAATCTGGATCACGGTAAGGTCGTTGAGTCGGGCAAAACCGGCCCCCATACGACAGCGAATTCCTAAAATGTAGAGAGAAACTAAGAATTCGAAGATATGAAATAAAAGCGAACCTGCGGTACCAAACGTGAGCTTTCCGCACATTCGCGCACGCAACTCCTCAAATTTCTCGGCCTCAACGAGGTCCGTTATTTCTTTTCGGGTCTTTTCATTCTGAAAAATTATACAAATATTTACATATTACATTTGTATATTGTAAGTAGATATTATTACAAAATCAACAAAAAATTGTATACATAAAGTAATTAAATAATTAATGAATGAATGATCAAATTCACCTGATCCCATTTAAGCCATTTGTCGACAAGTGCCTTCAATTCCGAGTCCATATTTTAGAAATTTCTATAAAATTAGAAGAAAAATTCGAACAAAAATTGTATAAAATAAAATGTAAAAAGTAATACAAAAGAAATTTTTCGGTAAAAATAAAAAAAATTATAAATACTCAATGTAACCGAATGGTTTAGATCTCTCGGCTTTCCAAGGCCATAAATTTCTAACCTCTTTCCCTCCCCACTCACAAAGATCAATAGATAATTGGATAGTGATTAACGATGAAGAAGAAAGTGTTTCGAGTGTTCAAAAATTTTAATAAGATAAATACACAATTACCTATTGTAAATATTTATTATATGTAGATATTTTAGAATAAATGAAAAAAATAATAATAAACAAAAATATATCATATCATAAAATAGCGATAAAAAATGAAAAGAATTTCATTTTCATCATTTTCACTCTTCCAAGAGTGCACATAAAAGAAAAGTTAAAAGTTCTTCAAAAATGTAGAGAAGAAATGGTTGATGGGAAATTATGTAGAAAAAATATAAATATAAATGTGTAAAAAGAGAACAATTTTTCTATTTATAACTCTAAACACAAAAGGAAAATCGAATGAAATGGAATAAAATGGCAAATATTTTAGACATTTTTTTGTTAGTCAATTTTTTTTAAATACTCTAAAATGTTGTGTATAAGTCGCAGAATTGATAGAGCAATTTTTAAATTCGAGGGAACTATTTTTTGATTTTTCGTCGCAGGGTTGCCAGATGTCCTTTTTAAAAAGATTTGTTCTTTTTTTGAGGGGGTCTGTCCTACTTTATTTTTTGTTCTTTTTTTGAGATGTTTGACTATTTGCACTGAGATGTTTGACTATCTGATGAAGAATGGCTCTCTTAGACACAGGATCAGGAGTTCCGAGAAGTATTAATTGTTGAGAGAATCTGACCCGAAAAGTTAACGAAATAGACCAATTCAGATATTTTTAGAAAAATCTTTTTTGTTGTTGGAAATTATCAATAAAATATTTTTTTCGTGCCCAGCGTTTTTTTATTTTATTTTCATCTGGCAACCCTGTTTTTCGCTCATCTCTCCTTTTCTGTTAAAATATATCGGATAAAAAGAAATAAAAGTTCGGAGAAATATAAAATTTATGGAATAGGACTGGAATGGAGGCCAAAATTGAAGAGCTCGTCCTCATAATTGAGGCTGAGCTTCTAACAGAATAAAGGCCAAGATCTACGGCTTGTACCAGAAAAAATTGGTGATAAAAAATAAAAAATATATGTTGGTTGCTAAACAAATCCAAATGACTTCAAAATATCAATAGCATCATCGTTAATAATAATAATAATAATCATTTATTTATTACATTTTATATATTCATATAAATTATATATGTATAAACCAGAGTCGCCAGATGTCCTTTTTAAAAAGATTTGTTCTTTTTTTGAGGGGGTCTGTTCTTTTTTATTATTTATTCTTTTTTTTCAAGAAGAATGGCTCTCTTAGACACAGGATCAGGAGTTCCGAGAAATATTAATTGTTGAGAGAATAAAGAATCTGACCCGAAAAGTTAACGAAATAGACCAATTCAGATATTTTTAGAAAAATCTTTTGTTGTTGGAAATTATCAATAAAATATTTTTTTCGTGCCCAGCGTTCTTTTTTGTTTTATTTTCATCTGGCAACCCTGGTATAAACGTATACATATAAAAGCCAACTTTTAAGCTTTTTAACATATTTTCTTAAATCATTTTCTCCCAACAAAAAAAGGGCTTTAATACAAAAATAAATACATAGCTTATAATATAGAATTTTTAATTATTATACATAATAAAGTAAACATATATCTTAGAAGACCTCGACGTAAAAAAAGAGAAGAAAATTATCAAAAGTCATGGAGATCAAAAAAAAAAATAATCAAAATCACATATAAGACAAACTCAAATCGAATTTTGGTGATGATAATAATAATAAAGATGATGCTGATGATGAATGTATCAGAATGGATACAAAAACCATATACAAATAAATATAACAGGGGAAATGAATTTTTAATTTGGAAGGGCAAAAAAGTCGAAAATCGAAAATTTTTTTTATAAAACTTTTTCTAGCAAAAATCAATATTTTTTCAACTTTTAAAATTTCCGATATTTCCGAAAAATGGCGAAAATTTCGGAAATCGAAAGGAATTCCGTTCCATCCCCGATATAGAATCTCTATGCAATAGGAACTCTGTTTTCAGAGATGATCACCGCCAACGCCGCTGGCAAAATGCGCCAATTGTTGAATGAAGCTGGAAGTCAAATGGCATAATTTTAGGCGAAAATTTCAAGTTTTAATGTTTTTTTTCCCCTTCATTTTGTTATAATGGAGCCGAGATAAATGGATCAATTTCACACATACCTCCTGCCATTGTGCACGCACGTGGAGCTAAGAACGACACGCGGTAGCGCCGGATTCTGGGCGCGCCTCGCGTTAATTGAGTGGACGAACGCGGACTCCTCGTAGGTGCAACCGCCAATAATGAACACGAACACGTTCTCGAAACGAATGCTGAAAAATCTTCTTTCAACAAAGCTATTGAGTCACGGAAATTTTCCAAAGTCAACATACTTGCTTTGCGGCTGTTCCGTACAAGCGAACATCGACTCGGGAAGCCGGCCACGCGAGATCTGGTCAATCAACTGCACAATGTAGGGCTCGTGCTGCGTGTAAATGTTCTCCACGCCTTTCAGGCCTAAAAATAAAAATCTCTATCTTTATCGATTACGTTTTTGGATAAATTTTCCCATCTAACTCGAGATAAACGTAATGTCAATCCAACCTTTAATAAAGCGTTTCGTCTTCTCCATGGCCGATCGATTGCCGAACACGTCGTATTGGCGACGCCGCGCGCCCGCGTAGTCGAGCAATACGCGCGTCGTGCCGATGAGACGCTGTGAGACGCCGCGCTGGCGCAAGTCGCCCACAACGGCGTTGAGCGCATTGTTGGCGTGATTCTCAAAACGTAGGGCGTAGAGTAACGCCAGACGTAAAGCATTCTGAAAAACGAAAATTACTATGAGTTGTTGTGAAGAAAATTTGTTCTCAAAGCCTTTGAATTAGGCGCTTAAAATAAATGCAGCTTTTGGATCAGAAATTCGGGCCTTTTCGGCCCGAATGCCCAAAAAGCCACCCATAATATCATAATTATATAACATATAGTTTATTAAGTCCCCGTCACATTACCAGGTCCGTAATGTTCGGATTGAGAATGAGGCGGCGAACGGCCTCTAGGCAGTGGCCGTGCTCGCCACTGTTGACAATGTTCTGCTCGAGTTCCGAGACTTCCAGAAGGTTTTGCGCGGTAACCAGACGACTCAGCTCGCTGACCAATTGCACGTGTTTCGTCACCGTGCCTTAACAATTCTCCGCCAATAACAATGCTTTAAAGTGATTTTATATTGAATTGAATGTTACCGGAAATCTTTTTGAACTGAGGATATTGTTCGACAAACTTTTTCATATCACTAATCGACTCCAGCTGCTGATGGGTCTGCGACTTTCGCTGGTACTCGTTCATTAGCGTCTTGATATTTTGGCCAATGTCGCCAAAGTTAAGATACATATTCTGAAAGAAAAAAGCCAATTTGTGTTGCGATTGTTTGGATTACAAATCCAATATGGCATACTTTGCCATAGAATTCGTCATTCGCGGCGTTGAGCACAATATTCTTAGCGCCATCCGACGCCGGCGCGTTCTCCATGCTGACGCGATTGTTGTTGATGCCGATGAGCTCGTGGACCATCGCCTCGTAGGTCCACTGGTTGAGAAGCGGTGAGACGGGATCCTCGCTGCGGTCGAGAATCAATATCACCGCGTCCGAACGACAGCCCTCGAAAAGCGCCTCCTCGCGTGTGAATGTTTTTGCAAGTTCTTGCGCCAGACGTGCCGCGTCCATACAACGCGTTTGATATCTAAAACAGGGTATTATAATAATTATAGGCCTGTTGTTTTCCCGGCTTAAAATCTCTCACCTAATTAGCGGTCGCTTCTTCAGCGATAGGGACAGCGCGACGAGTGCGTGGACGCACCGACGAAAAGCCGTCGCGGATAAATTGAATTGCGTCTCGTAGCAGTTCGCCAACCCCAACGTGCCCAAATGTGGCGCCAGCGGAATGGCGTCCGCGTAGAATTCGCGCACCTCGCGGACGGTTTCCTGCTCGTCCGCTTCGGCCAGCACCTTCATGTCCGCCTTGGAAATAATGTTGGAAAAATCTAGGAAAAATTAAAATACAAAGCAATAAACATTTAGCACTATTCCATTCTTCAAAAATATCAAAAATAAAATTAGAAAATTCTGCTTTACAAATGTAGTATTGAGCGTATTTGGGCGTACGCAATTCCTCCGACAGCAACTGAACATTTTCGGGCGTTGGGCGAAGAAAAACGACGCATTTGAGGAAACGAATAGATTCGCGTGCTGCGCCCGTGTCGATGCGCTCGAAGAGGTAAACCTCCTTTTGCATCATTTCGCTTTGCGCGTAGGCACAAGAAATTATTGCCGTCTAAAAAATTCCAATAAAAGTGTGCAAATAAAGCTCCGGTCAGCTGTAGATTCTTTTTTCAACTAGCCTATAATAATTTTCATTAAAAAAAATTTACAGCCAACCCAAGCTGGTTATCAACAGAAAAAAAAACAACTCGCCGTCTCTTTGTCCATGAGAAAAACCTTCATGCCGGGACCGGCCAAGCGAACCATTTCGTTTATGTATTGTTGTGCGGCAAGCAAAATATCCATTCTGAGCTATACGAATTTTGTATTTTTGAACAGGATTGGCAAAAACTGGGACTTGAACTAAAATAAAAACCAAAATTCGATCCAATCCTTCAGAAAAATTTTAAAAAGTAAAAAAAATACAAAAATGAAACGCAAATCGAAAAGGCGCAAATTTAAAGTGGAAACGAAGAAATAAATTACTCGCGTAATTTATTTTTTCGATACGAAAAAAGTATGGGTTCCAGAAGAAACGAAAAATAAAGTGAAAATTAACATTTATGTATTACAAGTCAATAGTCATTCGATTCGTAAGAAAATGCGCTATTTTTCGTGTATATTTGCATTCAATAACAAATAACTTTACTTTTATTATTTTACTGCAAACAAATTTTGTCAAATTTCAAATCCTATTTTATGTAATATTACATTTTTTAAATATAGGCGAAATGCCAAAATTTTTTAACTATATTTCTAACTGTATTTAGCTAAATTGTCTTTTTTTTGCAATATTATTCGCCGGGCTTCTCTCAAGTACATTCTCATTTTTAACTTTAATTAGTTAAGCACAAGTCGACGAAAATTTTTTCTTCTGTCTTTCTAAAGTTTTTGTCTCAATAAATTTTTTAACATTTTACTAATTCTACCTAATTCTACCTGAGCTCTACATATTTATTTCCCAGCCGTAATTACGGCTAAGAAATATTGTTTTTTAAATTCGAAAATTGAATTAAAAAATTATTTTTTGGCCATATGCCGTGAAAAGGTAATTTTTTCTCATTTCGAAAATTCGACTCGCAAAACTCTTTCAAAAGTGCATTCTCTAATTTAATATCCCATAAGCTAAAAATTCCCACAAATTTCTTCCACTTTTAGTGTTTTATGTGGTTTTCGAAGTTTTCGCGGCACTCTCTCGTTCGCTTCCCATTTCTTCACGGTCATCGTTCGTCTTATTCGCTCTCTTCGTCGTCTTCCATCTATTTGTGTCAGGATCAGAATTTTGCCAGCGTTCAACGCGTTCGTAATTTGTTTGTCAACGCGCTTTCGGCTCTAACCCGTCGACGCCAATCGTTTGAGCTCGAATTCAACTTGCCGGCATTTCGTTTCGACGTTCAGTGAGCTTTTCATTCAGCTTCGGCTTCGTCGGACGTTGACGCCGACTCACAAGGGAACGTTCCGAAGTGTTACACTGGTATCGCGTCACCCTTTGGAATATAGGCATGACTTAGTGTGGAAATACCAGCGGCCCATAGGCCCTATTACGGTAAATACAAGGGGTCGGGGGTTCGAACCCCAGCTGGGTTAAAAGTTTTGATTCATAAAGTTGTATAAGAAAATTTAGGCAGTTTTATTAATAAATATGAACAAAAGAAAACACGAATCCGACGGTAGCGACGAGGAAAAGCCACAAAAATCGTGGTTGGAAATTTTTTTATTGTTAATGTGATTTATAAATTTTGCAAACTTTTCTTTTTTTTAAATTTGATCATTTCTAAAAGATTTAAAACAGTTGAATTGTCAAAATATTTCTTTAAAAAAAATAATCTTGTTTTAGCAGTCAAAAAACAGATGAATTGTACAAAATGCTATTGGAGGCAAAACAAGAGACGTTGGACACTGAACGAAAACTTAACGAGGCGGAAAAGGAGATGCGCGAAAAGCTGTTAGACGCAAAACAAGAGACGTTAAACGCAAAACAAGAACTTACCGACCTTTCAGTC
Source organism: Bradynema listronoti (assembly GCA_024678965.1). Lineage (NCBI taxonomy): Eukaryota > Metazoa > Nematoda > Chromadorea > Rhabditida > Allantonematidae > Bradynema > Bradynema listronoti. The sequence continues at coordinate 3,377,939 of JANLNO010000006.1, forward strand.
AAAAACGCAAAATTGGAGAAGGACTTGGTTAGTTTTTATAAATTATTTCATTTCTAAAAATTACAACCAAATTTTTTTGTCAGTATTAGTGGCATTTGCACTTCATATTCAAAGCAAATTTAGGAGTTTGCGATGCTCGATATTTTAAAATTGAAAAATGCACTCTCCGGTCGTGGCTTGGTCGAGCTCTTTGAAGATAAGAAAATGAAGCGCTGGTCAACAGCGACTCGCGCGCAAAAATATGAGCTCTTCTTTGACAGTTCCAAGGAATTCCGCGAAATCGTCGAAAAACAAAACTCTTTAATAAGAAAATGGGATATTGGACAAATTGCGGCCGAATTGTACCAATCTTTATCAAAAGAGAAGATTCACAGCGCCTTCAATAACGTGATTGTGACAAGACGCAATTATAATCGACAAGAACTTGACCTTTTAAGCGCTATCGCACAGTTCATGCACGTTCCTCTTGAGATTGCATAAAGTATAAAAAATATGTCGCGAAACGATTTACCTCAATATTTTGAAACGAAAATATTTTGTTTTTTTTTCTTAAAAAAAATCGTTGGTTTAAAAAACTCGCACTGCGCTAGAACCTGCCTCCTCTTCTCGCAACCTTTTGGGTCCCAAACTTTTAATATCGCTTGCAAAAAAGGGGTTCAAATCTTTTCGATAAGTTCGCAAAGTTTTTTGTAGCAAAAACTTTGTTTTTCCGTCTATTTACTAGTCGTGAGATCAATAATCGAGAAAAAAAAGACGTTTATTTTACCGAAAACTTGAAATAAACAATGAACGAATTAAACAAACGATAATTTAATTAAACAATGGAAAAATTGAAATCTAGTCAAAAGGATCGACACAAACCGAAAAAAAATTCGTCTTAGAATGTGTCTTATTTAGAACCTATAACTTTCAAAATTTAAGTTCCAGTAACCGATATTTTAGACGCAATACTTTACAATTCAATAATTTTAAATATTAAGCGAAATATGAAAATTGGGGAAGAACTGATAAGCGAAAAACCTGAGAATAAAACTTGAGCAGCATGAATATCGTTAAAAAGAAAAGAAAAATAGTTTAGTGGCAAAATTTAATCATAATGCCAAAAAATGAGCGAAAAGAAAAAGAAATTTGAATGGATAAAAAATTTTGTAAACCAGGTTTACGACAGTCTGTTCGATTATTGTTCGGCCAAATTTATCATTTGGGCTTTTAATTTTTTCGCGTTAAATAAATTGTTATTAATTAATAAGACGATACAGTGATAAAACTTCTAAATTATTTGTTGAAAATCGCCCTTGATTAAGACCGATTGCAAAAACCCCAACCGATTCACAACAAGTATAAAAAAATTTTCTCATAATAATTGTACTTGAATATAAAATTAATAAAATTAACAAAAAAAACGCGAAAATTAACTTGCGCACCTAATAAAATTAATAAAAGAAATGCTAGCTGCCCAATTAGACAGGTTTGACTGTAAAAGGAAATAAATGCTAAATGAATTTTTTTGTTGCAATTCTAATTAAATTATAAGTCTAAACAAAATAATTATTTTATATGAAAAATAAAATTATATTTTTTTCTAAAATTCAATTAACAAAACATTAAATACATTATTATATAATTATAATTTTTCCTTGACGGGCGCCCCCCCCGTTCCAACCCGGGGGAACCCCCTCCGGTTTGGTTGTCCCCCCGCGCCCCGCCCAGCCCTTTGGGCCGGATCCCGTCGCTTAAATTAAAAAAATAAAAAAATTTTCCTTTTTAAATTTTTTGGGGTTTTCGGCTCTCTTTTTTTAATTTGAAAATTTTTAAAAATTTTTTTTTCCAAACCCTAAAAATAATTTTTTTTATTTTAAAAAGGGCCCTCTTTAAAAAAATTCCCAAATTTAAAACGATCCGTTTAATTGAAAATTTCGATAAAAAAAAGGAAAAAAATAAACGAAAAAAAATTTTATTTTTTTAAAGCAAAAAAAAACTATAAAGTAAAATTTTATTTTTTTAAATGAAAAATAAAAGTATTAAAAATGTTTTTAAAAACAAAAAATCCACTTTTTCCCAGCCCCAAAAACCCCCTTTAAAGGAATTTTAAAATTTGCATTTTTTTTAAATTTAACTTTTCCAATTTGAAAAATTTTAAAAAATTTTAAAAAAAAAGCCCCAAAAAAAAAAAAAAAATTTTTTTTTAAAAATGCAATTTTTTTTGAACAGCGTGAAAAACCCAAATAAAAACCCAAATTTTTTTTCGGGTTTTTTTGGGTTTAAGTTTTGGGACCCCCCTTCCATTTTTCCCGTCACGCAAATTTGCCCTTTGGGTTTATTTTTTTCTCAAATTTTCCCCCAATTTTTAATTTTTTTGCAAACCTTTCCCCAAGAATGTTTTAGGGTCGAATTAATTGGGATTTCGTTTACTTAGTCTTTTATTAAATTGGTTTCCCGGGCCGCCAAAGGGGGTTTCCGAAGGGTTCAGGAAACCCCACCCCGGAAACAAATTTTATTTGGAAAACCCGGGCCCAATTACTTACAAGGGGGGGTTCAAACCCCGGTGGGGTTAAAAATTTTGACAAAATTTATAAGAAAATTTGGGGGTTTAAAAATATGAAAAAAAAAACACGTCCCTGGAGAGGGAAAAAAAAAAAAGTTACGTTTAAAATTTTTTAATTTTTTTTTTAAATTTTTTTTTTTTTAAATTTTTCACTAAAGTTTAAAAAATTTTGAAAAAACTTTAAAAAAAAAATTTTTTTTAAAGTCAAAAAAGTTGCAAAAACTTTGGGGCCGGCGTTGGGAATGCGAAAAATTTAAAAAGGTTAAAATTTCGAAAAATGGTAAATTTTAAAAGGCGGAAAAGGGATAAAAAAGAAAACGATAAAAAAAGAATTGCAAAAAAACCAAACCCATTTTACAAAGAAACCAAAAAAAAAATTTTTTTTTAAAAAATTTATTTTAAAATTAAAAAAATTTTTTTTCCCTTAAAGGGTTTGACTTAAAAAAAATTTTAATTTTGGTGCCAATTTAAAAATTAAAAAAACCCCTTTTTTAATTTTTAAAAAAAAAAAATTTTTTTCCCTTAACAAACTTCCCCAAAAAATATTTTTTGACAGTTTCCCAAGGTTGCAAACGCAAAAACAAAATCCAAAAAAAAAAAATTTGGGTAATTAAAATTAATTGGAAATTTTTAAAAAAAAATTAACCCCTTAATAATATTGGACAAAGAATTTTAAAAAAAACTTTACCCCAATATACATTATATTTTTTTGTAAAATAAAAAAATATTTAAACAATTTTCCCCAAAAATTTTAAAGAAAAAATTTTTTTTCTTTTTTTTTAAAAAAAATTTTTTAAAAAAGCATTAAACCCGTTCTTTTCAAATTTTGGGAAATTTTTATCGCTTTAAAAAGGGGTTTTTGGAATTAAATTAAAAATTTTTAAAAAATTTTTTTTTTGTTTTAAATTTGGAAAAATTTTTATTTTGGGGGTTTAAAATTTTTGAATTAAAAAAATGGATTAATTTAAAAGGGGCCGTATAAAAATTTAAAATTTAAATTTTAGAATTCTTTTTAAAACCATTAAAAACCCCTTCCCCCAAAATCAAAAAATTTCAAAAAGTTGAAATAAAAAATTAAAAAATTTTGGCCCAATTGACAGGTTTTACAAAAAAAAATAAAATTAAATTTTTTTTTGGGGAATTTTTTAAATTTAAGCAAAAAAATTTATTTTTTATAAAAAAAAAAAATTTTTTTTAAAAATTAAATTCCAAAAAATTTAAAAACATTTTTTAATTAAATTTTTTTAAAAATTTTGCATATTCGAAAATTTAAAAATTTTCCAAATTAAAATTTGATGAAAAAAAAATTTCAAAAAATGATAAAATTTTAATTTTTTTCCTTAATATAAAATTGGTTTAAAAAAATAAAAAATAATTTATAAAATAAAATTTTTTATATTTTATAAAAAATATAAAAATTTTTAAAATTTTAAAATTTTTAAAAAAAAAAACTAAATTTAATATAAGAAAAATTGGTTTTTTAAAAATAAAAAAAAAACAAAAAAATTTTTGAAATTTTAAAATTTTTATTTTCTTTTAAAGTTAAAAATTTTGGAAAAAAATTTATGGTGTTTAAATTTTTCGGAATTTGGTTTAAAAAATTGTAAAAAAAATATTAAATTTTAAAGGGAAAAATAAAAAAAAAATTTAAATTTTTTAAAGATTTTAAATTTAAATTAAATGTGGGAAATTAAAAATAAAAATTCCCAAATTTTAATGTTTTTTAAAAAATTTTTTTCAACTTGCGCTTTTTCCCGCGTTCAACTTCCGCAAGGGGCTAGGGCCCCCGCGCTTCCTTAAGGGGGGAGGGCGGAAACCCAGCTCCAAAGCTTTTCGAATTTGGGGGGCCCCAAAGCCTCGGCCCAACCCTCGAAGGGGGCCCCCCGTGCGTTAACTGGGGTTTTTAAAAAAATTTTCCCTTTTTTTCAAGTTTTCCCCGGGTTCGGGGGAAACACTTTTTTTAAGAAAAATTAAAATTTAAAATTTTTTTTCCCAAACCCGGAAAAAATAATTTTTTTATTTGAAAACCCCCAAAAACCCTTTAAAAAATTCCCAATTTGGACGACCGTTTTAAAAATTTTGTTTAAAAAAGGGAAAAAAAAATTTTAAAAATTTTATTTTTTAAAAAATTTTTAAAAAAAACGATAAAAAATAAAAAAAAAAACCCAATCTTGAAATTTTAGAAAAAGTTTTTAAAAAATTTTCAAACTTTTCTTTTTAAATTCTTTTCAAAAAACCCCTTAATCTAAATTTTTTAAAATTTCTTTTTTTTGAGTAAAATTTTTTCCAAATTTTTTAAATTTTTAAAAAAAAAAAAAATAAACCCCCCAAAAAAAAAAAAAAATTAATTTTTTTTTAAAAGATGCAATTTTTAATTAACGGGACGCCTTTTTCAAACAAAAAATTAAAAATTTTTTATTTTTTTTTTTTAAATTTTCCCCTCTTTTTTTTCTTAAGTCATTTCTTTATTTTTTTCGCTTTAATTTGGGGCGGGTAAAATTTTTAAAAATTTCCCCTTTGTTTTTTTGTCAAGCTTTGGTTTAAAAAGAGCCTGTTTAGCCCGAAAATTGGGGTTTCTTTTGACGTTCAGGATTTTTAATTTTTGGCTTGGGAAAAAACCTTAAGGAAGGGTATGGCACCCCGGGAAAAGGAAAACTTAGGGGAAATACCCGCGCCCCTACCCCTTTCGGATAAAAGGGGGGGGTTGAACCCCCTTTAAAAGTTTTAAAATTTATGAAAATTCTTTTTTTAAAAAATATAAAAAAAAAAACCCAACCCATTTCCAAAAAACAAAAAAAAACCCTTTTTTTTAAAAAGTTGTTTAAATATGCAAACTTCTTTTTTAATTTGGTCCCTTTTAAAGTTAAAAAGGGTTCAAATTTTCTAAAAAATTTTTTGAGCAAAAATGTTTGTTGTCACATTATGGGAACAAACGAAAAAATTTTTCGAAACTTATCGACGATAAAAAAGTTTAATAACAAGGAAAAGAAACAGTTAGATTGCAAAACCAAATAAAGGCTTGAGTGTTTTTAAATTATTCAAATAATTCACAAATTTTTTATATAGGGATTTTTCATTCAATAATGATTTAATAGCATAATAAAATTGAATGACTGTTGCAGATGACTTTGAAGATAAAAAAAGGTAAAATTGGCAAAATTCTTTAATTCCAAAAGCCGAAATGTTGAAAAAAAAATTTAAAAGGTTTACAATTGAATTGTCCAATTTATCAAAATTAACCTTAATAAGTATTTAAGACATATATGAAAATTTTTATTGAACAGTACTTCTTGAGATTGCATAAAATAAAATAAGTTAAAATTTCTAATATTTAAAATAAATTTTTTTTTAAAAAAAATTTTAAAAATATTAGAACCTGCTCCTTGAATTTGGTCAAATTTAAGCTAAAATTTTTTTCAAATTAAATTTTAGAAAAAATTTTTTTTATATAAATTATATTTTAATCTATAATAAAAATATTAATTAAGAAAATGATAAGTATTATTTATAAAAATTACAATACAAATACAAAATAAAAGATTTTATAAAAATGTATATAAATTATAAATCTTAAAAGAATTGACGTAAAGTTAGAATTTCTATTTGAAATATATTTCAAAATATTAATTATTAACATAAAAATTTTAAATTTTAACATTAACATATTTAAATATAATTATAATAATGAAGAATTATGAAAATTAATAAATTAAAAGAATAACTTTAAAATAAAATTTAAAATGTTTTAACTAGCCATTTGACGAAAAAAATAATGAAACAGTTTATTTAAAATTAAATCGAGTTTTAAATTAATAATTTTAAAGTTTATTAAATTAGCTAAACATATTTTTTATTAAAATAATAAAATTTTTAATTTAATCAATATGCCATCGATTAATTTTTTATTTGTAAAATTCATAAAATATAAAATCATCTAATTAAAAACCCCGTTACAAAGTATAGAAAATTTTTATGAATATAATCGAAATATAAAGTTAATTTTAAAATATATAAAATATGCGTTTAAGATAAATTAATTTAGGGGACTCAAAATGTAGGAATTTAAAAAATTTAACACCTGCAGCCTTAATTTTGTAACCACAATGTAATTTAATAATTCATTTTATGTTTACAATCTTTTAATTTGAAAATTTAAAAAAATATTTTTTAATAGAAAAATAATCCTTAAAATAAAAAGTAAAATAATTCTTTGATTTAAAAAATTTTTAAAAAGGCCTATAATAACTATACAATTCACAAAATTTCAGAATAGTTTATGTGATAATTTGTTTTGCGCATGCTTTATTTATTAAAACCTCTGCTTGTCCTCATATTTGGTACTCTTTAAATTCAATGTTGTAATTCTAATTGTTTATGTAAAAAATTGAGCCAAATTAACATGATATTATTTAGAGTCATTCATATTCGCTGTTAACTTACATAAATTAATTTTGATGTGTTTCATTTATCCGTTTTATGTAGATCTTTTGCTTTTGAATACAGGATAGACATATTAGTAACTTTGTTTTTCCAACTTCTTAAAATGACAAGTTATGAAAATTGGAGTTTTTTAATACTTTTATACAATAAGAAACAGATCGACGGCAAGGAAGTCCAAAACACTATCTGTTGGAATTATGAGTGGATTAATTTTATTAAATGATCATTCAAAGTTTAAAACGTTATTGTCAAATATTTTTAAAAAATAACTTTTTTAATCAAAAAAAAGAATTACAAGCATTGAGAAAAACAAAAGGACACTTGAACTATTAAGGGAAAGGATGCAAGCTTTCAAAGCTTAAAGAAAACAAAATTACATTTCGTAAAAAGAATAAAGTTTAGTTTATAAATATATTCAAAAATTAAACAAATTTTTCATAAGTGGATTTACTTATATTCAAGCAAATTTAGAGTTTGATGCATAAAAATGAAAAATGCATCGCTTGCGACCTTAGTAAAAAATGAAGGTAACGACTGGAAAATTAGTCTTTCAATTCAAAATTTCGAATGTCGAAAAACTTCATAAAGAAAAAGGATATTGACAAATTTAATTGTAAATCTATCAAAGATTGCACGCTTAATAAAAAGGATGTACGGACGCACAATCGACCTTGACTTGGTACGCAATTATACCTATTATAAATGTATTAAAAAATATGTAAATTTATCAATATTCCAATAATATTTCTAAATTTAGAAAAATTCTTGGTTAATTCTGCACTCGGTATGAATATATTAAAAATTGGGTTAATTTTAATATGCAGAAAATATTGTCATTTAAAAATTGTAAATTTGAAACTTGTATTTTGTTAATTATGTGAATAATATAAAAATTTTTTAGAATTATTACTGCGATTCATTTTTTTATTAAACATTAAAAATTGGTCATCAACAGGACGTGAACTAAACCTGAAAATGTCGATTAGAAACGTCTTATTATAGACCACTTCAAAATTTAAGATTCAGTAACGATATAAGACAGCAATACTTTTCATCAATAATTTTAATTTAGCGAAATAGAATTAAAAAACTGATAATGCTGAGTAAAACTTGAGCAGTCTTGAACTCGTTAAAAGATAAATGCTAAATAAATATTTAGTGCAAATTTAATAAATAAAAATCTAAAAAAAAAATGAAATTTATATAAAAATTTTAAAATTTCGAATTTTTCAGAATTTCCAATTACAAATTTTTTCGCGTTAAATACATTTTATTAATTATAAATTATAATTCTAAATTATTGGACAAACGTTCGATTAGACGATTGTCAATAACCAACATTACATAAAGTTAAAAATTTTTTAAAATTTTTAAATAAAATTAAAAAATTAACAAAAAAAAGGAAATTTTAAATTTAAAATTAAAAAAGAAAACATAATTGGGTTTACTGAAAAAAATAAAAAATAATTTTTTTTGAACTAAAATTTTGTTAAAAAAAATTATTTTTTAAAAAAAAATAAAAAATTTATTTTTTCAAAATTTTAATTTAAAAAAAAAAACTTTTTAAAAATTTAATTTTAAATTGGAAAAATAAAAAGGGGGAATTAATTTTAAAAAAAAATTACAATACTTTAAAAAACAAAAATAAAAATTTTTGAAAATTTTTAAAAATAAAAAAATATTTATTTTTATTCTAAAATTTCAAAAAAAATAATTGGGTTCCTCGGGTTTAAAAGGTAAAATTTTATTTTTGATACATGAAACCAACTCAAATAGAAATATTGAGAAAATCGTCTTTTCAAAATCATCATTTACAAATCATCACTTTCTTCGAGCTCTTCAAATTTTCTTCAACCAACCCTTCAATCGGTACATCTTCTCGAATATTAGCATTTTTTATGATGTGGATCAATTCTTTCTGCCAATTTGTAATAATTGTTAAAAAAATATATATAAAAAATAAACGCCGCCAAAAAATAAAAAAAGAAATTAATTTTTTGTTTAAAGAGCATGCAATTTTCTATATTGAACGGCATGCGTCCGTAAATATTCATAAGCAAAAAATTTCCCCACAAATTTTTTCCACTGTGTTTTATGTGGTTTTCGAAGTTTTCGCGGCACTCTCTCGTTCGCTTCTCATTTCTTCACAGTCATCGTTCGTCTTATTAGCTCTTTCGTCGTCTTCCATCTATTTGGGTCAGGATCAGAATTTTGCCAGCGTTCAACGCGTTCGTAATTTGTTTGTCAACGCGCTTTCGGCTCTAACCCGTCGACGCCAATCGTTTGAGCTCGAATTCAACTTGCCGGCATTTCGTTTCGACGTTCAGTGAGCTTTTCATTCAGCTTCGGCTTCGTCGGACGTTGACGCCGACTCACAAGGGAACGTTTGAAGTGTTACACTGGTATCGCGTCACCCCTTGGAATGTAGGATGACTTAGTGTGGAAATACCAGCGGCCCATAGGCCCTTTTAGTTAGATACAAGGGGTCGGGGGTTCGAACCCCAGTGGGTTAAAAGTTTTGATTCATAAAGTTGTATAAGAAAATTTAGGCAGTTTTATTAATAAATATGAACAAAAAGAAAAACGAATCCGACGGTAGCGACGAGGAAAAGCCACAAAAAAGCACTTATCGGGTTGGAAATTGTTAGTGTGATTTATAAATTTTCAAACTTTTCTTTTTTTTTAAATTTGATCATTTCTAAAAAATTTAAAACAGTTAAATTGTCAAAATATTTCTTTAAAAAAATAATCTTGTTTTAGCAGTCAAAAAACAGATGAATTGTACAAAATGCTATTGGAGGCAAAACAAGAGACGTTGGACACTGAACGAAAATTTAACGACACAATGCTGAAACTTAACGAGGCGGAAAAGGAGATGCGCGAAAAGCTGTTAGAATCGCAAAACAAGAACTTACCGACCTTTCAGTCAAAAACGCAGAATTAAAGAAGGACTTGGTTAGTTTTTATAAATTATTTCATTTCTAAAAATTACAACCAAATTTTTTTGTCAGTATTAGTGGCATTTGCACTTCATATTCAAAGCAAATTTAGGAGTTTGCGATGCTCGATATTTTAAAATTGAAAAATGCACTCTCCGGTCGTGGCTTGGTCGAGCTCTTTGAAGATAAAAAATGAAGCGCTGGTCAACAGCGACTCGCGCGCAAAAATATGAGCTCTTTTCGACAGTTCCAAGGAATTTCGCGAAATCGTCGAAAAACAAAAATCTTCGATAAGAAAAAGGGATATTGGACAAATTGCTGCCGAATTGTACCAATCTTTATCAAAGAGAAGATTCACAGCGCATTCAATAACGTGATTGTGACGAGACGCAATCATAATCGACAAGAACTTGACCTTTTAAGCGCTATCGCACAGTTCATGCACGTTCCTCTTGAGATTGCATAAAGTATAAAAAATATGTGTCTCGAAACGATTTACCTCAATATTCCGAAACGAAAATATTTTCCGTTCTTTTTTTTCTTAAAAAAAATCGTTGGTTTAAAAAACTCGCACTGCGCTAGAACCTGCCTCCTCTTCTCGCAACCTTTTGGGTCCCAAACTTTTAATATCGCTTGCAAAAAAGGGGTTCAAATCTTTTCGATAAGTTCGCAAAGTTTTTTGTAGCAAAAACTTTGTTTTTCCGTCTGTCACGTATTTACTAGTCGTGAGATCAATAATCGAGAAAAAAAAGACGTTTATTTTACCGAAAACTTGAAATAAACAATGAACGAATTAAACAAACGATAATTTAATTAAACAATGGAAAAATTGAAATCTAGTCAAAAGGATCGACACAAACCGAAAAAAAATTCGTCTTAGAATGTGTCTTATTTAGAACCTATAACTTTCAAAATTTAAGTTCCAGTAACCGATATTTTAGACGCAATACTTTACAATTCAATAATTTTAAATATTAAGCGAAATATGAAAATTGGGGAAGAACTGATAAGCGAAAAACCTGAGAATAAAACTTGAGCAGCATGAATATCGTTAAAAAGAAAAGAAAAATAGTTTAGTGGCAAAATTTAATCATAATGCCAAAAAATGAGCGAAAAGAAAAAGAAATTTGAATGGATAAAAAATTTTGTAAACCAGGTTTACGACAGTCTGTTCGATTATTGTTCGGCCAAATTTATCATTTGGGCTTTTAATTTTTTCGCGTTAAATAAATTGTTATTAATTAATAAGACGATACAGTGATAAAACTTCTAAATTATTTGTTGAAAATCGCCCTTGATTAAGACCGATTGCAAAAACCCCAACCGATTCACAACAAGTATAAAAAAATTTTCTCATAATAATTGTACTTGAATATAAAATTAATAAAATTAACAAAAAAAAACGCGAAAATTAACTTGCGCACCTAATAAAATTAATAAAAGAAATGCTAGCTGCCCAATTAGACAGGTTTGACTGTAAAAGGAAATAAATGCTAAATGAATTTTTTTGTTGCAATTCTAATTAAATTATAAGTCTAAACAAAATAATTATTTTATATGAAAAATAAAATTATATTTTTTTCTAAAATTCAATTAACAAAACATTAAATACATTATTATATAATTATAATTTTTATTGGACAAACAGGTACAATAGGTACACTAACGTTGTCATAATACAGCAAAATTACAATGATCATAAAGTCAACAAAGTAATAAAATTTATGGTTTAATTACAACAATAAAAGAAATAATTATTTTTATTCATAAATCACTCCCTCGCCATAAGCCTAAGTATTGGGAATTCCCGCTTTAACAAGCCGTTTCAAGAATAGTTCCGAATTATTACTGAGAATTATTTTTGGTTCAAATCTAAATGATGGTCAAATTACATTTAATATAGAAACTAGAGATCAACATTTATTATTTAGTAAGAGTTATATATACATAGAAATTAAGTTAACTAGAGATGATGATATTAGGTTGTTCGGAAAGAAATGCGCGTTTGAGTCAAAAAATTTTTTATTATAAAAACAAGTTTAAAGAACATTAATTCAAAAGGTAATCTTCATTATTATCAATGACTTGTTGCCAACGAACACGCAAAGAATGGAACCGTTTTGTAAAATCTTTTATTGTACCAGATATATAAATGCAACGCGCATTTCTTTCCGAACAACCTAATAGTAAAATTAAAATTGAAGATAATATTACATTAAATAATAATGCACCTTTATTGATATTTAGTAGAGCAACTTATTTTCTAAATAGTTCACAGATTGAAGATATAAAAGATCCAGGTAGAGCTAGTTTAATGAAGGGAATTCTAAGTTATTCTTCAAATCTAAATAAACAAAATACATTTGGATGGATATTAGATAGTTCTTCATCTGATTATAAGATAAAAAAATATATACAAAAAAATAATGGAAACTTAACGTTTTATATTCCGTTGAATTATATATTTGGATTCACAAAAAACTATAATAAAATAATCTATAGAACTAAACATAAGTTATCATTATATAATAGAAATAGTAAAAATTTCATATATTCAAGAGACTCTATAAATAAAAAAACTAAATTAACTATAATGAAAATGATGTGGATTATTTATAAAATTACACCTAGCTTAAAAATACAAAATAAATTTATGAATATGTTTAATAATAATAAAATATTTAGTTTAGCATATATGTCTAGAAATTTCGAAGAAAATAATGTTCCATCGGCTGTTAGAGATTTTATCTGGAATTTAGGTATAAAATATAGTAAAATAAAATATGTAATTATAGGATTTTAAATCCATAAAGAAAATAATTTTAGTAATGTGGCTACATTTAACGATTGTGATTTGGAAACTATATATGTGGAATTGAATAATGAAAGATATCCGTATGAATGTATTAAGTGTAATTTTAATAAGAATAATGCTGTTCAACAATATGCGTCGTTCTTCCACGCGTTCAACTTCGCTGCGTAGAGCGCGTAGCGCCTCCGCGACGTGGTCCTGAAGGCCGGCGACCAGCGTGAACACCATCGACATACCGACGCTTTCGACTTGTCGAGCGCGGCCAACGCGCCTCGCCGCAGCTTCTCGAAGGCGGCATCCGCGTCGCGTTAACTGTATAATTATATAAATAAATTGTCCTTTTCTTGCAATGTTATTCGCCGTGTTACGGCTGGGAAACATCATTTTTTAAATTCGAAAATTAAATTTAAAAATTTTTTTTGGCCATATGCCGTGAAAAGATAATTTTTTCTCATTTCGAAAATTCGACTCGAAAAGCTCTTTCAAAAATGCATTCCCTAATTTAAAGGACGCATGCCGTTCAATATAGAAAATTGCTGTTATAAAAAATGCGGCAAAAACTTATAAACTGTTATAAAAATTATATATTTATTTATAATTTTTGCGTATAAAATAAATCGTATAAAAAGTAAAATTTTATTTTTGATACATGAAACCAACTCAAATAGAAATATTGAGAAAATCGTCTTTTCAAAATCATCATTTACAAATCATCACTTTCTTCGAGCTCTTCAAATTCTTCTTCAACCAACCCTTCAATCGGTACATCTTCTCGAATATTAGCATTTTTTATGATGTGGATCAATTCTTTCTGCCAATTTGTAATAATTGTTAAAAAAATATATATAAAAAAATAAACGCCGCCAAAAAATAAAAAAAGAAATTAATTTTTTGTTTAAAGAGCATGCAATTTTCTATATTGAACGGCATGCGTCCGTAAATATCTCATAAGCTAAAAATTCCCACAAATTTTTTCCACTGTGTTTTATGTGGTTTTCGAAGTTTTCGCGGCACTCTCTCGTTCGCTTCTCATTTCTTCACAGTCATCGTTCGTCTTATTAGCTCTCTTCGTCGTCTTCCATCTATTTGGGTCAGGATCAGAATTTTGCCAGCGTTCAACGCGTTCGTAATTTGTTTGTCAACGCGCTTTCGGCTCTAACCCGTCGACGCCAATCGTTTGAGCTCGAATTCAACTTGCCGGCATTTCGTTTCGACGTTCAGTGAGCTTTTCATTCAGCTTCGGCTTCGTCGGACGTTGACGCCGACTCACAAGGGAACGTTCCGAAGTGTTACACTGGTATCGCGTCACCCCTTGGAATGTAGGCATGACTTAGTGTGGAAATACCAGCGGCCCATAGGCCCTATTACGGTAGATACAAGGGGTCGGGGGTTCGAACCCCAGCTGGGTTAAAAGTTTTGATTCATAAAGTTGTATAAGAAAATTTAGGCAGTTTTATTAATAAATATGAACAAAAGAAAACACGAATCCGACGGTAGCGACGAGGAAAAGCCACAAAAAAAGCACTTATCGTGGTTGGAAATTTTTTTATTGTTAGTGTGATTTATAAATTTTGCAAACTTTTCTTTTTTTTTAAATTTGATCATTTCTAAAAGATTTAAAACAGTTAAATTGTCAAAATATTTCTTTAAAAAAAATAATCTTGTTTTAGCAGTCAAAAAATAGAGGAATTGCACAAAATGCTATTGGAGACAAAACAAGAGACGTTGGACACTGAACGAAAATTTAACGACACAGTGCTGAAATTTAACGACACAATGCTGAAACTTAACGAGTCGGAAAAGGAGATGCACAAAAAGCTGTTAGATGCAAAACAAGAACTTACCGACCTTTCAGTCAAAAACGCAAAATTGGAGAAGGACTTGGTTAGTTTTTATAAATTATTTCATTTCTAAAAATTACAACCAAATTTTTTTGTCAGTATTAGTGGCATTTGCACTTCATATTCAAAGCAAATTTAGGAGTTTGCGATGCTCGATATTTTAAAATTGAAAAATGCACTCTCCGGTCGTGGCTTGGTCGAGCTCTTTGAAGATAAGAAAATGAAGCGCTGGTCAACAGCGACTCGCGCGCAAAAATATGAGCTCTTCTTTGACAGTTCCAAGGAATTCCGCGAAATCGTCGAAAAACAAAACTCTTTAATAAGAAAATGGGATATTGGACAAATTGCGGCCGAATTGTACCAATCTTTATCAAAAGAGAAGATTCACAGCGCCTTCAATAACGTGATTGTGACAAGACGCAATTATAATCGACAAGAACTTGACCTCTTAAGCGCTATCGCACAGTTCATGCACGTTCCTCTTGAGATTGCATAAAGTATAAAAAAATATGTGTCGCGAAACGATTTACCTCAATATTCCTAAACGAAAATATTTTTTGTTCTTTTTTTTTTAAAAAAAATCGTTGGTTTAAAAAACTCGCACTGCGCTAGAACCTGTCTCCTCTTCTCGAAACCTTTTGGGTCCCAAACTTTTAATATCGCTTGCAAAAAAGGGGTTCAAATCTTTTCGATAAGTTCGCAAAGTTTTTTGTAGCAAAAACTTTGTTTTTCCGTCTGTTCGATTATTGTTCGGCCAAATTTATCATTTGGGTTTTCAATTCTTTCGCATTAAATAAATGGTTATTAATTAACAAGGCGACACAGTGATAAAACTTCTAAATTAATTGTTGAGAATCGCTCTTGATTAAGACCGATTGCAAAAACCCCAACCGATTCACAACATAAAGTACAAAGAAATTTTCTCATAATAATTGTACTTGAATATAGAATTAATAAAAGATATGCTAGTTGCCCAATTAGACAGGTTTGACTGTAAAAGAAAATAAATGCTAAATAAATTTTTTTGTTGCAATTCTAATTAAATTATAAGTCTAAACAAAATAATTATTTTATATAAAAAATAAAATTATATTTTTTTCTAAAATTCAATTAACAAAACATTAAATACATTATTATATAATTATAATTTTTATTGGACAAACAGGTACACTAACGTTGTCATAATACAGCAAAATTACATAAAGTCAACAAAGTAATAAAATTTAAGATAAGATAAAAAAATATATACAAGAAAATGATGGAAATTTAACGTTTTATATTCCATTGAATCATATATTTGGATTCACAGAAAACTATAACAAAATAATCTATAGAACTAAACATATGTTATCATTATATAATAGAAATAGTAAAAATTTCATATATTCAAGAGACTCTATAAATAAAAAAACTAAATTAACTATAATGAAAATGATGTGGATTATTTATAAAATTACACCTAGCTTAAAAATACAAAATAAATTTATGAATATGTTTAATAATAATAAAATATTTAGTTTAGCATATATGTCTAGAAATTTCGAAGAAAATAATGTTCCATCGGCTGTTAGAGATTTTATCTGGAATTTAGGTATAAAATATAGTAAAATAAAATATGTAATTATAGGATTTTAAATCCATAAAGAAAATAATTTTAGTAATGTGGCTACATTTAACGATTGTGATTTGGAAACTATATATGTGGAATTGAATAATGAAAGATATCCGTATGAATGTATTAAGTGTAATTTTAATAAGAATAATGCTGTTCAACAATATGCGTCGTTCTTCCACGCGTTCAACTTCGCTGCGTAGAGCGCGTAGCGCCTCCGCGACGTGGTCCTGAAGGCCGGCGACCAGCGTGAACACCATCGACATACCGACGCTTTCGACTTGTCGAGCGCGGCCAACGCGCCTCGCCGCAGCTTCTCGAAGGCGGCATCCGCGTCGCGTTAACTGTATAATTATATAAATAAATTGTCCTTTTCTTGCAATGTTATTCGCCGTGTTACGGCTGGGAAACATCATTTTTTAAATTCGAAAATTAAATTTAAAAATTTTTTTGGCCATATGCCGTGAAAAGATAATTTTTTCTCATTTCGAAAATTCGACTCGAAAAGCTCTTTCAAAAATGCATTCCCTAATTTAAAGGACGCATGCCGTTCAATATAGAAAATTGCTGTTATAAAAAATGCGGCAAAAACTTATAAACTGTTATAAAAATTATATATTTATTTATAATTTTTGCGTATAAAATAAATCGTATAAAAAGTAAAATTTTATTTTTGATACATGAAACCAACTCAAATAGAAATATTGAGAAAATCGTCTTTTCAAAATCATCATTTACAAATCATCACTTTCTTCGAGCTCTTCAAATTCTTCTTCAACCAACCCTTCAATCGGTACATCTTCTCGAATATTAGCATTTTTTATGATGTGGATCAATTCTTTCTGCCAATTTGTAATAATTGTTAAAAAAATATATATAAAAAAATAAACGCCGCCAAAAAATAAAAAAAGAAATTAATTTTTTGTTTAAAGAGCATGCAATTTTCTATATTGAACGGCATGCGTCCGTAAATATCTCATAAGCTAAAAATTCCCACAAATTTTTTCCACTGTGTTTTATGTGGTTTTCGAAGTTTTCGCGGCACTCTCTCGTTCGCTTCTCATTTCTTCACAGTCATCGTTCGTCTTATTAGCTCTCTTCGTCGTCTTCCATCTATTTGGGTCAGGATCAGAATTTTGCCAGCGTTCAACGCGTTCGTAATTTGTTTGTCAACGCGCTTTCGGCTCTAACCCGTCGACGCCAATCGTTTGAGCTCGAATTCAACTTGCCGGCATTTCGTTTCGACGTTCAGTGAGCTTTTCATTCAGCTTCGGCTTCGTCGGACGTTGACGCCGACTCACAAGGGAACGTTCCGAAGTGTTACACTGGTATCGCGTCACCCCTTGGAATGTAGGCATGACTTAGTGTGGAAATACCAGCGGCCCATAGGCCCTATTACGGTAGATACAAGGGGTCGGGGGTTCGAACCCCAGCTGGGTTAAAAGTTTTGATTCATAAAGTTGTATAAGAAAATTTAGGCAGTTTTATTAATAAATATGAACAAAAGAAAACACGAATCCGACGGTAGCGACGAGGAAAAGCCACAAAAAAAGCACTTATCGTGGTTGGAAATTTTTTTATTGTTAGTGTGATTTATAAATTTTGCAAACTTTTCTTTTTTTTAAATTTGATCATTTCTAAAAAATTTAAAACAGTTGAATTGTCAAAATATTTCTTTTAAAAAAATAATCTTGTTTTAGCAGTCAAAAAACAGATGAATTGTACAAAATGCTATTGGAGGCAAAACAAGAGACGTTGGACACTGAACGAAAACTTAACGAGGCGGAAAAGGAGATGCGCGAAAAGCTGTTAAACGCAAAACAAGAACTTACCGACCTTTCAGTCAAAAACGCAGAATTAAAGAAGGACTTGGTTAGTTTTTATAAATTATTTCATTTCTAAAAATTATAACCAAATTTTTTTGTCAGTATTAGTGGCATTTGCACTTCATATTCAAAGCAAATTTAGGAGTTTGCTATGCTCGATATTTTAAAATTGAAAAATGCACTCTCCGGTCGTGGCTTGGTCGAGCTCTTTGAAGATAAGAAAATGAAGCGCTGGTTTACAGCGACTCGCGCGCAAAAATATGAGCTCTTCTTCGACAGTTCCAAGGAATTCCGCGAAATCGTCGAAAAACAAAACTCTTCGATAAGAAAAAGGGATATTGGACAAATTGCTGCCGAATTGTACCAATCTTTATCAAAAGAGAAGATTCACAGCGCCTTCAATAACGTGATTGTGACGAGACGCAATCATAATCGACAAGAACTTGACCTTTTAAGCGCTATCGCACAGTTCATGCACGTTCCTCTTGAGATTGCATAAAGTATAAAAAATATGTGTCTCGAAACGATTTACCTCAATATTCCGAAACGAAAATATTTTCCGTTCTTTTTTTTCTTAAAAAAAATCGTTGGTTTAAAAAACTCGCACTGCGCTAGAACCTGCCTCCTCTTCTCGCAACCTTTTGGGTCCCAAACTTTTAATATCGCTTGCAAAAAAGGGGTTCAAATCTTTTCGATAAGTTCGCAAAGTTTTTTGTAGCAAAAACTTTGTTTTTCCGTCTGTTCGATTATTGTTCGGCCAAATTTATCATTTGGGTTTTCAATTCTTTCGCATTAAATAAATGGTTATTAATTAACAAGGCGACACAGTGATAAAACTTCTAAATTAATTGTTGAGAATCGCTCTTGATTAAGACCGATTGCAAAAACCCCAACCGATTCACAACATAAAGTACAAAGAAATTTTCTCATAATAATTGTACTTGAATATAGAATTAATAAAAGATATGCTAGTTGCCCAATTAGACAGGTTTGACTGTAAAAGAAAATACCGTAAATCCTCTAATAGCTCCCCCGGGGGACTTATTTTTCAATCACCCTCCAGGGGGGGGACTTATTAGAGGGGGGGGAGTTATTAGAGGGGGGGGAGTTATTTTTCAACCAAATTTTTTACAAAAATAAACGCTATTTTTGTGCTTTTTTTCTGTTTTTTTAGTTTTTTCACTTTATTTTTAACTACCTATAAACCAAATTAAATTAAAATCACCAACAAAAACAATCATGTAAGCAATTAAACAATTAAACAAATAAACAATTAAATCAAAATCAATTAAACAATTAAATCAAAATCACTATCATCTTCAAAGTGGATAGATTCATCGGTAATATATCCATTTTCTTCATCCTCATGATTGTCGTGTTCGTTTATGTAGATCGCTTGATCGATTGAGCCCGACGACCGCGCTTTTAACAATTCTAATTTTCCTTCAGGCACCGGACCATGATCTTTAAAGCAATGAATTTTATTATCTTCACTGCCATCTATAGACACTGTTAGGCCACAATCTAGAAATAAAATATTGTTAACAATATTGGTAGTCAAAATATCAAACCTTTAAATGACTTTGAAATAGCTTCCGACGAAAGTGATTCCCATGCATGTACAATCCAATCTAGATATACATCCATAGAAGGAGCTTTTGGATTTCCGCCACTTGTGAATTCTTTTTGGGCATCATTTGCCATCCAACAATCGTAACTTCGTCTTATGTGAGATTTAAATGGTCCATTCCAAGACACGTCAGGTGCCTAAATAATTATAAAAATAAATAATAAAAAATCAAAATAAAACAAAAATAAGAAATGAAAAAACCTGTATAAATTTGGTGCAACCACCTGGAATCACAGCTGTATGTAAATCAAGTTCGTGTAATTTTTTTTGTTGAGTCACTTATGTGACAACGAAATGAATCCCAAACTAGAAGACGTTTGCCAAAGAGAGAACGTCCAAAAATTCTGTCCAAATATTCGCACGTTAGTTCATCGTTCATCCAGACCGTTCCTCTCCAACAAAGTTCAAGTTTGTTTTTAAACTTTTGGACAATTGTTATGTCTGGGCGTTTTCGAGGTAATAAAACAAACGGTTTGGATTTTTTCCGTCCGACCTAGCAGTAAGCATAACTGTTATTCGCATTTTGTCGTGCCCTGTTGTTAGAACGGATACATCTTTCGCTCCTAATTCATCGACACACTTTCCACCGGTTGGATCCAGGTAAACCGCAGTCTCATCGGCCGCAAAAATATACTGATAACTGAAAAATAAATTTATTTTTATTAAAAAATATTTTTATTAAAATTCTAAATCAAATCCCTACTGATGATTCTTTCGAACCTCCGAAATATACATGACGAATTGGACTAATTTTTTAACGTAGTCGGACGGTGGTTTTTGACAAACCGTTGTAGGAATTCGGAGACGAAAATTGTGACGTAACATAAATTTTTCGAGCCAACCTCGACTACACTAAAATTAATTTGTTCATATAAATTACTAAACATTTCCAATTGTTACTTTAAATTTTTCGACATCTTCTTCTGCATGAAAACAAATTTTTGCGTGTGATTGAATAATACTACGAGACACACGAAGTTTTTTAGATCGACGTTCCCGAATCCAAATAGCGAGCTGATCATCAAGGTCTTTGAATTTTATCGGACGGCCACCTCCACAAAGTCTCTTTTTAAATTTGCCAATTAGCGATGCCGTTCTAAAACAATTATAAAAAAACAAAACTTGACAATTGATAGAATGCAAAATTACTTGATGCGATTTAATGATCCTTCTTGGTTTTTCCATAAACGAACCGTTTTTCGATCGACTCCAAAACTACTGCTGGCCGAATGATTTGAGAATTCCTGGGCATGTTTAATCACTTTTAGTTTAAATTCTGTTGTATAAGACTTTAATTTTCTTGGCGTCTTAACTTCCTCCTGTTCCTCATCAGAGCTACAATAATTTTCTAAAAGATCCATGTCGGTATGCTAAAATCAGAAAGTGGCTAAATACAAAGTTAACAAGAAAAAAGAAATTAAAGAAAATTAACAAGAAATTAAAGAAAATTATAATTAGCAAAAAATAAACGAAAAATATCCATTACCGAATGGCAAGACAGTCGAAAAAATTGCTGTAGGTACAGTCTACATACTGTTGCTGTGCTTTTACGGCGAATAACAACAATGCGAAGAATTATTCCAAAAGGTGAAGCGTTGCAACGTATCAATACAGTTACGTTTGCATAAGGTTCTCAATCTTCTTTATTGGAAAAAAACAAACCAAGTGGTATATCGTAAACCAAACACACATACATAGGTAATTTAAATCACAATAAAACAATTTCTTTTCGTGACAAGACAAATTTTTTTCAAATTTTCTTATTGAAAATTTGTTTAGAAAAAATTTAACAAAAAAACATTAAAAATTTTTTATTGGAAAAAAATAGCTTGGTCCCCCAAGCACTTTTTTAAGGGGGGGGAGTTATTAGAGGGGGAGTTATTTTTCAATCACCCTCCAGGGGGGACTTATTAGAGGGGGAGTTATTAGAGGGGGGAGCTATTAGAGGATTTACGGTAAATGCTAAATAAATTTTTTTGTTGCAATTCTAATTAAATTATAAGTCTAAACAAAATAATTATTTTATATAAAAAATAAAATTATATTTTTTTCTAAAATTCAATTAACAAAACATTAAATACATTATTATATAATTATAATTTTTATTGGACAAACAGGTACACTAACGTTGTCATAATACAGCAAAATTACATAAAGTCAACAAAGTAATAAAATTTAAGATAAGATAAAAAAATATATACAAGAAAATGATGGAAATTTAACGTTTTATATTCCATTGAATCATATATTTGGATTCACAGAAAACTATAACAAAATAATCTATAGAACTAAACATATGTTATCATTATATAATAGAAATAGTAAAAATTTCATATATTCAAGAGACTCTATAAATAAAAAAACTAAATTAACTATAATGAAAATGATGTGGATTATTTATAAAATTACACCTAGCTTAAAAATACAAAATAAATTTATGAATATGTTTAATAATAATAAAATATTTAGTTTAGCATATATGTCTAGAAATTTCGAAGAAAATAATGTTCCATCGGCTGTTAGAGATTTTATCTGGAATTTAGGTATAAAATATAGTAAAATAAAATATGTAATTATAGGATTTTAAATCCATAAAGAAAATAATTTTAGTAATGTGGCTACATTTAACGATTGTGATTTGGAAACTATATATGTGGAATTGAATAATGAAAGATATCCGTATGAATGTATTAAGTGTAATTTTAATAAGAATAATGCTGTTCAACAATATGCGTCGTTCTTCCACGCGTTCAACTTCGCTGCGTAGAGCGCGTAGCGCCTCCGCGACGTGGTCCTGAAGGCCGGCGACCAGCGTGAACACCATCGACATACCGACGCTTTCGACTTGTCGAGCGCGGCCAACGCGCCTCGCCGCAGCTTCTCGAAGGCGGCATCCGCGTCGCGTTAACTGTATAATTATATAAATAAATTGTCCTTTTCTTGCAATGTTATTCGCCGTGTTACGGCTGGGAAACATCATTTTTTAAATTCGAAAATTAAATTTAAAAATTTTTTTTGGCCATATGCCGTGAAAAGATAATTTTTTCTCATTTCGAAAATTCGACTCGAAAAGCTCTTTCAAAAATGCATTCCCTAATTTAAAGGACGCATGCCGTTCAATATAGAAAATTGCTGTTATAAAAAATGCGGCAAAAACTTATAAACTGTTATAAAAATTATATATTTATTTATAATTTTTGCGTATAAAATAAATCGTATAAAAAGTAAAATTTTATTTTTGATACATGAAACCAACTCAAATAGAAATATTGAGAAAATCGTCTTTTCAAAATCATCATTTACAAATCATCACTTTCTTCGAGCTCTTCAAATTCTTCTTCAACCAACCCTTCAATCGGTACATCTTCTCGAATATTAGCATTTTTTATGATGTGGATCAATTCTTTCTGCCAATTTGTAATAATTGTTAAAAAAATATATATAAAAAAATAAACGCCGCCAAAAAATAAAAAAAGAAATTAATTTTTTGTTTAAAGAGCATGCAATTTTCTATATTGAACGGCATGCGTCCGTAAATATCTCATAAGCTAAAAATTCCCACAAATTTTTTCCACTGTGTTTTATGTGGTTTTCGAAGTTTTCGCGGCACTCTCTCGTTCGCTTCTCATTTCTTCACAGTCATCGTTCGTCTTATTAGCTCTCTTCGTCGTCTTCCATCTATTTGGGTCAGGATCAGAATTTTGCCAGCGTTCAACGCGTTCGTAATTTGTTTGTCAACGCGCTTTCGGCTCTAACCCGTCGACGCCAATCGTTTGAGCTCGAATTCAACTTGCCGGCATTTCGTTTCGACGTTCAGTGAGCTTTTCATTCAGCTTCGGCTTCGTCGGACGTTGACGCCGACTCACAAGGGAACGTTCCGAAGTGTTACACTGGTATCGCGTCACCCCTTGGAATGTAGGCATGACTTAGTGTGGAAATACCAGCGGCCCATAGGCCCTATTACGGTAGATACAAGGGGTCGGGGGTTCGAACCCCAGCTGGGTTAAAAGTTTTGATTCATAAAGTTGTATAAGAAAATTTAGGCAGTTTTATTAATTCCGATTCTATTTAGCTTTACTCAATAATTATGAGCAAAAGACAGCACAAATCGGACGATAGCGACGAGGAAAAGTCACAAAAAAAGCACATCTCGGGGTTGGAATTGTTAGTGTGATTTATAAATTTTTTACTTTTTTTTTTTAAATTTGATCATTTCTAAAAGATTTAAAACAGTTAAATTGTCAAAATATTTCTTTAAAAAAAATAATCTTGTTTTAGCAGTCAAAAAACAGATGAATTGTACAAAATGCTATTGGAGGCAAAACAAGAGACGTTGGACACTGAACGAAAATTTAACGACACAATGCTGAAACTTAACGAGGCGGAAAAGGAGATGCGCGAAAAGCTGTTAGACGCAAAACAAGAGACGTTAAACGCAAAACAAGAACTTACCGACCTTTCAGTCAAAAACGCAGAATTAAAGAAGGACTTGGTTAGTTTTTATAAATTATTTCATTTCTAAAAATTACAACCAAATTTTTTTGTCAGTATTAGTGGCATTTGCACTTCATATTCAAAGCAAATTTAGGAGTTTGCGATGCTCGATATTTTAAAATTGAAAAATGCACTCTCCGGTCGTGGCTTGGTCGAGCTCTTCGAAGATAAAAAAATGAGACGCTGGTCAACAGCGACTCGCGCGCAAAAATATGAGCTCTTTTTCGACAATTCTAAGGAATTTCGCGACATCGTCGAAAAACTAAATTCTTCGATAAGAAAAAGGGATATTGGACAAATTGCGGCCGAATTGTACCAATCCTTATCAAAAGAAATTCACAACGCATTCAATAACGAAAAAGGTGTGATTGTGACGAGACGCAATTATAATCGACAAGAACTTGACCTTTTAAGGGCTATCGCAGAGTTCATGCACGTTCCTCTTGACGTTACATAAAAGTTAATTTTTTCTCACTTTGAAAATTCGACTTTAATGCATTTTTTGTTCATTAATTTTAGTGCAACTTAATTTTCCGACAAACTACATATTTATTTCTTTAATTGAAATTATTAGCAAATATTTTGCGATTGATTGATTAATATTGGCTTTCACACGGATATGAATTAAAATTAATTTGGTACAACTGCAAAAATTGAGCGCTTTTAGATTTTAAGCCATATAGTAAGCCATGCGGCAAAATGACTAGGATCACCTTTCAAAAAAAATTTGTTAAAAAATTATTAAGACTCGATGTGTTTTTATGATTTAAGATGTATCGGATAACTAAAATAGTCCTAAATTGAATGCTTTTTTTTAGATTTTTTATTAGACGTCGGTCCGCATCCGCCACGCGTTCGACTCGTGTCGCAATCGCAACATTGAAGAAATTCTCGCGGAACACGTCCACCATCCACCACCGCAGCGCAGGAACGTGCATGAACTATGTGATAACCTTTAAAAAGTCAAGTTTTTGTCGATTATAATTACGTTTTGTCATAATCACACCTTTTTCGTTATTGAAGGCGTTGTAAATTTCTTTTGGTAGGGATTGATACTAATCGGCCACACTTTGTCCAATATCCCTTTTTCCTATCAAAGAATTTAGTTTTTCGACGATTTAGCGAAATTCCTTAGAACTGTCAAAAAAAACTCATATTTTTGCGCGCGAGTCGCTGTAAACCAGCGTTTCATTTTCTTATCTTCGAAGAGCTCGTTTAAACCAAGATTGGAGAGTGCATCTTTAAATTTTAAAATTTCGAGCATAGCAAACTATTGACAAAAAAAATTCTTTGAATATAATTTTTAGAAATGAAATAATTTATAAAAACTAAGTCCTTCTCCAATTTTGCGTTTTTGACTCAAAGGTCGTTAAATTCTTGTTTTGCGTATAACAGCTTTTTGTGCATCTCTCTTTCTGCCTCTTAAATTTCAGCATTGTGTCGTTAAATTTTCGTTCCGAGTCCAACGTCTCTTGTTTTGCCTCCAATAGCATTTTGTGCAATTCCTTTACTTTTTGACCGCTAAAACAAGATTATTTTTTTAAAGAAATATTTTAACTGTTTTAAATTTTAGAAATGATTAAATTTAAAAAAAAAGAAAAGTTTGAAAAGTTTATAAATCACACTTAGAATAAAAAAATTTCCAACCTCGATAAGTGCTTTTTTCCTGGCTTTTCCTCGTCGCTATCGTCGGATTCGTGTTTTATATTTAAATATATATATTATTTTTTAATGTTTAAATTGACAAATAAAAAATTTATCATAAACCGAAAGAATACAATAATAATTGGTACGGTATGATTAAGTGTAAAATTCTACCACCTAATATTCTATATCACCCGGTATTGCCGGCAAAAATTAAGATGAAGAGTAATGAGAAGTTGATATTTACACTATGCTATAGTTGTGCCGAAAATCAAATAAAACAATGTGAACATAGCGAAGAAGATAGATGTTTAATAGGTACTTGGTGTACAAATGAGATAGATAAAGCTCTTGAAAAGGGATATAAAGACATAGATATTTATGAAGTACATCATTTCAAAAATAAATCTAATGAACTATTTAAAAAATATATCAAGATATTTATGAAGATTAAACAAGAATCTTCTGGATTGCCGCAAGGTTATACTAAAGAACAATATATGCAGAAAAATTACGAGCAATTAGGTATCACTCTAGATGCTGATAAAATAGAGAAAAATCAAGGTAGAAGAGCAGTTGCAAAGATATGTTTGAATTCATTATGGGGAAAATTTGGACAAAGAAAAAAAATTTCGAAGAAAATAATGTTCCATCGGCTGTTAGAGATTTTATCTGGAATTTAGGTATAAAATATAGTAAAATAAAATATGTAATTATAGGATTTTAAATCCATAAAGAAAATAATTTTAGTAATGTGGCTACATTTAACGATTGTGATTTGGAAACTATATATGTGGAATTGAATAATGAAAGATATCCGTATGAATGTATTAAGTGTAATTTTAATAAGAATAATGCTGTTCAACAATATGCGTCGTTCTTCCACGCGTTCAACTTCGCTGCGTAGAGCGCGTAGCGCCTCCGCGACGTGGTCCTGAAGGCCGGCGACCAGCGTGAACACCATCGACATACCGACGCTTTCGACTTGTCGAGCGCGGCCAACGCGCCTCGCCGCAGCTTCTCGAAGGCGGCATCCGCGTCGCGTTAACTGTATAATTATATAAATAAATTGTCCTTTTTTTGCAATGTTGTTCGCCGTGTTACGGCTGGGAAACATCATTTTTTAAATTCGAAAATTAAATTTAAAAATTTTTTTTTGGCCATATGCCGTGAAAAGGTAATTTTTTCTCACTCTTTGAAAATTCGACTCGAAAAGCTCTTTCAAAAATGCATTCCCTAATTTAAAGGACGCATGCCGTTCAATATAGAAAATTGCTGTTATAAAAAATGCGGCAAAAACTTATAAGTAATTCCATTAAGCCATGTGTTGCTTTATAAACTTTACTAATTATTATATCATTGAAATTTTCTATTTTTACTTATCGCCTGGGCGAAGAAAAACGACGCATTTGAGGAAACGAATGGATTGGAAATAAATTACTCGCGTAATTTATTTTTTCGATACGAAAAAAGTATGGGTTTCAGAAGAAACGAAAAATAAAGTGAAAATTAACATTTATGTATTACAAGTCAATAGTCATTCGATTCGTAAGAAAATGCGCTATTTTTTGTGTATATTTGCATTCAATAACAAATAACTTTACTTTTATTATTTTACTGCAAACAAATTTTGTCAAATTTCAAATCCTATTTTATGTAATATTACATTTTTTAAATATAGGCGAAATGCCAAAATTTTTTAACTATATTTCTAACTGTATTTAGCTAAATTGTCTTTTTTTTGCAATATTATTCGCCGGGCTTCTCTCAAGTACATTCTCATTTTTAACTTTAATTAGTTAAGCACAAGTCGACGAAAATTTTTTCTTCTGTCTTTCTAAAGTTTTTGTCTCAATAAATTTTTTAACATTTTACTAATTCTACCTAATTCTACCTGAGCTCTACATATTTATTTCCCAGCCGTAATTACGGCTAAGAAATATTGTTTTTTAAATTCGAAAATTGAATTAAAAAATTATTTTTTGGCCATATGCCGTGAAAAGGTAATTTTTTCTCATTTCGAAAATTCGACTCGAAAAGCTCTTTCAAAAGTGCATTTCCTAATTTAATATCCCATAGGCTAGAAATTCCCACAAATTTCTTCCACTTTCAGTGTCTTATGTGGTTTTCGAAGTTTTCGCGGCACTCTCTCGTTCGCTTCTCATTTCTTCACAGTCATCGTTCGTCTTATTCGCTCTCTTCGTCGTCTTCCACCTATTTGGGTCAGGATCAGAATTTTGCCAGCGTTCAACGGGCTCGTAATTTGTTTGTCAACGCGCTTTCGGCTCTAACCCGTCGACGCCAATCGTTTGAGCTCGAATTCAACTTGCCGGCATTTCGTTTCGACGTTCAGCGAGCTTTTCATTCAGCTTCGGCTTCGTCGAACGTTGACGCCGACTCGGTCGAGTCGACCGGACAGGATCAGGTCGAGAAAAAGGCCAACCACCAATTCCAACCTAAATCGGAGCTGCCCGTCGGTCGCTTCGCCGAACGTCGTCTAGCCATCGAGTATACCTGTAAGGTGTGCAACTCTCGACAGGTTTATATAAAAATCTCTCACTTTAAAATATCAATTAGCCTATTCTAGAGGAGTAGTCAAATTTCTCCAGTACCCAACAATTATGTTGTGCTGGAAAGCTGAAATCTCTGGTAAAATGATACGAATGCAACGTCCAGGAATATGTTTTCGAGTGAATTTATGGTCGTAAACACTAGACGGACGTCACAATTTTGATCAACTCATTTTCAGCCAATAACTTTTCCTTTTTAAAATTTATTTCCGTTTTCTCTTTAGGGGCCCAAGCAATTTTCACGCAGTTCCTATGAGGAAGGCGTCGTTATTGTCACGTGTGACTCGTGTCGCAATCATCACATCATCGCCGACAATCTCGGCTGGTTTTCGGATTTGCGCGGCAAACGCAACATTGAAGAAATTCTCGCGGAACGCGGCGAACACGTCCACCGCCGCAGCGCCGAGTTGGTTATCGAGTTCACGGCCGCCGTCACCGGGGCGGAAACAACAACCGCAACGAAGATGGAACTCGACGTTGCCGTCGTCGTCGACGACGATGATGCGTCCGTTGATGGGAATAGAGGCTCCGGCGACAGGTCCAATGCCATCGAGGGTGTTGACGACGCCGTGAGTCATTTGTTTGGATCTTGAGTGGTCTTAACTCATGAGGAAATGCTTACTAGGGACTTGTAATATTTAAATTCCATTCTTTATTATTTCAAAGTTTTAGGACAATGGCGTCAAACGCCTTTAAGAGAGAATATAGCGGCATTGGGGCCACGAGAAAGCCGCCTAACGATACCGCTGGAGAGCGGCTCTATGCGACTCATGTGCCGACGAGCGGCGCGCAAAAAGCAGCGTTGGCGCTGGGCGCCGCGCTAATGGCCATTGTCGATCCGAGACGCGGCGATATGGTGGCTGCAATGGCCGAGACGACGCCGCTCATTCGTCCAATTCTCGAACACCTCTATAATCGTATGAAGCGCGACGTCGCCGGACGCGAGCTTTTGCGCGATCGACCGCGGTGAGAATTTTTAAGCGGGATTTTCGGTAACGGAATAGGAATGAAAATCCAATTCGCGAACCTATTTCCTGCATATACATGTGTGTATTTTCTGAAAGTTGTAAAATCTGGAGGAAAAATTGACTCTTTCCGGAAGCCCCATAATATATTTGAGCCTTGAGACTTTTTTTTGAAGGATTACAAATGAGACAATCGATCGCGAGTATCTTCGCTCGCTGGCGGACGGAACGCTCGGCCGCGAATATGTTAGGTCCATTTTGCTCTTTTTATTCAGGTGATTCATCATTTATATTCCAAAAAATTGGTTCCTCTTTTCAGATTTCTCGATTCATTAAAAACTAGTCCCAATGCTCGGCCACCGGTTCAGTACATTGATGACGAACGACTCGTTTACGTCATGCAGAGGTACACATGAATTTTTGAGGGCAATCAAAATGAATACACATAATGAAAGGCCTCTCCGAGTCAAAGTAAAAAATTTTCCAATAAATAATATGTGAATTTATGCAATAGATATCGCGAAACACACGACTTTACGCATACGCTCTTGGAGATGAGGCCGAACATGCTCGGCGAAGTGACCGTCAAATACTTTGAGGCCATTCAACTCGGCCTGCCAATGTGCATTTCCGCCGCGCTATTCGGCGCGATTCGACTCGGAAAAAAGTGAGGAAGTTGACTTGTTGGAAGGATTTGTTTGGGCAGGGCGGGAGAGAAATCGATGAAGAGTTCGTGGGGTAATAATACTCATTTTTTCAGTCATCGACGCCAATTGCTGGAGCGCAATTTGCCATGGGTGGTCGAGCAAGCGCAACGCTCACGACTCCTGCTGGCGCTGGACTGGGAGCGCCGCTTCGAGCAGCCCATCATCGATCTTCAGCGCGAATGTTCGATTCGTGCATTCGGCTCGGAATGAAAGAAAAATAAGGGATGAGGATTGGAAGAGAATTTTATCGAAAATATAATTTTGTTTCAGAATTTTTTCGTAATTGTTTATTAATTGAAATAAATAAATTTATTTATTTCAATTAATAAAAAAAAAATTATTTATTAATTGAAATAAATAAATTTATTTTTATATACAATTACAATTAGGTAGAAAAAAATTTCCTTATACTTTATGCAATCTCAAGAGGAACGTGCATGAACTGTGCGATAGCGCTTAAAAGGTCAAGTTCTTGTCGATTATAATTGCGTCTCATCACAATCACGTTATTGAAGGCGCTGTGAATCTCCTTTGGTAGGGATTGATACAATTCGGCCGCAATTTGTCCAATGTCTCTTTTTCCTATCGAAGAGTTTTGTTTTTCGACGATTTCGCGGAATTCCTTGGAACTGTCGAAGAAGAGCTCATATTTTTGCGCGCGAGTCGCTGTAAACCAGCGCTTCATTTTCTTATCTTCAAAGAGCTCGACTAAGCCACGACCGGAGAGTGCGTTTTTCAATTTTAAAATTTCGAGCATAGCAAACTCCTAAATTTGCTTTGAAAATCA
Organism: Bradynema listronoti; assembly: GCA_024678965.1. NCBI lineage: Eukaryota > Metazoa > Nematoda > Chromadorea > Rhabditida > Allantonematidae > Bradynema > Bradynema listronoti. Next base: position 3,408,751 of record JANLNO010000006.1, read on the forward strand.
AATGTAAATGCCACTGATATTGACAAAAAAAATTCTTTGGATATAATTTTTAGAAATGAAATAATTTATAACCAAGTCCTTCTCCAAGTTTGCGTTTTTGATTGAAAGGTTCAGCACATTGTCGTTAAATTTTCGTTCCGAGTCCAACGTCTCTAACAGCTTTTTGCTCATCTCTTTTTCTGCCTCCAACGTCTCTTGTTTTGCCTCCAATAGTCTTTCGTGCAACTCCTCTACTTTTTGACTGCTAAAACAAGATTATTTTTTTAAAGAAATATTTTAACAATTCAACTGTTTTAAATCTTTTAGAAATGAACAAATTTTCCGAAAAAAAAAGAAAATTTGAATCATACCAACAATAAAAAAATTTCCAACCTGGATTTGTGCTTTTTTCGTGACTTTTCCTCGTCGCTATCGTCGGATTCGTGTTTTCTTTTGCCCATAATTATTGAGTTGAGAGAAATAGAATCGGAATTAATAAAACTGCGGAATTAATAAAATTTTCTTATACAACTTTATGAATCGAAATTAATTAATATTAGAAGATATCAGGCCCTTTGCATTTAAAGTATCTATAAATAGGTATTCCAGAAATATTTTTACTATCTGTTAAAAACTAAGACCACTCCTTCCATTTATTTCTGGTATTTTGTAATTCAGTCTTGACTGGAATTTAAATGTGTTAATTTTATTTATGAATTTTGTTGTTCACATTTTTTGCCCATAATTCAAAAAAGGCAAAAAAGATAAACAATCAACAATAAACAATAATTATAATAATTACTTAAAAATAAATGGAAGGAGTGGTCTTAGTTTTTAACAGATAGTAAAAATATTTCTGGAATACCTATTTATAGATACTTTGGAATTCCGCGAAATCGTCGAAAAACAAAACTCTTCGATAGGAAAAAGAGACATTGGACAAATTGCGGCCGAATTGTATCAATCCCTACCAAAGGAGATTCACAGCGCCTTCAATAACGTGATTGTGATGAGACGCAATTATAATCGACAAGAACTTGACCTTTTAAGCGCTATCGCACAGTTCATGCACGTTCCTCTTGAGATTGCATAAAGTATAAGGAAATTTTTTTCTACCTAATTGTAATTGTATATGAAGATAATACAGTCAATCCTGTCTAATTGGGCACTTTTTCGCGGTCCCGACCGGTGCCCAATTAGGTTAGGTTTGACTGTAAAAGAAAATAAATGAATTTTTTTTTGTTGCAATTCTAATTAAATTATAGGTCTAAACAAAATATGTAAATACATTATAACGAAAAAAATGTATCAAATAATTCAACAATGAATCGACTAGGCTTATTCGTTGAGAGCCTCGTCTTCCTCACTATCACTAAGATCCTCGTCGTTGAGTTCGTCCTTAAAAGTGGAAAATGTGATTCGAATTGGAAGGTTTCCGACTCCAGAAATATGACCCCATGTCTTTAAAGATAAAATTTAAAAACTTGATCTCTTAAGCGCTATCGCAATTGAATGATATAATCCCCCCCCTCCCTTCTGAATCGAAATAAAAAATGAAGTTTGAAAAAAAATTTGCCTCAAACAACGATGCGTCGATGCCGTCGACGTCGGCGGCGGCTTTTGTGTCCTCGTCATCGGCCGTCGACGGCGAGTTAATGAATTGAAGATCGGAGACGTTGAGCGACTTGTCGCGTAGAAACAACTGCTTGCCCGTCAGCCGGTCCGTTTGCGTTTGCGGGTTATTGGCCTGCAAGAAAAACACGCATCATAGATGAAAGAATTTGCGGCGGTTAGTCTAGAGTAAAAAAACGCCTCTAACCTTTTCAGCCTCCTTTTTCGCGCGCATTTCGGCCATAAATTTGTCACGCCACGCGTTGAACTGCTCCACGGTGACGCGAGAACCTTTAAAAAAGAAAATGCCGGAAAGCTCACGCGCTCAATTTGAAGGTAGGCGGAATTGAATGGGGCGGGACAAATGGGGTTACTTTACGCTCGGCTTGGAGTAATGAGACTTGGAATTTTCTCAATTGTTTAATAAAATCATAAATGAATTTAAAAAAAATAGGACAATCATTTATAGGATTATTTTCAACGGGGGGGGAATAGATTTGGGGCGGTCACGTAGCAATTGAGAAAATTCCAAGTTTCATTACTTCAAGCCGCCGAGCGTAAAGTAATCCCATTGTCCCCCCCCCCCCCGCCTATTCAATTCCGCCTACTTTCAAATCGGGCACGTTCGAGTCGGTCCGCATCCGCTTTGCGTTGCGCCTCCACGCGTTCGGCGTCGCTGCGTTGGGCGCGTAGCGCCTCCGCGACGTGGTCCTGAAGGCCGGCGACCAGCGTGAACACCATCGACATACCGACGCTTTCGGCGGCCAACTTGTCGAGCGCGGCCAACGCGCCTCGCCTCAGCGACTCGAAGGCGGCGTCCGCGTCGCGTAGACCTTCGAGTTCCATTTTCGGCGCGACATTCGGATAGTCGGCGGGAAATGTGCAACGCAGCAGGAGTGGGTCGGTGAGCTCGTCGCTCTACAGAAAAAACCGATCCATAATTAATAGCATTTTTCGCAATGTTTGCGGAGGATATTAAATTGAATAATTAAATTGAATTAAATCGAATAAAAGTCGCCAATTTGGGCCAACCTCAACGGACGTCGTGACCTCAACGCAAATATTCGGATATTTTTCGCAGATGACGTTGAGCTCGTCCTCGGAATAGATAGAGCGAAGAGCTTCCAGCTCTTGTTCCTGAGTCTCTCTCGGATTTTCGTCCATGTGCCAACTAATTGCATAGCAAGAAAATGATGGAATCAATAAATATTTATCTCCAGAAAATTATTTCAAACAAATGAGAAAATATTATAAATTGAGTAAACAACTCGAATGAATACATTTTCAAATGCAAAAAGTTATATATTTTAATAAACTTTAATAGTTTTAATAAACAAATTGAAGAGTGAATTCACGAGGATGTGGGTTTGTCCGATGGCGCGGCGTACGCATCGCGCAATCGCGTCTCCAATTTTGTTATGAACGCGGCCTGCTTGGCAATTGAGGCGCGTAGATTCGAAATTTCCTTAACCGCCGAGCATTAACCTTTTTGGGAGTAGTTTTGAGAAAGTTTTAATTGATTAAACAACTTACTTCGTCTTTGACCTGATCCGGATGATGTAGATGCCATTCCATGGCGATACGCGCCAATTCCCGACGCATTTCCAGGCAGGCATCATTGAACTAAAAACCAATCGATCAATTCAAACTCAAATGAATAGCTAGCAATCCCAAAAAATGTAAAACCTCGCGGACGGCGAATTCGGATGCGTCCTTGAGATCGCTTTCGCTGGGCGACACCATTCCGACGCGTATGCGTGGCTGGCCGACGAGTTGGATCCACTGACGTACCAACCGATCGATGGCACGCGATAGGCTAGTGGAGGGCAAGGCTGAATGCGCGGCCTCATCGCCGCTTCCCATCGATGCGGGATTGGCGGCTGAGGCTGGCGTCGCTACGCCCGACGACGACGTCGACGGCGCCGATGACGATCCCGATGGTGCGGCTGCGGCCATTGCGCTTATTCTCTAATTTTTAAAACCAATTCTAAGCAATTAAAGCTTACCGAATAACCACCTTCAACCGATATAAATTCGAAGATTTTTGCCGAATTCGGTAAAATTTTTTAAAACATTTTTTTTTGAAAAATAGAATTTGCCAAATGTTTACGCGCAAATTTAAAATTGGAAGTAAAAGGTTGAGGGTGGTTTTGTCCTCTTCATATTTTTTTCAATCGAATTGTTTGGATGTTTGTATTTGTGCGCGCGCATTTGTTTATATGTATATTATATGCATATGTACATGAAAAATGTTTTTAAATTTTTCAGGAAAATATTTGATGTATTTTTGAAAAGTTTATTGCAAATTGAAAATATTTAATTAATGCCAATTTTACAAAAGTCCCGCTTCGTATTCGAGTCCGAATTTTTCCAATAGAGTCGGATCGATTCGAAAAAGACCTGAAAACAAAATTATAATACACATCTTACTCTCGATTTTGTGTATAAAATGTTTTATTCGACTTTTTCAGTTAAAAATTCTACATATTTGTCTCCATGTGATTACCATTTTCACCCCATTCATTGCCGAAACTGTTGACAGCCAACCAGTGAAAGCGATCCTGATCGTCGTGGCCCCAACCGATTAGACGCGCCACGTGCCAGTAGATTATCCGTTTTGCAAAGTCCTCTTCGGGAATCGGATGAAATACACCTTTAAAAGATTGATTTTATGCATAATTATACGCTTGATCTAATCATTATTTTACCAAAATCGTAATGTAGAAACTCCTCGGTGACGGGAAACGCGAACGTAGTCGGTCCGTAGAGCCAAAGCTCTTTTCGTATAATGTCTCGAGTCTCTTGAAGTGTTAGAGTCCCGGTCTTATTAAAGTGTCCGATTACCGATGAGACCATTGTGCGATTCTCACCGGCCTGGTCCAATGTCATTCGACGTGGAAATAGTGTATATGCTATCGAGCCTAAATATTTGTGTAAATTATTATTATATTTTTGCTTAATTGATTTATCAGTTCATTCATTTTTATATAAAGAAAATGCCTTTATTCTTGTCGTCCTCGTATGTGTTACGATAATAGGCCGATTGGCACTGCTTATAGCAAGTACGGTGGCGTTCTGCATCCGGATAAGCGGCCGGCGAGCAAGGAGTGCCGCACGTCGCGCTCGTCGCGTACGGTCGACAACCGTCGCGACCGCCAGTCACAACGCCTTAAAGAAGTATTAAGATTAGGTTATATTATCCAGCTTTTAAATTCCAATCTAAATCAGTGGGAAGAACTGACCTTCAACCGCCCAAAAGGTTAGCGCCTTTAGTGGATCACCCCCATAGCAATTGCCGCAGGCCACACAGCAGCCGAGAACATCCTCAGCGCTAAAAAGCGCACCGCGCAACGTTCCATTCGATTGGATACAGGTCCGATCCGATGCCACGCCCATCGCGGCTACCGCCTGAAAGCTTTGAAATATTGCATTTTCATTAAAACTTCAGCTTAACACAAACTGAACTTTATATAAATATTTATAATATTGACTTACAAAGCAAGACCCACATCCACCTTGATTCTCTACATCATGCAGTGTTCTGCACAGAGGCCATTTAGCCCGCGCATCGAATTGACGCGGCAAGCGATCCGCCGGAAATGCCGCCAATTCTCTATTTTTTTATGAACTTTTAGAAATGCTAGAATGTGAAAACTCTCAGATAGTTTATAATTAAATGTGAAATTTTTGGGATAATATGTTCTATTTTTTTTTTGCCTACTCGAGATGTTCGACCATTCTCTCTGAGCGGAAGAATGCTTCAATTCTCTCAAAATAATCTCGTACAGCAGTCACATTGCGGAGAGATTTGTGATGAAAGTCTCGATTTTTCATGCCGAACGGATTATAGCGAGCCTAATAAATTGGTCAATATAATCAAAACTAAAAATTAACATAATTCCAAACATTTAAGTATTAACATAATTCCAAACAAATTATTTTTGAATATATTATAGTACATTAAATGGGATTATTAAATATTATGTAGGTAAAAATTGATTTTTACACTCCAACGAGCATCTGGCGCGGCGTTGACGCGTCGCACCAACTCATGCAGGTATTCGTGCTCAACACGCGTCTCTAATTTGCGCGCTTCCATTTGCAGGAACGCGTACGCGCCGAGCCCGATCGCCGCGATGGCTGCAGAAAAAAGTTCAATTTAAATGGGGCTAGTCAATAAAGCAAATGAAAAAGATAATCTCGAAAACCATTCCTGTGATTTTTATCTTATTAAGTGAAGCGTGACAAACCAGTGCTAGACGCTAGCACAACGAACGCGACGCAAACGCGGCGCGCGGCGTTTGGTCGCGGCGCTTCGTTTGCCCATCCGCTCGCCGATTTCGCGTCGGCAGCGTGCATTTTTGTGGAAACTTTAAGCGAAAAACATACGTTTCTTCTGGCGAAATTATGTGACAAAAATTTTAAGAAATAGAAAATTATAATTAGCGATCATTCTCTATAGTATTTCCCTTCTTTTCTCTCCATTTTCTTTTTCAGCTTATTTTTTTTATTTTTGAACAGTTGTGGTCAATCACAATCAATTCTAACCTCTCAAATTCATACGAAAAAAGTTCAAATTAAAAAAATTATTTTTCAAGTTGAAAAAAACAAAAAGAAAAATACAAAATACACATTGATAATAACTTATCAACTCGAAAACAATGAGAAATAAGAAATGAGAATGACTTTCTGCTCGAATGAAAGCGAGAAAAACACAAAAAAAATCGAATTTCACTGGGACTAGAAACACAAAGTGTCCATTTTGTGTGTTTGTGTATTTGTGTATCGCGTGTTTGTTTATTTGTGTCGTTTTTTTCGCGTAAATAGATCAATTTTCTTCATGTAAAATCACAATTTTCTACGACTTATGTAAGTTTTTCTATAACTTAAGTAAATTATTTTATTCTTTCAAAATTTTCTTTTTTTTTGTATTGTTTTTTCGTCTTATTTTGATTTTCAATTTTATTATCTTTGTACATATATACAATATATTATAGTAAGTCTAAAGTGGAATTAATTGAAAATTTAAAATAGCGGAAAATTTTTGACTTAATGTTTTGTCTTGAACTTTTTTCTGAAATTTTTATTTGTACGATTTTTTCATTAGATAAATTTGGTTAGATATAGATAAGATATTCATCTCTGTTTCTTCCTTTAAACTGAGTTTTTTCCTTTTTCTCTATCTCTCTTTCTATTTAGTTTATTTTATTCTTTTCCTTTTATACGTAATTTCCCTTTACTTTTCTTTCTCCTCATTATTGTCAAATCTTTACAATGTCCAGCGAATAGTCACCGCAAAAAATCGATTATAATCAGTAATAATTCTTTTTTTGCGTTCATTTATTCCAGAAAAAATTTCCTTTGATTTTCTCATTGTGTTTGCTTTTTTTCCTCACTTGTTTCAATTTTTCTAGTCAAAAAATACAAATGCAAACAAAAAATAACATATAAAAATACAATAGCGATTCACACCCAATAAAAACATGTGGAAAAAGAGTCGCCTATTTGCACAAAATTGAAATAAAAATAAACATTTTTCAAGAGCGAAAATGGAAAAATCTAAATTTAATTCAAATTTTGAAGGAATTCGAAATAAATTTAGTCTTAAAATTATTTGAATACAATTTTTACGTAATCAAATTCCTAAAATCCGACCTGTTTTTCCGTTGAAATTTCTCCGTTTCATTTCTTCATATATAGAATGAATTATCATTTAAACTATCGTAACTTCAATATTGATTAATTGATAATTTTTCATGGTTCTTGTGTGATATCGGACCACCAAAAAAAAAAATTTTTTTTTAGTAATTTTTTTTAGGTTTTTTGGCACATGAAGCAAAGCGGTACTGCTCGCGACTTCATGGAGTCATATTTGGCGGAGTATATGTGGCGCACACACTTGAATGGTCGCAATCCTTTTACCGTCATTTTGCAAGATATCGCCGAATTTCGGCCCATCTAGTTGTTAATTATTTATCGTTGTTTTGTTTACTGTTTGTTATAAATTATTTCATAAAATTATTTTTCGAAAATGGACAAAAACAACAAAATCGGTAAAAACCATTATCAAATTCGAATTCTCCGTGCCAGAAAACTTAAAAAAATTACTAAAAAAAAATTTTTTTGGTGGTCCGATATCACACAAGAACCTTTTTCATTTATTCAAAAATTAGGCTTAATAAATTTTACGCATTTGAATAAATTAATTTTGAATATAGAGCAAATTGAATAAATTATGTACATAAATTTGTGTATTTGTTTTAATATTTAGTTCAACTTTTTTGATGGTCACCACACATGAGAAGAATTTCTTGAAAAAAAAAATTAAATGGAAAAAGAAAAATATAAAAATGAAAGAACACAAAAATTTTGTAGACGCGTACTGTTTATTAGCTAATACGACGTGTGAATATTTACTAGTAAACAGTACGTTTATTATTTTTTGAGCAAAATGTACTCGTAAATCATTCGAGGAGTAAAATTTGGTGCTTTTTAGGCACATTTTCGATCACAAAAATCATATCAAAATTGAACAAAAAATAGAAAAGTAAAATAAAAAAATAATTAATTTATGTTTTAAAAGCATAAACTTAAAGCTTGAAAACTCAAAATTTGTTTGTTTTTGATTTATACTCAATATAAGAAGCGCTATGTAGCTTACAATAGAACTCAGGGTTGCCAGATGTCATTTTTAAAAAGATTTGTTCTTTTTTTGAGGGGGTCTGTTCTTTTTTATTTTTTGTCCTTTTTTTTCCATTTTTTGTTCTTTTTTTCCATTTTTTGTTCTTTTTTGTTCTTTTTTTCCATGAAGAATGGCTCTCTGACCAAAAAGAATCTGACCCGAAAAGTTAACGAAATAGACCAATTCAGATATTTTTAGAAGAATCTTTTTTGTTGTTGGAAATTATCAATAAATCAGTTTTTTCGTGCCCAGCGTTCTTTTTTATTTTATTTTCATATTAGTCGATTAGTCTACAGTAATTTATTCCTCTATTTAGCTTTTCAAGGAGATTTTATCTTAGAGCGAATAAAACCTTTCAGATAAATTTTTTTTGTTTTTTTTAATAAGAGTTGGACAAGTTTTTTAAGTCCGGGGAAGAGTTTAAGAGCCCCCTCTTATAATTAGACCAAGAAAGAGGATTTTCCTATAGAATCCTATAAGATAATGGATCTATTTAATTCTAATTGACTGCTTTTAATCATTTTTGGTTTTTTTTTAAGACTGAATACCTTTCATCTCTGTATTACTTTTAGACTACCAATTTGACACAAAATTTTTCTTTTTCTTTTCCCATTTTTTTTCGAAAATCATTCGCTCACCGTGGGATTGCGTTATCCGCACACAAAATGAAGAGGCACAAAAGCGCTTCGTCGCGTCGCAATGGCGCGCCGCCGCATAGTGCGCCGTCGACGCAAACCGAAGCGCCGCCAAATGCGCTCAGCGCCGACTCGATTGTTAACGTGCCGCGTGACGTAAACGTACATAACATGTGGGTCCTAATTTTTTTTATTATTGTCCCTTGATTTCCTTTATTCACACCTTCCTATATATCTCGACCGTATAGCTACGTGATGGTGAACACGGACGAGGTGCCGAGTCGACTCGAGTCGCTCGTGGACATCTTCTACCTGTACGACGGCGTTCGTTACATTGTCGGCTATTGCCTACCGTTTAAATTCTACGTGGAGAATTTCGGCAACGCGCCAGCGGCGCGCGTGATCAAAGGCATCGAGAACGTGGAGCTCTACCAGGAGCATATGCAACGCTTTAAGGTAATGAATGAATATGTTTTATGTGTAATGCGGCCTCTTAAAAGTATTGGCTTTCTCGTCGTTCAGTTCGTTATCGCTCCGCTCAACGTAGTGCCGGTGAACGAGGTCGAGTTCTATGCGATGATTGGCTCCTCCCAGGCGGAAATGGAGGCCAGCGCTGGCGGCGTGTTGCGCAATCGCTTCTACATGCGGCCCACCATCGTCCGTCCGCCAAACGAGGTGTTGAGCAGCGTGGACAGCTCCGTCACACAGTCCGTCGTTCAGCGATTTCAACTCAATATTAATCCGCATCTCATTCCTATTCGACTACCCGACGGTACGAAACTAACTTTTTAAATTTAGTGATTTTTTATTGGGGAATATAATATATGAAAATATAAATTTTATTGCATTTTTCCTCCAGGTCTTGAGTGCTATATTCGTCTGGACCTGGCGAAGCATTGTCAGGAGGCGTTTTGTAAGGAGGAACTCGAGTTTGGCTACTACCACTTTCGTGAAGTACAACGCGACGCAAATTTGAAGCCGTCGCTGGCGCGAATTTCAGCCGCCAAGGATGGCGTTGGCGGCGGAGGCGGCCAAGGAGGCGGTGGCGGCAAACCGACCAGCCATCACCAACATCATCACCAGCAGCATCATCAGCATCAACCGCAAGCACTGCATCCCGCCAATGGCGGCGCGAACGCGTCGACGGGCGCGCCGTTTCGTCTGCTAAACGCGACAGGAGGCGGCGGCGCGCCGCCGCCGCCGCCTCCCACCTCGTCCTCGTATACGACGACGTCGTCGTCGGTGGCGGTATCGGCGCTCAACGGCTCCACGCCCCCCACCACGACGATGATGCCGGTGACGATGGTCGTCCTGCCGCCGATGAACATTCCGCCGCCGCAGTTGCCGCCGTTTCTACGCCGCAACAAGGGCTAGTCAACGCGCGTGCGGGTGAGAGAATGGAAACGAGAATGGTATACGTGCGGGTGAGAGAATGGAAAAGTTGTTTTCGGCTAGTTGACTTTGCTTTTTGGGAAGGCTTTTGAAGATGTGAAGGGTATATTCGATATGATTCCAAGCATTTAAACACTTCAAAAATTGGTGAACTTGTGCCTATTTTGTGGGGGACGTCCAACAAAACAAATGAAGTAAATTTGAATTCGGCACTTTCCGATGTTGTACGAGATTTGAAATGCGGATGTATTATACCTTTCCCCACTTCTTCTGGACTCTAGAATCCATTCATTGACAAATGCATTTTGTCAAATTTAAATTTTTACCACTTTTTGACCTGCTTTTTCGGCTCTGATTAAGATATATGCCCGATATGTTTGTATGATTTCGATTATTTAATATGGGAGATATTTAATGTGAATATATTATAGTAATACCTCCCCAATTTTTACGGAACCCGTAATAAGTGCGCTCATACTTTAAAATTGCTCATTCTTATCCCATAAAAGGCGAGTAAAGTGCGGAACCCGTGTGCCTTCGGAGAAATAAACCTGTTGAGAGTTTTTATGTTGCCTCCACACAACACATTTGTTTCACTCTTTCCTTAATTGATTTTTTGATGGTTATAAAATTCCTTTTCTTTGTCGAAAATTTCTATGGCTATGCTTTTTTGTCGAAATAAATTTGTTTCTGAAATTTTTAAATGTTTCTTTTTTCCACCAGTTTTCATCATATTTTATCTTTATCTTTATGTTGTATGTGTTCTTGTGGGGAAGGGGCGAAATTAACCCTCAAAATGATGGAATATGTAATTGTGAATCGAACTTTTTCACATTTTTTGCATACGATTATTAAATGAATTGGGGTCAAATTTTTTTTAAAAAATATTTCCTCCTCGATAAGCAATAAATTTGATAAGAAACGGGCGGAGGAGAGAGGCATATAAAAATTTGAAAAGTGTACCAGATAGAAAACCTGTTGTAGCCCAAAAGATGGTTTCGTTGTAACCCAATAGTTGGTAAAACAACGAGGAAGCCAATGATTTATGACCCAGTGAAATATCGAGTTCATAAAAATATTATCGGAATAGATAAATGGAATAAATGATGAGGTTTGACTAGATGTAGTAATAAAGAAACTTCAGTTAGAGAACTTGAAATTGTCCCTTATTGTAGCTCAAGTGTGATAAGAGCCGATTTATTTCGGCAATACGGAATCAATAGGAACCATTTTTAACCAAATGAAATATCGAGTTTATGAAGATGTTATCGGAACAGATAAATAATGTTAATAAACAAAGGTAATGATGGAGTTTGACCACATGTAGTGTATTTACATATTTGCTTAATAATTTTTTGATTAGGTTGGTGTTAAAAATTTGTTTTCTTTATTTTTTCCCCGTCTTATTCCTTTTCTCCGAAAACTCTCATTGAAATTCTTTCTCGATGAGTAAGTGAATAATTTTCTCCGACTTTCTCAGTGAATTTCCGTCTTCATTTTCTTTTCATCTTCCCAATTCTAGCCCATTCTTTAGTTTATGTTTGGTTTGGACTGTTGAATTTACGCGATATTTTTGTTGTTGTTATATTGTTGTTAGCGATGATTTAGTGGCCGATTAAAGAAGTTTGGTGTCTGTTGAATATATGTAAATCGTTTGGAAAGAATTGTTTCATTTCTAATGCAGAAATTATACGGCGCTGATAAAAAAAAACGGAGAAAAAAATAATGACGGCATAAGAAAGAAATTTAATTAAAGCTGCAGCCCTCTTTAACATCCTAGATTGTTCAATTTTGCAGACACAAAATATTTGGAGAAAAATGAATCGTTTAATGAACGATTAAGTGAAGAAAAAAAAATCGGCAAATTAATGTGTAGACAAAATTTTTAATGTAGAAATTATTATAAATATTTATAATTAAGCAAAATAGAGAATATATAGGAGGTGAATAGAAATTGGAAGAATGAATGAAATGGGAAAAATATTAAGTATATAGAATTGAGCAGTGAAGCAAAAAAGGAAAGATAGGTAAATAGAAATGAAGATTGAGAAAATATTAAGCAAAATATAAGGCAACAATTTCCTATTAAATAGTGCTAAACTTGAGAAATTGAATGTTTGGAATAAAGTAGAGGATATAGAGCGAGAGAAATGGGAGATAAAATGAACGAAAAACGCAATAGGCCCATCAAAAATCGTGTTTGGCTTATCAATTTGCTCGAATTGGTGTTGATTTTCGGGCTTTTCTCTTTCTATTTATGTCCCAATCAACCTTTTCTCCCCCTTTTTTCTCTTTCTATATTCCAATCATCCTTTTCTCTTTCTTTTTTTCTCTCTACATTCCGATCAATCTTTTCTCTCTTTTTTTTCTCTCTCTCCTTCAATCTTTCGATTTTTTTTTCTCTTTCTATATTCCAATCAACTCTTTCTCTTCTATTTTTTCGATTTCGACTTGATTGCTATATTCTGTCGTATTGCAGCGAAACTTTTTATGTGGTTTCTGCAAAACGAAAAAAAAAGAAAGAAGAAAAAAATTGCAAAATAAGAGATCGAAAAGCGAAATCAACGCTTTCAATTTCTAGTTTTCTTCGAATTCGCTTTTACACTTTTCTTCTCTTCGTACAAAAAAACACAAATTTCTATGTAGGCCGCTTAGTAAACACACAAAATTGTGTATGTTTTGTCTATATAATGTCATGTGTATGTGTGTGTGTGTGTCCGCATATAAAGGTATTTTGCGTATATTTTGTATTTATGTATTTTTGTGTCGATTTTTCTTTTTGTGCCGCCCTTATCGTGTGGAAAAAAATTTTTTTTTCACAAACGATGGGAGAAAGAAAAGCATAGAGAAAATATTCAATTTTAACGGAGAATGAGAAAGAAAATTTTTTTCGAACAAAGAAAAATTTTTTTTTATATTTTATGGGAAAAATTAGGCACTTTCTATAATTTTAATTTAATTTTGTTTTTGCTTTATTAGCCTATACTCGAAACATTTTCATTCCACGTGCCCGGGATTGCTATTAGACCAATTTTGAGTCGATTTTGTTTTAGATTTTTTTCGGGTTTTTTTTAAGTAAAACATTCCAGAGCGAGCTAAGTGAAAATGGCGCGTGCCGTGGCGGTCGCGCTACTTACCGCCGGCCTATTCTACGCGGTCGGCGCGCAGCCGGCCGAGCGCGAGCCCAAATACGATCCCAATCACTATAGGCCATGTGAGTTTATTCTACTCGACCCATAAGTCGATATCATAGATTTTAAGAAGAAGAGAAGTTAAGAGCTTAAAACCTTGTCGACTAAAGGGCTTAAAATCTAGTTGATTTTTTCTTCTTGTTAGCCGAATATCAGAGGCCTATACATTACGTTTACAGCTGACAATCCCTGCTATGACGCGAGAAACGTCCCGCAGCGATGCGTTCCCGACTTTATTAACGCCGCCTTCAATTTGGAGGTGGAAGTGACGGACACTTGCGGCCAACCCGTTCCCACAAGGCATGGCAAAATTTTCCTTATTAGTGCATTGTGGATTTGATATCTAGGGTCTCTTTTTAAGCAATTTAAAATAACTTCATTCTTCAGGTTCTGCGTTCAAACCGGTCACATCGGCGGCGTCCGCAAGGTTTGCGACATTTGCGACGCGCGCGTGCCCGAATTGGCGCATCCGGCCTCGTATCTAACCGACTTCAACAATCCCAACAACGAGACCTGGTGGCAGTCGCATACGATGCTCGAGGGCATGCAGCATCCCCGGCACGTCAACATAACTCTGCGTTTGGGTAGAAACTCTCTAAAGGGCTTATGTTAGAAATCGTCAATGTTAGGAGGGGGGAGAGGTCATTTCTCTACAAATATAGCCAATATGCTATTCATTCATTCAGGAAAGGCATTCGACATCACGTATGTTCGGCTAAAGTTCGTCAGTCCACGACCGGAGAGCTTTCGTATTTTCAAGAAGAGCTACGCAGGGCCCGAGTCCACGTGGGTTCCGTGGGTCTATTACAGGTTTGTTTTAGTGGGTTGATTCTCTGTATTTCATCGTTTTTTGAGCCCATACTTTTAAATAAGCATCAAATCGGAATTTCTCACTTATCTTTCTTTCTCTAGTGGCTCCTGTCGTTCCACGTACAAACTTCCGGATAAGGCGCCAATTCTGCCCGGCAACGAGGCCGTGGCGCAGTGCACACGCGAGTACTCGGACATCTCGCCGCTCACCGAAGGCAACATCGCCTTCTCGACATTGGAGGGGCGTCCGTCCGCGGAGAACTTCGAGGAGAGCGAAGTCCTACAGGTATTCATATTTGGGAAAGGTGGGCATTCGTCGGGGCATCACAGCGCATATGCGCCATGATATATAATCTGGAAATGTGGGGGTGAGGGAGGCTGTACAGCTTCTACTTGATCATATTTCTGAAAAGCCGGACCTCATTATGCCTAGGATTGGGTGACGGCCACCGAGATTCGCATTTGTGGGAGGGCATTCGTTCCTACAGGTATTCATATTTGGGGGAGGTGGGCATTCGTCGGGGCACCACAGCGGCGCATATGCGCCATGATATATAACCTGGAAATGTGGGGGTGAAGGGGGGGGGGCTGAAAATTTTCTACAGCTTCTACACAACTGGTCAAAATGATAGCCGCACTTGAAAATATAGCACAACTCGAGTTTTAATTGGCCGCTTTTTATAAAAAATTTTGCACGAACATAAACTGTAAAAAAATGCTCTCGTCGAAAAGAAAAATTTTTTATTGGGAAATAGCGTGCAAAAAGAGAGTCCAGACGCTTGTCGGTGAGCCACTTACCCATCACTAGAGCAGCTAACAATGAAATCGAATAGCTAATGAATAGTCAACATATCGTGAAAAATGCCTTTAACTTTTCGAAACACAGTGTATAACGTGCAATTGAATAAGAATAAAATCGTGAAAAAATCTGATAGGCGTGCCCAGGAACGAGTGGCCCGAGAACACGAAGCTCTCGACTTGGCATATCGTAACGAAACGGCCTCTCCGCATTGTCACTAACACTTGCGATACGATAGTTTACAACTCGACCAAATTCACCATCACGATAATCAAATGCTTCCAACTGTGGAATAAATTTTTAAATTCTCTATTATAAAATCTTAAAATTTTCGAAATTGTTTTAAGATTATGATCTTATAATAGAGAAAGGCATGTTCGTGCAAAATTTTATAAAAAAAACGGCCAATTAAAACTCGAGTTGTGCTATATTTTCAAGTGCGGCTATCATTTTGACCAGAAGTGTGCTTAATCATATTTCTGAGAAGCCGGACCTTACTTATTATGCTTAGGATTGGGTGACGGCCACCGAGATTCGCATCGTTCTCGATCGAATGAACACGTTCGGCGACGAGATTTTCGGCGACCCGCGCGTGCTACGCTCCTACTACTACGCCATTTCCGACTTTGCGGTCGGCGGCCGCTGCAAATGCAACGGACACGCCAGTCAATGCGTCGCGTCGACGGGCGACGCGGGCGCCGCGCAACAGCTCGTCTGCGACTGTAAGCATCACACCACCGGCGTGGACTGCCAGCGATGCGAGCCGTTCTACTACGATCGGCCGTGGCGTGCCGCCACGTCGATGGACGCCAACGAATGTCTTCGTAAGTGTTGAAAAGAGCAAAAAAACAATCTCTAGGGAATTGTGATTTTTTTAAATTTTAGCCTGCGATTGTAACGGACTCTCGAAGCGTTGTATCTTCGACGCGAAACTCTTCGAAGAGACCGGTCACGGCGGCTCTTGTATCGGATGTTCCGGCAATACGAAGGTCGCGTTTTTTTCTTTTGAATCTTATAGCAAATTCGAAGAATCGGAACTAGAAAATTCGCCCTCGCTGGAAAAATCGCTCATACGGCCGCGTTTAAAACGCTCCCTCCTAAAATATCCTTGTTCTCCTGAATAAGACCTAAATAAGCCGCATAAAAAATCGCCTCAATTTTCGAACTCCTCGCGCTCTGTCGGCTCGGCATTCCACTTGAAAAAATTTTTGGAATCCTATTTTGAACCCGGCACTCAGAGCCCAGAGAGGTCGGATCAAAAAAGATGTCCAGAGAGGTCGGATCAAAAAAGATGCCCAGAGAGGTCGGATCAAAAAAGATGTCCAGAGAGGTCGGATCAAAAAAGATGTCCAGAGAGGTCGGATCAAAAAAGATGCCCAGAGAGGTCGGATTAAAAAAGATGTCCAGAGAGGTCGGATCAAAAAAAAGCCTAGAGAGGTCGGATCAAAAAAGATGTCCAGAGAGGTCGGATCAAAAAAGATGCCCAGAGAGGTCGGATCAAAAAAGATGTCCAGAGAGGTCGGATCAAAAAAAAGCCTAGAGAGGTCGGATCAAAAAAGATGTCCAGAGAGGTCGGATCAAAAAAGATGCCCAGAGAGGTCGGATCAAAAAAAAGCCTAGAGAGGTCGGATCAAAAAAGATGTCCAGAGAGGTCGGATCAAAAAAGATGTCCAGAGAGGTCGGATCAAAAAAGATGCCCAGAGAGGTCGGATCAAAAAAAAGCCTAGAGAGGTCGGATCAAAAAAGATGTCCCGAGAGGTCGAATAAAAAAACAGATCTCAACCTTGGCATCGCCGACCACGATTTGGCGGAAATTGGGAAAACTTTTCGAGTTCGATGGACCGAAAAGGCCTCAAAAAGCGTTGCGGACGGACGGACGGAAAATGGCGCTTTAGCGATCGCCGATACTCAATCTTCGACTCTCTTCGTGAATATGCGCGAGAGAGATTTAGGTCTTATTCAGGCGGACAAGGATTTGTTGATTTAGACGAGTGAGTGAACCAGATTGGCCCATAGAGCTAGTAGCTGCGAGGGCCTAACGCGACTTTAACGATTATTTTGAAGCTCGGTTGGGAACTAGAATTTTCTCTAACCAACTTTTTAAATGCCTTTTTAGGGCGTGCACTGCGAGGAGTGCGTGGAGAATCATTGGCGTCGGCCGCGCGAGGCCGCATGCACGCCGTGCCGATGCGACGAAATCGGCTCCGTGCACGGCCAATGCGACGCCAGCGGACAGTGCCCGTGCCGGCCCGGCGTCACCGGACAATTCTGCGATCGGTGTGCGGCGGGCTTCTACGAATTCGGCCCGACGGGATGCAAGTATGTGTTTAAGGTTTAGGCTCAACTGCAAGCGATTGACTATTCTCGTCCACAAAGTGTATTGTCATAAAATATAATGCGTTGGGTTTACCCTTTACAGGGACTGCGGCTGCGACGCCAGCGGCTCCATCGACAACACGCCGCGCTGTTCGGCGTTGAACGGCGAGTGCGCGTGCAAGGCGCACGTGGAGGGACAGCGCTGCGATAAATGCCGTCCCGGCTATTTCGACCTATCGTCGGGCAATGAATTCGGCTGTACGCCGTGTTTCTGCTACGGCCATTCGTCGGTAAGGGTTATCTATGGGGGGGGGAGGAGCGAGAATAACTTATAACGATTGAATAAACGAAGAACCTTGGAAAACCTTCAAACTTTCTCCACCGAGGCTTGGCTGATTGGTTGGGCAGGCTTTGATCTAGGAATTGGGCAGGATTTGGTCTAGGAATTGGGCAGGCTTTGGTCTAGGAATTGGGCAGGATTTGGTCTAGGAATTGGGCAGGCTCTGATCTAGGAATTGGGCAGGCTTTGGTCTAGGAATTGGGCAGGATTTGGTCTAGGAATTGGGCAAGCCCTGCTCTCGGAATTCCATTCATTTTCCAACTCCAGGTCTGTCAAACCACCGACGATCACGTGGCGGTTAACGTCTCGTCGGTGTTCACTCGCGACGAGGAGTCCTGGATGGCGGGCTCGGACGCCCGCCCGGAGGACGTGCAATGGGCGCAGTTGGACGAGGCGGCCGCGGTCTCGCAAATCGACGCCTATCCCGTCTTTTTTTACGCGCCCGCCATTTTCACCGGCGATAAGCGCTTCGCCTACAATCAGGAGCTCGTCTTTACGCTGCGCGTTCAGCAGCCGAACGCGGAGCCCAGCAAAAGGTTCGAACAATTCTTTATTTTGGTCTAAACTTGTATAAGCTCGTTCACTGCTGTTGGTTAAAGAGACATCATAATTGTGGGCGCCACCGGACACGAGCTTTCCATTTCGATTATCGCGCAATCGAATCCGCGTCCCACGAATGTCTTTCAGACATTTCGCTATCGTATTCACGCTCATCACAAGTATCAATGGAATCCGTCGATTCGCGAGGTCGACTTTATCGGCATATTGTCGAATGTGTCGGCGCTGAAAATCCGCGGCACATACTCACAAGGCGGTTGGTCTCAATTCGAAAACGATTCGGTCTCAAATCGCCTATTTGTTTTTATATAGACGTCGCATTTCTCAAGGAGATTCACTTGGGCAGCGCGAGTCGCGCTCGATTGGAGGCGCCGGTGGCCGAATGGGTGGAGTTGTGTACGTGTACCGACGGATTCGTGGGGCAATTCTGCGAGTCCTGTGCCGCCACCTACAAACGAGCGCATCCATTCGGCGGTCCGCTCGCCAAATGCGTCAAATGCGAGTGTCACGGCCACTCCGAGTCCTGTGACGCCGAATCGGGTGAGCGCCTGCTTTTTTCTTCTTCTTGTAAAATTGCATTTCAAACCCACTCAACTCTTATATGGCGATATTTTTAAGGCGTTTGTATTTGCGATCACAACACCGCCGGCGACACGTGCGAGCGGTGCGCGCGCGGCTATTACGGCGACGCGCTCGCGGGCACGTCGGCGGACTGCAAGAAGTGCGATTGCCCCGACGGCGGGCCGTGCATTCTGCTCGAGAGCGACGGCGACACAATTTGCACCGAGTGCCCGGAGGGATACACGGGACGCAAGTGAGGGGCCTTAAATTATTTATTGAACTTGGCTTAGAAAAAGAAAAAAACTCAACTCAATAAAGTCGATTCATTTAGTTTTTATTCACAAATTTCCACTGGATCTTAAGAGGTTTTCTGATATGATTTGATTTGATTCAGGTGCGAGGTTTGCGCGGACGAGTTCTACGGTAATCCGCCGGTCGGCGAGTCCTGTCGACGCTGCGATTGTAATGGCAACACCGACAGTAACAACATCGGCAATTGTGATAGGTACGTGGCGTATACAAAGGAATTTTTAGGCGGAAACTTTAAGATTTAGTTTAAAAGTGACAAGGTCTAGATTAAATTAAAGGCATAGACTGTGTTTATCCATAGAAATCGAGCTGACTCAAGGCTTATATTGGCTTGGCTCGTTATATTTTGGGCCGACCTGGCTCAGCTCGTTCTGGGCTTAGCCAGATCAATTTTCGGCTCAGCTCGATCTATTTTGGATCTTGCTCAGCTCGATCTACTTTCGGATCTAGCTCAGCTCGATCTATTTTGGATCTAGCTCAGCTCGATCTATTTTGGATCTTGCTCAGCTCGATCTATTTCGGATCTAGCTCAGGTCGATCTATTTTGGATCTTGCTCAGCTCGATCTACTTTCGGATCTAGCTCAGGTCGATCTATTTTGGATCTAGCTGGGCTCGAATTGACTCGAATTACAAATTACAAGTAACTGAATCTTTGGGCTATAAGGGCTATGGATTAAAATATCTTCCAAACGACCAATTTCGTTATATTCATTTCATTTGCAGTGTGACGGGCGAGTGCAAAAAGTGCATTTATCACACGACCGGCTTCAACTGCGAGAAATGCGCAGTTGGCTTTTGGGGCGACGCGTTGGCGTTTACAAAAGGCGATTGCCGCGCGTGCGGTTGCTACGGTCCGGGCACGATTCGGCCGGGCGCCGATTACGACCTGTTGGAGTGTCGACAAAGCGACGGACAATGCGTTTGTCAACCCAACGTTGTTGGACTTCGTTGTGATCAGTGCGAGGCAAGAGTTTTACGAGCTAATTGGAAGAGAAAAGGGCTGGCTGGATTGGATCTCATTGAGAACGTACGCGATAGCTTGCGTGAATGGCTCATTCTACTCGGTTGGTCTAAAGCTTGAGCTAAGGTCTTTTGACCGGCCTAGTACTCAATGGTTTAGTATCACCTGTGCTCTTATTGAATTCCAAATTGAAACTTCTAACAATTGCCTAATAACCAAATTTTTAGATCGGATTCTTCAATTTGTCGTCCGGCAACGGTTGTCAGCAGTGCAATTGCGATCCGCTGGGCAGTTTGAACAGCACGTGCGATGTGTTTAGCGGCCAGTGCCATTGCAAGCCTGGCGTAATCGGCCGCCAATGCGATCAATGCGCGCCGCGTCATTACGGCTTTGGCGTGAATGGATGTCGGGCGTGCGAGTGCGACGTACTTGGCTCCGAGACGCCCGACTGCGACGTGAAAACTGGTATATATTATTATGGACAAAATTGTGTGGGGATTGTGGTTTTGGAAGCGGGAAGAGAAGCATAGCTTGAGCATGATAATTAAATTGGGTCTCGGTTTCAGCTATGTAAAAGAATCCTAGAGAGAGATAACTTGGATTTAGTTCTGATCGAAATCGAAGCGTTCGATTATAGCCATCCTCTTGAGATTATTTTATTCAAATACTCAGGATTTTTTAATCCGACTCTGCTCAACACTCAGGTCCATTCGGACTCTACGAATTCGAGTCTATCTAATCTCTGGGTTTAGCCCAGATTCTATGCATTTAAGCTTAATTCTGGGGGCTTAGTCCAACCGGCCCTATGAATTTAGATTGTTTCTCTTATAAAAACCTCTATAGGTCAATGCTTGTGTAAGGACAACGTCGAGGGCCGCAAATGCGATCAGTGCTCAGAGAATCGCTACAGTCTTCGTCACGCCTGTCCGGCTTGCGACGACTGTTATGCGCTAATACAAACACGCAAGAACGAAATCAACGCGTCCGTGGCGAAACTGCGCGAAAATCTCGACGAAATTGTTAATAATCCCGTTAAGGTGGGCAATTAGTGCTTGGGAGGTCTTATATAAACTTGTACTTGTTTGAGATACTTTCAAGTATACAAATTCGAATTTGAATTAAGGAATTCTTGGCTTCTAGGGCAATAATAATGCTTTTGTGACTGAGATACTTTAAGAAATGATTTTTGCATTAAATGCGAGAGGCCATTAGAGTTGATAGGCACAGCTTTGGTGTGCCAATCGGCTTTTAGGTCTTATTAATTGGCTTTTAGATCTTATTAATTGGCTTTTAAGTCTTATTAATTGGCTTTTAGGTCTTATTAATTAGCTTTTAGATCTTATTAATTGGCTTTTAGATCTTATTAATTGGCTTTTAGGTCTTATTAATTGGCTTTTAGGTCTTATTAATTGGCTTTTAGGTCTTATTAATTGGCTTTTAGGTCTTATTAATTGGCTTTTAGGTCTTATTAATTGGCTTTTAGGTCTTATTAATTGGCTTTTAGGTCTTATTAATTGGCTTTTAGGTCTTATTAATTGGCTTTTAGGTCTTATTAATTGGCTTTTAGATCTTATTAATTGGCTTTTAGGTCTTATTAATTGGCTTTTAGGTCTTATTAATTGGCTTTTAGGTCTTATTAACTATTAGGATGTTACAAGGCTTATTAAGTATCATTAGAATAAAGAGTTAAAGAATTAGAGAAATTCAACAAACATTTTTCAGGTCAACGATCCCGAATTTGAGGCGAATGTGGAGAAGGTCAAAAGCGAGATGCAGCAGCTACACGAGAAGGCCAATAAGAAGCTTGGTATGCGGAGAGAGCAATTATCACTATTGAGCAAAATATAAAATATGAATTGAACTTGAAAATGTTTCGTTTATAGCCGGCGATGACTCACAACTGCAGGCGAAAGTCGGCGCGCTACGCGACCAACTGGATGGGACGCGACGCACAATTGCGCACGTTAACGCGCAGCTCGCCAACATTGACGAGCGGGCTATCGGGCTTAACGCGACGCTTAGACGCTTCGATGCGGACAAGGGTAGGCAATGTTGGATGATTTTGAATTGGACGTTAGGCTTTTTTGCATGCATATGTTAAGCATATAAGACTTCTTGAGGCTAGTCTCCATATGGTTAATTCGAGATGGCTCTAGTATTCAAATCCAAAGGTGACTACGGAAATTAAATCTTATTCTAGCTATTTTACTCGTTTTTTTAGCTGCGGTCCGCAAACAAATCGACGACGCGATGGATCATTTGGAGAAGCGAGGCGACGCGCATTTGGCAGCCGCGCAACACGCCGCCGATCGCTACGGCGAGCGCAGCGCACGTCTAAGCGAGTTGGCGGATCGCGCAAAGGCGTTGGCCGACCGCCAGGAGGCCCACAAAAAGGAGGTTCGCGCGCTGGCGATGCGCGCACAAAACGCCTCACGACAGGCGCTCAACGAAGCCAACGACGCCATTTATGGCGGTGGGTGGTTTTGACAATGCCAGACTCGGGGACTGAGGCGCACATATTACATACAATACATACTTTCAGCGAACAAAAACAGCAATCAAATCGGCGCGCTTCATCGGCAAGTGGCCGACGTGCAGCATCAATTGAACAAGACGCGCGAGCTGGCCGGCGAGCAGAAGGCGGACGCAGCGCGGGTCTACGACGACGCGGCGAAACTTCTCTCCAACGTGGAGAGCATCAAACTGCCGGCGGTGAATCCGGACGATTTGCGCGCGGACGCCGCGCAAATTAAAAGCGTCACCGCGGCGGCATTGAGCGACGTGCAGGCGGAGGTGTTGGAGAGCGAGCGCGTGCTGCGCGACGCGCAGCACGCGCTCGCCGACGCGCAACGCGAATTCGATCGGCTGAAGCCGGCGCAACAGGTTTGCTTGGGAGTTATTAAAGGATATAAATCACAAACAATAGCGGAATCGGTAAAAGGGGGAAGAAAAAGTGAATTTGACTAGTTAGGATTCGAATTTTCCAATAAGGACCGAACCGAGCGATAGTCAATAAACCTAGCTAATTAGAATTGAAATTGGCAAGCCTTCGGTGATGATTGAATAATACGTGCTCAAGAAATTGATTAAATAATGCGGCAAATTTCGTTTAGAATGCAAAGCTCGTACTTCAGGAGCTACAAAAGTATAAGGACCGCGCGGATCGCGCATTCGAGCAGGCCACGTCGATTTGGAACGAGGCCAAGGACTCGTTGGATTCGTTGACTGGTGGGGCGCTTCTTTTTTTTTTTTAGGCGAATTTTCGATACATTTTTCTGTGTTGTCTTTTCAGACTTTAGTGAGAAGGTCCGCGAAAGCAAGGACGAGGCGCTCGCCGAACTGGCGAATTTAGCCGGCACCGAGGCGGAATTGGAAGAGACGCGCGTGGCCACCGCTGACGCGGAGGACGCCATCGGCGATGCGCGCCCCAACGCCGAGGCGGCGCGCGATATTGCGCGACGCGCCGGCGAACGTGCCGCGGAGTTGGTTGAGGTAGGGTTGAGGCATAGGAGGCATAGCACAGGGAGGGAGTGTGGGATTACGATTTATTGAGCGTCTTTCAGGAGGCGAAACAGCTCTCAGCCGCGGTCGCGTCGCTGGCGGACGACGCGGCAGCGCGTAAGTCGAAAATCGACGCGGTCGCCGAACAGTTGGCCGGCATCGAGCCGACCACACGCGAATTTAGTAATCAGGCCATTTCGGACGAGGAGAAATCGCAGCGCGTGCTGCGCAAGGCGACCATCGCGGAAAGCGGCGCAAAACAGCTGCAGGATCAGCTGAAAACCGCCGAGGCGAGTCTGACCGTAGCATTGAATCAACTGAGTAGGTCGCTTGAATTGACTGACGTTGATTGATTGATTGACTGTCTGATTGATTGATTGATTGGCTAATGAATTTACGGTTTGTAGATTCCCTAGAGAACGTGGACGACGATCAGCTAGCGGAGCTGGACCGAATTCTTGAGGACGCGGAACGCCGCTACGAGGAGTCGGCGGGCGAGCGTCAGCTCAAGGAACGCCTACGACGCGCCGAAGAGGCGACCGCCGGCGAGCGGCGCGCCATCGACGAACTGCGCAAGGAGCTGGACGCGTTGCGCAGCATTCGCGACTCGCTGCCGCATAAATGCTATAATCTTGTCAATCTCGAGCAGGAGGGTAGTAGGAGGTGATAAAACTCTTCACTAACTGGCTATAGCTAGTCTAGCTAGAGTGTATCAATAGTTGGAATGAAATACTTTAAAGCTCATTTCCCTCTCCCCCCCCCCCCAAAAAAAAAAATGGGCAATCTTTAAGCTCACACAACGTTTTTACTACTAACTAGTGGACTCATTTATTTAAAAATATCCATTTTTTTCCCATTTTTTATGTGTTGTTTTATTATGTTTTGAATCTCTTTAGAATTTTTCAATTTTATCTGCCCTTAATACAAACTGCCATAAGAATTGGGTAATGGAACATATTTTTCTGTGTCGTCTACGGAGTTATGGCTAAGCCCAAAAGTTTAGCTTAAAAAAAATCCCTTCCAAACGAGGTCTACTCCAGGTTTGCCAGATGAAAATAAAATAAAAAAGAACGCTGGGCACGAAAAAACTGATTTATTGATAATTTCCAACAACAAAAAAGATTTTTCTAAAAATATCTGAATTGGTCTATTTCGTTAACTTTTCGGGTCAGATTCTTTATTCTCTCAACAATTAATACTTCTCGGAACTCCTGATCCTGTGTCTAAGAGAGCCATTCTTCATGGAAAAAAAGAACAAAAAATGGAAAAAAAAGAATAAAAAAGAACAGACCCCCTCAAAAAAAAGAACAAATCTTTTTAAAAAAGACATCTGGCAACCCTGGTCTACTCTCTTAAGGTTAGGTTTAAAAGTTCTTCAGCCTTAAATCCGGCTCTGAAATTCGGCTTTAAAAATCGGCGCAAAATGTCTGAACTCGGAACCTGTTTTCTAAGGCCCGGCTCGGCCCGCTGAAATAAAAAGAAAAGCACGATCACTTAACCCAATAGCTTAGATTTTTTTCAGACTCCAAATAGCACATATTTAAATTTTAGGTTTCAATGGCAATGTTTTTTCCCAATTTTTCTATTTTCTCAGATTTTTGGCCTTAATTTATATGACATTTATCACTTAATAACTTAACTTAACTCTTTAAATCTGTTATATTTCTTTTTTTTTGCTTTTGAATTTTTTGAAACTTAAAACTTAAAAAATCAATAATTAATAAACTAATTGAATAAGTTGTATTGATATTGTAATTGTTATTAATAATAGTAACAATTACACATATTACATATATACATACATATTACAGAATTTTTATGCAATAAATATAATATCTAATAACTAATTATTTAAGCTAAAATTTGACTTTTTTAATTTGTTTATTATTGTAAAATCATTACTTTTTTCCATTTATTACTTTTTATTACTGCGCAAAAAAATATATATTGTAAAAATTACTCTAAATATGTGCCGTAATACGAATTTGAACGGTGCGAACTTTGGGGATAAAATATTTATGGAAATTAGTGCATACGCTTACAGGCCCCGTCCACGCACATATCGCCGCCGGGGCACTCTTTGGTGAGCAAACAGTGCTCCTTGTGGTCGCCGGCGTTGACGACGTCCAAAAGCATCGGCCCGACGAATAGCATCGCGTATAGGACCATCATCAACAGAGTCGTCAGCGATGGTAAGCGGCGGATTGGGATCATTTTCGCTTCTCTTTTCGTTGGCCTTTTTATCTGAAAAATTACATATTATAGGGCGATGTTCTGGGCCGACTAGGTCAGGCCACACTCGAACACATTTCTATTGATAATGCGACAAAAAGAGATGGCTAAAAGGGAGCCGGACAAAACAGGATGCCTAGGGTGATCCGCAGGATCCGTAGGGTCGGACTGAATTCATTGGATGGGTTGGACTTGAACCTAATAATTGGGCCTAAACTCATGGGCCATAGAATTGGATTCGTAGAGTAGGGTTGTAGACCCAAGGGTTAGGTTTGAATTCGTAGAGTTTGCATAGACCTAGGAGTTGAGCAGAGTCGGGCTGAATCCAGGAGTTTGGATAAGATGGTACCAAGAGAGTGACTCTATTCGATTGCTCCCCATTCGAGACAATTCGACTAATTTGGTATAAGACTTTAGCGTTCAATATATAACGACTCTCCCGACAAATGGATTTAGTCCGACTCTACGGATCTTGGTTTAGCCTCTGTGGAACTATCATTCAAAAATGGTCCTACTCGAACGGAAACAAAATGCGACGAATTTTCGAATGATTTTTAAAGTGAAAAAATTTATAAAAATATTTTCGCTAAAAATTTTTCGCGAAAAAAATTTAATGAGAATTGAATTGATAAATTTCCTGAACCAAATCAATGATATCATTATCATTATTATCATTATCAAAGCAAATGCTTTTTTTCGATTGTTTTTCGATTCTTCTTTTCATTTATTTGATATTTTATTAAGTTTTTACTCCGGTTTAATATCATTTTGATGTTATCAACATCATTTGACATCATTTCAAAAGCGATTGATATTATTCGAAATCGAAACGAATAATTTATGTATTTATCGAAAAAAGCCGGTTTCGTTCCACGCGTGTCAACGTGATTTTTTCCATATTTTGAAAAGGCAGAAGTCAGAAAATAAAATTTATTAAAAAACGATTTATAAAATTTCAATGAAAAAGAAAAATTCTAATTGTTAGCATTGTTTAAAGTTTATTAATACATGTCTCTCCCAACCTCTGGGTCCAACTCAATCCTACGGATTCAAGTCCAACCCATGGATCTAATTTGACTCTACAGACACAAGCCCAATCCATGGATCCAATCCGACCTTCAACTTATCGACCCAGTTCGATTCTACAGATCCAGGCCCAATCCCTGGATCCAACCCACGGATTCGGTATACACGGATCGAGGCTTTAACTCCCGGATTCATCTCGATCGAGGATCTAGTCTCAACCTCTGCATACATCTCGACTCTGCGGGCCCAACTCCTTAATCCAGCCCAATCCTACAGATTCATGTCCAACCCCTGATTCGACCCTAAGGGTCCAGACCTAACAGTTTCGGCGGCTGCGGAAAAACGTAAACGCAAAGCATTTGAATGCGCGAATGACGCCGGAGACATTCCGCGTCCGCACAACATTGCCGTAAAATTTCCGCGCTCGACGATAGAGATGGAGGTAACGTGTCGAGACCGCCGAATACTCTATTACTTGTGCCGACATTTTGAGGAGGCGGACGCGTGCGCGATTTTAGCATTTGAAATGGCGGCCGGCCGGCCGACGGCGGGCGCGACACGCCTTCTTTCTCTTCGGCAGTCGGTCGCGATGCCGAGCCGATAACTCGGTCGAAATCATCCGACAAATTCGAGCAGCAAATATAGCTGCCGTGGCGATGTCTGAAACAAAAATGAGAAGGCACTATTGGGTCCTATTGAGTTTTGGCCATTAGATTCTATTATAGGTTCTACATAGTGATTGGGTCCAAGCCGCATTGAATTATAGCCATTGAGTCCTAGCCATTGGTATACTGAATACATGTGGATCTCACCCACTATAACATCTAAGGTCTCACCTCGAGAATTGGCATGTATAGCCGGACGCGCAATTATTGTCGAAGCAGTGTGCTATCTCCCCGGTGTTCTTGTCCACCTGCGGCGCAGAGCTGGCGTGCGGGCAATGCTCGGACATTCCTAAAAGAGAGGGCGATTTAATAATACGAATATAATAATATGAGTCCTTGGGATTATTTTGGCCCTTTTGGCTTTTTATGAATTCAATTTTATTCAAACGCGTACGAATGGCGCGCTCGCAGCACAAATAATTATGCTTTTGTGGTGTCCAATTGCAGACGGGAAACGCGCGTGGGCACGCATCGTTTACGCACGAGCGCGCGATGCAACCGGCGCCCTCTGAAAATCGCACAAAAATTTAATTGAACCGGAATTTGGGTTGGAAATCGAATAGGTCCGTGAAAAGCGACCTACCGTAGTCCACGCACTCGTCTTCCACGAAAAGCTGATCGTTGTCGCAAGGTCCTCGACATCGGCCGTGCATGCACAACGAGCCGCTGAGGCACTGCGCGGGATGTGTGCACTCACCGCCCGTCACCGCGTACGGCACACAGACGGGACCCACGTGAACGTGTCCTGCCGGGCATTCTAGACATCATGTATCGTAAAACGGGTAATATACATATATTGCAGAGATGTTCCAGGCCGGCGCGGTCCGTTTTTTGACTGGCCCGGCTCGGCCAAATCCGAGGAGCTGGCAGAGCCCGGTCCCTTTTTGGCTCAGTTTGACCAATTTTTGGCTGGCCTGGCTCGTTTTGGTCCGTTTTATACGCGGCTCGGCTCGAATTAAAAATCGCCGATTCAGCAATTAAAATCTCACCAAAAGCTGTCTCAGCTTTAAATTTTACCATACAGTGAAGTGGTTACGGTAACAATATAGACCTTGAGACAGTAATTCAATTTACTAACCCGGCGGTAGACTGCAACGTCTTCGAATACAGTAATAGGCGGTGCCGCGCACGTCCGCGCACTCATCGGAGCGCATGCACGCCTCGCCGGGCATTTTGCGCAGGAAACAGCGCGCGCCTTTTGCGAGCGCCTCGTCATAGCCGCCGGTCGCGCAATTCGGCACGCGTCGCGTCTCCGCGTCCGCTTTAAATTATCAGAGAATGATTACAGTAATCAGTAATTTACTCTAAAGTAATCCACATTTGAAAATATTTCTAAACTTTTAAAGTTATCGTATTCACTCTACAGTAATCCTTACTGGAGAAAATACTTTTTAAATTTTTTTTATTAAAATTTAATTTTCTCGTTAAGTTACCGTAATCACTGCTACCTTCGCCATCGAACGCGTCAAATTTCGCTGACAAAGGAGCAAAATTATTAATTGATTCGTTGGCGAATACCGTAATCCCTTCAGCAATTTTATTAACCCAATAATATCGTACCAACAGATTGATTATTGCTACTGTAATTCCCTCAATTCGGCTCATTACAAAATTATTTGGTACGGTATTTTTATGCGATAAGTATACCGTACATAGCGAAAAATTACGATTTAAATTAAATTAAATCAAAATTAAATTAAATTTAATAATTAATTAATAAAATAAATTTTAATTTATTCATTTTTAAAATGACAAAAATAAATAAAAATATTTTCGCGCAATTTCAAAAGACACTTGAACTCAATTTTGAAAAAAAATATTATTTTTGAAAAATTTTTTAAAATTAAATCGAAGAAAAATTAAATAAATAAATTTAATTTATAAATTTCTTTTAATTTAAAAAAAGAAATTTTTAGAAATTTTTGATTTTTTTCTTTTCAGACTGTTAATTATCACAACTTTGGATGCGGTTATCTCAAAAATTACTTTTCCAATTTTTGATTTCTATAGCTCATTAGATAGCCCTTGAAGTATTGAGTCTAATGGTAAAAGGACTTTGACTCTAGGTTCCAAAATAAATTTTATTTCTTTACTTGAAAAATATGCCGAAATTTTTGATTTTTTTCTCTTCAGACTGTTAATTATCACAATTTTGGATGCGGTTATCTCAAAAATTACTTTTCCAATTTTTGATTTCTATAGCTCATTAGATAGCCCTTGAAGTATTGAGTCTAATGGTAAAAGGACTTTGACTCTAGGTTCCAAAATAAATTTTATTTCTTTACTTGAAAAATATTCCGAAATTTTTGATTTTTTTCTCTTCAGACTGTTAATTATCACAATTTTGGATGCGGTTATCTCAAAAATTACTTTTCAAATTTTCGATTTCTACAAAATTTTATACATTTATGTATAAGCCGCAGTAATCTTATGCATATTTTTTTTTTTTTCAATTAATTCCACCGTATTTAAATTAGCTACTGTATACTTTCTTAGAATTAATTCCCATTTTTACTATATTTATTTGATTACCGTATGCTTACAACAAAATTTTTCCCATTTTTTATAGAGTTTAAGAATTGTATACTCTTCAATTGTATAGAGAAATATGCATATATATTTTTCATTTTTATGATTACTGTATAAATCAATGATTGACGCGGCTACTGCGACTGCCCACCGTATTCGTTTTTCCGGTTATGATAGCCGATTTCGCTTTATCGTTTTCGAAACGGTTTCCATTTGCGGTTACCGTATGCTGTTCGCTGTTGTCAGATTGGTTTTCTGTAACGATATAATTTGCATTATTTCCAACAAATTTGTAACTGTACTTTTGATCGCACTTACAAAATATCAAATATCGTAATATAAATATTTTTTGACTTTTTTAATGTGTATTATAAATTATTATTACAGTAACCCTTGAATATAATAACTTACGATTTCCATTAGCGTTTTGGTTGGTACGATAGCTGTTGGAAGTATTACCGTTTCCACGACTCGTTGTGCCGACATTTTGATTATTACAATCCGAATTGTTACTGCCGTCGCTACCGTAGTTATTTCCGTTTTTGCTATCGTAATTCTGCGTGTCGTTTTTGGCTACCGTGGAATTGACGGCCCGTGCGTAACGGCCCCCGTAATTTTGAGTTCCAAAATTGGACTCCAATCTCTGGGTTCCTTCGTTCGACAATCCCAATTCTTGAAATCCATACCCTTTCGGACTCGACCCGAATCCGGATTCGATACCGGATCTTAGATTACTTCTGATTTCGCCGACACGGCTAAATTGCGAGGATCCCGGACGGGCGCCAAGTTCAGACCATTCCGTACGATGAATTTCTTGAGCCTGCAATGCAGGATTACCATAGCCGCCCGAATTCACCCCGCCAAAATTGGCTCCCGATCCTTTTCGGCCAAATTGTCCCTGTTGCAAAGCCCGTTGATTTTGTCCCAATCCGCCAGAACCCCGGCCAAAATTACCTAATTCCGAGCCGCCCGAAACTCTATTATCGTAGCCGTATTCACCAGCGCCAAGATTAAATTTACTTTTGCTGACGTGCCCACTACCGTAATTGCTACGATCACGATGGTAATGATTAAGGTGCTTTGTATGATTAGTTACGGCACTCAATTCCGCCGATACAATACCGTCTTCATTGGACTCCAATGAAGCCGATACCGTAGTCGAATCCGCCGAATTAAAACCTCTAATGTATACGGTAAAAAGAACAAATATGAATACAATAAATTTCATTATAAATTGATTTGAAATTTTTCTGAAAAAAATTAAATTAAATTTATTCCTAGCAAATGAAATCCGATAAAATGGGGTCGTAAAATTGATCCTAAACAAATACCTGATGACGAATTCAGAATGGACCCTGTAAAATGATATCCTGTTAAATTGCATCCCATTCAATTTGTTCCTATCAAATGAGATCCGTCAAACTAGGACTCTGGCCAAATGGTCTCTCGCCAACGGGATTTCTGTCAAATGAGCCCTGCCAAAATGTGATTCTCGTCAAATTGAATCCTATCGAGTTTGTTCCTATTAAATAAGACTCGTTGAAATGTCCTGGGCCAAATGGATCCCACCAAAGTAGTCATTGACAAATGAAGCCTGTTGAAATAAGTCCCTAGCCGACTAAACCCCAGAAAAAAGATATTTATGCCAAATGAGTCCAGCCGAAATATGATCCTGGAACTAACTAAAATATTTATTGTATCATATAAACCTCGCCTGTAAAATAAGGCTCATTGAAATGGATCTCTGGCAAAATGGACCCCCTAAAGTGGTCCATGTCAAATGAGACTCGTTGAAATTTCTCGAACCAAATGGTCCCCGTCAAAGTCAATTAAGAGCTTGTGAGTCCATAAAATTCAATCAGTCAAAACATTTTTTATATATTCCATCAAATTTTTTATAGCCGCAAAAATATTTAGAAATTTTGTTTCGAAAAATATTTTTTTTTCCGAGCGGATTTGCATGCGAAAATAAAATGAACTCCTGAATGATTCAGAAATATTGAATTCCAGGAATTCCCCGAAATTTCGTGCAATATTTTCTCTGAAATCACTCGAATTTGGTTTAATATTTCTCGGGAATTCCGCGAAATTTTCGTTAAATATTTTCCCTGAAATCCCTCGAAATTGCTTCAACCATTTTCTCTAAATTCGCTCCTCCCCCTCCCCACCTCCCCTTCCCCCCATCAAATTTCGTCCAATATTTTGTCTGGAATTCGTTCTACATTTTCTATGAAATGCCTCAAAATTGGTTCAATATTTTCTTTGGAATCACTTCTAAATTTTCTCGAATTTGCCCAATATTCCACCCATCATTTCCACATCGCCAATCTCCTTCGTTCCAACGAAAAAAATGATGACAAATTTGATGATGAATTTGGAGGGGGGGGGGGGGAGCTTTGTACGTATTATAATCGTATAATTTAATTCCAAATTTCGTATATATAAGCCGCATCTATTTGAACAATTTTTAAATTTTAATTAATAAATGTATTCCATTTTTCTTATTTTTTCTATTATTTGTTCGCATTTTTATTTAAAAATTCGTTTATTATTTTTTACTAGCAAAATTTTTCGTTCGTTCAAAAATTGATTTTCTTGCTTTAATCCAAAAAAGTGATCAATTGGCATTATGTTCGGCTCAGTTTTGCGTTTTACGTTGTGTTCTCTATCTCTCTCTCCCTCGCTTTCTTTTTCGTGTTTGGCCTCTCTCTCTCGTTCCTCTTTTTCCTTCTTTCTCTCTCTTTATATCTCTCTCCATCTCTTTCTCCTTTCTTCTTTCTCTCTCTCTCTCTTTCGTGTTTGGCCTCTCTCTATTGTTCCTCTCTCTCTCCCTCTTTCTCTTTCTCTTCCTCTCTCTTCTTTTTTTTTGTTTTTGCTTAAACTTCTTACTTAGCTTTTCTCAACACACTTTTTCCCATCTTCCCTACTTTTTTTTTCACTCATTTTCACTGGCGAAAAATTGATTTTTTTCTAGCCAATTGGCCAAAAAAGAAAAGGCAAAAGAAGAAAGAGAAAAATGGAAAAAAATTTCGAGAAAAAATTAAGTTAAATATTCAATCAAACGTTGAGAAAAAAAATTAAAATTATTTTTCGAATTGAAATTATTTTTCGTTATTATTTTTTTAAATTTATAAATTGAAATTTTTACGGAAATTTTCAATTCAATTTTGTGTCGCAGTCGTTAAGCGTTTCCCTTTCCTCTCGTTCACAATTCTTCTCTCATCTCTCTTTCTTTTTGCGCACACTTTTTTTTCATTTAAAAAATTAGCCAAATTTTTTTGTATAAGGCGCAGAAATTCATACTATTTTTCCATTTTTTTTCTGTTATTTATTTTAAAGGTATCAAAACCTGTAATTAAATGACGCTTAAATTAGAGGATTAATGTGAGCAGTGGCCTAGTAGTTGTGTGATAAGTTTCACTTTGCTTGAGACCAAGTTCGGTTTTGCCCCCGACCCCACCTATATTTGGAAGACGCATTGCACAGTGTGGGTGATACAGCGGTGCCACCAGCAGGCCCAAGCAAGCCGTATCAGCGATACCGCATGCTTACGCAGCAAACCAGCCGAGATTAAATGGCCCTCATCCAAACTCGTGAAATGATTATTTCCAAGGTCATTTTTAACGAGGGGGGGGGGATTGATCTGAGGCCTTCACGCATCACGTTAAATTAGAGGATTTCATGACTTTAATTACTGAATAATTTACATTTTCAGATCTCATCTTGGGCCATTTTTTGAGACGTTTCTAACATTAATACAACGATTACGGTATCAAAATAAAGTAGC
Source organism: Bradynema listronoti (assembly GCA_024678965.1). Classification (NCBI taxonomy): domain Eukaryota; kingdom Metazoa; phylum Nematoda; class Chromadorea; order Rhabditida; family Allantonematidae; genus Bradynema; species Bradynema listronoti. The sequence goes on from JANLNO010000006.1 coordinate 3,442,636, forward strand.
CCAAAAAATGACGCTCTACCAGTCGCCCAGCTATCATCACGTCTCGCCGTTGGTGCGCTCGCGATCCGGCTCGGTGGCGCATTTGAGCTCAGCGCCGCGTTTAACGCGATCCCACTCGTTCACCGGGTCACGGTCCAACTTCACAATGCCGAGTTACGGCTACGGTGGCGGCTACATGTCCCGATCACTATCTAGATCTGGTAGGGATGATATCGATCGAATTTTGAATTAAGGACTTTAGATATGAATCTGAATACGTATTCGAACTCATTAAAATTCGTGTAAAATGAATGTGCCACTTAAAAAGATTCATAGAAAATCAAATGAGGTTTAGCATTTCATAGAATTATTTCGGACTCCGTTGACATCACGGCAAATCATAAGCCACGTAGAATAGGTCCGTTAGGTTCAAAATGTACGTTGAGATCGAATATATAATCAAAAATTATCAATACAGGTTCTTCTCTATTCGGACGGTCGCTTTCGGCGACGGCGCTTCACAAAACTCCGCCCATGCACAACGTCGGAGTTCAGCGCAGTACGCCGCACTTCAGCGACAAATATCCCTTTGTACGGTACTCCTACGGTAACACGGACACCGGTCTTGCGGTTCTCACACAAACAGAAATGGTCTGTTGGATAATATGTATTCTAAGCCGGATTCAAAGTCCCCAAATTTAAGCCAATTTTTTGCATTTGCACCCCCCCCCTTCCCACCCGACATTTGAACTTTGGCCAACTTCTTTTTAGGGACCAAAATGGAACTTTTAAGAAAGTTAATTTAGATTATCAAGTCTCTAAGTAATTTGGAAAAAAATTGACGCATTTGCGACATTTGCGGATTTTTCAGCTTTGACTAACATTTTAAGGACTAAAAAGTAACTTTTAAAAAAAATTAGTTTCACTGCTTTAATTCAGTATTTAATTTTCCATCAGATACTTTTTAAATCAAGTCTTTAAGTAAATTGGAAAAAAAGTTACAATTAAAAAAATAAGGTTTAATTTTTATTTTTTTGAAATTTTTTGAGTGACTTTACTTCTTTTAGCTGTAACTTTTTTCAAAATTACTTTAATATTTGACTTAAAAAGTAATCGATAGAGAATTAAATTCTGAATCCGTTAGTTTAATTTGATTTTCTTAAAAAAAAAGTTGGCCAAAGTTGAATTTCGGAGGCCGCAAATGTCGACAAGGCATAGGGTTTAAAGTCCATAAAGTTAAGCCAATTTTAATACTGCTAAATACTGTATTATTGTAGAAAAGTCGCGACATTTACGGTATTCGAGACACGGGCACGAAACGATGGCTGGAAGGCAAGCTAAACGCTTACAATACGGGACTCTTCAAGAGGCCGTTTTATCAGGAGAGACAGGAGAGACCCATCGCGCCGGTGCGAAACTATGTCAGGTACGGTAGCACACCGTAACAAATCAGTCATATTGAATGGGATTCCAAAAATTGGAGCCGAGTGAAAAATTTGAAGGCATTAGGGGTTGGGAATCCACTAGATTCAAGTCATTTCGGGATGGAAATTCTCGAGGTATTCGTCTTCAAAGTCGGCGTAATAAGAAATTGAAAGATTATAAAAGTTAATAACTTTTTACGCACGTAATACGTGATACATACGTAAAGGCCCCAAATCAATTCTCCCCAGTTGGAAATGATCTTATTTCGCGGGTTTGGATGAGAGTCATCCAAACCACCGAAATCTCGGCTGGTTTGCTGCATAAGACTCTAAAATTCGTTGGGAAATTTCCGAGATAATAGCCTTCCAATTTGGGATACTTTGGGTATTGGAAGTGGTGAAAAAAGTAATTGAATTTTGGGTTCATATCTAGCCGGATAATGAGGATTATTTGGACATTTTTTTAGGTACATGCCGGTGAATGACGCGGTCAACATGTACAAGAACAAGTTTATGACAGTAGGTACGCTGAGTAAGTATTGGTTGTCGCCGTCCACGTGGGAGCAACGTCGCGATCGTGAGCTCAACGTTAGCAGCGCGTCGGCTGTCGGCAGACTATCGACCGTATCCGCATACAGCGCGCAGAATCGCTCACCGTACTATTCGCGAGTGGCGCATCGACTCGGCGCTTAGTGAGAAAGAGAGAAAAAGCAGGGACCAATTGACCAAATGGGACCATTTGATCAACCGCGACTCTTGGACCAGATGGCATCATTCGATCAAATAGGACTATTTGGCCAACCGGGACTCTTTGACCAGATGGCACCATTCGATCAAATGGGATTATTCCATCAAATGGGATTATTTGACCAACCGAAACTCTTTGACCATTTGATCAAATAGGACTATTTGGCTAACCGGGACTCTTTGACCAGATGGCATCATTCGATCAAATAGGACCATTTGGCTAACTGCGACTTTTTGACCAGATGGCGCCATTCGATCAAATGGGACCATTTGACCATACTTTTGGGCTCTCTGTGCTCTGTTGATTGTATTTTTTTCCGAATATTTTGCGGTTTATTTACCAAATAAAAAAATTTTTTCAATTCGAAATTTATCTCAAAGTGAAACCGAACTTTCGTCCTTAAAAAATCATGATCAACAATACTAGCTTCGCTAGAATCTCGATTATTCATTGATACAAATATTTATTATCGATTAATATGTGTACAATTAAAAAATTGAGAAAATTTCGTTTAAAAAAATTACAAATTAGACTTGAGTTCAAGCGCTTAAGTTCAAATGCGGTGATTCCCTTTTCAAGACTTTCATTGGGCTATGATTTAGGTTAGGTATTTGGTGGGCGCCGCCGCGCCGAGTCGAGTCCTCTCGTTGGGCGCCGCCGGCGACGCGTCGATTTCATCGGCGTAGGCGTAGCCGCGCGACGCACCCGCGCGTTTCGCGCCAAAGAGAACGTGCGTCACAATAGCGATCAGCGCCATCGAAATCGCCAAAGCAGCCGCACTCACCTGAATTTTTAAGCTCACCAATATAGGTTTAGGCAAAATTTCCGAAAAACCCACTCACCGAAAACCAAAAGAACGAAGTGCCCTTGGTGGTGAATTTCGAGGATATTGGCGTTAAAAGCGTGGTGAAGGCATAGCCGTAATCGTTGTCGTAATTGTCGTTGGTCAGATGACCGGCCAATTCGTTCGGTCTGAGTTCACGCTCCTCGGGCACGGGCACAGGCTGTCCGGCTGACTCGTCGACCTCCCGCCTACGGCGTTCCAATTTGTTATAATAGCGCAAATCGATGTCATTCACATCATCTAATTTATGAAGAAGTTATAATTTTCAATTGAACACGAATGAGCACGATGAAGTCCAATTGAGCTCAATTGAGACTGACCGGATTCAATTGAGGTTGATTGAGAGCGAGTCGGCTTAAATGTGCTCAATTGAGATCGACTAGATCTAATTGAGCTCAATTGAGACCGACCGGGTCAAATTGAGCCAAATTGAGACTGATCCATTTAAGTTCGTTTAGCCTAATTAAGACCGACAGGGTTAAAAGAGTCCCGTTCGTTTATTGAGACCGAATGGATCCAATTGAGTTCAACTGAGACCGACTGAATCCAATTAAGCCCAATTGAGACCGAATGGATCCAATTGAGCCCAATTAAAACCGACAAGGTTAAAAGAGTCCCGTTCGTTCATACAATTAATCAACTCACCGAATTCGCCGTATCTCCCGGTCGTATTCAAGCCCTCGACTGGCCGGAAATGCGGAATTGCGGAAACGAGGCTGGTCTGTGCCAGAACCGGCAGCCAAAACGGCGGCATTTGTGCCTCGTCGCTGTACCGCCATTCATTTCGGTCCCATTTTCGCTCGTAGAAACGATGCCCGACAAGTTTCCACCACCAAAATGCTGCCGGATTGCCTAGAAGCCATTGATCGGAATTGGTTCCTTTACGATGTTTTTGCTTCGCCTCATGCACTCGTTTGGCTCTCATTTTTTTTTCGATTGGTGTGGCCAATTTTCGAAGAGCTTTTTCTCGGCTACCGTACTTTTTTGTGTGGCCAAATGCGGCGCTTTCATCGCTGTGCTTGCCGTTATCATGTCCCTGCTCATTGCTGTACTTTCCATTACTGTGTTTATGTTCATTAGCGTATCCGTTTTCCTGCTCGTTACCGTACTCATTACTGTAATTCTTGTCGTCTTCGTTACTGTAATTCTGCGCATCGTCATTCCATTTCTCGTCACCGTCCCAAATGTCCCCATTAGTTACAGTATGATTGAATTGCGTGCAATTCAACTTGTCCCTATTTCGGCTATCGTAAACACAGGCGATTCCACCGTAAGTGAAATTGAAATGGTAGCGTTCCTTTCCCACAGTTTCCATCTCGTGCCTATCACGTTTCTTGTGGTCCATACGTTCCTTAAGTCTTTTGATCCAATGATTCCATTTATCCCAATCCTCTCGACTCCAATCCTGGTCCTCTCGATCCTCACGATCCCTCTTAAAATGCCGATGATCTTCACGGTCCTCGTAATCCCTGTTACGATGCCAGCGATCCGCCCGGTCCTCATCCTTTCGCCGGCGTTCCCTCCAATTTTCAACGTCGTTCATGATTTTGTCGAACGCCCATTCGATACTCGTTTCGCTGGGCTCAATCAATGGCTCGCCATTTCCCTTTTTCTTCTCCAATCCATTTAAAAGATCTCTAAGTTGCTTCTTCTCGTCCCGAAACTCCTTAGCCCACTCAATACTCGTCTCGCTGGGCTTAATTAGAGGCTTGTCCTTGCGCTTTTTCTCCTCCAAAAACTTTTTGAGCTTCTTCTTCTCGTCCCGAAACTCTTTGGCCCATTCGATACTCTTCTCGCTGGGCTCAATTAGCGGCTTTCGCTTTTTCTTATTCAAGCGTCCCAAAAAGTCCTTGAGCTCATTTTTTTCGTCCCGAAACTTCTTATTCCACTCGATACTAGTCCGGCTGGGCTTAATTAGAAGCTCGTCTTTTCTCTCCTCTCGGTCCTTCGAATCCTCCGAATTTCGGCGATCCGCCCAATTCCCAAGGTTTGCCTCGTCCGAGGATTCTTCCCAGCTGGTCCCAGTCCCATTTGTTTTTCGTTGCTCAATCTCCTCGCCAATCTCTTTGGCTCTTTTCACCACCCATTCCACACTTTTCGCGCCGGGTCCAATCATCCGGTCCTTCTCCGAGCCCCACCGCTCATTCACCCCGTGTTTACCGTATCGTTTGGCCCACTCGCGGCTCTTTTCACTGGCGCGGATCCATGGTTCGTTGCGCTTTGGCTCTGCCCCGTTTTTCTTCTCCAAATACCGTTCCAATTGATCCACGGCCGCACTGTGCTCTTTATGCAAATGCTTCTCAGATACGGTGTCTACCATATTTCGACTATTTTGAATCTCATTCGGATTACGATAGATTTTCGATTTAATCGAGACACTGTATTTTTTATTATCAGGATTATTGTTCTCGTCGGTTTCTTTCCGTTTACTATATTCAACGGTGGCGTTCAATGTGGCATAGGTACCGTTAACATATTCGTTGGTACCGTTACTCTTATCATACCCCCTGCCGCTTTCCGCCCATTCATCCCCATTACCGTAGTTCTCCCCGGTGGCGTTCGAATTATGCGTGGCGTTCCACCACTTCATCGTACAATTCACGAACCGTATCCCTTTGGCTAGCGCCTCCACTCGCGCCTCGTCGATGAGCCAAAAACTTTCGGCGCGTGGCGCGTCGTACGCGCGCCGAAAATGCGGCCAACGCGCCAACTGGACGCGCGGTTCGGCAAATTGATCGCCGCGCACGGGCGTCACGTCGCGCAGCGACGCGTTCGCCGCTGTCACGTTGGCTAGTGCAAAGTCAAAGACGAAATAGCCGCGGCCCTTTTCGTCCACCGGATCCCAACCTAGGGAGATTGACACAATTTTGAGTTTACCTACTGTATACATATTGACAAGGTCCTAATTCGGCTATTTTTCTCCCTTTTAAGCAGCAATTTCGGCTTTGTAACTTCAAAAAGATTTTAATTTTTAAGATCTCATTAGTAATTTTGTAACCTTAAGAAGGTCCCATTTTTAAGCATTTAATTGTGGCCTTGTAACCTCAAAAAGGTCCGATATTAACGGTTCCAATTATGGCCTAATAACCTCATAGAGATTCCATTTTCAAGCACCAAATTGTGGCCGAATAACTTCATAAAGATCCGATTTCAAAGACTCCAATTGTGGCCTAATAACCGCATAAGGTATCCATTTTGAAGCCCCCAATTGTGGCCTTGTAACTTCAGGAAGGTTCAATTTTTAAGGCTCCAATTATGGCATTATAATATATATTGTATTTTCAAGCCCCCGATTATGGCCCCTTTTAGCTTTACGAGAGTTCCAACTTTTTGATATCAACTATTCCTTCGGTCTCAATAATTCATACCGCTTTCCGGCCTACCGTCGCGTAGGAAATTCTTCACCACTTTGGGATAGTATTGGTCCATGAAGGACTCAGCCGGCGTGTACGTTCTATTCTTCCAGTGCAATCCGAAAAAAAAGAGCAAATCGTCGGCGTGTGCCGAGTGATTGGCCAGCTGAAACGACGAGTGAAAAGTGGTCCCGCCGCTGCGCGTGTTTACGATGGCGTTGAGCAGCGATTGGGCCTGAAGCGCGGTTGAGGTCGGTACCAATGAGTCTGAAACGAAGTCTATTAGGAACTTTTTAAAATAACGGAGTTGAAATTCTAAGAGCTGAGAATTGGAAAAAAATTGGTTTTAAAAGTAACTGAGAAGACTCTATTTTTGTGAAGATATTATTTTTGGGTTCAAATAGACCCGAGTTCATCATCAAAAGGGTCAAACAAAACTTATAGTATAAAGATATTGGTAAAAGGGCTTTTCCCAAGAGTCCATGGGTCAAAATCGAGAAAAAAATAGAAATTTAATAAGCTGAGAATTGGAAAAAAATTGGTTTTAAAAGTAACTGAGAAGACTCTATTTTTGGGTTTAAATAGACCCGAGTTCATCATCACAAGGGTCAAATTGGCATTTTGGGAAAGACTCTTATTGACCAAAGAGTTTCCCCTCTTCGCTCCCATTACAATGTCGCCACCTTTTTTAAGCTTCTCGTTGGCGTTTTGTGTGTTGTTGCCAAAATGAAAGCGCATGCATTCGTCGAAGACCGCGCGCGTCACATAGCCGAGGTAGGACATCGCCTCGCGACAACTCATCCCCATTGAGGCCTCGCGTTCCGGATGGAACTCGTCCTTTGTTACAGATATCCACAGGGTTCGGGGCTGGAAAAAATAATTATCGTAATCGATAGGACTCGTAATTGTAGGAAAAAGCGCGCGAAATACGACATTCAAATCTCAATCACCTTCCAATGCCGCATGATTTTACCGTAATCATCGATAGGCAGATCCTCGGTGGCTGTAATTGGATTGAACGTAAAGCCCTTTTCGTCCACGAGAACGCGTTGGGCCTCGAGAAGGCTCGTGGCGTTGACGTACCGTAGGCAGTCCACCTGAGGGCGTGCGCCGAAAACCCGCGGCTCCGAGCACTGTAATTGAATGGACTAGCGTAAGCGGTATACTGTAGCCTTAATAAAAGGTGCTCACGTTAAAGCGCGACAAAATCGCATTGGTAAAATTGCGCAGCGCGCCCGACTCGCTTTCCGTCTCAAGCACGCCGCTGCTGATAATTGCGCGCCGAAAAAGGCTCATCGGCACGCGTCGATGCACCATCAGCAGCGCGACGGCCGATGCGCCACCGCTATTGCCCATTACGGTAATGCGGCGCGCGTCGCCGCCGAACGCAGCAATTTCGTTTCGCGTCCAATTCAGCGCGAAAATTATGTCTGGAATGTAGTAAAATAAGGACTATGGGCCGAATTCTGGGAACCATTAGGTCATATTGATGGCCTCTTGTCCTATTAATGATCTTTAAGAATTCCAATGAAATTCTGTTAAAGTCGAGCTTAGCATTCAACGTTAAATTGAGCGGAATTGTCACCTGATTAAGGACCATTTGCCATACGGATAAGTCATTAATGATCCTAAAGAGGTTCATTTGGTTCAGATCATAGTCGAGCTCACCATTAAGTGCCAAATTCGACGGCACGACGTCCTCATCGCCGACGTCGAGCGCCGCGAAAACGCCTAGCCGATAGGCGGCGATGACGAAAACGACGCCGTCGGAGGCGTATTTGTCGACGATTTGCTGATCGTTGAACATCACCGCCGAGTCGTAATAGAAGCCGCCGCCGTGGATGTAGAACAGCACCGGGCATTTGTGCTTGAAATGCTAAAAACACCATCATTTGAGAAAAGATGACTCATGGGCTAGTAGTTCGGATAATGCCAAAACACCATCGGGATTAGAAGAACGTGCAATTTCGGCCTCCCTACATATACCGTTTTTTCAACGTTGACTAACTTTTTAGGGATCAAAACGTATTTTTAAGAAAATTAATTTAAGCTATCGAATTCAGAATTTAACTCTCTATCCATTACTCTTTAAATTAAACCTCAAAGTAATTTCAAAAAAAAGTTACAGCTAAAAAAGTAAAGTCACCCAAAAAATTTCAAAAAATAAAAAGTAAACTTTACTTTTTTAGCTGTAACTTTTTTTTAAAATTACGTTAAGACTTGATTTAAAAAGTAATGAATAGAGAATTAAATTCTGAATTCGTTAAATTAAATTAATTTAAATTAAATTAATTTACGTAAATTATGTCATTTTGGTTCCTAAAAAGTTGGCCAAAGTTGAAGAAACCGTCCGCAAATGTTTGCAGGCCTTGAGAGTAGATGACTGATGAGCTGGTGGTTTATATAGTGCCAAAACACCACAGGAATTTGACGTGAAATGACTAATAGCCTTATATTTTGAATAGTGCCAAAACACCTCCAATTTACCATGCACTTTGCGTCAGCGAACACGTTGGCGTGCACGCAGTCCTCGTCGATATGTTCTTGTGGTGAGGTTGTCTGCGAAGTGTTGCTGGGACACGCGGGGCCGTACGTGGTCGCGTCCCAATCGCCGCCCCAGCGTCGGGCGGCGCGCAATCGACGAAAGCGTAACCGACCCAGCGGCGGCTCGGCGTACGGGATATGCTGAATAAAAGCAATAGTAAAAGAGCTCGCCTGTAGTGTGGGGAGAAGACATTAAGGAACTTGAAATGCCAATAAGTTTTAAGAACACTCCACAGAATCCTATTTTCCAATTACGATTATATGACAATATGCCGAGTTCAAAATCCCAATAAAAACGGATTATTTGCGGCTTTTTGCAGGACGCAAACAGCTCAAATTAGGTCAAACCTTGAAAATGTGTGCGCGTCGGCCGGGCGCGACGTCGACCGCAACGCCACGCAGCCGCCCGGCGGAAATGCGCGCGTACGCGAAACCGGTGGGAATTAACGGCGCGGGTCGGTCCCACGCGGCCGCGGCGACGGCGGGACGCCACCAAAGCGGCGCGATCGCCGCCAGCGCCAGCCAAAAAACGTAAAATCGTGGAAAATTCGCTGGGGGAAAATTCATTTTTCTCCACGCTACATAAATTCGAATTGAGAGTTTCTGAAATGTTGGGCGTTATTTTATTGAGGCCAATTTAATAAAGTATTAGACTGAAAATTTTGTAATATATTGGGCCTAGCCTAGCTGATAGCTGATTTTGAAATATTGACATTTTTGATAAAGAATTCTTTTGCATATTTTGATAGAAATATCGGAAAAACATTGAAAACATCGTGGTTTTTGTCGGTTTTTTTCCCCCTCGAAATTTTTTTTCTATAAAGGCACTGATAACGGGCGAAATGGCCAACAATTTTATGTAGTTTCATGTTTTCTCTTCTCTTTCTTTCCTTTTCTCTCTCTCATCTCTCTCTCTCTCTCTCTCGCTTTTCTCTTTCTCTCATAAATATCGATTTATCCGCATTCTCATTCATTATTTTCTATTTTTACCTTTTTCTTTCCTTATCAATCCAAATGATTATTATTCAAAAAAATAAAATAATAATAAATTTCTCAATCAATGCATTTTATTCAAATTATCACTCAGAAAAAAATCAATGAGCTACGAGAAACTCTTACGAAATGATATCATAATATCAAATGATATCAATCATAAAAAATAAATATAGCCATAAAAATTAAGTTTATTTCACCTTTCTCTTAAGTAAACAAAGAAATTCTAGAGTATCAATAAGTTAACGAGTAAATAACTAAACATACAGTAATTAATTTAAAAAATTTTATATCGTAAAATTAAAACTGTTGTGTATGTGAAAAAGGTGGCTTCGGTGGCAAGATTTGAACATGCGAACAAAGCTTAACCGTAGCGCAGCCCGACCGACTGAGCTACATGGACCTTAACTAGGTATTTAGAATTTCTTCTTATGACTCCGCCATAATAGATTTAAATGTGATGCGTGGGACGAAATCTCCGAAAAAACGCTCACGACCATCGTCAAAAATTTCCGCAAGCGTCTTAAGGCTTGCGTGGCGGCTAAAGGCCAAAATTTCGAAAATCTTTTAAAAGATCTTATATAAAATTTCTTTGGCTTTCATAAAAATTTTTGTTTGTAAAAATATCTTTTTAAATAAAAAAGTTATGGTTAAAAAAGTGTGCGCAAGTATTAAGTGATCACCCTGCACTCCACGTTCACTCTATAGGAAAAGTGTTGATAGATTCTAGAGCTCACGTTACTGCCCCTAGCGAGCTGAAAATTTTGCATTAGGGGTTTTCAAGGACGCTCTTTCGATTCTATCGGACAGATTTTTTATAGCACCCCTCTAAGACCCTATTTTAGAATCAGGACCGGTCCTGGTTTTTTTTTATTGATAAGATAGTATATTCGGCTCAGAATTTTATGACAATTACTTTTTTGTAGTTTATTTTTTGTTTCAGGGTCTCCGGAATCCTATTTAGGGTCCAAAACGTTCTAAATTAGAAACTTTTCTGAGCGAGTTAAAATTTTTGCCTTGGATGGTTTTCGAAGACGCTCTTTCTATAAAGATTTTTATAGAACCTTTTCAAGACCCTATTTTAGGTTCAGGACCGGTCCTATTTATAAAAAGACGAAAAACACTTATTTTACATTAAAATTTTTAGGAGAAATTTGATAACAATTCGACCATCGCATGGATGTCTCAACAGATAAATAAATTTAGATATACGCCATTTTTCGAAATTTTATTTAAACAAAATGGCAATAACAAACAAAATGGCAATAACAAAAAATTGATATCAAAACATGTTTAACAAATCGTTTACTCGTCATCAGCGTACCATTCGACAATTTCGTCGTGCTCTAAATTTATCTCGACGTCAAAGAACATAGGCTCTTCTTCTTCGGGCGTCACGCTGCGAAAACGTCGTTTTGGCGCAAACTCAGCTGCATTTGTGAAGGCCGTGATGAGCTGTTGTTGCATGAAGAATGAAAGGCGCTTTTCTGCGTTAGCGCCGAAGCACTTCAATATCGCAGTGTTAGCGCTGTAATGCAGAGCTTCACAACCTTGCTCGCTGTATAATCCCCACGACCGATGATTTTTGACGAAATCGGCGAGGTGCGCCTCAATCAGGTGTAACTTGTTAATTACAGGTAGTTGAGCAAAACGCCATTCATTAGACAGTTTTTCGATGTCGCTGCAAAAGTTGTCTAGATTTGCGTCTTTTAAGCTGGCGGCCACAGCCCATCGCTCTAAATCAAAAATTGAAAAATTCGACCTAGGTCCACTTCCGTCAGAGCAACTTTTTTTCTAACAGAGCAATCGATCTCAAACTTTACCCACATACAGAGAAATATATGGCAAACAACATAGCAAATTCTATTTTTGACTTTCCAAATTCAATTTATTAGAAATACTCACCTTCGTGGAAATGACTCCTGAAGTGGATGCTTGGTTGGACGACGAAATCGGGGGCACAGAGTCGACACATGATGTCGGAGCGGCTTCATCCGATTTGCAATTTTTTGCTTCATTTTCAGCTATCATTTGCTCGGGCTTTTCCATTCTAACTTTCCCCTTTCTTTCCCTTAATTTACTTTTTATCTGAAAAACTGAAAATTTACAAAACACTGAAATTTCAGTAAAACGTATTTTACAATAACACTAGGCATTCAATTGGTCTGAAATTTTACCAACTTATAGAACAAAGGACGAGGAACAAGATCTATGAAGCCGATTTTTCATTTTGGATTCTAATTTGAATGCAAAAATAGTTTTTACATTAAGTGAGAAAAGTAGGCATAATAGAAAAGGCAAAAATTGGAGTAAAATTTTTGCATGTGATGTTGCAAGTTTATAGTCATTCGATTCAGAATTTTATTGGCTTTCTTTTGTGCATACACTCTTTATATTAAAGCAAAATTAATATAGTTGATTTTACTAAAAAAGTATAACAGGTAAATTATAAAAAATAATTTTATACATAACGCCACTATCATCACTTTTAACGTGGAGTGCACCCTGTAGAATAGAAAAAAAGTTAATTCAGGCAAAAAATTTATTTTATTTAATACAAATAAATAAATTATTGATTGAGGATAAAAAGTGATGAAAGTTCACACGCAATTACGATACGCTTTTTATGCTAAGAGCAAAGTGTACATTAATTTCGCGTGTGTAAGGCCGGGCGTTTTGAGCTAAATTTAAATTGGCGCCAATGATTTCATTCTATTGTATCGGATCCGTAGGAGTCCAAATTTTGTGCTCGCCTTCGTTTCAGTTTCATAAAAATGGGCACAAAATTTGGACTCGCTTGGATCCAATACAACTGAACTATATACGCGAAATTATGGTAATAAAAACGGCTCAAAGTTCGAAAATTTATCAAATTTTAAAAGCATTTGACCACAAAAAATGTCTTTATTAAATGATAAAAATGAACCTATTTATAAAAAACGGCGCCAAATCATAATTTCAAAAATTTTTCAAATAATTTCATTTGTTATAACACGACGAAAATAATTTTTAAATTCAATTTTCGAATTTAAAAATTTGATATTTTCCGGCCGTAACGCGGCGAATAACATTGCAAAAAAAGGACAATTTAGCTATATAATTATACAGTTAAAATTTTTTGGCATTTCGCCTATATTTAAAAAATATACAGGGAGCGGCAAAAAAAATGACCTCTAAATTAAACTTATTGTAGCCCGAAAAACTTTAAAGTTCAGAATTTCCACACTTTAGAACATTATATCACGGCGAATAATATTGCAAAAAAAGGACAATTTAGCTATATAATTATACAGTTAAAATTTTTTGGCATTTCGCCTATATTTAAAAAATGTAATATTACATTACATAAATAGGATTTGAAATTCGACAAAATTTGTTTGCAGTAAAATAATAAAAGTTATTTGTTATTAAATGCAAATATACACAAAAAATAGCGCATTTTCTTACGAATCGAATGACTACTGGCTTATAATACATAAATGTTAATTTTCACTTTATTTTTCGTTTCTTCTGAAACACATACTTTTTTCGTACCTAAAAAATATGTAGAATAAATAGATAGAGCTCAGTCAATTTTCGGAATTTCCAAATAAGCCTGGGCATTCTTGTTCCCCGTTAAATTCTCTATCTCCTGGTGCAATTTGGAATTGATTAATACGCTAGAAAAAAAGTTAATACGCGAAGAGCAGGTTGATGTCAAATTTATCATTTTTTGAATTGGTTTTGCCCTCAAGCCGATTCTCGAGTTGTCGCTTCGTTTTTTTATCATTTATATTATAAATAAAAAGTGATTTTAAATGAATAAACGGTTTTATTACACGCGAGAATTAGAAGAACATTTTTGAAATGTAATCTTTTAAACATTCGAAATATTTTCAAATTTGCGCTCGATTACGATATATTCTGTCAAAAATTTGCAATATTATTCGCCGTGTATAAATCAATCGTTAATTATCGACGATCATTTCGTCACGTTCCATTCGCACCACGCCGTTGAATAGGATCAGAGAATCCGTTTGGGACACGATTAGGAAGAGGAACGGTTGAAAGGCATGAAAAAAATCATCTCCGATCGAGTAATCTATCGTATTGTCGGCGTTGACCGGGGACGCGCGCGTACCCCACTCAGCCATCTGTGCACAACAATAAAATAATAAAATGAAAATTCGGTGGTTCGACATGTGCGGATTTTCAACTTTGATTAACTTTTTCAGGACCAAAAAGTAACTTTTAAGAAAATTTATTTATGCTATCGGATTCAGAATTTAGTTCTCTATAGATTACTTTTTAAATCAAGTCCATAAGTAACTTGAAAAAAAAGTTACAGCTAAAAAAAGTAAAGACACTCAAAAATTTTCCAAAAAAATAAAAGTTGACTTTATTTTTTTAACTATAACTTTTTTTAAAAATTAATTAGAAATATAAATTAAAAAGTAATGGATAGAAAATTAAATTCTAAATCAGAGCAGTAAAATTAATTTTCTTAAAAGTAACTTTTTGGTTCTTAAAAAGTTAGTCAACATTTTATTTTTAAGCTTTTTTATACCTCAATTGTGGCCTTCTGAACGACGTCCGAGACGACCAGCTGCGGCGAACCGCTTTTTAGGATGTTGTTGAGGTCGGCTTCGTACTGGTTGAAAATGGACGAAAGGCCAAGCTTCTCGAGAACCGGCTTGAGGTCGTGGCGGGACGCGAATTTGAATTTCGGCAATTTGATCTGAAAATTGAAACTTTAAATTTGGCACTATTGGCGCATTTTGAGGAATTTTAAAGGATTCGGACAAAGATGAATCTAATTTGCCTAAAGCTCAAAAGCCAACTTTTATTTTTTGCTTTTGGATCGGCTTGTAAGTGCCTATAAATCAAATTAGGACCATTACCGTAATTGTTAGATTTTTTTTTCCTTCACGACATTTTGAGACATTGAGTTTCGGCAGCAGCTCGTTGAGTCCGTTCGGTTTTTTTGGCAAAATGAACTCCGCGTAGAAGCCGTTCACATATGGAACACGAACATATCTGAGATCCTCATCTTTATAGAATTCCAAAATTTCTTTTTGATACATGAACGGAATCTAAAATATTTGATCTTTTTCTTTGAATTTCTGGGAAAGAAAAGGGAGGGGGAGAAATTCTTTGAGTCCATTACCAGGCCGTTTTGAACTTCTATAAATGACTCGGCCCACCAACACATTTGCGGATGCGATATTTGCGAATTTTTCAACTTTTACCGTAGTTGTTAGATTTGGTTTTTAAAAAATTAATCAAAGTTGAAAACCCGCTAATGGCACATTCAATCTTTCCTTCCCCATTTAGAATATAAACGTCCTACATTTTTAAACTTTCCTCTTTCGTAGAAGAACTTTGATTTAGCTGAAAGAGGCGAAAATTTCATTTGCCATTCGGCCTCGAAGTATAAAGCACTCGCCAAAATGAGCCTAAAAAATTTACTGTGTTGAGACACATTTTGGGACGGAACATTTTCGCAGAGACACAGATTTTAGGCTAAATTTTAATCTTATCCATTAGTATTTAAGGACTAAACATTTAAGATTAGGACTAAATTTAAGGTAAAAACGATAATTTTTTTAACTGTGTATTCGGATCTATTTTCTCGAGCAAATCCGGAATTTGATTTTTCGTCTTATTGGCGATTAAATTGTTGATTAACTGAAAAAATAATATATATAACTGAAAATTGGTTAGTTTATGGGAAATACTTTCTAAATAAACCAAATAGACTTTAAATAAACCAAATGAAATCTAAATTGGCCATTCTGAAATGGGCTAGATAATGAGCCATATGGGTTACAAATCATATCGGCCAAATAAACCCTAAATGGCCCAAACAAATCCAATTCGACAGAGCTTTTACGGCATATGCCCGGGTACAATAAGGCCAACATCATCTATGTCATCGATAAAATGAAAAAAATCAAACATACATCTATTTAGATGAAATTATTTATTGTATGCGTTATGAAAGAGATTCTAATGATTGCCCTTATGTCCCTGCTCCTGGAAACTCGTCCCCCTTCCGTGCCTACCCCATTATTATAATTACCTTTTTCGACTTTTCCATGTCGTTTGGAATGGGAATACCATTTAACGATTCCGGATATTTTTTGTCAATATAATTGATGTAGGCCTGTTTAACTTTCAATTTTCTTTGAATGAAAACGAACATGGCCGCATTGACTTGTGGTTTGGCGCGCAAATTGCTCATCGCGCGTTCAAAGTAAGCGCGCACGTCCGTGGATACCGCTGACTCGCCGCCCAAGAACCGGCCCAATTCGACGGTGCTTTTGCCGCACGTGGCCGGATACAATAAGGCCAACATCATCGATGTCTAAAAATTAGAGTAAATGCCAAAAGATTAATGTCAAAAGGGTAATGCAAAAAAGACATTGCCAAATGACCATTGCTATGAGTAGTTTGCCAAAAGGTCCTCAAAAGTACAATACCGAAAATGGCGAATAAATGACCGATGCTTTCGGGTTTTTTTGAGCAATTTCTCGTATGGTTTTTAGGGCTAAATCGATTTGATTCCTTTCCACGGACAGAGGTTGTAATTGTACAGACACTGCGTTGTCATCTTTCTGACAGCTGAATAGATCGAAGTTATCGGGCGGCTTGACAGGAGCGAATATACCAAATGCGAGATTGAAAAATAGGGCCAATAAGACGAAGAGTTGATTCATTTTTTGGAGAAACATTTTGATTTAAGCCTAAAAATAGAACAGTTGTGAGCTCTATTAGGAAACAAATGCAGGACCAGCTCGTATAAATAAAAATACAAATGGCGGACCTGATATTCATGGGAATACGTGGAGAACCCGATATTTATAGGGATAAATGTTGGACCCGATATACATAAGGACAAAAGGACGACCCGGAATTAATAGGGATAAATGAAGAATTCGATATTTATAAAGACAAAGAAGAACCTAAAATCCGTAGAAATAAATGGAAAACCTATTCATAGGAACATGTGAAGGACCCGGAATTCATAGGAACAAATGGAGGATCCAATATTCATAGTCATTTTTGCTTAGCGTCTTTACGGATTGGAAACAAGCGGAGGACCTGATATTCATAGGAATAAGCGGATTTATATACATATAAAAATTTCATTAGAAATTGAAAGCATTTTATAAAAAATTTTCCATTTAAACTTTTAATTTTTTTTTGAAATTGTTTTTACAAATTTGAGAAAATTGCGAAATTACGTAAATCTAAAAGAACATCACAGATTCGCCCATATTGAGGGTAAAAGTACATTAAAAATTCAAGTTTTATTATAAAAATTTACGTAATTTATTTCGCTATTTTCGACCCGAAACGGAACATTTCTAACATGAATCATAATAGAAATGAAATGGTGAAAATTGAAGAGGGTTTGAACTGTTGGGGCAGAGAATTATAAGGAGTACCGAATTATATACAAAATATATATAGGATTCTGAAGTATATAGTAGACTCGTTGATAAAAAAATAAATGTCATATTCGAGTTCTGCCAAATTTTTGCAACCAAAGTTCTTACCTCTATTTCAACTACTGTTCGAATTTATGGTGGATAAGAAGCCATTTTTCTGGGCTATTTGACGGTATCAAAACGGTTTTTGTAGCTGACATATTAACCAAGTTACATAGAAATTTCATTTTTAGACTTTAAAATTTTTGAATACCTCGATATCTCCATTGACATATGGAAAATTGTAAAACTTTTCAAAATTATTCTTTTTTGTTATGATAGTATTAATTAGGGCTAAGAAAAGCTAAAAAAAAATAATTCCAAAAGTACGTTTTTATTGCAAAGTAGGAATTTCTTAACTTTAATCCATTATCTATAAATATAAATTTTTGTCCCAAAAATTGAGTTATTACAAATAATTTTTGTACCATAATATTCGCAAGAAAAAGCTCCTATTAGCTAGACAAGCAATTTTAGGATCATTGATAAAAACATGGAAATATATGAGAACAAACTTCAGTATCAAAAATTACTGGCCATCCTAATATTATAAATTGCTTAATTCATTCAAATTTAATATTCGCAAGAAAGCGCTCTAATAGAAAACGGTTTGAAAAATTGTTTTTTATTAGATTCAAGGAATAGCCAAACAAGCATTGCCGACATTACTTTTTTGCCCATCTATTTGCATTTGCTCACCTATTTGCATTTGTGGTATTGACTGAAAAATATGTTCCAATATTTATACTGATGAAAAATTGTTTATTTTATAACGCAAAAGTTTTTAGTTTTGAATTTGAATAGAATAAAATATGTGCTTATTTTCTTTTATATGGTCATTTATTCATTCAATTGCCATTTTGTTATTTTCCATTCGTATCACACCGTTGAAGAGGGTCGTGTTGGCTTTATCCGAGATTAGAAACAAAAAGGGATGATCGGCGCGAAAAACGGACTTCGCCACGCGCGACGAGCTATCGAGTTCGGTGGCCGCCGACGCTCGAGTACCCCACTCGGCCATCTGTGCAATTGCAAATTTTACGGCGTGAAAAAAGTGAATTTATTTTTTATTTAGAGCGGTGCAACGAAATTGCGCATTTTCAACTTTGACGAACTTTTTGAAAATCATAACGCCACTTTTCAAAAAATCGATTTTAGTCATTCGATTCGAAATTCAATTCTCTATCTATTACTTTTTAAATTAACTTTCTAAGTAACTTGAAAAAAAAATTACAGCAAAAAAAGTAATCACTCAAAAAAGTTATAAAAAATAAAAAATAACATCACTTTTTTAACTGTAACTTTTTTTCCAAGTTACTTAGAAATTTCATTTAAAAAGTGATGGATAGAGAATTGAATTCTGAATCCGATAACTTAAAATAATTTTTTTAAAATTAACTTTTTGATCCTTAAAAAGTTGAAAAAAAAACCGTAAATGTTGGTGCGTCTTTTTAGCTAATGGAAATTTGTTTAAAAATTTTTATTACTTCGATAGTGGCCTTTTGGATGGCATCCGAGACATACAATGGTCCTGGCGTGCGTTCAAAAATACCGGTAAGGTCGGCGTGGGACTCTTCGAAAATGGACGAAACGCCGAGTGCTTTTAGGATCGGTTGCAGGTCATGACGAGACTCGAATTTGAATTTTGGCAATGCTACCTGAAAGTCAAATGTAGCATTATAAAGAAAGCAGGAACGTTTGAACGTTTTTTCGAGATTTGATTTTATACTAACTTTTGATCTTTAGCCTTATTTTTTAAAATCGTCTAACTCTCCCTCTCCTCTTCTTTTTTTGGGGACTGCATTCTCTCCTTTCCCAAACCTTCCATTTCATTGAAATTCAGGATGTTTTGGCGCCTACGGGGGAGCTGAGTTTTCATTGAGAGCGCTAAGTTCTCATCGAGTTCCCATTCAAGGCGCTGAATTCCCATTAAAGGCACTGAGTTATCATTAAGGGCACTATGTTCCCATTGAAGGCGTATAATTTCAGTTGCCACCAATTAAATTATTGGCGCAAATTCAAATTTCGTTCAACCAACCCGGAGACTACTTCATTCATCCGTATTTGGGGTTATAAAAAACGAATAAAATATATTGGATTTACAATTGTATCGCCAAATTTTTTGTTCCTGCGGATCTCCGTCAAATATTTGCCATCGATTTTCGGCAGCAGCTCGTCGAGTCCGTTCTGTTTTTGTGGCAAAATGAACTCCGCATACGAACCGTTCACGTACGGAACGCGAAGATATTTGAGATCCTTATCTTCATAGTAGTCATACTCAGCCACTTGTAACATCATTGATACCTTAACGCATTTGTTCAATATTCCACGACGATGAGGATCGCCACTATTTTGTTTTCGATTCTAATCGATGGGTCTTTTTCTGAGGCATATATACAGTAATCATGCATTTCATGTTCCTTAAAGAGTTAGTGTTATATTGCATATTCATGGAGATACCTATTGGATTATCGGGATTACTTTTGGGAATATTTCTCGAGTTACTTTTTGTTATGTCTATTCGATTATTAGAGATATTTATGGGATTATTCTTGGAGATATTTGTTAGATTATCAAGATTACTTTTGAAAATATTTCTCGGGTTACTTTTGATGATATCTATTCGATTATTAGAGATATCTATGGATCATTTTTGGAGATATCTGTTGGATTATCGTGTATATCTATTGGCTTACTTTCGAGGAGATCTATTGGATTATTAGTGACATCTATTGGGTCACGAGGAATATTTCTCGGGTTATTTTTAGTGGATATCCATTAGGTTATTGTAATGATGTATTGGCCTATTCCTTGAAGAGATTTTTTTGGATTGTCGAGAATATCTATCGAGTAAACAAACCATATTTGAATGTTCATTTTCATAGAAAAATGGCATTTTAAAAGGCATTTTTATAAATTTTATTTTCCATTCCGCCTCAAAATACAGTGCGCTCACGAGTATAATCCTGAAAATGGTACGTTAAAAGAAAAAGAAAGATTAAACAATTGGATTCTAAATACATGTTCTTAATCGATTTTATATTACAAAGATTACAGGGTGACACAAAAGTTCCCGCACACATATTTTTAACAATAACTTTTTTATTAAGCAAAAAAATATAACAACAAAAAATAAATTAAAAAGCAAACGAAATTCTCTACAACTTTCATTTTAAACTATTTTCAAAATTTCCGCCTTCTGATGCCACACAAGCTTCGAGACGTTTCCTAAAATTTTTGACGATGGTCGATAGTTTTTCGTTTGAAATTTGATCCCATGCTCGTTGGAGAGATGATTTCAAAGATTCTATCTTTAAGTTTACCAAAATCGGATTTTAAGGGACGTTGTACTCTCCTGGACTCGAAAACATTTTAATGGTAAACCTTGGACGCTTCAACAAGACTAGGCACCAGCTCATTCCGCGCGTTCGACAATGAATTTTTTCCAAGAAAATGGAATTCGCGTTTGGGACAAAACTTTATGGCCATCCAACTCGCCGGATCTTAATCCTATGGATTTCTCAATTTGGTCAATTTTGGAGCAAAAAGCATGCTCTATCCAACACAAAACGATAGAATCTTTGAAATCATCTCTCCAACGAGCATGGGATCAAATTTCAAACAAAAAACTATCGACCATCGTCAAAAATTTTAGGAAGCGTCTCGAAGCTTGTGTGGCATTAGAAGGCGGAAATTTTGAAAATAGTTTAAAATGAAAGTTGTAGAGAATTTCGTTTGCTTTTTAATTTATTTTTTGTTGTTATATTTTTTTGCTTAATAAAAAAGTTATTGTTAAAAATATGTGTGCGGGAACTTTTGTGTCACCCTGTATAGGCGGACCCGGCTGAACCCATTTTTGGCCTTATTCGATCAATGGACTGGACCGGCTCGATTGATAATTGGGCCAATCCGTCTCAGCTCGCCCCGAGTCGACATCTCTGATTACATATTGATCTCTTCGAAAAATCGAAATCAAATAGAATTGATTAAATTCTTACTGTACATCCGGATCGATTTTCTCCACCAAATTGGTAATTTGATTTTTCGTCACATTGGCCACTTTTTTGTTGATTTTCTAAACGGAAATTCTTAAATGTATGACTATTAGGATTTTATGGAGTTTTAGTTAAGAAGGACTTTATAGACAGTTAGAATTAACATTGAAAAAATTTCAGGTATATTGAAAGGTTGCTGAAAGTATTAAAAGAACCCTAAAGGCATTAAAAAGACCCTAGAAGTATCGAAAGAACCTTAAAGGTATTAAAGGATCCAAAAAGTGTTGAAAAGATTTTAAAAGTATTAAATAGAACTCTGATTTGATAAATAAGATATTTTAGAACCCTTAAAATAATCTTAAAAGTGTTAAAAGGATCCTAGAAGTGTTACAAGGACCTTAAAAGTATTAAAAATATTCTAAATTAGGTCTCTTATTCGATCTTCAAACTTACATCAATCGTTTCCGTCATTTTAGACGACATATGATAAAGCGATTCGGGATAAATTTTGTCGATAAATGCTTTAAACGCGGGGAGCAATTTTAATCCCTCGCGTACGTACGTGAACGCGGCCACGTGCACGTTCGAGCTGGCGCGCATGCCTCTCAACACGCGCATGTAATAGTTGTGCACGTCCACCGGCGCGATCTCTTCACCGGCGAAATACTTGGTCAGCTCGCGTTGGGACGCGCCCTTAGTGCCGGCGTAGAGTAACGCGAGCGCCAGCGACGTCTAAAAAATCATACACCGACATTTACGATTTTTTCATCTTTAGCCATCTTTCCGCTAAGAAAATTGATTTAAGCTATCGAATTCAGAATTTAATTATCTATTCAATACTTTTTAAATCAAGCCTTTAAGTAAATTGGAAAAAAGTTACAGCTAAAAAAGTAAGGTCACTTTTTATTTTTTGTGTGGCTTTACTTTTTTTGCTATAACTTCTTTTCCAAGACTTAATTTAAAAGGTATTTGATAAGTTTAAATTGATTTTCTTGAAAGTAGCGTTATGGTCCTTAAAAAATTAGTCAAAAATGAAAAACTGCAAATGTAGGGTTACAAATTTCGGTGAGCCCTAAAAACCGGGTTCTTTATCAATAATTTTTATCAACAATTTTGAATTTAATACCAATGGGCTATTCGAGGTACAGTAAGAAAATACCGACCCAAAAGTACGGTAATACAGATAATATAGATACGCTAATATATACAGTTATGCAATACCGAAAGTGGCGAATAAATGACCGAGCTTTTGCTATTGCTTTGAACGACTTTGCGTAGAGATGCCAGAGCCAGCTCAAGTTGATGGTTGATCACCGGAGGAGCGTCTAAAAATATGCCCAATGTTTAAATTTTGAAAAAAAAAGCTGACTCAAAATAGCGAAGTTGCGAAAAATGCAGTGATGTATCGGATGTGCGGGTCCGGATCGAAATCCGGCATTTTTTTCATAATCTACGGGTTCGGTTTCGGCACTTAGAATCAAATTTGGTTTGAAGAATGTAGGTTTCGCTTTCACTAGTAAAAAGTGAGAAAAAAAAGGAGAATAGTCCATATAAATAAATTCGAACTCAGGCGGCGAATCAACGCATTACCAATACACTATCCAAACATTTGATAATTTTATTCCCTTAAATCTTCTAATGGAACTTGAAACCTGGATACGATATAAAAAGTCGCCCGTTTTTAAGCTTAGACTTAAAATTAAGATTAAGCTTAAAGTTGAAGTGAATCTCATCCTTTTTAAATTTTTAAATTAAAGTTTTTTTTAATTAAAGTAGAAATTTACTGAAATCCCTCTGGGGTGTATTATCGTTTTGGCGGGTCTCATCGTTCTTATTATTGTCTTCAGGGAAGACGAAATTTCCTCGCGCCAAAAGCGCCGCCGAAAGACAGAATGACACCACGTCGAAGAGTTGACGCATGTTTGAAGATACCTTAATTTTGCGTGTATAAGACCGGGTGTTTTGAATTCATAGAAACAAATGGAGGATCCAATATTCATAGTCATTTTTGCTTAGCGTTTTTAGGGGTTGGAAACAAGCGGAGGACCTGATATTCATAGGAACAAGCGGATTTTTCAAGTCCGACTATATTTGAAAGGATTGCCGGAAATTTGCGCACTTTTAACTTTGAGCCGCTTTTTTGTCACAAAAAAATTACTTTACCGAAAATCAATTATGACTATTGAATTCTTTTTTTCGAAAAACTTACTATAATAGTTTTCTAGTTATAGACAATATAAATGTTTTTTTTCTTGTTATAAACGTCGCTTTATATTGACAAATGTTTTGCATTTTTTTGTTTTCGAATTTGTTTTAACGTTTAGTCAAACATTATAAAAAAATATTGAAAAATAAAACTTTTAAAAAAAAAACTATTTTTTATTGTTCATGGGACATTTTTGCATATTTGTTTACGGAGAAATGGATAAACAAAAGGGAGGATAGGAAATGGGGGAGAGAAAAATGAAAGTAAGTCCATTTAAACTTTTAATTTTTTTTTGAAATTGTTTTTATAATTTTATGAAAATTGCGAAATAAATTACATAAATCTGAAAGTACATCACAGATTCGCCCATATTTAGAGTAAAAGTACATTAAAAATTTACGTTTTATTACAAAAATTTACGTAATTTATTTCGCTATTTTCGGCCCGAAACGGAACATTTCTAACATGAATCATAATATAATAGAAATGAAATGGTGAAAATTGAAGAGGGTTTGAACTGTTGGGGCAGAGAATTATAATAAGTACAGAATTATATACAAAATATATATAGGATTCTGAAGTATATAGTAGACTCATTGATAAAAAAATAAATGTCATATTCGAGTTCAGCATATCGGAAAAAACTAGAAATTGTTTTAAAAAAAAATTTGGCACCCTGGTCCTATTTTAGGACCCGTAGGATCATTTTTATGAAAAATAAATGGCATATTCAGCATGTCAAAAAACATCTTTTTTAAAAAAAAATTTCAAAGGGAGAAGTAAGGCAATTTTTGGTAATAAATTAGTACTAAATCAAAAAAATGTTATCACATCAAAAAATATATTTATGGATTTCAGCGTATCGGAAAAAACTAGAAAAGTGTTTTTAAAAAAATTTTTTTTGAGTCATTTGCTGTCCTTTGAAATCATTTGGAGTCATTTGCTGTCCTATGAAGTCATTTAGAGCCATTTGAATCGGGCCGAGCCATCCCATCGGATCGGATCGGATCGGTCCGAGTCGGGTTAGATAAAAACAGATCGTGTCGGGCCGGATTAGCAATTTCATCGTGGGGGACGCCCGGATTCTTCGCGAGGACGTGTATCTTCAAGTTTCGCTACTCTTCTCCTTCCCGGATACGGTATCACTATCGCTCTCAGCATTTCCCACGCCTACCGTATTCCTGAAGATTTCATTCGATGCAGTTAAGGCCCTGTATAGGCTTGTTTAGCATAAAAGTATTAATATTGGTCTCATTAGATGAAACTATAGCCTGTGTTTAGCATAAAAGTATTAATATTGGTCTCATTAGATGAAACTATAATAGTATTGCCCAAATTGTTAGCGAGTCGCGCGTAGTCCTCAACGAAACCCTAGAATTGAGATCGAACCGTCGCGTAGCATGCCGTGCCGCACCGCGACTTGTACAGCGGGATTTGAAGCGCGAAAATCGGCATGGAATCCATCGGACTAAAAAAAATCAATATAGGTTTATCAATTAAGAATAAGTCTTTAAAATAATGGTCTTATGCTCAAAAATATCAATAACAAAAAAATGCAAAAAAGATTAAGTCCATCAACGAAATTGAATTTGATACCAAAGAATGATTCATTAGATGAATTGCTCAACCGGCTAAGCTATGCAACAGATGAAACGGTTATTCATGCTGATGGTAAAGAGTAAGTCTTGTGACTAAAGAAAAACTTATTCGATGCTCTGCTTTACCGACTAGGCTACGCAAACACAATCAGTTTAGAAGCTAAAAAAAAGCTTTGAATAGGCGTCAAGTTTACGATAAGTTTCAAGCATTTTATTAGCTTGAATAGGTGTTTGGTAGCTAGTGCCTTTTTATATCCTACCTGTGCCTCAGCGTCGCCCAATTATAGTAGCTGAGCGCTGCCCGCGGTCAACGTCAAAGCGAACGCGGCAAAACGCGCGCAGCCACCGTAACGATCGTTTTGCGGATACGATATTTTCATTCAAGTGCATAAACCCATACAGTATTTTCGAAAAAACAATCGTCACGAAAAAATACCGTAACAAGATTCATTATTTTCTATTTTTACCTTTTTCCTTCCTTATCAATCCAAACGATTATTATTCAAAAAAATAAAATAATAATAAATTTCTCAATCAATGCATTTTATTCAAATTATCACTCAGAAAAAAATCAATGAGCTACGAGAAACTATTTCGATATGATATCATAATATCAAATGATATCAATCATTAAAAATAAATATGGCCACAAAAATTAAGTTTATTTCACCTTTTTCTTAAGTAAACAAACAAATTATTGAGTATCAATAAGATAACGAGTAAATAATTAAACATAGAGTAACTATCCTAATTTCGCGTGTATAAGGCCGGGTGTTTTGAACCAAATTTAAATTGGCGCTATTGAGTTCATTCTGTTGTATTGGATCCAAGCGAGTCCAAATTTTGTGCCCACTTTTATAAAACCGAGACAAAGGCGGGCACAAAATTTGGACCCTAACGGATCCGATACAACAGAATGAACTCACTGGCGCGAATTTAAATTTGACTCAAAACACCCGGCCTTATACACGCGAAATTAGGGTAATTGAAAAATTTTTTTACCGTAAAATTAAAACTGTTGTGTATGTGAAAAAGGTGGCTTTCGTGACAGGATTTGAACCTGCGAACAACGCTTAACCGGAACGCTGCTTTACCGACTGAGCTACACGGACCTCAACCACATACTTAGAATTTCTTCTTATCCAATACAACTGAACTCATTGGCGCCAATTTAAATTTGGCTCAAAACACCCGGCCTTATATACACGAAATTATGGTAATAAAAACGGCTCAAAGTTCGAAATTTATCAAATTTTAAAAGCATTTGACCACAAAAAATGTCTTTATTAAATGATGAAAATGGACTTATTGATTAGCATATCATAATTTCAAAAATTTTTCAAATAATTTCATTTGTTATAAATCAATCGTTAATTATCGACGATCATTTCGCCACGTTCCATTCGCACAACGCCGTTGAAGAGGATCAGAGAATCCGTTTGGGACACGATTAAAAAGAGGAACGGGTGAGTGGCGTAAAATGATTCACTTCCGCCCGAGTAATTTATCGAAGT
This sequence comes from Bradynema listronoti, assembly GCA_024678965.1. Lineage (NCBI taxonomy): Eukaryota > Metazoa > Nematoda > Chromadorea > Rhabditida > Allantonematidae > Bradynema > Bradynema listronoti. The sequence continues at coordinate 3,469,306 of JANLNO010000006.1, forward strand.
GGCGGCGTTGGCCGCCGCCGCGCGCGTACCCCACTCGACCATCTGTGCACAACAATAAAATAATAAAATGAAAATTCGGCGGAGCGACATATGCTGATTTTCAACTTTGATTAACTTTTTCAGGACCAAAAAGTAACTTTTAAGAAAATTTATTTATGCTATCGGATTCAGAATTTAGTTCTCTATAGATTACTTTTTAAATCAAGTCCATAAGTAACTTGAAAAAAAAGTTACAGCTAAAAAAAGTAAAGACACTCAAAAATTTTCCAAAAAAATAAAAGTTGACTTTATTTTTTTAACTATAACTTTTTTTAAAAATTAATTAGAAATATAAATTAAAAAGTAATGGATAGAAAATTAAATTCTGAATCAGCGCAGTAAAATTAATTTTCTTAAAAGTAACTTTTTGGCTCTTAAAAAGTTAGTCAACATTTTATTTTTAAGCATTTTTATACCTCAATTGTGGCCTTCTGAACGACGTCCGATACGACCAGCTGGGGCGAACCGCTTTTTAGGATGTTGTTGAGGTCGGTTTCGTACTGATTGAAAATGGACGAAAGGCCAAGCTTCTCGAGAACCGGCTTGAGGTCGTGGCGGGACGCGAATTTGAATTTCGGCAATATGACCTGAAAATTGAAACTTTAAATTTGGCACTACTATTGGCGCATTTTAAGGAATTTTAAAGGATTCGGACAAAGATGATCTAATTTGCCTAAAGCTCAAAAGCCAACTTTTATTTTTTGCTTTTGGATCGGCTTGTGAATGCCTATAAATCAAATTAGGACCATTACCGTAGTTGTTAGATTTTTTTTTCCTTCACGGCATTTCATCAAATATGAGACATTGAGTTTCGGCAGCAGCTCGTCGAGTCCGTTCGGTTTTTTTGGCAAAATGAACTCCGCGTAGAAGCCGTTCACATATGGAACGCGAACATATCTGAGATCCTCATCTTTATAGAATTCCAAAATTTCTTTTTGATACATGAACGGAATCTAAAATATTTGATCTTTTTCTTTGAATTTCTGGGAAAGAAAAGGGAGGGGGAGAAATTCTTTGAGTCCATTACCAGGCCGTTTTGAACTTCTATAAATGACTCGGCCCACCAACACATTTGCGGATGCGATATTTGCGAATTTTTCAACTTTTACCGTAGTTGTTAGATTTGGTTTTTAAAAAATTAATCAAAGTTGAAAACCCGCTAATGGCACATTCAATCTTTCCTTCCCCATTTAGAATATAAACGTCCTACATTTTTAAACTTTCCTCTTTCGTAGAAGAACTTTGATTTAGCTGAAAGAGGCGAAAATTTCATTTGCCATTCGGCCTCGAAGTATAAAGCACTCGCCAAAATGAGCCTAAAAAATTTACTGTGTTGAGACACATTTTGGGACGGAACATTTTCGCAGAGACACAGATTTTAGGCTAAATTTTAATCTTATCCATTAGTATTTAAGGACTAAACATTTAAGATTAGGACTAAATTTAAGGTAAAAACGATAATTTTTTTAACTGTGTATTCGGATCTATTTTCTCGAGCAAATCCGGAATTTGATTTTTCGTCTTATTGGCGATTAAATTGTTGATTAACTGAAAAAATAATATATATAACTGAAAATTGGTTAGTTTATGGGAAATACTTTCTAAATAAACCAAATAGACTTTAAATAAACCAAATGAAATCTAAATTGGCCATTCTGAAATGGGCTAGATAATGAGCCATATGGGTTACAAATCATATCGGCCAAATAAACCCTAAATGGCCCAAACAAATCCAATTCGACAGAGCTTTTACGGCATATGCCCGGGTACAATAAGGCCAACATCATCTATGTCATCGATAAAATGAAAAAAAATCAAACATACATCTATTTAGATGAAATTATTTATTGTATGCGTTATGAAAGAGATTCTAATGATTGCCCTTATGTCCCTGCTCCTGGAAACTCGTCCCCCCTTCCGTGCCTACCCCATTATTATAATTACCTTTTTCGACTTTTCCATGTCGTTTGGAATGGGAATACCATTTAACGATTCCGGATATTTTTTGTCAATATAATTGATGTAGGCCTGTTTAACTTTCAATTTTCTTTGAATGAAAACGAACATGGCCGCATTGACTTGTGGTTTGGCGCGCAAATTGCTCATCGCGCGTTCAAAGTAAGCGCGCACGTCCGTGGATACCGCTGACTCGCCGCCCAAGAACCGGCCCAATTCGACGGTGCTTTTGCCGCACGTGGCCGGATACAATAAGGCCAACATCATCGATGTCTAAAAATTAGAGTAAATGCCAAAAGATTAATGTCAAAAGGGTAATGCAAAAAAGACATTGCCAAATGACCATTGCTATGAGTAGTTTGCCAAAAGGTCCTCAAAAGTACAATACCGAAAATGGCGAATAAATGACCGATGCTTTCGGGTTTTTGAGCAATTTCTCGTATGGTTTTTAGGGCTAAATCGATTTGATTCCTTTCCACGGACAGAGGTTGTAATTGTACAGACACTGCGTTGTCATCTTTCTGACAGCTGAATAGATCGAAGTTATCGGGCGGCTTGACAGGAGCGAATATACCAAATGCGAGATTGAAAAATAGGGCCAATAAGACGAAGAGTTGATTCATTTTTTTGGGGAAACATTTTGATTTAAGCCTAAAAATAGAACAGTTGTGAGCTCTATTAGGAAACAAATGCAGGACCAGCTCGTATAAATAAAAATACAAATGGCGGACCTGATATTCATGGGAATACGTGGAGAACCCGATATTTATAGGGATAAATGTTGGACCCGATATACATAAGGACAAAAGGACGACCCGGAATTAATAGGGATAAATGAAGAATTCGATATTTATAAAGACAAAGAAGAACCTAAAATCCGTAGAAATAAATGGAAAACCTATTCATAGGAACATGTGAAGGACCCGGAATTCATAGGAACAAATGGAGGATCCAATATTCATAGTCATTTTTGCTTAGCGTCTTTACGGATTGGAAACAAGCGGAGGACCTGATATTCATAGGAATAAGCGGATTTATATACATATAAAAATTTCATTAGAAATTGAAAGCATTTTATAAAAAATTTTCCATTTAAACTTTTAATTTTTTTTTGAAATTGTTTTTACAAATTTGAGAAAATTGCGAAATTACGTAAATCTAAAAGAACATCACAGATTCGCCCATATTGAGGGTAAAAGTACATTAAAAATTCAAGTTTTATTATAAAAATTTACGTAATTTATTTCGCTATTTTCGACCCGAAACGGAACATTTCTAACATGAATCATAATAGAAATGAAATGGTGAAAATTGAAGAGGGTTTGAACTGTTGGGGCAGAGAATTATAAGGAGTACCGAATTATATACAAAATATATATAGGATTCTGAAGTATATAGTAGACTCGTTGATAAAAAAATAAATGTCATATTCGAGTTCTGCCAAATTTTTGCAACCAAAGTTCTTACCTCTATTTCAACTACTGTTCGAATTTATGGTGGATAAGAAGCCATTTTTCTGGGCTATTTGACGGTATCAAAACGGTTTTTGTAGCTGACATATTAACCAAGTTACATAGAAATTTCATTTTTAGACTTTAAAATTTTTGAATACCTCGATATCTCCATTGACATATGGAAAATTGTAAAACTTTTCAAAATTATTCTTTTTTGTTATGATAGTATTAATTAGGGCTAAGAAAAGCTAAAAAAAAATAATTCCAAAAGTACGTTTTTATTGCAAAGTAGGAATTTCTTAACTTTAATCCATTATCTATAAATATAAATTTTTGTCCCAAAAATTGAGTTATTACAAATAATTTTTGTACCATAATATTCGCAAGAAAAAGCTCCTATTAGCTAGACAAGCAATTTTAGGATCATTGATAAAAACATGGAAATATATGAGAACAAACTTCAGTATCAAAAATTACTGGCCATCCTAATATTATAAATTGCTTAATTCATTCAAATTTAATATTCGCAAGAAAGCGCTCTAATAGAAAACGGTTTGAAAAATTGTTTTTTATTAGATTCAAGGAATAGCCAAACAAGCATTGCCGACATTACTTTTTTGCCCATCTATTTGCATTTGCTCACCTATTTGCATTTGTGGTATTGACTGAAAAATATGTTCCAATATTTATACTGATGAAAAATTGTTTATTTTATAACGCAAAAGTTTTTAGTTTTGAATTTGAATAGAATAAAATATGTGCTTATTTTCTTTTATATGGTCATTTATTCATTCAATTGCCATTTTGTTATTTTCCATTCGTATCACACCGTTGAAGAGGGTCGTGTTGGCTTTATCCGAGATTAGAAACAAAAAGGGATGATCGGCGCGAAAAACGGACTTCGCCACGCGCGACGAGCTATCGAGTTCGGTGGCCGCCGACGCTCGAGTACCCCACTCGGCCATCTGTGCAATTGCAAATTTTACGGCGTGAAAAAAGTGAATTTATTTTTTATTTAGAGCGGTGCAACGAAATTGCGCATTTTCAACTTTGACGAACTTTTTGAAAATCATAACGCCACTTTTCAAAAAATCGATTTTAGTCAATATTGACAAATGTTTTGCATTTTTTTGTTTTCGAATTTGTTTTAACGTTTAGTCAAACATTATAAAAAAATATTGAAAAATAAAACTTTTAAAAAAAAAACTATTTTTTATTGTTCATGGGACATTTTTGCATATTTGTTTACGGAGAAATGGATAAACAAAAGGGAGGATAGGAAATGGGGGAGAGAAAAATGAAAGTAAAGGGAAATTATTTCACCTGTATTTGACTAAATGTTTTGCTCTTTTAAAAGGAATAACGAAAAGAGAGAAAGAGAGAGGAAAGAGAGAGGGAAGAGAGAGAGAGAGAGAAAGAGAAGAGAGGAGAGACTGAAACGAGAATAGAATTATTTTACACTTTTTTTCCTCTGAATAAATGTTTTGCTCTTTTTTTTCAAATTTCATTTGTTTAAAATTTTTCGAAATCAAGTTATAAACTCGATTTAAAAAAGTAATCGATAAAGAATTATATTCTGAATTGATAATTTTCTGAAAAATTTCTTTATACTCTTTAAAATGTTAATCAAAACTGAAAATCCGAAAAATGTTGCTGCACGAGTCCTACACTTTCTTTCATCAGTTTGCGCCATCTTTCCGGCGGTCTTTCCATTGGTCGTTTGTAGATGTATGCAGTGACTCGCGAGGGCTCGCCACCAAAGCCGAAAAAATTCGATTTTTGGTTGATTTTCTCGTGAGCCATTGGCCATTTTCTTAAAAAATTTGGCTCACTTTTGTCGGATTTGGCACAAAATTGAATCATTTGGCTCATTTTAGCTCTCCAACCAAATCCCGGCGAGCCGCTAGCCACAATTGGGCCACTATTGAGCCACTTGAGTCCATTATTAGTTGCATGGTCATCATAATGTTGTTCGTGTCGTCCATCGATTGTCTTTTCTTCTTGCCACATAACCTTTTTTTTTAATTTACTTTGAGACTTGATTTAAAAAGCGTTTGATAGAGAATTAAATTATGAATCCGATGGCTTAAAATAATTTTCTTAAAATTAATGCTATACATTTTTTGTTTGTCCAAAAACTTGGACAAAAAGTTGAAAGACCGCAAATGTCGGCGAGCCGTTTTTTTATTGGTAATAAAAAAATGGCCGTTACAATTTTAGATCCCGATTTAAAACCCTTTTTAGGCCCAACTCCGATACTGGACTTCTTTGCCCGAATGGACAAAAGAAGGAGATATATAGTGGTTGTGCGATAGGTTTCACTTTGCTTGGGATGAAGTTCAGTTCCACTCCCGACCCCACCTAGGTGTTTCCATATTTGGAAGATAATAGGTACCACATTGCACAGTGTATGTGATACGACGGTGCTGACCAGGTCTTGCAAGTCGCATCAGCGATACCGCATATTTATGCAGCAAACCAGCCGGGATTTCGGTGGCTGGATGGCACTCATCCAAACCCGCGAAATGATCAGTCCAAGATCATTTCCAACGGAGGAGGATTGATCTGGGGTCTTCACGTATCACATTTCACGTAAAAAATGGGAAAAAATTATCGTTACAATTTTAGATCCCGATTTAAAACCCTTTTTAGGCCCAACTCCGGGACTGGATTCCTTTGCCGGAATGGGCGAATCGGGCCGATTTCCTCGATATGATTCAACGAGCTCAATACATGGCCACGGTCAAAAGCTCCCGACCATTTATGGATCAAATAGAAGGTTTATAAATACAATAAGAGGTATATACATCGAAAAAAGCAAATTTGACATATTTAAAAAAGTAAAAAAAAATTTATTTTTACAAAAATTTGCAACAAAATCAAAAAAAAAATTAAATTTTTTTTATCAATTTTTCGCAAAAAATTTACAGCGAAAAATGAAAAAAATTTTTTTATTTTAACTTAAATTATATATTATTTAAATACTATTGCACATACTGTATTTTTTTCTTTGTTTATCACGGTAATGCTCCCAAACGTACAGTAATAATGGGACCAACCACCTTGATTTGTTACGCCGCCATTTTTTGGGCTTTATTTTTTGGCGTTCAATCGAGACTAGAATTCGTGCAATTGGTCAGTACTGTAATATTTTACGTGTAAAATTACGGTACATAACAGGTTGATTGCAAAATACGATTATTATGCAGTAGTAATGTACCGCATACCCGGATCCGGGTCCAGCAAAACCTGGTAACCCAAAGTTTTTTTAATTTAAGTACGGTTTCGGTTTTTGGACTCAGGGGTAGATAAGGATTCGAGGTTAGCGTCCGAATCGGGCTTTGGGTTGGGGTTTGGTTTTCAGACTCATGGTCAGCTCAGTGTCCGGGTTCGGGTTTGGTTTTCTTACTTAGATTTAAGTCAGAGTTTTGTGTTGGAGCTTGGGTCCGCATTTGGGGTCGGTTTCCGGATTCAGGGTCAGGTCCGGATTCGGCGAAAACGGAACGATTAATTCAGGAATTTTAAATTTTCAATGAAAAGCTAAAATTAATCTTCTTAAAAGTAGAGAGATAATTCTTATAAAAAGGACCCAGATCCGGGCCCGGGTCTGGACCCGGGTATGGAAAACCGAATAACCCAGCGTTTTTTTAAGTTTGAGTCCGGGTCCGGTTTCTAAACTCAGGGTCAGGCCTGGGTCCGAATCCGATTTGAAAGGCTTCGCACATCATTATTATTTATTTATTATTTATTGAATACGTGATACGTGAAGCCCCAGATCAATCCTCCCCCGTTGGAAATGATCTTGGAGTAATCATTTTGCGGGTTTAAATGAGAGCCATCCAGCCATCGAAATCTCGGCTGATTTGCTATGGTATCACTGATGCGGCTTGTAAGGCCTGGTCAGCACTGCCGTATTACCCACATTGTGCAATGTGGTACTTATTATCTTCCAAATATGGAAACATTTAGGTGGGGTCGGGAGTGAAACTGAACTTCATCCCAAGCAAAGTGAAATCTGTCGCACAACCACTAGGCCACCGCTCTCCATTATTTATTAAATAATTGTAATCAAAATCAATTTTTCAGTTTCTTCGTCACGGTCAAAGGTTGCCGGGACGATTGATTTTGTTGCCGGGCGATCCGCCGCATCTCTACGATCGACTACCGTACGAGGCCGACGAAATGACTTGTGTACTGTAGATTTTCATACTGTAGTTTTTTAAAACTCTAGCTTTTTATTTGCTTATTTTTTACTGTAGTTTTTTTGTAACTTTTTAATAATTATTTTTATTGTTTTAAATTTATTATCATTTTCATTTTATCGTTTTTTTCTAGACAGGAATGTGGCAGGAATACAGTCTCGGAAAAAGTCTGAGAAATTATTACGGTCATTTAATGGCCGATAAATATCGTCCCTCACAGGTATCGTATCGATTTAATTATATTGAATTAGCTGATTGGTTACGGTAATTGAGCAATTAATCAATTAAATATTACCTTATAGTTTAGTTGCGGGTTTTCACCGGCGCCGATAACCGTACCACGGCCAGCGCCCAATTGGTACTGGCCGGATTCCTGCAGCCACATGGTGACCAAGTCTGGAACTCGGCTCTACCGTGGCAACCAATTCCCACCGTAACGCTCGACGTAATGGATTATGTATGGTATCGCTGCCATAATTTAATATAGATGTATTGAGTAAAGATACAGTATTTATGTCGGGTACAGAAACGATAATTGTAAACGTTTTTGTATAGTACAGTATGGCACAGGAATGCGTCAATGTTTTTTGATTTTTAGATGGACGTGACCAGATGTCCCAAGCTACTGCATCAAAATACAGTAACCAAAATTTTTGATTCCTTTCAAAATGTCTCAAAAGTGATGGAAAATCTCAGCGGAATGAAAATCCAAAATTTTGGCACCCTCTCACAACTCAGCGACATCCTCGTCAATCGGGTACGATGGAAAAACTTGAAAGGTCCCATCATGAGTCATCATATAGCTGAATAAGTGGTCAGAAAATCCCGATTTAAAACCCTTTTTAGGCCCAACTCCGGGACTGGATCCCTTTGCCAGAATGGGCGAATCAGGCCGATTTCCTTGATATGATTCAACGAGCTCAATACATGGCTACGGTCGAAAGCACCCGACCATTTATGGATCAAATAGGAGGTATATACATACAATGATATGTTTGTTTTAGTAATTAACCGAGCCAGCAATATTGAACTCAAGGCAAGCCGGCTTCACTGACTGAGCCGAGCCGAGTTGAGCCGAGCCGAACCGAGCTGAGCCGAGCCGAGCTGAGTCGAGTCGGCTCGGGCCAAAATGAATTAAGCCAAAATAAATTGAGCCCGGCTAGGCTCATCCCTAGTTTGTTTGCATCAAATTGCAAAACAATTGCAACAATAAGCCCGGAAATTTTCGTTCCTATTTTTCAGGCTGGCACTATGATCGATTGCTCGCCGGAATGGAAAATTTTCTCGACGAAAAAACCTCGCATAAAATTGTCATTTATTCCGGGGTGAAAATGAAATGAAAAAACGCTTTCCATTTATAATAAATAGATATTTTCCAGCATGATTACAATATGATCGCGTTGGCGATGGCGCTGGAACTCGATGTCGATTGGCATTATGGACCCGAATTTGGCTCATATCTCGCCGTTGAATTGCATCGAATCGATGACGAGGATCACGTAAAGGTGAAGATGAAAAGGACCTTCTAAGATTTTACTGAGTATAATGGAATTAAAGATCTTCTAAGCTTAAAGCTCTTTAAATTTTTTAGAGTTCAAACAGTGTATATTAAAAGATTCTAGGGGATGCAACGCATATATTAAGAAATTCGAAGACTCGATCGTAATGCTTGATCCCTCTATAGTTAGAATATATTAGAAGAAAACGAAAATCTTTGTTTGTTAATACCAAAGAAGCCCTAAAATTTGTGGATCTCTCAGGGTTAGTCCCAATCTAAATAGATCAATTTCGTAGGTGGTCATCCAAGCCGCGCCCAACGCGACACGTCGCGAACTGCGCGTCGCAAACTGCACGACGGCGACGGCGTGCACGTTTGCACGCTTCGTGCGGCTAACCCATCGGCGGCGCGTCATCACCGAAGAGTGGATGAACGCATGCCGGGGTAAAATGAGTGCCAACGGCGTTGGGAAGAGTTGTCCGAGCTACGAAATATTATCGCGTAATTTCTTAACGAGGGAAGGGTCAATTCCAGTCCTACATAGGCTATTGATCCGCTGAGAGATTCAATTCCAGTTTGAGCACATATAAACAATGTTTTCAAAATTTATAAATCGGCGTTGTGTTTAGAGTCTACAAGTGAGTCACAAACCCATTTATGGACCTGATTTTAAACAGAATCGATTCAAAATTTTTTACTGAATTGAATGACATATCAGGTTTGAAGAACCCTTGACAGGCCCGAAATCTGGCATAGACACAATGCCAATTTTTCATTTTACTAAAAGTTTAGTAGCATTGTAAACAATTTTTTGCAGAAATCGAACTCGCAATCGTTCTAGTGCTTACAGAAGGCCTGATTGTTATGGTCCTTTTGCGAAGATGCTATAAACGACGGTGCGCTAATGAATTGAAAGAAACGGTGTAATGTATGAATTTTATTCTGAATTTTATAACTGTATGTAGAAATAAAGTAATTCAATGATGATTTGTAAACAGCCAGTTTAAATATGCGCGCCAACAATTTTTGACGTTAAGTCAATTTTTAAAATTTTAAAAAAGTATTATAAATTGCAAAAATCTGGTCATGATCATTGCTCGATCTTTGGGACCAATCGAATGAGGGCGAATCGGCCCAGCAAGCCAATGATGCACGTAACGCATAATTTGACGCGGAAGAGAGCATATTAGGACGAGGACGCAAGTCAATAATGCACGTTTTAATTAAATATGTGCAAAAATGACAAAAAGTTGGCGCGGCGGGTTCCATTGGGCTCAAGCTTCGCACAAGCGAAGCGATCCGTATTGGATCGATTGGCAAGCCAACTATTCACGTTAACGCATAACGTGAGTGCATTGACGCGGAAGAGATCGTGTTAGTTAGTGGACGGCTCGACGGCTAACCGCAGTGCCCATTCGTCACATTCATACTCATATCCGGAACGACTTCGGTGCAGTGGGACGTACCGAACCCCACCGGAGCGAGGAACACTCCGAAGAGCCAAGCGCAGTAAAAGGGTCCAGTGAACCACAAACACTGGGATTGATTTAACTCTAGCAGCCAGAGTCGAATCTTGAAAATGAGGCGATGAGTGTGAGGGAAGTGGACACGACGATATAGTCGTGAGAAATCATTGAGACTCCAGGCTCATTTTTCGCTTATATATTCCGAGAATCCTTGGCGAAAAAGCGACGATGACTTTCGGCTGATTGCTAGAGAAACGAGAGTACTCAGTGATATTTCACTTGCAATTTCGTTCACCAAAAAATGATCTAAAAGTTTGCCCGATCCCTCCCTCCCTCCACCAAAAAAAACAGCACATACACACACATACATAAATATCCAAAAATAAATATTTTTTAATGTTTTTCAACACGAAAATTTTTATCAGCAAAAATAAAATGGAAATATTTTCCTCTATAAATTTGAAAAAGATTTGGAGAAAAAATGAATTTTTTTTCCCAATGAACGCCTCAAAACATAATAAGATAATAAAAAATTTCAAAAATTAGAAATTTTTGAGGCATAATTTTATTTTTGTAAAAAGGAATTTTTCCAATTATATTCTTATGATCTTCTCCAGATCTGGGACTTAACTTCAAGTCATTTAGACGGTAAAACGATTTAAAACGACTCATTTTTTCAAATTTTGAAGTTCATAGTCATTATCAGTCTTTTGGAGTCTTTTGGAGTCTTATGGCTCGTTTGGAGTCATTTGAAGTCATTTAGGAGTTATTTAGAGTCATATTGGGGTCATTTATGAGTCATCATGACCTAAATGACTCACCAACCCAAAGACATTTAAAGTTTAAAGAGTCAAGTCTGAACACTAATTTTTAGGGTTTTGGGATCCTTGAGAAAAAGTTTATTTCATTTAGAATCCTCGAGAAAGAGCCCGTTTGATTTAGGATTCTTGAGAAAGAGCCTATTCTATTTAGGATCCTTTTAAAAAAGCCTATTTCACCTAGGATCTCTAAGAAAGAGCCTATTTCAGCCTTTTATTCACATCATCCAAATTTGAATGGGATTCGAGTTTCGTTTTCGGATTTTAACCTGCTCATTTTTAGGATATTTTTTTGAGAAATGCATTCAACATTTGCTACCGTATTTATTTTAATTTTGGCATCTACGCAAGCCGACAAGTCGACGCTTAAGTTTGTGCAAGTGGTAGGTTGAGATGGAACATTATTTATGAAAGCTACTTAAGTTAATGGAATGTGTATAAGTTAGTGAAAAATGATAGCTATGGCTATAAATTCGAATCAAGTCGAATCAAGAATCAAGAAAATTTGAAGCTATTTGAGCTTAGATTTTATGGAATTTAAAGCCCGTCAAGCATTCGGATCCCAATTAAGCTACTGGGAGTGAGCTTGACCATTTTAAGCCTTATAAATCCCGTATGTGAGCTTAAGTTTTTAAGCCCTATGATTCCATTTTTGGGCTTAAGTTTTGAGCCCTATGATTCTATGTTTTGGCTTTAAAAAACTTAAGCTCAAAATGGCTTAAGCTTTAAGCTTTTTATGATTTTATATGTGAGCTTAAGCTTTGAAATTAAGCTGTGTGGACTTGAGCTTTGTGATCTTAAGATTTAGTCAAGCTTGAGAAATCCAAGTCTTTAAAAGATTCGTCCTTAAGCTCGAACTTAAGCCTGAGTAATTTACAGTTTTTTCGACACGGCCAACGGACGCCAACGCATTATTTGACGTTTCCGACGGACCCTCCCGACACCGCAAAGCAGCTACCGTACGAATGCGGAGAGCTCACAAATGTGCTATGAGCTTACCGTATAGTATTGGATTCTCAAAATAAGTTACCTTATGATTTTTTAGACCGGAAAATGGCAGGAATATTCGTTGGGCGCCAACCTTCGCAATGAGTACGCCGCGCTGATCGACTACAAATACCGTCCCTCACAGGTACGGTAACATCACTAGTCAACAATATTTTTTTGAGGTTATTGTAGTCAATGATGTTTTTATTACAGTAACTAACTATTTTCATTACAGTAGTCAAAGAACTTTTTTACTTTTTTACAGTAGACTTTTATTTATAACTGGTACGGTAGTTAAGTATTATTTTTAACAATACAGTAATTTAGCTGCGTATTTTCACGGGACTCGACAATCGTACCACGGCCAGCGCACAGTTGGCACTGGCCGGGTTCCTGCCGCCACGGGATGATCAAATTTGGAACTCTGCACTACTATGGCAGCCAATTCCCACCGTAACCGCCGAGATTATCGATCATGTATGTATGTATGCACAATTATGACTGTATATTAGAGATGTTCCGAGTCTGTTTTGACACAGTCCGAGCTGTTTTTAACTGGCCAATCCGACTCGGGCGGAAATTTTTGAGATGATCTGGTAAAAGTCAGATTATATTGGAGATGTTTCGGGCCGGGCCGGCTTGTTTCGATGGCTGGCCCGACCTGTTTTTGTTTAGCCCGGCCCGACCCGGTTCGATGGCCTGGCACGACTCGACTCAGCCCGAATTTTCGAGGTTGTCTGGTAAAAATTAGCCCATATTAAGGGATCTTTCAAGCCGGCTCGGCCCATCTTGATACGACCCGATTTGTTTTTGACTAGCCCAATGAACCATTTTTTATGCCCGACTCGGCCCGATTGCAAAAATTACTGACCCTGACACATCTCTCCGTTGTATAATATGTTTATAGTTTTAAACAATACAATAATTTAATTTATATGCTTTCAATGTACCACTACTGTGACCCGATTAATTCAATCATTTCATTTTCGGCAGGTATCTTTTGGCTTGTTTGATCACTGTGACAAGTTGGGTCAACAGATCGTCAACGCCGACAATTATTGGTCAATTTTCGATTCGCTCATTGATTTGACAAAATTCTTGGAGACCAAAACCGGACTCTACATACCGGACCTGTACGTTCTGCAGCGCGTCATCGACAGTATTATCAGTCGGGTTCGTTATTTGACTTTGTACTGTATTCTGTTTTGTACCGTATTTGCATGACCGTAAAGAAGCTTCAAATTCTTTAAGAAAAATTAACTTTTTTTGCCCAATTAATCTAATCGCCTATTATACCGTGATTTTCCTTATACCATAAATCGTCTTATACCGTTTTCTCTAGGACTCGTTACGGTATTTAATGCCGTTTCCAAAATGGGCCGATTCAAAGTCATTTCTGAGCTATATTCGAAAGGTTCAACACCGTATTCACATCGATTTTATGGCTACATTTTTGGAGCAAATCGGAGGTTTACCAAAATCTGACACGTTTCATTATACTGTACAAGTACTGTAAATTTTTTAACTGTATTCAGGCTGGCATTACGATCAAATCGTCGGCGGAATGGAGGATTTTATTAACGAAAGAAGCAAACATCGGATCGTAATGTACTCCGGGGTACGGTAATTGCATATATTATCTTCTCTTAAAACGTGAATATATTTTTTTTTACAATACTCTCGCTCTTACGTATACAATATTTAGCACGATACAAATACCGTAACATTGTCGGAGTTCCTCAAATTGAATGCCAGTTATCAGGCACTTCCAAATTTTGCCTCATTTTTGGCCTTTGAATTGCACAAAATCGATGGGGAATTTCACGTTAAGGCAAGTCGAAATAATCCTAGAAAAGATTCTAGAATAGTTTCATAAATCCAAAACGATTGAGTGAGATCCAAATATGTATAAAAGAATTCAAAAAATATTTTTTAAATTTAAAAAAATGCAAAAAAAAATCAGAAATTTATATGCTTGGGGGAATAAGGGATAAATTTTTAGAAATTTTTAAATTTTTTTAGAATTTTTAAGAACTTAAGATTCACTCAAGTTCAAGCTCACAATATGAAGTTTAGGTGTTTTTCCACAATGAATTAAATCAAACCAAACACGAGCTCCACCTCAACGACTGTCCGGTACCATGCCGATTTGAGCGATTCGCCAATTTGGGCTATCGGAGGACCAGCTCCAACAGTTGGATGCTCATGTGTCAACACGGCATCGAGGCCGAATGTGCCTTCTACCAGAGCTTGTCCGGTAAATTTTTGCCTCGCAAAAAGGTTCTAACGATGCTTTATAAGGTCCAAAATGCTTCGATTTGGTCTCTTGGACTCTTTTTGATTCCAAAAAAGATCCTAATAATTCTTTATGATGTTTAAAATGCTTCAAATTGAGCCTTTTAGACCTCAAAAAGGTCCCTAAATGCCTCTTTTAAACTTCAAAAAAGTTCCTAACTCCATCATTTTTTTATCAATTTCAGGAGTCTTCCTGGTAATTAGCGTGATCCTAGCCGCATCGTTCTTCTCGACACTTTGGTCCTGTCTGTCGTACCGCAAAAAGTACCGTCAACTCAGCGATCCCGAAACACGGCCACTGCTCTAGGACCAAACTTATTACTAGGGTCCGAAAAAATTAGGCTACAATTTGAATGAATTATAATTTCAAAAGTTTTATTTGAGACAATTTTTTGTATCGGACAAAATTACTACTGTATGCAAAAATTTGACAGTAATTTAAAGCTACTGTACCATTCTACTCATTTTTTGTTTCTATGGAAACGATGCAAAAAATTAATTTTTCCAAATTTATTGCAAATATTTATTTTCATTGAAAAATTGCAAAAATTTTTCATTTTTTAAAATTGAAATTTCATTTTTACCAGCAAAAAGTCCGAAGAAAATGGAGAAAAAAAAAGTGGAAAGAGAGAGAAAAAAGAGAGAGAGAAAAGGAAGAAATAAGATGCCTCTAATAGTCCATTTTGGACCCTCAAAAAAGATCCTAATGAAATCCAAAATGTTTCCAATTGACTCATTTTGACATCAAAAAAGCCCCAATAAACTTTTCGAACTTCCAAAAAGGTCCTAATGATTCATTATAAGATCGAATTGACCCGCTTGGACACTAAAATTATCCTAATTGTCTCTTTTAGATTCCAAAAAAGATTCAAATTGTCTGTTTTGGACTCCAAAAAAGTCCAGATTTGTCAATTTTGAAAGTCAAAATGGTCACTTTTATACAGCAAAAAGGTCCTAATAATTTTTTATAAGGTCAACAATGCATCCAGTTAACCTTTTGGGCATCAAAAATCTCGCAATTGTATATGTGAGAGAGAGAAAGAAAGAATGAAAGAAGAAAAAGAGGAGAAAGAGAGAAAAGAGAGGGAGAAAAGAGAAAGAAAAGCGAAAGAGAGAAACTTCGGGTAAGAGTGCAAATTTTATGCCGAAAAAATAATTAATTTTCGAAATTAATTCTCTCGTTTAAAATTGCGTCAACAAACATTTTTGGCATTATTCGATTTGAAAAGTAAATTTCATTCATACATTTTTTAGTTTTCGCTCAATTATTTAATTAATCGGATGTTAAGAAGAAAAAAATAAGTAAAAACAATAGAAAAATATTGAAAATACATATTTTCGTCTTCATTTCCAAATGTTCATTTCCATTTTCCCCTATTTTTTTTTGTCCATACTTTTTCTCATCCCGAAAAAGTATATAGCCAAATTCATTTCTCGATTCTATGCGTCATGCTCTCGTTATTCTTCCTCTTCCTCCCCCCCCCCCTTAAAACAAAATACAATTTCTATTTATTCGAGACGCGAAAAAAGGCGAAAAAATTAAATTTAAAATGTGCAAGAAAACACAAAACATATAAAATACACATAAAACATTTGCGAATTACAGCCCGAGAAAAAAAAAGCTCATGCTTAAGCTTGTGACCGAATTGCAAAGCTCAAGTTTCATCGGGCTTCGGACTTTAGCTAGTACTATATAGCTAATACATATATAGCTAGTACTATATAGCTAATACAGTAAATATTCGTGTTGAAAAATAGTGAAAATTGAGTTCCAACTATTGGTTAGAGTAGAGATTTGAGCTTCAACTTATTTGAACTTGAGCCTGGCAAAACTTTTGAAAAAAATTAAATCGAAACTTAGTGTTATAAGATTTTAGGCCAGTTTAATAGAAGATTATTTGCCATCTGTCTCGATTATCAAAGACCATTTTCCATTTCTCAAGGATCATTTGACCATTTGCAATTCATTCGTTCCTATTATACAACATTAGACCTACATTATCCATATCCTCTCCATTTTTAATTAATTTTTTTCTCCCTATTGTTCTCGCCAAATTATATGTACAAGAGTAAGTAAGTAAGTAACCAAGTAAGTCTTCACTTGTATCCTTTTTTACGCGTATCCCCAATCCATTGCTTTGCATAGCTCATAGATTTTTCACAACATTATCCATATCCTCTTCATTTTCAACCAATTTTTTCGCCCTATTGTTCTTGCCAAATTATAAAAAGTAAGTACGAGAGTAAGTAAGTAAGTAAATAACCAACTAAGTCTGTTTTCACTTGTCTCCTTTTTTACATATATCCCCAATCCATTGCTTTGTATAGCTCATATATGCATACACACATACACGAAGATGCACATAAATGTATTTATGTATGTTTTACATGTATATTCGCATTTGTCCTCACACAACACAAATTTTCCATTCCTTTTATGTCTATTCAAAATGAAAAAAAATACATTTTTTTGTGTGTTATTGTTTGTGTTTGTGGATTGCTTTTTTTTGTGTTTTCTATAAAAAGTCATTCATTTTTTTCATTCATTTTTTGCTTATTTTTTTGTGGATTTTACGTGTAGAATTTCACATATTTATCGGATCAATATTGACTTAATTTTAAATCGCGGGTATTTTAAGCCGAATTTAAATTGGCACCAACGAATTCATTCTGTTATATTGGATCTAAGCGGGTCCAAATTTTATGCCCACTTTTATGAAAATGGAATAAAGGCGGGGCACAAAATTTGGACCTCAGCGGATTCGATACAACAAAATGAACTTATTGGCGCCAATTTAAATTTGGCTCAAAACCTGCGGCTTATACACACGAAATTAAGGTATTTCTAACATTTTTCCACCACAAAAAATTTTTCTAATCACTTTTTCCATCACAAATATAAATTGGCGTCGAGGAATTTATTCTGTTATATCGGCATCTAAGCGGGTCCGAATTTTGTTATGAGACTAAAATAAAGACGAACCCAAAATTCGGATTCGCTCGGATCGCGATATAACAAAATGAACTCCTTGGCGCCAATTTAAATTTGGCTTAAAATACACGCAAAAATTAGGATATGTTTTTTGTTTTTTCTTTATTTTTTTATGAATCCTTTTAAAGGATTAATAAAATTCTTTATGCTCAAAAACCGTTTGTTTGTGCCATTTTGTCAGGTTTTTGGCACGCCAAAACAAATCAAAAAAAAATTTTTTTCGAAAAAATCATTTGAAAATCGAAAAATTTAGTGCTTGGGGGACCAAAGGATAAATTTTTAAAAAATTTGAAAAATACAAAATAACTTTTTATTCAAGTTAATAGTAATAGTAATGGTAAGTTGTGCATTTGTGCATTTGTGTGTGCATGTGTGTCCATTCATATAGCTATGTAAACAATTCAAAACTTCGAAAAATATCGGATTTCTTGTGTATTTTAACTAAAATATGTTTTAAAAAATTTCAAAAATAAAAATAGTAACTGTATATTGCGTTATATCGTAACATATTATAACCATACCTTATTGTGTACCTGTAATTTACCAGTTTTAAACATACAGTAAATATCAAATAATATGCTAAATTTTAAGTTGGGCGTGCAATTTTTCCACCGTATACCTTATTTATGCTTTTACAGTTCTTGCCAGAACGAAAATTTCACTTAATCGTACCTCGTTCAATTATTTGCATTGCCAGCGTGAGGAATTACGGTAGATGCGACATCAGGTATGGGAGCTATTCAACGAGGAACGTCAACGCCTGCAAGTCAGACTCGCCGAGCAGATTAGAACTCAAATGAGTTTATTGGTGGGGCCCATTAATTTTGGTCCCAGCTAATTGATTCTAAAAAAAATTTTCTAAGTAAATTACAATTATGTGAGTTTTTTTTACAGTTATCGGACGCGTCAGAAACCGCGGACATTTTTCTGGTTGCGGCCGACGGGCGGAAATTGGCCGCGCACGCGTGCATTCTACGCCAACGCGCACCGATTTTCTTTCAAAGGTAGCGCGTCAAATACGTCAATGTGACATTTCGAAACGGATATTTAGTTCGTGAAGGAACCTTTGGGAGATATTCTAACCTCTAAACGATGATGAAAATGGCTTAACGTGAGGCTTAGCTTTAGCCTAAAGACAACGATAATTAATGATTAAGGCTAAGCTCAACCTTAAGGCTTAAATTTAGCCCTAAAGCCATTGAGGCCTAATGGCTAAGACTAAGCTTAAGTTCAGCCTAAAGCCAATAAAGCTTAATGGCTAAAGTTAAGCCTAAATTCAGCCATAAAGCTATTGAGGCCTACTAGCTATGATTAAGCCTAAACTCAGCCATAAAGCCTAATGGCTATGATTAAACTTAAGTTCACAGCCTAAAATTTGTATCCGTCTCAAATTGTTTCATCCAAAAATGTCCCGTCGCGAAAACTGTCCCAACATGAAGAAAAATTGACATTGTGTTTATGGCTAAAAATTTGAAAATTTTGAAAAAATTTCTAAAATTTCCTTATTTTATTCAGATACGTTGAGCCAACGTTGAACGCGACGCCGCGCAACGGTGTCGTGTCAGCGCAACGTGCCACCAGCGCGGCGTCGGGGGCGCTCGTGGAAGTCGCGGTCGGCGATGTGGACCTAACCGGCTTGGCGTTCTTCATACGTTCCATCTACACGAGCGAAGAAATTCGCCAGCTAGGCGAATTGGACCAAACGTTGGCCGAAAGCATAGAAACAAATCCACGAAACGACGAGGAGGATCCCGGCTCATGGCCGGGCCCATCCGACCGCGAAGCAGCCGGATCAACGTTGCAAAATAATTCTAATCACGCAAGTGATAATGCTACAAATTCCGGTACCGATGATTACGGTAGCAGGACAGGCGGAATGAATGGCTACGATTCCTCATCTCATACGGGTATTGTATATGCAACGAGGTGTATTTGATGAGAATAGAATGCTTTAGGGAATGAAGAGAGGTTATCATAGGATGAGTATTCACAAAACAATATGACCAAATTAGAGATATTCCAGGCCTGCCAGTTTTTGACTCGGCCCGACCCGTTTTTGGCCGGCCCGGTCCGAAAATTATTTATGCCCGGCTTGGCCCGGCTCTACCCGAATTAAAAATTTACGACTTGGCACATCTTTAGTTCAAATGTACCTATTTTCAGGTGCCCGGGACTCTACAGAAATGTCCTCACCGGATTCGTTGAGCGCTGCGGAAATTTCGAATACCTCAATGTGTCAAGCTCATCTGCTAGTTTCTGGACAAAATCCTAATCGTTTTGAGCCCAAGCCTTCGATACTGGGCACGAATAGGCGGGGATTAGTCGGTCCCATTTCCTCAAGTCACTCGACGCCCTGCCGAATGTCCACTTCGTACTCTTCGCCAAGTAATCGTTCTGGCGCGAGTGCCAATCGCCTATTCGGTGATACTCTTTTGAAATCACCCGAAAAGTACGCTACGCTTGGCTACGGTGGAATAGATTCGTTGCTAATAGATGGAACCGGATCGGGACTGGTCAACGCGCCATCGATGACCTCGTTCCGAGAGTTAGCGGTCAGCCGCAGCGGTAACGTATCCGCGCTATCTTCTCGATGCGGGTCCGTTCAGCAGTTGCCGTTGACTCCGTCCTGCATGGAGTCCAATACGAATTCGTGGTCGATTCGCACCAATGGTGAGACGTAAAAACTAACTTTCAAAACTCGGGGCATAAAAGGCTGCCGGAAATTTGCGCACTTTTGACTTTTAGCAAATTTTTTGTCACTATAAAATTACTTTTCCGAGAATTCACTATAACTATTAGATTCAGAATTTAATTCTCTATCGAATATTTTTTAAATCAAGTCTTTAAGTAAATTGAAAAAAAATTACAATTAAAAAAGTGTGCCCAGTTTTTATTGTTTATTTTTTCAAATTTTTTGAGTGACTTTACTTTTTCAGTTGTAATTTTTTTTTCTAACTTAGCTAGAAAATTGATTTAAAAAGCAATCGATGGAGAATTAAATTCTAAATCTAATAGTTGAAATTGTTTTGCGGAAAGGCAATTTTATCGTGACGAAAAACTTGTTAAAAGTCAAGAGTGCACAAGTTTTCGGCAGCCGTGTAAAAAACAAATTTTTCTATAGGCTCGCCCATTCATCAACCGACAGCACGTCGAGCCAACGGAGGTCTCCAACATTCGAATAAAATCTTCCCGATGTTCATTAATTTTCAGCCGGGTTCAATGGGTTGCTCGCAGCCGTCGGCGGTCCTCGACGAGGTCCAATATCGCGCGTCGTTGGCGGCGGTCGGCGCCTCGGCTGGGAATAGTTTCATGTCGCGAAGCTATCCGCAGCCTCAGCCGCATTTACGGCCGCTGTACGATAGCCCGCGTCGTCGTGGCTATCGCGCCGAGGACTACGGTAGCTTCGGCCTAGACGGCGACGCTTACGATACGTTACAAGGCACGGCGACGGCTCGCGCATTTGATTACGGTAGCGCCGCGGACTCGGGCGTTCATTCGGCCTCGTTGAACTCCTCACAAATCGCTTCCGAAGGGGAGGGACCGCCAACGGGTGGATCGCAAAATTACGGCAGCTTCGAATCCGCCAGCACCTTGGGTACGTTACGGTCGAGGACTCTACGGGCACAAAGACTTTCCGTTACTTCGCTAACCTCGCTCACGTCCATTGATTTGACGCCCTCGATGGAGGGTTCGTTTTTTAGTTTAATTATAAACGCATTCATTTGTTTAAAGTCTCATCTAATCAAATCTATTCCTCAAGTTCATTATGAGAAGTTGGCATTTTTCACACAAGTTTCCAGGGTTTTTTAATAAAGTGAAATATTACGGAGTACTCTCGTTTCTCTAGCAATCAGCCGAAAGTCATCGTCGCTTTTTCGCCAAGGATTCTCGGAATATATAAGCGAAAAATGAGCCTAGAGTCTCAATGATTTCTCACGACTATATCGTCGTGTCCACTTCCCTCACATTCACTGCCTCATTTTCGGGATTCGACTCTGGCTGCTAGAGTTAAATCAATCCCAGTGTTTGTGGTTCACTGGACCCTTGTGCAAAGTTACTGCGCTTGACTCTTCGGAGTGTTCCTCGCCTCAGTGAGGTTCGGTACGCCCCACTGCACCGAAGTCGTTCCGGATATGTGACGAGTGGACACTGCGGTTAACCGTCGAGTCGTTCTCTAACTAACACGATTTCTTCCGCGTCAATGCACTCACGTTATGCGTTGACGTGCATCGTTGGCCTGCCAATCGATCCATAACGGATCACTTCGCTCGTGCGAAGCTTGAGCCCAATGGATCCCGTCGCGCCAACTTTTTGTCATTTTTCCCAATTAATTAATTTAATTTATCGGATACAGAATTTAATTCTCTATCGATTGCTTTTAGATCAATTTTCTAGCTAACTTAGAAAAAAAATTACAACTGAAAAAGTAAAGTCACTCAAAAAATTTCGAAAAAAAATAAAAACTGGGCTCACTCTTTAATTGTAACTTTTTTTCCAATTCACTTAAAAAATTGATTTAAAAAGTATTTGATAGAGAATTCAATTCTGAATCCGATAGATTAAATTGATTTTTTTAAAAGTAGCATCTTAGTCATTAAAAGTTGGTTGAGTTTGAAAAAATCGCAAATGTCGGTTCATGCGTTTAGACTCATCATTAGCCTTGCTTAAACTCAATTCAGAATCTCTTAAACTCATCATTAGGGCTCCTCAAACTACTTTAAGTTACAAACTAGAGAGGGATTCTGAATGGACCTCATTCATTACTTGAATCTCTCGCTTCTATCTATGTAATTCTTCCTTAAATCACCAAAGTAATTGCCAATTTCTCACACATAGGTTCACTACCGTTGGGCGATCGTAACGCGGCCAGCCAACTGGCTGCCGACCTGCTGGAAATGTATCGTAACGCGCGCGACAGTGACGTTACGGTGACGTCGGACGACGGCGGCGAATTCGCCGCGCATCGCTGTATTCTCTGGGCAGCCGGCGGCGCGTTTTTTCGTCGGCAATTGCGCGACGAAAACACGCGTGACAATTACCGCATCCATTTGAGGGGTTTCTCAAAGGCTTCAATTCATTTTCTATTGTCTTTTCTCTATGGTGGGCTGACTTGCCTGCCGTCGGACGAGGAGGATCTTGACGTTTGGGAAATAGTCGCGTTAGCGGTCCATCTCAATCTGGACAAGCTGACTGACGTGGCCATTTTGCACATTCGTGCTTACAAGTGCCATTTCTTCCACAAGGTTGTCAAAATGAGCTCATCCTTGCAAAAGAATGATTCTAATTTTTAGCCGTGTGCCGCGTGTGTTTCGGCCATTTTTGACGCGCTCTCTCAATTTTCCACCATCAAATGTCTAAACGGACTTTATGAAGAGGTAGAGCTTAATTCTAATATTGTATTGTTTTACCTAAGTCATTTAATGGAGTCTAGTTTTCTGTATCTTTTAATCAAAACCATTCATTAGTCTGTTATTTTAAATATCGTATTTCGTTTTGGCCAAAACTTTACAATAGAAAAGCTTGCAGACCCTATTAGTGATTAGGGTTTGGTGCCAAATTTTTGGGCTCCAATATACCCAAAACCTAACTTTTAGGCGCTCGATTGGCAGGCTCGGCATTTTGCGCGAATCTGGAAGGGTCGAGTGTTCACGCATTTGGACGCGCATTGGCAAAACGCCTGCCTGCAGGCACTGCTCGATCGCCTCAACGAAGAACGCGTCTTGGACGTGTTGCTCAGCTGTGAGCGGCTTCAGGTTTAGTTTCATTTGAAAATTTGGGAACAAACCCGAAACAGGAAGGGATCTTTTGCGGTTCTTAAAACAAGACAGGCTCCTCTTAAGGTCCTCATAACGAGACAAGATTTTATTAAAGTCCTTGAAATGGTACAGGATCCTTTTAAGATTTTTAAAATGTGAAACGATCCACTTATGGTTCATGAAACGAGACAGGATTCTCTTAAGATCCTCACAACGGGACAGGATCTTCTTAAGGTTATCAAAGCAAAACAGGATTTCTTGAGGTTCTTAAAATGGTAGAGGATTCTTTTAAGATTTTAAAATGCGAGACGATCTTCTTAAAGTCCCTAAAATGAGACTGGATTCTCTTAAGGTCCTCAAAACGTGACAGAATTCTATTAAAGTCCTCAAAACGGGACTGGATTTTTTAGAATTCCTAAAAGGGTATAGGATCCTCTTAAGGACTCTTAAATTCCTCCTAATTCAGTTGAGCTTGCCGCGTATGAAACAGGTCGCGAATGTTCTCGCACGAATGGTGGCCAACATTGCAGAATATTGTACCGATTTTCTTATTGGCTCTTTTCATAAATTAATCGCATCGCGCGCCTACCGTAGTCACGGAATGGTAGAAAAAATTTATTTTCCTGTAATAATAAATAAGTCTATAGTAAATGGTAGTTGTGGTGTAATCGCAAAACTTTAGAAGGCATTAGAAGTTTTTCTTACTGTTTTTTAAGGGTCTCGCTTTGAATCTCTCATTTATGGAAAACGTTCTACCGTCTCTAATCCACAATCTCAGCGCCGATGTGGCCGTGCGTACATTTATCAGTCTGCGGGACCTAATTGTGCACATCCAGGAGTGCACAGCCGCCGCCGCTGCTGCCGCAGGCGCGACAACAACGCTCGGCCAGCCCACGCTTCGCGCCCAGCTCAGCGGCAGTAGTTGGTCGCTGAGTTCAAACTCGCCCGGTGGAGGCGATGATTGGAATCCGGTAAGGGCTTTTTTTCCATATTTTCATGCGTATATACTTCGGAGAGCCTTAAATTTCTACTCCTTTTACAAATGAAAAAAAGACACCCTTTTTCACAATTCCCAGGTCTTCTTTAAAGAATGACCCCGAGTTTCAAATTGTAAAATGGAACCGTATCTTTAATAAATACCACGCCTAATTATAACTATTCACAAATTTTTTTATAGCGTTTCCTCCAATTGAATCGCCGCCTGTTTCAATTAACAGACCGTCATTTGCTGCACTACGCCGCTTCGGTAGTGAAATGTCAGGCCTGGGAGCTGCTTAGCGCCCAAGAACGCAATCGAATTCAAGAAGGTTCAATTTCAGAATGTTTTCAAATGTTAAATTAAAAACGTGAAGGCCCCAGATCAATCCTCCTCCGTTTTCTGTTTCACGATCGCCAAGGAATCAGCAGCTAAATTTTTGCGTTAGGGAGGCGACCATTGTACCGTACTTCCGCCTTTAATTATACGCCGATAATGCGTGCCTTTTAAATACCAATGAACCTGCAATGGAGCCGTGAGGCAGGGTCTGGCATTGCAGGTTCATCGGAGAATTTTGGGAAAGGGGTGGGGAAAGGGCAGAGCAGGGAAATTTCTACTTTAGATAAGAGAATGTTCACATATCATAATGCAAAATGCCGCATTTTTTACTTCGCATTTTTTCTTGGCATTTTTCAGTTGGTATTTTCGCGGAAATGGAAATGCCGCGTGCACCGCCGCCGCGTTTCTCCAGCCTCAATCGGTCCTATCACGGTCCCAGCGGCCGAGACGATGCACTCGGCGGTATTAACCCAGTGGCTGGAGGTTCGAGCCGAAGTCCGCGGCACGCAGCGCGGCACGGCGCCTGTCGGCGCTCCGTTAGCGCCGGCGTTTCGCATCCGGATGATTACGGTTATTACTACGGTTCCAACGAGTTAGCGGATATGGTAGGTGAACGCACGCGTTCATTGGAACGCGGCGTCGTCGAATTCGACGAGATTTTGGCGCGACGCGGCGCGTTGGAAAAGATCGTTGAGATTCATACTGCGCAAGGTAGTTCCAACCTCCCAGGAGACTCGGACTCGGACTGGATGTGCGGTAGCCAGACCTTGCCTCACGGCTCCTCGGCAAAGGTTCATTCTTTACCGTATTAGCATACTGTAGGTAAAATTCAAAGAAGTTTAGAGATATACTGTATTGCAATCATAAGTAACTAAAAATTTTTCCACCGCTTTCATTACCGTAATTTTTCTTTCAGACCACAAGAGCTCATGGCGGAAGCCTAAAATCGGGCAAAACCCCACAAAAAAGGAACCTAACACAAATCATACAGGACAAAACGAATCAGGCATTTGTCCCGTCAAAAATTCCCACTTCAGCGCAAAAATCGGATTCAGTCACGATCCTGGGATCCGCTGAAAATCCAGAACCTGAAAGTCAAGAGAATTCTGAACCCAAAAAGCCTTCGACGATGGACCCGAGCTCGGAACTTGATAAGGAAGAAGAGGTTTGAAACATTTTTTTTATCTTTGAAGGGCCTCAATTCCAGAGCCATCGATGGCTAGCCGACATTTGTGATTTTTAGAAGTTTTGAAAACTATAACACTGCTTTTATGAAAATTAATTTAAGCTATTCGATTCAAAATTTAATTTTCTATCAGAAACTTTTAAATTACAGGGTTGGGCAAAAGTTTTGACCCATCGTTTTTTAAACATAAAATTTTTATTAATCAACAAAATTCAACAATGTTATACATATTCGAAAGCTAATAAAATTTTCTACAACATAAATCAATAACTATTCAAAATGGCCACCTTCAGCCGCCACACAGGACTGCAGACGCTTACGGAAATTTTTGACGATGGTCGCAAGCGTTTTTACAGTGATTTCGTCCCATGCCTTCTGAAGGGAGCGCTTCAGGGACTCGACGGTGGTGTGATTTGTAGAACACGCTTTTTGCTCCAGGATGGACCAAATTGCAAAATCCATCGGGTTCAAATCGGGCGAGTTGGAGGGCCACAAACTCTTGTCCCAGAAGTCGATTTTGTTGTTGTTCAAAAAATCGATGGTCGACCTCGCAGAATGAGCCGGCGCCCAGTCCTGTTGCAGCGTCCATTGGCTGTTCTTGAAGTGTTGTCGGCTCCAGGGGATCACGACATCCTTCAAAATGCGTTGTTGGTAGACTTCGGCGTTGATCTTGACACCGCGCTCCACGAAAACAAGCGGCGTCTTCCCATTTTTCGAAATTCCCGCCCACACCATGACGGATCTCGGGAAGTGGCGTCGCTGAACTCGGCTCTTTTCTAAAAATTCAATGTCAGTCTGATAGAGCAGAAATTTCTGAATAATACCTTGCGAATTTCGACGAATTTCACGATCATTCTGACGATTGACGACGCGTTCAATTGTGAAGATTTTTTCGTCTGTGAACAAAATCAACCCAAACGATTTTTTTTTTAGCAGACGTCGCGCATTTTCGAGCCGTACGCGCTTCATACGCTCGTCCAAGTAGTGGCCTTTTCCGAGCTTGTAGCTACGAAGCTTCAGCTTGTTCCTGACCATTCTGTCAACCGATCGACGACTGATGTGCATCTCCTTCGCCAGCTTGTTCATCGACTTGCCTGGATTTCGGCGGATCCGGCATCTGAGCTTGTTCAGATTATCCGGGGTCGTTGCAGTGGTTGGTCTCCCACTGCGAGGCCTTTCCGCAGTCGTGCCCGTCTCCTTGTAACGTTTGAGAATTCTGTCGACTGTTTTTCTTGGCATACGGAGCAGTTTTATGATGTTAGACTGTGACGTCCCCGATTCGAACAATTTTACGACAGCGATACGGTTTGCTTCACGGTTCATGACTAAAAGCACAAAAAAAATTAACCAAAAAAAATCAACGTAGCTTGTACAGAATTTCACGGGCTACAATATACGATAAAAATTACTGCACATGCTGTCAATAATACTATTAAAACTTAAATTAAAAAACGATGGGTCAAAACTTTTGCCCAACCCTGTAGGTCTTAAACTAATTTGAAAAAAAATACAGCAAAAAAAGTAAAGTCAGTCAAAAAATTTCAAAAAAATAAAAGTAAAGCTTACTTTTTTTGTTATAACTTTTTTTTGCAAATCACTTAGAGGCTTGATTTTAAAAGTATTTGATAGAGAATTAAATTCTGAATCCGATAGATTAAATTGATTTTCATAAAAATAACGTTTTTGTCTTTAAAAAGTTGGTCAAAGTTGAAAAAACCGCAAATGTCGGGGCCGCAAGTGTCAGCAAGCCATACAAATGACAGAAGGTCGTAAAAGTGTATTAATTGACTTAAAATGATTGAAATTTGACCAAAATGGAGTGATGACATTTGGTTAAATTCGTTTTTTTATAAAACATACAATTTTATGGCTCAATTCGTCAATCAGAATGAAGAAATTTTTCAGATCCTTCTTCAGCGCCAAAATACGCATACGGTAATGACGGTTGAGCAGAATCGCAAGGCCGGAATCGATCCCCGCCAAATGGGCGTTCCACAAGCCCCTTCCGACAGTAAGGGAAGCTCCGGTGGCGCCCAGCCCGGAGGACTTACGGGAAGGAGCGCAACGAATCAAAAGCCGCGTTCCGTCGTCCGACCCATGCCCAAGAACCCTCCGCTGGCCGTCGCCGGTACGGTGTCTATAGGGGTTCCATTGGGCGACCGCGCTATTGGAAAAATATCACCGGAACCCGGCCGACGAAAGTCCTCCACGACTAAGGAGTCAATCAAGAACTTATCAGATTCTTTCAAATCTCCATTGGAATCAGTGGCCCAAAAGTCGAGAAAAATTCTAAATTCTCCGTGCAAATCGATTAGATCCGAAGTCGGCGGTGAGAAACGCGATTATAATACGGACTCTAGTCCGGCTAAGGCCAAAGATACTCAAATCGGAGTCCCGAAGGGACGATCGGCGCTACCCCGATTGGCGCCAAATGTGAAGGTCCAAAAGAGGAATCCAGCAAAAGCGGAGAATGCCATGTTGGATCAGCATCGACGCGATACAGATACAATGGCCGCTCAAGACTCCTCGGCAGGTCCCACAACGACTAAATCGGTGGCACGCTATTTGCGCACGACGCTCAGCCTACACGCGCGTCAAAACGTCGCGCCTCGGCGTTTCGCCGGCGCTCCAGCGAGCGCCGCGCAAAAATGAGAGCTTGTCACTTTGGCAAATTCACATCACTACGGCATTTTTTTTTGTTTATTCATCCTCCTACTTTTTAATACAGTATTATCGTTTCGCTTTTTACATTTCTTCTTGAAATGAGAAGAAATTTTAAATAAAAATTTTTTTGTTTAGTCCTTATTTTACACACAGAAATTCCCGCCCGGCCCGTTATGCTTCGAGCTGTTTTTGAAAAGATCGGCCCGGTCTGATCCCGATGGGGGAGGAGAGAAGAGGGGGCGATTCGACTTGACCTGTTTTTGGCTCGGCCCGAAAATTTTTTATGCTCAGTCCGGCCTTAACACATTTTCAGTTACATCAATTTTTACAGGCTCACAAGAATATGACGTAAGTTTTATTTAAATTTAAAAAAATTTCCAATTAAAATATAAAAAATTACAATTTTGAAGTATAAAAAGTAATAAAATAGTAAAAGTAAGCACACTTTCGAAAAGTTTTTAATGAGCAAAATTTTGTTTTTTGAAAATATTTGACTAAAAATTTGGCTGGAAAAATCACAAAATTCGAAGAAAAATAATGCGGAAAAATTACAATTTAAACAAAGTTAATGAAATTACAATTTATTTTGGCGTACTTTGGTGTACAGTTAGCGTACTTTGGTGTACCGTATTGTATATAAACACGGAAATTTTTTATATCGTTACCCTACGCTTAGATACGATATTATAAAATGAACACTTGTCTTAGTCACCGTACTTTCGGGTACGGTATTATTAAAATGAACACTGTAAATTTGTCTTAGTTACCGTACTTTCGGGTACGGTGTTATAAAGTGAATACCGTACTCTTGGATACGGTATTGTATAATGAATGCTATAATTTTTTATTTTGTTGCATACGTTAATGTACAGTATTTCACAATTTTTTTTCTAACTCAAAATTCCCGTCTCAATTGGGGCGTGACGAAAATTTTCACTCTGTTAATGCGCTATTGTATCGCTTTCAAAAACAATATTCGGTAGGAGTTTTACTACCGTACCGCAATTTATTGAATCAGCGTCATTTTCGACAATTACGGTAGTAATTGAGCCGACAATTCGTTTTTGGGGCGTTTTTCGCTCGAAAATCAACGCTCCGCCTACCGTATTGCCAGGCGCCTACACGTTTACGGTATTGTTATTTTCTCCGTCATTTAATCCGCGGCTACCGTATAACGCCGTGATATCATAATTCGAATTCTTCGATTTGCTTACATTATTATTATTACGATAATCATTCAAGTCAATTTTCGGCTCGAATTCCACGAAATTGATCGTAATATTACTGTAGTCCGGAGCGTTTTTTGTCGTATTAATTGTAGACAAATTCTCGACTGTATTACTGTAATTTACGGTATTTTTTACGACGACAGAATCCGCGGTCGTCGCGCCAGCGGACGCGTCGACTTGCGGCGCCATCGAAATGATGCGCGTCGATGCGCAGTGCGACGCACATTTTGCGCCACGATTGCGATAGGAAGCGGATTGGCACTTAAAATTTCCATCCGATCTCATCAGCAGCTCGTCTCGATCGTATAGCGATAGAGAAGAATTGTTCCTTGACGTTTGGCTGCTTTTTTCTCTAGAAAAATTTCGGCTCACCCACATTTACGAGCCCAATATTTGCGGGGTTTTTTTTAATTTTGGTTAACTTTTTAAAGTGATATTTTTAAAAAAATTGATTTAAGTTATCGAATTCAGAATTTAATTCTCTATCAAATACGTTTTAAAGAAAGTCTCTAATTAATTTGGAAAAAAAGTTACAATTAAAATTGTAAAGTCACTCAAAAATTTAAAAAAAATAAAAATTGACTTTGAGTTTGAAATTTCCGGCAATTGCGCTAATAAATCTGGCTCAAAATACCGGGGCGATGGAGGGGGAGAGCGAGAAGGAGGCTTAATCACACGAAATTGGTCTAATTTCAGAAAGTATGAATATATTGAATTGAAATGGGAAAACAAAATGACTCTTTTACCCTTCATTGAAGTCGCGTCCAGTGATTCCACTCTGGTGTGCGTCGGCGTTTTGGATGCCGGCGCGTCGTTCGGCGATTTTCCGCTTCAGCTCCTCCATCCGCGACATGGTGGCGTCGTGACCCGGCAGCGGAAGCGGCGACGTCGATGCGGATTCGAATCCGTTCGCGTCGGCCGATTCCGGCCCGGTTTCTCTATTATCATAATAATCGCCGCGTTTACGGTTTGCATTCCGGGTCGAATTCCTATCGTAAACCTCTTCAGGCTCGGCGTTATTACGGTACGCGCCCGACACAAACGAGGATGACCAACAGCCGGTACCGTATCGTTTGACGGCGCCATTCGTCGGATAGTATGCACTCAGCGGATTCGCACCCATCGGTGGTACGGTAGTAAATGCGATACCGTTACTAGCATTCACAATAGCACGAAGATCCCGTTCCAAAAGCCGGACTCGATGGTCCAATAGGCGCCTCTCATCCGTCCATTGATTGTGGATACGATCCTTTTCTTCTGTTAATACCGTAATTTCATGATCCTTTAGGTCGTTTTCGGATTCCAATAAGCGAACCTTTTCCTGACTAAATGTAAAATATTACGATAATTATAGTAAGCAAGAATTTACAATACAAATATTCTTAAAATTTGATTCATCCAAGTTGTTTACTGTAATGCATTATAATACTCTGTTTATTGTGTTCAAATATTCAATTCCATTACAGTACGCTTATTTTATTACCATCATCACTTCATATTATGACTACTATATCGTAATATTATTGCAATTCAAGGCTGGGAATTTCATTTTAGAACATTTTGCGGCCTGAATCCGCAATTAAACCGATTTCGCTTACAGTAACTCGGCGTCGGCCTCCTTTTTCAGCGCCTCGTTGTAACGTCGCTGAGCGTCAAGAAGACTGGTCTCGAGCTGCACGATTCGATCCTCCTTGGCATGCAATGTCTTTTTCAGCTTCTGTAGCGCCTCTTCGGCATCGGCGCCGCCGCCGCTTTTTCGAACGCCGCCCAACGCGCTCGACAAATGGTCCTGCTGAAAATGACAGGTCTAAAGGACTAAGACAAAATTCTTATCATCATTATATGTATGAGAAGGTACTTATCATTAGAGAAAGAAAGAGCCGAGGCCTACGCTTAATGAACCCGATAATTTATTGTGAAGAAGTCTAATGCTTAATGAACCCGATAATCTATTATGAAAGAGTCTAACGCTTAATGAATTCGATAAGTTATTGTAAAAGAGTCTAAGCCTACGCTTAATGAACCCGATAAGCCATTTGTCATACGTTTCCCATACAAATCCATCCTTTTATGACACGCTCATATTCTTATAGCCCTGAAAATATATGTATGATTTCCAATGATCCCGCATTCCTCAGCCTAATAGCTCCCGGCTGCTATACATCGCGCCCTAACTATATGCTTACATTTCGATCAATTAAATCACCTTAGTGGCCTGTACCCGCAATTGGGCCAATTCCATTTCGAGTTGGGCTCTTTGTCGCGCGTGTTCCTCACTGTTCCGCTGCTTTTCATCGAGTGCCTCCTGCAGCAGCTTCTGCATATGCTCGCATTTGTCGATAACGGCCACCGCGTCCAAAGCCTGACGGTCTTTGGCAGCTAGCCTGGAAACATTCGAGCGTTAATGAAAAAAATTAAAAAACTCATACATACATATTACAAGCTACATGTAGACCCTAAATCAGTGCTGGAAGCTGACTCTTTGAAGGAATAATCCGAGCCATTTAGGAGTCATAGTGGCTCTTAACTATTCCTAAATGAGTCCGAATGACTCCGAAATTCAAGAGAAAGAGTCGTTTAACCATTTTATTTTCTAAATGACTCGAAGTCAATTGGGAGTCAAGTCACAGTACTGCCCTAAAACAATCCTTTCTCATTGGAAGAATGATCATTTAGCGAGTTTAAATGAGAGCCATTCAGTCCACCGAAATCTCAGCTGATTCGCTGCCCATGTAGCACATGTAAGCATATAGTATATGTGGCTTGCATGAGCCTAAACAATACCGCAGCGTATCATCGCCCGCACTGCCTTTCAAAAATACCTAGATGAGATAGGGCGCGTGGAACCGAACTTCGACCCTAGCAAATTGAAGCCTATCGAACACCAGTTACTGCGATCGATCCTTTCTTTAGAGTAATATCCTATGCAAAAAAAGATACGATACCTTTCTTGTGCATTCGTCAATGCCTTTTCCAGCATATCAATATGCGTGCGCTGTTCCTCGAGTGTCGTGCGCTGCGCGTCCAATTCGACGCGTTGGCGCTCTTTGGCCGCGCGCAGCTCATGATTCTGCGGCACCAAGTCGCTGAGAATTGCGTTCATTTGGAGCATTTGCTGCTGCTGCTGCTGTTGTTGTTGAGACTGCGTCTGGGCCTGTGCCTGCGCGGAAGCACCCGCCTGAGCCGAGCCCATTTGCATGGCGGTTGGCTGAGCGACGTGCGCGCCGGCGTCCTCCGCCGGCACTCCGTCGTGCGTGAGCTCGATTGACGCTCGCGCCTGTCCCGCCGCGAAATCGTTCTGCTGCATCTGCTGTGCCTGCGTCTTCTCTCTGCCCTCAGTTGGCCCGCATTCCAATTCGCTCGCGAATTGTTGCTGTGTTGGGTTTTGTTGTTGAGGAGGCACCTCATTCGCAACGCTTCCAACCACTACTTGGGTTTCAAGCGCCGCTACGGTAGCACGTAGTCGTTCATTGTCCCTGCGGTAGGCGTCGTTCTGTTGGCCCAGCCGATGGAGTTGGGTCTCGAGGACGTGTAGCGCGTTTCTTTCGAGTTGTTCGTGCTTTTCGCGTTGGGCTGTCATTTGTTCGAACTCGACTTCAATTCTTCGATGCGCCGATTCGAGCTAAAAAATTTCTAACCGTAAGAATTCCATTTGCAATCCACCGTATACCTGCTTGAGACGGTCGTTTTGGCGCTGCAAATGTTGGACCTGTTGTCGGAGGTGTCCTACTTCGTTCCTGAGTCGATTTTCGACTCCGACAGAAATTTTCCTTACGGATTCGCCACCGTTTCCCGCATTTTCGTCGTGTGGATCCGACGAGTGCGTATGATGCATACTGTAATTTAAATTAAATACGATAATTTAGTTTTCTTTTAAAGCGCTTACAATCTTTAAATTACCGTAACTTACACCTTAATAATTTATGTAACTTGAAAATATAGTATAAGATAATCCAATTGCTAACTAAAAAATTACTGTAAATAAAGTCCCACTTGTAAATAATAATTTGTTTTTCAAATTTACCTTTCGGTTTTACGGTCTCCAATTACCGTATAAAGACAGGGTTGTGAGTGAGACATCGACGCAACATTAACGTATTTCTGATTACCGTACTTTGTTTCCATTGGCTGCGAGGTTCTTAAATTACAACACTGTAATTTTATACAATTTTTACAGTAATAATAATTTTTAATTAATTTATTTTTTTATAATATTATTAATTACAATAATAAAATTGAAATATTAATACTAGTAACAAAATAGTACCTATGTGCTATGCTTTTACCGTTTCCGCTGGACTGTTTCTTTTGCTGGCGGACGTGGTTACGATAGTTTTCGATCATATTTGTGACTTGAGCGCTGGCGAGGTTACGCTGATGGGATTCACCTAAAAACAATATATGTATAATGACACTCAGAACTACCGTAAAACTACTGTAAAAACTATTATAAAATAATGTCGATATTAAAAACAACCGTAAATTAATAACACTGTAAAATACTATAAAATCAACAAGTTTAAGGTTCAAAAAAAAATCTGTTAAATGGTTCTACCCTAATTTCACGTGTATAAGGCCGAATGTTTTGAGCCAAATTTAAATTGCCGCTATTGAGTTCATTCTGTTGAATTGAATCTAAGCGAGTGCCCACTTTTATGAAAATGAAACAAAGGCGAGCACAAAATTTGGACCCACACGGATCTGATAAAACAGAATGAATGCATTGGCGCCAATTTAAATTTGACTCAAAACACCTGGCCTTACATAAATATTAGGGTAATATATTTTTCTACCTTCGGCAAAATTACTCGTGGACTGTGCCTCCAGAAGGAGGTGCGGCAAAATTTTGCACTCCTCCGACGGCTCCGACACCGTAGCCGGAATACGGTGGTGCGCGTCATCCACGCTGCCCAACATCGACTTCTTAATGATAATCATATTTAATGATAATAATAATACGTGTATTGTAATAGTAATGTTAATACTTTTACAATAATGAGATACATAAAAGATAATGATAATATTCTGTAATGATAATATTCTGATAATTATCATATATGTAATGATAATGTGTCATATCGACACCAATGTAATGCCAATAATATAATAAATGATATCAATATAATGATAATCGTGTAATGATTGTTGATCAAATTTCCGGAATCCAAAAATTTTCAATTTTTAGCAAAAATTGTTTTCATTAAAAAATGGAAATTTTAGCTTTGCCAAACGCCAAAATTTTAGCACTTTTTTAATTTGAATTCGATTTTTTTTATATGATTAAATGCATTTTTTTGGGGAACCAAACGTATAAAAATTTTTGTATTAAATGAAATTTTGGCAAAATTTAGGTTGAAAAATTCAGTCAATTTTACCTATTTTTCATCTTTAAAAATAATGTCAAAAAAATTTTACTTGAGACATTTTTATTTATAACTTTTTTGGTTGATATCTGAAGAAATATCACAATTTATGACTTCTCTAACCTTCGCGCCAAAGCCATCGCCCATTTTTCGCGAATGAATTTCGAGCTATATAGGCGAGAAAATCCTCCGCCAACCGCAATCAATCAATCACCCAGTGGTCAATCGTGGTAGTGCCATTATTGCGTAATTTCGATTCAGGTTTGACTCAGCCAATCTAGAGTTAAGCAAATGCCAGTGTTTGTGGTTTATTGGACCCACTAAGCACCATTTCCATTGGCCTTCGAGTGTTCTCCTTTGCGGGGTTCGATACGTTCTACAGCTAAAACATAGTCAGCCGAATGAGAAAGATTGTGATGATGCACTGCTCGATTTCACATGACAACGACGAACCCGCAATTAGCAATGGACACAACCTTCATATGAGACAACTTTGAGCTCATATGAAACAAATTTTTATGCGTAATGCACAGAAAAATAGCTGCTAAATTGTGATATTGATATGGGAATCAATCAAATTTGTATTAACAAAAAGTTTAAAAATGATATGTGTCAGGATTGAAATGACATTCAGGCTCGTTATCTTGCATATAACTTTTGGATTGTATTTATTCAGTTCAAATTAAAGGGTCTCTATGCCTAAGCTTTTTAGTTGTCAGCCTTGATTTTGCGGACCAGATCGGGCCGGGCTTTTTTTTTATTTCAGCGGGTCTGGCCGAGCCGTAAAAAACCGTCCTCGAACCACGCTTACAAGAGGACTTGTTCTCCTGATTTTTTGATATAAAGGTATTTTTTGGGGGAAAACACCAATGGTGGTGGTCATTCGGGCCACAAACCGCATTTAAGATGTTTTTTGGGGATCGGGGGTTCGAACCCCGATAAGAGCACCTTATTTTTTTCTACTATTTCAAACATCTTAAGGCATATTTTAGTTATTATACACTTTTTTTATTCCTTTTTCAGTAATTCTGCTGAAGCTTTTGTCAAGTGTAAACAAAAGATATTTCTATTCGAATTTTTCATTAAAAAGATATAATGAATTATGTCTCAAGTTTTTGGATTCGTTTCATCATTAATTAATAAATTTATTTAATTAAAAATTAATATTTTAACAATATGTTGAATATATTGGAAAAATGGTGTCTTTAGTTTAATAATTAGTTCATAGTTGATCACAGTTGATTTGGTTTGAGATTTTAAAGTTCCACATTTGAATTAACTTATCAAAAAGAGAAGATATAAAAAAATATGTAATTTTCAACAAATTTTTTATGTTATTATCATTTTCATTGACTCGCGTTCACGATGATTGCCGACTTATTGTAAACGCAAACAGTAAAATGCGTGCAATTTTTTGTAACGATTCTGACGCGCTAAAATTGAAATGAATATTGAAACGTTTTTTTAGCTTTAACTATAATGATTGTTTCGAAAAAATGTTATTAAAACATTGTCGACCATGCATCGCGCTTCAATTGGCAATCGCCTTCATTCTGTTCTTTATTTAGATAAGAGTCTGAAACTACATTCTAAATATCTTAATTTCGGGTAAAATAGATACGAACTCTAAGATCAGGTAAATAAGACGTGGCCGTTCAAAGAATTTTTAAATTTCTACTTGGGTCTTCATTCTGTTAATTGAGCTCATAATTTTTAATCTGCAACTTGGGCCTGCTTTAATAAAGTTTATTAAACTTCATTTTTCATAAACACAAAATAACAGAATGAAAACCAAGTCAATATTCAAAAATTCTTCGAACGGCCGAGTCTTATTTACCCGAACTTAGAGTACGTATATAGCAGGTTTCTTTAACTAAACTTTTTTTAAATTTTATCAACCCATACAGAAAAGAATGAAGGCGTTCGCCGATGAGCGCGCAATTTTGAATGCATGGTATACGGATGTACCATGTTGTCTTCAATGTGTTAATATTGACAGTGTGACAAAAAGCCTTAACGCAATGGAAATTTTGCATATATATAAGTAAAATTGAATGAATTATGTACGTTTGAAAAAAGTAAATTTCTTTTCAAAAAAAAAACGATTCTAATAAAAAAATAAACATATTTTCAACTCCAATTATTTTAAGCTTACTTTGCTACTTTGAAAAAAAAACATAATTTTTGTGAAAATATAGATTAACAATGTTTAAACAATCTGTTTAGTTAATGCTTACGTTAACAAAACTTTTAAAAAATGCCATTTTTTAAAAGTAAAAAAATCAAACATTTAGTTTGTACACTTTCTAATTCAATAGAAAAAATAATGTTTAACAAAGAGTAAAATGTATTTTAAACTAATTTGAATCAAATTTAAAAAAATGAAATGTAAAATAAAAATAAAAAATAAATCAAAACTAAAAAAAAGAAAAAATGCAAAAAATTTAATTTAAAAAAATAAGGTTCTTACGCATTATTGGATACTAGAAAATGTAATAGACTGAAGTTAGGACTGAAGCTAAAGTGAGGGCGAAGCTAAGAAAAAAGCCAAAAAAAAAAGCAAATCGAAAAGCGAGGGAAAAAAGTAAAAAAAAAACTTAAAAAAGTAAAGGAAAAAAGCCATGAAAAAAAAGCAAACCAAAAAGCAAAACAAAAAAAAACAAAGGAAAAAAAGTCAACCCGAAATTGGAACAATAATTTTAATATTCACAATCAATGAAATAAACAATTAAATAATTTTAATAATCACAATCAATGAAATAAATAAACATTTAAATAATATAAACAATTATTATAAAAAGCATATTGCTGATGAATATTTTTATAAACATTCATTTTAAAAATAATTCATGAGGAAAGTATATACCTATGATACTTGATAATGGGCCATAAAAATAGCTTATATGCATAAGGGAAACTTTTAGGAAAAGTTGTTTAAAATGATTTAGAGTTTTGTCTAGCTCATAGATCATAGCTTATTTAAAAGAAATAAGGTATGAATGTAATAGAAAAATAAATTGATAAAAATATATTAGATTGGTCCAAAAGTTTTGATAGAATTCAACAATTTTATAAAAACTTAAATTTTCCACAACAACAATGGATCGTTTTCACTAATATATTATAAGCTAATAGTGAAAATATGACAAAACGCCAAACACTTTCCATTTGCCAAATGATAAGTGTGTATAAAACTTGACTTGAATGATAAGTAGTAATATTGAAATTATGAAG
Organism: Bradynema listronoti; assembly: GCA_024678965.1. Lineage (NCBI taxonomy): Eukaryota > Metazoa > Nematoda > Chromadorea > Rhabditida > Allantonematidae > Bradynema > Bradynema listronoti. The sequence goes on from JANLNO010000006.1 coordinate 3,507,760, forward strand.
CAGAGAAAGAAGCAAACCGAAAAGCAAAGTTCATCATTCTCCAGCAAAAACTATTATCTGGAAATGTAAAGCCTTGGAAAAAAAGTTTTGATCAAATTTTATAGAAAAATGTGAAAATTTTGGAAGAAATTTAAAAATATTTTTACAATGAAAATTGAATAAACATTTATTCAACACGAAAGAGGACTAAATGAACGAATGCGCGAGGACCTGGCGCTCCAAACACGAATGGAAGCCCAGTAAGTAAAGACTGAGGCTGTGTCTTTGCCAATGGAGATTGTAGAGGTCAAGCAGCAGCATAAGGCTGCCTTTGATCCTCCATGAGGATCTTCTGTGCATGGCTGATGGCTTGACGCGGATGGAAGCGCGGATTCGGCACATCGCAACGCATTTCAACAACAAGCATATCATCACCATTCATGTTTGACTAATAAATATTTAAAAAAAAACTATTTTCAATATATGTGTGTCTTTGGAATGTGTCCGCAAAGAATCGAGCAAAAGGCGCTATGGATTTTGAAAATTTTTGAGCCAACTAAGCAAATAATCAGATCGGTGAAAAATAGAATGTACATATGAAACGTACAAATACACACATTACATTGTTTCAACTCATGTTGAATAATTGATTTTGAGTCACTCAACATTAATATCTGATACATTTTTTCATACATAATATATATTGGTATACTTTTAAAAAATTTAATTATACAACAATAAGTTAAAGCCCATCCAAATTGAGCTGATATTTAAAAACATTTAATTTAAAAAAAATGAAAATGGAATATATTTTATGTGCACAATTAAACTTCAGGAAAAAACATAATTGAGAAAAATTTTAAACTAGGAAAAGATAACAAATTAAAATGAAATCCAAATTGAGCTGACATTTAAAACATTTAATTAAAAGGGCGAGTTGCGCCTGCTGGATTTTCGGGCTCACCGATTGTATTTCCGAGTGAATCGATGCGAGAGACGAGTGCAGTCTCGAGTGAATCGACGCGAGAGACGAGTGCAGTCTCGAGTGAATCGACGCGAGAGACGAGTGCAGTCTCGAGTGAATCGATACGCGCGCCGAGTGAATCGATCCGAGTGCTGAGTACAGTCCCAAGTAAATCGATGCGCGTACCAATACTTTGAAGCTCGTTCACCACAAGGGTCAATTGGTTTGCGATGAGGGTGAGCGGAGGCACGTCGCCGCCGACCGGCCCACCGACTTCTTCAAAATGTATTATTGAAAAAACTTGCGCAAATTATAACTCAGCGTGATTCGGCTCGGCGGCCCATCACTAATATATATTCGGATATTCGAATCTTTTAAATTTGCTTGTTTATAATCCTAATTTTTGTCTAATCCAAACATTTGGAAATATTCGACCATTTAGAACCTTTAAAACAAAATGCCAAATTTTAAAGCTGCAGATTTTTTTTAAGAAACCGATACCGGGATTCTCCATTTCAATGTGCCCGACATTCTCATTTGCCTGTTCCATCGGATTTGCAACCAGAAAATTGGCGCCGACAAACTCATTTTCTAAAACATATAGATGAAATTTATCGTTTATTTCGCTAAAATTAAAAGTAAAATTTTTATGCTAAAAAAGCGAGAAGCCTAAAGAAAATGCCCTAATTTCGCATGTATAAAGCCGGGTGTTTTGAGCCAAATTTAAATTGGCGCCAATGAGTTCATTCTGTGTATAGGATCCATTGGGGTCCAAATTTTGTGCCCGCCTTTGTCTCGGTTTCATAAAAGTGGGCACAACATTTGGACTCGCTTGGATCCGATACGACAGAATGAACGCATTGGCGCCAATTTAAATTTGGCTCAAAACACCCGGCTTTATACATGCGAAATTAGGGTAGTAACGAAAAAGCCACAGAAAAGAGCAACGGCAATACCGGCGTGAGCTTGCGGCAAAAGTTGATGCTCGTTATCGGCCACATTCGCGTTGGCTTGCATCGCCATTCGACCTGTAAAAAATTCAAAAACAAAAGTTTAAATTAATTAAAACATTATTTTTTAAATGCTTATTTTAATAAATTTTCCCATCTCATAAATATGATATTACTTACGCATTGGACGTAAGACATGCCCTAATCCATAAACACAAATGTAGAGCTTTCGCTCTGTCCGTAGCGAATTAAATATTTCATCCGGTACGTATTGTGCGTGCTGTTGCACGCCACGGTTAACTAAATCATTTTCGGTGGCGCGCCAAATAGCCGGAAGTATACTTCGGCTTAAATAGCCTCCATTTAAATTATCGCTCTGCGCCCAAGGGATTCCTTTAAAAAATTATTCCAAAATTAACATATTTTATATATGTAATGCAATTTAAATACCCGCGGCACGACACTGGTCAAAAATTTCGTTTAACGCTGCGCTGCTTTGGACCGCATTCCCATTGATTTCACCCCGACGAGCATACACTCTTTCCATTACAAACAAATAGCTCAGATTGAATGCCATCTACAAAAATAATTTAGGTTTTTAGAGCCAACTAAAAGTAAATTTTATAATATGGTTAAGAAATTTATTAAAAATTATATCTGATATAGAGTTATTTCTCAAAATGGAGAAGAAATTATTTTTATAAAATATCGAAAATTTGTTTGCATTTGAAAAATCAAATTTGGCGTTTCAAGAAGATTTCAGGAGAATTTCAAAAAGGTTTCATGAAGGCTTCAGCGATTTTCAGTAAATTTCAGCGACTTTTAACTGATTTTTCAAAGCGATTTCATTCATTGTAATATATTTTAATACATTACATTAATTATCGCAAGCACTCCAATTCTTTATTTAGACCCTCGTTTTATCGGTCGTTTGGAGTGCTTGGACAGGAGTTTAATTGTAGTTTTAATCAAAAATATACTTTATTCCAATCTCAAACTTGGGAAAATTAAACAATAAACAATAATAATAACAGGGTTGCCAGATAAAAATAAAATAAAAAAGAACGCTGGGCATGAAAAAAATATTTTATTGATAATTTCCAACAACAAAAAAGATTTTTCTAAAAATATCTGAATTGGTCTATTTCGTTAACTTTTCGGGTCAGATTCTTTATTCACTCAACAATTAATACTTCTCGGAACTCCTGATCCTGTGTCTAAGAGAGCCATTCTTCATGGAAAAAAAAAACAAAAAAGAACAAAAAATGGAAAAAAAGAACAAAAGATAACAAAAAATAAAAAAGAACAGGCCCTCTCAAAAAAAGAACAAATCTTTTTAAAAAGGACATCTGGCAACCCTGAATAATAATAATAATTACTTAATGACCATAATCATGTGACAACAAAAATCATAAATAAAATTAACACATTTAAATTCCAGTCAACACTGAATTATTTTAAACATAATGATAATACTCGCGTCCGCGCTTCACTTAAAAGTCAAGTTACGCTGTTTCTTAAACAGCCGCAGTCGGTCATGCAACGACAGTCGAGTTTAGCCAGTCACAAAGGACTGCTCAGCCAAAGAATTTGAAGCCACAAGGGGCTTTGAAGAAGAGGCCACGAGGGGCTCATTGTTCCTTGCTTGCTTTTTCATGTCCATTGAAATACCCGACTTGCATAACTGGTCAAACATTGTATAATAATCTGGGTACTGCAAATATTCTTGACGACTGGATAAGTACTTATTGTTATCACAGACTTTTGTATGCTCCCAACCCGAATCACCATCTCTGAAAATTTTCCAAAAAGGAAGTGAGTCTAAATTAATTGGATGTGAAGCAACAGCAGGCACGAGGGCCTTTTCTTCTTTATTTCGGCTTGTCAAGTCACTAGATGGCGCAAAGGCCGCAAAACAAATTGACTGTGAAGAAGAATTGGACTCGCCACCGATGACGTCCACTGCCTCGCTGAATTTCACTTTTTTCGTGGGACGCACTTCATTATCCTCCGACTCGACCTCGGGAGTTACATCGATACTCATCTCGTCATCCATATTAACTTTAGAAATAATTTGATCACTAAATTTATTTATCAGGACCCTTCCCTTTGATCGGGCTCAATAGCATTAAGGTACAAAAATGCTAACAATTTTTTTTGTCTCATTTTTTCAATTTACAAATTTCTCGAAACATTTTGTCATTTTTTTACAGATACAAGACAGGCGGAATCTTTCGTTGGTCATTCCCCTACCGTATTTTTGTACCTATTTTTAATGGTTCTTTTTGCTATTGTTATTTACAGACTCTGTCGATATTCGAGGAGAGGATCCGGGATTCAAATCCAGGCCGTAACAAAAACTCAAAAAATGATGAACGTTACGGTCTAATGAAAAATGTTTCTGGTTATTTCTACAGTACCCTTTAATAAAAAAATTGTGTTGGATACGATAATTTTATATTTTCTGATTATTATTGGATATGATAATTTGAATATGATCTTTTGAAAATTGTGGTGATTACGATACTTAAAAAAAATTTTAAAATACTGTAATTTGAATACTAACATTTAAGAATATTCTAAAATATGATAATTTGAATACGATACTTTAGAAAAAAATTATCATTTTATTCATATCATATTATCATATTATTCAATTATCAATGCATTGAGATTATCACTTCACATCGAATTTTCGTGAAAAAAAATCATTCACTAAATTTTTCTCTATTAAAAATTTAATTTAAATGAAAAAATGGAATTTTAAATGAATTTTTTTCCCGCATTTTTCACAATCAAAATTAATTCGTTTGGTCGAAAAAAATTTTAAAAAAAATGGAATTTGGCGTAAAAAAAGCCCGTCTGGACAGTTGTGCGACAACCGCGAACGAATGCGTCCGCCGCAACGGTGCAACAAACGGTTCGTTTTATATAGTTTGCTCCAGAAATTTTTGAATAAAATTTAGATTTGAAAAAGGATTTATTACAATAAAATTTAACGAAATTTTTCAGTAAACCCTGCCAAAAGTGGTTATTGTATGCGTGCCGGCCAACAATGCAACAATTTCCTGCCGTCAGATGTGCTTTCAAAGCAAATACGTGCGCCAAATAAGCCTCATTTTTTAAGAATATTGTAAAATGATGATCGAATCGTAGCCGAATAAATTGCATAAATTCTAAATATAAAAAATGTATCGTAAAATTTATTAATTTAATGAGAAATATAAATAAAATAAATTTAATTAATAATTTGCTATTTAAATTGGAATATAAATGAATAAATAATGAATACACCAAAAATATCTGAGAAATATCATTGTGTATTCTCGTTTCTCTAGCAATCGGGCGAAAGCCATCGTCGCTTTTTTGCGAATGATATTTGAGCTATATAAGAGAAAAATGATTCAGTCCCCCAAATAATTTCCCACGACTGTATCGTCGTGTTTTTGATGTAAAAAAACTTTGAGTGATATCATTTCAAAAAAATAATTAAAATATCAACTCTTTTAATTAAAATTAATTAAATGAAAATTTAATTTTTTTTCAATTAATTTCCATTTTTAATTTGTTTTTTTGGCGTGGAAAAGCAGCGAAAACATTGGCGAAAAACGGTGGAATTTTAAATTTGTTTTTATTGAAAAACTCCCAAATTTAAATATTTTATTTACAGAATGGATCAAAGTCCATGTGATGAGAGATTATAAATAAGACTCGAAAACAACAGTATTTAATTATTTTTGATTAAAATCGAAATTTTGATTACGGTATTTAAAGTAATATATTTTATTAAAAAAATTAGCTTAATGTAGATAAATTACGATAATTATAAGAAATTCTCTACCAATTTATACATATTATTAATGTAAATTACAGTGATTGTACATTAGTTATAGTAACCCTTTAATACGCAAATATATAAAAATATAGTAACCTTTTTTTACGGAATTAAAAATATAATAGTCGTCTTTAAGATGAGACGAATCGTGGTGATTATTACCGTACTCGTCGCGTTGGCTTCGTTTGGCGACGCGTTCGTGGCAGGACCCAATAATCGCCTCCCAACTACAGAATTGGGAGGCGATGGTAAAATCGCAAAAGATGGATCCATGAAGAATGCCCAAATTGAGTCGAGTCTCGATGAATGGGAAGATGAGGAGCAAATGGGATTCACGGGACCCATGGCTGAGCAGAACGGAGCAAATATTGAGAACGAATTTGAATCAAATGAAATGCACAAGTCCGAGAATGATCCGGCCAAAGAATCCAATAACAATGCGGATTACGCTAGTGAGTCCGAGGATCAAATGAATGAAAATGACAGTCAATCGACTGAGTATTCTTTGAAAGAAACTGAAGATGTATCCGAGGGTGACTTGAAAAGCTTCTTACGGAAGCCATGGGGAAGGAAGAAAGGAAAAAAAAATAAAAGAAAAAAAAATAAAGGAAAAAAGAAGCCTGGTCATCCAGAGGATAATTCAGCTCCGTCACAGAACAAACCCCATACCAAACATCCTGATCCGGTTACGAAAGATCCGATGCCGGGCAAAAAACCCGATGAATCTGAGCACGAACATACAAAAGTGACGGAAGAGCATCACAAAATGACAACAAAAAATCCAATAATGACGACCGAACATGCCGAAAAAGTGACGAAGCATACGGATACGCCGACAAAACATTCCGAAGGCACGACGGCACATCAGGAAGAGACAACGATCACTAAACATCCTGAAAAAATAACGCAAAATTCCGATGCGACGACAGAATACCCGGAAGAGACGACAGACGAACACGGAATGATGACAAATGATCCAGATGAAAGTGAGAAAAAAACTGGATTTACTATTCCAAATATAATCTGCCCGATGAGGCCGTGTCCGATGGATCTGGAATGCATTAACTTTCAATGCAAGCGGATTTGCGAAAGCGACGATTACTGCCCTGGAGGTTATATGTGTCTGGACGGAGTTTGTCAGCTGAGACCAAAAGACAGCACCACTGTGGATCCAGCCGAAGCTGTGGATCCAGCCGGAGCTGAAGAGGGTGAAGAGGGTGCGGAATCGGAAGGTGGAGAGGCCGAGGTAACAATAGGCGTAGAGACTCAGGAAACGAAGGGCAACGAGACCCAGGAAACGGAGTGTAAAGAGGCCGAGGTAACAATAGGCGTAGAGACCCAGGAAACGAAGGGCAACGAGACCCAGGAAACGGAATGTAAAGAGGCCGAGGTAACAATAGGCGTAGAGACCCAGGAAACGAAGAGCAACGAGACCCAGGAAACGGAGGGTAAAGAGAACGAGATAACAATAGGCGTAGAGACCCAGGAAACGAAGGGCAACGAGACCCAGGAAACAAAGGAAGCTGCTGTAATACAGCAGTCCGCAATTGAGTCCGCGGCAACTTTGAACGAGAGGGCCAATTTTTTAGAGAGCCCTAATTTTTTTTGCAATAAGTCTTGCAAACCACCTGCTGTATGCGTAAAGGGCCATTGTAGAAAAGTGACGACCACTTTTTTGGAGGCTAATGAAAAGGCGTCGAATTCGGCTTCGAGCCAGCCAAATATTTGGGTACCAAAACGAAAATGTGGTGTTATTAAAAAGTGCCCGCCGGGACAATATTGTATGCATCATTGGTGCATGCCGATAAAGTCAGCTAACTCTGAGGGCCAAAACTTAGAGTTAGTGTCAGCCGATTATCAGGACCAGGACCGTCAGGATCTTAAAAGTCAATACGATAACACGTTGGCGCCAATACTCATAAAATGTGGTTCGAATAAAGACTGTCCACGAGGGCAAGCATGTCGGCATCATTGGTGCATGAAAGTAGAACCAGTCAACAATAAGGGCCAAAACTTACAGGAATTTTCGGTGATAAAGTGTAATTCAAATAAGAACTGTCCAATCGGGCAAATTTGTCGGCAACATAGGTGCGTTCGGATACATACTGAATACATTCAAGGTCAGGACTTTGCAAATCTTGACGATGTCCTCTTGGCTCCAATTATCATTCGTTGCGGTTCGAAAGGAGAGTGTCCACGAGGGTATATTTGTAGGCACAATATATTGTGCGTTCGTTGGCCAGGAAACATAGCGGACGACAATGGCGGACAAACGCCACCGTTCGGTAGACCTTGTGTACGGGATACAGACTGCCCGAGGAGACAGATTTGCCGTCAGGGTCTATGCATTTTCGGTTCACCAAACATTCGTTGCAGACGGCATTCAGACTGTCCAACGGATATGAGGTGCATATTTGGTCGGTGCTTACGATTAATGCTAGCGGAAAACAATCAAAATCCACTGTTATTGTCGGCCGAAAAAAATCTGGACCAGGTACCGGCTCTGGATATTTACTGTACTTGGAATCAATACTGCCCAACCGGATATATTTGTTTGGGTCATCGGTGCTTCGAATTACATTCAGCTAACAGCCAGGGCCAAAACTTACAGCTACTAACGGCTGACGAGCAGAGCAAGGACTTACAGCATCTATATCAATTCAGAGAAATCAGATGCAACTCGCGGCGTCCCATGTGTCCGCCCATGACTTACTGCGACAAAATGCAACGTAAGTGTCTGCCGATAAATCACATTGATAACATGGAAAAAGAGTGTGGAATTCATAAGCCGTGTCGGCAAGGATTTAAATGCAAGTTCGGATGGTGTGCACTCGCAAATGAATTCCTACTTTGGAGCTCTGATGAAAAAGATGAAGATGAGACAACGGGCCGCAACCACGTCGTGCAACCGCAAATGTACGTCGAAACGGATTTTTCAAGCGCCGCCGACCTTAGGCCGACCTTAGGAGGTACGGGCTGTAAAATATTCAAAATTTGCCCACCGTTGACGATGTGCGAAAACGACAATTGCCTGCCAATATACCCGCTGTGCCATATTTTAGGCTGCCCGCAGGGCTACAATTGCAAGGGAGGCAACTGCGAGATGATCTGTGATCCCGAGGAGGAGGAGTGCGATTAAATGTAAAAACCTATAATTTATTTATGACTTATTTTGTGGCCAAACATTTTGTTATTTTTAATTAATATTCCACCCAAAAGAGTAGGGAATACAGTACCCAATACAGTACCCAATCTTGGAATAGAGTAGCCAATTTTAGCAGCATTAAATAATGAATATACTGCCTACTTGGAACGTTAAATACCCACTTTGAACCATAATATCATTGGGACTTTTATTCATTTTAACTCTAAAATTTTACATTTTAAAAATTTTTCAACTTAAAATGTGGCAATTTTTTACAGAATGCAAACAACAGTACCCCACAATTTCTAAATTAAATGGACTCGTCCTATATTTGAAAATCTACCATTATTTTATTGGCGAAAAAACTGTAGACATACAGTATATTATATAAATAAACTATATAAATAAATTGAAAATTAATTTATGAAATAAATTGTTAATTATTTTTGTTTTGAGTTACATTCATTAATTTTTAAATTAAATTTTTAACTAATATGGAAAAGAAGTTGCTGCTACTTTACTTTAGGTCTATTTTTATTTTTTGAAAAATTTTCGAGCGATTTTATTTTTAATAAAATATGTGTAAAAATGTTGGTGCGGTTGGATTCATTGGGCTCAAGTATCGCACAAACGAAGCGATCCGATCTCCGATCCAACGATGCACGTTAACGCATAACGTAAATGCATTAACGCGGAAGAGATCGTATTAGGACGAGGACGGCTCGTCACATTCGAAACGACTTTGGTACAGTAGGAAAACCCCGCCGAAGCGAGGAACACTCCGACGAGCCAAGCGCAGCAACTTTTCATAAGGGTCCAGTGAACCACAAACACTGGGATTGATTTAACTCTAGCAGCCAGAGTCAAATCCCGAAAATGAGAGATGTGATGCGAGGCAAATGGACACGACGATACGTGAGAAATAATTGAGAATGCTGTCTCACTTTTCGCTTATATATTCGGTGAATCCTTGGCCAAAAAGCGATGATGGCTTTCGCCCGATTGTTAGAGATTAATGAGAAATATAAATAAATTAAATTTAATTATTAATTTGCCATTTAAATTGGAATTTAATTGAATAAATAATGAATACATCAAAAATATCTGAGAAATATCATTGTGTACTCTTATTTCTCTAGCAACGAAAGCCATCGTCGCTTTTTTGCGAATGATATTTGGGCTGTATAAGAGAAAAATGATTCTCCCGAGTAAATTCTCACGACTGTATCGTCGTGTCCACTTCTCTCACATTCATCGCCTCATTTTCGGGATGCTAGAGTTAAATCTGGCTGTTAGAGTTAAATCTGGCTGCTAGAGTTAAATCAATCCCAGTGTTTGTGGTTTACTGGACCCTTGTGCAAAGTTACTGCGTTTGACTCTTTGGCGTGTTCCTCACGTCGGTGAGATTCGGAACGTCCCACTGCACCAAATTCGTTCCGGATATGGCATGAATGTAACGAGGATTAGCCTTCGAGCCGTTCTCGTTCTAATATGATTTCTTCCGCATCAATGTATTCACGGTATGCGTTAACGTGCATCGTTGGCTTGCCGGCCGATCCAGATTGGAAAGCTTCGCTCGCGCGAAGCATGAGCTCAATGGATCTCGCCGCACCAACTTTTTGCCATTTTTACACATATTTTATTAAAAGTATTTTTTACACACATTTTAAACGTAATCAACAAAATATTTTATTAAATGTAAGAGGGAGCAGTCGCCTAGTGGTTGTGCGATAGGTTTGACTTTGCTTGGGATGAAGTTCAGTTCCATCCCCTACTCCATCTAGGTGTTTCTATATTTGGAAGACAATAGGTAGGTACCACATTGCACAGTGTGGGTGATACGGCGGTGCTGACCGGGCCTTTCAAGCCGCATCAGCGATACCGCATAATTATGCAGCAAATTAGCCGGGATTTCGGTGGCTGGATGGCACTCATCCAAACCCGCGAAATGATCGGTCCAAGATCATTTCCAAAGGGGGAGGATTGATCTGGGATCTTCACGTATCACGTTATTAAAAGTAAAATCACTAAATTTAAAAGTAAAATCACGTAAAATTTTTCATTAAATTTTCAATATAAATATTTCTTGATGTAAAAAAACTTTGAATGATATCATTTCAAAAAAATAATTAAAATATCAACTCGTTTATTTAAAATTAATTAAATCAAAATTTCATTTTTTTTCAATTAATTTCCATTTTTAATTTGTTTTTTGGCGTGGAAAAACAGCGAAAACATTGGCGAAAAACGGTGGAATTTTAAATTTGTTTTTATTGAAAAACTACCAAATTTAAATATTTTATTTACAGTCCCAAGCGAATGGATCAAAGTCCATGTGATGAGAGATTATAAAAGAAACTCGAAAACAACAGTATTTAATTATTTTATTTTTCGAAATTTTGATTACGGTATTTAAAGTAATACATTTTATAAAAAAATTAGCTTAATATAGAAAAATTACGATAATTATAAGAAATTCTCTACCAATTTATACATATTATTAATGTAAATTACAGTGATTGTACATTAGTTATAGTAACCCTTTAATACGCAAATATATAAAAATACAGTAACCTTTTTTTTACGGAATTAAAAATATAATAGTCGTCTTTAAGATGAGACGAATCGTGGTGATTATTACCGTACTCATCGCGTTGGCTTCGTTTGGCGACGCGTTCGTGGCAGGACCCAATAATCGCCTCCCAACTACAGAATTGGGAGGCGATGGTAAAATCGCAAAAGATGGATCCATGAAGAATGCCCAAATTGAGTCGAGTCTCGATGAATGGGAAGATGAGGAGCAAATGGGATTCACGGGACCCATGGCTGAGCAGAACGGAGCAAATATTGAGAACGAATTTGAATCAAATGAAATGCACAAGTCCGAGAATGATCAGGCCAAAGAATCCAATAACAATGCGGATTACGCTAGTGAGTCCGAGGATCAAATGAATGAAAATGACAGTCAATCGACTGAGTATTCTTTGAAAGAAACTGAAGATGTATCCGAGGGTGACTTGAAAAGCTTCTTACGGAAGCCATGGGGAAGGAAGAAAGGAAAAAAAAATAAAAGAAAAAAAAATAAAGGAAAAAAGAAGCCTGGTCATCCAGAGGATAATTCAGCTCCGTCACAGAACAAACCCCATACCAAACATCCTGATCCGGTTACGAAAGATCCGATGCCGGGCAAAAAACCCGATGAATCTGAGCACGAACATACAAAAGTGACGGAAGAGCATCACAAAATGACAACAAAAAATCCAATAATGACGACCGAACATGCCGAAAAAGTGACGAAGCATACGGATACGCCGACAAAACATTCTGAAGGCACGACGGCACATCAGGAAGAGACAACGATCACTAAACATCCTGAAAAAATAACGCAAAATTCCGATGCGACGACAGAATACCCGGAAGAGACGACAGACGAACACGAAATGATGACGAATGATCCAGATGAAAGTGAGAAAAAAACTGGATCTACTATTCCAAATATAATTTGCCCGATGAGGCCGTGTCCGATGGACCTGGAATGCATTAACTTTCAATGCAAGCGGATTTGCGCAAGCGACGATTACTGCCCGGGAGGTTATATGTGTCTGGACGGAATTTGTCAGCTGAAACCAGAAGACAGCACCAGTGAAACAATTGTGGATCCAGCCGGAGCTGAAGAAGGTGAAGAGGGTGCGGAAACGGAAGATGGGGAGGCCGAGGTAACAATAGGCGTAGAGACCCAGGAAACGAAGGGCAACGAGACCCAGGAAATGGATGGTAAAGAGGCCGAGGTAAAAATAAATTCAGCTAACTCGGAGGGCCAAAACCTAGAGTTTGTGTATGCCGATTATCAGGACCAGGACCGTCAGGATCTTCAAAGTCAATACGATGACACTTTGGCGCCAATACTCATAAAATGTGGTTCGAATAAAGACTGTCCACGAGGGCAAGCATGTCGGCATCATTGGTGCATGAAAGTAGAACCAGTCAACAATAAGGGCCAAAACTTACAGGAATTTTCGGTGATAAAGTGTAATTCAAATAAGAACTGTCCAATCGGGCAAATTTGTCGGCAACATAGGTGCGTTCGGATACATACTGAATACATTCAAGGTCAGGACTTTGCAAATCTTGACGATGTCCTCTTGGCTCCAATTATCATTCGTTGCGGTTCGAAAGGAGAGTGTCCACGAGGGTATATTTGTAGGCACAATATATTGTGCGTTCGTTGGCCAGGAAACAGTGAGAACGAGGTGCTTGTATACGCGGGCGGACAGGCGCCACCGTTCAATAAACCTTGTAAACGGGATACAGACTGCCCGATGAGACAGATTTGCGTTAAGGGTCGATGCATTTTCGGTGCAACATACATTAATTGCAGACAGGATTCAGACTGTCCAAGGGGTATGAGGTGCAGGTTTGGTCGATGCTTACGATTAATGTTAGCGGAAAACAATCAAAATCCACTGTTATTGTCGGCCAGAAAAAATCTGGACCAGGTACCGGCTCTGGATATTTACTGTACTTGGGATCAATACTGCCCAACCGGATATATTTGTTTGGGTCATCGGTGCTTCGAATTACATTCAGCTAACAGCCAGGGCCAAAACTTACAGCTACTAACGGCTGACGAGCAGAGCAAGGACTTACAGCATCTATATCAATTCAGAGAAATCAGATGCAACCCGCGGCGTCCCATGTGTCCGCCCATGACTTACTGCGACAAAATGCAACGTAATTGTCTGCCGATAAATCACATTGATAACATGGAAAAAGAGTGTGGAATTCATAAGCCGTGTCGGCAAGGATTCAAATGCAAGTTCGGATGGTGTGCACTCGCAAATGAATTCCTACTTTCGAGCTCCGACGAAAAAGATGACGATGAGACAACGGACAGCAACCACGTCGTGCAACCGCAAATGTACGTCGAAACGGATTTTTCAGGCGCCGCCGGACCGAAAATGCCGACCTTTTTTTTCCCGGAGGGCTACAATTGCAAAGGGGGCAACTGCGAGATGATCTGTGATCCCGAGGAAGAGGATTGCGATTAAATGTAAAAACCTATAATTTATTTATGACTTATTTTGTGGCCAAACATTTTGTTATTTTTAATTAATATTCCTCCCAAAAGAGTAGGGAATACAGTACCCAATACAGTACCCAATCTTGGAATACAGTAGCCAATTTTAGCAGCATTAAATAATGAATATACTGCCTACTTGGAACGTTAAATACCCACTTTGAACCTTAATATCATTGGGACTTTTATTCATTTTAACTCTAAAATTTTACTCTTTAAAAATTTTTCAACTTAAAATGTGGCAATTTTTTACAGAATGCAAACAACAGTACCCCACAATTTCTAAATTAAATGGACTCGTCCTATATTTGAAAATCTACCATTATTTTATTGGCGAAAAAACTGTAGACATACAGTATATTATATAAATAAACTATATAAATAAATTGAAAATTAATTTATGAAATAAATTGTTAATTATTTTTGTTTTGAGTTACATTCATTAATTTTTAAATTAAATTTTTAACTAATATGGAAAAGAAGTTACTGCTACTTTACTTTAGGTCTATTTTTATTTTTTGAAAAATTTTCGAGCGATTTTATTTTTAATAAAATATGTGTAAAAATGTTGGTGCGGTTGGATTCATTGGGCTCAAGTATCGCACAAGCGAAGCGATCCGATCTCCGATCCAACGATGCACGTTAACGCATAATGTGAATGCATTAACGCGGAAGAGATCGTATTAGGACGAGGACGGCTCAACGGCTAAATCACATCCAAAACGTCTTTGGTACAGTGGGTTACCGAGGCGAGGAACACTCCGACGAGCCAAGCGCAATAACTTTTCATAAGGGTCTGGTAAACCATAAACACTGGGATTGATTTAACTCTGGCAGCCAGAGTCAAATCCCGAAATAGGGGGATGCGATGCGAGGCAAATGGACACGACGATACGTGAGAAATAATTGCGAATGCTGTCTCATTTTTCGCTTATATATTCCAAGAATCCTTGGCCAAAAAGCGATGATGGCTTTCGCCCGATTGCTAGAGAAACGAGATAATTTTTTTTTTATTTTCAATTACATTTTTTTTCGAATTTTTTAAAATATTTTTTTCTTTATAGAATTTAAGAAATTATTATTATGCAATTATTTGATTGAAAAGCATTGCTTATAATCATGTAATGCATTTTATGAGTAAAATTATCTAAATTCTAAGTTACTTTTTCAACATCTTTTACGTAGCCATTCTCGAGTTCGCGATATTCTAAATATCTAGTATTAAATTTAAGTTTGCAATTTTTTATTTGGCATAAAGATAATATTTATTTTTATTCGTTGTCAATTTTATTTTAATTTTGTAAATAAGCCGTGGAAAGTAACATCTTAATGCACTAGGACTATTGTTACAATAAATCTATTTTTCCAATTGTTTTATGCTTATGCTAAAAAGATCTGAATTTATTATGCTCTAGGTAACATGAAAAATTAGTGTAAACGAATACATTAAAGAATTTTCTCATTTTTGAAAAACAATTTTTAAAAACATTCCAAAATATCGGCGAGACCAGCGGCGCCAGTCATTTATAAATTTGCTAGCAAATTGTAAAATATACTTCATTTTTTTCAGAAATGAATGGCAACGCGCTCAACCAGAATGCTGGTGCCATATTGCAAAGTCTTTTAGAGGCAAAATTGGAGGAGAATGAGGTACTTTTACGCTTATACAAACATTTGTATTCCGAATTGAAAGAAATGTTTATTTAGCGATTTGCTGAGAGTTTGGCATATGTGAATCAACTGAATCCGAATCCATTTCTAACGGAAAATCAATTACGTATTTCGTTGGAAAATCGCGAACTCGAACTCAACAATGGCTACGTAGAAAATTTTGAAAAGGTGACTTAGAATTTAGCTAATTTTCATTGATTTTGCATAAAGCATAACATCATCATTCGATAAGATTAGTCTTTTCTAATCAAATAATTGCATAATTTCATGAATTGTATAAAGAAAAACATTTAAAAAAATTCGAAAAAATTTAGATAAATGGCGAAATTCAAAAATTTGTGGAGAAAATTTCGCAAATGAGCGCCATTTGCGACGAGTTGACACGACGCATTCAGTCCAATAAGGAGCGAACTCGTGATCTTTTGGGAAAGACCTCTATACTTCAGAATGAGAAGTACGTAATTTGTTTGATTATTTGTTTTGAAAATTTTCTTTAAAATTATATTCGTCAATTAGAAAAGCGGCGATCGCAAAGCACGACCAACTGGAGGCGTTCTTTTCGCGCTTCTGTCTAACGGATGAGGAGGAGCGCACTTTGGCGCAGTCCGCCGGATTTCTCACGGAGGCGTTTTTCGCAACGCTAAAGCGACTCGTCGCGATTCGCGAAGAAGTGAACGCTCAACTGCACGTCAAAGGCGATAACAGTGACGCGTTGTACGTAGACGAATTTACTTTTAAAGTTGATGGCTGAGGAAAATGGAGAATTTTTAAAATTTCCTATTAATTAAAGTCATGTTTTAGGCAGAAAATTGCCAGCCAACTCGAGGAGAAACTCGATTCCGCCTTCGACGTTTTATCCCAGTCCGTGATTCGTAAGTTTATATTGAAGTATGAGCTTTTGGATTGGTAAACTTAATTTCGACTTGGCGTTCAATTCAGTAATGGCTAAATGGCTCGATATCCAAATAGTAATGGCTAAATGGCTCAATAGCCAAATAGTAATGGCTAAATGGCTCAATAGTCAAATAGTAATGGCTAAATGGCTCAATAGTCAAATAGTAATGGCTAAATGGCTCAATAGTCAAATAGTAATGGCTAAATAGCTCAATAGCCAAATAGTAATGGCTAAATGGCTCAATAGCCAAATAGTAATGGCTAAATGGCTCAATAGCCAAATAGTAATGGCTAAATGGCTCAATAGTGGCTCGCGGCTTGCCGGGGTTAGGTTTGCGAGCCAAAATGAGCCAATCGGCTCAATTTTGAGCCAAATCCACAAAATTGAGTCAAATTTTTTAAAAAAAAATTGGCTCCTGGCCCACGATTCATAAGCCAGGCTTAAACTTGGACTCGCAAGCCACGAGGCAAAAAGAATCGGTCCTTTTTTGGCATTTGGCTTGTTTGATCGCGAACTACCGCTAACCACTTACCCGTCACTGGTTTTCGAATATAGATAACTAGATTTGGGCTTTTAGAATTTTTTTTTCTGACTTGAATCAATACAAAATGGATATTCATTTTTCGCAGGCGAATGCCGCCTTTTGAACGTGGATTTCGCGGACGTGAAACTCACGCTCGTTCGCTCGATGGAATTGTTGCGTGTCGCACGTCCCGAATTTTTTGAGCGCGCCCTAAAGGAGTACGCCATGGCGCGTAAGGGCAATATCGTGCGCGTCTACATCGACGCGCTCACAAAAGGCGGTCGGTTATGGGCTTATTCGGTTTTGAATTGGAGAGATCTACGTTGGAAATGAGCCATTCGTTAGGCAGTTTTTTTTTATGGAAATTACATATTGATTTTTTTTTTTAGCAAAAAGCGGTGCGCAAAAGCCGATTGAAGCGCTGTCAAACGAGCCGCTTAGGTAATCTTACTTTGTTAAGTAAGTGACTAGCTTGAAAATTAGCTTAGTCACTTGTATTGTGTTGTTCAGTTATGCGAGCGAAATGCTTGCGTGGATCGAGTTCTGCGTGAAGGGCGAGCGCGAATTGTGCGCGGCGCTGTTGCGCGACTGCGCCGCGGACGCGCGACTCGCGAGCGCTCAGCCGCTGTTGGCAAACATTTCCGACGCGTTGTGTCAACCGCTTCGAGTAAAAATCGTTTCTCTCCATTTTTCACTCGAAATTTAAGTCAATCTCGTATAAAAGCCTAAGCCTAGGATTACATTTTTGTCTTTTTTTTCAGATTCGCGTCGAACAGGTCGTCGCCAAGGAAAATGAGCCCGTCACTTTACTCAAACTTTCGTCCATATTTCTTTACTATAAGAATGTATTACAGTAAGTTTAAACGTGCCTAAGTTTTTGGCAATAAGATACGGGATACGTAAAGGCCCCATATAAATCCTCCACCGGAGGATATATATGGAAATGAGCATTTCGCGGGTGGAAATGAGCCGGAAATGGAAATGAGCATTTCGCGGGTTTCGGATGATTTTCGGTGGGCCATTTAGCCCACTGAAATCTCAGCTGGTTCGCTAAGCACATGCTTAGCTGATCCGGACAGCTTTACCACGTATCATTCATGTGCTAGCTAGCCGTGATAACGTCTAGGCGGAATCAAACTTTGTTCCTAGCATATTTGAAACCAATTCCACACTCACTAGGTTTCCACTTTCTTTTGGTAATAAGAACATTTCAGAGTGGAATTGGGCGAAAACGCCACGTTGGTAAAGACGCTTATGGATCTTCGCGAGCTGACTTCAAGCATGTTCTTTAGCGCCATAAGCTCCATCGTTCAGAAAATCATTGCAAACGTATCACTTTTAGACTTTTAATTTATCCAGAAGCTTCTCTTTAATATGAGAATCGAGCGGATTTAACGGGAACATATAGGACAAATTGAAAGCACTATTTGCGCCTTAAAAGGCGATGCGATAAAACGGGATGGGACAAAACGAAAAGATCATGCCTGAGCCTAAAAAATCTAAGCTTAAAAGCCTAAATTCCAAGTATGAGGGATTAGGCCTAAGGCTGGCTTAAAATTTAAACTTAGACTCAATCCTAGAGGCTTTGTCTTTTGCTTCTTTGTCGTTCCCTCTCAAAATTGGCTTTAAATTCTTCCTTACCAATATATCATCTTATGATTTGTGTTCTTCATTCAGATGTCAGTACCGGACTACAATCTTCAGCCCATGAACGCCGTACATCGGGCGTTGGCGTTGCTGCGTGAGATTCTCGACTCGCAGGGCGAAAACCAAAATTACTATTCGATTATGGACAAAAAGGAGACATTCACTAAGGTTTTGAAGCAAGACATTGAGAAGTCAATCTAATACTAATAAGCCAATTTTGTCCCAGATTTTCCTCCACATTCTCGATCCGCTTCATCAGTCCATTCAGTTGGTCTGCAGCAATTTGCATAATCCACTCGACGTGGCCGTCTATATGCTCAATTGTTTGCACGCCATTCGCTCGGTTCTCATTCTCTATCAGTACACAGAGTCCAAGTTGGAGATGATTAAGGCTCAGGTTTCTTTTCTTTTCTTGTTTGCGATTTGAGGACTAAATTTCGGAATGGTTTTGAAAATTCAAATCGAAATTCTTTCTTTCAATTGAAATTTTTTTAAGATCAAAGCCAGCGGATTTCCATGGGTCCAGGAATTTACTTCCCATGCGTCCTCCACTTTCCATTGGTCTAAGGGTCCACTTTTCATCGATCCAAGGTTTCACTTTCCATGGGTCCTTTTCTTTCCATGGATCCAGGGTCCTCTTTTCACGGGTCCAGGGGTTTACATCTTATGAGTCCTCCACTTTCCATTGGTCCAAGGGTCCTCTTTTCATGGGTCCAGGGGTTTACATCCCATGGATTCTCCATTTTCCATGGATCCAGGGTCATCTTTCCATGGGTCCAGGGGTTTACATCTTATGGGTCTTCCACTTTTCATGGATCCAGGGATCCGCTCTCTTTTCATTTCTAAATTTTTTTTTAAACTTTCGTGGTCCTTGCGGAGTCTATATACACCCGGAAGCAAGAACCATGGATAGAACAAGTACTTGTTCTTTTCTTGTTTGCGATTTAAGGACAAAATTTCGGAATGGTTTTGAAAATTCAAATCGAAAGTCTTTCTCTCAATTGAAATTTTTTAAAGATTGAAGCCAATGAGGACGTATTGGTGAGTGAGCAGGCCTCACAAATTTTGACGAATAGCGATTTGATGGAAATCTACGTTAAGGCAATGGCACATCGGCCCAATCAGGTCGGTCTCTTTGATCCGTATGCTTAAGACGGCCCGTTTTGACCCAACCTGATTTTTGATTCATTAGTCAATAATAAGGGGAGCAGTGGCCTAGTGGTTGTGCGATAGGTTTCACTTTGCTTGGGGCGAAGTTCAGTTCCACTCTCGGCTTCACCTATTCCATATTTGGAAGACAATAGGTACCACATTGCACAGTGTGGGTGATACGGCGATGCTGACCAGGCCTAAGCAAGCCGCATCAGCGTTTATGCAGCAAACCAGCCGAGATTTCGGTGGCTGGATGGCTCTCATCCAAACTCGCGAAATGATTAGTTCCAAGGTCATTTCCAACGGGGAAGGATTGATCTGGAGCCTTCACGTATCACGTACGTAGTCAATAATAAGTGGGAAAACATATATATAAGACGAAAAACTCGTTAAATTTTCATATATTATATTTGGGAAATGGCTCTCTCTTTCTCTAGGGTCCCTTGTCGAAAATTGCCGGTATGGAGCCGGCGCGAGTGGGCGCCGCGCTGGATGCTTTCCGTGCGTTTGTCGAACGTCAGCCGCGCGAATACGAATGCCATCAGGCGGAGCGCATTGCGTCGGCGCGCATTCGCGAGTCTGTGGAGCGCCGCACTTTGGAAAACGTCGTGGTCGCATATGCTGCGATACGCGATAAACTCATCGAACCCACTAACGAATATCCCACATTTGAGAACCTTTACAGCGGTGAAGAAGTGAGTGGGTTTGTAAGGCGATGTCTGTTTTGTTGATAGTGTTTATAACTTGTTTATGTGTATTCGCCGGCACATCCTTTGCACCCAGCCTTATTCTCATTGTCTATAGTTTGGTCTTTGATATAGGCTAAGCTAAAGAAGGTCCGCAAAAGGCAATCTGCAAAACAAATTTTTTTTAGACCATCTATTCTGCCATGGACCTGAAGGAAAGGGATTTCGACATTTGGAAGGATCTTATTATTTGAAGTGGGGAATCCTCAGCATTACGAGGCATTTTAGGATCCCGCTTATTTTGCCATGGGCCGGAAGAGGGATTTTGACATTTGGAAGGATCCTTTCATTTGCGGCGGGGGAGATCCTGACATTTGGAGGAGAAGTGGTTTTCGTCATTTCAAAGCATCCCCAACATTCGTGGGGATTCCGATTTTTTTGCCTATGAACCGCCTATAGAAGAAACAGTTCTTAAAGTTAAGCTTGGAATAAAACTCAAGCTTAAGCTTAAGAAAGAAAAAAGTTTTTTTTATTAAAAATTTGTCAAATAACTTTTATTTTTTGCACATTTTTTTGGTCAGAAATTTTTTTACCAATTTTCCAAATTTTCAGCTCGAACGACTTTTCTTCAAAGCGCGCTAAAAAAATTTTTTTCGGAAAATATCGAAAAAGAAAAAAATGTTCTACACAATTAGTTATAAGAAAAAAATTTTGATTTTATACTTGAATTGGTCCTATTTATATTATTATATATTATTTATTGTGATTTATTCGACTTATTTTTTCATAAAGTGCTCCTTTTGATTTTCCTTTCAATGTGATACACAGGATGGCATGTTAATAAAAACTTCCAAATCTGATATGATATAGTACATATATTGTCGTCCAAATCGCTAGCTGGAGTCGAGGGCCTATTAAATATCCCAATTTCGTCCGGGTGAATAGTCGCGGATGTTTTGATCCAAATTTTTTAATAGACGCCAATAAAATAAAGTTCATTCAATAAAATAAAGTTATATTGGACGTGCAAATTTTGTGCCCCCATTTTTTTTTCTCATAATGTTCGGCACAAAATTTTAGTAAATCTAATCTAAACAGATCATTGGCGCCAATTTAAATTTGGTTCAAGCATCCAAAGGTTTATGCACACGAAATTAGGATAGTAAAATTTCACGACAATTTTGCTTTATGCTTGCTTTTGTAAGTTATGGAGAAAAAAAAGTTTAGATACAGGCATATTCGCCTATTTTGATGGCCTCTAGGGTCCTCAATTGAGAACCCCTAGGGTCCTTTATGAATATCGTTGTCGCCCAAATACCTAAAATTTTTGCTCTCGTAATTTGTATGTAAATGAGAAAAGTATAAAAAATAATAAAGAAAATTTAATTTTATCGGAAAAAAATATATAGAAAAAAATGTTTTCATTCCGTTTTCATTTTTTTCTTCTTTATTTTTTGTTTGATTTTCATTATAATTAATTGATAGAATAAATTTGAAACTAATTTCGCGTGTATAAGGCCGGATGTTTTGGGCCAAATTTAAATTGGCGCCAATGAGTTTATTCTATTGAATCAGATTCGTTGTGATCCAAATTTTCTGCCCACTTTTATGAAACGAAGGCGGGTACAAAATTTGGATCCCAACGGATCCGATACAACAGAATGAACTCATTGGCGCCAATTTAAATTTGCCTCAAAATATCCGGCCTTATACACGCGAAATTAGGGTATTTGAAGAAGAAAATAAAAAGTAAAATTTTTTAGGATTTTTGAAGATTTTGAAATTTTATTATTGGGAAATTTATTTTTTTTTTGAATTTTTATTGAAATTTGGTTATTTTAACGATACGATCGATCGAGTTCAGAGACGAAAAATATGCTTGAAACGAGGCGAATTAACGTCGCCGTTTGTACCGTCAACAATTGGGTCCTTGACTTTGACGGAAATCGCGAGCGCATTCTTAAAAGTTGGTTTATGTCCTATGGATTTGAATTGGAGAGAATCGAAATTATAACGGCGTATATTATGTAAATTGAATCCAGAAATTTGCTGACTATATATGTAATGACGATGAGCCGGGCCCGGCTGTTTGCGATTCGAACAGCCGAACCGGCTTCAAGGCCTAGCGGCTTAGCCGAGCTAAATCGAGTCGTGATAAGTCTTGATATCTGATATAATTTTATTTATTTAATTTTTAGCCTTTTATAATTTTATTTATTTAATTTTTAGCCTGTCGCGAGGCTTACGCTCTCGGCGCTCGAATACGCCTCGGCCCGGAGCTGGAAATTCCCAGCTATGGCTGTGAGGATCATTTTCTCGAGAGTGGGACCGAGGCGCATAGTTGGCGCGTGCTACGCGCTATTTGCGACGAGTCCGAAAAGGTACAATAATAGTAAAATACTATGGTTTGAATACATATAATGCTTATAGCTAAAAGACCTATTAATCATCACTGGAATGCCGATGAGCTACGATGCGGCGTTGTTTAATTGCATGGTGGCAGTGGCGAACGGCCGAGTGATGTTTGCCTATCCGAAAACGACGCTATGCAACGACGACGTGTATCGTGAGTCGCGTTGGTTTGTGCCGTGGCACGGCCGGCATTCCATCGTCGAATTGCGTATTCCCGAGCATTACGGCTTCAAACAGGTACAAGATGAACAATTTTAATTCATTGTATTTGTATTTGAGATTTCCATTGTTGTGTGTGTGAAAAAGGTGACTTCCGTGGCAGGATTTGAACCTGCAACCAACTTTTAACTGGAGCGTCGCTCTACCGACTGAGCCACACGGACTTTAATCACATACTTCGAATTTCTTCTTATGACTTCGTCATAACATCTATTAAAATAGGAAATTAATTTTAATTGTAAATATTTTCAAGAAAAGTGTTCCGTTTGGCAGTGCTTTTTTGCGTTCCGCCGACGGCGTGAAAGTCGGCTTTGAAATGTGCGAAGAGCTTTGGACTGCGAAATCGTAAGTGTACATTCATTTGGGATGCTGTGAGAGACGGGTGAACAGAGAGAGGGGGTGGAGAAAGGGAAAAAGGCATAAATGATTTCGGGTTCCTGGTTGATGAGTCATTTAGGAGTCTTTAAGAATTATTATAGATTGGTGCATCATTTAGGATGTCTCTAAATGACTCCAAATGACAATGCCTCTAAATTACCCTCAAGTTTAGTTATAATGAAGTAGTCGTTTGACTATTACCTTCTAAATTATCTTTTAAATGATTTGGAGTCAAGTCCCTCAAAAGTTAAGGAATTAAAATGAACTTTAAATGTATTTTCAGCCCCAGCGTTGAGCTAGCACTTCAAGGCGTGGAAATTTTCTGCAACGCCAGCGGAAGTCATCACGAGCTGGGCAAGTCCTGTTTGCGTATTAATCAACTCGTTTTGGGCGCCACGTCCAAGGTGAATCTCATAGGCGCCTTTTAAAATTATGAATACACATTAATTATTGAGAGTGATTTTAAAAATATATTTGTCTAAACATTTTTTACGATTATTTTCAGCTCGGCGGCATCTATATGTACAGTAATCATCGCGGTTGTGACGGTACGCGTGTTTATTACGACGGAATGTCGTCGATTGCTCAAAACGATAAACTCTACGCGCAAATCAATCAATTCGACATTGAAGAGACGGTAAATAAAAAATCAGGAGAATGAGACGGGCAGGGACCAATGTTGTGACTTAGCTTTATAAATGGCTCCGGCTCTATAAGTGGCTTTCAGTTATTTGGTTCCGCTGCGGAGCCAAGTGGTCGGAGTTATTTGGAGCCATTTATGTCTTAATATAATTTATGGATCATCTGGCTTTTCATGGCTCCGGTTTTCTTTTTTGAAAAGAGCTAAACGAGTCGCTGGCGACTCGCTGCGCTCTGGAGTCAATTCTGAGCCAAGTCATAGGGGCCGAGAGAAATAGGCAAGAGTAAAGATTGGAATGACTGAACGAGGAGGGAGGGAAGTTAATATGTAGTTTTGCTAATTTACAATTTACAACTCTTGTAAGGCCGAACTTATATACAGTCAAACCTCGATAATCCGTCACCCTCACTAATCCGTCACCCTTAAAATTTTTCTAAATCGGAACCAATATGGACAAGTTTGATGTCAAACAAATTCTCAGGGAGTTGTGAATCAAATGTAAAAAAAATTTACAATTTAGTTAAAAAGTAAAAAATTTATAACAAAAACAAATTTCAAAAAAAAGTCCCGAAGGGTGACGGATTATCGAGGTTTGACTGTACTGTTGAATAGGTTTGCGGGCAATTTATAATAATTTTTTCTAATTTTTAAAACATAAGTCTAAGCCTCTATGTTCGGCCTAAAATCTCCGGCCGTCTCGAAATGTCCGATTCCGAAATGTACTGACATCTTATTTTTAGCCAAAATCTTGCCAAGTTTAAGTTAAGAAGATGTTTGAATATGGCTTATAATTAAGTTCAATCTTGTCCAGGCAAGTTTTGATATTTTTTGCCCCAGATGATTTTTAATAAACTGCTGTTTCAAAAAATTCGCACAACACCCTGTGGAGTCCTAATCTTGAAAAGTGTTAGAACAAAACGAGACCCGACAAAATAGAATATACAAAATAGAATGGACAAAACTTGACGAAATAGCCTCTATGTTCGGCCTAAAATCTCCGGCCGTCTCGAAATGTCCGATTCCAAAATGTACTGACATCTTACTTTTAGTCAAAATCTTGCCAGGTTTAAGTTAAGAAGATGCTTGAATATGGCTTATAATTAAGTTCAATCTTGTCCAGGCAAGTTTTGGTTTTTTTTGCCCCAGATGGTATTTAATAAACTGCTGTTTCAAAAAATTCGCACAACACCCTGTGGAGTCCTAATCTTGAAAAGTGTTAGAACAAAACGAGACCCGACAAAATAGAATATACAAAATGGAATGGACAAAACTTGACGAAATATATCGTTCAGATAAATATGGGAAGAGAAATTAGGAGTTTTACTATCTTAAAAATATCTTTTCTTTTTTTAAGTGTGTGGTGAATTGTTTATTGGATCTGGCCGAGACGTCCAATTTTCGTCGGCGTATTTCCAGCACTTGTTTAGAGGTAAAAAAAAATAGAAAAAATGACACCAAAAATATAATTTTGGGCCATTTTTCAAGGCGAGTCGCGTGACCGGTGACGCATCGCGTACGATTCCGCACATCGAAATCGATGCGCGTTTATTGGACACAATTTCGCCGCTTTACGCGCCGCTCGCGCGGCCGGTGGTGAAGCGCCAGCGCTCCGACGTGGAGGAACTCTGTCATGGACCGCCCGCATTTCTCTGGCATTATTTACGCCGTTCCAAAGCTGTGGGAATTGCAAGAATTTACATGCTAGTCTTTGGGTTTTTGAGGGCATTTAATTTAGGGTTCTGTGCTTTATCTTGCGAGTCTTAGAGCCATTTTGAAGTGGTTTAGGGTCCACGGCTTATTACATAATCGTAGTTTTTTCAGGAGATGTAGCCGCAACCTCTGTCCTCTAACCTATTAGATCTTAGAGCCACTTTGAAGTTAACGGCTCATTTAACATCTTGTTGGGCCAATGTATTGTTTCCAGAATATGTTCCTGGACATAATTGTTTTATAATTATGGCGCAAACTTTGCTTTTTAACGAAAGCTTTTTTTCTAGGGCGGCTACTTCCTGCCGCTATCTGGCGGCCAGGACAGCTCCTCCGTGGCGCTCATGGTCCGCCTAATGTGCGAAAAGGTCTGCGAGGCCGTGCGCAATAATCCCGGCGAGTTTTGACTGGAAATTCAGTTCAGATTTGAGTTTGAGTAAAATACCAATTAAGTGATATAATACTAATTAAGTGTACCAATTAAGTGATATAATTAAGTGATAAAATACCAATTAAGTGATATAATATCAATTAAGTAAAATACCAATTAAGTGAAAAACAGTTTGATTGATAATTATAATTGATTGATAATGAGCATATTGATCTGTGGATATTTTGATTTCATGCCTGAGGATTTCAGACGGCGACGATCCCTCCTACTATTTTCAGGGCGAGCGCGTCGATGGGAACGCGGCGGCGTTGTGCGCGCGCGTTCTCTACACCTGCTATATGGGCTCCGAGAACTCATCGGCTACGACGCGTCGCGCGGCTGCCGGCCTCGCCGCCGACATCAATTCCAATCATTCTAGGCGCGTCATTTCCTTTCCACAAATTCCCCTAGAAATTATTGAAAGTTCAACTCAATTTTAAAGAAACAATTTTTCAGCGTTTGCATCGATTTGGCCGTTAGCGCTTTTCTGAAAATCTTTGAGACCGCCTATTCATTCATTCCTTCATTTACGGTTTGTATTTACGGAATCGATTAGCGTAATTAGGACACGAATGTTGATTAATTTGCGCTCATATGGGTCTTAACTAATTCAGAGGAGCTTTTCGGAGTCTTAATTAACTCACATGATCTCATTAAAGTTCTATTTGAACCTATAAAACTTACGGGGATTCTAACCATGAATAATAAGTTCGACGAAATTAGCTAAAATTCAATGAGCTCAGAAATGTTACCCAAGCCTCCATTGAGCTCAATTTGGTTAGAATTTTTATGAGTTTTATAGATTCATAATAAGATCAACTGAGTTAGTTAGGACTCATATAAGCTCAAATTAGCTAGTTAAGACTCATATAAGCTCAAATTAGCTAGTTAAAACAAGATTAGTTAGTCGAACGAGTTCAATAAACCCATTTAAAATTAAACTTCTTTTAGTCGGCGGACAATCGCGAGTCAATGGCGCTGCAAAATCTCCAGGCACGTATTCGCATGGTAATGGCCTATTTGTTCGCGCAATTGTCGTTGGTGTTTTATGGTCGACCCAGTGGTTTGCTCGTTCTCGGCTCAGCGAATGTCGATGAAAGGTAATTTTGGGGAAAATTTCTCCAAAAATTAGATTCATTCAGACCCATTTTTAGACTGAATTAGCGAAAATAAAGGGCTGAATTAACAGATTAATAGAGCTTTTTTCAGTCTGGTCGGTTATCTGACCAAATACGACTGCTCGTCAGCCGACATTAATCCGATCGGCTCGATTTCGAAGCACGACCTACGCGACTTTTTGAGCTACGTCTACGAACGCTACGAATTTCCGCATTTGATTGAGTTGGTATTTTAGTTCATAATTGAACTCAACAAAGGGGGGACTCACAATGAGTTCACTTTAATAAGAGATCAGCTGTTAAATTTCAATGTGCTCAATAGTTGGGCTCAAGTGCTGGAACTATAGGGGAGATGAAGAAAGGGTAGGAACGGAACGGGAAAGATGGAAAAGGAGTAGAGAGGAATCATAATGAATTATCAATCATTTTTCAGTGTAATCAACGCGATTCCCACCGCCGAACTTCGACCGCTGAAAAATGGCGAGGTGACACAAACCGACGAGGTTCCCAGTTTGAATTTGACATCATTAGATTAATCCGGTGTTGTCGGAAATTGGAAAATTTCCATCTAGTATTTCAAAAATGAATTTTTTTTTCCACATGGAAAAATTCCACGTAAAATTGATAAAATGTATTGAAAATATTTTCTAGGACGAAATCGGCCTCACCTACGAGGAACTGTCGGTAATGGGCCGGCTGAGACGTCCCGGCGGCTGTGATCCCTATACGATGTTCATGAGATTGGTGCCGAAATGGCATGGGACTTATACGTACGAACAGGTTGGTCCTTTAATTCCTTGATAGGATCTTTGTTGAACAAAGGATCTCTGTTAAAGCTATAACTAGTTTAAGCGAGTCAATCCTAGATTCTGATAAGCTATTGAACCCTGTTAATTCAGATAGCCGACAAAGTGGAAAGATTCTTTCGTCGCTATGCGATAAATCGCCACAAGGCAACCGTCTCGACACCGGGTAAAAATTTTTTTTTAAATTTAAAGAATTAAAATGAGATTGGCCCTATGTGTCATATGTATATGAAAGCAGTGCTGGGACTTGACTCGAAAAACGACTCGTGACTCCACCCTCGACTCACACGTTATTTTGAGTTAAATGACTCATTAGAAATTTTATGACTCGAGTCAAATCTTTGTGACTCAGCTCTGACTCGCGAGCAGTAAAAAAAAAATAACTCCGACTCCGGCGATTGACTCAACCAAAGAAAAGTGAAATGACTCATACGTCCACGAGTCAAACAGCATATACGTGAGTCAAGTGACTCCGTGACTCCGGTTGAGTCGTTCAAGATGAGTCTTTCAAAATATGTGACTCATGAGATGACTTTTCACGAGTCAAGCACAAAATTTGCGACTCATATTTTGCTCAATTTTTGACTCTGAGTCAAAATTAAAAGTCGACTCGCAAAATTTGGAGTTATTTTATTTTTTTTGGTCGTTTTTTGCCATGAGTCATTTTAAAATTTTACAAATTTTTGACTCTATGACTCCGAGTCTATGGAGTTTTTTGACTCATTTTTTGTCTATTTTTAATTCCGAGTCAATGAGTCAAAAAGTATGAGTCAAGAGTCACAGCGCATGAGTCAGAGTCGTGAGTCGCCGCTCCGAGTCGTGACTCATGAGTCATTTTTAAGTCAAGTCCCAGCACTGTATGAAAGCCCGAACTCCATATAGAAGGAACATTGCAATACAATTTTGTCTTGATACCGAGTAAAATTGAATTTTTTTCCAGTTTCGACTTCTTTAAGCATACTTTCTGGATAATTTGAACTTATAATAGTTCTAATCAAGGTGGATGGACTGTTAAAAGCTGTGAATGGGCTTTTGGGATCTAGCTAATGAATGAAGACGAATTTTAGCGTATCACGCTACCACATACAGCAACGACGATCACCGCAACGATCATCGACCGTTTCTCTATCCGGATTTCAGTTTTCAGTTTCGCGAAATTCGCAATTTGGTCGAGACGCTCAAAGCCCAGGAGCAGCAGACAAAACCCTAACTCAGTTCCGATTACTGTTTTAATATAATAATCAAACGTTAATAAAAATGTGAAAATGTTTGATAATCTAAATTTCCAATTTTCCGAAAGTTTAATTCGTATTTGCAAATTTCGATTAATCGAAATTTGAAATTCATCAATTCCGTTAGGCCTCTGTACTCTACTCTCTGGTTTTTGTACTAAAGGTGTACTGGAATTTCGATTTCCGTTTTTCCGATTTGCAATTTTCTTCAGAATTTCTATTCGATTTTTGAAAAATTTTAAAATCATTTTTGTTGCGGTCCGCTAAAAATTTATTACCTAATTTTGCGAAACAAAAAGAAGTATTTTATTTTCGGAAGAAATTTTTTTAACAAGATACATAGAAAAAATTTCAAAAAAGTTGTCAATGTCCCGGCCAATAAACGCGGCTGAAATTCCGGAAGAAATTAAAGGCGTTTCACGGCTCTATATTGAACTGTTTGGGATACTGGGCGGTCCGACCATCGCGCTGCCGAACGTTCCGCCAGGCGGTATGCAAAACGCTCCGGCCATCGCGCCGCCGAACGTTCCGCCGGGCGGGTCGCCGAACATCCCGTCAATCGATGCAATTGCGAACGCGGTCGCATTAGCCGTGCGAAACGCGATTGAGCCAATAATGCAACAATTTAACGCGACGATTAATCAAATGGACGAACGTCACGCGCAACACATGCAGCAATTCAACGCGATGATAAAAATCAAATGGACGAACGTCACGCGCAACACATGCAGCAATTAAACGCCGCTATCCAACACCTCCATAACACAATTGAAGGTAATCAAGCAGATATGGATGGCATCCAAATGAATTTAGAAAATTAACCGCAAAACGACATTGCCAACCGGTGCTTGGAGACCATTTATAAGGTAAAAATGTCCGATTAGTTCACGATTAGCATTATTAATGTGAACAATCAAATTTCGATTTGCCTGCCACGGAATTCCGATACACCGCTGTAAACAAATAACACAATTTTTTGGGGAGGGAATTAATGTTCTCGGTCCATTTGAATGCCATTCATATCTGCAAGATTACTTTCAATTGTGTTGTGAAGGTGTTGGATAGCGGCGTTTAATTGCTGCATTTGCTGAGCATGACGTTCGTCCATTTGATTTTTATCATCGCGTTGAATTGCTGCATGTGTTGCGCGTGACGTTCGTCCATTTGATTAATCGTCGCGTTAAATTGTTGCATTATTGGCTCAATCGCTTTTCGCACGGCTAATGCGACCGCGTTCGCAATTGCATCGATTGACGGGATGTTCGGCGACCCGCCCGGCGGAACGTTCGGCGGCGCGATGGTCGGAGCGTTTTGCGGACCGCCCAGTATCCCAAACAGTTCAATATAGAGCCGTGAAACGCCTTTAATTTCTTCCGGAATTTCAGCAGCATTTACATCGAGATTCGGTAGAGAAAGAAGCGCACTGCGCGCACGCGTGTGAGCACCCGGAAGTGTTGACTGCATAATTAATCTTGCGCTATTATTTTGCCAGTCCGAACGACGTTCCGCTTAATAGTTTTTGGCATTCAATAAAAATATCATTATTATTATTCGTATAAGCCGCAGGCGTTCATACTTTTGTACTAGTAAAACGAAAATAAAGTCCTTTTCTTACAGAATGCAAAAAAAAATAAACTTGTAAGATTCTCTTAACAGCTGCGGCTTATAGAGTAAAAATACATTTTTACATTAGGCTTTTGACTTTTAATAAGCCTAATAAGAATTGAATAAGTGTTTACCGGCCAAAGCGGCGATCTCCTCTAAGCACGCGCGACGTTCTGCTTGCGACGTGCCGGGCGCAAAATGCTCGCGACGCGCCAGCATTTCCATTAGCACAAATTTAACGAAGCTTTCCATTTTTAAATTTTTCTTCTAAAATATAAAATATAATATACATGTAATACAATATATATTAGCAAAAAAAGTTTTCAGGCAAATTCTAGAATTAGAAAGAGAAATGCAAAAATTAAGAAAAAGAGAATAAAAATGACTCAAAAAAATGGGAAAATGCGAAAAAAAGTGCGAAAAAAATGACATCTTAAAATAGGCAGAATAGGCTAGTCTTGTTTTAGTCCAATCCTGTCGAATAGATCGTTATTAAATTAAATAAGTAAACAATAATTAAGTCAACAATAAAAAAGTCAACAAAATATGGATCTTTCCAAACACTATCACGAAAATTTGAGGGAGCGAAATCAGACCGACCAAACACCAGCGAAAATTTTTTTGAACTGAAAGAATATTTTGACGATAAGAATTGAGGAGAATGCCAAGAAGAGCGAAAAAAAGCGAAAAGAGAAATAAAAAATTTGAATTTATAAAGAATTTCGTAAACCAAAGTTTACGACAATAGGTTCACATAAAGTTTTTTGTATAGTTTGTGCATAGAACATCGCTTCGGGCTAATTTTTTACTAGTGTATACCAGGGACTATTAAAATTCAAGTCTTTAGTTCAATCTTGGCAAGATTCAATCTTGCCCACAATACATTTCATAATATCTTACATTTTGTATTAGGTTGGGGAATAAGTTCGTAGCGTTTTAAATTTTATTTTATTTTACAACGATTTATTCTGTATTTGGTAATATATTTATATGTATTTGAAAGCGCTTTTTCTCCTCTACAAAACTGTGTTATTTGTTTTTTCTGAAAATTTAATTTTTTATTATTTTTCATGCTTAGAAATGGAGTACCCAGGAGGCAAAAATCAGCATTTTCGACATCTGCTCTTCTTCGCTTTTCATCGAGGGCAAAAAGCGGCCGAAGCCGCTCGGGACGTATGCAACGTGTATGGAGAAGGTGTCATAGGCGAATCTACAGCAAGAAAATGGTTTGCAAAGTTCAAAAACGGCGACTTTGACCTCGACGATACGCCTCGCAGCGGTCGACCTGTCGAATTCGACGAAGAGCATCTGAAGGGACTTTTGAAGGAAGACGGTCGTCAAACAAGCCGTGAATTAGCCGAAAAAATGAACTGCGATCATAAGACGATCCTGAATCATCTTCATTCGATGGGATTTGTCGAAAAATTCGGAGCTTGGTTGCCTCACGAGCTTAGCGAAATCAACAAAGAAAATCGCCTTCAAATCGCGGCTCAACACCTCGCCCGCCATCGAGCAACACGCGGTCATAAACAGCGTTTTTTGTACCGAATCGTCACAGGAGATGAGAAATGGTGCCTGTACGTCAATATGAAACAAAGAAAAGAATGGGTGGCCCCTGGAGACACGCCGAAGCCGAGAATCAAGCAGGATCTCCACCCAAAAAAGGCTATGATCTGCGTTTGGTGGGACTGGGAGGGCATGGTGCACTGGGAAATGCTCGAACGAAACGCTACGGTCAACAAAGAGCTCTACATTGCCCAGTTGCGCCGTGTAAACGAGGCTATTCGACTGAAAAGACCCGATCGACAAGGCCAAGTCATCTTGCTTCACGACAACGCCAGGCCCCATGTTGCACAAGTCGTCAAAGCCGCCCTCCAAGAGCTCGAATGGGAGGTTCTTCAGCATCCACCGTACTCTCCGGACCTTGCGCCAAGCGATTACCACCTTTTCCGCTCCTTGTCAAACCAAATGAGGGGTGTTACCTTCGACGGCGAAGAGGACCTCAAAAACTGGCTCAACAACTTCTTCGATACCAGACCGGGCGATTTTTGGCGAAACGGCATCAACAAATTGGTCGAGAAGTGGGAGGAGGTCGTAAACAGTAACGGAGAATACATCATTGATTAATTTGTTGTAATAATTATTGTTTTTTGTTTAAATAAATCTTTGTAAAAAAAACGCTACGAACTTATTCCCCAACCCAATATATGCAATACATTTTTTATATGTATATTCAACGCGACGATTAATCAAATGGACGAACGTCACGCTCAGCAAATGCAGCAATTAAACGCCGCTATCCAACACCTTCACAACACAATTGAAAGTAATCTTGCAGATATGGATGGCATTCAAATGGACCGAGAACATTAATTCCCTCCCCAAAAAATTGTGTTATTTGTTTACAGCGGTGTATCGGAATTCCGTTTTTTGAGGTTTTCAGCTCTATTTCGATTTCCGAATTATTTTCAGTTTTCTTCGAAATTCCAATTTTCGAAAAATTTTAAAAACATTTCCGGCACACGCCTGTTAAATTTCTTAATCTTTAATATATTTCTTAATTTCCCAATTTTGTCAGTTATTGTATTTTGTTAATGTTGTAATTTCTTAGATTGTTAAATTTAAAAAAATTTGAATGTTAAAATTTTAATATCGTTTCAAAAACACAAAAAAATTTGTTTTGCCTAGCCTTGTAAGTGAAAACAGTTCAAAAGTTCGTAAAAAAACATGGAATTTTATCATTTATAATCTTGGATATATATTGAACGGTTTAGTTCTTAAAAGTAAATTTCTCAATTCCGATTTCCTAATTTTTAAAATCATTTCCTCGATACTCTTGAAAAATGAAAAAAATTGAAAACCCAGGCCAGACCAGTTTTGTCCAAGTTTTAAATAAAATAAAGCATTGTGTCCATGCCAGATTATAATCATGTTAAGGTTCGGATTCACAAAACTTGATATGATATATTCGATTAGCAGAAAATTCCGAATCGATTATAATAAAGACAGAGGTATAACTGAGTTATGAGTCCTAGTAACAATGCCAGCCAATTTTTAAGTTTGTTTAAAATTTGGAACAACCAATTCAAAAAGAATATATGTATTGGAGAAAAATTGATAGCAATGCTGTGACTTGACTTTGAGTCATTTGGAACATGGAATATATAAAAACAACTTCTATTCACCAGTACTAGGACTTGACTCTTTAAACTACTCCGACTCCTTAAATGACTCCGGGTTTGGTAAGTCATTCAGAGGTCTTGAAGAATCATTATGACTGAGTTGGCAAGTCATTTAGTAGTCACAATATCTTTATATGATTCCAAAATTCAAGAGAAAGAGTCGTCTAACCATTTTACCTCCTAAATCGATGGTAGTCAAATCACAGCACTGCTATTCGCTCTATATTAAACCTATAATTTTGAATTTGGGAAGTTTTTTGTTTCACGATCTCACAACCGTGGATAAAAAATTTTGGGCTCGAAAAAACATGATGGATCCGATATAACAGAATGAGCTCAAACGCTTATTATTATTCACCGAAAATTAGGGTATTAGAAAGATTTTGAAAAATGGCCAAAAATTATTATAATCGCCTTAATTTCCGCAAAAATAAAATTGAAAAATTTTAGAACTATTAAAAGTTCAAATTATCCAGAAAGTATGCTTAAAGAAGTCGAGACCGAAAAAAAATTCATTTTAACTCGGTATCGAGACAAAATTGTATTACAATGTTCTATTCGTGGTTTGAACGTATCAGAATCTCCCCCTCCTAAATCCTATAGTCTATTAGAGAACTCTTAATCAAATTTAGAAATTCATCTTTACCCGGTATCGAGACGAAATTGTAATATCAATCATTTACTGAAAAATGACTGATAATTCACTATGATTCCTTTCTACTCCTTCTCCATCTTTCCCAAATTTAAATTGGCGCCAACGAGTAAACTTCAAACAAACAAAAATTTTGCTCAGGCCGTCAGCAAAAGTTGCTGACGGCCGGCCAAATTTTCATGCCGGCCGACAAAAATTTTCACAAAAAAAAATTTCAAACAAAATTTATTCATTCTTCAATTTATTTTTTTTACTACTAAACTCTTTAATTTATAACAAATGTCTATTATGCTAATTTTTGCTTTACATTAATTGTCTTACTCTAATTTGATAAATGGATAAGCCGCACATGTTTTGAACTAAATTTAAATTGAGTTTATTCTGTTATATTGGATCCATAAATTTTTTGTTCACCTTTATGGGACTGAAATAAAAACGGCCACAAAATTTAGACCCGCTTGGACATAATATAACAAAATGAACTCGTTGGCGCCAATTTAAATTCTCGGACTTATCCGCATGAAATTAGGCTACTTTATACATACGTTGTTCTTGTGCGTCTAGTTTTTTTTGCAGTTTTTCATTATAGTTTTTTTCTACTTGGATAAATCAACGTAATGGACGACGACGGATCTTATTCCTTCTTTATGGACCTGTGTGAAGAGCGGCTCGAACCTATTCGAGGTACGCCAATGCAAAAACACTTCGCATATGTAGAAATTTTCAATATCGGCAAAGAAAAAAGTACGTTTTAAAGCAAACTTTTACCCTGAGTTTGAGTATGCTCTCAATTTAGACTTTGTATGGGCCCGATACCCAAGGACGTATAATTACATTTGTCTAACGATAATACCGGCGATTCGTCGAAAAGCCGCCAACGAATTGAACGTTGCGGGTGTGCCGATCGACGCCAACACGGCTACGGAGGCGCAACTTCAAAAATTATCGGAAACCTCGCGTCGCTATGTGCAATGTTTCGGAGTGGGCAACACTTTGCGCCCGAAAGGTATACTTAATTAGAAAGTCTTTTAGAAAAAAAGAGCAAAGTTTCTATCTGAAAAAACGCCAAACTCTTCGCTCAGCTAGAGCTCAGATGAAGCTAGGGCTCAGTGTGGATCATTTATACACTTAAAATTGAATAATAAGCTAGATAAATATGCCTTACAAGCTCTAAACCAATTAGAATTGCTTTTATGGACAGTATTTTCATTAGGGTTCCTATAATATTTTACTGAACAACATGGCATATTATTTTCAAGAATCTGATTGTTGAACGAGTCAAAATTAACTCTTGAAATCCGGCAAGTTTTTCATTCCATTTTTGGTCCTTAGTGCTGACGAATGAATGGAGCTTTTGGCGTTTTGTCAAATTTAAATTTGAAACTTTTTAAGCGTTTTCCTCGCTTTAAGTAATGCTCGAAATTCAAATAATATAAATAATTTGCTGAGCTGGCTAAGTGTTTGAATTCATTCGTGTTTCAAATTTTAATTCATAATTTTTTTTGGAATCAAATGTTATATTCTATTTATAGAACTTTTTATGGGCTCAAATGTATTTCCAAACCTAATGCTGCCAACAATTTTAACCTTTTTTAATCGATATTTTAAGTACTATTGAGTTAAATTGGTATAAGTACTATTGAGTTAAATTGGGAAATAGCTCAAATAAAAGACAATGCCTCGCAATTGAAATTTTGAATATTTCTCCGTTTTTTGTCTGTGGCAAATTGAGTCATATATAGGTAGTTGGCTAGCGCGTCCTAACGTCGCACGTGCCGTACGCAGATCTCTTGAACCTGGTCCGTCCAACACGCAGCCTACAATTCAACAATGTCCAGCCGGCGGAATTTCGGCCAACTTGGCAATCACTAACGCGGTGAATACCGCCATGTCGCCGATTGTCCGCCGCTTCGACGAACTTTTAAATAGATTCGAGGAGTCAAATCAACTTTTGCGTAATTCTATCGAAAGTATTAACGAGTCAAATCAACTTTTGCGCAATACTATAGAAGGTAACGACATGAATATCGATGAAATTGCGAATTTGGACAATTAATGTGTTAATTCTTTGAATCGCAATCATTTTATTTTCGTTTGTCCAATATTGTCCAATATTACTTTTTTCTCTTTCTCTTAATTTGATTATTCT
Organism: Bradynema listronoti; assembly: GCA_024678965.1. Classification (NCBI taxonomy): domain Eukaryota; kingdom Metazoa; phylum Nematoda; class Chromadorea; order Rhabditida; family Allantonematidae; genus Bradynema; species Bradynema listronoti. The sequence continues at coordinate 3,544,814 of JANLNO010000006.1, forward strand.
ATTGGTCTTTTTTTAATTTACGATTTTGTTTATTTTTAAATTTACTATAATTCTCAAAATTACTTTTCTTTCCTCAGTTATCAAATATAAATGAAGTTTAAATGTAGTGAAGTATACGTAAAATATATTCCATTTTCATTTTTTTTAAATTAAATGTTTTTAAATATCAGCTCAATTTGGATGGGCTTTAACTTATTGTTGTATAATTAAATTTTTTAAAAGTATACCAATATATATTATGTATGAAAAAATGTATCAGATATTAATGTTGAGTGACTCAAAATCAATTATTCAACATGAGTTGAAACAATGTAATGTGTGTATTTGTACGTTTCATATATACATATCATTTCTATTTTTCACCGATCTGATTATTTGCTTAGTTGGCTCAAAAATTTTCAAAATCCATAGCGCCTTTTGCTCGATTCTTTGCGGACACATTCCAAAGACACACATATATTGAAAATAGTTTTTTTTTAAATATTTATTAGTCAAACATGAATGGTGATGATATGCTTGTTGTTGAAATGCGTTGCGATGTGCCGAATCCGCGCTTCCATCCGCGTCAAGCCATCAGCCATGCACAGAAGATCCTCATGGAGGATCAAAGGCAGCCTTATGCTGCTGCTTGACCTCTACAATCTCCATTGGCAAAGACACAGCCTCAGTCTTTACTTACTGGGCTTCCATTCGTGTTTGGAGCGCCAGGTCCTCGCGCATTCGTTCATTTAGTCCTCTTTCGTGTTGAATAAATGTTTATTCAATTTTCATTGTAAAAATATTTTTAAATTTCTTCCAAAATTTTCACATTTTTCTATAAAATTTGATCAAAACTTTTTTTCCAAAATTCTTTTTTCATCTTTTTTCATTTTTTTATTGAATAAAGTTGCATTTTATATCAAATTCCAAGTGCCAAACTCAAATATTTTAACTAGATGTTAAGTCGCACATGTTGGAAAAAAATAGGTCACCTAATTTGCGAGGCTTTACATTTCCAGATAATAGTTTTTGCTGGGGAATGATGAACTTTTAAACATAGGCGTAAGGTCTAGTAAAATTACCAGAGTAAAATTACCACTAGGCTGATAGACATCGCAGGGGCACGCTGTTTGGCCTCCGGCCCGAGAATTTAAGCTAAAATTCAACCTCGAATAAATTCAAATAAATTTTTTTAAAAATTTTTTAGCACGTCGAAATCGAAACCATCTTAAAGCGCTGCACAAATTCTACCTTTGTCGTCTTCAACAGTAATTCTTTGCCACAGAAATCGCTGACCACAAACTCAATAATACTATAAAACACAAAACGAATTTTTCGAATTATTTTTTGAACTAATTTTACTGGAAAAATTCAATTTAAAAGTTATGTTTTTAAAAATATCTTTTCTTTTAATTATTCTGTTAATTTTTTCTCGAATTTTAAGCTTAATTTGATTAGTACAATTATTACTTTGTGTAAATATTTTATTTTGAAAATTTCAAAACAAATTTACAAATTACGGCATATTTTACAATTTTTAAAAGCATTTATTTTTGATCAGTATTGAGTCGAGATCTGCTGGGCCGGATCGGAACAGACCAGAACAGCTCATCGATTGGGCCTGGCCGGTCCAGGAGAGGCTAATGTCATTTTGGGCGGGATTAAACAGGCCAGAGTCATTTGGAACCGGGTCCGCCTGGCCAGCCCATCATCCGAGTGGAGCCGGTCCGAAACAGCCCATCGATCCGGTCGGATCAGTTTGCGGGCCCGGAACACCTCTAGTATTGAGTACAATATAAAGTAGTAATCGATTGTAAATAGGTAGTAGAAAATGTTTTTAAATTAAATAATTTATAACATTAAAATATATTTTTGTCAGACAAACAATTTTCGAGTTTCTCAAGAATGATGCCTATTAAAGTTCATTTCTTTGTTCCTGTTTTGTATCGTTCCTGCACGCGTCGTCGTGCAGAAGAAGCGTCGTGCGACGTCGGCAGCCGCCGCGTCCACCACGCCACCGTGCTCGGATTCCGCGTAATGGCTGACGCGTCGCGGCGCGTATTCGTCGATTACCGCGAAAAACCCGGCAGACGTCGGGAATTGCGCACTCGTTGTGGAGAAATGACGCGTTGTGGGCGTCGGTAGGCAGCGCGTTCTTTTATTATTATTATTGCTCAAAGCCTCGCCGCTGTTATCCGCACGTTTTGTCGTCTTATGTGTCGGACAGGACGCTAAATTAGGTGTAATGTATACGCTGAGCGCCTCATGAGACTGACGCGCGTGCGCGTTAAATCGCGCTTCGCTTTCGCGTTCTTGCTTACGATACGCGTTCATATTCGGCTTAAAATAGACGGACACGTCATTGTGCTCGTCTAACTCGTCCACAAATGTATCTAATAGCGCGCCAGTGCCGAAAAATTGTGCAGCACTGTTGCCGCGTTGCTCGACACGTCGCGTGCCATATTTATCCTCTTCGGATGATGTGGTCTCGAGCGCGGAAATGGATCTTCGCGGCTCGCCGCCGCTCACCGGAAGTATCAATCGAGACAGTAGCTGTGGTTGTTGTGCTTTTTTCGACTCATTCGCCAAAAGGCTCTTCTCGTAGCACTTCCCAAAAGGCTCTTCTGCGGGATGATCGGAGCTCACCGTTCGAGGAGATTGGCTGAGTGTTGCTTGCTGAAATTAGAATAACTTAATGTGATGTTGTGACAAAACGAATGACACGACAAAAATGACACCACAAAAATAGGACGCGACAAAAACGAGATGGAGCATAAGAGCACAAGATAGAGGCATTTTGCTTAAATAAGATAGAGGCATTATACTTAAATAAGTATAAGTTTTTAGACTTTCAACCCTATCTTAAACTCGGAATTTAGATTTTTAACCTTAGGTTTTTAGGCCTAGGCACAACCATCCTGGTTTGTCTTATTTCATTTTTGCCGTCCAGTTATGACTGTCCCTTATGGAGCTTATGCCTAGTCCGCTAATTTTTGTGAGTCCTGTAATATAATCCAGAAAAATAGAATCCATGATACCAAAAAAAATTTTTCAGTATATATATATGCGGAGAATTCGAAAATTGAGTGACTTAAGAGCTAAGAATATTTTTTTAAATTGATTACTTATAATTTGTAAAATTTAAATTATTTTTCGCCACCTTTTTCATAGCGTTGGCTAGCGCGTTCAGCGCATGTTGCTGATAATTTTGGTGCTCAATGCCTCCTGGCTGTTCCGCGCACCACGACGCGCTGCGCTGTTGGTGATTTAGCATTAGCAAAAAGGAGCTGGAAAAAAACGTCTTCTACCTTATAAGTCGCAGCTGTTTCAACAAAAAAAAAAAGAAATTTTCGTTGGTTTTGTATTCTGTTAAATGTATTGATTAAGGCCGCGGCTTATACATTTAAAGTTTAGAGCTAAAAATATCACGAGAATTACTAACATTGAGCTTCGCAACTCGTCGCCAGCGTTAGCGCCGTTTGCAGCGACATTTTGCGCGGCGCCGACAGCCGCAAACGTCGACGCGGTCGAGTTCATAGACGGCGTGCGTAAGCACGTGCCAAGCGACGTTTGCGCAGTGTCCGTTAACGAGGGCGTGCGAGAAGTCGCCAGCGAAAATGAGACTTTAGCGTCAAGATCGCTGGCAGTGGAACCGCGCTGAAAAATTTAAAATGTATGCATAATGAACTCGCGGCTTCAATAACTTGGAGTAAAATCAATAGTTACTACAGTAACAAACGATAGTGAGGGTATTGCGGAAAATGAGGCAACTCGAAATTCGCCAAAATTTCGAATGCTCGTGCGCTTTTTTGCCGCTGCTATCAAGGCTGCTGCAGCGGCCGCGGCGACCGCCGTGTTGGCGTGTGATGGCATGTCGACGGTCACGCTTTTTGCGCGAGCCGAAGCGCGCGACGGCGCGCCCATCAGCGAAACGGAAAATCTTTTGCGAACTTTGCGCTCGTCGTCGTAGCCGCGGCGCATTTGCTTGATGATGAACGCGATCTTAAATGTGTTACTTAAGATTTGAACCCGAGTTTCAAACAGTTTCAAATCAAAGCTTTGCACAAAGGATTACCAATGATCGCCACGCGGCGGCGGTTTCGCGGCAGCGGTGTCCGGCAGCGTCGCCGCCCTCAATCACCGCGACGGTAAACGCCTCAGCGAAAGCGTCCCAATACTGATTCTGAAAACGCGCTCGGCCCGGCATTTGACAATGCTTTTTGCCAAGCGACTAAATAAAACTTGGTATTACTGTAGATATGCACATACAGTAATTGAATTAGCTAGAAACATTAGGCTGTAATTATAAACCAACATATGCATACTGTATGTATACTGTAATTATGTATATATTGCTACCAAGAATCAGGACAATAATGGCATCAATATTGACTATCAGAATGTTATAACTTAAAGTACTAGTACACGGTATACCGTGCCTTTATAAGTACAGTATATTTGCTCATCTAAGTACTCGCCTGAAAATGCTGTGAGAGTTTGTTTGTATAGACGAGATTTTTGACAATATAGTCCAGGGTCTGCGTGAGTACCGACGCGTGCTTACGAAAATTCGGATCGTATTTGAGCCGGCCCTGGGGAATTTTTTCGAGTCCAAATAGAAGTTTGATATCCGGTTGAGTCGTAAGAACAGAAATGAAAATCCGCGAGCCGATACTGCCGATACTGTCCGAGTAAGTCTAGTTTTTTACAGTAACCAACTAATAAATGGCTTTAAAATTTAAATAAACTCAAAAAATCGGCATTTTGCCCTTTTGTCCAAGTATACCTTTCGACACCGTTTCCAACTGTTCTCGATGAGTACGCGTTGGGTGCGCATGATGAGCACCTGATTCGCAAGGTCATAGCCGACGCCATTTGCCATGCTCGCCGCACGACCAAAACGTGTCGGAGCGCTTATGGCGTGGTGGAGAGCTTGAATACTCTCTTGGCGCTGTTGGCTTTGCGCGTTCTGATCCTGCACGTTGGCGAATTGTTGTGAATAGAGCGTCAGGAGGCGTTCGTCGATTTTGCCGCACGGAGCGTTATCCGACTTCAGCGCCGCGTCGAAATCGTCGAAACTACTGTAAAAAATGCCACAGTTTGCCACTGTAAAAATAGGATTTTATTACAATAAAAATAAGATTTTTTAACCACCATAAAACAATGATTTTATTACTGTAAAAGAGCTAATTAATATGTTTCTAAAATTCAAATCTTACCGTACTGGTTGTGAGATCTCTGAGTTAGTCGATACATTTCCCCTTTTTCGCGTGCTTTTTCGTCGAAGTTCTTTAATAATACCGTATTCATCTTAAATTATACATGCACTTTTATTCAAATTTTACCGTTAACACGATACCGTTTCTCGGCTAGCGTCAATTTTGGCGATGACGGGATACTGTTTTGTGCGCCCATCTACACGCGATAAACGAAATTTTAAGTGTAAAATTTAAAATTAATTTTAATTAAAATAATAAATTTTTTAAAAAATCAAAAAATTAAATTCCAAAAAAGTTCAATTTCAATTTAATTAAATTAAATTAAAGTAAAAAATATAAAAAACATTATATTTGTTTATTTAAAGATTATAAGATTGTCGACATTTAAGTGCAAAAATTATTTTTTTTCAAATTTATTTTATTTACAAACCGTAATACTCACTCGAACGCACTTTGCATTCAATTAGAAAAATCGTAATACTACGTTTCACTGAATTTGTTTCTTTTCCATTCGATTAGAAAAACCGTAACACTTATTCAAACGCACTTTTCCATTCATCTAAAATACTGTAACTCGCATTTCACTCGAGTTTCTCTTCCCGTTTCACTTTTTCTTCATACGGTATTTCTCGTTTGTGCACTGTATTTTTTTATTGATTCGCTTTAATTTTTTTATTGTCTAAGAAAGAAAAGGGAAGAAAATTAAAATATAATGGAAAAAAATTTATTTTTAAAATTTTTTTGGCACGTGTTCAAAAAAATAAATTAATTTTTTAATTCTTTAAAAAAAAATTTAAATAAATTAATTTTTTAATTCTTTAAAAAAAAATTTAAATTAATTAATTAAAGCCAAATTATTGAACCATCTCACTTGGGCTTCAGTGTGCAATTTTTGAGTATTCAGACATTTGAGAATCCGATATTTGGGAATCCGACATTTTTTTCAAGACCATATTAGATTTCGGCTTATCTTAAATTAAATTAATTGGTCTTAAGCTTAAGCTTTAGATTGAATTAAAGTTAAGCAAAACAATTTTCAAAACATAAATTTATAAAATTTTATATTAAAATATAAAAAATATTTTAAAAAGTAATTTTGGAATTTTCAAAAAAAAAATGAAATGCATAATCAAATTTTTTCTCTTCACACAATTCAAGTGCTTACGCTTAAAAACGCTTAAAAATTTAAGACAAACCACTTGAATGATTATTTTTATCTTTAATCTATAAAGCTCTTTAAATGGATTTGATAAAAGTAAATTCGTCTCTTGCAAAGTGAGACCTATTCCGTAACCACCAGGCCATTGTTCCTTCTTAAAAAAATGAAATTTAAGTGTAACTTGTATGAATTTCAAATAAAAATTAACAGATTAAATTTATTTATTTCAACAAAAAATTAATTTTTAAGTTGATTTTTTTAGTCAAATTACTTTAATTTCGCGAGTATAAGGCCGGGTGTTTTGAGCCAAATTTAAATTGGCACCATTTAATTCTGATGCATTAAATCCGAGCGAGTCCAAATTTTGCGCTCACCTTCGTTTAAGTTTCGTAAAAATTTGGACTTCAACGGATCTGATACAACAGAATGAACTCATTGGCACCAATTTAAACCTGGCTCCAATTTAAATCGGCCTTATACACGCAAAAATAGGATATTTTTATAATAAAAAAGGCTTATCCACATAAAATTCGGCTGGTTCTGATTACCGGAATTGACATTTTGTGTGTGGTTGTTGGAGCCGCTCGCAACGACGTTCTGATAGTTAATCGCCTGCCGGAGTTAGATCACCATTCGCGAAACGCATTTGCGCTACGGGCTATTGATATTTAAGTGCGTTGATCTGGGCAAATGTACGCGCGCGCGCATAGCGTACGCGTAATTTGCGTGACCGAATTTTTTAATTTTTGCAGTAAATTTTACAAAAAAAATTAATTTTTAATTGCCTAAAAAAATTCATTTAAAAGAAAAAGAAAAAATTCCCGCAACCCGTCAACTTTGTTTTCTGGCTTATTGGATCAATCAGTTTGCTTTTACTTGGTTTCAGCTTCTGTTTAGGTCTCACTTTTATTTCGGAAGTTTCTTGTTTTCTTAAATATTAAACACATAAACACATAAAAGTGATACATAAGACACATAGAGAAATTTACACATAAACATATCACACACATAAACATACACACAAATATACACATACAAATTGACACACAGACATACACAGAGTTGACACACACATTTACACATTAAACACAGTCTGACTTGAAATTTTGAGCTTGAGCTTAAATCAAGCGTAGGGTGATCAAAAATTTTTTATCTTTTTTTGACTTTTTATCCTTGCATTTCTTTACTCTTTTTCTCATTTCATTTTCTCATTTGTCTTATTTTTTGATTGATTAATTTTTTTCGTGTTTTGGCCAAACTCAAAAAAAAATGAGAAGGCAAAAGCGAAATTTCCAATTTTTTCTTAATTTCCCAATCCAGAAATATCAATTCGAAATTTCTTTCTTATCCCAAATGATATTCTCAATCAGCTCATTGCTTTTCAGTCTGAGCTGATATTTTCAATCAATTGCTTTGATTTTTTTTTATCGCGAATGATATTCTCGATTAATTATGCTGATGTTTTCTGTCTAGCGTGTTCTGATATTTTCAATCAATTAGCCCGAACTCTCTCATTAAAATGCATTTCTCAATTCGGTTTTATTTTATTTTTAAACTAAAAAATTTTTGAAATATTTTCCGATTTGAAAATGAAATCGAAATAAAAAAAAATTGGCCTTAAAATTTGTTGACTCATTTCTATTTTAATTATTTTATCTTACTTAATTTTTTAAAATTTGATTTAAAATCGATGTAATTTAATTTAATTTAATTATTTTCAGTTAAATAAAAAAAATTTAAACATAAAAATTCAAAAGCCTCCTGGGGGATTCGAACCCTTATGGCCGGTTTAGGTGACCGAAACCTTATCCATTAGGCCACGGAGACGACTGACAAAAGAATGCTAAAAAATTATCCAATTTAATTATAATTTTATAAAATGTAGAAAATCCATATTTATTTTAAGCAAAATTCAAAAATAAATATTTAATAATACATTTTATAAAATTATGATTAAGTAATTGGTAATTTTTAGCGCTTTCAAAAGGCCGTCTTCGTGGCTTAATGATCGGTCTCCTAAATCGGCGATGGGGGTTGAATTTCCTTGGAGGCTTTTACGTTTTTTCCGAGTTTTTTGTCAAAATTTTTAAAAATTTATATATTTTCATTATACTTTTTTTAGGAATTATAAAAAATGTCGTGGCAGGATTTGGTTAATAATAATTTGATTGGCACCGGGCACGTCTCAAAGGCAGCCATTTGTGGACTGGATGGATCGATTTGGGGGAAATCCGACAATTTTAAGGTGCTTTATAATGCTGAAAAATTGGCTCAAGTGCGACTCATTTTAACTGGTCAATCGTCAGTGAAATGAGTCATTTGTGAGTCATTTGAATTAATAAAGATCAAATCAAAGGAATAACTTAAGAATCAAATTGATCCAGCTAAGCTGAGTCATATTAAATCGGCTTTGACACCTAATAAAACAGGACCTAATCGTGGTTAATTAATGCATGTATGTACCCTAATTTCGTGTGTATAAGGCCGGGTGTTTTGAGCTAAATTTAAATTGGCGCCAATGAGTTCATTCTATTGTATTGGATCCAAACGAGTCCAAATTTTGAGCCCGCCTTCGTTTCAGTTTCATAAAAGTGGGCACAAAATTTGGACTCGCTTGGATCAAATACAGCAAAATGAACTCATTGGCGCCAATTTAAATTTGGCTCAAAACATCCGGTCTTATACATGCGAAATTAGAGTACCCTAATTTCGCGTATATAAGACCGGTCTTATACATGGGTGCGGCCTTATCTATAGGGTGTCGCGGCCTTATAACGGGTAAATTTTTCGTTGTGTTTTTTTTAAATTTTTCAAATTTTATTTATTTTTTTCTTTGTTTATAAACGATGACTGAGTATGAAAAAAGATATTTTAAGGGCATTTTTAAAGCATTTTCTATTTTAGACAAAATTTATTCAACAAAATTTATTCAACAAAAATTTTTTAACAAAAAATATATTCAACAAAATTCAACAAAAACATTAAAAAAACAAAAATAAAAACGTAAAAAATATTAAATATTTGAAAAATACATAATGCCAAAAACACCCATGTATAAGACCGGTCTTATCTACGGGGCGGCCCTATACACGCGAAATTAGGGTAAATGAATTTGGAATTCTAGAATTCTAATTACAATTACCCAAAGCATTTCTGTATAACCCTCGGAATGCCTTAAAGAATTATAGTCCATGGATCCGTTGCAAGTTTCATACACTTTTTTAAATTTAAATTATAGACAACTCAAATTTTTGAAGGCCAATTTTTGTCAATTGGGCGATTGGACAAGATTTTCGTAATATGTCAAAGAAGCATTATTTGAATGTAAAAATTCAGATTTCCGAGGGTGAGGCCGCCGCCGCTGCAAAGGGTTTCTTAAACACGGACGGAGTTCTCGCGACGGGTCTGCGGTTTGAGTCCGAGAAATTCTTCGTCCTACAGGCCGACGACGAGCGAATTATGGGCAAGAAGGGCGGCGACGGTTTTTTCATTTACAAAACCGGACAGGGTTTGTGTGTTCGACAGTTTTTCTAGAAAATTTTAATAGAATTATCATCAAAAAGTGGGTATGTTAGTACATGCGAAAGGTCCAAGAGTGTACCTGTTTTCTCTGGGTATACATCAGGGATGCAACGAAAATACAATCACTTTATTCCGAAAATTAAAAATGAAAATAGTATTGTGTCTGACTTCTCTGGTATTTTTTTTCCCATGGCATAGAGAAAAGAAGTCAGAGACAATAGTCTTTTATTTTCGATTTTCGAAATATCATAATGACTATATTTTCTATACGAATTGGTAAATACATATAGACGAAATTTTTTTTAACGTAAATTTTCACGTATCCTAATTTCGCGTGTATAAGGCCAGGTGTTTCGAGCCAAATTTAAATTGGCGCCAATGACTTCATTCTGTTGCAACAGAATGAAACAACAGCTGTTGTATCGGATCCAAATTTGTCCACTTTTATGAAACTAAAACGAAGATGGGCACAAAATTTCGATTCCAACGGATTCGATACAACAGAATGAACTCATTAGCACCAATTTAAATTGGGCCCATTTTAAATTTGACTCAGTCTTATACACGCGAAATTAGGGTAATTTTTCAGCGTGCATAATCGCAATTTACGAGGGCGGAATTCAGCCGGAAATGTGCAGCAAAACCGCCGGCAATTTGGCCGATTATTTTCGCAGTATTAATTATTAAACCCTCGATCGGATACGTACAGTAATCAATCGTACGATAGAGTAAATCTAAGGCTCTACCGTAGTTGCTGGCCCATCCATTCATCGTATATTCGCGAATGGACAAATATTTACGAATTACAGTATACATATTATTATTTAAATTTAAATTTTTAAGGCCTATAAATTAATTTTTTTTATTTTTTGATTTTCTGGATATCGATCGGTTTAAATCAGTCATTAATGAGACATTTAGTCATTTCTATAGGTCATTTTTACTCATTAAAAAGCCCGTTTATGAGTCATATACATATTAATCATAATTTGCCTCATTTTTTAAGTCTTTTATTTAATAAATCATTTACAAGGCACATTTACAAGTCATTTTTGGGTCTTTAATGAGTCATTCATAGCTCATTTTCAGGCAATTTTTTGACTCATTAATTGGCATTTAGAAAGAGAGAGTCAATTTTTAAGTTATTATATTTATAAGCCATTTCATTTCATGGATAGTTTTAGGGCAGTTTTAATGTCATTTTTGAATCATTTTTTGATTCATTTTCAAGTCATTTTTTAATTCATTAATGTGTCGTTTATGAGTCATTTCTGTACCTTTTTGAATGATTTTCAAAATCTTTTTTTTTTCTAGATATTTTATGAGCAGTATTAATACATATGTAGTTGTTTTTTAATTATTATTGCCAACTTTTTTATTTTTCTTTTTTTTCCAATAAATTCATTTGTAAAGTAAAAAGTTTTTTGTTCAAATTTTGATTTCATTAAAAATATAAAAATTTACGAATGCGCAAATTCAATGTTGTATTTCCCCGCAATCTCGAAAAGCGAAATTTGCAAACAGCGTTGTGACCTAGCTCCGGGTTGATTCCGGAGCCGCCAGCCGCCAGCTCTTTTCGAAAAAAGCAGCCGGAGCCACGAAAAAGCCAGATGACTCCATAAATTGGCTCCAGATAACTCCAAAATAGCTCCGGTTCCGGAAGATGACTCGGAGCTTTTCGCTTCGCAGCGAGCCATCTGGCTCCAAATGACTCCGGAGCCATTTATAGAGCCGGAGCCCACTTATCGAGCCAAGTCACACAACACTGTTTGCAAATCTAATCTTTGAAAATTGTCAATTTGAGGCTTTTGATGGCAAAAAATCCAATATGTAATGTGATTATCAATCTGCCGGAGGGTTTTAGCATCTCGCTTTTGGTTCGGATCCTGAATTGGATCCTGGGCGTGGATCTAATTTGTCCGAAATTCGCCCATAGCTTATTAGCGTGACATTTTGTAAAAATTAGCTTGAAAATTTTTGTTTTAAAACACTCATGTTTCCACGGCCCCTAAGTGGTATTGGAACGAAAATTTTATTTTTCAAGTGTATATGAAACGATGATCCGAATCCAACAAACCCATTTTTTCAAGCTACCATAGTCATATAAGGAATTTTTAACATGCTATAACTGACACAAACTGGCGAAATTTGTAAAACCTAAAAAATTTGAAAATTGTCAATTTGCTGCCTTTGATGGCAAAATTCAATATATAATATGACTATCAATCTGCTTCTACTCGTCGAGCCCAATACGATGAGGTCATTTTTAGCGCGAGTTTAATTGGAAATTTTCGAAATCTCCAATTCGGAAAATTTTAATGGCGAAATTTTGAATTCAATTTCTGCCTTTTTTCACTTATTTTTATCGAATTTTTTTCTCGCTAAAAGATTAAGCAAAAAAAAGTTAGAAAAAATTTTCGCTCACTCAGGTATTCATAAAAAACCGGAAGTTTTTTTAGTTTAGTTAATTGAAAAAAAAATGTTGGCATTCTGTTATTAATTTTTCCCTAATTTTCTCTTGCCTTTTCTCTCTCTCTCACTCTCTCTTTTTTCCCTTTCTTTCTTTCTCTTTTCTTTCTTTCTTCTCTCTTTCTTTTCTCTCTTTCTCTCTCTCTCTCTCGACGAAGAAAATTGTCTCAAAAAAGAGTGGGTTCTTAAAAAGTTAATAAGCTTGCGATTAAAATTTAGACATGGGATTATTCGTTAGGCAAACAAAAAAAAATTGGTGGGATCTAAAAAAGGCGCACTCAGCTGAAATGATAAGATTCATATGGCGGGGACTAAATAATCGGGACTAATGAGGACTAAATGTTGGGAAGTCTAAGCTCAAGTTTATTCTTATTTTTTTAAAATATTGTCCTGAAAAGTTCTTAGACGGTCGAATTTTCAAAAGGACATCATTCTTAAATGTCGAAACATCTTTTTCAACAGAAATTTGAAGAAGATTTCACTCTGATTTTAGTTCACTTTTACCTCTTTTAACCTCGCAATTTCATCTCTCTTCAACGGTTTTTATCTCCTAACTTTTCTATCTTCTCTTTTTTTTCAAACCTATATTATCTCTTCATTTCTCTTCAACATATCAAAAAAGAAGATTTCACTTTGCGCTTTCAACCACGATTATATCTGATTTCTACGCCTCATCTCACTTCTCTCCCTTCTTTTCCAACGTCGTTCTTTTTTCTTTTTCTCTCCACTTTTCTTTCATTCTTTCCTTTCTTCTCTTTCTCTTTCTTTTTTTTTAAAAAACGATTTCTTCTCTCACTTTCTCACAAGAGAAATTTGAAGAAGATTTCACTTTGTACCCCATTTTTACTCCTAATCTTTCCCCGTCTCCCGTCTTTGCCTCTTCCCATTTAGCGCATTTTGCGCGTACGTTGCCACGGCGGCAAATCGGCAAAAAGACACAAGGCGGTAATGAAAATTAAATATATAAGTAATCAGTTATTATAGAAATAATTGCCGTGAAAATATCTCAACTATAACACTTTTTTTTAAAAGCCATTTTTCAACGTAAAAAATTTTTTCTGCCCATTTTTTCATTTATTATTTTATTATTTTTTCTTTCTCAATTTTTTTTTCATGAAACATTCAACTTTTTTCAACAAATTCCTTTTAATTTTAACCAATACAAAAAATTTTAACCTCTATATTTGAATATATTATCGTGTACATTTTGTTAATTTAAAGATTTTCGCAAAATATTGACGTGTTTTTGAAAAGGGAAATTATTCGTTCGAATTTGATATTAGGCCAAAAAAATAAAATTTTTCTGCAAAATTGGGCCGAAAAGAATTTTCGTCAAAAGTGTTGAAAATTCGCGGAAATTTGGCGAAAATGAGAAAGCCGCGAAAAAAACGGTAGGATCTATTAGAGATTACGGTAGCAAAATATTCACCGTAGCGACGACAAGTCGCGTTAATAAAGATATTCAATTTGAGCTGGATACAGTAAAAAGAGAATTTGACGGTTATTTGAGCAATGAAAAAGCGCCGAAAGAAACAGTGAGGGATTACGATAGCGAAATAGATACCGTAGAGACGACAAACCAACGTAACTGTAACAATAACGATGCTCAAATTCTGTTGGTGGATACGATTGAGGTGGGAAATAAAGGAATTTACAGTAATTTGGACTATAAAAAAGCGCCGGAAAAAACAATACTAATCTATAATTACAGTAATAATAGAATGGATATGGTAGCGATTAAAGATGCAAACGGTATTCGAAGAAAAAATGTCGATAAAAACGATCGTAATTTGAAAAATTTCAATAAAAATTCAAAAAAGTATAGTAACCGAGGATTGTTTTGTTGCGACTACGATACAAGTTTGAGGCTGCAATGGCGGTTAATTACCGTATATTCACTGAGACTATTGTATGTAGTCGCCACCGCTACGATATCGTCGGTTTCGGCGAAGCGCGGAAATGATGGCGCGCCGGAACGGGCCGAATACGGAAATGCAAGCGCCCGGCACGCGCCGATGGCGCGTCGACAGGCGCCTACGCTCGGCTCCGGCGGCATTGCCAGCGTCGGGTTGGTGTTCGACGCGGCGCGAACCGACGTGGCCGCGCAATTCTTGACGCGAATCAACGAACGACTCGAACGCGAGCGCGTCATCAAATATTATAAATATAAGTGGGGAAAATTTTTCACATACATATAAAAAATACAGTCAATTTTTGGGACATTTCTTAATGAAATTTTGAGACGAACCTCGGATTAGGCACAGCACTAAACCGGAAGTGTACCTAGGATAAGACACAACTTTGAACCAGCACCGAAATTCTAATTTCCGATTTTTTAGCATTTTTGGCCAATTATTTCATTTTCCAATTTTTTTAAGAAAAAAATACAAAACATGCTTGGGATGTGTTGTCTTGGGACGTGTTACTATTGACCTTTCGTAAAGAGATAATTGAGTTCCGTATTTTGCACAGTTTTGTGATATGAATTCGATTTGGACTGGTGAAGTGCGGGGGCTTCTCTGCCGACTCCGATGACTCCAAAACCTCCCCTGGAAACGAATTTATAATACAGGAGTCAATTCGAAGCCAATGATCAAAGCACTATACCCTAATTTCGTGTGTATAAGCCGTGAGTGTTTTGAGCCGAATTTATATTAGCGCCAATGAGTTCATTCTGTTATATTGGATCCGTTAGGATCCAAATTTTGTGCCCGCCTTCATTTCAGTTTCATAAAAGTGTGCACAAAATTTGGACTCGCTTGGATCTAATACAATAGAATGAACTCATTGGCGCCAATTTAAATTTGGTTCAAAACACCCGACCTTATACACGCGAAATTAAGGTAATTTCAGGATAGAGACCAGCTCGACGGTCGGCTGCGGGCTCGGCGTCGAGGACGGCGACGGCGCGTTCGCCGCCTCGCAGCTCTACTACCATAGGAACGTTAGCGCATTTTTTGGGCCGGCTTGCGGCAGCGGTAAGCGCAAAAACACATCTCACTATTATCGTAATTCCTTCCCACAAATACGGTAATTTCTTTCAGACATTGAATTGGTTAGTCGAATGATTTGGACGTGGAGCTCGTTGCAATTCAATTTCTACCGTGACTTTTATTTGAATACCGACACGAAAGCCGCGCCATTCGTACAGGTCAATTTTACTGTAATTATTGCCATTATTGAAGAGAAAGATTTTCTATCCATTACTTTTTAAATCAACTCTCTAAGTAATTTGGAAAAAAAGTTACATCACAAAATGTAAAGTCACTTAAAAAATTTCAAAAAATGACAAAAAGTTGATGCGGCCGAATCATTATGCTCTAGATTCAATGCGACTCGAATTGGGCAATAAATCTTTATGCGAGCTGGATCGGGCCGGGCAAGCCAACAGTGCACATTAACGCATAACGTGAGTGCATTACCATCGGAAGAATCGAGGACCAGGGCGGAGCGACGGCTAACCGAAGTGCCCATTAGTCACATGACATGCTCATATCCGGAACGACTTTGGTGCAGTGGGACGTACCGAACCCCGCCGAGGGCGAGGCCAAGTGCAGTAACTTTGCACAAGGGTCCAGTGAACCACAAACACTGAGATTCATTTAACTTTAGCAGCCAAAATCGAATCCCGAAAATGAAGCATGTGATGCGAGGCTAATGGACACGAAGATATTCGTGACGAATAATTGGGTGTGGTGGCGGATTTTCTCGCCTATATAACCCACGAATCATTCGCGAAAAACGGGCGATGGCTTTGGCGCATCGGCCAGACAAGTCAGACAGTTCAATGCTATTTCCTAGCCACCTTAAATTTTAGCCGAATCAAACCCCCAGAATTCAAAATCCATCGCCGCTTTTCTGGTTCAATCCAATGATTTGACTCAACTCCGAGTCATTTAGGAGTCATTATGATCCCCCAAATAATTGATCAACTCCTTTGAACATTTAAAGAAATTGTGAGTCATTTAAGGGGTTAAATTTAGGGAGAGAAAAAATGAAAATTGACTTTACTTTTTCAACTGTAACTTTTTTTCAAATTAGCTAAAAGATTGATTTAAAAAGTAATGGATAGAGAATTAAATTTTGAATTAAAATGGTAAAGATAATTTTCTTAAAAGTTATTTTTTTGTCCCTAAAAGTTAACAAACGTTGAAAAATTCGCAAATGTTGATGCTTCATTTGGAGCTCTCAATTGACGGTTATTTGGGATTCTTGTTTAGACGTTATTTCGAGCTTCACAAAAGAGAGCTCAGGCTTTTATGGTTTCCATATTTGACGGGCGATAGGTACCGGGGATAAATAGGCAAGATAAATGCGCCTTTCTTACGGGAAAAATTGACTTTTTATCTCATATATTGCCCCACATTTTCCGATTTTTTCAACTTTGCCCGACTTTTTAAGAATCAAAATGTTATTTTTAAAAAAATTAATTTAAGCTATAGGATTTAGAATTTAATTCTTTATTAAATACTTTTTAAATCAAATTTAAGTAAATTGGAAAAAAATTAAAAAAGTAAAGTAAAATCAACTTTTATTTTTTTGGAAAATTTTTGAGTGTCTTTACTGTAACTTTTGGCTGTAACTTTTTTCTAGTCACTTAGCGACTTGATTTAAAAAGCAATCGATAGAAAATTAAATTCTGAATCCGATAGCATAAATTAATTTTTTTAAAAGTAACTTTTTGTTTCATAAAAATTTGTCCAAAGTTAAAAATGTCGGCTGGGCATTGTCACGTTATATTGTATTGAAATATAAGCGTTTCTATATTTTCCTAGATTTCCACAACGTCGGCAGTGAATTTTGCGATGAACTTAATCGCCGTTCTTACCGTACTCGGATGGCAAAAGGTCGGGGAAGTTTACTACTATTTTACGATTTTATTTCATAGATTATACGGTAATTTTCAGATCGCATTTATCACGTGTTCCGGCTGTTTTTCCGACTCGAAGAACGACGCGTTCAGCGGGAATACGATAGCGATGCGCTTCGAAATGATTCATAACGTGCTAACCGATCGCGGCATTACGATATTGGAGCGCGTGGACGTCGAGCATGCCGGCCATACGCCGCAGCAAATCGCCGCGCAGCTGCGCGTCGTACGCAGTAAAGCGCGAAGTATGTATACAATGTCGGCGACGTTTTTGTTGTATATAAGCCGCGGAAGGCGGTTTGAACACTATTTTTTAAAGGTGAAATTTCTTCAAAAAACGTTCGTTGTTCACCTGGCATTTTTTTTTCTTTTCGGTTCCGTCCCGACTGCACTTAGATGTCATCATATTTAAATGGACAATGAATGTCCTATTGTACAGTGTGGCGGTGCTGATTAGGCCTTGCAAGCCGCATAAGCGATATCGCATGAAGTCATGTAGCAAAACAGCCGAGATTTTGGTGGCTGAATGGCCCTCAGCCAAAGTTGCAAAATGATTAATTATAAGCAATGTTGTGACTTGGCTCCGAGTTGACTCCGGCAAACCCATGACTGACGAGCAGAGCATTATTATATTATATTTCGCTCAAAAAATATGATGGGTTTGTGTGCTCGTCTGCTAAAAATGCCAGAGTCAATTCGAAGCCAAGTCACATAAGATTATTTCCAAGGCGGAGGGATTGTTTTGGGGCTTTTATGTATCACATATGCATCGAATGCGAATACGAAATAAGGGTGGAAACACGGGCGAGAGATACGAGATGTTAAAATAAAGAGCTCGTCTTCAATTTTAACCAGAAACGCCAAATATATGTATATACAAAAATTTAATAAAAAAAACCCAAACACTCTTCTGCTCTTTATTTTCTGCGGCTTATACTCTTCTGCAGCTCACACACATTAGAGTATTTTGTGGAATTGCAAAAATTAATATAAAAAAAATTGATCGATAAGCTGAATATGCATTCACGCCCGAGCTATCCTAAATCTACAGAATTCTTTCAGTTTTGGTCTCCATTTTTGGCGACACTCTGGCCGCCTACGGGCCGTACTTGGCGGCGCTCGAGTTGGCCGAACTCGACCGCGACGATTTTATGACGCTGCTAACGGTAGGCGCGTATACGCCCGCCGTTGACGCGACGCAACTTGCCACGCAGTGGCACGCCGCGGGTTTTCATCGCCACAACAACAACGAAAACGACAACAAAAATAACGAGGTGTCCAATGAGGAAGCCACAAGCCATTTTCGACAGCCCATTTTGGTGGGATTTTTAATGAAATTTTGGAATATTGTTAAGGAAAATTTAGAATTGGGAAATTGGGGACGGGAGGGAGGATGTATTACCGTCGGCTTCTTATAATTTTGAAGGTCTTGAGACGGGAAAAAACGACTGACGAGACAAAATGGGACGGTACGGGGAGAAATGAACCAAAAGCCAGATGCTTTTATTTAAATTAGCGTCGATGAGTTCATTCGGCTGTATCGGATCCGTTGGGGTCCAAATTTTAAACTTGCCTTCGTTTCAGTTTCATAAAAGTGGGCACAAAATTTAAACTCCCTTCGATTCGATACAATAGAATGAACGCATTGGCGCCAATTTAAATTTGGCTCAAAACCCTTATACAGAGTAATTAAAATTTTGGGCTTAGACCTTTTCTTAGACATGAAATTTAGGCTTTTAAGTTTAGATTTTAGGCTTAGGCACAATCATCCGTTTGGTCCCGTCTTGTTTTGGCCCATTCCTTTCAGTCCGATCCCATTTTGTCGCATCGCCATATCTTAAAAATATGCCTTTAGATATTCAACGACTTTTACGACGCCACAAAACTGCACGCCTTTATTAATGAAATGGAGATCGCGCACATGGGTAAGGTGAGTATGGTGTTATTTCTTCACGCTAAATGTCCTGAGCTAAGGACTTTTAACTCACTGGCGGTAAGTTAGAAGAAATTGGACGTAATGGAAACATTTTCAGGACGACCAAATGGCGTATGCGCAGCTTTTCGAGTCCTATTGGCTTTATGTGCACTGCGTGGAGCACGCGTTCAGCGTTACGTCGGATCCACAAATTCATCGCAACAATTCCTATATTCGTTTACTTATGAGTACGCATCAAATCGGTAAGACATGGCCAGACGTGGCCTTGATGTGGGCTAAAAAATCATAGGTTAAGAGCCAATGAGCTAAAGACTCTGAACTTAGGGCACATAAGTTTAAGGTAGTGGGTTAAGGACCTTGAGCTGGGTTAAGAGCCTTAAGAGAGGAAATAAGGATCCTAAAAGGCCTCTCCAAGAACTCAGCTCAATCTAGAAAATAATTATCAATACTATATGCTTTTTCTCCTTTAATTAATCCTTTTCATTTATCATTTAAGAGGGCCCATTTGGCGCGATAATTTTGGACGGCACGCAACGCCTCGCACCCTATCGCGTGCTAAAAGCCAGCGACGCTGTGGGCGAAGACGGCGCGCTCGCTGAAATTGTGCGCGTCGTCACGGCGGTCGACGCGGAATGCGCGATTGACGATGGCGGTTGCGCCACACTGGTATCATAACATAAAAAGCCGATTCTTGCTTGAGTTCGAAAAAATCGGACCCGCTCCTAGCTCGAGTCCAGAAACCAAAAAAAAAAAGCTTGGCCTGATCCTGAATTTGGAAACCGGACCTGGAATTTTTAAAACTCAGTTTTTCGGAGCCGAACTCGAGCCATTAGCCTTTATAATACATATTTTTTTCACGAAAATTTAGACGGGAAAAATCAACGTGGACTTTGAGCAATACCTAGACACGTTGCCACCTGACACGCCGCAATGCGGATTTGTCGGCGAGCTATGCGATCAGCGCGGGTGAGTACTTTAAAAGTAAAAGTACTACTTTCACATGGATAAGCCACGGGTTTTTTGAATCGAATTCAAATTGGCGCCAAAAAAATGAACTTATTGGCGCCAATTTAAAATTGAATCAAAACACCTTATCCACACGCCAAATCTAGATAACAATTACCTAAAAAATTGCCCATGTCCAGCTCATTTAAGACGCTAATTTCTTCAAGTTTTTATGTGTATAAGCCGCGAGATCGTTCGAAAATGTTTTAAACGCTTTTGGTTATCGTATGGCATTTAAATAAGAGGAAAATGCCCAATGAATGTACTGTATATCTTGTCCAATTTTATTGTCGACTTTTTGCAGAACGATTATCGTCGTGGCGGTGATAATGATGACGATTTGTGCGGGATTCGTCATTTTTTTATGCTTTCGACGAGTGTAAGCCTAAAATTTTTACAAGTACTCTAATCTCGTGTATATAAGGCTGGGTGTTTTGAAGTAAATTTAAATTGGCGCCAATAAGTTCATTCTGTTGTATCGGATCCAAGCGAGTTCAAATTTTGTGTCCGCCTTCGTTTCAGTTCCTTAAAAGTGGGCACAAAATTTGGATCCCAGCGGATTCGATACAACAGAATGAAGTCATTGGCCCCAATTTAAATTTGGCTCAAAACATCCGGTCTTATACAACAATTAGAATATATATAGTAGTTTATTACGGATATTAAGACGATTTAAGATAATGATACTGTAGTACTACGGTAATAAATGGAGTTTAGCAAGACCGGCGAGACCTCGCAAATGCCTTGGGCAATACCGTCGCATTTGATTTCGTTTATAAATTTGAACTTTTCACAAACTCAAAATTCGGTGAGTCCTATTTTATTGGTACAGTATTTTGAAAAAAAAGAAGAAAATACCGTAACATTCGAACGGTGCAACGCCAACACTAAATCGTTCATGATTAATGTATTGCGGCTTATAAGTCGCCTATTCAGCGATGAAACTCTGGTGGGTTTATCTATCATTAAGCTTAGCGATCGACGAGACCACGTAATGATATTTTTTTGTGCGAATTTGTCGGAAATTCACGAAACTTACGGCAATTTTGACTTTGAGCAATTTTTTCGTTTTTATAAAATCATTTTACAAAAAAAAATAATTCAAACTATTAGATTCAGAATTTTCTTCTCTATCGAATGCTTTTTAAATCAAATTTCTAGCCAACTTGGAAAAAAGGTTATAGATAAAAAAGTAACTTCAATTTTGATTTTTTGGTAATTTGTGAGATGATTTTACATTTTTAATCATAACCTTTTTTCCAAGTTGGCTAGAAATTTGATTTAAAACGCATTCGATAGAGAAGAAAATTCTGAATCCAATAGCTTAAATTAATTTTTTGGAAAATAATTTTTTAAAAATAAAAAACTTTCTCAAAGTCAAAATTGCCGCAAGTTTCGTGGGGCGCACAAAAAAATATCGTTGCGTAATCTCGTAGTCTCGCCGCCATCGCTAAGCTTAATGATAGGCAAGCCAATCATAAATTCATTACTGAATAGACGACATATAAGCCGCGATATTCACAATATTGCGAATAAAAAATGCCATGTCGCGTGATCAGGAAGGCGTGGACCAAGCGGCTAAATTTTTACGTTAGGAAGGTGGCTTCCGTTTTTTACTTCCTTGTCCTCCCCCCAACCCCTACCAACTGGTCATCTGGCGCTTTGACTATAAGCGTATAACCCGTACCCGGGTTCAAAAAATTCAAAATTTTTGAAGTTAAGAAGATGTTAGGCCACCGCTCGTTCTACAAAAATAGCGTTTCAAAATGGACTTTTTATAGAACATGTCCATTCACAGCATTCAACAACAAATGGAAAAAATGAAAAGTAATACCGAAATGAAGAACCTTTTGCGCTCGCGTCAGCTGGCCACTATCGAACAGGGTTTCGTCATCGTTGAGCCGTTTAAACTCAAGGAGAAACTCAATTTTGACAAACGCGATATGCAACTTTTATTTCAGGTTTTACATGACACTAATAAGGTCTTGAGGATCCAAATAAGAAATAGAGTTATAAGCATTTAAAAGGCCTATAAAGCCCTAATGGGTCTATTAAATTCGAATAGGCAAATAAAAAATTAATAGTAATTAGAATCCCATTGTGAGTAACGTAACTTTTATCGCGGTATTTGGAAACAAGACTTAGACCCGGACTTTCAAAATACGTCGGGCTATCCAGTTTTTAGGATTCGAATCCGGGTGCCCACCACATTATTACTAACTAAACGTATAAGATTCAGATGAAACAGGCCGTTCATGACAACATCAATCCGTTCATTGGCGTTTGCATCGATAAGGCGAATGAGCTTTATCTTATATGGCGGGTATGTGCCCAGGAATTAATGAGTAGCCTGAGCCAGACAATATTCAACTCGAGTCGAGCCGGCTCGACCCATCACTAGTAGGAATGTAGTGGAAATTGTCATTTCTTATACCTTGGAAATGATGAAATAAATTTTTTTAGAAATTTATTAACAATAAGAATAAAATTTGTATGAAACGTTATATTTTTCAATGGCAAACATTTTAAGCATTGTTTTCGCGGCACGCTGACGGACTTGCTATTCGCTTCAAAGGACTCCAATCAACCCGGCGACCGACCCACCGTTGTCGACAACAATTTCAAGGGCGCTTTCGTGCGAGACATTATTAAGGTGAACAGATACGTTCTATTGTAGACTGCCGGGCCGACAATTTTTAATTCGGGTCAGGTCGGGCATTAAAAATTTTTGGACTGGGCCAAAACGGACCTGGCTAGGTCGAAATAAACGTGCCAGACCAGAAAAGAACTGGCTAGACCAAAAAGAAACGGGCCAGGCAAAAACTGACTGGGCAGAATCAAAACGGACCGGACTAAGCCAAAACGAAACGGATTGGGTCGGCCCGGAATCAGTCCGGAGCAATATGGTTGATTTTACCGGGGCAATCTCAAAAATTTCGAGCCGGTCCATTCATCGAGTCATGCCGGATCGGGCTAATATTATTAGTTCGGACCGGGGCCAAAACGGGTTGAGGCGGGCTCAATACAGTAGAGAACATCTCTACCTATCCTATTACCATATTCGATTATGTATTTGTCATATTCGAATTATAGGGCATTGACTTTTTGCATTCCTCGTCGATCGGCTACCACGGCGGACTGACCGCGTCGCAGTGCCTCGTGGACAGTCATTGGATTTTGAAGATTTCCGGTTTCGGCATTTCGCGTCTTCTTTACAAATGGCGTCATAATGGCATACTGAACGCAAATCCCGGCGTTCCGCTAATTCCGAACTCAGGTGCACAAATCGCCTTATATAATTGTCTTGTCTCGAATATTAAAATTGGCTCGCTTGCAGAACTGCATTATTACGCGCCGGAAATGCGTCGCGCGATTCGCCACGCCGTGCAGCGCAATCGGCCTGAAGACCTGCAGTTCTCCAACGAAGACGGACAGGCGCAGGACATGTACTCGTTTGGCGTTATCCTCTTCGAGATCATCTATCGCCAGAAGATCGTCGAGCTCAGCGACGAGATTGAGGGTGGGCAAAGAATCGATTGATTAGTACTTAAGTCTATAACAAAAGGACCTAAAATTAAATTGGTCCGTTCAGCAAAGCTGCGCCTTACTGAGATCCTGATTAGGACAGGAGTTCAGCAAAATTTTGCGATGCGTATTAGGGCTCCCAATCATTTTTTGGTTTTAATTTTTACACGGATTCATGAATTGGATCTTCAAAATGTATTATATGTCTTGGATTCAACGGGGAAAATTCTGGTTGGGCCTCCTAATTAAAATTAAATCCATTCTGATTACTTTCAGCCAATGAAGTGGTCCTCGAGGACGAGACGTGTATCGGCATTTTCAGCCAGGCGGCCGAAACGAAATTACCTCTTTATCCTACCTTTCCCAAAGACGAAATCCATCCCGAATTGTTTAAGCTAATGAATCGCTGCTTTAGCGGCCAAGTGAGTCAGCGCCCAGACGCGAACATGGTCCGCAAGATCACCGACGCAACGCTTAAAATGTGACAGATTTTTTGGAGAGATTTGAATTAGAGATGTGCCGGGGCCGACAATTTTCAATTCGGACCGAGCCAGGCATAAAAGATTTTCGGGCCCGAGATGAGCCGGCCCAGCCAAAAACAGGTCCCCGGAAAATCTCTAATATGGTCCAATTTCTTACCAGGCAACCTCAAAAATTTCACACCGAGTCGGATCGGTCAGAAACATCTCCAATATATACATTAGAGCAATTTTCAATCCAAGCTGTGCCGGGTCCTCTTGGGCCAGTCAAAAACGGATCGGAGCGGTTCAGGCCACCCAAAAAAGAGTCGGGCCGACTTGAAACATTTCCAATGTGGTCTGATTTTTACAAGGCAACCCAAAAAATTTTGGGCCGGCTCGTGCTGGGTTAGCCATCCGGTCGAGTCGTACTAAACTAAAAAAAACGGGCCGAGCCGGGCCTAATTATTATGAAAATTTTCAATCCGGGCCGTGCGGGGCCGGCCCGGAAAAAAGTTAACGCTAAAAAAGTAACATTTCTAATTTAAATGTATGTGAAGTGAAAAAATCATTTTAAAAGATAGACATTCCAGGCCCGGCAGTCTCGTCGACCAGATGATAAAGAACATGGAGCAGTACACAAACAATTTGGAAAATTTGGTCCGCGAACAAACGCGCAACCTCGAGGAGGAACAACAACATGCGGAACAGATTCTGCTCGAACTGCTGCCCAAGTGAGCGTTCATTTTGAAGAATCTTTTTTAGCCCTAATAACCATTTTCATTCAATCAGATCCGTTGTGGATGAGCTGCGTTTGGGTCGGCGCGTGGAGCCCGCGTTCTATAAGTCGGCTACAATAATGTACTCGGACATTGTCGGATTCACGTCGCTTTGTAGCGAAAGCAAGCCCATGGAGGTGGTCTCGTTGTTGAACGGAATGTTCAAGGCGTTCGATCACGCCATTTCGCAGCACAAGGCCTACAAGGTGGAGACCATCGGTGAGCGCATTTCGTATATGGCCATTTCTTCCCGATTCGCCGTTTTTCAACTTTAGCCAACTTTTAAAAAAATCAATTTAAACTAACGGATTTGGAATTTAATTCTCTATCCGATACTTTTTAAATTAAGTCTTAAACTAATTTGGAAAAAAAGTTACAGCTAATAGAAGTAAAGTCACTCAAAAAATTTCAAAAAATAAAAATTGACTTTACTTTTTCAGCTATAACTTTTTTTCCAAATTACCCTGATTTCGCGTGTATAAGGCCGGGTGTTTTGAGCCAAATTTAAATTGGCGCCAACGAGTTCATTCTGTCGTATAGGATCCATTAGGGTCCAAATTTTGTGCCCACTTTTATAAATCTGAAACGAAGGTGGGCATAAAATTTCGATCTCAACGAATCCAATACAACAAAATGAACTCATTGGCGCCAATTTAAATTTGGCTCAAAACACCCGGCCAAAACTTAGGGTACTTAGAATCTTAATTTAAAAAGTATTTAATAGAGAATTAAATTCTGAATAAATGATTTTCTCAAAAGTAGCGTTATGGTACTTAAAAAGTTGATCAAAGTTCAAATGTCGGGGAGAGGGCCCGCAAACGTTCTCCTTCATTTGTCTACTTATTTGGAGTGAAATCTCTTAAAAAAATAATTTTTCTTTCAGGTGATGCGTATATGGTAGCGGCGGGCGTGCCGGAGAAAATGCGAACGGATCACGTACGCGAAATCGCCAGCATCGCGCTCATGCAGCGAGAGGCAAGTCCAAGGATCGCTGGAAATTTGCGCATTTTTGATTTTGGGCATGTTTTTCGTCACAATAAAATTATTTTCCAAAAAATTAATTTAAGCTATTGGATTCAGAATTTTATTCTCTATCGAATGCGTTTTAAATCAAATTTTTAGCCAACTTGGAAAAAAGGTTATGATTAAAAATGTAAAATCATCTCACAAATTACCAAAAAATCAAAATTGAAGTTACTTTTTTAACTATAACCTTTTTTCCAAGTTGGCTAGAAATTTGATTTAAAAAGCATTCGATAGAGAAGAAAATTCTGAATCTAATAGTTTGAATTATTTTTTTGTAAAATGATTTTATAAAAACGAAAAAATTGCTCAAAGTCAAAATTGCCGTAAGTTTCGTGAATTTCCGACAAATTCGCACAAAAAAATATCATTACGTGGTCTCGTCGATCGCTAAGCTTAATGATAGATAAACCCACCAGAGTTTCATCGCTGAATAGGCGACTTATAAGCCGCAATACAATATTCTGAAAAAAGCTCGCCATATCGCGATCAAGAAGAAGTTGACTTAGCCGCTAAATTTTTGCGTTAGGGAGGTGGCATTGCGCCATGCTCCCGCCTTTTACTTCTTTCCCCGCTCCTCCTTCCCCGAATAAAAACGAAAAACTTGTTCAAAGTCAAAAGTGCGTAAATTTCCGGAGACCAATCCATCCAAAGTTCGGCGAATCGATGATATTCAAGAAAAATATCTAGCTGAATCATAATTGATATCATAAATCCAAAAAACCAAATAAAAATGAAAACGATTGAGAAATTTTCAGTTTTTGAATGTCTACGAAATTCCGCATCGGCCCGGCAATTATTTACATTGTCGTTGGGGATTCAACTCGGGCAGCGTATTCACCGGTATGATATCCAATAGTCCTTGAATTAATGCATGACGTTTTTTTTTATCTTCAAATAGTACTAAACCAAAGTTTTTTCTATGGACTCAATACTATTTTGTGAAACGAAAAATTGTTTTATTTTACCTAAAATCTACAGTGAAATGTTTTTAAACGCCGTGATTTTAATTTATAACATTAATCGGATATTTTCGGAGTAATATATTGAAATTGAAAATTTAATCGACTTTAAGGCGTAGTCGGCATCACGGCTCCGCGCTACTGTGTCTTCGGCTCAACGGTATTTCAAGTTACGATATTATACAAGCAAAGGGTTACAAGCGGGTTACAAGCAGTTAGGACTTGACTCCTTAAACGACACCGACTCCTTAAATGACTTTGGGTTTGGTGTCATTCAGGAGTCTTTAGGAGTCATTATCAAAATGACTCGAAGTCCCAACGATAGTTACAATAGCGAAAATTCAAACTTTTGAAACATACAAATATATGTATTCTTTAAGGTAACACTAGCGGCGAGAATGGAGAATTCCGGAAAGCCGGACAAGATTCAAATGACCTTCGATAGCTATCGGATTCTCTCGGAGCGCTTTCCCGAATTTCACTGCGAAAAGCGCGATCCTTCGCCTACTTTAGAAGTACGCAATGTAGATTAATCTTAAGCGTTTAATAAACCTTCAACTCAAATTTTTTTAAGGGGATCGGCGTACTTCTCACGTACTGGCTGGAGGGTCGCGAGGAGCTAATAAAAATTGAAAACGACGATGGCGTCACGAACGTGGACCCCCTCACGCTGAGATGCGGCGGCATTCCGCCGCCATCGCCGCCCGACTTGAGCGCGTCTCATTACGCGCCGGTCGGCATGCGCCACTCCATTTCGCCATCGCTTAATTCAGGCGCCGACGAGCGCGCCATTTCGAATTTGTCCGCATTTCAGAACGGACGATTGTAACCTCTTAATATTGGGTTGTCCCATAATTATCCGCCGTTTTTTTTATGAAACTTTAAATAGGAAAAGCAAATCACAAGATCAAATAATCGCCACCAGTCAAAACATAGTCATCCATCTCTTTAGTAATTACCTCTTTTGAAGAAGTCCGTCCCTGTTTTTTGGACAACCCAATAAATTTCACGCACACATTAAAATCTCAATCTCAATATTAAAATTCACTTTAAAATTGAAATATATTATTTTACAATTTCATCCAATATTATCTAAAATGGAAAATAAATTTTTTATATGCACACATTTTATTATGAAAATAGGTATAATAAAGATATTTTTTTTTAAATATGTATTTGTATTATAAATTTTGGATGTTTTGGATAAAATATCCAGACTCAGCGTATTTCAGTTTAATTTGTACTAGAAAAATCGGCTGGTAATTGGGAATTGGGGGAAAATTTGTACTAGTGAAGATAAGCCGAGTCGACTCGGCTCGAATTTTGCACAAAGCCTTCTCTAATTTGTAATATGTCTAGAGAAAACTTACAAATATTCTATGGTCAGGCCTCAAAATCTACAGCCAACGGCTCCATTATGGAATATACAAAAGACTTAAAGCTAAGAGATTGGAATGAACTCAAAACTTAAGACTAACAGATTGGAATGAGCTCAAGACTTAAGGCCAATAGATTAAAATGACCTCTGCACTTAAGACTAATAGATTGGAATGAACCTAAAACTTATGGCTAAGAGATTGAAATGAACTCAAGACTTGAGGCTAAAAGATTGAAATGACCCCTGGACTTAAAGTAAAGTAATTTATTTTACAAAAGACAAAAAAAACCAATCAATTTAAGACTACACATATGACAATCAAATTAGAGTAAACGAAGCGAGTTCAGCCCTTTTCCGGCTAGGATTGAAGGTAGGGATGGTCGAGTAGCTCGTCCACCGACGCGCGCTCTTTCACATTTCTCACTAGACAACGCTAAAAAAAAATTTTTTAATTATTCCAAAAATTTTGTAAGGTTTGTGTTTACTTTATTTTCGGGATCAATCCACTCCAAGAGCATTTACCTTTAAAACGTCAAGCAAAAGTTGGTCCTTAAGCGGCCCGAATTTTATCGGCACCGAGTCGGAAGAGATGGCGCGAATTTTCGCAATTTGATTGAGCAAATGTTGAAATGGTGTGGCGCCATAAATCATCGCGTAGAGAATACAGCCCAACGACCACACGTCAGACTTTAGCGGAATCTTAACGGGGAAGAACGGAAAATGGAGTCGAAACAAAGTTCAAATGTCTCAAGAAAATCGTAGAAACCAAGTCAATTGATTCGACTCAAATCCGTTAAACTTCCAACTTAATGACTAGCTAAATATAATTTACTTTAAAGTGCTGGCCGCCGTCCTCGTCGCAAAAGCCGTTAATCGCCTCGGGGCTCATGTAGTTAAGCGTGCCGATTTGCACGTCCTTAACCACGGAGGTTTTGTTGGACGGAATGTTGGACGCAATACCAAAGTCGATAAGCTTCAGACTTGCGCCGACAAAGAGAAAGTTGGCCGGCTTCAGATCCGAGTGAACAATGCCTATTTGAGCGTCAAAAATGCGTGTAAATTTGAGGTTCTTATGGGTTATGGGGACACAATAATTTTATTAGGGTGGTGAGACCGAGTCGAAAAGCCTGGGAAGACCTTGAGCTTAGGCCCATAATGTGGACGAATCCGAGACTGAGTGAGCCTAAAAGCCTAGAATGAAAAAATGAGCCCACGCTTTCCATAGAGCGAAAGTGAGCCCATTAATTTTTTTTTTTTTTGGTTGAAATTCTTGTGGGCTATTACAAGAATCAAATTTTAATGCACAAGGCAAGTCAAAACATTTTTAGGGCTCTAAGCTAGGCGCTTACGCACTTAAGCTTGGGCCTTAATTGGCTGATCTAATATTTTCTCATATAGATTCACTTAGGATCTAATAAATTGGGTCCAGCGTCAGTAGTAGATCCTATTTGGAAGAGCTCGCAAAAGCCCTAAAACAAAGGCCTCCGCAAAGGCAAATTCTCGTAATTTTCTCTTTTTGTTTTCAAATTGGAAAATTGGCGGGCAAAAGCGCGAAACCGCTTCGCGACAAATTTGTCAATGTGTAATTTTTTTGAGCCTATAAATTCGTGAAAGGATTTACTTCGGTCGTGAAGCCAGAATGAGAATGAAAAAATGAGTCCACGCTTTCCATAGAGCGAAAGTGAGCCCATTAATTTTTTTTTTTGGTGTGAAATTTTCTTGTGGGCTATTACAAGAATCAAATTTTAATGCACAAGGCAAGTCAAAACATTTCTAGGGCCCTAAGCTAGGCGCTTACGCACTTAAGCTTGGGCCTTATTGGGGCTGAAGGGTTGTTTTTTTTTTGAGCCTATAAATTCGTGAAAGAATTTACTTCGGTCGTGAATCACCTTAACGCATCGCAACATCTCCTGCCAGTGGTATTTGATGAATTTGTCGTCGATTTGCTCGAAGCGTTTGCGCATAAATGTGGCCAAATCGATGTCGCCGCGCTCCATCACCACGTAGAGCCGATTGTTGCGCGTCTCGCTGAAAGAAAGTTGTGTTTCGTTCATGTCAAGAGAGCGCATTTGCCGATGGGTTCGGTTGTTGCCCCGGAGAGGTGGGGGGTGGGGAGTTTGGTTCGCGAGCCAAATGTGACTCAATTTTTGGGAATCAGATCCGATGGAAAATTGAGTCAAATTTTTTCAAGAGAAACTGGCTCATCATAACTCGCTATAGCCAGTTGGCCATCACCGATGGTCGAGCGTTGATTTTTATATGCCTAGCTTTGGGCCCTCAAAAAAATCATCGCAATATTTTCATAATATTCTCGTCGGGGAACGGGGAAAGAAATGGCTCAAACACAAACTCACTACGCGAACATCTTAATGACGTACGGCGAGCCCTGAAGCGTGGCCAACAAATGGATTTCATTCTCGTAGGCGAGTGCGATCGCCTCGTCGGCGTTCGTCAAATCCACGCATTTGATCGCCACGCATTGCCTGTCCGCGCTCGAAAATGCCTGATAGACCTGAAGCGAGAGGAAATAAGAAAATTTCTAAGACTCAAACAGTAGTACCAACCACACTTGAGCCGCCTTTGCCCAATTGGTTGAGCAGCGTGTAGGACTGGCCGGCGACGAGCAAACGCCGCGGCGCGTCGCCGCCGCCGCCCGCGTCGGCGCCGCCCGCAACCGACGACTCGTCGGCGTGGCGACGCGCGACCGCCGCGCTGTTGTCGCCCACGTCGGCGCTGCCGGTTCCGTTATTATTGCCGCCGCGTGTACCATACAAAATGTTGGCGGACGAGGCGGACTTGGCGATGCGAGCGCGTGACGCCACCGCCGCCATCGCGTCACGACCACCGCCGGCGGCATTCGAGCTTAACGGCGTCTCCATTATGGCGCCCATTGGCGGCAGCTTGCTGCAGCTGCTGCTGCACTTCCGGCTGTTGGTCTGAAAAAAGGCGACTTGCCTTGACTCCAATCAGACCTAAGTCTAGTCTCAAACCGGAAATTGGACTCGGCTCTTGTGGGTTATCGAACCCAGAAATTCCAAGAGTTTAAGGCCTGATCTAGGCCTGAAGCGAAAGTGGAACATAGGCCTAGGCCTAGGTTGCCTGAGCCTAAGGCTCCGTCTTTGTAGGCTGAATTGGAGGTCAGATAATCAATAAAAATCGGGTCCGATAACTCAAAAAAATCTTGGGCTCAGAAAAGAGGAAAATACCCACCAACGGCGTGACCTTCACGGCTTGTTGTCGCTGCTGTAGTTGTTGTTGTTTCTCTTTGACCAACATCTGTTGTTGTTGTTGTTGCTGCTGCTGATCGCCGGCCGTGGTGATTTGTTGTCTGTGCGATCGTTCCCGAATCGGTTGGAGAAAATTGCGCGATAACGTGCCGGAAATAACGCCCGACAACGGCGCCGCAAATGAGCCACTCGGCGTCGCGTTGACGCCGACGCCGATTCGATCGCGTTTCGCGTTGACGCCAGCCATAGCGGCGGCGGATGGCGGGGGGCGCGCGTTTTCGTCGCACGACATCATTTCCGCCGACGAGCCGCCGGCACCGCCACGCGACGAAGACGACGACGCCGCTGTGCCGTTCATATGCGACGACATATACGAGGTGGAGGCGTTACCGGTTGTGCCGGCCGCCGCCGCCAAAACTTTTGAGTCAATGCCAAGACCTGAAACTGGAAAGAAAGAGAATAGAACATGTGGAGTCAATAAATATTACTTACTTCCGCTCCCGCTGCTAGACATCAGGTCCTTGTCCCGGGCCAGTTGTCGGCTGCGTTCCTTCGCTTCTCGCTTCATCTTCTCTAGACGCTCCTTTATGCTCGACATTGTGGCGAGTTACCTGTGAAAAAATCCATTAAAATTGTATCGATAAAAGTTGAAACAAGCACCGAAAATTCGATTAACAGCTAATTTGAGTGAAAATCTTGCGGTTTTAAGAGGCGAAAGAAAATTACTTTATGAATTTATTGTTTTATTCTCATCCCGGTTTCTCATATAGATTCACTTAGGATCTAATAAATTGGGTCCAGCGTCAGTAGTAGATCCTATTTGGAAGAGCTCGCAAAAGCCCTAAAACAAAGGCCTCCGCAAAGGCAAATTCTCGTAATTTTCTCTTTTTGTTTTCAAATTGGAAAATTGGCGGGCAAAAGCGCGAAACCGCTTCGCGACAAATTTGTCAATGTGTAATTTTTGAAAAAAAAAATTGCAAAGAAAAAAAGTCTTTTTTTCGATTTTGGCCCTGCCATTGGCCATTGTTTTAGCGATTTTTGATTCGATTTGATTGTAATTTTTCTTTCGATTTTTTTTTCATTAATATCGCGGTTGCCAGATGTCCTTTTTAAAAAGATTTGTTCTTTTTTTGAGGGGGTCTATCTTATTTTATTTTTTGTTCTTTTTTTGAGATGTTTGACTATTTGCACTGAGATGTTTGACTATCTGATGAAGAATGGCTCTCTTGGACAGAGGATCAGGAGTCCCGAGGAGTATTAATTGTTGAGTGAATAAAGAATCTGACCCGAAAAGTTAACGAAATAGACCAATTCAGACCAATTTTAGAAAAATCTTTTTTGTTGTTGGAAATTATCAATAAAATATTTTTTTCGTGCCCAGCGTTCTTTTTTATTTTATTTTCATCTGGCCAACCCTGTATTAATATATATTTACCATCAAAAATTTGGAGGACTATTTTGATCACTCTTTTACGTTTTTCCTGCTCAAAACTTAAATTTTTCTATTCCCTACCAGACTTTTTGTTACATTTTTTTTCAGTAGAGAATTTTTGGTAGAAAAAAACCATTTGTCTACTTTAGAGGTTACAATTTATACTAAAAATAGTTTTATGTTAGCGGGCATTTTGCACAAGGGGAGAAATAAAAATGTATTCTACTTTAAATTTTTTTAACGAGTATTTTTAATAGAATTTAATTTATTCAATATTTGTTTAAGCGAATTGATCGATTATGGCCAAGCAGATTTCACTTCAGGAATTTATTAACGAAATTCTTTTGACGATTCGTTCCTTTGGTGCCGAAGGAGTTAGCGATCTTCATTCACTTGCTGCTAACATACGGCATGTTTTTATACTAGTTAGACTTGCTCTTTTGGAGATGCATGACTTTTAATACAAGCTATACATTAGCACATTAATAAATGTCTACAGGTCTTGTATCCAATTATTAATGGCATTATATCCATCTTTTAGTGAATTTACGGGCGTTGATCCCGAAGTACAATTGCGTCATTTTCAATTTCGCAGCTTCAAAGCCTTTTTGCATTCCGATGTTATGCGCAGTCATTTGGACATTCGTGAGGACGCAAATGGCAACATTATTTATTTGGCACGATACGATCCCAAACTACAGCACATCGTCATTGAACAGACGCGTTCCATTCGCGCTCGTGAGGAAAAGTGGGAATTAGTTTTAAGTCAATCAATTAATTAAACTAATTCTTAAGGAGATTTTCATAAAATATTAGTAATATTAGTAACATTTTTTCCAATGTGAATAAAATGAATTTTTGAATGGAGTTTTTCAGGCAGGATAAGGAGCGCTATTACGACAGAAACGCGGGCACTATCGGCCGACGCTTTTACGACGGCGACCATTCTTTGCCGAAGCCTCAAAACAACGGCAATAACGCGGCGGCGCCAAACGCCGCGCGAGCGCGCGACGCCGCCGGCGGCGGCGAATACGATCGCGACTTTGCCGACATGTCGCGCATAAATGGCCACATAAATAACGCGCCCGGCGGCGGCACGTTTCGCAACGTCAATACCATAGCTAACGGCGATTTGCCGCGCCGCTACAATAGTAGTTACGATAGCTACGCGGACGAGCGACGGAATCGCGGCCATCCGCCAGGTTTGTTAAATTTTTTATGCTCTCTGCTCAAGCTCTTTGAGAAATATACATTTTTGAGCCGCGGCGTTTAGATACGCCGTATCAAGCACATCCCGGCGAGCACGCCGAAAGCATGGGATTGGGCGCGCGTTCGCGTGCGTCGCGCGATCACCTCGCCGGCGGCGCATCGCCGGCGCAATTCAACCACAATTACGGGAACGGCGCAGCGCGTCGTTGCGACGATTTGTCGTCGTCGTCGCGCGAGCTCGCCACGCGCCAACCGCCTGGCGCAGTCGGCGGCGGTGATGGCCAGGGCGCGCCGACGAGCGGCGGATTTTTTGAGCGCGCGCGCGGCATCGGCGGCGGCGGCGCGCCATCGTCGAGCTTTTCCAACCACGCCTCCGCCGACGACCAGCTAGCTGGACGGATGTGGAATTTGGCGACGCCGGCGACAATGCCACGCTCACCGCCGCCTTCGGCGAAGAACGACGTTGCGCGCGGCAGAGTCGATTCCGATCGTTCGCAACAACGAGACCTCACGCGCGAGAGGTTTTTTTTTTTTAGTGGAAATGAGGTTTTTAAATGCGTTTTAACATTCTAACCTACGTTTAGCGCCATCGACACGCTTACAAACGGCGCATTTCCGACTTCAAAGCCGTCGGCGGCACAAATGAATAAACTTGTGGTATATTTTACTCAAATGAAGAGCAATAAAAAAACGAAGAGGGTTTAGCGTGAGAAATATGCGTTGAGAGAGAGCCAAACAGGACATTTTAGAGCAAATTTCCCACTTTGACGCATTTAACAATGCACTTGCCACTTTATATAGGAGTCTCTCAACAATCCTAGCGCCAAGCCGACGGTTTTGCGCTTGCCGAAAACGGCGGTGAAACAAATCGATTGGGAGTTGGACGAGAATGAGGCCGAGCCGCAGAAACGAGACTTAAACTCCACCGGCAAGACGGCCGCTATCGCCATCGGCGGCGGGGGCGGCGGCGCGCAATCGATCGCCAGCTATCAGCAGCCATCCAATAAAACACCAGCCGCGACAACAACTAAGCCAGCGAAGCGTGGGACTCGCTACGGCAACGAGGACTCGAGCGACGACGAGAAGAAGGACGAAGCCGGTGAAGCGACGCCAAAAGCCGCCGGCAGCAAAACGGACGTTGTTGTCAAGCCGGTGAGTGTGCTATACTCGACTTTTTAGCCGAATTCGAAACCCTTTGGCGTGGGCTCTCAACCAGGAGTCTCTCAACAATCCCTATGACTATATAGCTTGTTTGAGTCCGGGTCAAAAAATTGGATAGAAGGTCTAGACTTTAAACTATATATTTTCTAATATATACAGTCAAACCTCGATCTAATGACACCCCTAGGGACCGAGCCTAGGTGTCATTAGATCAAGGTTTTCGAAATTAGCTAGCACCATTGAGGAATTTCTGTCTCAATTTCTGTCGATCAATGCACTTTATTCTCGCCAAAAGACTAGGGAAGCAAAAAAAAAACTGTAAAGCAATAAAATCGGGAAGCATAATTCTTAGAGCAGCAAACGAAAAAGCTTTTTTTTCAACACTATAACACGAAATCAATAAGCGAGAGAGGAGCACGACCGATCAAGCGCAAAAACAATGAATATAAAGAAAAAAACATTTTTGGTGGCAAAATTATTTCAAAAATGTTCTTCTAATTCTCGCGTGTAATAAAACCGTTTATTCATTTAAAATCACTTTTTATTTATAATATAAATGATAAAAAAAAACGAAGCGACAACTCGAGAATCGGCTTGAGGGCAAAACCAATTCAAAAAATGATAAATTTGACATCGACCTGCTCTTCGCGTATTAACTTTTTTTCTAGCGTATTAATCAATTCCAAATTGCACCAGGAGATAGAGAATTTAACGGGGAACCCAGGCTTATTTAGAAATTCCGAAAATTGACTAAGCTCTACCTATTTGGTGACAAAATTTGAACGCAATGCCAAGAAAAGATGAGCGAAAAGAAAATTTGAATTTAAAAAAGGAATTTCGTAAACCCAAGTTTACGGGGTAAAAAAATGGCTAGCTGAGCGCAATGGGTGTCATTGGATCGAGGTTTGGATTCCTTACAACTGTCATTGGAAGAAGATTTTCACGTTAGGTTTTCGTCGGGACCGAGCCCAAGTGTCATTAGATCGAGGATTGACTGTACCCTTTTTTATTTTTGCCCCAATAAATTAATAAACTTAACCTTTGACGACTATGCGAATTTATTCAATCGACAGAAGCGAACGCAATGGACCGCACGTTCCAAGGACGGTGACTACACGGACGAGGATGAGTCCAACGATGATGAGAAGAACGACGTGAATACGGCGGCTAACCGCAACAACACGACGCCTACGAGCGTAGTCGAGCTGCCCGCCTCATCGGTACATATTTATGGAAGAATTGTTGATAATAAATTTTAAAGTCGCTAAAACCTGGATTATACAAAAAGGTATAATTTCTAATGCTTGTTGGTTCAGGGAACATTGAAGCGGCCAAGCACTCCATTGAGTAGCAGCAGCAGCAGTGACACGTCCGTCTCAGCCGCTCAGAACCCCACGGCAAAGGTAGAAAAAAAAGGAACTTTGGCTTAAATAAAATTTCATTCCACTTTTGTTTTAAAATTTTTTTTAGCCCATTTCGTCGTTGAAGGACGTGGAAAATAAAAAGCTCAGCTTTCAGCCATTTAAGCCCAAAATAGAGTCGGCGGCGGTCAGCAGCAGCACAACCGTCGCTACCAGTAAACGGGTGAATTTCAAGGGCCTAATTTGGCTTTTAATTCTCCCATTAATTGTGATTATGCTTTGTCAAATTGTTCATTTACGACTTTTATCTCTATCTATCTATCTATCTATCTATCTATCTATCTATCTATCTATCTATCTATCTATCTATCTATCTATCTATCTATCTATCTATCTATCTATCTATCTATCTATCCCTCTCTATCTGTCTCTAGTGTTGTTAAATTTACAATTACAATCAATTGATTAGATATCTAATGTTTAATCATATAAAATTTCATTATTTAAAATTTACAATTCATTAATCAATCGTAAACAATTCTTTTTTTTTTTTTTGATTACAATTGATTGATCGAATCAAAGCGAATAATTCGCTTGATTACAAATGATTAATCGAATGAAAAAGAATGGTTCATTTAGTCATATGATGCTGTAAAGAGCGAGCTAGGATATTTTTATTTAAGTGAGGTCTTGGGGTTCTATTTAAGCGATGTTTTATTTTGCTGAGGTTATGGAGTAAACTTTTAAAAATTCGTTTCGATTCGATTAATCAAAGCAAAGAATTATTTACGATTGATTAATGAATTGTAATCCATAATTTCATGAATGTAAACGTTAGAATTGTAAATTTAACAACACTCTCTAATAATTGTATGGAGTATTATTTTCTCTCTTTTTTTTTTTTGCAGAGTTTGGCGTCACACGGCGAAAAATGGCTATTGGAATTGCAACGTCAGGACAAGGTAAGGATTTTTCGAGTGTTTAAAAAATGTGATAAGTTATTTTTTAACAGCACAGGCTCTCTCTCTCTTTTTCTCTCTCTCTCTCTCTCTCTCTCTCCTCTCTCTCTCTCTCTGAATAGGTTGAGAAAGCATTTGTTATGGAATGGGCTATCGATTAGGGACTTTAAAATAAGTAGCAAATAATACGAACTTCTTTTTTTTTCGTTAGAAAAAGCCCACCGGACAAAGGGAAATGTCGGCGGCGTCGTCTTCGCCGCTGTCGTCGCCCGAAAAGGAGAACGCTTTGCGATCGCGTCCCGTGGTTCAGCAGCAACAACCGAGTTCTAGCGTCGCTTTGTCGGCTCAGCCCACAGCCGGTTTAACGCGTCCCGTCGCGTTGAAGCAAACCGATTCGGCGGATAGGTAATGATTCGATACACTTAAAAAATGTTTCGATTTGAATGCGACACTTTTAGAAAAGAGAAAATGATTGTTTAATTTTAACTCCATTTCTAGATCGCTAAACTGCTCGACGTTGAGCGGACGTTCGAGTGTGGACATGATCTCGTCCGGCGAGACCACGCTTCGCCGTAGCGGAAGTGTATGTTTTAAAAATATCGTTTTTTTTTTGTAGTTAAAAATGCTGGATAATATTTAGCGAGTTGGTTTGAAGAGGAGTGGATTCTAACAAGATTAAACATCTCTCTCTTTCTAATTAGAGATATAATTTTATTAGGGGCTCGAATGGATCCAATATACCGGAATGAAAATGGATCAGCTAACTCTAATAGATTCTAACAGGTCTATTTGGAGTGAGGAATGAGAGTGCAACTTCCTCTGAATGCTGAGGAGAGGAGGTCTAATAAGGCGGGCTTTAACAGATTTAAAACAGCCCTTTCTTGAAGTCTAGTAGGGCGGGCTTTAACGAATTCTAACAGCCCTTTTTTGAGGTAGAAAGAGAGTGAGAATTCCTTTGAATGCTGGGGGGCGGAGGGCTGGTAGATAACTATTATACTATATTTAACAGATTCAAAACAGCCTTTCTTGAAGTCTAGTAGGGCGGGCTTTAACGAATTCTAACAGCCCTTTCTTGAGGTAGAAAAAGAGTGCAACTTCCTCGGAATGCTGGGGGGCGGAGGGCTGGTAGAGTGGGCTTTAACAAATTCTAACCGCCCTTTCTTGAAGTCTAGTAGGGCAGGCTTTAACAAATTCTAACAGCCCTTTCTTGAGGTAGAAAGAGAGTGAGAATTCCTCTGAATGCTGAGGAGAGGAGGTCTAATAGGGCGGGCTTTAACAGATTTAAAACAGCTCTTTCTTGAGATAGAAAGAGAGTGAAACTTTCTCTATATCGTACTACCAGCTTCTCTCTTTTCGTCCAACTTACAATAGTGATTCGATTTGTTGCTTTTTTGCTCCATCTTAAAAATTCTACTCTGCTATATATCCAGCACATAAGCCGGACGTAATTAACTGCTTTATGTTGTGTTTCAGACGCTGTCGATGATCAGTTCGATGTCCACGCGTCGATGGAATCGACCGCTTAGCGAAGTAAACTTCTTTGAATAATTGGATGTAATTTTTTTTAAAAAATTTCCATTTCATCTTTCGGCAATTTTTTAGGGAGACTTGAAAAAATTGGCAATTTTGGTGAGCGCCGCCGTTCAATACCATTATCCACGCACACTTTTTGTTGGTTTTTTTCACAATTTTTATAACTATTATACTATATAATACCGAGTTTGAAGGCAAATTCTTTTCTTGCGGAACCGAAAAGAACAGCCATGTGACTCGATCATAAATGAGCCATTACAATCAATGGGCCTATTACATTTGGGGAGCACACGGAAAACGTGAGCCCAGCTCATGATGTGTCATGGCTCATTTTTTTTGACTCTTCTATGGCTCACACAATTGATAGGCCGTATGGAACATGTGTGAATCAAATGAGTCAAGCCAACGGTCCCCGATTATACATTATAAAATAAAAATCTATAATTCAATTGTATATTAATTGTAATCAAGCGAATTATTCGCTTCGATTCGATCAATCAATTGTAATCAAAAAAAAAGAATTGTTTACGATTGATTAATGAATTGTAAATTTTAAATAATGAAATTTTATATGATTAAACATTAGATATCTAATCAATTGATTGTAATTGTAAATTTAACAACACTAGAGACAGATAGAGAGGGATAGATAGATAGATAGATAGATAGATAGATAGATAGATAGATAGATAGATAGATAGATAGATAGATAGATAGATAGATAGATAGATAGATAGATAGATAGATAGATAGATAGATAGATAGATAGATAGATAGATAGATAGATAGATAGATAGATAGATAGATAGATAGATAGATAGATAGATAGATAGATAGATAGATAGATAGATAGATAGATAGATAGATTAGATAGATAGATTAGATAGATAGATTAGATAGATAGATTAGATAGATAGATTAGATAGATAGATTAGATAGATAGATAGATAGATAGATAGATAGATAGATAGATAGATAGATAGATAGATAGATAGATAGATAGATAGATAGATAGATAGATAGATAGATAGATAGATAGATAGATAGATAGATAGATAGAGATAAAAGTCGTAAATGAACAATTTGACAAAGCATAATCACAATTAATGGGAGAATTAAAAGCCAAATTAGGCCCTTGAAATTCACCCGTTTACTGGTAGCGACGGTTGTGCTGCTGCTGACCGCCGCCGACTCTATTTTGGGCTTAAATGGCTGAAAGCTGAGCTTTTTATTTTCCACGTCCTTCAACGACGAAATGGGCTAAAAAAAATTTTAAAACAAAAGTGGAATGAAATTTTATTTAAGCCAAAGTTCCTTTTTTTTCTACCTTTGCCGTGGGGTTCTGAGCGGCTGAGACGGACGTGTCACTGCTGCTGCTGCTACTCAATGGAGTGCTTGGCCGCTTCAATGTTCCCTGAACCAACAAGCATTAGAAATTATACCTTTTTTATGTGGCATAATCCACGTTTTAGCGATTTTAAAATTTATGTGTCATGGCTCATTTTTTTTTGACTCTTTTCTATGGCTCACACAATTGATAGGCCGTATGGAACATGTGTGAATCAAATGAGTCAAGCCAACAGTCCCCGATTATACATTATAAAATAAAAATCTATAATTCAAATTCAATTGTATATTAAACTGTTTCATTCCATCTTCTTCTTATTCAGAGCGACGATCTAGTCACTTTTGTTGAGTTTTTCGAGCCGCGCTTCGCCACACTCGAGCAGTCGTCCGGCTATAATTACGTGGATTTTTGCTCGAAATTCTGTGAAAAAATCGAAATCATCAAATGCATGGATGGCGTTGGCGTGAGTTTCTCCCCTCCCTCTTTTTTTTCATATTTTTTCGATTTTCAATTAAAATTCTTATTTTTTGGGTACGTCGGGAGCTTTCAATCGGTCTGCTCGTTCCCCCAGATCGTTCCCACCAAAATCTAGTGCGCTTTTCTTTTTTTGTTTCCTTTTTCTTTGCCACACACAACAAAGAATTAATTTATTTGCAAAAAGAAAACAATAAACAATACGGAATAAAATAATTAAGGTCTCAGAAAATTAATATTTTTCTCCAAAAGAATAATAAAAAAAAACTGCTCCTTCCTATTCGCCTCCAATTATTAGGTTGTCCCATAAATTTTTATACATTGTTGTTTTTTCAGACGTTTAAAAAGAATTTTCTAAAGTGTGATACGTTATTCAAAGGCACGTTTTATTGCGGTTATTTTAAGGTATTGTTTGTATGGTTATCATTTGTTGGTAAAAAGTTATGCTGTTTAGAACAATGTCTAGTCAACGTGAAAAAGTGCGCCATTTGATTTTCAATCAGTTCAAGCTCGGCAGCAATCCGACCCAAGCGGCCAAAAATATTCAAGCGGTCACCGGCAAATCAACACCAACCAGAATGACTTGTTGGAATTGGTACCAGAAGTTTCAAGCCGGCCAGAGAAGCAAAAAAGACAAACCACGCTCAGGACGACCGTCTACCGTAAACAAGAGACGCTTACGCAGGTCCATCAAGTCGAATCCGGCCCAAACTACTCGAAAGCTGGCCGCCGAACTCAATTCGTCCAAGTCTACCATCGCTCGTCATCTGCATGTCATGGGAAGGACGCCAAAATCACTTCCACCAGGACAACGCCAGACCACATACAGCACAAATGACGGTGGCAAAAATCGAAGAATTAGGCTGGACAAAAATCAAACAACCACCATATAGCCCGGACATTGCTCCATCCGATTACCACCTGTTCCGGTCAATGGAACACTTCCTCCGAGATAGGCGCTTCACTGAAGTAGACGATATCAGGGCAGCGCTCAACGACTTCTTCACCTCAAAACCAATCAAATTCTACACTGATGGAATCCGATCAATGCGTGAAAAGTGGAAGAAGGTCATTGATAATAATGACAATTACTTTGTTTAGATAAATTGTGTTTTGTTTTGTTGTTGTTATTAACTTTAGTTGAAAATAAAATTTGTATAAAAATTTATGGGACAACCTAATATTATTTTCGCACAACCCCACCTGAAGCGACAACCGAAAAACTTTGAGCGCTAATTCAAATTATCTTTAAATTCTCGCGTCATACGCGACACTTATTTTTCAGCGCTTTTTGTCTTCATTTTTTTTTCAGTTCAATCTTATTTGGCGAGGCGATTAAATCGAGCGCGCGCTTTTGAAACGAAACACTTTTTTTCACACTTTTGAAGGTCGAAAAATTTGTGATTTTTTCTTTTTTGAATAATTGGATTTGATGACCGGCCGGTAGCCAGAGGATCGGCTAGGAGCTGATAAAAATTCCGTAAAATAATAGAATTTTTTTATGTTAGAATCGATGGGATCGATCAGATGATAAATTTTGGGTATCTATGCGATTCGGGGAATCCATGGCCTATATATTAGAGAGTGTGGAATGTTTTTCTAGCTACGGGTCGTTCTTTTTTTTTCATTTAAAAACTTATAAATTGTTTTTCTTTGCTGTTTGTTTGGATTTTTTCGAGTTGTTGTCGATTGATCATTTCGTCGATCGTCAATAAATTTATAAAAATTGTTTAAATTTTGATGAATTTATTTCAACTTTTTCTATTCATCCCGAATAAATAATTAATTTTATCGTCTATATTTTCTTCTCCCTTTTATATTTTTCGATTGTTTCCGAAATGAAACTCTTTCAATAAAAAGCGCATTTTTTAATGAAGAATAATTTATTCAATTTTTATCACTCGTAACGTAATTTTATTGCCTTTTTAATTATTGTAATTATTTCATTTTATAGTAAAATATATGGAGGAAATGAAATGCTTTTGAAAGTAAAGTGTTAATATTACGAAATGACATAAAAAAAACTCGAACAAAGTTTTACTCTTTTAAATGCCATTAGATTGCCTCATAATTTTCTGACAATTCTGTTCTAACTTTTTTCCTACGATAGTTAGAAACGTGGGGTTTTTTGCATCCCGTAGAGCGTACTCGATTTGTGGCGGACGTGTTTTAGCGATTTTTTAAATTTTCATTTCTAGCATTATTATAGAGGAAAATGCAACGAAAAAAAAAACAACGAAAGAAGTGCATTTGTCTGAGCATTTTTTTCCGAGTGATTCAATGGGCTCGAAATTTTTGCTACGAGCTCCCCTTACATCATGCACTATTACCAGGGTTGCCAGATGTCCTTTTTAAAAAGATTTGTTCTTTTTTTAAGGGGGTCTGTTCTTTTTTATTTTTTGTTCTTTTTTTCCATGAAGAATGGCTCTCTTGGACACAGGATCAGGAGTCCCGAGGAGTATTAATTGTTGAGAGAATAAAGAATCTGACCCGAAAAGTTAACGAAATAGACCAATTCAGATATTTTTAGAAAAATCTTTTGTTGTTGGAAATTATCAATAAAATATTTTTTTCGTGCCCAGCGTTCTTTTTTATTTTATTTTCATCTGGCAACCCTGACTATTATAATCTAAAAATTCGAACCTGATCGGTTGGATAGGAGCCGAGTTGTGAAACTTCAAAAAAAAAAAAACTTAAAAAATGCCGAAAAACTGCAAAAAATGACAAATTTCAACACATTTTCAAGTGTTTTTTTTTGTATTTTTTGCATCTTTTGTGTATTTTTAACGTGGAAAATGGCAGAGCAAAAAAAATTTATTAAATTTGAACGAAAAAAGTTATTAAATTAAAAACAAAAAAAGTTAGTAAATTTGAAATTTTTCAAAAGCTGAAAAAATTTTTATCGTAAATTAATTCTTTATGATTTTTTTTCGATATCGTTTCCAAACAGACACAAAAAAATGTTTTAAATTTTTACATAAAAATTTTTTGGTAAAAGAAAAATTATTTTTTATTTTTATTTACAAATTTTCAGAGATAATGGGAACATTTTTTGAGAGGGGGGAGGAAGTTTTGCAAAAACTATTTGAGCATAATTAAACTTTGAATTACAATTTAGCAAAGTTGCCCGAAATTTGAATAAAATGTGGAAATTTGGCATTATGTTTAAGACGTCATAACTCGAGTGCGATTCAAAATTATAACTCGAATACGATCCAAAATTATAACTCGGATACGATCCAAAATTATTACTCGGATACGATCCAAAATTATTACTCGGATACGATCCAAAATTATTACTCGGATACGATCCAAAATTATTACTCGGATACGATCCAAAATTATTACTCGGGTACGATCCAAAATTATAGCTCGGATACGATCCAAAATTATTACTCGAATACAATCTAATTTTTGGATTCAAATTTCTATTTTGATGGTGTACCATTTTGCAAGTTTTTCAACTTCGACGAACTTTTTAAGAACCAAAAAGTTATTTTTAAGAAAATTAATTTTACCGCTTTGATTCAAAATTTAATTTTCCACCAATTACCTTTTAAATTAAGGCTCCTAGTAACTCGAAAAAAGTTACAGGTGAAAAAGTAAAGTCACTCAAAAAATTTCGAAAAAATAAAAATTGACTTTAC
This sequence comes from Bradynema listronoti, assembly GCA_024678965.1. Taxonomy (NCBI): domain Eukaryota; kingdom Metazoa; phylum Nematoda; class Chromadorea; order Rhabditida; family Allantonematidae; genus Bradynema; species Bradynema listronoti. Next base: position 3,589,449 of record JANLNO010000006.1, read on the forward strand.
TTTTTTTAGCTGTAACTTTTTTTCCAATTTACTTATGAACTTAATTTAAAAAGTGATCGGTGGAAAATTAAATTCTGAATCCAGTAAGATAAATTAATTTTCTAAAAAATATCTTCACGATCGTCAAAAAATGAGGCAAATTTGAAAAAGATGCACATTCCATCATGGGAACTATTTGGTGGTAAATTTTTAAAGTATTGTAAATTATAAATATTCTCTAAAAAAAGTCGGGAATAATCGCTCGCTTCTTTTCTGGTTAGGGCCTCTCGTTCAAGAGGTTCTTGATTCGGCCGCTGTCCACGCTGACTTTGGTCTGATCGCACCACGTCTTTTCGATCCGACGAATTTGGCGCTTTTTTGCGAAGTGCTCGCAGCCATAATAAACCAAAAGCATCGGTATTACGATAAATACGCCGAGCGGGCCTATTTTGGCCACCTGAGTAAAAAGTTTTGAGGATCTTTAAGCGGATTCGTAATATTGCGGCCCATATGAGGACCATTTTATTGGGATGAAATGACTTTGACATGAGCACCGAATCCCATGTCAGATAAAGAACCCAGCTTATTGAAGATCTCAAAAATTGGCCCAAATCCATTAGATGATGCGATCTATTCACACCATGCATTAAGACGAAAACGTGAAAAATTTATGAAGCTCACCTGTGAATTATAATAGTAGTAGATGTTTTTGGTGGTGAGTTGATCGCAAAACTCACCGGTAAACGGCTTATCGCAAATGCACTTTTGCTCGTACTCGTCGGCGGTGCCGTGCTCGCAAAGAATGTGATCGCAATGCGTTCCTTCGTAGTTCGGCTTACACGCCACACACGCGCCCTCTGCGTTTCGCTCATACGAGAGGCATTGCATACGGCGCTCGCAATGAGTGCCCACGTAGCCGTGCATGCATACGCATTTACCGCTCATTTCGGTGCCATTCACGCACCTGAAATTCGTGATTGAATCGATATTAGTTCCGGGCCGGCTTAGTCCGTTTTGGCTCAGCCCAGCTCCACGCGATAGGATGGCCCTTTTTGAAATTGCCTGGTAAAAATCAGATCATATTAGCCGACTCGGTTCAACCTGTTTTGGTCCGTCCAGACCCATTTTTTACTGGTTCAGCCCGGCTCGGTCCGAATTGAAATTGGCAAATCTCTAATCGATATCATAATAAAGGGACTATAAATGCAATTTACTTTGTTCGTTATCAAATTATAATTCTTACTCATTCTCATTCAATACAATAAAAAATGAATATGGTAAAGATACCATAATTTTGGTTTTGTAGCTCGCTTGAGACGCATTCCGCCGGGATGATTGCGCGCGTCGCCGGCGATGTCGTCGTCGCCATCGGCGACGTGACGCGCGACGCCCACGCAAGCGAAAGCGAAAATCAGCGCAAACAGCATACTTTGGAATACTGTAATTGGCCGAACACCTCGGCGACGAAACAAGCTAGGGAAAATATGCCGGCGAGGACTCATTTCGCCTGAAATTACGTCCCAGCGATACAATGCCAATTTCTAATTTGACTCAATCCAAATAATACAATACCAAATTTTTCAATAAAATAATAATCGAAATGCCGACGTAAAATTTTACCCAATATGGCTTATGCAAAGCAATTATTTGACATGTTCCCTAATTTTACGCGGATAAATCCGGAAGTTTTGAACCAAATTTAAATTGGCGCCAACGAGTTCATTCTCTTATATGGTATCCGAATGAGTCCAAATTTTGTGTCCATTTTTATGGAGCTGGAATAAAGGTGGGCAAATTTGGTCCCACTTGAGTTCGATACAACAGAATGAACTCATTGGTGATAATTTAAATTAGGTTTAAAATATCAGAGCTTATCCACGCAAAATTAAGAATATTTGAAGAAATTGATTTATAAAATTCTTTTTTAAGAAATGTTTAAAATACAACAAAATTTCAACTGTAATTTTCGCGCGTCAAAAGTTTCAGAAAAATTTCAGAAAAATTTTTTGTCCGAATTAAAAAATTAGTCAATTTAGAAAAACACGCAAAATGACGTTTCCGTTATTTTTGCGTACAATATACCAGATCACGATGATGTGAATGTAAATAATGATGTGATGTGAGAATAAACTTTATAAAAAAAGAGAAATTGGGCAAATTTTTTTGTTGTGAGTGAGGTGGAGAAGGATGGGAGCGCGGGGAGAGAGAGGAGGGCAAGTGAGACTCAAATTGTAAGTTCAATAACTTTTCATTTTCATTTATAATTGCTTTTTTAAATTTGAGTCTTTCCTTTTGGCGTTTCGTTGAATTAATTGGATAAAAATTTCAAAAAATTGCCTAAACAAATATTCGAATATATACCAATATAGCGTCAAGTGATACATTAAGGTCCCAGATCGATTCTCTCCCGTTGGAAATGATCTTGGGACTAATCATTTCGCGGGTTTGAAGGACCGTTCAGCCACCGAAATCTCGGTTGGTTTGCTACATGACCCCATGTGGTATCGGTTATGCGGCTTGCAAGATCTGGTCAGCACCGCCATACCACCCACACCCACACTGTGCAACGTGGTACCAGCTGTCTTACAAATATTAGATGGGATCGGGGCGAAACCGAACTTCAAGCAAAGTGAAACCTATCGTACAACCACTAGGCCACTGCTTCTCTTGTATTGTCTAATATAAATTGTCGATGAAATTCGAATATAGAGCTCATAATCTAGATTTTAGCTTGAGAGTATACAGAGCTACGACTGGCATATTGAGTATGGAATCCCCAAGCTCATTCAAATTGTGGAAAACAAATCGATTTTTGAAAAAAGTTTAAAAGTTAAAAGTTAAAAATAGAAAAATCGAATTGAAAAATAAAAAAAAATTAACCGCAAAAATCCAATTTTTTTTACAAATTCTTCAAAACATTTTTCATTTTCGTCCTTTTTCTTGACCTTTCCTTTCTCTCACCATTTTTCTCTTTTCTTTCCAATTATTTCTTTTCTTTTTTTCTACTTTTTCTTAACTTTTTTTTCTCTCTTCGCCTTTCTTTTCTTTTTTCTTCTTCATTTCCATTCATTCATTCATTCTTTTTCTCTCATTTATTCTTTCTCTTTCTCTCTCCACATTTTTCTCTCTTTACTTTTCCCTTTTTTCCTTTCCCACTTTTCCTTTCAACTTTTTCTTTCTCATTCACTTTTATTTTCAAAAATCATTAAAAAAATAAGAAAAAAATAAGAATTTATTAAGAAATTTTAAATTATTTTATAAAATTAAATTAGCAATTTTTAATTAATTTTTTTATTAATTTTTTTCATTCGATTTTTGTGTTTTGTTTTTTTTTGTAAATTTGAAAATAAAAATGCGCCAATAAATATTTTTTAAATACAAATTTTTCACTAATTTAATTTATTTTAGTTTGAAAAATTCGTTCACATTTGAAATATAAAATTTTCAAAAATCGTTTATTTTCGGTAAAGTAAAAATTTTCAAATTTTCTCTCTCAAAAAAACCACCCTTTGGCAGGACTTGAACTTGCGACCAACGCCGAACCGGAGCTCTACAGACTGAGCCATACGGACTCAAATGGCCCGTGTACAAGATAAATCTAATCCTAAGTTATGTTTGAAATTAAAGATTTTTTAGCAAATTTTTTGTAAAAATATTTTGTAACATTTGTAAAAATACAAAAAAATATATATATACATCTCCAAATTTAAATTCAATGCTATCGAAGGTCTCTGAACAAAAATCTTCTTAATGCTAAATACAGTGTGGCCCAAATTGGCGTCGGGAATTTGTTTTTGTTATAACTTTTTTACTTTTTAACCAAATTGTAAAATTTTTTTAGCATTCGATTCATATCTCCTTGAGAATTTTTTCGACACCAAACCTGTCCATATTGATTTCGATTTAGATATTTTATATTTATTTGAACTCTTTTGACGACACTATTTTTAAAGGTAAAAAATGGATAACTCTGTAGATATTTTGGCCATTTTGAATACCTAACGCACATTTTGGCCAGTCTATCTAACGCCCTAGCACCTGTATTATTGGTGGAGTAGAGCAGGCTCGGCTCATAATTTTTAAATTTTAATAAAAACAAAATAATTTTGTTTTTGAAATATTTTTTGCAAAAATAGCAAAAGGTTGGTGCGGCCAGGATCATTGCGCAATCTTCGATCCTCATCGAAAGAGAGCGGATCCAGCCATGCAAGCCAACTATGGGCGTACTGGCGAAACTGCGGATCCGTTGTGTCATGTGGAATCAAATATAAAAATAATGAATTTTTCCAAATTTGGAGAAATTTCAACCAATTTTCAAAAAATGAGCATATTATAATATAATTTTAACGAAGATCTTAGATCTTAATTTTTTCATTTAGATTCTACAACTATTTTTTAGTATAATTTGTATTTAATTAAATTTCTATCAATGATTGAAAATTATAAAAAAAAATATATTTAAAAATTTTAAAAGATATATTTAAAAAAAAAGATATATTTTAAAAAAAAATATTTAAAAATTTTCCAAAATGGCAGAAGGTTGGTGCGGCCGGGATCATTGCTCAATCTTTCGAGACTACAATGTGCACTTTCTTCCGTGCACATCTGGACCTCAATCGAAAGAGAGCGGATCAGGCCAAGCAAACCAACTGTATGCGCGTTCCGCACACCGGCGTAATTGCGGGTTCGTTGTGTCATGTGGAATCATAGTTGTGCACCATCACAATACTTTCTCATCCTGCTGACTCAGTTAGCTGTGGGACGTAGCGAACCTCCGAAGAGGCCACTGGGAATGGTGCCCAGAGGGTCCAGTGAACCACAAACACTGGTATTGACTTAACTCTGGCTTGGCTGAGTCAAACCGAAATCGAAACCGTGTGATAATGACACAACCACGAGTGATTGATATCATGGGGAAGCTAATTAATTTTTTCGCTTATATAACCCGAGATTCATTGGCGAAAAATGGGCGATGGGTTTCGTCCGATGGTTAGACAACGAGAGACTCGATATTATTTTGCTAGTCATAATTTAATTACATTTAATGCACAAATTCGGAATTTTCAAGTGGCTGTAACTTTTCGCCCATGCGTCAAAAGGGCCTAGTGTAAGAGTAACTTTTGATTAACTCTTTATTAGCTATCCAATGACACTACTTTCGTATGAAAATAAATTTTTGAAATTTTTTCGATTTTGAAAAAATGACCTTACTATATAGTCCATGGTTTTTTTCAAAATGGACTTTGTGATCTACAGCCACGTGGATATACTTATTCGATAGCCCTTGAAGAGCTGATTCCAAATACATATGGGTCTCTTAATCAATTTTTTGATTTTCGGGCACTTTTGGCCCGTTAAAAATTTTTGACTATCAAAATTAGGCCAAATTTGCAATATTCAAATGGCTGTAACTTTTCGCTTGTGAGTCAAAAGAACCCAGTGCAAGAGTAGTTTTTTCTTAACTTTTTACAGGCTATCCAATGACACCAGTTTCGTTCGAAAATAAATTTTTGAAATTTTTTCGATTTTGAAAAAATGACCTTATCCATGGTTTTTTTCAAAATGGACTTTGTGATCTACAGCCACGTGGATATACTCATTCGATAGCCCTTGAAGAGCTGATTCCAAATATATATATAAATTTTATATTCATTTGAACTTTTTTCACACTATTTTTAAAGGTAAAAAATGGACAAAAATTGAGTTTAAAAAATTTCCAAAAAATATTGGAATATTGGAAAATATTGGAAAAAATATTAGAAATTGAATCTTTTATGAATCACTAAAAAAATATCATTGGAGTGTCTGACTTCTCTGATCGATTGGCGAAACCCATCGCCGCTTTTCGGCGAATGTACATCGGGTTATATAAGCGAAAAAATGAATCCCATCCCCAAGAATGAATCAATCTTGTAGTATTCACCGATTGCGTGGTTTCGATTCCGGTTTGACTCGGCCAAGCTATAGTTAAGTCAATACCAGTGTTTGTGGTTCACTGGACCCTCTGGGCACCATTCCCAGTGGCCTCTTCGGAGGTTCAGTACGTCCCACAGCTAACTGAGTCAGCCGGATGAGAAAGTGTTGTGATGGTGCACAACTATGATTCCACATGACACAACGAACCCGCAATTACGCCGGTGTGCGGAACGCGAATTGTTGGCTTGCTTAGCCGATCCGCTCTCTTTCGATGAGTCCCATTGCCCATATATCGCGGCATAGTCGAATCGAGGATTGAAGAGGAAAGGAATGATCCCGGCCGCACCAACCTTTTGCCATTTTTAATCTATCAGAGCTGGATCCATTTTTGTCTTAATGGCTCGTAATTTATGGAGTCATCAGACTTATCGTTTTTAAAATCTTGTATTGGTTTTTATTCGGTTATAATTTAAAATGAATTACCCTGATTTTGCGTGTATAAGGCCGGGTGTTTTGAGCCAAATTTAAATTTGCGCCAATGAGTTCATTCTGTTGTATCGGATTTGTTGGAGTCCAAATTTTGTGCCCGCCTATGTCTCGGTGTCATAAAAGTGGGCACAAAATTTGGAATTGCTTGGATCCAATACAACAGAATGAACTCGCCAATTTAAATTTGACTCAAAACACCCGGGCTTATTCGCACGAAATTTGGGTAATTACATTTTTAAAGTAATCTAGGTTCCATTTGTTGGATATTATCCATAAATTTTTCGAAGCTAATCAATTTTGAAATATTCCCAAATGTACGATGTCCTGCAAAAATGAAAAATTTTTATTTTTTTTCAAAATTTTTATTGTAAAAATTTATTCATATTTAAAATTTTGAATATAAAAATTATGACAAGATGTTATTAAATAGGATATTTTTCAAAAAATGAGTCTAATGCACCGGCGAGGAACGGATGAGGAGCTTGTTGAGCTCTAATTTAAGGTTTGACGGGTCCGCCGCGTCGGCACCAACTTTCTGTAAAAATTGTGTACTGTAACTGTGTAAGCATATACCGCAATTGTTCACTGTGAGCCTATATTTTAATTGCATACTGTGATTGTTTAGTGTGACTGTACTATGTGGTTATTGTAATATTTTTCGTTACAATGTTATTTACGGTTATCGTTACCGTATCCGTTTTATTCTTGTTACACATAGTTTATTACGGTATCTCTTTAAATTAAACTCCATACTTTTTAAACGTTTTTGTACAGTTTTTAACCGTTTTTGTACAGTAACAAGAATATTTTTAATGCCATAATGCTAGAGTAAAATGAATATTTTCCAAACGTTACCGTACAATAACAGAATTCTGTAATTTCCAAGGGCTACAGTACCTGTGCAACGGCAAAAGTGCCAACGCCTGGCGCCATGAGTCCGCGTCCCAATGCCGGCACGTCATCCGCCGTTTGTGGAATGGGCTCCAGCTGACAGGACGGTGTGCCCTGTTGTCCGCACGGATATTCGCTGTATTCAATTTTCGCGCCGAGACGATAGCAACGGTGGGCAACATTCTGCTCGACAACGTCCTGGCCCACGTTCAGCGGATGGCCATCGTCAATGTAACAGCCTAAACGAAAAAATGTTAATAATTTAGAAATATCGATTTTATACATTTGCGCTTTTTTCATCTTATTGTTAGCCAACTTCTTAAGAACCATAACACTACTATTTAGAAAACCAATTTTAGCTATTCGATTCAGAATTTAATTCTCTACCGATTACTTTTTGAATCAAGTCTCTAAGTAACTTGAAAAAGTAACTGAAAAAAATGTTAAAATTAAAATTATAAAGTTACTCAAAAAATTTTCAAAAAATAAAAATTGACTTTACTTTTTTAGCTGTAACTTTTTTTTCCAAATTATTTTAAGACTCGATTTGAAAAGTATTTGATAGAGAAATAAATTCTGAAAATTTAATTGATTTTTTTAAAAATAGTGTTTTGATCCTTAAAAAGTTGATCAAAGTTAAAAAAAACTGCAAATGTCGGCGATACATATCGTAAAATGACGACATGATTGTAAAAAGTAACGATATAATTTATACCGTATTTCATACAATACACTATTGTTAAATTTAATTAAAATGGAGTACAGAATATGTATTAGAAGAGAAAATTATATTATCATTAGAGTATTATTTTTTGCCTGTAATATCAACAATGCCATTTGTGCATTTATAGCTGAGATGGTTTTCCTTGAATGTGTCGCCCTCTTTGTATTCTTTGCCTGCCTTTGTGCATCCGTTGGCCTTCGCGTAATACTGTAGTGAGTCACCTTTGTCCTCGCAATGATGAGTGACTTTACCGGCCTCTTTTGACTCGCCGGCCTTCAATGGTACAACGTTGTTATTGTCGTCGATGAATAAGCAGCCTGAAAAAATAGTTCAAAAAGTATACGATAAAAGAAATAATATATTTTAGAAAGTGACTTGAATTGTATCAATGCTTTCAAAATTTGAATAAATTAAAATATTGGATGAACACGATTTTGCAAATAATTTTTTAAAAATAATTTAAACGCGCACCAAAAATTTGGCATCATGTAATTTTAAATTTTTTTTCAAAATGTTTTGAAAATTCTAAATTTTTTCTAAAAATGTCAAGAAGTTAGTGCTGCCGGAATCATTGCTCAATTTTTGATTCGGAGTTGTCACGGTATCTTGGGAAACGAGACCCATCGAAAGGAGCCCAACGAGCCAACAATGCACGTTAACGCATAACGTGAATGCTTTTTGAATATAGCTTTTATGCGAAAATGAACTCACCGACAACTTTGTAGCCGTTTTCGGCGCATTCCAATCGCAAAAAGCTCACGTTCACCACCTCGCCGACGTGATACTCCTTCTCGCCGTATTTACACGAAGAGGCTGAAAAATAAATTCAAATATTGGACAGTGGGAAATCGATTGAAAATTTCATTTTCACAAAATTCTAATCCGAATTTCCCATTCATTTCACATAGTAAATGAAAAAGCAAATCTCGAACTCTGCGTGTAGACAACGGATCCGTTGGGAAAGCTCTGGCACTTATGCCAGAAACCGTTCACGTTTAGGCTTTCACCGACCGATATCACGGCCTTGTTGGCGCGTTCAGATGCCACGCAAGCTAAAAAATTTCCGTAGTAAATTAATATGATACACTAATAGAAACATCCCAGCAAGATAGTGACTCTGTGGGATGTTTTAAGCCTTTTAATATGTGACAATAATCCATAAAGATGCGCTCACCGGTGACCTCTTCGGCTCCGTTCGTGCATTTGTACTTGAATTTGCCGTTGGGTCGCTCGTAGACCTCACCATCGGCGCGCTCGTGTCCCTGCATGTCTATGCAGCCGAATGTCGTACTGCCGTCCATCTGCTTTTTGCCGCTAGCTTTTTGTGGACCAATTGGATTGCCTGAAAATTTCTCAAATTGTCATTAATTTCTTTGGATCAATGTCAAAAAAGTGCCAAATTTATTTGCGTTTTACAAAAATATTATAATCTTGACTTTTTGTATTTTATTAATTCAAATTTAGCACTGTTTGACCGTATGTAATAAAATTTGCATGATTATGACTTTGAGCAAAATTTTCGTTTTTATAAAATTCTTTTTCAAAAAATTAATTCGGCTATTCGATTCTTCTCTATTGAATGGTATTTGAATCAAAGTTCTAGCTAGATTGGAAAAAAAATTACAACCAAAAATTCATAAATTTCCAAAAAATCAAAGTTGACGTTACTTTTTTCTTTGCTTGCTAAAAATTTGATTCAAAAAGCATTCGATAGAGAATTAAATTCTGAATCGAATAGCTAAAATTGCTTCTCGGTAAAGTAATTTTATTGTGGTAAAAAACTCAAAAAAGTCAAAAAAGCACAAATTTCCGACAACCTTTTCGACATTTTCTGGTAAATAAAAATACAGTATGCACACGTCCCTACCGTTCTGATCCGCGTACCGTAGCGGCATCGTCTCCCATCGGACGTTTTTCATGCCGCTCACCATAAACGATTTGAGCACGGCATAGTGTTGGCCGCTTACCGCCGCGCTTTTTATCGTCGCCTCAGCGCCCGCCGCCGACGCGCAAAAACCGACCGCGACAACAAGCGAGCAAATAAACGAAAATTTCATTTCTAATTTGAAAAGTTTTATATTTCGTTTCACAAATAATTCAGATTTGTAAAGATTAATTTTTAATTAACGGTAATTTCGCTTTAATAAGTCCGGAGTTGTTTGAATCGAATTTAAATTACCGCCAATAAGTTCATTACATATCCATTTAAATTTAAATTTTGTTCCTTAACAGTTGTGAAACCGAGATAAAAGCTAGCACAAAATTTGAACTCCAACCGATACGGTATAACAGGAAAAACACGGTATAACAAAATAAAAACGGTATGACTTATTGGCGCCAATTCAAATTTGCCTCAAACAACCCGATCTACACAAACTTAGAGCCCAATTTTAAATACCAAAAAAATGCTTCAAAAGTTTTCTTAAAAAAATTTTTTTTTATTTTTAAATTTTTTATTGGAATTCAAAAGATTTCAATGAAAAATTTTTCAATAAAATACTTTTTCGAAAAAAATTTTCAAAACACGTTTCATATATGGAATCGAAAGGAATGGAATCGAATTCCTTCAGAATTTTTCATAATTTTTAGCCTTAGCATTTTTGTTAAAAATAATAAATTTTCCCATTTTTTCCGATTCAATTAAATGATTTATAAGTTCGTTCGAAAAATACGTGCGCAAAATTGGGTAGTTTATCCTTTTTTCTAATTGATTGTTTTAATTTTTAATTCGATTGTATGATCTGGCAAAAATAGATCAAAGAGGAAATTCCACCATTTTCATCATAATTTGATTTTATCGCAAAACGTGGTAGAAAATATCGGTACGAACATATGAGGAAAAGATGAGAAATTGGAGAAAAGAATAAGTGTGAAGAGAAGGGCATGGAGGGGAGGGGACAAGTGAATTGAGAGAGGGACAAAAGGGAAGAGGGGGAGAAGAGCAAAAATGATGGAGAATGGGGGAGGGGAAACAGAGGAAAACGTGGAAAAGAAAAGGGAGAGAGAAGAGATAAAATGAGAAAAGAAGAAGAGGGGAGAAAAGAGAAAGGAAAAAAGAGATGGAAGGGATGGCAGAAAGGTAACGTGAGGGAAATTGGTGAGAGAGGGAATAAGATGGCGAGGCGAGAATGGCTAGGAAAGAAGCTGGATAAAACATTTTTTGGAAGTTATACATTAGAAAGTAAGAGAAAAAAGAAATAAAGCAAACGAGCAGAGAGTGGAGTGAAAAGAAAATAAGAGCATAAATAACAGAATAGAAATTACATAAATCCATTTGGTAAAAGTTTATTCTATACTTAAAAATAGTTCAGTAAATTCTTTTAAAATAACGCCCAAACAATGATTTACTACAATAATAAGAAATTTTCTCAATCAATTGATTGATTGATATTTTTGCTATCATTTCCATACTTTCTAAATTGGAATTGAGAAAAAAAATTCGATAGCGAAAAATTGGAATTTTTACGAAATAAATTTTTGATTCAATAAAAATGAAAAATAATATCCAAAAAAATTGTAAAAATATGTTGGCAAAAAAGAATTCGATCAGGATGAGATTCGAACTCACGCGGGAAAATCCCAATGGATTAGCAGTCCATCGCCTTAACCACTCGGCCACCTGATCATATGTGCAGGGCGTGGCGAAATTTTTTGGTATATTTGCTATTTTTTGTATTGAATTTTCTTTGCAATTGTTAGAGAGCTGTGCTGTGACTTTGCTTTGAGTTATTTAGAGGATAAAATGGTTAAACGATTCCTCCTTTCAAATTTGGGAGTTATTTAGAGTCATTTAGAAGTTATTATGATTCTTTCATTAAGAGTCATTATGATTCTTAAATTTTTTAAAAAACTTAATGACTCACCAGAGTCATTTAAAGAGTCAACTCTTATGTATAAACAGCTCATGAGCCGTTTGACTCTAAGGGCTCTATCACTTTTAATTTTTCAATGAGAACTGTTTATTTACTACTTTTAAAATATTTAATAAATACTCAACTGTTGATAGAAGAAAAATATAATCTCAATTCGTGCATTGAGAAATAAGTTGCTGCACATGGCTTGCAAATGCTCATTTAATTATTCATAAATCAAAAACACAGCACGGATTTCTTGCATTCTGCATAATTAGGTATTTATTAAAGCCGTTTATTGCTCATTGGTATTCATATATGTAATGCAAAACAATTTGGTTTGATTTTTGTTCATTTTATCTTATATCATTAATTGTTTTTTAAACTCAGAAATTTTTAATCATTCTAATATTTTCCAACTTTTTAATTTCGCGTTTTTTTTTTTTTGATTGTTTATTTATAAAAATCATATTTTTAAATCGTTTTATTAAAACCTAAAAAAAAACTTAAATAGCAAGGCCAACGATGTTTCAGTGAATTCGAAAAAAAAAAGATTTGGGGGGGGAATATTAACTTCCAATAAATTCATACACATAAAAAATCAATCAATGTAAAAAAGGTATAAAAAAATAGATGACGAAGAGAAATTGAAAAATTTTCGAATTTTATGAGCAATAAACAATTCTTCTCACCATTTTTTACATATATAAAAATACTAAACTTTAAAGAAAAACCCTTCGGCATTGTGTAAATAATCTTCTTGTTGGAATAAAATTGAACGCTTTGGATGTCTTATTTGATCAAGAATAATTAAAGGTGGATGGGCAGAGAGGCTGGAAAATGTTTGGGCCAAGTCGAGCAATTTTTTAATGATTTTAGCTATCAAAAATTCTCCTCAAAAAAAAGTTCAAAACAAACTGGGTCCACTTTTGTAAAGGATCGGCCCCCTTATCGAAAATTCATCCCCAAAAACAGTTCAAAATAGACTAAGTCTAATTTTAAAAAGGGCTGACCATAATCGGCCCTGAAAATATGAATTTTTTCTAATGACCAGGGATGAAAAAAAACGGATTATGAGCCAGACACCCTTAGTTTCAACAAAGCATTAGGCTTTTAGGCTCGAACATTTTCCGGCCTCTCCCTGGCTGGCCCGTTCAGATTTCAACGTGTTTTTGACTTGTTTCTCAAACTCTTAACTTCAAACTTTGGAAAAATTTTGATTATTGCCTTTTGATCTGAACTCAAAAAATAAAAATAAAACGTTTTATACATATTGTAACATATTTCCCATCTTTTTTACTGGCTACTTCTCCCAAACTCCCAAATATGCCTAATAAGTAAAAAAATAGGAAATATACATACAGAAAAATTAATAATGGCTTAAAGCCATCACACAAAACTTTCCGCATAAAATTTAAATGAGAAAAAATGAAATATAAAGCACCTAGTAAGCAGTTTGTGATTACTCACTTTTAGCATTAGAATCTCATCGAATTATTATTATATTATAATTTAATTGAATGAAAAATATACCGCTTGGTTTTAGCACACACAAAATGAGTGAAAAGAAAAAATGAGAAGAAAACGAAGACAAATATATTCAAATTTTTGAGCCCGTAATTCGAAAATTAAAGAAAATATTTAAAGAAATTTTTTTAAAAGAAAAATTATTTTTATTGCTTCTCATTATTATGAAGTTAATGGAAGAAAGTAAGAAAATCGATTAAAGAATAAGGAGGTATTTTTAATCGTAAACGTCCAAAATTCAAAAAAAATGGACCGATCTCAATCCAAATGTAGTCATTTTCGAGAATTGAAATTTTCAAAACATCTGTCAGAACAAATACATATGTAATATATATATTTATATATTTGCCTACGATGGAATAAAAAAAGGAAAAAATTAGAAAATGGGATAAAGTTCACGATTAAATTCTTTTACAAATTTAGTGGAGAATGGGTGAAAAAAAAATTATAATGTAATTATGTATACCGTGAGAGAGAAAAGACCCAAATTCAAATAAATATCTGTGTGATTTACGACGTTTGCAAAATATGTTTGATCACTGCTCCGTGGAGAGTGGAACACTATAATTGATGAATATCTGTTTGAAGAATTTTTAAATTTTTAATTAACCCTATATATGTACACTCTGGATTACGACTCCAAGGTAAGCTTATGCTAGGACATATTTTTATCTTAGCCGAGCCGATTATTATTTGTATTCCTTTCATTAACGTAGGTTATGAAAAATTTCGAGTAAACAAAAAATATTAAATTACAAAATTACAAGGTATTTTATTGATGTATTTGCTTGATTTTCTTATTATAGACTATGTATGGTTTGAATAGAAAAAAAATTTTTTTTCTTTCTAAATGAAATAGGCTGAAAAAAGGTCAGATCTCAAAGAAAGTCGAAAAAAATTATGCTCATTTAATTAATCCACCAATTATTATGGAAGGTATTCGGGTCAAATATACATATAATTAGGTATGAACTAATTAACCGAAAAATTAATGGCCGTATTGGCTGTATCGAAAGGCTGAGGGCTGAAATTTTTGGTTTTTTTCCAAAGGAAAAGCTTTTGTAATATCGAATCCTCGAAAAAAAAATTTTGTGTGATTATAAAATGCTTCGCTTTTTAGGAATCTGAGTATCCAATGAAGATCAAAACTTCCGCTCGAGTCTGCCTCATTTTATCTCATCCACTGCTGGGTCAACAAGGCAAAAAAATTTTTTTGGGATCCGATATTACACAAAAGAACCGTATTTATAAATGATTTTTGTAACAAAAAATTCAGAGCAAATATTTACGCCGGCGACCGGGTCGAAAAATTTCGTACCTGGCAATGACGATGTTAATATTTTAAAAATGTGCTTAACCGGTCCGGACCGACAAAAAAAAACGGCTCCTTTCAATTATTATAATTAAAATTATTCAAATTATATTATGTTATGTGCTATGATGATACAATTTTCCTGTCTTAAAAAAGGTACTATAATTTTGTATAATATACTATAATTTTGTGTTTTTTTATTCTCAAATTTGAAGGATTCGACCATTTTTAGACCTCCTACTCATTCATTTAAGACCTCTTTGAGAAAAAAAAATGTGGAATATCTAAAAGAAATTGTGTGAAGACTGGCAAATGAAATGAGGAAGAGAAATAAAAAGGGATTCGATAGAAATGAAGTCTTTTCAATTTCAAAGAAATATTAATCAAAAAATCTACAAAAAAAAACAGAGACAAAAAAACAGGCAAAAAGAAAGGCCTTTACACATTTAAAAAAAACCAATGATAATATATAATTGATTGACAATTAGATGTTGGTAAAGTCAAAGTGGCGGAACAGCAAATCGTCCGCGTCTGTTATCGGCCGCTTGTCCTTGGCCGGCGAAAATTGCGGCGCCTCGCGCGTGAACTCCTCGTCAAAGTTGGACACGTCCTCCGGCGAGCTGATGCGTGGCACAAAGTTGGGCTTCAACTCGCGATTCAACAACATTTCAAAGTTAATATGCTAAAAAATGTGAAGAAAATGAATGCGTAATTTAAGCAAAATGAAATGATAAAGCGCCTAGGCAAGCTCAAAAGCAGAAAAATAACTTTGAATAAAAGTGCAAAAAATAATCCGTTTTTAGTCTTTTTCATACGAACCATAAGCCGTATTTAGGATGCCCACCAACCGATTAATACCTCTGGGATATGAATCAAAAAATAAGCCAAGTTGTTCTGTCTTTAACCCGTTCCTCTCACTTCTCATCTTCAAAGAAAGTGAGAAAAAACAAACACGATTCTACCTTAAAAAATTCCTGCTTTTTCACAGCGTTTGCGTCGGCTTCGCCCCAGCCAAGTCGTCTTTCCGGCTGTTTTCGCATTAACTAAAAAAAAAGTATAATTCAATATTTGAAATGAATTTTTTTTTAAAAGATTCGAATCCGCGAAAAATTCAAACACCCTTTTCATAATGGTAATTGCTTCAAATGAGAGAAATCGCGGATATCGGACCTCGTCGCTGACGATCGATTCAAAAATGTCCTCTTCCTCGTCGCCGGAAAAGGGCGGCTAAATTGAATAATAGGCACATTCATAATAAACACAATATGCATATTAAAAGGCTTCAATGAATTTCTTAAGCTAAAGCTTAGAATTTTTTAAGGCCTAGCTTTTGGGAGCATATTAAAAGGCGCTTGTGTCACTCAAAGCCTTCAATGGATTTCTTAAGCTGGAGCTTAAAATTTTTTAAGGCCTAGCTTTTGGGAGCATATTAAAAGGCGCTTGTGTCACTCAAAGCCTTCAATGGATTTCTTAAGCTGGAGCTTAGAATTTTTTAAGGCCTAGCTTTTGGGATTACCTCGAAAACAACTATAATATTAATTCTAATTTTAGGCGTATAATTCGATGATAAAAAAATCTCAACATCAAACCTCGCCGACGAGCATCTCGAAGAGCAAAACGCCGAGTCCCCACCAATCGATGGCGCGCGTGTAGTCCTTGTCCGACAGCACTTCGGGCGCCAAAAATT
The DNA here is from genome assembly GCA_024678965.1 of Bradynema listronoti. Taxonomy (NCBI): domain Eukaryota; kingdom Metazoa; phylum Nematoda; class Chromadorea; order Rhabditida; family Allantonematidae; genus Bradynema; species Bradynema listronoti. Next base: position 3,605,825 of record JANLNO010000006.1, read on the forward strand.
CTGGCGTTCCACAAAATGTTGAGGTACGATCCGTCGGGCCCATGCCCTCCTTGCAGAGTCCAAAATCGGCCAGCTTTACGTAGCCCTCGTTGTCCAGCAGAAGATTGTCCAATTTTAGATCGCTTAAAAGATTAATAAGTAATTGTTGTTAGTGCTGACTAGTAATTAATTGTATAAACTTATGAACCAATTATTTCTAAGAAAAAAAAAATCAAAGAATTCGGTATTTTCAGGCACTTTTTGACGATCAAAATTGAGACAAAATCGGAATTTTCAAGTGACTGTAACTTTTCGCTTTTGCGTCAAAAGGGCCCAGTGTAAGAGTAACTTTCGATTAACTCTTTATTAGCTATCCAATGACACCAGTTTCGTTCGAAAATAAATTTTTGAAATTTTTTCGATTTTGAAAAAATGACCTTATCCATGGTTTTTTTCAAAATGGACTTTGTGATCTACAGCCACGTGGATATACTTATTCGATAGCCCTTGAAGAGCTGATTCCAAATACATATGGGTCTCTTAATCAATTTTTTGATTTTCGGGCACTTTTGGCCCGTTAAAAATTTTTGACTATCAAAATTAGGCCAAATTTGCAATATTCAAATGGCTGTAACTTTTCGCTTGTGAGTCAAAAGAACCCAGTGCAAGAGTAGTTTTTTCTTAACTTTTTACAGGCTATCCAATGACACCAGTTTCGTTCGAAAATAAATTTTTGAAATTTTTTCGATTTTGAAAAAATGACCTTATCCATGGTTTTTTTCAAAATGGACTTTGTGATCTACAGCCACGTGGATATACTCATTCGATAGCCCTTGAAAAGCTGATTCCAAATATATATGGGTCTGATAATCAATTTTTTGATTTTCGGGCACTTTTGGCCCGATGAAAATTTTTGACTATCAAAATTAGGCCATATTTGGAATTTTAATGTGAATGTAACTCATCGCTTGTGAGTCAAAAGGGCTTTGTGTAAGAGTATTTTTTTTCTTATCTCTTTACCAGCTATCCAATGAGGCCATTTTCGTGTCAAAATAAAATTTTGAATTTTTCCCGAGTGGCTGTAACTTTTCGCCCATGCGTCAAAAGTGAGTATTTTTTTTCTTATCTCTTTATCTCTTTACCAGCTATCCAATGACATCACTTTCGTTCGAAAACATAGAGCTCACCGATAGATGATGTTGTTGTCGTGCAGAAACTCGAGACCGAGCAGCACGCAAGCCGCGTAGAAGCATGCGCGCTCCTCCGAGAAAATGTCGTCGTGTATGTGACGCATCAAATCGCCGCCCATCGAATATTCCATAACGAAAAAGATGTGCTCGCGGGTTTGAAAGCCGGCGAACAGGTTGACGAGAAAGGGATGCTTGCGGCGTGAGGCCACCTCGAAGACGCGCTTCTCCAACATTACCGACTCCACTTCGTCGCGCGCCAAAACGTCGCCCTTCTTGAGCACCTTTAGTGCATAATAGGCGCCGGTGGGCTTGTATTGCGAGAGAATCACCTGAAAAAAAAAAGAAAACGATTTGCTATTATTTCCAAGGCAAACCGTACAGCATTGCATGAAATTCTATTCAGCCCAAGCTTAATTTCTACTCGTCTAGGCTAAATCGCGTTTTTTCATGTTCCTCAAATATGAGCTCAGCATAAAATTCCGAACCGTCACCAGTGCAAAAATTATATTGGAGCCGAATTATGGATTCGAAAAAAGCGAAAATAGCCACCACATACCTTTCCGAAATGTCCACGCCCCAAAACGGAAATTAGTCGGAATTTTTCCACGTCCATTTGACCCCTATTATGCTCGATCTGTTCGAGTTGCGCCTGTCGCTGGTGCTGCTGTTGTTGTTGTTGTTGGCGAGCCAATTGCTGTTGCTTGTGCTGTTGATAGGAGATCGTCGGCGTGGTCTCGCTCAGCAGATTGTCCGCTCCCGTAATGGAACGCGCCATTTTGTCGCCGGCCGCTTTTCGGTCGGAAGCGTCGAGCGTTTTCGCCGCGGTCGTCGGATCGTCGAAATTATAGCCCGTATCGTCGGATAGCTGCTGCTTGGACAGCTTCGGCACGTTTGGCGACGACTGCCGACGCGACGAGGGCAGTGTTTGCTGCAAAAAAAAAGAAGATTTTACTCGCGTGGAAGAAGAACTTTTGGCGTGAGCGAATCCGCACGATTAAGCGCGTGGTTGCGTTGATGGTCGATGAGAGGTGAGCATGGAATTTGAAGAATTGTTAGAGGAATTATTCGGGCCGGAAGGGAAGAGGGGGGAATCAAACATCGTTCAAATAAAAAAAGCCTAACGTACGGGCTTTTTTCGGGCACTGCTTTAATTGATAACTGAATAAATATTTTCAGCCTGCACTTATTGTTTTGAGACTCTTATAAACGATCAAAAATTAGTAGTCACCGACTACTCATGCCACTCCCGGGCCAACACATCCTATAATTTAAGAGTGATTTGATATAGGTGTTGCCTAGTGCAATTAGACTCGAGATTTTACTCGGATTTAGTGTTCTACTCACCTTAATCTCGTCAAGATTAAGCGTCCCGTATTGGCGTTGACGTTGTGTGGCGGCCTCGGCGGCCGCGGCCGCCACGCCGCCCTGCGCCGCGTAGACGGACCAGCTGACGGGCGTTGTGGTCGCCGATTTTCCGGTGGAAATCAACGAATTCGCCGCCTCACTGCCCAAACTCGTGCTAAACGTCATAGCGCTTATATTGCGCGAATCTGAAAAAAATTAAACCAATTATTTGTAAGCGAAGAAAAAAAATCCAATACGAACGGCCTCATTATTCTCATATATAACATATATGTATACAGTCAAACCTCGATCTAATGACACACCTAGGGACCGAGCCAAAGTGTTATTAGATCGAGGGTGTCGTAAGATCGAGGTTTTCGAAATTAGCTAGCATTACTGAGGAATTTCTGTCAATAAATGCACTTTATTCGCTAAAAGACTAGGGAAGCAAAAAAAAACTGTAAAACAATAAAAGTTCAAATAAATAAAAGTTTCAAATAACGCTTGGCTTTCGGTGTCTCCATTGGTAAATTTGTTAAGTTGGTAAGAATGTTTGTAAAAATGAATAAAAAGAAAAAAATATTTTGGTGGCAAAATTTGAACGCAATGCCAAGAAAAGATGAGCGAAAAGAAAATTTGAATTTAAAAAAGGAATTTCGTAAACCCAAGTTTACGGGGTAAAAAAATGGCTAGCTGAGCGCAATGGGTGTCATTGGATCGAGGTTTGGATTCCTTACAACTGTCATTGGAAGAAGATTTTCACGTTAGGTTTTCGTCGGGACCGAGCCCAAGTGTCATTAGATCGAGGGTGTCATAAGATCGAGGTTTGACTGTATATGGAAAATAATGAAGCTAGCAGTAATAGGCTAGTCAAATCAAAAAATATAAATAGTAAAGTCTCACTATTAGCGGCCATTGTGTTCGGATAGATAAGCGGACTGACAATGGGCTCACGCGACGGCGCGCCGCCACTGCCCAGCTTAAGGAAGCGACCCCAACCGACCACGCCCAACTGCTTCTTCGCGTTGGTCATATCGCGACGCTCTAAAGCAAAAAATTTACAAAGTTAAAACAAAAATATGTCAAAAATTAGTGAATAACTAGTAAAAGTTTTTTGAACTCCTGTACGATTTCAGAAAAGAAAAAGTTGGACAAAAATAAAGAAATAAAGGCCGATAAAGTTGAACAAATAACAAAAAAAAAAGGAAGAAAAGAAAAGAAGATAACCTTTAACATTGAATAGGCGTTTGTGCCGCTCCAATTTGGTTTTTCGCCCCACAATCGGATCCATGTATTTGAACTAAAAAAAGAAAACATCTACCAAATTATTACATAATTAAGACGAATGTTTTACTAAATTCAAGCATAAGCTATTAATTTTAACTCAAATCTCTCCCTTCTCACTCTCTCTATCTCTCGCAAACCTCAACGAAAACGGCGCCCTGCGGTTCCATGTCGATGGCCATTCCGCCGCAGTGTTTTTCGATTAAATCGCCCAACTTTAAAACGGCGAACGCGCAAAGTGAACGCGAGTCGCGATAGTACACCTCAATCTCTAGCTCTCTTGCCTAAAAAAAATCACATATATTTCATTCGCTAAAAAAATTTATCCCCAAACTATTATATAACTTAATTCATTCATTAATTTCTTAATTTAAACAATCCTTAAAAAGAGAAAAAAAAAACGTGCCTTGTCCAAATCCAAGCAGAAATGCTCGTCCCAACATTTGCTGGAGACCGACCGCACCTCGGTTTTGGCCATTTCGTGACTATCGATTCGAATTTTCGCGAAAACCTCGTCGGAATAGCCCAAACGTGCGCTTTGACTTGAAAAAAAAAATGAATTAAAAAATAACAAATTATTAGGCAAAACGAAAGGGTAAAAGCCAATTTAATTTTTCAAAAAAAAAAAAAAATTTCTATCAAAAAACAATTCGACAAAATTAAAAACAAAAACGAAAGCGTGAAAAAAATGTTGAAAAAAAAGTATACTCGAAAAAAACGTAAAATTATGTAACGAATACCACACATTATCGATAATAAATATTATCGAAATAAACCAGAGTTGCCAGATAAAAATAAAATAAAAAAGAACGGCTGGGCACGAAAAAAATATTTTATTGATAATTTCCAACAACAAAAAAGATTTTTCTAAAAATATCTGAATTGGTCTATTTCGTTAACTTTTCGGGTCAGATTCTTTATTCTCTCAGCAATTAATACTTCTCGGAACTCCTGATCCTGTGTCTAAAAGAGCCATTCTTCATGCAAAAAAAGAACAAAAAATAAAAAAGAACAGACCCCTTCTTTTTCGTTATTAAGATGCATTAGGACTTCTACGCGACTTTAAATCAGGGCTGCTAGATGTCCTTTTTAAAAAGATTTGTTCTTTTTTTGAGGGGGTCTGTTCTTTTTTATTTTTTATTCTTTTTTTCCATGAAGAATGGCTCTCTCTTAGACACAGGATCAGGAGTTCCGAGAAGTATTAATTGTTGAGAGAATAAAGAATCTGACCCGAAAAGTTAACGAAATAGACCAATTCAGATATTTTTAGAAAAATCTTTTTTGTTGTTGGAAATCATCAATAAAATATTTTTTTCGTGCCCAGCGTTCTTTTTTATTTTATTTTCATCTGGCAAACCTGATATAGACCCAGGCCCAAAAAAGCGGCACAAAAACATACAAACAACTGCCAAACGTGGAAACCGGCGAGTCGTTGAGGTTTCCGGCGCACCAAATCGGCGCGAACTGCGACTTAAAACCGTTTCTAAAAAATTCACAAAAAAACTAAATGAAAAAAGCGAATCAGATAATATTTTGAAAATAATTCGGGAAAAATAAAACGTATATAGAAAAAAAATTAATTTCCCAAAGAATTTAGAAAAAGTGCTGAGAATCGGCTCCCACTGGACGTCGAGTCATTTTTTGGAAAATGGAATTGGTTAAACAACTTCTTTTATCAAATTTGTGCGTCATTTAAAGTCACGTAGAGGTCCTAATGATTCTTAATGACTCCTAAATTTAAAAGGAGTCGTTAAATCAGTTTCCTTAGCCTCCAAAGGACTCGGAGTCAAGTCACAGCTCAGTTTTCTTAGCCTCCAATTGGAGCATTGTGCTATTTAGAAAGTCAACCCTGCTGAGAACCTTTCTCTCTCTCTCTCTCCATCAAAATAGGCCCTAATGGAATGATTATTCTGAATCCTAATCGTTGTTTAAAAAGTCCCATTATTGAATATTAAGAATAGAAATTCAAACTCTGGAGTCAAAAGAGATAGTAAAGTAAACATAAAAAAATTATTATCCAACAAAAAATTTTAAAAAAGTTGTAAATTTGCCAAAAAAAAAAAAATACTAACAAAATAAAATAAATAATTAACAAAAAAATGACTTTAAAATATTTTTCAAATATTAAGTTGGTTCACTACGAATCATCATGACTCGAATAAAAAAGGCCTAAAATTGTTTAGCTTAGCTTAAAAAAAAGTTAAACAAGAAAATTCTTTTTAAAAAAAAATACAAAAGCGATGAGCATATTCGAGTTACCTGGTCTGACGCGGCATATTCTTCGCCGTTTTGCCTTTGGTGCTTCCGACAAAATCGGGCATGCCAAAGTTGGCCGCCTCGGAGGTGCGCGAAATTTGTGTGATGAGATTTTGACAGCCGATTAGTCTTGAAAAAAAAATGCATAGAAAATATTAGGTTGATGCAAAATTTTTTACCCATCCGTAAAAATTTTTTTTTTCTACGATAGAGACGTGGGTTTTTTTGCATTTTGTAGAGCGTATTCGATTTGTGGGGGACGTGTTTCAGCGATTTTTAAAATTTTCATTTTTAGCATTTTTATAGAGGAAAATGCAACGAAAAAAGTGCATGTGGCTGAGCATTTTTTTCGGAGAGTGATCCAATGGACTTGAAATTTTTGCTATAAGTTTCTCTTACATACACTATTACACTCTATAAATTTGAACCTGATCGATTGGATAGGAGCCGAGTTATGAAACAACGAAAAACGTCAGAAATGCCGAAAAACTGCAAAAAATGACAAATTTCGGCATTTTTTGAAGTTTCATAACTCGGCTCCTATCCAATCGATCAGGTTCAAATTTATAAAGTGTAATAGTGTATGTAAGAGGAGCTTATAGCAAAAGTTTCAAGTCCATCTCCGAAAAAAATGCTCAGCCACATGCACTTTTTTCGTTGCATTTTCCTCTATAAAAATGCTAAAAATGAAAATTTTTAAAATCGCTGAAACACGTCCCCCACAAATGGATAACGCTCTACAAAATGCAAAAAAACCCACGTCTCTATCTATCGTAGAAAAAAAATTTTTTACGGATGGGTAAAAAATTTTGCCTCCACCTAATAATTTTATTCATTCAACGCGTTAAAAATCATCGTTTATCATCACTTTAAACCGCCGCCGTTTTGCCTTTGTCACACTAGCGCACAATCATTCGCCATTTTTAAAACGATTTTAATTAAAAGACATGAGAGAGAGAATTGATTTTAGCGGCAATAAAACCAACCGAATTTCGAGTTTTCCGCTAACCGCCAGCGATGACGGAATTTTGTTGTGCGGTGTGGAAAGTGCCGTATTCATTGAGGTATTGTTCACAAAATTCTCCTGAAAAAAATCGACTTATTTCCACCATTTTTACCTATTATTTTTACTAGCGATGAAACGAGGCTCGGGTTCGGATTCGAAAATTCCGGGGCTTTGGATGTTTCGAAAAAATTAAAAAATATAAACAAGGTTCGGTTTGAATTCGGGAAAAAAAATTCGGGTTCGTCTCATTCCTGTATTATTTATCAGTTTCGTGACATTTTTTCGAATTTATCCCTACCAAATACCCAAAAAGTTCCTGCCGCTTCAATGAATAAATTTTATGCTCAACAGGCACAAAAATAACGAGTTAATATTCCAAAATTCGACCGCGAATTATACTCCAAAAAAAAAAATCTGAAATAATCATTAGCAATGTTTTAATAATAAAGCCGAGCTTATCCAGAATCCGAGGCCTATTTTTGAAAAATTATTTCATCATATAATTAGGTAACTTTAAAAGCTTTGTATTATACCACCAACTACATTTATATTATTATTATTATAATTTTACATATCGTTGAAAAAATATATTTCAAACACCAAAAATTAATTTTTTTTTAAAAAGTACAAAACAATTTTCATAAAATAAATTTTGGTCGACTTTGATTTTTCCCCCATTTGTATTTTTTAAATTTCGAGAAAAAAAAAGGTTTTTCCCGAAAGAATCGAAGCAGAAAAAAAAAGTTAAAAAAGTCCATTAGGACTAATTAGTCGAATTTAGGCGAAAAAAAAAGACAATTTTTTTCATAAAAATTTTTTTACAATATTTAAAAAGTCTTAAAAATTGAAAGAGAATGAAAAAAATAAAAGTTTGAACAAAATTTATCAAGTCAACATTTGATTGTTTCTTTGCTTTTCTTAGATCTTCAGAGCATACCTTACCTAGTCCTCCTCTTCAAAAAAAAAAAAAATGAATAATTGCGCCCAATTCTCCCTCAAAAATCGTCGCGCTGAGTTTTATCAGCACATAAAAAATTATTAAAGTGCCTTTAATAATGTAAATCCGCCAAACATCAAGTCAAATTGAAGCTTCGATAAAGTCCTAAATTCACCTGTGGCTTAAGCGTCGGCTCGACGGCAAACGGCGAAAAGCGTTCGTATTTGAAGTTAGCGTTTGTCGTCTGATTTTGAAGCTTGTCAAGTTCCTTGGTGACGGACGCGCGCTTCGGCGATTCCGCCGGCAGTTTGGCTCTAAAAACGAAGAAAAGATTTAATGCACCCCAAAAAAAAAAATATTAACAGAAAATGACAGAAAATGATTAAAGATAGTCCAAAATACCTACTCGCAAAACCGAAACAAAACTCTAATACAAATAAGGCGAAATAATAATCAAAACAAAACAAAAAAAAAATGCTTCAAATGTGAGTCTAACTCAACGTATTCATTTGTTTAAATTTTTTGCTGAACGTTTTCCATAGAAAGACAAGCGTATGATAGAAAAGTAAGCCGGCTTACGAGTATTTGCGCAACGCCAAACAGATGAGATCAATCTTTTCCTGGGCCTGCGCGTGCGTGTCCATCGCGTCCTTGGTGCTCTTCACGTCGGGTTTCTTTTGTTCGGCGAGAATTTTTAGAATGTTCTTGGCGCCGGTGACGAGTGCCACCTCTTTACGAAGTCGATACATCAAATCCGCAATGATCAACTCGTTTTTCGACTCGCGCCGTTGCTCTAAAAAAATCAAATGAATATGTATACATTTTGTCATGTCCAATTACATAATAACATTATTATTCAAAATACACAAAAGCCCAAAAAAATAGAATAGAATTTTTAACTACAAAACCGACTTAATATAAAGTCCCAAACCGTTCTCTCCGTTAAAGTCGGCGCGCTCCTTCATATGAATGCGGTCAATTTGCATGCGGAGAAGCGTGATTTTGGCCTTATTCTCCTCGTACATCTCCTTCGAGTTCTCGAGCATTTCCGGCGTATATGCGCGCGGATTCAAATGATTTCCGCTCGACAACGAGAGAAAACGCTCAAGACCCTCTTTAACCTTGAGCTCTTTGGCAAGCTCTTTCTAGAATAAGAAGAAAACTATTTAATATTTTAGAAAGCGTCAAAGCTCGATTTTCCGTCTATCTAATAGAGAATGAGTCAATGAAGACCGCCATAAGTTTGTGCGCCATATATATAATTTACGATAAATTGTACAATGAAAATTTCACCTGCAAAGCCAAAAGCTTAGACGTGTGCGGTGAATCCATCTGTTCGTCGTCCACGATCGTCTTCCCGTTGTTGTCATCCTCAGGACTAGTATTATCCAGAGAATTTACTCGACTCATAATAGAAATCCCTAAAAAAGTAAAAAATATAGAAAAAAATTTAAGCTCAAAATATAACCAATATGTTAAGGAATTTTCAAAGACATTAGAAATTGTACAGCGGAAAAAAACGTTATAAACAAAAGCTATATTGTATTGATTACTTGTGCAGTTTTCCTTCATTTAATATTTTTAAAGTCTAAACTTAAGCCAATCCAAGCTTAGATTTTTAGATTGATCCTTAAGCTTAGTCTAATAAGTCTAAGTTTAAAAGCTTATCAAAATAAAATCAAATTGGCCCAGCAAAAGCGGCGCCTAAAAAATAAAAACCAAAACCCTAAACTTAAAATACATCTAAATTCTAAAAAATGATATAAGAGAGCAAAAACTGCAAATACCTTGTACTAATAAATAAAATTTAGGCAAGCAAAATACACAATTAAAATTAAAAAAAAAATATATATGTATATATATATATATATATATATATAAAATATTCGATTAAAATAATTTTCTCAATCTTGTAGTCTTTCGACGTCAAAATAATGGGAAAAAAAGAGACCGACTTTTTTTCCGGAGAAAATAATCCAATAATGAAAATCAACGTTTAATAGGTTAACTTCATTCAAAAACAAAAACCAATAGAAAAAAAATAAGACGAAAAAAAAAGTTCAATTACTCTATAAAGAAGTTAAAATTTGTCTATAAACAATTAAGTAATCTTTCGAAAATGAGGAATGTAGGATGAAAAATATCTATGAAAAAAATGTACAATTTTATCAATGAGTTTTGTGTGAACAAAAACAGGTGAAAAATGACGAAATGAGTCATTTCGAGGGAGAAATTTGAAAAAATGAAAACAAAACGTGTAAATATTCCCATTTTCCGTGCCCAATTTACATATGTCAAATAACTCGCTAAAATATTTTTGTTTAATTTAACACACAATACAATACGCTTGCCACCGTCGTGGTACTTGATACGTGTCATTACAAATATCAACAACAACAGCAATAAAGATAATAACAACAACGAAAGGAAAAAAATGAACGGAAAATAGAAAGAATTTTTGACTAGAGGAGAGATAGAGATAGAAAGCGAAAATGGAAAGAAAAGAGAAAGGAGAAAAGAGGAAAAAGAGATAATAAGAAAAACCCAGAATAAAAAGAAAAAAATTGAGAAAAAATCAGCGAAAGAAAGATGGAGAAATCTTTCAAGTGAAGAGAAAAAGAGAATAGACGAGAGAGATAGAGAGAGAACGGAACCATCGCGAAGAAAAAAAACCCTCCAACAAAGCGACCGCAAAAAACCGCGGCGAAATTTTTTTGCGTTTTCTTTTCATTTTTGACTCAAAAATTTTTTCACTTTCGCCGGCGATTTTCGTTGGCATTTTAATTTTGAAATGATTTTTGGCGTCAATTTAAATTGGAATTTTTCTTCAAAATTTATGAAAAAAATTTTTTCTCTACTTTTAGACATTTAAAGATATTCACCGTTCACCGTAGCTAAAACCTTAATTTTAATAAATTCACATTAATTTTACTTATTCACAATTTGTCTAACAATAAATACATTCTTTATTTAATAAGAACAAATAAAGGCTTATTCTTTTTTAATTTTCACCATTTTTAAAAACGTTCGAGCAAATTAGCGAAAAAAACTTTCATTTGACTCTTTTTTGTATCATATTTACCAGAACGATTGCAGGAAAAATTACTCTTCGAGATAATTAGTGAATTTATCAAGTGTTAAGCGAAATGAAAAAAAGGAGGAAAAATTTTTTTGCTCTTCACTTTTTCCCTCCTTTTATTACTGAAAAAAAGAAATAACGGTGACTTCGGCCAGCGGGCCGGCCGAAGTGTTTGAAGCTGAAAATAGTGACAACTTTTTCAGATCTCATCTTACTTTACGCTTTAGCATTCTACTTGGAGTTTTCCCACTCACTTGCTTATTCACTTACTGACTTACTTGTACTTCTGTTCTTTTGATGCTCCATTTTTTAACTTGTTCCGATTCTATGATAGGTACCAAAAAAAGCGCAGAACTAAAGAAGTGCTTTTTTGCTAGAAAAAAAGATTGAGTAATGAATGTGTAGATGTATAAACTTTCTTTTTTCTGGCCTATGATAAGCGGAAAAGAAAATGAAAGGCGATTAGATTGTTTGCTTTTTGCTTTTATCGGATTCAAAAAAGGGCACAAAAAAGAAAACATTTTTATGTGCCGTTGAAAAGGAATTACCGAAGAAAAAGGTCTAACATTTCCTCTATTATCTCACCCTCCCTCCCAACTCCTCCACATTTTCTATCTCTCGCCTTACTATTATTATATTTTTCAGGATCTACCTTGTGCCCTTATTTGTGTATTATCTAGCATTTTCTCTTCCATTTTCTTATCAATTTTTGGCCATTTCTTTCCTCGTGCACTCTCCTCTTTTATACCATTTATTTTTTTTTACTTCTTTTTCTTTCTTCCGGCTTTTTAAATATGGAGAAAAGAATTTTTTCTCCGGGGAATTCATATAGCGCCATATAACTTTTCGTCGTTTCTTTTTTCCGGCGTTAAACTTTGGCGTTTCTCGTTTGTGTGGAATGTTTTTCCCTCCTTACGTAGAATACTGGGAACATATTGAATGGGTTATATGTGGAATAAAGAAAATCCTGAACATTTGAAATAAAAAATCATTGGGTGAAAATTAAAAGGCCAAAATTTATGATAATTTATTTTGGAATGAAGACATGACCACCTCTTATTGATTAGGACTTGGGTTATATATGCGTAAATAGCAGGAAATAAATTTGAGATTTAGGAAATCTGATAAAATTCAAAATTTCGAAAATCGGAAATAGCTGCAAAAAATGGCCGGAAGTCGGAAATTGGAACAAATTATCAAATTATTTTTTTAAAAATTTTTAATAAAAATTGAGGCCATTGATTACAGGCAGACCATTTTTTCTTCGTTAATTTGTCTATCAAACAGTGTTGTGACTTGGCTCCCGGATTTATGGCGCCAAATGACTCGCCTCGAAGCTCAGAGTCATTTGCTGGAGCCATTTTGAGCCATCTGGATTTTTATGGAGTCATTTGTGGAGTCATCTGGCTGATCGTGACTCCGGCTTTTTTTAAAAGAGCTGACAGAGCTGCTAACGGCTCGCGGCTCCGGAGCCAACCCAGAGCCAAGTCCAAAACTGCTATCAAATAATATAAATTTCAACAAGATTTATAAGATAAAAAAATGTTTAAAAAAATATAGTCCAAATAGTAGAGCCAATTTAAAAAAAAAATTTGTTTGGCTATGTTTATTTGGCCACGAAGTATCATTGGCTGTCTGCTCGTCTGGGCATTGACGAAAACCATAACAACTTTTTCACATTGCATTCGTCGTCTATATAAGCGATGAACTTTTCTCCACCCCCAGCATTATCATTGTTTTTAAGCCGCGATTCATTCTCTCGTTAAGGTCTTATTGTTCTATAGGTTCCTATCTCGAGAAGTGTGTTTCTGGTTCGACGATGGGCACTGAGTGTTTGTGGTTTATCCTACGACAAGCCAAATCGGACGTCGTGACGTCACACAGCTCGGAAGTTCTGGATCAAAGTACGAGTTTACAGTCGATATCGTCACCTTCTCGGGCTCACTCGATTCTCAATCAACATCGTGTATTGCTAATCATTTTCCACTTCTACGGCTTGAGCTTGTCCGTTTCCAAGTTGGACTCACACATTTGAATTGTTGAGTTCACTTTGGCTCTAGTTGCGGCCCAAAATTTTTTTAAAGCCAACTTTGGAGGCTCATTTCGTTATTATTTTGAACGAATTTCCAAATTCTGCTCCGACCATTTTATTCTCCATTTAATGCTCTATTAAATAATGGACGACTGCCCTAGAGGCTAAATCATTCGGGACATCGATTGATTCATTCTGGCCGTCACTAAGATTCTGTTCTATCTTTCATTTGACCGGACCATCCTCAAACGAGCAAACCTTTTTTTCCTATTTTATCGACTGGCAAATTTTTTCCTTTAAATATTTTTTATGTAATTTATACGACTAATTTCTATCCATTTTTTTTCGTAACTACTGACAGTTTTTTAGTTTTTCGAGTAAATTTATTCCAATTTGCTCCCATTTTTATTTGAATTTTTGTGCGAATTTATTTGGCAAAAAGATTTAATTGGCTTATGCAAAAGTTTTTCTGAAAAATTTTATAAGAAAAATTCTGCTAAAATCTTTGGGAATGATTTGGGCTTCGGAGAATATCACAATAGAAAATAATATAACATTATACATAACACTTGGCAAAAGAGTTTCCATCTTTTTTTATTATTATTATTTTCTACATTTTCGACGAAATATTCGATTTCATACCAGAATACTATTACATGGACCAAGAAAATACAAATATTCTGATGTTAGCTGTGCAGTTATTTTTTAACTTGTCGAGAGCTTTCATCTCTTTTTTTTGTTATTTTCCAATGGCTTAAACCCAACTCCTTTTAGATTTTGTTTTTAATGAAACCTTTTTTATTCGCTATTTTCGTCGCACTTTTCCTTCTCGTCGGCGCTGGGCAATTTGCCGAGGCGGTCAGCGTGGACATTAACCTATCGTTGGACAAGTCAAATTGGATGGATCCGAATGATCCGCTATCCGACGCGCGTCATCATCACACCTATTATCAACACTCGGCGTTTGACGGCGCCGCGTCGACTACGCCATCGCCGGGCGCCTGCGACGGCCACTGCGAGCATTTACTTCAGGTTCGTTCATTTATTGGAGGAACTTTTATAGGGAAAACTTTGCTATTTTTTCCATTTATTTGCTAGAACTTTTGAGCAGCCATTTTTATTGTTATTTTCGTTCACAGGAAGTGAACGAACTTCGTCGGTTGTACTCCGCGCAACAGCATATGCGCGAGAACACCGTGGACGTGTTGTTGAAGCACGTGCTGCGCGGCATGCTCACCGCCCTCGACGTGGACGTGAACGCGACGGTCGCGGCCGGCGTGGACGTCTACCGCGGCGCCGACGTGCACTTTACGCTCGAGAACATTTGGGCCATCCATCGCTATTTGGCCAGTCAACGCCATAGCGAAGAAGTCGGCCTGAGGGAGGATTTGCGTTCCGCACTCGACGGATTCATCACCGTGGTGAATATTTTTTTCTCCATTTTTTACTATCTATTAGTCTAAAACTTACTCGCTATTAATGTACTTTTAATATCGTCATTTTTCTTTTTGCAGATCAAGCCCACGCATCGTGACTCGTTGTTCGGGTTGGTCGCATGGCTGGCGCCCTACGTCGCGCTTCTCAACGCCGTCGTTCTGCCGTTGGCGGCGTGGAACGCGTTGCGTCACGTCTGTTCCGTTCGTCAGGCCGTCCTTCTCGTCTTTTTCTCGGCATTTTGCGTCTCGTGCTACTTCACGTACTCGCGCAAATATCAGGTGGACAAAACCTTTTTTTAGTTTGATTCTCGCGCTATCATTGTCCCTTCTTCCAGGAGATTTTGGCTCAACGCTTTGAGCGTGAGCACAAGCGCTTTCGTGACGGATGCACGCCTAGCGGACTGCTCAGCGAGGCCTACGGCGCGCTTCTGAGCTACGTCCGCATCAAGGGCAAGAACGAATGCCTTCAGCACTACGAGGTAATCGCTTAGAGCTATCCCTTAAATTAATCCAATTAATTATCAGCCCAATTCCTTTTTTTTTCCTCGTAAAGGCATTTTTTTAACACATTTTCCTTTTCCCCGATTTTTTCTAGGACCTTTTAATCGAGCCGTTTTGGCTCATCGATCCGCTGTCCGTCGTCGCGGAGGTTTTGTCCAATTTTGTGCTCACGCCCATCTCCGTGGCCGGCATTCACTTGAACAAGTTCTTCAGCGATTTTTTCATCAACACGCCCCTCTATTTGGCCATTATTAAAGTCCTGTTTCTCTTTTGCGTCCTCTTCTACTTGACCGGCTATCGGATTCGTACCATTTTCGCGACGATCGAGCCCGGACGTAGGCCATTTATTCTTCTTTCACATTTGATTCTATTGAGCATTTTATCCGGGACGATTAATAAGCTTGAGCTAATCTCGAAAACTCGTGTATGTATTAGCCGCCGGCGGGTCATTCGAGTAATTTTTGGAATTTTTTTTTTGTGCCAGCGACGAAAATTTGGGCCGCTATTTTCCCCACAAATAATTTCTTTTTTGTTTGAATTTTTAGGTGTGCCAATTTCGCAATCACCGCTCAGTCACATCCCGACGATTGGACGCGGCGAACAACCGCAAATTGAGGCCAGAACGACGCAAACGGCGGCGCGCGGCAACACGATGGTCCTCACCGATTTCCAACAGCGTTCGCTTCAGACTCCGCAGAAGTGTCCCGATCAGAAGCGCCTCCCCATCCCGACCACCGGCATTAGCGGATCTGGCGGACGAATGGTGGCGAAAAGCGAGAGAACAACAGACCGAGAAAGTGGCGTGACGATGCGTCGAAGGCGCGGCACAACCACCGGCAACGACGACGACGGCGACGACGACAACAAACGCACCGCCGGCGGCGCGACGACGAAACAGCACGGCGAAGATGTGACGAGAGGCGTCGCGGCGGCAAGAACGACCACGATTGAGTTTCAGCGCGCTCGCGGCACTGTTCGACCGCCGGCACAACGCCATCACGACGTGAAGACGCAACAGCGGCATGGTGGCCGTCACGTGGACGTGCTCTTTTGCGAGTCGTCCTTTTCGGCGGCCAGCGACGATGAACAAGCCTACGGCGCTCTGACAAAAATGAACGACGACTTTCGAAGGGACTCCGTGAAGTTCGAGGACGCAAAAATGCACTCGGACGAGAACAGGTCATGGGAGTTGAAACGAAGCCTGGATTCGGCGGATTTAGAAAAGGAATTCGAGGACGCGGTGAAATTGGACGACTCGATTTTGAATTAATCGATCGGATTGGAATCTCTCATTTTTGACATCTTATCCTTTGATAAATTTTCTCATTGTTCTCTTAACCAGTTATTTATTTAAAAAAAATTGACGGGTATATAAATATAATCATGTTTTGACTTGTTTAAAAATTGGAATTGAAGTTATTACTAACATAACATATTTATTGTGATTTATATACAGCTTATAATTTATATTATGTATATGGTTTAAGAGTAAACAAATTTTTTAGTGCTAAAATTTCCGGGAAATTTTGAGCCTTATATATGTAATTATAAATATGCTAGCTTTATATTTGATAATAATAATTAAAAATAATCTCAAACAAACTTTAAAGCCAAAATATATGTATGTTATTATCACTGTTCGCTATTTGTTAGGCCAACAAAACAGGAACTTGCATCAACAATTTCTTAAATGGCTCTCGCTAGCAGGGAACTGTCACTAATTGATTCTGAATAAATCCCAACGATTCAAAAAAAGCTGTTTATTTTTCCAAGTGATTCTTAAAAATCCCAATAAACTCAGAGTTATTTAGGAGGCAGTGCCAGTTCAATGTACACTTTTTCCCAAACAATTTTCCGATCCATTACTTTTTGTTAAATTGAATCAAAGTTTACAGAAAAATTTAGTCTGTAAAGAGCCCAATAAGTACTTCATTATTCATTACTTTATTACCCATTATTATTATTATGTATATTTCATTGGAATTCTAATAAAAGGAAAAGTGAAAGTCTATAAGTTTATGAAATGAATGAATGAAGAAGAAAAAAATAAAGGCTTAACGATGAAAAGTGAAAGTTGCCGGAAAACAAATAGTAAAATAATTTAATATTCAATACCATTGGGATTGTCGGTAAATAAGAGAAAAAAAAGGAAATTTATACGGAGAGCAATAAGGATCGAAAATTAGAATTAATAATAGAATTTTAGTTTAGAGGAATGGAAATGAAAGGCGGCTGAGTTCGATAAATAAATTTTTTTGCATTTGGAAAGAAAAATAATTTAGAAAATTATAATAACGGAAAAATAAATAAGTTTTTTTTTATAAAGCAACATAAATTACGCCGAAATAGCCAGATGAAGGGTCGACGGATAATTAGGGATGTAAAGAATGAAAAGCTCAAATCTGCGTGAGGATATTAGTAAGAAAAATTTTGTTTTTTATTAACTGATCTATTATGTTAATGGTCAAAGAATTGTATGTTTAGAGAGAGAGATAAAGAGACAGAAAGAAAAAAAAGGGAAAGAAAATGAGATAGAGGGAAAGAGAAGAAGGAGTGAGAGTGGCAAAGGAATAGGGATTCGAATATCAGGATCAGAATGATTAAATCTATCAGAATCAGAATGATTAAATCTATCAGAATCAGAATGATTTAATAATTTTACAGATATGCTGATATAAGGATTCAAATGATATTATTTGCACATATATATCAGAATAGAAATGTGCTATGCATATGCTGATAAAGAAATAGAGATTCAAATTATATCATTCCCATTGGAATGATTTAAGAATTATCCGGTTAGATAAAGAAATATGGACTCAAATGATATTATTTATGTATACCGGAATAGACATACTAAATTGTGTAGAAAATAAAGGAATATGGATTCAAATGATATCATTTATATTCACGAATGGTTTAAAAGGAGCCCAGAGAATTTTGCGGACAGATTAAAAGAAATTCGGATGGATTTTTGTTTTTCCTTTCGACTAATTGTAAATTATTAATAAAGTTGTATAAAGTAGACTTTTTTCAATCCATTTTGTTCCTCTTGGAGTTTAATTTCACATAAAAAAATGTGTATCAACCCAATGGTTAGAAATTAGGCAGCAGAGAAAATTTTATATTTTTTATTTGACTGAAAAGTGTATAAAAACTTTTTCTTCCTTTTTTTCATAAATATTTTTGGATTAACAGAAATTTAATTACCTACAAAATCGCACTTTTTTTGCTTCTTTTAATTCAATTTTATCAATAAATTTAAAAAAAGCGAAAGTTTCTTTATATAAAACTAGAATTGTTTAAAGTTTTAGTAGGGAATTTTTTATTTATATTCGGTTATTTATATTCGGTTGTTAATTATTGCGGCTTTTTTTCTTCAACAAATTTTATTCAACAAAAATAATAACAAATATTTTCGGGCTCTAATTCTAATTTGTTATTGTTTTTTATATGAGAGAATTTATGAAAATCATTCTGTCAGTTTCCATGTCCAGCCAGTTTTCACAAACTTCGGTGATTAATCGAAGATTTGTTGAAAAAAGCTGCTATAATTATGCAATAATTATGCATCAACCCTATGGTTAAAAATTAGGCAGCGAAAGTTTAAAATCTTTCCCAATAACAATGAGAAACACTTCAAAAGACAGATTATAGTTGTATAAGTTTTCGTTGCTAAAATAAACCTAAGCCTAAGTTTAAAACCGAAATCTAACGTTAAATTATTAGCGAAAATTTAATTAAAATCTTTCGGTTCTTCGAACATTCACATATATAACAAACTAATTTCATTTAACAATTAAGTGAGCAAAATTTTAATAAATTTGAGCAATTATCTTTTAAATAAATAATGGATTAATCAGAGATGAGTAATAAAATCGAATTAAACTTAAATATGTAAACTGTTCCTATTATCAAACCTCAAAAAAAATTTTTTTTTAAATTTTTTTTTAGATTTTTTGACACAGGAAATTTAAATTTAATAATGTTTTTTTACTGATTTTTTTGTTGTTTTTTTTTTTTGACATTTTCAAAACAACATAATTTTATAACATAATTCAAACGAGCAATAAACAAAATAACGATAAATAATTAACAATTAGACAGGCCAAAACTCGGCGATGTTTTTCAAAATGACGCCTATCACGACCTTTCAAGCGTGTGCGCCACATGTACTCCGCCAGGTACTTTTACGACATCTCCACTTAATTTTCACACTGAACGATAACGTCATTCAATGTCCATTCTCGCATATCACTTCATTCGGCAAAATGTGCCACTCTTAAAAGAATCGCACTGCCTCCTTTTCATTCTTTAAGCGACGTGTTAGTTGTTTAAAGTTCATGTCAGCAAACTAAAAAAGACAATATGTTATGTTACTTAAACGTACAACCACAAAGTGTCAAAAACTTCAAAAAAGAAAAAAATCAGTGAAAAAAAATTATTAAATTTGAATTCCCTGTGTCAGAAAACCTAAAAAAAATTATAAAAAAAATTTTTTTTGGGGTCCGATAATACGTAAGAACCAAATAAACTACTAGGTATTTGAAAAATTCAGAAATGAATAATTTTTTTAAGGAGAGGGGAAGGGATTTTAGATGTTCTTATTAGAGCTCAATTCTTAAAGTTTATAGACTTCTTATTCTTTTGAAAAGCATTATTTTTTATCAGACCAAAAGAAATTCAATTAGCCGAAAGTTTCAAAAACTTTTTAGATAGAAAAATTGGATTTTTCTGTCTAAAAATTTTATAAAAAATGTAAATTTGAAAAAATCTGCATTGTCAGTTACTTTAAAAATTGACACGAAAAAATGCCGCGTGAATACACTTTTTTGTTTGCACTTATATTTTTACATTCTTTTTATTATTCAATCCTAACCAATCGGACGGAAATTTGCATTTTGTTTATCATTTAGCCTAAGTTCTTGAATGTATATGCGAGGCCGTTTTACGGATTTTTGAATATTCATTGACTTGACCTAGCTTTCGGATTATTTTGTGTGTTGAGCATAGAATTTACACATGAAACAGACCCAAGCTGGTAGTTTAAAAATTATAAGCTCTACTTTATTTATAACAGAATGTGGGGCAGGTCTAAATTCTTAATCGATTTTCAAAATTTCTTTTTATTCAGTTTTCAAGAAAATTGTTTTGTTCGAAATGAAAACGTGTTTTACGTTATATTTCACGTTGTGTTATGTGTGTTTTCTCTCATTCCTTCCGAACATGCTTTACGTGTAAATTAAGTATAAAAAATATTTAAATTAAATTTCCCCACTTTTTCCTCAAATTATTTATTTTTTCCACCTTTTTTGTCGATTTAATATTTTATAATATTTTAGTTTTTTTTCATATCATTTAAAGTTCTATTTTATTATAATTTGTTTTTAATTTTGTTTATAAGCCGCGGTTGTATGAAAAAATTTTTTTCATTTTTTTTCTTTAATTTTTGCAAATTTTTTTCTTTCTCTTTTTTTTCCCTATTTCTTTACTTTCTTTTCGTTTATTTCTCTTTTTTTTCGCTTTATTTTCTCGTCCCCATTTCTAATTTCTACCTTTTTCTTAAATCTTTCTCCCTCTCTCTCTCACTTTTCACTCTTTCTTTCTTCTTCTTTTTCTCTCTCCCTTTTCTTTCTCTCTCATCTTTATCTCTCTCTTTCGCCTTTCCTCTCTCTCTTCTCTTCCCTTTCTTTTCTCTCCGTTGTTTTCTCATCAAACCCTTTTTTTCAAACCCATAAAATTCTTTCATTTTTGTTTGAAATTTATTTTCATTACAAAGCCACTTTTCCAATATCATATTTATAAATTGAAAAAAAACAAAAAAAAATTACTAAAATAAAATATCAAATGAAAATTATTTATGCAAACAGGCCGAAAAAAAGAAAAAAATTGTTTTGTTTAAATGGAAAAAAATAAAAATGCTGGAAAAATTTTTAAAAAATTAACGAAATGATATATGTTAATTATTTTATGTAAATATGGAATTTAATTGGAAATAATTAAGTAATATGCGCGGTCAATCAATTCATTCAACTTTTTGTAATTTCCCTTATACTACATATATATAATGCGAATTGAAATTTTTGTGTTTGGACATTTTGGGACGGGGCTTTTCTGGATGAGAAATTTTGGGATGGACATTTTGGGAGGGAACAATTCTAGATAAAATATTTCGAGATGCACAATTCGGGATCGGACATTTTGGAATGTGAAATTTCGAAACGGACTTTGATTTTAGGCTGAACTCAAGCCAAGTCTTATCCATTAGGCCTCGCTGGCTTTGAGCTTCAGATTAACTTGTTTTCATTATCGTTATGAGTTATTAGAGTAAGACCCATCGCTAATTGTTCTATCCCGAATTGTTTCGACCCGATTTGTCGCGTTCAAATTTGTCCGTTTAGTTTCAAAATGTCGTCTGTTACGAATTGTCTCATCCCGATTTGTTCCGTCCCGAAATACCTGAAATTCCAAATCCATTTTTCTTCTTCAATTTTTCTTTTTAATCGATGATTTTATTTTTTTTTTTTGAATTTATTCGTCATTTTTAAAAAGATAAAAAACTAAAATTAAAGCTGATTTCTTCGTTAATGTTTAAATCTTTAAATTTTTTCACTCATTTTATGGATTAAAATGTCATCGAAAAAGAAAAAAAATATATAAAATAAAATCTTTTTTTTTGAATTATAAATTATATAAATTAAAAATTTACTTTTTTTAACAAATTATTTTTTTATTTTAAAATATTTTATTTTTATTACTAACTTTTATCAACTAAAAAAATGTGGGGAAAAATGAAGCACTCTGAATTTTACACCGGACCGGAAGAGAGGGAAAAAGGAGAGCTCCAACCTAACTCTGATAACCCAAACAGGACTTAAACCCAGAAAATTTTAACCCGGAGTTTAAGAAAACTCGATTTTTGGAAATCAGACACGGACCTGACCCTAAGTTCGAGAACAGGACCCGGACTTGACTTTGACAAGGAGATTGTAAGTAAAATTCGAAAAAAACAACTCGGATACAGATTTTAAAAGTTTGCTTAGTATCCCTTTAGTCTTCGCCTAGGATCCCTTCGATCTTTACCTATGAATCCTCTTAATCAATCCTTGCCTAGAATCCTCTCGATCCATGCTAAGAATCTGCTTGATTCTTGCTTGAATTACTCGATCTTTTGGACCCGGACCCGACAAAACCCTAAGTTTGAATCGAAAATAGTATCCAGTTTCTCCGGATCCGAACCCGCGTCACTAATCTTTGTATATTGTACATATGTATAAGTATTAATAAATCATTCAGTTTCATCATATCATAATTTCATTATATCATTATAAAATATACTTTTTTCATTGTTTCTTTTTATTAAATTAACTTTAAATTTTATTACTGAATTTTTTTTTCAAAATTATTTACTTATTTTATTTATTTTTTTTCGAACTTTGTATTTTCTAAATTAAAAAATTTCATAAAATAATATTTATTTTTAAATTTATTTTTCAAAGAAAACTTAGCCTAGCAACACGAAAAATTAGGAGATTACAATGAGAAAAAATTCAATTTTCAATTGGAAAAATAATTCCAAAAATATCTAATTTATTTAAAAAATTATTCAAATTTTTTTTCGTCGTGAGAATTTCAACAAAAAATTACAAAACTTTTCGAATATTTTTCAAATTTTTTTCTTCCGAAAATTTTTCTGCTATTATTAAAAGAATTTTTACAATATCTTTTCATTTTTATATGCTGTAAATTTGTATGTATAAGCACGCATCGGCTTCACTAATCAATCAGATACAACCAATTTTTTTGGTGGTGGGACATTTCGTGACGGATACAGATTTTGGGCTAAACTTAGGCCTATTCTTAGTCATTAGGTCTCGTTGGTTGCTTTTAAGTTTAGGCTAGGCCTCAGGGTCTGTTTTCAGCATCATTATCAGTTATTACAATATATTTTCAACGTCCCGTCCTGCTTTGTCTCATCCCGAATTGTCGAATCATTTTTGTTTGCAATTTTTTCAATTTTCCTATAATATGTATAAATTTATTATTTTTGTTCACTCAAACACTCAAATACTTAATATTAGGTCGACAAGAAAGTGTTTTCTGTTTTTATATGGAACCACATTTATTGTAAAAACAAAACTACAACATCCAATTAATCCAAGAGGTATTATCCATCATGATCTATGACTCATGGTCAACATCTATGCAAAGATGAACTTCTTGAAGAACTCGGCCAACTATGACTCAAAGAAGTTGAACTAAAAATTTAAAAAAGTTGAACTCAAAACCAAAACGACTCTTGTATCTGACATATTAACTGAGTTACATACAAATTTTCATTTTAGATCTTAAATTTTTTGTGTACCTCGATACTCTCATCGACATATGAAAAATTTTAAAGCTTTTCAAGATCATTTTTCTTGTTATAATAATATTAATTAGGCCTAAGAAAAGCAAAAAAATTAATTCCAAAAAATTGCTCCAAAAAGTACGTTTTTATTGCAAATTCGGCACTTTTCTATTTTGGTATATATTGAGGCAAAATTTTTTACCCATCCGCTTCAAGCGTTTACTGCAATATTCTGCAAGCTTCTAGAAAATTTCTTTTATAAGATATATAAGCAGCGCAATCTAAGCTATCGAACGATATCTTTTGGATCGCAATTTTTGTTCAAAATGGCGGAGAAAATCGAGCTCGACAGACGACAGATTCGGACCCTTCTTCTTTACGAGTTTCGTTTACACCATACAGCGGAGGACGCAGCACGAAACATTTGCGATTCGATTGGCGAGGACACGGTCTCCTATGATACCGCAAAAAATTGGTTTCATAAATTCAAAAATGGTGTGTTCGAAATCGACGATAAAGAGCATCCTGGAAGACCCAGTCAACTAGATTATGAACGTCTTTTGGAATTAATTGAAGAGGAGCCACGTCTGTCTACACGTGAACTTGGAGAGCTTCTTGAGTGTGAACAAAAGACGGTTGATCGTCATTTGCATCAACTCGGAAAAGTCACAAAACTTGGCGCTTGGGTACCCCATCAATTGTCGGCCGATCAAGAAAATCAGCGCGTTCGAGTATCAACTTTTGACTTTCCGTCGCACATTCGATTGGCTCAAAAATGTGATTACTGGCGATGAGAAGTGGGTACTCTATACTAATCATACACGCAAGCGTCAGTGGCTCGATCCGGGAAAATCAGGAGTTCCGACACCAAAACCCGATTTCCATCCGAAGAAAGTCATGCTTAGTGTTTGGTGGAACATGAAAGGAATTGTTCATTGGGAATTATTGCCATCTGAAACTACGATTACCGCAGAGTATTATTGTGCCCAAGTCGATCGACTGGCTTCAAAATTGAAAGGAAAACAAGACCAAGTTTTCCTCTTGCACGACAACGCACGACCTCATGTTGCAAAGAAGGCGTGTAAAAAAATCCAGGAACTTGAATGGACGATTCTTCCACATCCACCATATTCCCCAGATCTTGTACCTTCTGACTACCACCTTTTTTTTGTCGTTAAGCAATCACATCCGTGAGAAAAAATTCGACGACGAAGAGCATCTAAAAAGCGACTTGGCGGCGTTTTTTAATTCTCGTTCCTCTGACTTCTACGTTCGTGGAATTAACTGTTTGCCAAAAAAATGGCAAGATGTCGTAGATAATGATGGAGCATATCTTCATTGATTTGTTTGTTTTTATTGGTAGAAAAAATAAATTTGAAAAGTTTGAAAGAAATGGGTAAAAAATTTTGCCTCAACTCAATAAGTATAAATTTTTGCAGCAAAAATACAAATAATTTTTGTATCCCAATATTAGCAAGAAAACGCCTTTTCAGATAAATAAACTTATTTTACAAAAACTTTTATTAAATCCAAAAAATAATCGTCTCATAAAAAAACTTTGTTGCCGACCTGATACTTAATTAAAAATTGAAAATATTTAAAAAAAATATATTTTCATTTTGTATTAGACCATTTAAAAAATGTTTAATTAAGAGAAAAATTTTGAATTTAATTTCTATTTAAACTAATTAATTAATCCGATTTTTTCAAAAATTTATTGAAAAAAACCTTCAAAAAATAAGCTAAATTAGTTAGCATTTAAGTCTTAAGTTGAGCGAAAATAAGAGCTTTTTTTAAATTCGTTTTGAGCTTGAACTTATACGCATGCTTATGTTCAAGTTCAAACTTATGCTATTATGTTTATATAAGCTCATTCTTATGACTAAACTTTTCTTGTATGCTTAAGACGAATAAGAAATGATTAAGGGGAGGAAAGCTTTTTAAGCTTAAGCTTAGCGCCTCGAGTTCCATTCTTATAAACTCATGTGCGTGTCTTGTTGCTTCAATCTTTTCTTTTCTCTCCCTTTCTCATTTTTCTTTCTTCTTAGGGAAAAAGGAAAAAAAAGGAAAAAAAAAATTTTTGGAAAAGCCCGGGGGGGAAGGGGGGGAAAAATAAAGAAAAAAAAAAAGGGGAAAAATTTTCCCTTTTTCCCCAAAATTTGAACCCAAAACAAAAAAATTTCCCCCCAAAACTTTTTTTGGCAAAAATTTTCCCATGGGGTTTTAATTTTCCTTTTATTTTCCCCAAAAATTTTAAAAGAAATAATTCTTATTTTAGGTTTTTTTTCGAATCGGTTTGGAAAAAAAGGGTTTTAAATTTTAAAAAAAATTTTTGGTAAAAAATGGTATAAAGTATTTTTTTAAAAGAAAAGGGTTTTAACAAAAAAAAAGGGCGGCGGAAATAAAAAAGGTTTTGCCTTTTTTAAAGGGCCCCCTTTTTTTAAAATTTTTTAAAAAAAAAATTTTTTATTTTTCGTTGGTGACTTTTCCCCTTTTTTTTTGGGCCCCTTTTAAAAAACCCCTAAAATAAAGGAAAAGTTTTCCAGTGTAGCCCCCTTTTTAAAAATTTAATTTCCCCAAAAAGGGGAATTTTCCCCGAAGCAAATTTAAAAACCCGCCGTTTTTTTTTTGGGGAAATTTTTTAAACGACAAAAAAGGGGTAAAAAAATAAAATCCCCCCCAAAAAATTTTGGGAAAAAAAACTCCGCGCGTTTTTAAAGGGTTTTGAAAAAGAAGGGGTTTTTTGAACCGTCGCGGGGCCAAGCTTTCGATTTCCCCCCCTTTTAAACCCCAAAAAGTTTTTTCCAAAGGGGAAAACTTTTTTGTTTTACCCCAAGGGGTTTAAAAGGGCCCCAAAAACCCATTTTTAAAAAAAAATTTTCCCGGGGAAATTAAAAAATTTTTTAAAAGGTAAACAGGGTTGGGAGGGGGGAAAAATTTTGTAATTTTTAAAAATTTTAAAAAGTCCCCAAATTTCCAAAAACCGCAATTTTTTGGAATTAATTTTGTTTTTTTTGGGCCCTTTAATTAAAATTTTTTTTTTCAAAAAAAATTTTCTTGAAAAACCCGGGGAAAAACCCCCAATTCCCAAAAAAATTTTTGTCTAAAATGAAAATTTTGTGTGAAAGAATTGTCTTTTTCAAAAACACCCCTTTTTTTGGTTTTTTGAGTTA
This sequence comes from Bradynema listronoti, assembly GCA_024678965.1. Lineage (NCBI taxonomy): Eukaryota > Metazoa > Nematoda > Chromadorea > Rhabditida > Allantonematidae > Bradynema > Bradynema listronoti. The sequence goes on from JANLNO010000006.1 coordinate 3,632,392, forward strand.
AAAATTTTTAAAATTTTTTAAAAATTTTTAAAATTTTGGGGGGCCCATTTGGGGGAAAATTTTTTAAAAATTACCAGAATAGACCCTTTTTGGGGGAAAACCTTTTGGGGAATTTTTGGGGTTTTTTTAATTTTTTAAATTAAGGCCAAAATAAAAACAAGAAAATTTTTTTAAATTTTAAAATTTTTTAAGTATTTGAGTTTTAAAAAAAATTTAAAAAAAAATTTTCCCCTTTTTAAAAAATTTTTTTAAAAAAAAAAAAAAAAATTTTTTTAAATTTTTGGGTTCGGGAAATTTTTTAAGGCCCCGGCGTTAATATTTTGTAATGGTTGGTGTTTTAAAAAGAGGGCCCTTTTTTTAAACAAAACAACCAAAAAGATGAAAAATTTTTAAATAAAAAAATTTAAAAAACCCCAAAATTTTTAAAATAAACAAAAGAGGGAAAAGATTTTTTGAAAAACTGTTTTATTAGTGAAAAAATGCCCAAAAAATTCCTAAAAAAAAAAAAGGGGGAAAATTTTAAAAATTTTTTTTTTTTAAAAATGGGGAAAAAAAAATTTTGGGAAAAAAAAAAAAATTTTAAAAAAAATTTTTTGGGGAAAAAATTTTGAAAAATTTTTTTAAAATTTTACGACAAAAAAAAATTTTAAAATTTTTTAAATTTTAAAATTTTTTTTGGGAAATTTTTTTTTCCCCAAATTTAAAAAATTTAATTTTTTTTTTTTTTTTCACTTTTTTTTTAAAAATAAATTTTTAAAAAAAAAAAAATTATTTTATGAAATTTTTTTTAAATTTTAAAAAAAAGTTCGAAAAAAAATAAATAAAATAAATAATAATTTTTTTAAAAAAAAAAAATTGGCAAAAAAATTAATTTTAAAGAAAACAATGAAAAAAAAAAATTTTTTAATTTTTTTTAAATTTTTAAATTTTGGGGGAAAGATGAAACTGAAAATTTTTTTAAAAAAATTTTTCGCATGTTCAATTTTACAAAAAATTGTGACGCGGGAAAAAGGGGAAAAAAAATTTTTTGATTCAAACTTAAATTTTTGTCCATTTAAAAAAAGTAATTCAAGCAAAAATCAAGCGGGGGCTTAAAAATCGAGGGGGTTCTAGGCGGGTTTGGGGAAAAAAGGGTTTCCCGGAAAAAATCGAGGGTTTTCCCAGGCGGAAAAAACAAAGGGAAAATTTTTTAAATTTTTTGTCAAAAATTTTTTTTTTAATTTTTTCAATCTCCGTAAAAAAAGTCGGAAGGGGGGTTTTTCAATTAGGTCCGGGGGGAAAAAAATTTTTTTTAAAACCCCGGGGTTTTAAAACCGGGTTTTTTAAAAACCCCGGGGTTTTGGGGGGGGCCCTTTTTTTCCCCCTTTTTCCCCCGGGGGGGGCAGGTGCTTTTTTTTTTCCCCCATTTTTTTTTTTTTATAAAAAAATTAGTAATAAAAAAAAAAATATTTTAAAATAAAAAAAAAAAATTTTTTAAAAAAAAAAAAAATTTTTTTAAATTTTTAATTTTTTAATTCAAAAAAAAATTTTATTTTTTATATTTTTTTTTTTTTCGGCATTTTTTAAAAAATAAAAAAAGAGTGAAAAAAAAATTTAAAAAAGGTCAGCTTTAATTTTTTTTTTATCAAAAACGGAAAAAAATTTAAAAAAAAAAAAAATCTCATTAAAAAAAAAAAAAAAAATTTGGGAAAATTTTTTGGGAGGACGGAACCTCGGGGAAAAAAGGGGGAAAATTTGGGCCCCCCGACATTTTTTAAAAAAAAAATTTGGGCGCGGGCAAATCGAATTAAAAAATTTGGGATTTGGACAATTGTTGGGGTAATTTTAATAACTCATAACGTTTAAAAAAAGTTAATCTGAAACTCCCAAGGAAAATTTAAAAATAAGACTTTTGGGGGATTCAGCCCCAAAATCAAAATCCGTTTCGAAAAATTTTGATTCCAAAAAGTCCCCAAGGTTTTTAAAAAAAAAAAATCTAAATTGTTCCCTCCCCAAAAATTCCCTCCCAAAACCCCAACCCCGTCCCCAAAAAATTCCCAAAAACAAAAATTTTTAATTCCAATATATGTAGTATAAAAAAATTACAAAAATTAAAATTTTCCCTTTTTATTATTTTTTTCCCTTTTTAAATTTTTAAAAAATTCAACCTTTTAAATTTTTTAAATTTTACCCTTTAAAGCTTTTTTAATAACTTGTTTGCTTATCAAATAAAAAAAATTTGGAAAATTTTTGTAAAAAAAAACAAAATAATTAAAAAATTCTAAAAATAATTAAAAAAAAAAGAAAAAAAAAAAATTTTGGGAAAAAAAAAAAAAAAAAAAAAAGGGGAAAAAAAAAAAAAATAAAAAAAAGGGGAAAAAAAAAAAAAAGGTTTTGGGGAGGGGGAAAAAATTTTAAAAAAAAAAGGAAAAAATTTTGGGGGAAAAATAAAGGAAAAAAAAAAAAAGAAAAAAAAAAAAATAGGGAAAAAAAAAAAAAAAAAAATTAAAAAATAAAAGAAAAAAAAAATTTTTTTTTTAAATTTTAAAAAAAATTAAAAACAAATTAAATAAAAAAGCTTTAAAATTTTTAAAAAAAAAAAAAAATTTTAAAATAAAACAAAAAAAAATAAAAAAAAAATTTGGGGAAAAAAAAAAAAAATTTTTTTTTAATTTTCAAAATTTAAAAAAAAGGGGAAAAAAAAAAATAAACCTAAATAAAAAAACATTTTTTTTTCAAAAAAAATTTTCTTAAAATAATAAAAGAATTTTAAAAATGTTTTTTCCCCCCTTTTGTTTAAAAATAAAAAAAACCGCTTTTTGGGGGATTTAAAATTTATTTAACTTTTTTCAGTAAATCAATCAAAAAAAAAAACCTAAAAAAAAATAAATTCAAAAACTAAAAAAAAAAAAAATTTTCCCCATTTTTGGTTTAATAAAAAAAATTAAAAAAAAAAAAAAAATTTTTTTGGGCCCCTGAATTTTTTTAAAAAAGACAATGGATTTAAAACATTTTTTTTTTTAAAAATTTTTGCAAAAAAAAAATTTTTTACTAAAAATTTTAAAATTTCCCAAATTAACTTTTTGGGCATAAAAAAAAATGCTTTTTCAAAAGAAAAGTTATAAATTAAAAAAAGCTAAAAAAAACACCAAAATTTTTTAAAAAATTTTATTTGGGGAATTTTTTAAAAAAAGTTTATTTTTTTTTAAAAAAGGAAAAAAAATTTTTTTTTTTAAAGGTTTTGAAAAAATTAAATTTTAAAATTTTTTTTGATTTTTTTTAAGTTTTTAGGGTTGGGGGGGAAAAAAAAAAAAAAGTTTTTTACTGACATGAAAAAAACCCCCAAAAAAGAAAAAAGGGGGGATTTTTTTAAAATCATTTTTTCCAAAATTATGGAAAACTTGAAAAAAGGATGTTTGGAAAAAAAAAATGGGGGTTTAAAATTTTTAAAAAAAAAATTTTTACCCAAAAAATTAAATTTATTGAAAAAAAATATTTTTCCTTTTTAAATTTTTTTTTATTTTTTATTTATTTTTTTTTAATAGAAAAAAATTTTTTTTTTAAAATTCAAAAAAAAAAAAAAAATCGTCATTAAAATTTAAAATTTCCCTTTAAAAAAAAAAAATTTAAAAAATTTTTTTTTAAAAAATAGGAAATTTACAATTTGTTTTAATTGAAAATTTTTTCTTATTTTTTTAAATTCTAAAAAAAAATTTTCTCCCAAAAAGGGGAATTGTTTTTTAAGTGAACAAAAACCAAAATTTTTTAAATTTTTTTTTCCAATTTAAATTGGTTTTTTAAACTTGGCTAATTTGAAAATTTTTTAAACCTTTTTTGTCTTTGTTAAAAAAAAAAACTTTGGCCCCTTTTTTTTAAAAAAGGGGTTATATAAATTTCATAATTTCGCTTTCAAAAATTTCCCATTTAAAGAAGTTTTTAAAGGGAAAAGGGGAAAAAAAAAAATTTTATTTTTAAAAAAAACCAAAAAAATAAATTTTTATTATTTTTTTTTAAAAATTCTACCCCCCTATAAAATTTTAGACCAATTTATTTTTATTTAAAAATTTTCCTTCCATTTTTATAAAACTTTGGGTTTTTTCTGTAAATTTTAACCAAAATTTTTTTTTATTTTTTCTTTTAATAAAAATATTTTTTGGGGGAAAAAGGTATAACTTTTCGTCTTTTTTTTTCGCGCTTTAAAAATTCCTTGTTTTTAATTTTTTTAGTGAAATTGGAAACCCAAAGAAAAATGGTTGGAAAAAAAAATCCCAAAATTTAAATAAAAAATTGGGAAAAAAAAAACAAAATTATAAAATTTTTTTGGTTGAAACTCATTCCCTTTTAAAATTCATTCTGATATAATGATACAGGAATAATTTAATTTAGAAAATTTGTAAAATTCAAAAACAAAAAAATATTTAATATTCCATCAAGGAAATTTAAATTATTAATAATATAAAATTGAACTTATTACAACCCTTTTTCCTTTCTATTTGTATAAGTGTACTTCTTTGAAATTTTTACAATATCCCCAAAAATTAATCATTTGCTGACAAATTTACATTTTGATTTTTATGATCATTTGATCCTGTATCGGAATCCGTTTTTTTATACCTCCCTCCTCATTTCCCCCTTTTTTGTCCATCCTTCCCCTAAAATAAAATTTTTTCCCAAATAAAAATAGTTTAAAAAAAAAAAAAATTTTCCAATATACCTAAAAATTGTTTCTTTTACATTATTCCCGAATTCATTGGCTATTTCGTTCTTGGGCTTAAAAAAAAAACTTTTTATTTTCCGTTATTAAAAATTTTCCCCCCAAATTATTTTTTTTAAAGCAATTTATTTTCGTTAGGCCCTTTTTTCCATTCCTCTAAATTCTTTTTTTAATTTTCGATGTTTTGGTTTTCCGTAAACCTCATCTGACTCCCAATGGGAATTTATAAATAAGGTTTCAGTTTTATTTTTCTTCACACAAAACATGACTTTTTACCCTTTATTTTCAAGAAATTACATAATTAAAATTTGGGGAATAAAAAAAAACATTGGGTTTTTTCAATTTAAATTTTTCTAACTTTGTTCAATTTAACAAAAATTTTAAAAAATTTTTTTTGGGGAAAAATTTTTTCCCTTCTCTTTTTTTTTTAAAAATTAAAAATCACTTTTTTTTCTTATTTATTCATAATTAAGGGGTTCCCTAGGGAAACCATTTAAATTTTTAAAACCCGTTTTTTTAAAAAGGAATTTAAAAAAATTTTTCTTTAAAATTTTTTAAAAATTTTTTTTTATTTTATAAAAATTTAAAAATAATTTTATAAATTTTTTTAAAACTCAAAATTTGGTTTTCCAAAAAAATTTTTATTTCCATTTAAAATTAAAATTTGCGATTAAATCAAAAAATTTATGTTATAAAATTTTTTTAAAAATAAAAACACGTCTGTTCCGTTCGTCAGGCCGTCCTTCTCGTCTTTTTCTCGGCATTTTGCGTCTCGTGCTACTTCACGTACTCGCGCAAATATCAGGTGGACAAAACCTTTTTTAGTTTGATTCTCGCGCTATCATTGTCCCTTCTTCCAGGAGATTTTGGCTCAACGCTTTGAGCGTGAGCACAAGCGCTTTCGTGACGGATGCACGCCTAGCGGACTGCTCAGCGAGGCCTACGGCGCGCTTCTGAGCTACGTCCGCATCAAGGGCAAGAACGAATGCCTTCAGCACTACGAGGTAATCGCTTAGAGCTATCCCTTAAATTAATCCAATTAATTATCAGCCCAATTCCTTTTTTTTTCCTCGTAAAGGCATTTTTTTAACACATTTTCCTTTTCCCCGATTTTTTCTAGGACCTTTTAATCGAGCCGTTTTGGCTCATCGATCCGCTGTCCGTCGTCGCGGAGGTTTTGTCCAATTTTGTGCTCACGCCCATCTCCGTGGCCGGCATTCACTTGAACAAGTTCTTCAGCGATTTTTTCATCAACACGCCCCTCTATTTGGCCATTATTAAAGTCCTGTTTCTCTTTTGCGTCCTCTTCTACTTGACCGGCTATCGGATTCGTACCATTTTCGCGACGATCGAGCCCGGACGTAGGCCATTTATTCTTCTTTCACATTTGATTCTATTGAGCATTTTATCCGGGACGATTAATAAGCTTGAGCTAATCTCGAAAACTCGTGTATGTATTAGCCGCCGGCGGGTCATTCGAGTAATTTTTGGAATTTTTTTTGTGCCAGCGACGAAAATTTGGGCCGCTATTTTCCCCACAAATAATTTCTTTTTTGTTTGAATTTTTAGGTGTGCCAATTTCGCAATCACCGCTCAGTCACATCCCGACGATTGGACGCGGCGAACAACCGCAAATTGAGGCCAGAACGACGCAAACGGCGGCGCGCGGCAACACGATGGTCCTCACCGATTTCCAACAGCGTTCGCTTCAGACTCCGCAGAAGTGTCCCGATCAGAAGCGCCTCCCCATCCCGACCACCGGCATTAGCGGATCTGGCGGACGAATGGTGGCGAAAAGCGAGAGAACAACAGACCGAGAAAGTGGCGTGACGATGCGTCGAAGGCGCGGCACAACCACCGGCAACGACGACGACGGCGACGACGACAACAAACGCACCGCCGGCGGCGCGACGACGAAACAGCACGGCGAAGATGTGACGAGAGGCGTCGCGGCGGCAAGAACGACCACGATTGAGTTTCAGCGCGCTCGCGGCACTGTTCGACCGCCGGCACAACGCCATCACGACGTGAAGACGCAACAGCGGCATGGTGGCCGTCACGTGGACGTGCTCTTTTGCGAGTCGTCCTTTTCGGCGGCCAGCGACGATGAACAAGCCTACGGCGCTCTGACAAAAATGAACGACGACTTTCGAAGGGACTCCGTGAAGTTCGAGGACGCAAAAATGCACTCGGACGAGAACAGGTCATGGGAGTTGAAACGAAGCCTGGATTCGGCGGATTTAGAAAAGGAATTCGAGGACGCGGTGAAATTGGACGACTCGATTTTGAATTAATCGATCGGATTGGAATCTCTCATTTTTGACATCTTATCCTTTGATAAATTTTCTCATTGTTCTCTTAACCAGTTATTTATTTAAAAAAAAATTGACGGGTATATAAATATAATCATGTTTTGACTTGTTTAAAAATTGGAATTGAAGTTATTACTAACATAACATATTTATTGTGATTTATATACAGCTTATAATTTATATTATGTATATGGTTTAAGAGTAAACAAATTTTTTAGTGCTAAAATTTCCGGGAAATTTTGAGCCTTATATATGTAATTATAAATATGCTAGCTTTATATTTGATAATAATAATTAAAAATAATCTCAAACAAACTTTAAAGCCAAAATATATGTATGTTATTATCACTGTTCGCTATTTGTTAGGCCAACAAAACAGGAACTTGCATCAACAATTTCTTAAATGGCTCTCGCTAGCAGGGAACTGTCACTAATTGATTCTGAATAAATCCCAACGATTCAAAAAAAGCTGTTTATTTTTCCAAGTGATTCTTAAAAATCCCAATAAACTCAGAGTTATTTAGGAGGCAGTGCCAGTTCAATGTACACTTTTTCCCAAACAATTTTCCGATCCATTACTTTTTGTTAAATTGAATCAAAGTTTACAGAAAAATTTAGTCTGTAAAGAGCCCAATAAGTACTTCATTATTCATTACTTTATTACCCATTATTATTATTATGTATATTTCATTGGAATTCTAATAAAAGGAAAAGTGAAAGTCTATAAGTTTATGAAATGAATGAATGAAGAAGAAAAAAATAAAGGCTTAACGATGAAAAGTGAAAGTTGCCGGAAAACAAATAGTAAAATAATTTAATATTCAATACCATTGGGATTGTCGGTAAATAAGAGAAAAAAAAGGAAATTTATACGGAGAGCAATAAGGATCGAAAATTAGAATTAATAATAGAATTTTAGTTTAGAGGAATGGAAATGAAAGGCGGCTGAGTTCGATAAATAAATTTTTTTGCATTTGGAAAGAAAAATAATTTAGAAAATTATAATAACGGAAAAATAAATAAGTTTTTTTTATAAAGCAACATAAATTACGCCGAAATAGCCAGATGAAGGGTCGACGGATAATTAGGGATGTAAAGAATGAAAAGCTCAAATCTGCGTGAGGATATTAGTAAGAAAAATTTTGTTTTTTATTAACTGATCTATTATGTTAATGGTCAAAGAATTGTATGTTTAGAGAGAGAGATAAAGAGACAGAAAGAAAAAAAAGGGAAAGAAAATGAGATAGAGGGAAAGAGAAGAAGGAGTGAGAGTGGCAAAGGAATAGGGATTCGAATATCAGGATCAGAATGATTAAATCTATCAGAATCAGAATGATTAAATCTATCAGAATCAGAATGATTTAATAATTTTACAGATATGCTGATATAAGGATTCAAATGATATTATTTGCACATATATATCAGAATAGAAATGTGCTATGCATATGCTGATAAAGAAATAGAGATTCAAATTATATCATTCCCATTGGAATGATTTAAGAATTATCCGGTTAGATAAAGAAATATGGACTCAAATGATATTATTTATGTATACCGGAATAGACATACTAAATTGTGTAGAAAATAAAGGAATATGGATTCAAATGATATCATTTATATTCACGAATGGTTTAAAAGGAGCCCAGAGAATTTTGCGGACAGATTAAAAGAAATTCGGATGGATTTTTGTTTTTCCTTTCGACTAATTGTAAATTATTAATAAAGTTGTATAAAGTAGACTTTTTTCAATCCATTTTGTTCCTCTTGGAGTTTAATTTCACATAAAAAAATGTGTATCAACCCAATGGTTAGAAATTAGGCAGCAGAGAAAATTTTATATTTTTTATTTGACTGAAAAGTGTATAAAAACTTTTTCTTCCTTTTTTTCATAAATATTTTTGGATTAACAGAAATTTAATTACCTACAAAATCGCACTTTTTTTGCTTCTTTTAATTCAATTTTATCAATAAATTTAAAAAAAGCGAAAGTTTCTTTATATAAAACTAGAATTGTTTAAAGTTTTAGTAGGGAATTTTTTATTTATATTCGGTTATTTATATTCGGTTGTTAATTATTGCGGCTTTTTTTCTTCAACAAATTTTATTCAACAAAAATAATAACAAATATTTTCGGGCTCTAATTCTAATTTGTTATTGTTTTTTATATGAGAGAATTTATGAAAATCATTCTGTCAGTTTCCATGTCCAGCCAGTTTTCACAAACTTCGGTGATTAATCGAAGATTTGTTGAAAAAAGCTGCTATAATTATGCAATAATTATGCATCAACCCTATGGTTAAAAATTAGGCAGCGAAAGTTTAAAATCTTTCCCAATAACAATGAGAAACACTTCAAAAGACAGATTATAGTTGTATAAGTTTTCGTTGCTAAAATAAACCTAAGCCTAAGTTTAAAACCGAAATCTAACGTTAAATTATTAGCGAAAATTTAATTAAAATCTTTCGGTTCTTCGAACATTCACATATATAACAAACTAATTTCATTTAACAATTAAGTGAGCAAAATTTTAATAAATTTGAGCAATTATCTTTTAAATAAATAATGGATTAATCAGAGATGAGTAATAAAATCGAATTAAACTTAAATATGTAAACTGTTCCTATTATCAAACCTCAAAAAAATTTTTTTTAAATTTTTTTTAGATTTTTTGACACAGGAAATTTAAATTTAATAATGTTTTTTTACTGATTTTTTTGTTGTTTTTTTTTTTGACATTTTCAAAACAACATAATTTTATAACATAATTCAAACGAGCAATAAACAAAATAACGATAAATAATTAACAATTAGACAGGCCAAAACTCGGCGATGTTTTTCAAAATGACGCCTATCACGACCTTTCAAGCGTGTGCGCCACATGTACTCCGCCAGGTACTTTTACGACATCTCCACTTAATTTTCACACTGAACGATAACGTCATTCAATGTCCATTCTCGCATATCACTTCATTCGGCAAAATGTGCCACTCTTAAAAGAATCGCACTGCCTCCTTTTCATTCTTTAAGCGACGTGTTAGTTGTTTAAAGTTCATGTCAGCAAACTAAAAAAGACAATATGTTATGTTACTTAAACGTACAACCACAAAGTGTCAAAAACTTCAAAAAAGAAAAAAATCAGTGAAAAAAAATTATTAAATTTGAATTCCCTGTGTCAGAAAACCTAAAAAAAATTATAAAAAAAATTTTTTTTGGGGTCCGATAATACGTAAGAACCAAATAAACTACTAGGTATTTGAAAAATTCAGAAATGAATAATTTTTTTAAGGAGAGGGGAAGGGATTTTAGATGTTCTTATTAGAGCTCAATTCTTAAAGTTTATAGACTTCTTATTCTTTTGAAAAGCATTATTTTTTATCAGACCAAAAGAAATTCAATTAGCCGAAAGTTTCAAAAACTTTTTAGATAGAAAAATTGGATTTTTCTGTCTAAAAATTTTATAAAAAATGTAAATTTGAAAAAATCTGCATTGTCAGTTACTTTAAAAATTGACACGAAAAAATGCCGCGTGAATACACTTTTTTGTTTGCACTTATATTTTTACATTCTTTTTATTATTCAATCCTAACCAATCGGACGGAAATTTGCATTTTGTTTATCATTTAGCCTAAGTTCTTGAATGTATATGCGAGGCCGTTTTACGGATTTTTGAATATTCATTGACTTGACCTAGCTTTCGGATTATTTTGTGTGTTGAGCATAGAATTTACACATGAAACAGACCCAAGCTGGTAGTTTAAAAATTATAAGCTCTACTTTATTTATAACAGAATGTGGGGCAGGTCTAAATTCTTAATCGATTTTCAAAATTTCTTTTTATTCAGTTTTCAAGAAAATTGTTTTGTTCGAAATGAAAACGTGTTTTACGTTATATTTCACGTTGTGTTATGTGTGTTTTCTCTCATTCCTTCCGAACATGCTTTACGTGTAAATTAAGTATAAAAAATATTTAAATTAAATTTCCCCACTTTTTCCTCAAATTATTTATTTTTTCCACCTTTTTTGTCGATTTAATATTTTATAATATTTTAGTTTTTTTTCATATCATTTAAAGTTCTATTTTATTATAATTTGTTTTTAATTTTGTTTATAAGCCGCGGTTGTATGAAAAAATTTTTTTCATTTTTTCTTTAATTTTTGCAAATTTTTTTCTTTCTCTTTTTTTCCCTATTTCTTTACTTTCTTTTCGTTTATTTCTCTTTTTTTCGCTTTATTTTCTCGTCCCCATTTCTAATTTCTACCTTTTTCTTAAATCTTTCTCCCTCTCTCTCTCACTTTTCACTCTTTCTTTCTTCTTCTTTTTCTCTCTCCCTTTTCTTTCTCTCTCATCTTTATCTCTCTCTTTCGCCTTTCCTCTCTCTCTTCTCTTCCCTTTCTTTTCTCTCCGTTGTTTTCTCATCAAACCCTTTTTTTCAAACCCATAAAATTCTTTCATTTTTGTTTGAAATTTATTTTCATTACAAAGCCACTTTTCCAATATCATATTTATAAATTGAAAAAAAACAAAAAAAAATTACTAAAATAAAATATCAAATGAAAATTATTTATGCAAACAGGCCGAAAAAAAGAAAAAAATTGTTTTGTTTAAATGGAAAAAAATAAAAATGCTGGAAAAATTTTTAAAAAATTAACGAAATGATATATGTTAATTATTTTATGTAAATATGGAATTTAATTGGAAATAATTAAGTAATATGCGCGGTCAATCAATTCATTCAACTTTTTGTAATTTCCCTTATACTACATATATATAATGCGAATTGAAATTTTTGTGTTTGGACATTTTGGGACGGGGCTTTTCTGGATGAGAAATTTTGGGATGGACATTTTGGGAGGGAACAATTCTAGATAAAATATTTCGAGATGCACAATTCGGGATCGGACATTTTGGAATGTGAAATTTCGAAACGGACTTTGATTTTAGGCTGAACTCAAGCCAAGTCTTATCCATTAGGCCTCGCTGGCTTTGAGCTTCAGATTAACTTGTTTTCATTATCGTTATGAGTTATTAGAGTAAGACCCATCGCTAATTGTTCTATCCCGAATTGTTTCGACCCGATTTGTCGCGTTCAAATTTGTCCGTTTAGTTTCAAAATGTCGTCTGTTACGAATTGTCTCATCCCGATTTGTTCCGTCCCGAAATACCTGAAATTCCAAATCCATTTTTCTTCTTCAATTTTTCTTTTTAATCGATGATTTTATTTTTTTTTTTTGAATTTATTCGTCATTTTTAAAAAGATAAAAAACTAAAATTAAAGCTGATTTCTTCGTTAATGTTTAAATCTTTAAATTTTTTCACTCATTTTATGGATTAAAATGTCATCGAAAAAGAAAAAAAATATATAAAATAAAATCTTTTTTTTTGAATTATAAATTATATAAATTAAAAATTTACTTTTTTTAACAAATTATTTTTTTATTTTAAAATATTTTATTTTTATTACTAACTTTTATCAACTAAAAAAATGTGGGGAAAAATGAAGCACTCTGAATTTTACACCGGACCGGAAGAGAGGGAAAAAGGAGAGCTCCAACCTAACTCTGATAACCCAAACAGGACTTAAACCCAGAAAATTTTAACCCGGAGTTTAAGAAAACTCGATTTTTGGAAATCAGACACGGACCTGACCCTAAGTTCGAGAACAGGACCCGGACTTGACTTTGACAAGGAGATTGTAAGTAAAATTCGAAAAAAAACAACTCGGATACAGATTTTAAAAGTTTGCTTAGTATCCCTTTAGTCTTCGCCTAGGATCCCTTCGATCTTTACCTATGAATCCTCTTAATCAATCCTTGCCTAGAATCCTCTCGATCCATGCTAAGAATCTGCTTGATTCTTGCTTGAATTACTCGATCTTTTGGACCCGGACCCGACAAAACCCTAAGTTTGAATCGAAAATAGTATCCAGTTTCTCCGGATCCGAACCCGCGTCACTAATCTTTGTATATTGTACATATGTATAAGTATTAATAAATCATTCAGTTTCATCATATCATAATTTCATTATATCATTATAAAATATACTTTTTTCATTGTTTCTTTTTATTAAATTAACTTTAAATTTTATTACTGAATTTTTTTTTTCAAAATTATTTACTTATTTTATTTATTTTTTTTTCGAACTTTGTATTTTCTAAATTAAAAAATTTCATAAAATAATATTTATTTTTAAATTTATTTTTCAAAGAAAACTTAGCCTAGCAACACGAAAAATTAGGAGATTACAATGAGAAAAAAATTCAATTTTCAATTGGAAAAATAATTCCAAAAATATCTAATTTATTTAAAAAATTATTCAAATTTTTTTTCGTCGTGAGAATTTCAACAAAAAATTACAAAACTTTTCGAATATTTTTCAAATTTTTTTTCTTCCGAAAATTTTTCTGCTATTATTAAAAGAATTTTTACAATATCTTTTCATTTTTATATGCTGTAAATTTGTATGTATAAGCACGCATCGGCTTCACTAATCAATCAGATACAACCAATTTTTTTTGGTGGTGGGACATTTCGTGACGGATACAGATTTTGGGCTAAACTTAGGCCTATTCTTAGTCATTAGGTCTCGTTGGTTGCTTTTAAGTTTAGGCTAGGCCTCAGGGTCTGTTTTCAGCATCATTATCAGTTATTACAATATATTTTCAACGTCCCGTCCTGCTTTGTCTCATCCCGAATTGTCGAATCATTTTTGTTTGCAATTTTTTCAATTTTCCTATAATATGTATAAATTTATTATTTTTGTTCACTCAAACACTCAAATACTTAATATTAGGTCGACAAGAAAGTGTTTTCTGTTTTTATATGGAACCACATTTATTGTAAAAACAAAACTACAACATCCAATTAATCCAAGAGGTATTATCCATCATGATCTATGACTCATGGTCAACATCTATGCAAAGATGAACTTCTTGAAGAACTCGGCCAACTATGACTCAAAGAAGTTGAACTAAAAATTTAAAAAAGTTGAACTCAAAACCAAAACGACTCTTGTATCTGACATATTAACTGAGTTACATACAAATTTTCATTTTAGATCTTAAATTTTTTGTGTACCTCGATACTCTCATCGACATATGAAAAATTTTAAAGCTTTTCAAGATCATTTTTCTTGTTATAATAATATTAATTAGGCCTAAGAAAAGCAAAAAAATTAATTCCAAAAAATTGCTCCAAAAAGTACGTTTTTATTGCAAATTCGGCACTTTTCTATTTTGGTATATATTGAGGCAAAATTTTTTACCCATCCGCTTCAAGCGTTTACTGCAATATTCTGCAAGCTTCTAGAAAATTTCTTTTATAAGATATATAAGCAGCGCAATCTAAGCTATCGAACGATATCTTTTGGATCGCAATTTTTGTTCAAAATGGCGGAGAAAATCGAGCTCGACAGACGACAGATTCGGACCCTTCTTCTTTACGAGTTTCGTTTACACCATACAGCGGAGGACGCAGCACGAAACATTTGCGATTCGATTGGCGAGGACACGGTCTCCTATGATACCGCAAAAAATTGGTTTCATAAATTCAAAAATGGTGTGTTCGAAATCGACGATAAAGAGCATCCTGGAAGACCCAGTCAACTAGATTATGAACGTCTTTTGGAATTAATTGAAGAGGAGCCACGTCTGTCTACACGTGAACTTGGAGAGCTTCTTGAGTGTGAACAAAAGACGGTTGATCGTCATTTGCATCAACTCGGAAAAGTCACAAAACTTGGCGCTTGGGTACCCCATCAATTGTCGGCCGATCAAGAAAATCAGCGCGTTCGAGTATCAACTTTTGACTTTCCGTCGCACATTCGATTGGCTCAAAAATGTGATTACTGGCGATGAGAAGTGGGTACTCTATACTAATCATACACGCAAGCGTCAGTGGCTCGATCCGGGAAAATCAGGAGTTCCGACACCAAAACCCGATTTCCATCCGAAGAAAGTCATGCTTAGTGTTTGGTGGAACATGAAAGGAATTGTTCATTGGGAATTATTGCCATCTGAAACTACGATTACCGCAGAGTATTATTGTGCCCAAGTCGATCGACTGGCTTCAAAATTGAAAGGAAAACAAGACCAAGTTTTCCTCTTGCACGACAACGCACGACCTCATGTTGCAAAGAAGGCGTGTAAAAAAATCCAGGAACTTGAATGGACGATTCTTCCACATCCACCATATTCCCCAGATCTTGTACCTTCTGACTACCACCTTTTTTTTGTCGTTAAGCAATCACATCCGTGAGAAAAAATTCGACGACGAAGAGCATCTAAAAAGCGACTTGGCGGCGTTTTTTAATTCTCGTTCCTCTGACTTCTACGTTCGTGGAATTAACTGTTTGCCAAAAAAATGGCAAGATGTCGTAGATAATGATGGAGCATATCTTCATTGATTTGTTTGTTTTTATTGGTAGAAAAAATAAATTTGAAAAGTTTGAAAGAAATGGGTAAAAAATTTTGCCTCAACTCAATAAGTATAAATTTTTGCAGCAAAAATACAAATAATTTTTGTATCCCAATATTAGCAAGAAAACGCCTTTTCAGATAAATAAACTTATTTTACAAAAACTTTTATTAAATCCAAAAAATAATCGTCTCATAAAAAAACTTTGTTGCCGACCTGATACTTAATTAAAAATTGAAAATATTTAAAAAAAATATATTTTCATTTTGTATTAGACCATTTAAAAAATGTTTAATTAAGAGAAAAATTTTGAATTTAATTTCTATTTAAACTAATTAATTAATCCGATTTTTTTCAAAAATTTATTGAAAAAAACCTTCAAAAAATAAGCTAAATTAGTTAGCATTTAAGTCTTAAGTTGAGCGAAAATAAGAGCTTTTTTTAAATTCGTTTTGAGCTTGAACTTATACGCATGCTTATGTTCAAGTTCAAACTTATGCTATTATGTTTATATAAGCTCATTCTTATGACTAAACTTTTCTTGTATGCTTAAGACGAATAAGAAATGATTAAGGGGAGGAAAGCTTTTTTAAGCTTAAGCTTAGCGCCTCGAGTTCCATTCTTATAAACTCATGTGCGTGTCTTGTTGCTTCAATCTTTTCTTTTCTCTCCCTTTCTCATTTTTTCTTTCTTCTTATTTCTCTCTTCTCTATTTCAAACTCTCTCTTCTCTCTTTCTCCTCCTTCCAGCTTTTAATTTCATCATTTCTCTCCTTCATTTTTGTGCCCTTTCACCCTTTCTCTTTCTCTCTCTCTTTCTCTCCCTGTCCTTTTCTCTCGCTTTCCTTTTCTTTCTCTCTCTTTCACGCACGCTCTTTCATCTATCTTTCAATACTTTCTCTTTTTTTTCTCCTTTTACTCGTTTCTCTCTCTGTTTCTCTCTCCCTCTTCCTCTTCTGCTTCGTCTCTTTTCCTTCTTTTCTCTCCTTTCTTTGTTCTTTCTCTCTCACCCCCTTTGTCCTAGTCTCCTCTCATAATTTCCCCTTTTTTCATTTCATTTCTCACTCTCTCTCTCTCTCTCAATTTATCATTATCATTATCATCTTCCTTTTCATTACGTTTCATTCTCATTCCATTTCGAGAGCGTATTTATCCAAAGCTAACATACAAATGAAATTACCAATTTAATTCATAAATACAATTTGTGTGTTTTTAAAGTGTGTGTTCTTACAACACACAAATACAAACATACAACATATCAGCCTGCCCATATGTATATATGTGTATATTTCGGTCTAATAAACACATTTGCCCAAACATTTTTTTTTCAGGTAAAAATATTTTTTTTATTTCGAAAATTGCAATTTGTTTTCATTTTTATGCCACTTTTTTTAAGTTTATTTTTAAAAATTTTTTCTAACTTAAAAAACAAATCTTTAAACATCACACAAAGCCTGGTTTGATCCGTTGATTTTTCCTGCTTATTGTTTGTTGATTCGAATTTTCTCTGCTAAATTGTTTTTTATTTTTTTTTAAATCTTTCAAGTTTTATTCAATTTGAAATGTTGGGACAAAACGGGACGGGACCAAACGGGACGAAACCAAATGGGACGGATCCAAATGGAATAAACCAAACGGGGCGGAACTAAACAAGATGGGCCAAATGGGACTGGACCAAAAGGAGCGGAACTAAAAAGGATGGGCCAAATGGTATGGAACTAAACTCGATGGGCCAAATGGGATGAGATAAACTCAAAACTTGGTACGAAAAGAGTGCCAATTTTTTCATTTTATTCAAATTTTTTACAACACTTCATACTGAGAATCTTAATGGGAAAATTTGTGTAGTTGAGATTGATTGATATCAAGAAAGGAAATTATTAATTATAAATTCATGTTCATTTTGATACTTTCAATTGGAAAATATTGTCGCAAAAAACCGTTGGGAAAATTATAAAATTTTTCAAACTTTTTCACAAAATATTAGGCTAGAAAGAAATTTTCTTTACATCTGACACCTCATTTTTATTTTTTTCATAACTTTATTGATAATCAATATCAATCTATAATATAATCACCATTATTATTCAAGATCTTTGCCCAACGATTGGGCAAATCATTAATCCCTTTTTTCCAGAATTCAGCTTTTTGTAGGTCGAAAAAGTTTCGGACCTCCATTTTCAGCTTGTCGACATTGGCAAAGGTTTTATCTCGCATGTAGTGCTTTAGAGCAAAGAATGAATAGTAGTCGGATGGAGCAATGTCAGGCAAATATGGTGGATGAGGTACTCTATCCCAGCCAAGCTTTATCAATTTCTGGCGAGTGATCGGTGCGGTGTGAGGACGAGTGTTGTCGTGTAGGTGGTGGACATTGACACATATTCGGCGCTTTTCTCGCTTTAGCTAATTTTTGGAGCTGACACTCCTCTGCTCGTCCATAAATTCATAGTAGAGCATTCGAAGTCCCGTCAGCATAGCCTTTTTACAATGCAGTTTGTGACAGGATTTTTCTGTAACCAAAAGCGTGGAGGCGATTTTTAATGGTTGTGTGACTGCATCCGAGAGTCATCGATAAGTCTCCGGTAGTTGCATCAGGATTCTAGTTGATGCTGCTGCGGAGGACGTCGAGGTCTGGTGGGCGCCCTGTGTGAAGCTTGTCGTCGAGTGCCGTATCTCTTGAAAGCGATTGAACCAAGTATTAACAGTCGTATGGGCAACGGTGGCCCGAAAATATCGCATATGTTTCCAGCTGCGGCCCGTGCGCGAGGAGCCACTCGTAGAAAACGATTGCCCGAATTTGTTGTTTATTAAAGCTAGATTGCTTAATGCTGCAGCATTCTTATATATCCCCAGGTGAAAAGCGCATAGAAAGTTATAGAAGGTCGTACATCCACCAGACTTGAAAATGCTTCAGCAAAAAAAAAAAATTTGTCCTAAAAGTAAAGAAAATTTCTTTCCAGCCTAATAAATTTTAATTATGTACTCATAAAAATGAAGTTTAAATTAATAATTTAAAAAGTGGAAAAAAGGCTTTTCGAATTGTGTTATTAATAATTTTCTCAGATATCTTTTTATTAATAAATATATAATATTTTTGTTGTAAAATTCTGCGGAAATCGCCGAATGAATGGAAAGAGAGAAGTATTTTTTAGATAAAAAAAAGGAGAGAGAGAGAAAGAGATTGAGAGATAGAAAAGAGGGAGTGTGAAAAGAGAAATACAGAGAGAGAGAAAGAAGAAGATAAGAGAAAGAGTGAGAGAAAAGAGGGAACACGAAATGAATAGAAAAAGTTATTTTGACTTCTCCCCTCCATTATGTTGAAATTTAACCTGCCAGATTCACAAAACTTTTAGATCGGCAACAAAGTATTTTCCGTTTTCTTATGGAACGACATTTATTATAAAAATAAAACTACAACATCCAGTTAATTTAAGATGTATAATCCATCATGATCTATAACTCATGGTCAACATCTATGCAAAAAAGAACTTCTTGAAGAACTTGGCCAGGCCGCAAATGAACACTATAAATTGAGATCCTTGCTTGTCTATTCTCAAATTATGGACCTTTGAAAATTGATCCGGATGGTTCTAAACTAAAGTTTAGGATCAACTCCAATTTGGCTCACATTTCTCTCCAATTTTTCGTCAATTTCTCTCTGAATTTCGCTTTTTTTAATCTTCTCACATTTTTTTCGCGGCACTTTTTTCTTTTACATTTCCGCTTTAAATGCAGTCACACACGCTGCAAAGCACTTTTCGCAAGTTCGCACTTTTTTTTCTTCGCATTTTTTCAACTTTTTCTCCAAAAAATTTTTGCTCTTTTATTTAAAAATAAAAGTCATTTTTTGCATTTAAAAAAGCTTTTTTTAAAAATTTTTCTCTTTAATTTTTTCTTTTTCTTTTCTCCTCTCCTTTTCTTTCTCACCTATTCCTTTACTTTTATCTTTTCTTTCATTTTCTCCGCCAGCATTTTCATACCGAATTTTTGAGCATTTTTAAATTTGGCTAGTACCTTAAAAATCTATTGAAAATAATCTAGAAATCCGATTCAGAAATTCGACTAATTGATCCAAAAATTTGTTCACTAACTTTAACTTTTTCAACTTTTCCCTCTTTTTTTTCTTGAGCTTTTCTCTCTACTTTTTTTCCCTATCTCGGCCGGCTTTCCCCATAATTTTCTCTTCATTTTAATTTCTCTCTTTCCCTCAGTCATTTGCCTTTTTCTCTCCCATTTGTTTCGGCTTTTCTCCATCATTTTCTAATCATTTTAATTTCTTCAGCATTTCTCTCTTCTTTTCTCTATTTTTCTTTCTCATTTCTTTCAGTTTTTCTCTCTCTTTTTCTTCATACTTTTCCCTTTTATTTCTGCCAACTTTTCTCCAACATGTTCATCATTTTCATTTCTTTCTCCCCTCTCTTCTCTCTCTCTTTCTCTTTTTCTCCCCTCTCTTCTTTCCCTCTCTTTCTCTCTCTCTCTCTCTTTCTTCTCTCTCTCATTCATTTTTGTTCTATTGCCTTTCATTTAGGTCGTTGTTTCGTTTCACAGCGGGACGGCATTTTTCCTTTCGCCTTTTTTTTGGCTTTTAAAGTGTTTCGCCACATCCGCAAAAAAATATAAAAAAAAGTCACGGCCAATAACACTTTTTTTCACGTTTATATAAAATATAAAAAATCGAATCTACTTATTATTTTTTCTTCATTTTTCTCTCTTTCTTTTTTTATTTTAATAGCCAGACCAAAAGCTGAGAATAATTTTCATTTTGTTACAAAATTAATTTCCAATTCAATTCATTTCCCATATCATTTTTATAATACAAATTCCACGTTAAAAGTACATTCATTAACAGTGGAAATTTTTTAAAGTTTTTAAGTGAATTTTGTGCATTTTGAATTTGAATTTATGCATATAAACCGCAGAAATACAAATTTTCCCTCTCATTTTTTCTTTCTCAAACATTCTATAAGTCTAAGCCTAGATTTAACTCAAACTTAAGCTAAGTTAAACCATAAAAAGAATGAAAATAAGCGTTTAAAGTTTGAACTATTTGAAAAAGGTAAAAATTGGCTGTTGAAATTCAATATTTTCGGCCTTTAGCCATTCGAACTTGTTTCAAAGAAGTGAAAAGTTCAAAGTTTGAGTGACATTTTTCCATGCTTTTTCACTCATTTTTTTGTTTCTATTTTTGACGTTTTTGTTGCTTTTTGTCACGTTATTTCACTCAAATTCTTAAGAGCTCAAACTTATTTTAACCTCGTCGAATTTGCTTAAGTTCCAAGTTCAGCAGACTTGTTCGAATTTGCTTAAGTCCATCAAAGTCATCTCGTCGGATTCTTCCCTCGACCTTTTTATTATTATTATTTCACTTTTCCTTGTATATGTATAAGCCGCAGGGTTTCGAATAATTTTTAAATTTTAATAATTGTTTGTCATTTTGTTATAATTAAAAAATGATTTTCTCCTTTTAATCCTGTTCTATAAGGCATATTTCCATCCGATACATAAAAACAGAATGCCAAGATCAATGCGGAAGTTTAAAAATTCCCGCTGCTTATAGATACATACTATACGAACTTTAGTTTTAAAAATCTATTTTTCGCGTTTTCTATTTTTATTTTTTTTTGTTCATTTTTTTCCCTCTCATTTCCGTCAAATTAATAAATTTGCAACAGAAAAAAATATAATAAAATACACTATTTCTCGTTTTATTTCTCGTTTTTTTTTATCGAAATTCACTCTCGTTCCTCAATGTCGAGTCAAGATGAAGAAGATGGAAATATAAAAAGTGGAGGAAGATGCGGATGAAGAAGAAGGAGAGAGAAAGAACTAGGGATGTGGGAAGAAAGCGAGGAGAAAAATGATGGGAGAGGAAAGAGAGCGGGCGAAAGAGAGGACATAGAAATAGGGGAGAAAAAAAAACGATTGAGCAGCGGGGTTTGAGAGAAACTAAGGAACGATTAAGAGCAGGACGAGCCAGAATTATAAAGTGTGCAATGTGGAGGAGAGGCTCGAAGGAGGAGGGTAGAAAGCGCGGAGGGAAGTGGGAGAAGTATAAGGAGAAGAAGAGAGCACAGAGAGCAAGATGGAGGAGGGTGAGGGAGGGGGGAGAGGAGATTAGGCTGAAAATGACAGAAAAAAATAAGAGAAAAGTGCGCTTTAGGACGCATGAACACCAATATAGATTTCCACACAATTTGTTCTAACTTTTTTTCTATGATAGATAGAGACGTGGGTTTTTTATGCATTTTGTAGAGCGATCTCGATTTGTGGGTAACGTGTTTCAGCGATTTTTAAAATGTTTATTTTTAGCATTTTTATAGAGGAAAATGCAACGAAAAAAGTGCATGTGGCTAAGCATTTTTTTCGGAGAGTGATCCAATGGACTTGAAATTTTTGCTATGAGCTCCCCTTACATACACTATTACACTCTATAAATTTGAACCTGATCGATTGGATAGGAGCCGAGTTACGAAACCTCAAAAAACGTCAAAAATGCCGAAAAACTGCAAAAAATGACAAATTTCCGCATTTTTTCCGTTTTTTGAAGTTTCATAACTCGGCTCCTATCCAATCGATCAGGTTCAAATTTATAGAGTGTAATAGTGTATGTAAGAGGAGCTTATAGCAAAAGTTTTAAGTCCATCGAATCACTCTCCGAAAAAAATGCTCAGCCGCATGCACTTTTTTCGTTGCATTTTCCTCTATAAAAATGCTAAAAATAAACATTTTTAAAATCGCTGAAACACGTTCCCCACAAATCGATAACGCTCTACAAAATGCAAAAAAACCTACGTCTTTATCTATCGTAGAAAAAAATTTTTTACGGATGAGTAAAAAATTTTGCCTCAACCTAATACTTAATAAAGTATTTATAAGTAAAGTTTGGTCACGTTTTATACACTGGAAAAAGTAAACATGTACATTTTTTGCCGAACTAAACCCACCGAATTGTCTCAACTTTTCGCCGTTTTTCTCTCTCTTTATTTCTCTAGCAAATTTCTCTCACATTTCTGTCCAAACATTTTCTAACCAAGAGAAAGAAAAGTCGAGGCAAACATTCTAATTATTCAATTATTTACAAATTCAATTCCACCGCTTTTTTTTGTTATATTTGCATTGTGTATTTTATAAGTTTACTTTCGGAAAATTAGTGTATTTTTTACACTTTCTTATTTCATTTTTTAGCTTTTTCCTATCCGTGAAAAAATTACATTACAAATCGGAGGTTTAATTAAACGATGAAAATGACTTTTCATTTTTCACTCATTTTTACATTTTCTTCGTATTCTTCGGAAAAGATGAAGAAATTCGAGAAATCCCTTTCCTCTTTATCTCATCTTATTCTCCCCTTTTCTGTCCCTTTCTTTCTAGGAACTCCTTTCATCTACCACCTCTTTTTTTCATCTATTGTCTCCCCCGCCCTCCTCCTCCTCCTTCTCGATTTAGAGGAATCTTTCTTATCTTTATTTCATCTATTGTCTCCCCCCCCCTCCTTCTCGATTTAGAGGAATCCCTCTCATCTTTACCTCATCTTATCCCCCCTTTCCCTCCCCCCCCCTTTCAAGTAACTCCTCTCATCTATAAAATTTTTACCTTATTTTATCTCTTTTCATTCTTTTTAAAAGATTATAATTTCTTTTCAGAAAATAACAGAATAAACAGAATGAACTCGTTGGCGCCAATTTAGATTTGCCTCAAACAACCCGAGTCTTATCAACATGAAATTTGGATGAATTTATAATTGAGTTATGTGTCTTGGGAACAACGTCAAATTTTTATTTTTATAAATTTTTTAAAAGAAATTTTAAAAATACAGAAAATTGAATGAAAATAATAATGAATGCAAAATGTGATAATTATCTCATTATGCCATTTTTTTTTATTTTTATATTTCCGATATTTTAAGAAAATTATTGGCTATTCAAATTTCTGTTTTCACTGAGCTCAATGGTATCGATTTGCGTCACAAATTGGAATATTTTCTTTCGGAATTTAGACATAATTACACAAATTTCTTGTGTGGATAAACCGCGGGTCTTTTGGGTCAAATTTACCACCGACTTCATTTTGTTATTGATCGGATTGATCGGATCCAAGCGGGTTCAAATTTTGTGCCCCATTTTATGAGACTGAAATAAAAGCGAGCACAAAATTTGGATCTGCTTGGATCCAATATAACAGAATGAGTTCATTGACGCCAATTTAAATTAGCCTCAAAACATTTTTTAGAACCAAATGCCAATGCCGGGGAAAAACACCGTAAAATCGGCACCGTATTAATATTTCAATTTCCCATACAGTAATCAAAGTTAAACGCAAATGCAATGCGACGTGCCGACGCCATCGACGTCCCACGAACAGGCACAAATAGGCGTGAAGAATGAGACGGAGCACAATGCTAACGAGCCCGCGTTTTGCCAATTGGACCAGAAGAATTTGTACCAGAAAAGTGGCAGCGCCCAGACGTCGACGCAAAACCTTCTGGCACAGTCAACAAATAGGCTGCTAAGGCATTCGAATGGGCAGGAATTTCGGGAACCGGTTGGATGCGAAAGCGAAAAGGGTCTGGGTCAATTGGATGATATTAAGGGGCTGACTCAGTCGGGTAATCCTACGAGTTTGTATCAGTTGAATGATCCTAAGAGCCTGGCCCAATCGATTGGGCCTCAATCGCAAAGACTTAGGCCAATTGGAACGAATAATTCCTCGTGGACTAGTGAATTTAATGACACGGTATTTCACACCAAGGGGACGAATTATCAAGAGCACCATCATCAGGAAGGACGCTACGGTATTGGTCAGGCGGAACGGGACGGTATTTACAGTGGGGAGCGTGACGGCGTTAGGCACACGGGACGAGACAGTATTTGCAGCGAACACAATCGGAAGAGATTGGAATTCTTCAAGCGAATGAGATACGCGACCAACGAGGTGACTCGGCTCCCGTCAGTGACGCCATTCGGTCGCGAGTCCGCAGACGCCATCAATCCGCTGTTCACGTCGCACTCGGCCAGCGACATTTCCAGCGCCAAATCGAGGCAGTCCGGAAATTCGCCGCACGTCGTCAAGTCGCCGCTGCGCTACGGCTCCGGCGCATTCAGCGCCGTCTCTTCGCAATGCGAAATTTCTTCCACCGTCGTTGAGCCGAGTTATTCCAACGATAGTCTCGGCGTGGAGACGCCAGATCTTTTCAAGGCAAAACCCATTGATAATAATGGAACTGGTAATAGCAATAGCAATGGCAATGGCAATGGTAATAATGATAATGATGCCGAGGTATTTGAGGCCTCGACGTCTTCCGCGGCGCCGTTCGAGCCTGTTCCGAGTCTACCCATAATGGACGCGCCAAGTTGTGAGGTTGCGAACGCGGCGGATTCAGCGAAAGAGAAATGCACACAGCAATCCATACGTTTTGACTTGAATATTACGGCGGTAAGTTCGGCGGCCAAAGACGCGCGTGTCGGGGAGCCTCGTGAGACTCGTCTTTATGTGAAACGTGAAAATCCCACGTTAACCTATGCCAGCACCACCGGCTATGTGCGAAGCATGCACAGCCAATGCGAAGGCGTTGCGCGTCCTGCGTTTGCGTCACGTTACGCCAATTTATACAGTAGTAATAGCATCACAGCCGGCGGCGGCAATAAGCACAGCGCCAGTTTTAGTCACGGTTCCTCCGCCGCTGACGCGGCACCGCCGCCGGCGGAATTCGCCGCGGAGCGCATTACGCTGGTGGCGAGTCGCGCCAGTTGTCAGGACGCGATTCCGTGCACCGAAAAAACCGTAATCTATTCGCCGTCGACAAGTTTCAGCTGCGCGTATGCCATTTCGGACTACGGGCTCGGCGGCGACGAGCACGCCAGCCCGTATCGATGGGCGGACGGCCAGCCGATGGATCTCGAGGACGTACTGCTGCTACAACAGCCAATTCTCCCACCGAATTCCCACTTTTTTTGCTGCTTCTACAAATTTCATATTACGGTAGAGGTTCTACTATATGAATTCTTAGAAATATTACTGTAAAAATTGATTTAAAAAATTATACTGTAGAAATTGGAAAGGCTCTTATAAAAAAAGGATACATCTCTAATAATTAGTAGGGGCAAACCGACATTAGCGAATTTCTAATGAGAAACTAGTAAGCATTGTACTGTAGAAATTACAAATACTGTAAATCAATTTTAAGGCCGTCGCAAAAGTGCTCAGCGTAATCTACGCATTATTTTACGGGCTTTTATGCGTTTTGTCGTATAAATCTCAGCACGCGGCCGCGTTTCTTATCGCTGTTTTGGTGTGCTTTTCGGTGGGCGCCAGCACACTTTACGCCACTTTCAAATGGTCCAAAATGTGCCTAATTCCATTTTTTTTGCTCCAGGTAATTAATTTTGACCATATAGTTAAACGCAACTTTTCTGAGCCAACAGTGATTAAATTTAGGAATGAATTGTCTGGGATAGGTTGTCTGAGATGGGTTGATTGGGATGAGCCGTCTGAAACAGATTGTCCAGGATAATTTTTCTAAAATAGATTGTATGGGAATGAGTTGTCTGGGATGAGTTGTTTGGGATGCATTTTCCAGAATGAGTTGTCCTGGATGAGTTGTCCAGGAATAAATAAAATTGTCTAATCAAGGATTCGCCTTTTTTCGCCTTTTAAAACAT
The DNA here is from genome assembly GCA_024678965.1 of Bradynema listronoti. Lineage (NCBI taxonomy): Eukaryota > Metazoa > Nematoda > Chromadorea > Rhabditida > Allantonematidae > Bradynema > Bradynema listronoti. The sequence goes on from JANLNO010000006.1 coordinate 3,658,467, forward strand.
TAATTAATTAGACGCATATATCGTTAAAGTTTAATACAGTAAATTGCCAAATTACAGGCAATGCTGGTAGTGTACGCGTTGGTGTGTGTAGCTCTAATCACTTATGCCTATATTTCAAGTCCCGAATCCTATACATTCAGCGAATTTCAGCGTCATTTGGGCGGGGTGCTTCAGCTCAGCGCCAAATCATGTATGTAAATATTAAACGCATAAAATATAAGTCTTTTAAGAATATCGATATGGAACGCGTTAGGACTCTAAGAATAAATGAGGAATGATTATACATATTAAGACTTCAGAATATAGGGAAATATAGGGATTACGCTAGGACTTTAGAATCAATATAAATCTCTTCAGCTCTTTAGAATATATAGGGATTAATTGAGATTCTGATTTGTTATGAATTATAATAGAACATTGGAATTATTGCTGTGACTTGACTCTGAGCCATTTAGAAGAGAAAATAGTTAACCGACTCGTCTTTAAAATTTGGGAGTCATTTAAAATCATTAAGAAGTCATTAAGAAATATTGTGATTCCTAATTGACTCACCAATCCGGAATTATTTAATCAAGTCCCAGCAGTGTTTGGAATCGTCAGGCCTTTAGAGTAGATTTAGATCACATTAGGCGTCTTTTTGCAATCATTCAAATCGGCACTTTAGCGAATTTCCAGACATTTCACAAATAATTTCTTGAAAATTTTTCAGGGGTTCTGCTAATCTTAGTGGGCCTAATCGTGTTGACGCTTCTCTTCTGCTATTCGGCGCTGCTGTTTTGGTATGAATATCAGTTCATTGCGGAAATCGATCGATTTCTCAAGTCGATTCGGCGCTCGTCTTCGCAGGCGTCGCGCGACGACGCGCAAATCCAGAATTTCGCTAACGGCGCGTCCTCCATAAATTTCAATAGCAAGAGCGCGTTTTAAACTCATTTTTTGAGGGATCATTAATGGCCTGGAAAATGTTCACAAATTTCCTTTTTCATTCCCCAAATCTCTACCACTCGAATTTTTTGCGAATAATCCGCGAGTTGTTTGCACTAAATTTTTAAATTAGCGTCAACGAGTTTATTCTGTTATATCGGCACTTAAGTTTTATTTTGCCTACTGCTAAGAGAGATAAATAAAGGCGGGTAAAAAATTTAGACTCGTATGGATCTAATATAACAGAATGAATTTAAATTTGATGCAAGACAACTCGTGGCTTATTCACCGGAAATTTCTCTTTACTCAATTAATTTTTTTTTTGTATAACGAATCCTATCTCTCGATTATAATATACGGGTTTCATCCTGGACTAAACCAATCTTTAAATTAATATATATGTATTAATGTTGTTTAAAATATGAGTACTACGGTGCTATCAAAAAAACACAAGCCAAAAAAAGTTTTCACATTTTTATTTAAAGTAATAAAATTTAATTTCAATCTGCAAATTTTAATATTTAAAGCTTAATTGTAATTTAAAAATTAAATTAATCTTAAATTATTTCTTTTAACTATTAAATAATAATTTTGAATATATAATTTCTGATAAAAATTATTCTGTTAAAATAAAGAAAATAGAAAATAAAAATATTTTTGTTTACGATATTACAGTAAAAATGCTATTCGAAAAATATTTAAACTACGCGCACAAACATTTCGCCAATGTCAATTTTGAATAAATTTTAAAAAAAAATTTTTTTGAGAATTTGATTCCATCCCACTGGACTAAAGTGGATAGAACTATGTCAAAAAAGTGTTTTAAGGAAAGAGGGTTTTAAAGCTGGTTTCGAAATTCAATTTTGCATGTAATTTTAAGTAATGCCATCAAACTCATTGAATGCCTCAGATGCCTCGTTGAGTGAAGCAAATTCGATCAGCGCATCCGATCCGATGAATCCGGAAATCGAGATCATCGACAATTCCAAAAAAAATCGGGTGCGTTTTAATTTTTTTTTATATTATTTATAATTTCAATTTTGTTTTTTTTATATTTTAACTTTGCATCAAATGGGATTTCAGGTATTTCGTCTAGATCCCGCATTTCCAGTTACCGTTATTTCTATGCTCGTCAATTTCGGATTGACAAATATGATCCTTTACGGATTTACCGCCAAGCCACGTCTTGCTTAGTGAGTTTTCTTATTCAATTTTACAAGGCTTAGAAACTTATTTATTGAGTTTGAGACATTCCGTCATCGGACATTTTGGAGTCGGATTTTTAGCTCTTAGCTTTGGACTAAGCTTTTCATGTTCAATTGTTTTTCCTTTCGTTATGAGCTTTCATAACATCTTTTCGATGAGATGTCGCATCACCCATTTATTTAGCTTAAATTTTGCAAAAACAAATTTTTCGAAAACTACCAAAAAATTAAAAATGTGAATATTTTTGAATGAACTTTTGGTGGGCACTTGTTATTTTCCATACGTTTTGTTTCATTTTTTACTTTTACAGTCTTTGCGCTACGTTTTCGCTGCCAATAACGGCGGCGTTTTGCATGCGCGACGCGCAGCTCGACTTCGAAAATTGGGAGAAGTCGCGTCGACTGCGTGAGCGCAACTTCCCCTCGCATGTGATGCCGTACAAGGTGCGCTACGACTGGACCGACTACGAGGACGTAATTCTGGCGGCGCGCGAACGCAAATTGCAACGCGAACGCGAGGCGAACGAACGCGAATTCGAAAAGGAACGCCAATGAAAAATTCGATATATTTTTTACAATTTTCAAATAAATAGTTTGAAAAATAAATTTACTTTTACAACTTTTTTATAGTAAAAATATTATTTTCCAACAAAAAAAAATCGAAATTTATTGTTTCAAAAAGGTTGGCGTATCGGTTGTATATAGAGCATAAAATTCGGTACACTTTGCATCAGGAATGAAGTAGTTTAATACACACACTTAAGGTACACGCATTCTATTTGAAGGACAATATGGACCACTCATATTGTGTGTTTTTGTGTGTATGTATGTATGTATGTATGTATGTATGTGTGTGTGTGTGCGTGTGTGTAGATGATACGACGGTGTTGATCAGACATTATAATCAATGTTAGGACTTGGCTCCTATTTGACTCCGCCATTTTTTGCAGACGAGCACACAAACCCAATATATTGTTTTTTAAAAATGGCGCATTATAATGTTGCTTATCTTTCTCGACTGTTGTTGCAGAGAATAACTCGGGGCCAAAGTCACAACACTGATTGTAATACCTATCGATATCTTATGCTTGTGCCAAATCAATCATATTAAATATTAAATCAATCCTCCTCTTCTTTAAATTCCTTGTGTTCAGCGCAACAAACAAAAATAATATTAGAACTAGTCTAACAGCAAAAAATATCTAGCACTCAAAAAATTCTATAAAAGTATGCTTGTTTGTTCAAAAAGATTAATTAATTAGGCTTGGTCAATTTGATTTTAGCTTAGGTTTGATTAAATTTTTTTCAATCAAAAAAATTTGGCTCATTAATTCTCTAAGAGTTTTCCGCACCCCGCAAACGGGCCTCGGAACAGGTCTGTGTTAATAAATCATAGCCGAGATTGCTAAGAATGATTTAGATGAAAGAAAAACGTGCATAATGTTGTGGCGCACTACCGCTAGACCATTTGTGCAGAATTTTTAGTACTTTTCACAAAGAGTGAAATCTTATTTTAGTCAATTTATGTAAAATTATACATTTTAAATTCAATTTTTTAAACATTAAATTTGAAAAAAAATTAATTGATTTAATTTTTTTATTTATTCCAGTTTAAATTTAATTTTTACATATTTCTGCATTTTTTGAGATTTAGATGAAAAATTACTCAATTAAATGCCTTTTTTTAAAAATGCCGACGAAATATTATTAAGTACTAGCCATCGGACGAAACCCATCGCCACTTTTTCGCCAATGCAATTCCGGGTATATAGGCGAAAAGGTTAAAACACTTTCCAAGCCAATCGGTCGTGCGGACTATTTAAATCCCACCTCATCCATGAATTGAGACTCAGGTCAACTGAAGTTAAACCTCTCGTGCATTTTGATTGATTCCGTATTCGTGATTCACGTGGGCCCTTCCAATTCAATTCCGGTTTAGGTGGACTGCCCCTATTGGGGGTGGCTCGATAGGTTCCAAAGCACCAGGTTCGTTCTCGGATATAATAGGTATCTTCGCAGGCGACTTCTTCATTCTCCAGCTACTCGTCACGTTATTCGTTACCGTGCATCTTTGCTAGGCCGATCGCCCTCTTTCGATCAGTCCCTTTCCCAAAACGGGCCTCGGAACCTTCCCCATAATACCGTTGCAACGTCGGATCCAAAATTAAGCAATGATCCCGGCAGCATCAACCATTTTCCATTTTTCAAAAAAAATTTTGAATTTTTCAAAGTTTATGTTTTCATTTAACTTCAAAATGCGAGAAATCGGAATATTTCCAAAATTAATTTTAAAAAAACGAATTTATTTTTTCAGTTATTTGCCCATATCATTTCTAGTTAAAATTTTCGTTAAATTAAAATTCAAAGTTAAATTAAAATTCAAAATAATTTGATTAATATTTTCAGATTAATATCTTCCAATTTTTCGCAAATAATTTCTCAAGACAATGTCAATATTTTTATTAGGTTGTAAAGAAAGTTCTTGTGGTTTTGTTCTAACTTTTTTTCTACGATGGATAAGGACGTGGGTTTTTTTGCATCTTATAGAACGTACCCGATTTGTAGGAGACGTGTTTCAGCGATTTTTAAAATTTTAATTTCTAGCATTTTTATAGAGGAAAGTGCAACTTTCTTTACAATCTAATACCTAATTAAAGAACTTTTCAACTTTTTTTTTTATTAGTTATTACATCAAAATGGGCGTTGTGCATTTTCTGAATTTTAAAGTAACTAATTTTAAAGGATGAACGTAGGTGAAACTTTACTCTTTTCTTTACCGAAAATCATAGGCCGAAATATTGCGATTAATTAAATTGAAATTTATTACAAAAAAAATTTTTTTTTCAAAATTTTCTTTTTTAACTTTTTCTTTCTTCCTTTTTTCGCAATCATTTTTGCGTGGGTAATAATTTTGCACGACAATAAAAAATGAGAAAAATTTCCTTTTTTTAACTTTTTCGTTTTGTTTTTTTTATTTTTTTTGCTTTTTTATCAATGATAAAAAAAAATTGCTTCTCATTTTTAAAAATATTCATTAATTAAAATCTTAAAATCATATAAAATAATTAAATAATGTAATCGATTTTAGCGAAGTTGTGCGCATATAAAGTGATCAAGTGTTCGGCTGAAAAATTTTGAATGAGAGAACTTAAGTTAATTTTTAAAACCCACAACTTGACTCATTCGAGTGAAAAAATTTAAATCTAATTAGGCAAATTATATTTTAAAAAATCTTAAACCAATCTAAAATCTTAAAAAATCTAATCTTTAATGTTAACCGCCCAGAAATTGGCAGTATTTTTAATAAAAAATATTTTAATTAAAAATAATACATATTGAAAATTTTTTATTTAAAAAAAGAGTAAAAGATCATTTGCAAACGATCATAACGGCTATCGCCTACGCTATTTTATAAAATTGCATTGGAACTGATATCAAAATTGGAATCCTTTTTTCAGAAGCGCAAAACAGTGGAACATCATTAATAGGATTGGTAATTAAAAAGGTTCACGTTTTTACGTTACGTGAGAAATTGGGTAAAAAGAAAAATTAAAGAGTAATAAGATTTAATTGATAAAAGTTTTTAAAAAAAGTTTAACAGGCAAAAATGAAAAAAATAAAAATAAAATAAAAGATAGTAAAATCAAAAGAAGAGATCAATAAAAAGAAAACAATTAAAATTTATAGCTGGAAATGTGGTGATGATAAAAATGATAAATGTGACAAAAACAACAAAAATTACACTTTTCAAAACACTATACGCGTATGTGTACGTGAACGTGCAAACGATCAAAGCGTCGTGCGTATTGCTCCAGGATACAGTCGCACGCCCAAAAAGCAGAAAGTCATAATGTCATATACAGTTTGAAATAAAAATGAATATTAGTATACAGTTGCGCATGCAAGAAAAAAGAAAATATATACAGTTACTTATGAGAAGAAAGAAAAAAGGATTGCGACGTACATTTGCGCATCCAAAAGAAGAATACAGTTGACAAGAAAGAAAAAAATTTTTTTTATTAAACAAAAAGGTAAAGTTGTAATTATAAAAAACTGGCCCGAGGAATTTTTCATTTCTTCCCCTTTCAAGTTTGCTTTTGCGTAAACGGTGAAAAAAGCAACCGATGACAAACTATCATTTTTCCTATCATTTTTCTCACAAATGAGCAATGATATATCAACAATTTATTTTCTTTCTTTTTTAAATTTTATTATCATTTCAACTTTGTTGTAATGTTTTTTACGTAAAATTCTTCCACGACTTTTGTCATTATTTTCAAAAGCATTTTCATCTTTTATCATTGTGCATTTTCTGTTACTGTCTACGACGAAAATACAAAGGCGTTTTTTATTATTACACTTTTTTTGTATGCCGTTGAACGTTCAAACATAATTTTGTATAAAAGCGCGTAACTGTGCTCATTTGATATCAATAGGCATTTTCTTGCAATTAGTTTTATAAAAGTTTTATTAAAGGAAAAAAACTAACAAAAAGTAATGTGAACCAATTTTTCTTGACACTTTCTAAAAGTCAATTTCCTAAAATTTACTGTAATATTGCGCTTTTTTGAGATCCTGCTTAAGTTTTTAGTTTCTTTTTTAAGCGTATCAAATTGAGGAGTATTTAACTCAACTTTAATTTTTTTTTAAAGTAAGAATGACAATAGTAATTACATCACTACAATTTCGCTTTTCAATTTTTGTTAACCTTTCTTATGCAGTATTTCTAGTTTTGTAAATTTGTAAATTTCTTTACAATTATAATATTTTTAAAGCAAAAAAATTTTTTTACTTATTCATATTATGACTTTCTAGAGCATCGTGATTTGATATTTACATGTACCATATCATATTTATAAGTACCATAGCATATTAATTTTTTTAATTTTCTTATTTTATTGATTTAAATTACAGTCATCGTAAAGTATGGCGTACGATCGAATGGGCGACGAGGGCGACAAATCACGACAATATGAGGCGGAAGGCCTGCGTACGGTGGCGTTTTTCGGCGTCGCGTTAGCGACGATCGCCACGCTGGTATGCGTGGTGTCGGTGCCAATGTTCTACAACTACATGCAGCACATGCAATCCGTCATGCAGAACGAGGTTCGAATTCGGGACCTAAGAACCAAGAAAGAAAAGAGCGGATTCAGAGCCACAGGCCTAGGAAAAGTTCAAAATTAGGATTTTAGCAAACTCAAAACAGATCGGATTTCGGGCCTAACTTAAGAAGAAGGACCAGATCAATGAAGATACCGAATTCAGGACCAGATAGGAAGTGGGAGATTAGACTTTGAAAATTTTTTATTAGGAATCAAACTTTTATTAGAAAAACAAAGAACTCAAAACTATTGTAAACGAGAAGCCCCGTAATATTATTATTCCTATAACTGCTATACCATTCACATTGCTTTTCTTCTTTTACCGTATTAAAAAATTATTTGTTCAGGTCGACTTTTGCAAGTCCCGATCCGGCAACATCTGGCGTGAGGTGACGCGCACGCAAGTGCTTGCGAAAATGCAAGGCAACGTGCGTACGGCGCGTCAGGCTGGCTATGGTACTAGCGACTCCAGTGTGCACAGCTTTGCAGCCGGCGGCGGCGGCCACTCAGGCGGCTGCTGCGGTTGCGGCGTCTCGCCGGCCGGACCGCCCGGACCTCCGGGACCGCCAGGAAACAACGGACAGGACGGTGCGCCAGGACAGCCAGGAAACGCCGGCCCGGACGCCCCACCAGTTCCACAAGCGCAGCAACCCGAGCCGTGCTTCGATTGCGAACAGGCCCAAGCCGGACCTCCGGGACCGCCAGGACCTGTAAGGATCAATATTATTTATTTAGTTTAAAGTAATTTTGATATAAATTAACTTTTTAGCCGGGACCAAACGGAAATCCAGGAGCTCCAGGACAAGATGCGACCAGCGGCCAGCCAGGACCACCAGGACCACCGGGACCAGCCGGACCACCAGGAAACGATGGAGCTCCGGGAAATGCTGGTGCGCCAGGACAGCCAGGACAGGTTCACGATGTTCCGGGATCTCAGGGACCTCCAGGACCGCCAGGACCACCGGGACAGCCAGGAGGCCCAGGACAGCCAGGAAGCGACGGTCAACCAGGCCAGCCGGGACCGCAGGGACCTCCGGGAGACAACGGCCCGAACGGACCACCGGGACAGCCTGGACACGATGGCGACCAAGGACAACAGGGCGAACCAGGATCCAAGGGCGCTTGCGTAAGTTTTTCATATTGAATTAATGGAAATAAGGTTTATCATATGAAGTAATCCATTGTAATAATCCATTTTTTAGGACCACTGCCCACCGCCACGTACCGCGCCGGGTTATTAAGCGATACGATCGACGAATTAACGAGGACCGCCCTATCGACAAACATCCGCGCATTATGGGCAACAATTCCAGCGATCTATTATGCTGGAATTCGAGTCCACCGCTGCAAAAGGTCCTTCTAACCACATTGAGAATCCAATTTCTCATTGTGATCCTTCGTCCTTCAATCAATAACCCAAACAATCATTCTTCGCTTTAAAAATAACATTTTTAATAAACGCGGCTTACGGGCCCAATTTTTTTTTCTCCTCTGATTCCAAAAATTCTCAAACAAAAATTCACTGCCGTTCCATTTTCCAATTCATTCATTCTTTCACTTTTCGATTTTCAAGTTTTATCCATAAAAAAAATCCCAAAACTCTCGAAAATTTCGTTTAATAAACGTCCGAATTTTCATTTGTGCCATCAAACGCCCATCCAATCCAGCAAATGGATCCAATAGACCCAAAAAAGAAGGGATAGAACCAAAGTGGAGAGTTCCTAACTTCAAAAAAATATCCTAAAGACTCTGAGGATTCGGATCCTGAAGATTTGGATCTTAAGATTTAGAACCTGAGGATTTGGACCTTAAGAATTTAGGTCCTCGGAGTCTCACGGATCTTTTCTGCCGACTATTTTTTCTCGTTTTTCTTTTGAAGAAAACAAAAGTCATTGGCGCGTTTTGTATAATTCGTTTTTGTAAAAGGAAATGGAAAGAATAAATCATTTGCAAATTCACTAAAATTTGAATAGAAATTTAAACATTTTAATTAATTAAGCAAAATTAATTCTCAAACTTTGAACCCAGGGATAATACGAACCAGCGAGATCAGCTGGACTATTATTAGTACTAGATCAATGTTGTTTTTCCTAGCCGGATACTCGCTATTTGAGCTGAGCCTAAAGCCTTAGGAATGCGGCGAGTCAAATTAAGCCGGCCAAAATGGACCAAATTCGAATCTTTGGAGCATTTTTAAAAAATAAAATGAAATTTTGGGACTAGAAAAATCGGGACCGTACATTTCGGGACGGACGTCGAAAAAACACTAATAACTCATAACGATGATGAAAATATTAATATCTTATGCTTAGCCTAAGTCCGAAACCAAAAAGGCCCAATGTCTAAGACTAAATCAGCCCAAAATCTGTAATCATATATTAGTTCGGCACCATTTTTAATGCGTAAACTGTAAGAATCCATTTTTTTTATAAAGATCCCTATGTAATAAACATCAAAAGCAACTCAAAATTCAAACATTTTTCGAATGGCCCCTGGATTAATTAAAAATTTTAATATTTTCATATTCAAATTTCGAATATTTAAATGAAAAAAAAATTTTTTTGAATAATTTTTTGAAAAATACCAAAAAAAATGTTTTTTCTGAAATAATTTTAATTCTTTGACAAATAACAAAGAAAGATTGAGGAAAACGATTTTAACTATTTTTCTCAGTCTTTTTTTTATCATTCCTCTCAAAATGGCAACGCGGAAAAAAATGTGGGGGAAAAATTAGTTTGAAATTAATTAATTTTAATCAAAATTAGGCTTAAATTACGAATAAAAATTTATTTTTTGGGAAAATTGATTAAACGTGTGAGTTGAATAATTGATTATATGACATATTCCCATGCGATGATAAACCAAAAAACGTGTTTCTCCCTTTTTTGGACTTTTATTTTTATTTTTGCTTATAATATATGCAAGCCAAACGAACGAAAATTATAAAATAATTCTTTTGCAAGAAAAATTTTTCAAAAATTTTTACTTAATATTTTTAAAATTTTATTTAATATACATTATATTGCCGTATGCGGGACAATGATTGTGTACCGATCCTTTTTCTTTATCAATATTTTCTCTCCCTATTTTCTTCCTTGTCTCCTCTTCCTGTTGTCTCTTTTCCCTCTCTTCCTTTCCCCTTTTTCTCTTTTTCCTTTCTCCTTCCTTCTTTTTCTTTTCTCGCAGCTCTCTTTCCCATCTCTCTTCCTTTTTCTCTCTTTTTTCTGTTCTCTGCGTTCCTTTCTTCCACACGCTTTTCTTGGTTCTCTCTTTCTTTTTCTTCCTTTCCTTTTTTGTCTCCTCTCTCCCTTTTTCTATTCTTCTTTTACCTCTTTTCCTTTCTTTCTCATCTTTCTCTCTTTTTCCCTAAAGGCTTATTACCGAAAAAAAGTTAAATTTTCTCTAAAATTATTGACTTTTTGAACCATTTTTTATTTCATTTTTCAAATTCGTTGCACTCGCATAACACATTTTTTCTAGCGAATTCTTTTACAAAATTCTTTTTTTCGGGATCTTAAAATGGAAACGAAAAAATTACAATTGTAAATTAATCACATTACTTTCTCATGCAACGTCACATCAGAAAAAATATTTCAAAATTGGGAAAAACTTCCTCTTTTAGGAACCAATTTAAAATTAGTAAAAAAAAACAATTAACGGCTCCGTTAGCTCTTTTTTTAAAAAAAAAGCCGGAGCCACGAAAAAGTCAAATGACTCCATAAATTGACTCCAGATGGCTCCAAATGGCTCCGGTTTTGGCAGATGACTCAAAACCTTTCGCTTCGCAGCGAGCTATCTAGCTCCGAAGCCATTTATGGAGCCACTTATTGAGCCAAGTCACAACACTGTTTAGGAGTCATTAAGAGTCATAATGACTTTTCAATGACTATCCAACTCAGTCACAATGACTCTTAAGACTTCTAAATAACTCACCAACCCAAAGTCATTTAAGAAATCGGAGCCGTTTAAGGAGTCAAGTCCTAACACTGGTTATTATACTTTTCATAATTTTTGCTTCTATTATGTACCTACATTTAAGGACTTTCAAACTTTGACTAACTTTTAAAGGATCAAAAAGTTATTTCTGAAAAGATTTAAGGAGTCGTGTTTGTTTAAGGAGTCAAGTCCCAACACTGTTGTCAAACAAAGCATTTTCAAAAACACCCGAAGGATCCGGAGGGCAATTTCGTTATTAATTTAATTTAAAATAATAATTTGAAAAATTTAATTTTTTTATTTCAAAGAACTTTTTTTACAATTTTTCATGTTCGGCTGACGTGTTTTTGGCATATTTTTAAAAAGTAAACCAAAGAAAAAAATTTTTCTGTTTTCTCTGCTTTTTGAACTTTTTTCTGAAAAAAAATTTTTTTCCCGAAATTTCAAAGTCTTTAAAAATTCATTCCATTTCAATTCATTTATCTATTACATACCGAAAATAAAAAACGAATTTTTAATGAATTTTAAATTAATTTTGCCGTATTTTTAACAAATAATACGTACGATACATTGCGTGGAATTTCATATCAAGATCGAAGGTTATTTTGGCTTTTATTTTTTTTCTTATTATCTTTTTGGGGATGCAATTTTTGAACTACTTTTTACGATCTCAGATATTAGACTGAACTTAAGTTTAAGCTTAAATCGTTTTGCCGCAGCATACTGATTTGCCTCTGTCCGAGATTTTCGACTAAAACTAGATTCAACGAATCGTGGAGCCGCAAATTGTAAAACCACAAATTTTTGTGGTTTTACAAAACAAATTTTTACCTAAATTAAACAATTCTAAGTTATGCACCTTTAATTATATATCGTTTAGTTAAAGGCATTTTTTTAATGTACCTTTTGAATGCTTCATTTTAAGCATTTTATATTTTTAAAGCCATTTTTCTACCTTATATTAGGTTGAGGCAAAATTTTTTACCCATCCGTAAAAATTTTTTTTTCTACGATAAATAGAGACGTGGGTTTTTTTGCATTTTGTAGAGCGTTATCGATTTATGAGGGACGTGTTTCAGCGATTTTTAAAATTTTAGCATTTTTATAGAGGAAAATGCAACGAAAAAAGTGCATGTGGCTGAGCATTTTTTTCGGAGAGTGATCAGATGGACTTGAAACTTTTGCTATAGGTTCCTCTTACATATACTATTACACTCTATAAATTTGAACCTGATCGATTGGATAGGAGCCGAGTTATGAAACCTCAAAAAACGTCGAAAATGCCGAAATTTGTCATTTTTTGCAGTTTTTCGGCATTTCTGACGTTTTTCGTTGTTTCATAACTCGGCTCCTATCCAATCGATCAGGTTCAAATTTATAAAGTGTAATAGTGTATGTAAGAGGAACTTATAGCAAAAGTTTCAAGTCCATCGGATCACTCTCCGAAAAAAATGCTCAGCCACATGCACTTTTTTCGTTGCATTTTCCTCTATAAAAATGCTAAAAATGAAAATTTTAAAAATCGCTGAAACACGTCCCCCACAAATCGATAACGCTCTACAAAATGCAAAAAAGTCTACGTCTTTATATATCGTAGAAAAAAAATTTTTTACGGATGGGTAAAAAATTTTGCCTCAACCTAATATTAAAGAAAAAAATGTAAAAAAAAGATTTTCTGGAAAAAAGCGTAGACAAAAAAAATGCATGAAAATGTTTATATATCAATGTGGAAAATGTCTGGAAAAAAAGGTAAAAAATGCTTAAAATTAGGTTGGGACATTTCAGAATGGGATATTTAGGGACGAATAAAGATTTTTAAACTAAATTTAGGGTTTTTATAGCTTAGTAGGTTTAGGTTAAGATTCACGTTATAACACGTTCCGAACGACCCTCGATCATTGATAAACGGGCACTGCTTTGCTCCATCAAATCCGACCCAATACAGACCATGCTGTCGACTTTCACTCTTCAAAAAATACCATCGCTCATCATCTTTACAAATTGGGCAAAAACAGCAGACGTGGTCAAATTGTTCCACACGAGATGAACGAAAGGCAAAAAATTCGACGAATTTCCGACTGCAATTGGCTGCTGCACAAATTCATGGAAGATTGGATCGAATCGTCACCTGTGATGAGAAATGGATCTTGTACGACAACTGCAAAGCCAAACTCCAATGGCTTAGGCTTAGCTCAGCTCACATCAGGACGAAGTGCGAGCGCCTCGAACCGATTTACACCAAAAGAAGATGCTATTATGTGTTTGGTGGTCGGTGTCGGGTCCGGTCTATTGGGAGCTGCTTCACACTATCAACTCCAAAGCCACTATTAATCAAAAAACTCCAAGAAAAAAAAACGAAAAAAAATTAGACAAAAAAACCAGAAAAAAAATAAACCAAACGCCTAAAATAAATATGACAAACCTCACTAACCAAAAAAATAAAGTAAGAAACAAAACCATATATATAGATATATATAAATTTTAATCTAATGTTTTTTTCAAAAAACATTTATATAAAATTTATTAGATATCCTATAATTATATACATAATATGTATATAATTATAAAATATAGCATCATCAAAAAAGAACAGTCTAAAGAATAACTAAAAAAAACAAACAACAAGAAAGACATATGAACAATAGATAAATAAGCCAAAGCCACCAAAGACTTTTTTTAATTCATATATTTTACTTGGGAGAGGAGTGACTGTGATTTGGTATCATTATGTGGTTTGGAGTCTGGTTTTACTTTATTTTTGACTTATTTTTTGGTTGGGTTTTTTCTTTATGTTCAGTTGATGGAGTATAAAGATTCTCCCTTTAGTTTTAGTGATGGTGTTTTTGGTAGCTTTTTTATTTGTCTATTGGTTTTCATGGTGTACATGTTTTTTTCGGTGGTTTTTTCCTTTTTTGTAATTTTTTTCGTTTAATTCTTAGCCATTTTAATTTTGATCATCATTTGGGGTTGGAGTTTGGTATTGTTTATTGGCATTTTTTTGATGTGGTTTGGCTTTTTTTCTTTGTATTTGTATATTGATGGTCTTTTTAGTTAATCGATTTATTTTATTTAGAATTTTTAGTTTGTAATTAAAGAGTTTTTTGGCCTAAGGTTTATTTTAATTTAGAATTTTTTGTTGTTAACAAGAGAATGTTTCTTTATTTTTTTGTTTTTTTTTTTGATTTTTGGTTTTTTTATTTGGTTTTTTAGTTATTCTTGAGGGAGGTTTTTTTGGAGGGTGATTATATTTTTTTTGTTTTTTATGTCTTTTATTTTAGTTTTTTTGGTTTTTTTAGATAGTAATTACTTTGTTTTGTCTTTTTTTATTATTGTTTTCTTTTTTTTTTGTTAACAATCTTTTGCTTTTTTTTCTTTTTTTTGAGGTTTCTTTGTTGCCTATTCTTTTTATAATTTTAGTTTTTGGTATGCATGTTGAGAAGATTAGTTCTTCTTAATAATATTGTTCTACTTTTACAGGTTTTCCTTTTATTTATTTTTTTTCTTTGGATTGTTTTTTTGGTTTGGTTTATTTTGATTATGTTTTTGATGATTTTTCTTTGTTTTTTTTGTTGGGGTTTTTGATAAAGTTTCCTGTGTATTTTTTTCAATTGTGGTTTCCTAGGGCTCATGTAGAGGCTTCTACTAGAGCTAGGATGCTTTCGTCTTTTATTGAAATTTGGTACTGTTGGGTTTTTTCGATTTTTATATTCTTTGGGTTTTGTTTGTTTTTTGGATTTTTATTATTTTTTGGGTTTGTTGGGTGTGGTGTTTTGTAGTTTTTTTTGTTTTTTCCAGAAGGATTCTAAATCTTTGGTGGCTTATTCGTCTATTGTTCATATACTTGTTGTTTGTTTTTTTTGGTGTTTTCTAGTTATTCTTTAGAGTCTTCTTTTTTATGATGCTATATTCTATAATTATATACATATTATGTATATAATTATAGGATATCTAATAAATGTTATATAAATGTTTTTTGAATATATATATATATATATATTAGGGTGTCCCATAAGTTCGCGGGCACTTTGCAATAAAACTTTATTTGATTGTAACATAATATTTAATAACAACTATTCTTCAAAGTAGATGCCATTGCTTTCCACAGCTTTCGTCCATCTTTGAGCCAGTTGTTCAATTCCACGGCGATACCATTCTGCCGGTTTGGAGGCGAAAAACTCTCGACACCCATTTTCGACTTCCTCCAGAGAATCGAAGGTCCTGCCGCGAAGAAAGTGAGCCATCGAACGGAACAGATGGTAGTCGGATGGCGCAAGGTCCGGACTGTACGCAGGATGAGGAAGAACTTCAATTCCAGGCAGCTCCGAAATTTTTTCCTTGGTGAGAGCAGCGGTGTGTGCTGGAGCGTTGTCGTGTTGCAGGAGCGCGCGCTTTCGATTGATCAATGCGGGATAACGAGCCGAGAGAGCGGCGTAAACACGATCCAGTTGTTCAGCGTATAATGCGGCGTTCACTGCAAGACCATTTGGAACAAGCTCAAAGTGAATTATCCCCTCGAAATTCCACCAAACACACAACATGACCTTGTGGGCGAACCGATCCTGTTTGGCGACTTGTAGAGCTGGTTGACCGGGCTGGATCCAAATGTTCTCCTTATTGGCGTTACGGAAGAAGATCCACTTTTCATCTCCAGTAACAACTCGACGCCAGAAACGAAGATCCTTGGGCTTTTCGAGCAAATGAGTGCAGATGTCGACGCGTCGTTGCTGCTGAGCCGGCGTCAATTCGTGAGGAACTTCTCGACAGCGCCTGCTCACTAGCCCGATTTGATGGAGGTGGCGATCGATGGTGGACTTGGAAGAGCCGAGCTCTGCCGACAATCTGCGGGTACTGGTTTGTGATTGCTGTTCCACAAGCTCGCGCAGAGCCTCATTGTTTACGGTCGATGGGCGACCTGACCTGGGCCGATCTTCAAGGCTGGTTTCGCCGTCGTTGAAGCGCTTGAACCATTGGGCGGCTGTGGTTTTGTTGACCACTCCTGCGCCTTCCACATCGCAAATTTCGGTTGCTGCAGCTCTTGAACTCATCCCTTTTTTCCAATAGTGACGCAGAAGTACGCGAATCTCAAATTTTTTGTCCGTCATCTTATAACTAAAAAACACCTTTTTTGAATCACAATTACAAAAAGCGATACACCATATTAAAGAGGAACAAAAATACTATAAAATGATATCAAACATTAATCGATTAGTGGCAAACGTCATAAAAAATTTAATGTTTGAAAATATTAGCTTCAAGTGCCCGCGAACTTTCGGGACACCCTTATATATATATATATATATATATATATATATATATATATATATATATATATATATATATATATATATATATATATATATATATATATATATATATATATATATATATATATATATATATATATATATATATATATATATATATATATATATATATATATATATATATATATATATATATATATATATATATATATATATATATATATATATATATATATATATATATATATATATATATATATATATATATATATATATATATATATATATATATATATATATATATATATATATATATATATATATATATATATATATATATATATATATATATATATATATATATATATATATATATATATATATATATATATATATATATATATATATATATATATATATATATATATATATATATATATATATATATATATGTATGCGCTAGCGCATACTATATATATGGTTTTGTTTTTTAATTTATTTTTTTTTGTTGGTGAGGTTTGTCATATTTATTTTTTTATTTTACGCGTTTGGTTTATTTTTTTCTATTTTTTTTTGTTTAATTCTTTTGTTTTCTTGAGGTTTTTTTGATTAATAGTGGTTTTCCGGATAGTTTGCAAGATGACAAAGTCGAACGGGCTTTGGCGGACTTTTTCGTCCAGAAGTCGCGCGCCTTTTACCGACACGGAATCCTGATGTTGCGCCCTCGTTGGCAAAGAGTGGAGCAAAAGAATGACGAATATATTGATGAAAAGGATCTATTGTTGTTGTAGAAAATTTAAGTTTTTATAAAATTGTTGAAAGTAATCAAAACTTTCTGACCAACTTAATACTTTAACTGTTCAAATTTTGCAATAATTGTTAATATTTTTAATTTAAACCAATTTAAAGTTCTTTCAAAATTGGAGAAAAATATAGACAACATTTTTTCTGAAAAAAGCTGTGACATAAAAGCAAGAGATTCGATGGAGGAAATAGAAGAAGATAATGAGAAGGGCCTGTACGGTGAGAGAAGGATTGGAAGAGAATACAAAAAACAAAAAAATGAGACTAGAAAAATTCCACTAGCTAGTTAACGAAAAAAAGTTTCAAAAAATTGTAGGCCATTTAAAAGCTAACCAACTAAGCGATTAACACTAGTAAGAAGATTTAAGAAAAAATGGAATAATTTTAGCGAAAGAACAGGAAGAAATTTTACCTACATTACTATTCCAGAGGAAAGATGAAGAAAAGAAAAAAATATATCATCATCACTATTCCATTGAGAGCTTCTTTTTTGTTGTTTTTTGTTGTCACTGTTTTTTTTTGCTGTTTCCTGAGTTGTTATTGTTGTTCTTCATCTTCATTCTTGACTTAAAAAGTGTTGTTGTTCGTTTCTTTGTTGTTTTAAATGTTAATTTTATTGTTGGTTGTTACGTGTGTTTTTTGCTGCTTTTTATAATGCCTTTTTTTGACGTGTTATTTTTATTTTATATTTTTAAGTGCTCTAATCTAATGAAATCGAAATCGAATTTTCTAGTTAATTCAAACTAAATTTTATTTCCAGTTAAGGTAATTTTTTATTTTGAAAAATAAACCATTTTATATATTAAAATTTTTCTGTGACAACTTATTAAAATTTTCAAATAATAAGCATACAGTATGTGTAAAAACTTTAGACGCACCCAAAATTTTGCAGCATCTTACCACTTTTACACATTCAATATCATCATTAATTGTCTTAATTAATTGATTGAGATGCTATAAGCTGTATTTAAAAATATTAGATCGCTTTGAACAATTTTATAGAAATCATACAGCAAAATACATTTCACCGGTGTGTAAAAACTTTAAATGCATCATGAAAATTTACTTTTAAACAAATAATAATAACAAATTTTATTACAATAATGATAATTATAGCCAAAATATTCAAATTAAATCATAAAAACAATTCTAGCATTCGTATAAATCGCATTCGAAAAAGTCGATTTTACATTAAAAATCGACCCTGAAAAATTGGCACTTTTTAGAAACATATGCTACAAAAGCAGTGTGACCAAAAAAGGTGTTTTTTACATTAAAAATAGCACATTTTTATGCTTTTTTGTTGACACTGCTTTTGTAGCATATGTTTTTAAAAAGTCCCAATTATTCTAATTCCACGATATATTATGCAGAATTTCGTGCTCTTTAAGATGGCATATTAGTTTTTTTGAAAAATACATATTCGGATCATAAATCGGTTTTTACCATATTTTTAATGTAAAATCGATTTTTTTAAGTGTGGTTTATACGAATGCTACAATTGTTTTTATGACTTAATTTGAATATTTTGACTATAATTATCGTTATTTTAATAAAATTTGTTACTATTATTTGTTTAAAAGTAAATTTTCATGATGCGTCTAAAGTTTTTATACGCCGGTATTTCGCTGTCTGACTGTAAAATATTTTTAGTTTCGTTAGCGTTTAAAACTTTTTTTAAATATGTATCTTAAATACTGTATTTTTTAAACTTTAAATGCTTCATTTGTTTTTTAATTTTTAAAATATAGAGTTTTATGAATCTAATTTTTACCGTCAATATTTGTCAAACCCTTTTTTTGATTACGATAGAAAAGCATTTTTTCCAAAAATAAAAACAAACAAAATTAATGGACAAAAAAAGAATTAAAAACTTGAAAATTTTTGTGGAAGCTGGGATTTAATAATGAGCAAAAAAGATTACAATTAACCACCTTTTAAGCGTGTTCTTAAGTCTTTTGTTTACAAGTTTTGTGTGTTTTTTTAAATGAATTTTATATAAATCTCGAAAAATGACGGCTAATGTTTTCGCGAGCAAATTCTTGAATAAATGACAAATCTTGAAATTTTCTCCTTCCTTATTTATTGTAATTTTTCTTTTATTTTAAATTAATAATTAATTAAATATAATTAACAATTAAACTGCATTTGAAGTTATAATTTTAAATTAATGTTAGTGTTGGGTTTATGTCGAATTTAAAAAAGTGTAAAAACTAAAAAATATTTGTTACAATTTTTTACTTTTTGTCTAAAATACTTAAAGTTGTGTATTCAAAAAATTTTTGAACCACCAACTTGAACCTTTTTTAATGAAAGTGTTCATTAAATTTTATGCTCAACGAACAAAATAACCGAATGATAACCAAGTTTAAAATTCTTTAAACGGTCGCGGCTTATACATTGAAACTTAAGGTATTTCATTGTGTTTAATAATTTTTGGTCAAAATTGAGTTTTGAAAAAAAAATTCTTTCCAGAAAATTATTACAAATATTTGAGAGGCAATAAACGCAATTTGTCAGAAAATAAAAACAAAATTCAAAAAAGAGATAAAAAGTAGGAAATTCAAGTGGAAAGCTGTGAAAAAATTTTTGTTGCTGTTAAAATAAATATTAGGTTGTAACATAATTATGGTCGCTTTTTTTATTGAATTTTCAACAATTAAAGCCTTTGGCAAAAGTTCCCAAAACACTGGACCATTCATACACCAGAAAAATTCGCTTTTCCGCGTGGGGGTCTCGTTTTGGCGTCGGATGAGCAGGTTTACCGCTTTTGAGCCAGGCGCATTTTGTGACACGACCATCGTAGTAGATTTAGCTTTCATCGCACGTGATGATTTGGCTTAACAGACGGCCGTTTCAATGGCGACGAAGCAGTTCTTTGCAGGTGTCCGCGAGTTTTTGCTTTTGCGCCGGAGTGAGATCATGCGGGATTCCTCGGCCTTTTCTCCACCGCCTGTTGCACTTTCGAAGCCAGCGCCATACCGTCTGATGAGAGCATAATCCGGAGGCTAACTCGCGTGTACTTTCATCGAGATTTTTCTTGAACTTTCGACGAAGCGATCGACGGCATACGCTGATGGGTCTCCCGGCGCCCTCCTTGTGTTCGATACTGGTACGTCCTTTGCGAAACATTTTGAACCATCTTTGTGCTTGCCTCTTTGTAATCACATCACGACCAAACATCTCGTTAATTTTTCGAGCAGCTGGAGCCGCTTTATCACCATTTTTGAATCGTTTGCGTAAAAGCACTCTCACACACTCACGATCGTCTGTCATTCTAGACAAAATATTTAACGTTAACAAACATTTTACAAAACAAATCATATGTCATCAGAAAGCCCAAACCATTCACCATTCCCTTTCCAACGATATATGATTAAAAGTATTCCTTGAATTACAAACATTTGAAAAAAAGCGACCATAATTATGTTACAACCTAATAATTTTTCATTATTCAAATTGAATATTTTCAAGTGAATTTGACAAATTTTCTATTTATTTTTTGATAGAATGTAAATTTTTTAAAAAATTTTAATATACTTAAGATCTAATAAATGAGTGACAACACTATTTAAGTTTTTATTTTTAAAAAGAATTTTTTAATTTTCAATTAATCTTGATCCTGTTATAATTGAAAATGTTATATATTTTTGATCTAATGTTATATATTTTTTATCTATCTAAATTACAAAACTAAAGTGGTGACTTGAATCTGACCTGACTCCGGAGCCACTTTATTTAAATAACTCCGAAGCAGGCTCCAAAGCCATAAAGTCTTTTTATATGTTTTGTTTTCTAATTTTTCTGTTTTTAACCATATTTGGTTTTAAAAATATTTAAAAAAATAAATTACTTACATATTTTCACCCGGAATCTTTTTAAATTGAAACAGAAAATAAACACAAATAAGAAAAGTCTAAGCCTATAAATGACAAAAAAATTTTAACAAATTTTTGTTTTTGAAATAATTTTTCTTCAAAATTTTTGTGTTTTTGACTATTCGCTCCACACACATCCATTAAATAAAAAAACTTTCTTTCCAATATAAAATCTAATCCATTGTATTTAAAATGAGCTTAAACTTAAGAGATTCGTGATTCGCTTGATGTTCAAAAATGAAAGTTGAGACAAATAGGGAAATATGGAAGAATTCGTAAAGATTTCGATGACTAAACTTTACTTTGATTAAATTTAATTTATAAATAATTTATGAAATTTAATGTATTCTAAAGGTAATCTTGAAAAAAATAAAAAATATTTTAATTTTTCATGTGTATAAGCCGCAGCTATTTAAAGAAAAAATTTTAATTTTTGAGTTGGTCTAATATTAATATGTTATAAATAAAAATGAGCTCTTCATTTTCAACCTAGACTCCAAATTTTCCAAATTTTATCAGCATAAAAGATGTTATTCAATTTTAGATACAATCATGATAACAAAATGTCAAGGACAGCTAAAAAGTCTAAAAGAAAAGTTCAAAAAGCTTATAAACAAGAACTTTTTGTTTTAAAGGGAAATTGAGAATAATATACAGTAAAAGTAGAACAGAAAAATTTATAAAAAAAGAAAGAAAATTTAAAAAAAAGTACGAAAAATTTAAAAATGCAACAAAATGCGTTTTAGAAAAGAAGTGCAAATTCATTTAGCATTTCTCTCTAATAATTTTACGTTGTTTATTTGCACTTTTATTTAAGAAATTTTTTTTGCTTATTTTTAATTGTTTTGATTTTATTCTAAATTTTTCCACCGTTTTTTAAGTTTTTTTTATTCATTTCTAGTGAATTTTTATTTAATGAATTACAAAATTTCAATTTAATGCTTTTTATGATATATGAATAAATTATTAATTAATTTTTACAAATTTACTTACTGTACTAATAACATTTAGATCGGTTTTTAAATAAAACTTTTTAATAAAAAAACTAATTTTTAAAGATTTGAAAATGTTTTTTTTTAATTTTTAGATAATAATATGAGAATATGAGAAAAGAACGATGAAAAAACGTTGGAAAAGACGCGGCGGCGACGGTGGCAAAGGCCGTGGTCGCTTCACTATGCGCGGTGGATTTAGACTACGAGGCAAAGCTGCGAAGAGCGGCACTTTTGAACGATTTATTGAATCTCTCTTTGGCATTGATACGACCGACTGTGCTAATGGGACGACAAATGCAGATAAATTTGCCGCGGCTGCGGACGGCGTCATTTTATCGCCATCAAACGCCACAGACGAAAGCGGCGAAATTAACAAAAATGAAAAAAACTACTTAGACAAACGACCAAATTACCGTATAGATTCACGCGACAATTCGAGAGAACGTAGAAGAGTAATTTATTGTTAATATGAATATATAATTGTTAAAATGAGCTTAAGCTATAATAATAGCATTCTGAATTTAACATAATTTTCATATTTAGAAAGAAATATGCGCAGAAATTGCAAAGGAAAACGTGAAAATTGTGACAGATCCATTTGCGATTGCAGCTGACGGAGTCATACTAGGATCGGAAAAAAATGAAAACGCTAAAGACGTAGAAAAACCACGTATAAACAGACATAATGCACATCATTTCGTACACCGAGGTCAAGGTATTGAACGAGTATTGGACAATATAAAGGTTCAATATGAATCCAGGCCAGATATTTACCTAAACGAGATCTTATCCAATCAACAGGTGCTTTGCGTTTTTTCTTTGTAATTTTGCACATTAAATTTATTGATAAATTATGAATTTTAAAGAATTTGTTATAATTTCTGACGAATAACATTCACAGATGTCGAGAACATTTTTTACGCGTAGCCCGGCTTTAATCCAACCTCAAATTCCTTACGTTCCTCCCTTCACCATTGTGTCATTGCCATTTTTCGCGCTGCTTATTGTTGTGGCGCTTTTATTCCTTGCAATGATTGCCGCGGCGTTGTTTTTGTGTGGTTGCGCGATATTGCGCAGTCGTTCAAGTGGAAAGCGCGGCGGCGACAATACGCCACGCCTCTTTTGCTGCTGCGACGCATTTCAATTTCAATCGCATTACGGTAAAAATAAAAAAACAAATAACACTGTCGACAACTCGAGTTGCGGTACGTTTTTGCCAAAATGTAGTACGGTTAGCTTTAATCATGTCATCGATACGATCGAAAACGGTCTGCACGGCAAGCAAGAGAGTTGAGAACGTTTTTTTTTAAAAAATACATGTTAGAAGAATTATTTTAAATTTTTCAACCTTGAAAAAATTCTTTTTGAAAATTTACTAGCATAATTTCCATTTTTTACAGCCGAAAAACTGCCAATTTTTATCTTTTAGGATAAAAATGTATGTAAAAATGGCAATATTTTATAGATCATTTGAATGGTCATTTACCACAAATTCGAATTAGCTCTTCTACGTATACAATAACGAAAACTTACGAAAATGGTAATTTTTCATTTGTATTTATTAGGTTGAGGGGAAAGAAATGTCGGTTTAATTTGTCCATTTTTTTTTCAAACGTAATAATTTTTTTGCAAATTGGTTTGGTCTATCAGATAGAGTGCTCTTTTGTGCATCGTTTGATATATAATTTGTGTATATAAGGCCCACTTATGAATGAGAAATTTTTTATAGAAAATGTCTAACCAAAAATTTCGTTTGCGGGCCTGCCTGTTTTAAGCAAAGCAAATCGGCTGCTGAATCACACCGCACCCTGTCTGAAGTGTTTGGCGATGAAGTCCTGACCAAACGTCAATGCCAGAGGTGGTTTGAGCGATTCCGAAATGGAAATGACAGCTTGGAGGATCACGAGCACGGACATCGACCTCAAGTCGTCAACAATGACGCATTGAAGGAAGCCATTGAGTCAGACCCCAGCCAAACAACTCGCCAGCTTGCAGAACAGTTTGGCTGCGATCAAACAACCATCGTTGACCACTTGCACGTCCTGGAAAAGGTAAATCGGTGCGGAAAATGGGTGCCGCACGAGCTTTCCGACGCAAACAAGGCGACACGCGTCGCAATCGCCAGCATTCTCGCTCGCCGCGCCAAGAACAGAGGCTTCTTCGACTCCATTGTTACTTCGGATGAGAAATGGATCCAATACGACAACGCCACAAGAAAGCGGCAGTGGCTGGACCCCGGTGAGGCGCCAAAACCGACTCCAAAACCGGACATCCACGGAAAAAAGGTGATGCTTTGTGTTTGGTGGAACAGCAAAGGTCTCGTGTATTTTGAGGTTCTGGATTCGGGTCAAACAGTTACGGCGGACTTCTACCAACATCAATTGGGCCATGTGAATCAAGCGCTGCGACGTCAAGGTGTGGATACGGCGTCGACAAAATTTCTTCACGACAACGCCCGGTCGCATGTCGCAAAGATCACTTCACAGAAAAACGAGGAATTGGGCTGGGAAGTCTGGCCTCATTCGCCATACAGCCCAGACCTGGCGCCATTCGACTACCATCTGTTCCGGTCGATGCAGCACTCCCTGGCCGAGAAAAAGTTCAAAAACCGCGACGAGATCAAAATTTGGGTGTCCAACTTCTTTGAATCGCAGCCGGCCGAGTTCTTCGAGAAGGGCATCCATTCTTTGCGTGGACGTTGGCGACAAGTAGTCAATAATAATGGCGAATACCTTTTGGATTAAAGTGTTGTAATTTTGTTTTTATAATAAATTTCGTTTTTGTTTCAAAACGACATTTCTTTCCCCTCAACCTAATATTTGCAAAACTACTACAACCCATAAAATATAAAAATTATTATTTATCATTCCATTCATAATATCTATAATGATATGATATTTCTAATATTATTAATATTATATAGTACATTATTATTTTTTTTATCATTACCACAATAAATCTGGTTATTATCAATTTTTTCGCTGTTGTTTAGTCGAATTATCAATGATTTTTTATTGAAAATTTATTTTAAAAAATTGCTTTTATCTTTACGCCTACAAAAAATGTTTTTTTTTAAAATATTTTTTTAAGCTCAAAAATTCGAAAACTAGTGAATGGCTAGCTAGCTAGCTAGGCAGTATGGCTTGCTGAAGTTTTGATTTATTGCAGTTCTAAAATAGCCTCCCTTACGTGATTGAAAAAGAAAAAAAAGGGAAAAAATCTTTCGAATATATTGAAGAAAAATGAATAATAAGATAAAGAACAATTGTTGAAGAAAAAATAAATAAAAAATAAGATGAGAAAAAAATGAGAAAAAAGAAAATGAGAAAAAAAGAAAAATGTGAATAAAGTAATTTACAGGAAACGCAATTGCCAACAAAAATTACCGTTACACTTTCGCGTAAAGCATTGAAAAAATTTAAAGAATGAAATAATGGTAAAAAATAAAAATTGTATTTTATATATTTCGAATTACTGTTTATTTCTGGATTTTTATTTGCAAAAGTAAACTAAAATTGAAAATTGAGAAAATGATTGATAAATGAAAATTTGGAAAAGATCAAAAAGGATAAAATAATGAGAAGACGAAAAGAGAAAGAAAATAACAAAAGTCTAATGATAAAAAAATTATTTTTATTTTTAAAAAAGTTATTTCATTCCATTTTTATTTAAAGTGCTTTTTTAAACTTTTCTTTGCATTTTAAAACTATTTTTATTATATCCAAACTTTATTTTAGCCAAAAATCTTTTTGTTATTATATGTACCACTTTTTATATAAAAAAAACATATCAAAACAAAGATTGCTCTTTTTTATTATTCCTATTTTTAGATTGTTTTTGTTAAAAGATTTGTTTTTTTAAGAATAATTTATAAGCTTAAACTTTTATTTGGAAGCTTTTAAGTGTTTGTTGAGTGCTTACATTATGAAAAATTTAGCACACTGAATGGATTTACCTATCTTTTGGTTTAGAATACAATTTTATTTTTTTAAAAGTCTTATTTTCGTACAGCATATTAAGTTGTAAATTTTATTCAAAAAGTGATATCAAAAAAGAGTTAAATTTTGTTAATTATTGAATTGAAATGGAAAAATTATCTCATTGTTGTTGGAAATTTTCTTGAAACGAATACCGTAAATCCTCTAATAGCTCCCCCGGGGGACTTATTTTTCAATCACCCTCCAGGGGGGGGACTTATTAGAGGGGGAGTTATTAGAGGGGGGGGAGTTATTTTTCAACCAAATTTTTTACAAAAATAAACGCTATTTTTGTGCTTTTTTTCTGTTTTTTTAGTTTTTTCACTTTATTTTTAACTACCTATAAACCAAATTAAATTAAAATCACCAACAAAAACAATCATGTAAGCAATTAAACAATTAAACAAATAAACAATTAAATCAAAATCAATTAAACAATTAAATCAAAATCACTATCATCTTCAAAGTGGATAGATTCATCGGTAATATATCCATTTTCTTCATCCTCATGATTGTCGTGTTCGTTTATGTAGATCGCTTGATCGATTGAGCCCGACGACCGCGCTTTTAACAATTCTAATTTTCCTTCAGGCACCGGACCATGATCTTTAAAGCAATGAATTTTATTATCTTCACTGCCATCTATAGACACTGTTAGGCCACAATCTAGATGACTAATTTTTTAACGTAGTCGGACGGTGGTTTTTGACAAACCGTTGTAGGAATTCGGAGACGAAAATTGTGACGTAACATAAATTTTTCGAGCCAACCTCGACTACACTAAAATTAATTTGTTCATATAAATTACTAAACATTTCCAATTGTTACTTTAAATTTTTCGACATCTTCTTCTGCATGAAAACAAATTTTTGCGTGTGATTGAATAATACTACGAGACACACGAAGTTTTTTAGATCGACGTTCCCGAATCCAAATAGCGAGCTGATCATCAAGGTCTTTGAATTTTATCGGACGGCCACCTCCACAAAGTCTCTTTTTAAATTTGCCAATTAGCGATGCCGTTCTAAAACAATTATAAAAAAACAAAACTTGACAATTGATAGAATGCAAAATTACTTGATGCGATTTAATGATCCTTCTTGGTTTTTCCATAAACGAACCGTTTTTCGATCGACTCCAAAACTACTGCTGGCCGAATGGTTTGAGAATTCCTGGGCATGTTTAATCACTTTTAGTTTAAATTCTGTTGTATAAGACTTTAATTTTCTTGGCGTCTTAACTTCCTCCTGTTCCTCATCAGAGCTACAATAATTTTCTAAAAGATCCATGTCGGTATGCTAAAATCAGAAAGTGGCTAAATACAAAGTTAACAAGAAAAAAGAAATTAAAGAAAATTAACAAGAAATTAAAGAAAATTATAATTAGCAAAAAATAAAACAATTTCTTTTCGTGACAAGACAAATTTTTTTCAAATTTTCTTATTGAAAATTTGTTTAGAAAAAAATTTAACAAAAAAAACATTAAAAATTTTTTATTGGAAAAAATAGCTTGGTCCCCCAAGCACTTTTTTAAGGGGGGAGTTATTAGAGGGGGAGTTATTTTTCAATCACCCTCCAGGGGGGACTTATTAGAGGGGGAGTTATTAGAGGGGGAGCAATTAGAGGATTTACGGTAATTTGTTCAGCAAAAAAGGAAAAAAGGAAAAAAAGGAAATCAAGTAAAAATTGACTCAATCAAAATCCAATTTTTCCAACATTTTTTTCGTAATGACTCCATTTTATTCTTTTATGATTTTGTTTTGCATCTTCTTT
The DNA here is from genome assembly GCA_024678965.1 of Bradynema listronoti. Taxonomy (NCBI): domain Eukaryota; kingdom Metazoa; phylum Nematoda; class Chromadorea; order Rhabditida; family Allantonematidae; genus Bradynema; species Bradynema listronoti. The sequence goes on from JANLNO010000006.1 coordinate 3,686,324, forward strand.
TTAAGTTGAAAAAAATTTAAAAATACATAAAAAACATTATGAAGTAATTGAAAAAAATATTTTATTTTTTCAGAAATTTTTTTTACATTTTTTATGTTTTTTTTATATCTTTTTATATTTTATTCTCCCGTAAATTCTAATTATTTTATTTCTTTTGAATTTTTATTTTTAGTGTATTTTGGAACATTCAGGACTGTCCCGTGCGATGATTACCAATTTCGTCAAACCTGACATTTTAATTGAATCAAAGAAAATTCTTAACATATCAAAATCGGCAAAAATTATCATTGGGAATTTTCCGTCCGTATGCTTCCTCTCAACCTCTCTCCATAAATGTTCTATGGGAGTGAGGTCGGGAGATTAAGCTGGCCACTCAAAAAGCTGGACTGATTGAGCCGCAAAGCAATTCACGACACTTTTTGCTTTGTGTTTAGGGTCATTGTCTTTTTGGTACACCTACCCTGTCAGCATATTTTCACTGGCATGTGGCAAAATGATTTTAACTGGCATGTGGCAACATGAGGTTGAGTCACAAATTTTCGATAAAGATTTATTTTTCAACAAAATTTAATGTGAAAAAACTAGATTCGAAGCTGATTAGTTATGTAACTTTTCTCTTTTTTCATTTTTCTCTTTTATATTCATATAATGTAAGCAATTGGACATGTTTCATTTTTTTTTGACAATAAATACAAATTTTCTGCTATTTTAATGTTTCAATTTTTTCTATTCTTTCACTTAATTCTAATTTTGACGTTTTTCTTTATTCTAAATCTTAAAGAAAGTGTTAAACCGAAAATTTAAAGTGCCCGCAAAAAATTTTGCTTTTTCTTTTTTTTTTGTGCAAAATACTCCTCAAAAAAATTTGAGGCGAAAAGAGGAAAAAACAAAATGAAATGTTTTTTGGTCTTTTATTAATGCTTCTACAAATAAAAATAAAATATTTATGTCTCATTTTTCATGTTTTGATGCTATTAAAAGCAAAAATTTTTATTTTCATATTTTTAAGAAGCATGCAAAATTTATTTTACATAAAACTTCTCCCATTTTACTTTGTATAATATATGTTGCGGCCAATACTAGAAATCGGCCATTTCTAGAAATGGCCGGCCAAAACTAGAAATGGCCGGCCAAAACTAATAATGGCCGGCCGAAACTAATAATGGCCGGCCAAAATCAGGCCAAAAATAATTATGATTAGCTAAATTTAATTTTTATCAAATTTTCTTTAATTTTTTTATCACGAATTATTTTCAGTTATTTTTTTATAAATTGTTAATGCAATTTTTACACAAGATACAAATTCGTTAGTTACAAATTCGTTAAAAACAAAGACAACAAATCATTTATTATTAATTAAAATTTGATAAAAATTAAATTTAGCTAATCATAATTATTTTGGCCTGATTTTGACCGGCCATTTCTAGTTTTGGCCGGCCATTTCTAGAAATGGCCGATTTCTAGTATTGGCCGTAACATATATATAAAAAATAATATTGTTTTCTCACGCCTCAAATCTTATTTAAATTGAAGAATGAATTTTTAGAGGGAGAAAAAAAACGAAAGAAAATGTTGACAAAAATTTTAACAAGATCAGAGAAAAAAGAACTAAATTATTTATACACCAACTTAATGTTGATGATAGTCGAAAAAAATGTTGACAAGATTTTTTTTTCAAGAGTAAAAAATGCCTTATTTTTGGCATTTTCAAAATTAAAACTTTTCCATCATTTATTAATCGAAAATTGAATACGGATGAATTTATCATAAGTTCATTTTAGGCCGTACCTTTTGTTAGGCTCTTTAATCTTGGACTTAAGGTAATTGAAGCAAAATGGTTTTTTAAAGAAACATGCAAAATTGGTCACGCCAGAACTTAAAGTAAAAATAAAATTAATTTAAAAAATTTGCCACTTTTTAAAAAACGCGCGTTTAAAACACTTGCAAGAAATTTTCAGTTTGTCAACACTTTTTTGGTTATACAATGTCATTTAGAAAAATTTTTGAGTTTTAATTCTTGACTTTTTTTGCTATAATTAAAGATTAGCTTTTTTTTATTCCTAATTTTTGGTTTTATTCCATAAGTAATTTTATTAAATTAAAATAAAAGTACACTAATTCCCAGTGTATAAGCAACACGTTTGTAAAAATATTGAATTTAGTGTTTGACTTTATTTTCTTATTATAGGACTCAAACCTTAAAATTTAAAAAAAATCAGGGGTGCATGGGAAAATTTCGGAAATAGAAATTTGGAAAAAGAAAATTAAAAAATGGAAAATCAGAAATCAGAAAAAATCGGTCAAAAATCTTGGAAATCAAAATCCCTAATATACCAGGACTGCGACTTGAGCATAAGCTACCGATTAGCCATTTGTCTCATAGAAAAATTGTGTAAATAGGGCCAATCACAACAGAATGAAGATGAACAGTATTTTTTCCTCGAAAGGCTCAATATAAAAAATTAGTATATTTACATAAGAGAAATTCTTTACGGACCCATAAATTATGTACTTTTCGACTTTGTAAACTGTACATAAAATAAATTCTTTACAATCGAATTTTCAATTAAAGAAAAATGATACAAAGTCGGAAAGTGCTTTCGACATTCGATATGAAACAGTCATTTCTTTGTTGTTATAAGTTTTTTTTATCTTAATTAAACACGAGTTTTTTAAAATAAAAATGAAAATGTTAATTTAATAGAATGGGAACTGAAATGGAAATTACATTAACATTTATTTTTATATTTTTCTTGGAGTACTTTTAAAATTTTTTCTCATTTTTTCAGACATAAAAAATAAATATTTTTGCTTTAATCGTTAAATGTTTTTTTACTTTTATCCAAACATTTTTTTCTTTGTTATTTTATTCAAACTTTTAGCATTTTAGGCTAATTTAAAGGCATAAGAAAAAATATTTATAAGCTGGTTGAATAATTTTTGCGGAAAGAAATGTGAAAAATGAAGAAATTAAATGGAGAGAAAAAGAAAATGAAGAAAAAAATTTAAACAATAAAAGAAAAAAGTGCCAAAAAAAGCGAAAAAAAAGAAATTTTTATTTTTATTGCTGGAAAAGAAAAAATGCAAAATTAAAAAACAAAAAAAAATGCCAAAATTTGTTTTTAGCATTTTTTCGATTCTTTTTCATTTTTTTTAGTGTATTCAAACATTTGACATTCTAGCTAAGGTGTTTGGCAAAACGGGATGGCTAAAACGCGACGAGTCAAAGCGGGATCGAGCATAGGATAAAGGCATTCAGCTTAAAGGACGCGCCCAAATACAAAGAAATTTTGCTCATTCTTTTGCTAATGTTTTGGATTGGCGCCAATGAGTTCATTTTGTTGAATTGGATCCATTCGAGTCCAAATTTTGTGCCCGTCTTCGTTTCAGTTCTATAAAAGTGAGCACAAAATTTGGACTCGCTTGGATCCAATACAACAGAATGAACTCATTGACGCCAATTCAAAACATGAGCAAAAGAGTGAGCAAAATTTCTTTGCATTTGGACTCGTCGGTTAAATCTAGATTTTTTATTTTTTATTTTAGGCTTAGGCTTAGGCGCAGCTTTGCTGGGCCAATTTGGTTTTAGGCCTCACACATTTTCACCACCACTAACATTTTTCATTTTAGTTCATTTTTAAGAGTAATTCATAAGTAAACTCATGTTTATATGTGTCATATGGTCCTAATAAATAATATTTATAGCTAAATTGGGTCCAAAATTTAATGATACTGTCAGTTTTACCATACAGTATCAATGTCATACTATAATTGCTATAAAAAAGTCATTTTTTGCATATTTTTACTCAAATTAATTTAAATATGATCGTGTATATTGTAATTGATGTCATTTATTTTAACCACAGTATTTAGGTACTGTAAATATGTTACTGTAATTAAATTATTGATTTTTGTTATTATTGACTGTTAAAAGTTGTCGTTAACTGAGTGTCTCCTCTTTTTTACGTTACAAACACAAATTTTTTGAACGCTTTTTCTTGCAAACTGTATATTTTTCAATATATAATTCTTTAATATATCATTTATTTTCAAAAAAAAAGTTTGAAAAATTTTATTCGCAAAAATTATTTTTAACATTTTAGAAGGATTCCACAAAAAGCAAAGCAAAGAATGTCTTTTTGCTTTTTCAAGATTTCAGACTTTTTCCCACTACTTTTTTTCGCTCTTTAATTTAATTTCCGTTCTTTTCACATTTTTTTCTTTTATTCTCTTTATACAATTGTATATAAATGGTATTTATATTAGTTATTGTTAATGTGTGCCCATTTCAGAAATTGTTACTATTTTTCTCATTTAATAAATTTTTTATTTTTATTTATGCCTTTCGTTTTTTTTATTTTTGTTTTTCTGATGTTTTTCCATTCGTAAAAATGTTTTTTAAAAATCTTTTGTGTTTAAACAAAGCAACTATCCATTTTTAAAATTTCCCATTTTTGAAAATTAGCTTAAAAACTATTAAGTACTGTAGTAAAAACTGATCATTTGTTAGTTTAATTTAATTTAATACGATTTAAAAATGATGCGTCAGGTTAAACGTAAAAGTAATTTAAAATTAAGTTTGTGGCGCACAGCGCCAGGAAGAAAGAATTAAGCCGTAAAAAGAGAATAAACAAATTTTAATAACCGTTTAAAATTACATTTGAAATTGCGCTTAATAATTTTTGTTTTGACTTAGAGTTTTTTCTCAACAAAATTTTTTATAATATTTTCTTTAGCTTCTTCAGTTAAATTTTGGCTCGCTCGTTTGCTGTTTTTTTAAGTAATTTGTTGTTGCATTTTAAGTTTAGAATTCAAGGAGTACTTATAATTATTGTTTGATTGAAATAAAAGTTATTAAAAAATCAATCGTTCATACAACAAAAACTAAACTCATACGAGACTCTGAAATGAATTGGACTAAATTTGCAGACTGATTAGCATAAAAAAAATTCATTTGCTTCATCAGGATTGGTCTATGCGTCAGCGGCAGGACTATTACACTGCAGCTTTCATCAAACAAATGTGCAGCGTGCCGCTATGGCACGTGCACAATTGGCGTACTATCGTGTCGCTGCGCGAATTGCCGCGTATCAACGACGAGTCACTACACCAATGGAATAACCATGATACACGATCGTATTGTCATTCAGCGAACGCGTTCCGTTTGGATCCTTGCCGGTAAAGAACGCATGTAATTTCGACAACGTCACGTGAAATTTTCAGATTAATGTCTCCCCGTAGAATTTCGTACACGGCGGAATTTAAACTTAAGGCGCTCGATTTTGCCGCTGAAATTAACGTAGAAAGTGGTAAAGCGAATGGGATTAAAAACTCTGCGAAATTTTTCCATGTCGATGAGCGACTTATGCGAAAATGGCGCAGCGACGAGGCTGTACTAAGAGCATCTAGGCGTGATAGGCGATCTTTTCGCTACCGAAAAGCAAAATGGCCGGAGCTGGAGGAAGAGTTAAAAGTCTGGATACTCGAAGAACGTTCAAAAAAACATCAGATATCTTTTTTTATTTTTCCTTTCACTTTTCCAGTTATTTTTCATTAGGTCTCGACGATAGCGATTCGTATTGAAGCAAAAAAAGAGCCTTGGCGTCGGGCATCGAAAATTTTATCGGTGGCGCAAACTGGTGCTACAAATTCATGCGGCGCACGGGTCTTTCCGTTAGAACCACAACGTCTGTTGGTCAACGATTACCAGAGGACTATGAAGGGAAAATGGTTAATTTTCGGCGTTTTGTGAGAATCGAAACGATCGATTTCCGATCACAAGACATCGGAATTGTCGATGAAGTTCCAGCTTATTTCAATTTGCCGCGTGCTTACACGGTGGATCAACGCGGATTACAAGATATTGCTATCGCGACAACAGGTACCTAATATCTTTTCATGCTTATTTTTTGTTATCTTTTTATGGCACACAGTGAAGTGGTGCAATGGGTGTTGGAAAGCTTCGATGAGATGAGCGCCACGTGCATCCAAAACGGTTTTCGGCGTGCTTTTCAAGGATAGGATCCTGGAGATGTTGGATACGATGACATTGATTACGAGGAGGCAAATGATCTTACCGATATTCCGGAGGAAGCTTTGAATGACTTGGAAAATTTTCATATTTATACGGAAGATGAATTTTATGGTTTTGAATAAATTTTGTTGAATAAATTGTTGAATATATTTTTTGTTAAAAAATTTTTTGTTGAATAAATTTTTTGTTAAAAAATTTTTTGTTGAATAAATTTTGTATAAAATAGAAAATGCTTTAAAAATGTTCTTAAAATACCTTTTTTCATACTCAGTCATCGTTTATAAACAAAGGAAAAAATAAATAAAATTTGAAAAATTAAAAAAAAACACAACGCAAAATTTACTCGTTATAAGGCCGCGACACCCTATAGATAAGACCGCACCCATGTATAAGACCGGTCTTATGCACACAAAATTAGGGTAATTAAACTTTTTTTCATGTTGTTTTTATTATAAATTCTAATTTTATTATTGTCTTTTTCTCTGTTGCAAGACGTTTCTTTTTTCCTGTTAATTCCTTTCATATTTTAATTTTTTTTTGCTTTTTTTTGTAATTTTTTTGAGAAATTGAAAAATTTTAAATCATTTTAAAAGCACGTGTATTTAGCGGGAAAAATTAAACGCAAAAAAACTATTTATAGCATATCGTAATTGAAGAACCGTAGCCAAAAAAGAATTATTTATTTATACCGTTGGAGAAAGTTGCCAAGCGAAGAAACAAAAATTTTGCGTGAAAATGCGTGAAAAATGAGAAATAAAAAAAGAAATAAAATATGAAATGGAATGAAAAAATTGAAATTTAATTTTTTTGTTTATATAATTATTTTGACAAACATTTTAATTTAAGAAATAAAAAGAAGTGAGAAGAAGTATAATTAGTTAAATTAATTAAATATTAAATATAAAAAAGCTAAAATATTTAATATTTAAACTTAAAGGTTTGGGATCAAAATTAAATATGAAAATTCAAAATTTAACTTATTGATTTTTCAAGCTTTTTAAAAATTTTTAAACAAGAAAAATTTAAATGGTTGACATTATTTTATTAAATTAAGATTAAGAAATATTTTTAAATTTTTTTTCAGCTAATTTTTAAGCAAGTAATGCTTAAATTTAATTTTTATCCTTTTTATTATTAACTTTTTATCTTAAATTATTAATTTAAATTAAAATTTTTATGTATTTTTTTCAATTTTTTACCATATTTAATTTGATTCAGCAAATTAATTGATTTACATATGTAATTTCTAGAAAATATGCTTCAAGAAAATTATTTACAAAAAGTGAATTTTCCGTTTTCTTCTAATGTCAACCGCAAACACGAGGCGTTTAATGCTAAAAATGCACAAGTCGCGACACGGACGACGTCTCCACTCATTTTAAATGCCGATAAATCGCCCTTTTGGTAGGTTTATTTAGTTTGAGTTAAACATAATTCATAGTACATTTTTCGATGCTAGAATTTTAGACAACGTTTGAAGCGAGTTAAAATTTTCCAGAGAAGTTTTTATATCATTCCTATTTTTTTAAAAACAATTTTTTCATTTTTTGATAAAAAAGAAAAAATCTTAATGAAATTTTTAAATCCGAAAAATAATTTGTGACGTGTTTGTTTAACGCGCCGCGTAGCAAATTAACGCGTCGTGTTCAAAGTACGCGTAATTTCGTTTTTGGTTACACAATGCATAAGACACGCAAAATTGAAATTTATTGCGTACCCCTCGGTTGTTACCTAAAATAATGTGGTAAGCTAAGCAAAATGGTGGTAAAAGAGAGAAATTGGATTTGTAAGTGATGATTAACCACTATACTAAATAGGAATTTTCAGAAGGAAAAATTTCTTTTTTATTTATTTTTTTTCAATTTTTTTACATTTACTTTTTTATTATTTACATACTTTTTCCAGTAGAGCCCGGCTTTGGGTAGGGATCGGGTTCGGATCCAGTAGATAGACTCAAAGTTGATAAATTATAGCTTCACAATCAATTCACAAAATAAAACTAGCTGTGTTTATAATGGGATTAAAAAGGTTTAAAAAATCCAGCTAGTTATTCCAAGAAAAAGAAGAAATTGTGTAAAGAATATGAAAAAAATAAGAAAAAAATGACATTATTGCGAAAAATTTTTACTTAAATATTTTTTATGTTTCGAGAATTTTTTAATTTTCCGTGCAAAAAATTTCGTTAAATTAATTTTTCGCTTTAAGAAATTTGATATTTATTTGTTCAAGAGTTTTCAATTTATTAATTTATTTCATATCGCATAGTTCCATTTTTCTTCTATCGTTTAAACGTGATTTTTTCTTTTTTTTTGAAAATTGAAGTTTGAGAAAAAAAAAGAATTTAAAGAGAGATAAAATGAAATATGAAAAAGTAATTTAAAAGAAAAAGTAATTAATAAAGGAAGAAATGATTTTTAAATGTAAAAAAAATATAAAATAATAAGAGAGAAAAGTAAAAAAATTTGGATTGTCCAAATCCAACCATTACAGTAAGCTTTGAGGCTCCTTAAATGAATTTTTATTTTAATTGATTTTAGGTTCAATGAACAGATTTTCAGAAAAATATAAAAATTATAATATTTTTTTTCGTTAAGTTTAATTTTTTCAAATTTTGGTTAATTTTTTTGAAAAACTATTCAATGTTTTGAGCATTTTCTTTCCATTTTTAAATAGGTATACAAAACTGAGTCTAATTGCTAAAGAAACCGATAAAAAGGAAACAATTTTTGCATTTACACGGAACCATGAAAATGAAAAAAACACATACAATTTGACTCTTCTTTATTTTTTTTCCATAGGCTCAAATCTAAATTTGTTTCTCTAGATTTGGTTTAAGCTTACGCTTAAATCTTAAAGTTTTAAGTGTTGAGATTTTACACTTTTGCTTTTGTGATGTCATTTTTTCTTATTGCTAGTTTTCTTATTTTTCTGGTCATCTGGAAGAGAATTTTTTTAATTCTTAAAATCTTTGTACTTTTTTCTTTGTTTTAAAAATTACTTTTTTTCGGATTTTCAAAGAGAAAAAAGAACGAGCAAAATGAAAAAAATGTTTAAACCTAAAATTTGTGAAATTTTATTTAAGCTTAAGTTTTAAGCGAATAATGAAAGCTGAAAAATTATGCTGAAAAGCAAAAGTCCAAGACAGAGAAATAAATGTTGAAACAAATGCCTTGAGAAATGAAAGTAAATAATGCAATAAAAATGATAAGAAAAAATGCACTAAAATGAGAAAATAATGCATAAAATAATAGAATAGCACATACGAGAGAAATTATCAATGCACGCTGAAATGTATTTATATTACGGTTAAATCTGATTCGCGAGGGTATTTTATTTTTTTTAATTAAAATTGAATTAAACAACTGTTTAAAACGAATGTTATTGCTTTACAAATACTATAATCACTTTGCTCCAATTTACATTTCAACTGCATTTTCAATTAATTTCGAGTTTAAATATGTAATTAACAAATTTCTAAATTAAACCTAAATTTTGATATTAAATTTTATTTTTTTTAATCTTAAATCTAGACTTGTCTTAATTTTATGTTAATTTTTTTCAAATTTAAATAAAAAAAATTTAAAAATGGAATAAAATTTTAAAGTATTGAGAAATTTTGTAAGAGAGAAATATTAAGAAAATTTACATAAAAAAATGAAATTTTTTTAAAGAAAAGCTTTTAAGAATTATCTTAAAAAGAATTTTCTAAGATTGTTCCCGGGAGTGTCATAAAAAAGGACTTTTTAAATGTATTTATTTTTTTTAAAAAAATAAAAAATAAATAAAATAAGTTTTATTTTTCTCCAATTTTTGCCATTTATTTTTATTTTGATTTTATTTTTTTCATTTTATTTTATCAAATCTCTTTTGCTCAGAAATAATTTTTTTAACGTTTGTTTATGCGATAAAAAAAATTTTTTTTTTAAATTTTGATACTAATGCATTTAACTACTTGATATTAATGGAGCATTAAATATTTAAATTATACATGTTTAACCCATAAGTGACAATGAATGTTTTGAGTTCAAATTTGCGCGCAAATTGGCGTTTGCCTTCATTCTGTTCTTTAATTGGGTAAAGCTTTGGAACCACACTCAAAATATGTGCCTAGGAGGCTTCTTATATGACAAATTCTTTTTATGTTTATAAATCCATACAGAACAGAATGAACACATTTGCCAATAATTGCACAAATTTAAATTCGTGTACACAAAAGTGTACACGTCGTCACTTATGGGTTAAAAATGCTTATTGTAACTTTAAAAAAAATTATTCCTTTTGGTAGTTTTTTTTTCTTCTCTAACAGCCGTAAATGAAGCCTATTTTATATTTTGTTTACATATGAAAATGCTATCATGTCCAAGAAATTCCCAATAGCACGCTAAATTTAAGGAGAATAGGCAATCACTTTGGTAAATTATTAGAATTTTTCGCACAATTCTACATTTTATATTTACTTGCATAAAACCTGGAAATTCTAAGGCATTAGCTTAATTTTTATATCGCTTAATTTTTATATGGGAAGAGATATGAGAAAGAAAAGAAGAAGAAGATAGAGAGGGGAAGAGAGGGAGGGAGGGAGAAAGAAAAGAAAGAGAGGACAAGAAGAGAGAGAGAGAGAAGAAGAGAGGGGGAGAGGGGGAGAACGAGAAAAAGGGAAGAGAGAGAAAGAGAAAGAAGAAAAGGGCAGAAAAGAGAGATAGAGAAGAAAGAAGATGAGAGGAAAGGAGAAAAAAAGGAAATGGAGTTAACAAAAAAATACGGAAAGGAGATAAAAATAGGGGAGGGGGGGGGGGGAGAAAGGAAGAAGGACGAAGAAAAGATTTAAAATTAAGTGTCAAAATGCAAAAAAAGGTAAATTGACATAATACAACAAATTAATATCTAACAAAGCATAATAATTTCAGCGTGATATCGGTTTAAATATTGGTAATAATGGTTGTCGAATTGGTGTTGTTTTTTTTTTATTGGAAAGCAAATGAAAAGGAAGACAAGGTAAAGAGAGGGAGGGAGAGTGTGGGCAAAGGGGAAGGGAAAAAAGGGGAAGAAAAAGAGAAATGAAGAGGAGAGAAGACTTTAAAGAACTGAAAAAAAGAGAGGTGGATAGTATGGTTTGAACAAATTGTCCATGCCAAATGTGCAAAAAAAGTAATAATTTGACACTTGGCTCGATATTACTAACTAACACCAAAGCAAAATAAATTTCAAAGCATCACAGCTCTAGTGATGGTATATTGGTTGTGTGTTTTTGATGTTATGTTTCTCATTAACCTCTTTTTTTATTAATTTCTCGACATCACGAAAAAGCAAAGGCAAAAAGACATTTTTTTTTCGTTTGAATTAACGAAGCTCATTAGTCAATTTTTTTATTTTTTTTTGCTTTTTTAAAATTTATTTGCTTTTACATTTTTTTTTGATTTGTCATTTTTCGTTTTTATTTTACTTTTTTTTCTTTTTGTGTTTAATTTTTCTTTCTTTTCTTTTCCAATATGTATTATCTATTGATGATGTGCCGGACCCTGAAAATCAAACAAGACCCGGAGCCCAAAATTTTATATTAGCTTAATTTCTTTTTATCATTTTTAAGTTCATTTCAAATTTTAACTACAAGGCATTCTGTTATTATATTAAAATTTGAGGGATATTTTTTACGAGATAGGACTAAAATGTTAGGCTAAAAATGATTGGCTCAATTTTGATTATAACGAAATGACGAGAAAAATTAAAAAATTTTCGAACTGTTTTGCGGCTTATACACAGTACTAAAATGATAGGCTAAAAATGTCAAGCTTATTTTCAATTCTAACAAAATGCCAAGAAAATTTCAAAATTGAAAAATTGTTTGAACAGTTCCGTGGCTTACATACTCAAGAACTTTGCGTATATTTTTAAATAATAAATTTATTCCATTTTTAAAATTAAGCATTAATGAGAGAATTGAAAAAAATTTTTTATTTTTTTTTCATTTCGCCATTTAAATTAATGAAACAAGTAATTTATTTATGTTTGAAACAACGCGCAAAAAAAAATTGGCAATGTGTGGAAAGGATTAATCAGTGTGAAAAAAAAGGATTAAAATAATTTGTCTGGTTTAAAGAAAAAATTATTTTTTTATTTATTTAAAAAAATTTTCGGTTTTTTCTATTTTTTTTCTGAAATATTTGCATTTTTTGCTTGGCATTTTTCTTTTGATTGAAATTTTGTTATTAGCCGTAAATTCGAAAACTTTACATATTAAAAAGGGATTACCGTATAACCAAAATAATTGCCCTATTACGATGTATAAATCGTAAAAACGATTTTTACGATTTTTAAAAAAAAATTTGAGAATACGATTTTTAAAAAAAAATTTGAGAAAAAAATGTTAGAAAGTATGAAAATTCAATTCAATTTTTTTGCGATTTTTAGCGGAGAATTTTTTTAGTTTAAAAATTCGAAAAAAAACAAATTCGAAAAAGTGAATCTCTCTCTTTTTTTATCTCTCTTTTTTTCTCTCTCTCTTTCTTTCTCTCTCTCTTTTTCCCTCTCTTTTCTTCTCTTTTCTTTCTATTTCATAAAAAGAGGGAGGGAGGAAATTGAAGAAAAAATTCGGCTCAAATTCAATTAACTTTTTCAATTTAAAAAGGATTTTTTTCAGAAGACATAATTTTTTTTTATTGTTATTTTTGCTGTAGAACAATGCAAAATTCCCAAGAGGAGAAAAAATTCGAAATTTCGCTGAAGAATTTTGTGAAAAGTCATTGAAAAAAAACATTTCAAAACAGAAAAACGGAAGTTTTTTGGGAATTTTTTTTTCAAAATTATGTCTTTTTTTTGCCAAAAAATTGACATTAAAATGAATTATATGTTACAGTATATGAAATTGAATTTTTTTTCATTATCTTAAATGGTGTTGTACTCAACCAGCAATGTGTTTTTTGGAAAAGTTTAAATAAAATAAAAAATTGAGCGTTGAGTCTTGAGGAACGTTCGCGATGATATTATTTGCGAAACGATCCGACTCTTTAACAGACTCCGAACTTTACGTAAACACAATGCCAACAATTTTTCATTCTATTAGGTTGTAACATAATTATAGTCACTTTTTTTCAAATGTTTGTAATTCTGTTTGTTTTAAACGGAATACTTTTAATCATATATCGTTGGAAAGGGGATGGTCTGGGCTTTCTGATGACATATGATTTGTTTTGTAAAATGTTTGTTAACGTTAAATATTTTGTTTAAAATGACAGACGATCGTGAGTGTGTGAGAGTGCTTTTACGCGAACGATTCAAAAATGGTGATAAAGCTGCTTGAAAAATTAACGAGATGTTTGATCGTGATGTGATTACAAAGAGGCAAGCACAAAGATGGTTCAAAATGTTTCGCGAACGACTTACCAGCATCGAACACAAGTAAGGCGATGGGAGACCCATCAGCGCTATATCGAAGAGGAGCTTGGCTGGGAGCTGCTACCTCACCCGCCTTATTCGCCCGACATTACGCCATCTGACTACCATGCGTTCAGGTCGTTAAAAAATTTTTTGCGCGGACGGCAATTCAAAAACGACGACGACCTCGAAAATGGGGTTCTCGAATGAATCGAGCAGAAATCGGGTACGGACTTCTTCAAGCGAGGAATCCGCAAATTACCGAAGAGATGGATGACCGTGTGGTTGACTAATGGCGATTATTTGATCTCATGACTTTGTTTTACTGTAGCTTTAATTGTTGAAAGTTTAATAAAAAAAGCGACTATAATTATGTTACAACCTAATATTTAAATTTTTAAAGCAAAAAATTTTGCGCTTGGAGACATAGAATTGAGTTCTCGAATATTTTTAAAGCATATTATCATGCTTAAAACATACAAAGTAAGCTTGAAACACGGTACAAACCAATTTCTTGAATTTTCAGCTTCTCCGACGAATCAAACAATCTTAACGATAGCGATAACGTCGACGACTCGTACAAAACCTATAACTACAAGATACGATACTCGGATGTCGTGCTGGACGGCGTGCAACGTGTCGGCGCGCTTTCAAAGAGTCGCAACGCGCTCGAGTCCCTTCTAAAGCGACTTTCGTTTTCGTTTTCGCCGCGCGACAAAAACGACGAATTTTGCGCGTCGCCGCTGGAGCCATTGGACGACTTGACGCAAGGCGGTTACGGTAGCGAACGCACGGTTGCTGACCTCGACAATCTTGAGTCATACGCTAGCTCGGCGTATGGTAACTCTCCGTTCTATTATTACTACTACGATTACGAGCCGGACAAACCGAAGGTAATAAAGGACTACGGTAGCGCGCCGTACATTCTTCGTCACGCCAGTTACGGTAATGCCGTTGAGGCGGACACGTCGCGTACTCCGTTGAATAATTGGAGTTGCGCCAAGTCAGGCTCCTCGTCCACGACATTTTCGTCGACGCTCTCGTTATTCACGCGCATCTCCAACACGCCGGCTTCCTCTTCGGCAGCGGCGAATAATTTTCACGCGTCGGCTTTATTAGCGCAAGGCGATTCATTTTATAGCGACCCGCAGCGACGCGCCACCTGCGCGATTATCGGTGGGCTATTTTTTGACTTTCTTAACGAATTTGTAACGGAATTAAAGAAGCTTTCGAATCGACATTTGCAAATTTTTCAACAATGACTCACTTTTTAAGAACCAAAAGATTACTTTTGAGAAAATTAATTTTAACATTTCGATTTGGAATATAATTCACTATCCAATAATTTTTAAATCAAATTTCTAGCTAACTTGGAAAAAAGTTATAAGTAAAAAAGTAATCTTTTATTTTTTGAGTGATTTTACTTTTTTATATATAACTTTTTTTCTAAGTTACTTAGAGAGTTGATTTAAAAGTATTTGATAGAGAATTAAATTCTGAATCCGATAGATTAAATTAATTTTTTTAAAAGTAACTTTTTGATTTTTAAAAAGTTAGTCAAAGTTGAAAAATCCGCAAATGTCGGCTTAACAATTTTTATTTGAATTCATAAAATAGGAGAATACCAAGACCAACGCGAAAAAAATTGTTTGAAACGTTTGAAACGTTTGAAACGGCTGCGCTATACACTCTGAAACTTAGAAGTAATTATTTTCAAGTTTTAGATTCAACCGGCGTGCGTACAATATGTCTTTCGCCCACTTTGGGCCAACACAAAGCCAAATTATTATTGTCGAACGATTCGAAGTCGAACGCGCGAAATGTAGCCGATGCTATGGCGGGCGTGACGCCGGTGCGCGCACGAGCGCTCACTAGCACTTGCGGTTGCAACGCGAAGCGCCAGTTGGCGTTTGGCGCAAACTATTGTTGTGGTACGCCGCGTGTGCCACCGCCACTACGGTCGCGTGCCGCCTCCGCGCTTAGCGTTTTATCGCCGTCGGCGAAATCGCGCGCCAACAACCACGCTTACTGTAACGATAGCCTAGTCGGGATAGTCGGCAATTTGTCGAACGCCAATAATAGTCAGTTTCCGGCTAAAAACGCCGCAATTCCGCTAGACAAAACGGGTCAACGCTCGAGCAGTCATTACACGCTTCAGCCGGTGGCCAGCGCGACGACGACGACAGCGCCGCCGTCATCCGATGACGTGCCGCCTTTGGCGTTTAGCGCGCCCGCCAGCGGCTCGTTCCACGCGTTCAGCCTCATCAATGGCGCGGCGTGCCACAACGAACATTCCATTTTCAATTTCGGCGCCACTTTACAAGCCTCGAACACTGCCAATATTGACGACGACCGAGTTCGTGTATTTCCTATACTTTTATCGCCTCAAACTAATCATATGAATTAAGCCGTTTTTATACCGTCACTAGGGCAATTAGGCACCACCTATATACCAATTTGAGGGGTTTCAAATTATGTACACTTCAAATGTCAATATTGTCAAGACATTTCCGGATCAGATTTTAAGTTAAACTTAGGCTTAAGCGCAGCTTCTGGCGGACCAGCCAATTTGATTTTGGACTTCACACATTTTTTACCGCTTACCTTTATTCTTATTTTTTGGCTATCTTGGCGCTTAAAGAATTTGCCAAACTCCTGAGTTGAGTTGTCTCTGATAAGCGAGACCGGCTGGATCGGGCCTAGCCGGACCTCAATTTTACGGACCGGCCTGGAAGCAATTTTTGATTTGTGAGATTCCATGTTTCATATTTACATTAATGCCTCTTTTATGAGCTTATATCTCAAACAGGGTGTTTCTCAATTTTGTGTTATGTATTACATTAGAGTAACCCTACACGCTGATTTTGGAATCTCGGAATCAATCACATATACTTATTACTGTTTATCTTATGCAAAGTTGGATTACAGTAAATTATGAAAGTGTTTGAAAAAATAATTTTTTTTCTAGGAAATCGATAATCGAAGCGTGATGCACTACGAGTTGGGCTTTTACGAGAAGACATTCGCGACGAATTGTTTCCGCGGTACGCTCACATTTCAGCTCAGATACGATTTTATACATCGCGTGCTGATGCTGCACGTCATGCGCGCCACAAATTTGCCTACTCAGGTGTGTGGTGCGTGTGTGTATGAGTATGTGTATGTGTATATGTTTTGTGTGTGTATGTATATAAGTGATGTGTATGTGTATATGTACTATTTTTTCTTGCGATATAGAGTATCAAATATTCTACTTTTAATGAAGTGGGATATGGAAATGCTCCACTTTAACTTTCGAGTATGAATTGGCGTATGAACTAACTTGTTAAAAAGTATGAATCCACTTAATATGAGGGTATGAAATGACTTCTTAACTCGTCCAACTTTTGGTATATGAAGAGAGTATGTAGGAAATGATGCTCTATTACTGAATGGTTTTGATACATAATATCATTTGAATGTACAGTAACAAATTGTCCATGCAAATCCCAAGTGTACCCTAATAAATCCGAATTTACAGGAGGATCCGCCCGATCCCTACGTGAAAATGTACTGTCTTCCGGAGCGGCGTCATCACTGTAAGACGCGCATTTTCAAACGCTCCGCGAATGCGGCCTTCAACGAAATGTTCTCGTTCGATGTACCGTACAATCAGCTGGCCGATCGTATGCTACAGTTCACTGTCTACAATTTCGATCGTTTCACACGGCACGGTCTCATCGGCAACGTGATCATGCGCGACCTATTCGAAAAGTCGGATCTTTGTAATTGGACCGAGTACGTCATGCAAATTGTCGGCAATCAAGTAAGTCATAACATATTCACTTTTGGATTAGATCCCAATTATGGGTCTTTGAAAATTGATCCGGCGGATTCAGATGGTCCTAAGCCATTTGGACCCGATTCCAATTTTGGCCCACATTTCTCTTCAATTTTCTTCAATTTGATCTAAAATTTTTTGGACAAATTCAGTTCGGTGCCGGAAAAAATTTTAAATGAGCTGAAAAATGAGTTTCATAAATTGAGATCTTTGCTCTAATTATTCTCTAATTATGGATTTTTGAAAACTGATCCAGATGATTCAGATGTTCTCAAACCATTTGAAAATTGATCTTGATGGACCGGATGGTCTTAAATCATTTGAAAATTGATCCGGATAATCCAGATGGTTCATAATCCAATTCTAATTTCTCTCCAATTTTGGCGTTGTACACAACTAAATTATTACAATTTTCACAGTTTTGATTCATTTTCTCTTTTCCAAATTCGACTTCAAAAATGCCAATGACACAATGCCAAGCCTTTGCATTTAAAAATAATAATTTCAAAATTATAGGAGAAAAATGATTACGGTGATTTATTGATTTATTTGGCGTATTCGCTGCAGCTGAAACGACTCTTTGTTACCGTATCGAAGGCGTACAACCTTCGGCCCATGGACATTACCGGCGCATCGGGTACGATAAATTTTGACATTAAAAGAAATTTTTTTGGAATTTTTACCAATTTTTAAATATATGTCAAATTGTTATACCATATCGATTTGAGTTTAAATTTTGTGCCTGCTTTTATTTCCGTCTCACAATTTGAGCACAAAATTTGAACTCAAATTGATATAACAAAATCAACTCGTTGGCGCCAATTTAAATTTGGTTCAAACAACCTGCGGCAAATTGGGATATATTTTTTTTTGTTCAGATCCTTACGTAAAAGTGGAGCAAATTTTCCAACGCAAACGACTCAAATGCCGGAAAACGTCGATTAAGCGCGCCAATTTGAATCCGGTCTACCACGAGTGTCTTGAATTTGACATTGCGCCGGAGCACCTCGACAAGACGAACCTCCTCTTTCAAGTCATGGACTGGGACAGGTTTTTACACATTTTCTCAATGTTCTATTCTATTCCAAAATTGGGTCCGTTTAAAAAAGAGTGAAAAAAAAGAAATTGATTCTTAGCTTGAACTTTAACTTGAGCTTGACCTTAATTAAACTTGAACTTAAGTTTTAGTTTGATTAATCTAGAACTTGAACTTCAGCTTGAATTTAAACTTGAACTTGCTCTTGACTTTTAGCTTAAATTTTAACTTGAAACTGACCTGAAATTATACTTAAAACTGAATAGACTTATATTTAAACTTGAATTTAAAATAAATTTTTTAAGAATCGGTCGTGATGATTTATTGGGGTGTTGTGTGCTGGGTCGCGAAAGCACTACCAGACAGGGCCGCCAGCAATGGGAACAGCTGTGTCAGACTGCATTAAGGCCATTTAGCCCGATAACACTGCTGCCACTACGCCAACAACAACAGCTACAACAAAAACGGCCACAAATGGAGAAACGCGAAAACGACGACAACAAAGAGGTCAAAGACGCAAATAATAATCACAACGAAAACAGCATGGAGCCCATTGTGATGCGTCAGAAGAGCATCCAAGAAAATGACGCAGCACATTTGGCGCGAAATAGCCAAGAAAATGGCCAAGCAACGCGTCGAAACGGCACGCAAGAGAACGCGCATAACACCCACGGCAATAGGCACGAAAATGGCGATCAAAACAGCAGGCCAAAGTCGCCACTGCCGATAATCGCCGGGAAATGCGTGGGCAACGGCCATGAGAAAGTGGTAGGCTTAAGAATATGTCTATGAGCTTAAGCTTATGCCTATAAAATTAGTTCATGCAATGGGTACTAACTTATACCTATAAGCCTAGGCTTATTCCTATAAGTTTAGGCTTATGTCTATATGCTTGTGCTTATGCTTATAAGTTCAGATTTATATCTCTAAGCTTAGAGTTATATTCACAGGGTTAATTATTATAAAAATTGAACACATTGAAAATTGAGTTTCTAAGGTTAGGCTTTTTTCTAAAGGCTTATAATATTCCTAATTCCTATAAGCTCGTAAACAAGTTGTGGCCCCAAGACACAACGTCAAATTTTCATTTAAAGACATTCAAACATCGCGGGTTATTCCTATTTTAGATTATTTCTACTGTATTTGTAATTATTTAAATAAATTTTTAGCGCGCTCGTGCGATTGGCACTTGGCATAGTATTCTTGGCGAAGTGCCCGAGACGTTTCGCAACATTCCCAAAGCGAAAAAATGATGAGAAATTTTTTTTTATTGTTTTGTAGCTTTTCGCTTACAGTAACATGCCACGCCTACTTTTTTAATTTCCACCAAAAATTCGCTTTATTACCGTATCTATTTTTATTTTGTGCAATACCATAATATATACTACCGTAAAATAGCTTTTTAAATTTCCTCCCCCCATTTTTTTTGTCAATTCGAAAACGGGTAAATTCAATTGTTTTACTAAATGGCATTTATTTAAATAATAATAAATTACCCGCGTGTATAAGGCCGGGTGTTTTGGGCTGAATTTAAATTGGCGCCAATGAGTTCATTCTGTTGTATTGGATCCAAGCGAGTCCAAATTTTGTGCCCACTTTTATGAAACCGAGACAAAGGCGGGCACAAAATTTGGACCCCAGCAAATTCGATACAATAGAATGAACTCATTGGCGAAAATTTAAATTTGGCTCAAAACTCCCGGTTTTATATAAGCGAAATTAATTAATTTTTAATAAAATAATTTTTTTGTAAATTTATTTTAAAAAATTTTGAAAAATATAATTTGGATTGGCTTAAATTTTCAAAATTTTAATGAAAAAAAATGGTGTAGCGACATTTGCGCATTTGACATTTGTGCATTTTCAAATTTAGTTAACTTTTTGAGGCCCATTTTTACAGAAACGTGATTTTAGCTATTAGATTCAGAATTTAATTATCTATCTGACACATTTTAAATTTTTTTCAATTTAACTTATAAAAAAAGTTACAGCTAAAAAAGTAAAATCTCTCAAAAAATTGCAAAAAACAAAAATTGACTTTACTTTTTCAATTTTAACTTTATTTCCAAATTAGTTAGAAATTTGACTCAAAAAGTATTGGATAGAGAATTAAATTCTGAATCTCATAGCCTGGAATTAATTTTCAAAAAATATTTTTATGCTTTTCAAAAGATTAGCCAAAGTTTAAAAATGCGCAAGTGTCGAATGTGCCAAAAATGTTGGCATTGTTTTGAATCCGAATTTTCAATTCAAAAAAAACCCCAATCTTCATCTCAAATCTCGACTTAAATTTGAGCTTGAACTTCAACTGAGTTTAACTTGAGCTCAAACGACCATCATTTTTTAAATAAAAATTTAAAATTCAATTAGAAATTGTGGCACATTTTCGGTTACATTTTGAGTCAACATATCCGATTTCAGTTCCTCGACCTGTCTCTTTTCGTTTTCAAAGCTTTTTTGAGTCAATACATCCGATTTCTGTTTTTCGATTTGTCCGATCTCATTTTTGGCTTCATCATTTTCGTAGACAAAATTGCTGAACGAAACGTTTAAAAATTCGGCGGCCTAAATTTTTAATTTTTAAATTCATATAAAAATTTCATTTAGCAAAATTTTCCAAAATATTTTTTGAATTTACCCTGATTTTTTCTGGCTTATAAGTCGTTTGAACAATTTTTTGAATTTTTAGTTGGACTTCATTCCGTTGACATATATTAATTATACACAAAATTAATTAAGGGCGGCAGTGGCCTAGCGGTTGTGCGATATGTTTCACTTTGCTTAGGACAAAGTTCAGTTCCACCCCCGGCCTCACCTAGGTGTTTCCATATTTGGAAGACAATAAATACCACATTGCACAGTGTATGTGATACGACGGTGCTGACAAGGCCCAAGCATCTTCATACCGCATGTTTATGCAGCAAACCAGCTAAGATTTCGGTAGCTGGATGGATCTCATCCAAAACCCGCGAAATGATTAGTTCCAAGGTCATTTCTAAGGGGGGAGGATTGATCTGGGGCCTTTACGTATCACAAAATTAAATAAATATTTTTTCTTTGAAATGGAATCAAATTATAGGTCGAAAATAAAGAGTGGAAAAAAGTCCAAGCAAAAATTCAAAAATTGTTCAAATAGCCATGCGGCTTTTACACGCAAAATTAGGGTAATTTAAATTTCGAATCATTTTCTGTCTCAAGTGTTGAGTCTAGTCTCAACTTTATCGTATCCAAAAACGAATACTCCTTCAGCGAGGCGTTGATTAAGCGCGTCGTCGCGTCTCATTTCCACTAGGTCGCGCGCGCGACGCCACGTGACTTGCGCGGCGTCGAGCGACGACGCTCGCTGGTCGCGTAGCCATAGGCGAAGGCTAAAAAAATATCCAAAAGAATGCTGACGAAATAACATTGGAATGTCTCGTTTCTCTAATCATCGCGCAAAATACATCGCATTTTCGCTGCTTGCGATATCTTCTTTTTTTCCCATATCATTTCCATTAGATTTGATTGTTGAATATTGTTGAATAATCGGCAACGCGCACAAAACGAGATAGGATAAAATGGGACGACTATACATAAGTTTGAAGCCAAAGCTTAAAAACTAAAATCAAATTGGCCCAGCAAAACTGCGATTCTAAAAATGGATTTAAGCCTAAAAACGTTGTCTTTTGTTCATTCCGTTTGGTCCCAAAGCCAAGCAAGTTATTGGCCCTGCTTAGGTTTAGGCTCAGGCATAATCATACCGTTTTGTTCCGTCCGTTTGGTCTAATTTCGTTTTGTCCCGTTCAGTTTGATCTCATCCCTTTTAGTCCCGTTCAGTCTTGGTAATCCCGTTTGGTTCCAGTCCGTTTGGTCCCATTCCGTTTAGTCCCATCCCGTTTTGTATCAGTATGCTCATCATTTTTTCTTTCATTTTTTTTTGTTTTTTACATTCCATATCTAACTAAAAAAAACTAAGAAAGATTCATATTTGGAGCTCCGCTTCCATTAAAATTTGCCAGGAGCTTCGCCTCTATTAAAATGTCTTTCTATTTCAAAAGATCGCCCACCTCGGACTACGTTGATATTGTCGATATAATGCAAAAGCGACAATCGCCAACAGCGCCAAAACGAATGCCAAATCGCTCAACACTTTTCTCCAATAAATTTTGCCGCTTTGCTCGGAATACATGACGCGCAAGTCGTAAACGCGCGACGTGCGCCCGAGTGATTGCGCGAAATTTTTGGCTATTTAAAGTTCGGCATGTTTTTTTAAAAGAAATGCTAATCAATTATGTTTTTATTTCAGGGATCAATCTGACAATCTGATCAATAAGGTTTTTTGCACTGTATTTGAGAGTGATTTCTTACCATCGTCCTGGATCTTTTCTAGAATATCGTTTAACACATTCACGCCGTAAGACTCGTCATAATTCACATCGTTTTCCGGCCAAATAATTGTCAGCTAAATGGATTAGCAAAATAAATTACATTGTATTAGAAATATTCCGGCTCGGCTCAATCCGACCCAGCCCGTTTTGGCCTGGTTGGCATTGGCCCTGTTTAAAGTGGGGGGGAGGGGGGGGAGGGGGGGTATGAAAAGAAAGGCGGACCAGACCCAATTTGGTTAGACCCGACCTATTTTTGCTTGTACATATCTCTAATAGTGGGTGTTCCAATAAAATCGTTCGATTTTAATGCGAAATAACTTTTTTTACTTGTAATTTAAGCTCGGAAAAACGATGATAAGTTAAGTTTGGTTTCGCAAAAACAGTGACTGAATCAGAATCGATTTTAACCAACCAAAGACAATCTTAGTCAAAACAAAGTCAATCAAGACTAGTCAAAGTCAATCCCGATCAAAGTAAAGATAGTCAAAGCTAGCCGGAATCAAACCTGACAATGGATTTCTAGCGGTTCCGGAAATTTACGCACCTTTGACTTTGAGCACTATAAAAGTTTTTTTCTAAAAAATAATTTAGACTATTGAATCAATAGTGGCTATTCGATTCAGAATTCAATTCTCTATCCAATGCTTTTTGAATCAAATTTTTATCTAACTTGAAAAAAAAGTTAAGGGTTAAAAAAATAAAGTTAATTTCGATTTTTTGAAAATTTGCGAAATGTTTTTACATTTTTAATCGTAACTTTTTTTCCAAGTTAGCTAGAAATTTGCTTCAAAAGGAATCGAATAGATAATTAAATCGTGAATCGAATAGCCAAGATTGATGTTCGATAAAGTAATTTTATCATGACGAAAAACTTGCTCAAAGTCAAAGTGCGCAAGTTTTCTGGCGCGCAAATTGTCGGCAACCTTCACAGCGAAATGCTCGTTAATATTTACTTGATAAAAAGGATGAAATTCGTCTTCATCGAGGCGTACAAACGAAACGCCGACGTTTTTGGATAGCGCGCTTTCGGCGGCGCGCGCAATGGAAAGCGCACTCGCAAAATTCAAGGCCGGGTGGCGAAACGTCGCCATCGCGCCTGAAAATCAACTTCATTCAGCGCTAGCAAAAGTGGTCATATTAATTCCGATTTATTACCACATCGAGAACAGCATTGACCGACCGCTCGAATGGGGTTTTTGCCGCACGTTACGCGCGTTGGCGCGCAGCGCACGCGCTCGCAAATTGCGAAAAGTTTCTAGAGAAAACTTTTGATTACAGATTTTACTACAAATTTTACTCGCAATTTTCGCAGTTAAAACAATTCTTCAAACTAAAAAAATTAAAAAGTTAAGAGTTAAATGGCTTAATTTATTTAGTAAAGACTTGAGCCAGTTTGGCCCATCATTAGTATGTATTAAATTGAAAACTAATTATTTTGGATTTTGAAATTTTATATTATAATATATTAAAGATGTTTAGAGCCGACCAGACCCGGCCTTTTCTTGGCAGACCTGGTTCGGATCCAAATTTTTGTGGTTTCCGGTAAAAGTAGAACCATATTAGTGATGTTCCGGGCCGGATCGGTGGATGCAACGGTCAGAACCGAAATGACTCTAGCTCGTTTTTAGAAAGCCCACTCCATGGGCTGGGCCGAAAAAATGGCCCGAGCCGAGCCCAACCAAGCCGGCTCAACCCATCACTAATTCATTCGGTTTCTACTTCATTTCGAAAAAAAATTACGGGTTCATGCAAATTGCTGGCAGAAAGACCACGCGTGGCTAACTGCGCGGTAAGACGCTTGTGCGACGTTGCGCCGACGCGCAATGCATCGCGAACCGGATACACGTAATCGACGCGCGCGCCATTCACGCGACTCGCCACGCGATGACCCAGACGAAAGCGCATTTGTCCCTCAATTGTCAGAAGAGCACGAGATAGCTGGTCACTATTGTACCACTAAAATTTTGAATTTTTTTTAAATTAAAATTTTTTTTTTGAAAATTTGTACAGCATTTTATACGGGACTGTATTAGAAAATATAATATTATCAACATATGTATATTTTTTTGATTTATTTAATTATTGGAGCAAACAGTCGAGGATCAAATTGAAAATAATATATATTTTTAGAAAATTTTTAGAAAATTTTTTACTATTTTTAGAAGAATAAATTTTTTTTGATTTTCGAAAATTTCCGAAATTTCGCCCATTTTTTTGGAAATCGGAAACCGTCTGTTTGGTTTCAGTTCCTTTGATCCAATCTTGTTTTGTCCCGTTCAGTTTGATCCAGTTCAGTTTTGACAATCCCTTTAAATCCCATTCTGTTTGGTCCTGTCTTGTTTGGATCCGTGCCGTTTAATTCCGTCCTGTTTTGTCCCATCCCGTTTTTTTTTATCTCGTTCAGTCTTGACAATCTCGTTTGGTTCGAGTGCGTTTGGTCCCATTCTGTTGGACTACATTTCATTGGCTCCCGTCCCGTTTTGTCGCATCTCGAAATATCGCATGACCATTTTTTTGCATCTTTTGATTTTTAAAAGTAAAAATTTTATAATATTAGTAAAAAATTTTTTTTTTGCATTTTAATGAGAGAAATTTTTCTCCGTTTTTTATGATTTATTTTTTTTTCTTTTCAAAATTTGAATAATCAAAATAAAATGCCAAATTATTTTTTTTCTAATTTTTGTGTGGAAATTTAAATGATGAGATTATTACTGTAGCATTATTGAAAAGAATATTACTGTAGCATTTTTTTTTAAAAATTATGCTTTAACTTTGTTGGCAAAAAAAAAATTAAAAATTAATTCTTTTTATTTTTGTTTTTTCTTGGCTAATCGTAATAAGCTAATTATGTAAATTTTTAATTGAATTGGCAGAAAATTTGAAAAATTTTGGAAGAAAATTCCAAATGAAAATTCTTTCTTTTTTGTAAAAAGTTTACGCATCAAAACAAAAATAACGTAACAAATAACGTAACAAAAAACAGCCAAAAAAAAACGCGAGAAAAAGACGCACGAGAAAAAAATGTAGCAAAAAAGAAAAAATACGCTAAATTTTTCTCCGTTTTTTATGATTTATTTTTTTTTCTTTTCAAAATTTGAATAATCAAAATAAAATGCCAAATTATTTTTTTTCTAATTTTTGTGTGGAAATTTAAATGATGAGATTATTACTGTAGCATTATTGAAAAGAATATTACTGTAGCATTTTTTTTTAAAAATTATGCTTTAACTTTGTTGGCAAAAAAAAAATTAAAAATTAATTCTTTTTATTTTTGTTTTTTCTTGGCTAATCGTAATAAGCTAATTATGTAAATTTTTAATTGAATTGGCAGAAAATTTGAAAAATTTTGGAAGAAAATTCCAAATGAAAATTCTTTCTTTTTTGTAAAAAGTTTACGCATCAAAACAAAAATAACGTAACAAATAACGTAACAAAAAACAGCCAAAAAAAAACGCGAGAAAAAGACGCACGAGAAAAAAATGTAGCAAAAAAGAAAAAATACGCTAGAAAAAAATTCCAGAAAAACAGCCCAAAAAAACGGCACAAAAAAACGTGACAAAAAGCCGAGTGACAATTCGGAAGAAAGAAAATGGACAGGTTGTTTTTTTCTGGATTCCCGCAACATCTTTAACAGATCTAATTTTGTACTCCCCTCTTCTCAAACATTTAATCTCCACTCAAACATTTAATCTCCATTTTTTTCTCCTTTCCCTTTCCCTTCCCCCTCCTCCCCTCCCCCGTTTCCATCTTTTCCTTCTTCCTTCGCCCTCTATTCAAGGTTCCTTTATTTTCTTCGTTTTGTTCTTTCCTCTCGTCTCTCCTCCCTCTGTTTTCCTCTCTTCTTCCATCTCATTTCTTCTCCCCTTTTCCCTTTCCAGCTGTTTCTCTCTCCTCCTCTCAATCTCTCCTCCCTATTCTTCTTTTTTCTTCCTTTTGCTTGTTGCCCACTTCCTCCCGCCTCCATTCCCCGTCCCCTCTACATCTTCCAAAAGACCGTTGAATTTTTACTTTTTTTCGCATTTTCATTATAAATTTTCTTTATTAAATATTCCGTAGATTAGCAATTTCGACTATTTTGCAATATTTTTTTTTCTATTTTGTTTATTCAAATTTTTTCTTGAAAAGATTTAAAACATAAGTCTTTTTATTATAGCACATTCTATCCCAAATATTACAGTAGCTTGTTGGAACGATAATGCAACATTTCGGAGTGGAATAAATTGGATTACCGATCCGACCCAGCGCAAATTTTTTTTTCTTTTTTGAAGTTGCCTAGTAAAAATCAGATTATATTAAATAGAGATGTTTCGAGCCGGGCCGGCTCGAAACATCTCTAGACTTGAAAATTGCCGGCTCGACATAACTCTACTCCTAAATAACTCCAAATGACTTCCCGAATTTAAAAGAAGGAGTCGTTTAACCAGGTTTTCTTTTAAATAACACAAAGTCGAAGTCAAGTCTTAACACTGGTCTCAAAACTAAGATCAAATAGGCCCATTCAAAAAGATCAGCTTACAAATTTATGATTTCATTCCTTTTTTTATAAACATTACAAAATTGAATTGAACGTTTAAAAAAACAAAACTTTTCAAATTCAATTTTCAAGAATTTTGTTTCTCGGCGGCACAAATAATTATTTTCCGCCAAATTATTTAATTGAATTTCTCGTTCAATTTTGGTCTTAAAAATTCCTTCAGCTCTTTTTCACAGCTCTAACCTTTTTATGATTGGACTTGAAAATCTCCAAACTCAATTTTCTATTATAATAACTTTTTTTTTACTAAATTCAGTATTTCCAAATTTTAAATAAAATGAAAAATTGGCATTGTGCTCATGTTAGATTTTGGGCTTGTCAAGAGTCGGATCCGTAAACTTTATATGTCAATCTATTTAGCAGAAAATTCTGAATCGACCACATTGAAAACAGAATTCCTAAATAGGATCGTAACTAAGTTATGAACCCGAGACACAATGCCAATTTTTCATTTTCATTTAAAAATTTTGAAACTAATTGAATCCAAATAAAAGATTGGAAAATTTTCTCTTTTTATATATTTTTGGGGCGTATCGTATCGCCAATTCTTTTTGTTCTACATTTTTAGCGTCCCGTTATTTCTTTCATTTTTTTGCAAAATGTTTTATTGTTTTCGTTTTTCTTTTCGCACTACGTCAGAATGTTTAAATAAGGCCCCTAACAAAAATGTTTGTATTGTTATTGAAAAACTATTTTTAAGGCCCAACACCAGAGTATAAAGATGCGTCATATAGTAAAGTACTTTAGATACTGTTTATTCTTCCAAAATTTAAATTGAATGAAAAATTGGCGTTGTGCCTATGCCAGATTTGGACGAAGGATCGGATTCATCTTTCAAAGGTCAAATTCTTTTAGGCTTACATTTTTCAAAAAATTCTTCTCTAAAAAAATGCTCTCTCAAAAATAATTCTCACCAAAAAATGTTTTCCCAAAAAAAATTTTTTCTAAAAATGCTTCCAAAAAAATGCTTTCCAAAAATACTTTTTAAAAATTCTTCCCAAAAAATTCTTCCCTAAAAAATTCTTCATCAAAAAATTCTTCTCTAAAAATTGCTTTTTAAAAAATGCTTTCCAAAAAATGTTGAAAAAATGTTTATCAAAAAAGACTTTTTTTAAAAATGCTTTACCCGGAAAATGCTTTATTTTAAAGAACTTTGTCTAAAAATAGCTTTGTAAATTGTGTTAATCCTGAAAATGCTAATCCGTAAAAATACTTTTCACAAAAAAATGCTCACTAAAAGTGTAATTTGCGTTATGTTCAAGGGACATTTTTTTTTGCCTGGCGTATTATCAATTTGCTCTTCAACGAATTTTAGAAAGAGTAAAATTTTTCCGCATTTTTTCTATGATTTTTATGTCATTTTTTTATGGCGGGAAGTTTAAATTGAAAATAATTTAATGAATTAATTGACCGATTTTCATTTATTTTCATTTATTTTGTTTTTCACCCTTAAAAAATAAAAAGAAAATTTATTCATTTTATACAGAAATTTTCTGCTCATTTTACTGCTTTTTGAATAAAGCGAAATATAATTTTTCAATTTTGGCCAGTTTTTCCAAAAAATTGTTTAAAAATTCAACGAAGTGTCCATCAACTGAGCACTTTGTTACTTTAGGATTAATTTACGTGACTTTTTTAACTAGCGAGTTTTAAACATTTGTTCAAATTTTTGGCATTTCGTTTAAAGCTTGGCAATTTGTTCATACGTTTGGAAATTTGTTTAAATTTTTGCTGTACATAATTAAATATTTACTCTGAGAAAAGGAAATGAAAAGAAAAAAGAGAAAAGAAAGAGAAAAAAAATTTGTTTTTTCGTTTTCCTTTTTTACACCACTTACGTCTACGCCCCAAAAAAAACATTTTTTGAATAGTTTCAATAGCCATATTTTAATTATGTTAACATAAAATGCAGATAAAAAATACGAAAACAAAATAGAAAAACAAAACAAAATGGAGAGAAAAATAATTAGGAAAAATGAATGGGAAAAACAATAGAAAAAATAATAGGGAGAGAGAGAATGAATAGGAACAGAGAAAAAAAGGAAAAAAAGAATAGGATGAGAGAAAAGAAACGGATAGAGAAAGAGAGAAAAATGTGTTTGGAAATAGAGAGAAAAATATTTGAAAAAAGAAAAAATTAATTTAAAAGGATTGAAAAGGAAAGCAAAAGCCAATTTTTTTTACACGTATTTGTTTTAATTTTCATTTATTTGTATAATATTACCTCTCCATTTTCCACTTTTTTCCCTTTGTTTTGAATTAATTTTCAGCTGGTTTGGCGTATTGATTCGCGTTAGTAGAGATTTTTTGTTTTTAAAATATATTTTTCATTTATCTCATTTATGTGTACCTCTTTGTGATTGGTATTCTGTGGGGCACATTGCTGAGACTTCACTCCTTAAAATGACACCAATTCCGTAAATAACTCCGAGTTGGTGAGTAATTTAGGAATTATAATGATTATTAATTGCTCCCAAATAGAGAAAAGATAAATATAGATGTTCCGGCCCGGCCAGTTTTGGCCCTGTTTCTTTTACCTGTTTTTGGCCCGACCCGATGGGCTGACCCGACGTGAAATTTGTGAGGTAGCCTGGCAAAAATATATATCAGATCAATTCGGGCCGAGCCGAGCCGTCTCGGCCCGAATTGAAAATTGCCGACCCGGCACATCTCTACTTCCAAATGACTTCAAACGACTCCCCGAATTTAAAGGAAAGAATCGTTTAACCAAGTTACTTTCTAAATTATTCGGAGCCAATTCGAAGTTAAGTCACAGCACTTGTGAGGCAGCTCCAGCTTCAATTTTTTCGCATAGTTTTGATTCCTGTCAGAGTAGAGGGCGAAATTTGTTTAACTACCATGCTTAAACTAGGGATGGCTCCGAGTCGGGGATTTTATCCGACGTAAGTCGACGAGTATTTTTGTGATAACAAAAAACAAAAGTCATTTAAGAAAGGCTAGGCTCGCGTGGCCTTAACTATTTTTCGGGTCGACCCAGTGACGCTTAATTTTTTTCACTAATTTTTTTCACTAATGAAATGATTTAACTTGCTAAATTTTTTTCTTTCTTTCTCTCCTCCTTCTCTCCTTCTTCTTTGAATCGTTCTCTCTCCCTCTATCTCTCTTTCTTCTCTCTATTTGCTCCTTCTTTTTCTTACCCTTCTTTTTTTTCTTTCTGAACTCTTCTCTCGTTTCCTTCTCTCTTTTTATATTTACTTTATTATTTTTTCTCTCTCCTTTTCTCCTTGTTTCATTCTCTCTTTCTCTTTCAAATACCCTTTAAAAAGTGTTTTTTCTCTTCTCACTTTTCCAGTTGAATATCCTTTTTAAAAAGCGGCTCTAATTTTATTAATAAAACATCTTTTCTTTCTTTTCTTCCTTCACGAAAAAAGAAACAAAAACCCATTAAAATTGTCCCGACTCGAAAGCCCAAAAATTTAATCTTCAATATTTTTTGTCGTATTTTTTTCTTGACGTTATGTTTCAATATAAAACAAAAATCTATTTGTTTTTGTGGATTTTTTTTCCATTTTGCCCTTTTCTAAAAATGTTTTCATTTTTTTCTATTTGGCTCTGTCCAGATTCCATTTCCTTTCACATTTATATATATTATGAAAATTGGAGACAAAAAAAACATGTTTTTGCCTCAAAATTAAATTCAAACAAACAAAAAGATGGTCAATTTTTTATATTTTTGTATGTTGTTATCGTGTTTTTGCATGAAAACACGCATACGCGGGAATTTAAAATAGAACTAATGATACACGACGATACGCTATTGCGCAAATACAAAATGTGTGTTTTGTCATAATCATAAAAATTAACGTTGTGTTTGGACCCATAATCTGTTTAATGGGGGAGGATAAATTTAGAATGTTCTCCTGAATCAAATAACCGTGTAAAGTTTATTGATCCGACCCTTAACAGGCTTAAAATTTCACATGGACACAATGCCAATTTTTTATTTTCATTTAAATTTTACGGGGAGCGTTTTGGCCGGACCCAATCTGATTTTTGATTCATTAGTCAATAATAAGGGGAGCAATGGCCTAGTGGTTGTGCGATAGGTTTCACTTTGCTTGGGGCGAAGTTCAGTTTCACCCCCGACCCCACCTAGATGTTTCCATATTTGGAAGATAATAGGTACCACGTTGCACAGTGTGGGTGATATGGCGGTGCTGACCAGGCTTTGCAAGCCGCATCAACGTTTATGCAGCAAACCAGCCGAGATTTCGGTGGCTGGATGACTCTTATCCAAACCCGCGAAATTGAGAAATATTTTATTTTTTTTACAAGACCCGCGAAATAGTCTAAAGTCATTTCCAACGTGGGAGAATTGATCTGGGGCCTTCACGTATCACGTTAAATTTTGCAAACACCTAAAAACAAATACAAAAAAACACACATTTTTCACCTCTATTTTTGGCGATATTAATCCGGATTTTTGACAAAAAAACGCAATACTTCACCTCACTAACTTTACCTTACCTTATTTTACCCCGTACCGTACTCACATTTATTTTGTAACGTCTCAATGCAAAATTTTTCTTTTCCTTTTTTTGTGAAAAATATTTTTTTGACATAATTTTTTGTTGCAAAACTCAAACATGATACTCTTGTACTCTTGCCTATATTTAGAAATAAGGCAATTCGCTGTGATTTTTAATTCAAAAAGATCTTCCTCAATGGAAGAAGTGGGATAGGGGAGGTGACTTTAAAGAAAGAGTCAGAAATGGTGAGAAGAATAAATTCCACGGATCTTGCTTTTCTGGGTTCGGATCTTTTTTAGGAACTCCCTTTGATTCGGATCTTTTTAAGGAACTTTCTTTGATTCTGATTTTTTTTAGGAACTCTGTTTGATTTGGATCGTTTTTAGAAACTTTCTTTGATTCGGATCTTTTTTAGAAACATTTTTTCTTTTTTTTTTCTTTTGAATTCAAAATGAATGTACTTTTTAAAAAAAACAACATCAACATGACCGAATATTATGTCTTGTAAAAAAAAATAAAATATTTCTCAATTTTTGTCATGATTTTTTTCTTTTTTAATATATATTTGAATATTTCTGGAAAAAATGTGACAAAAAAAGCTAAAAAGAAAAAAAATTGTTGCGAAAATTTCACTTAAAAAAATTGTAACCAAATTTTCTCTCAACTTTCTCTTTTTTTCTTTCTTTCTAATTTCTCTATTTTCTATTTTCTTTCCTTTTGCTCTTCCTTTTCTTTCGGTTTCTAACAACAGCTCTGAAACATATTTTAGTTCCGTATACAACAGTTTTTAGCGATAAAATTTTTGTGATAATGGTAGTCTAATGGTTGTGCGCTCTTGTGTTTCATGGTTCAATCCCAGTTGAAGCCAATTCAATTATAGCATGGAATGTCAAGATGCTGCCCAAATACTCTAATTTTGTGTAGAAAAGCCCAGTGACACAGAATTTTGACACACATAAATTCAAAATGAACTATTATAACAAAATGAACTTATTAGCACCAATTTAAATTTGGCTCAAAATACCCGCAGCATATCCACACGAAATTAGAGTATTTTGGAATTTTACCCATACTTCAAACTTATTACAAAAATAAAAATTACAACACAAAAAATTACAACACAAAATTCAAACATTCATCGAACGATTTCTAGGCTTATACACAAACAAAGCCAATTTACTTTTAATTCCAGCACCTTTAAAGTCTAATCTTCTTTTAACATAAAATTCAATTTTAATTATGTTCAAACGCTCATTAAATTTTTACTTATAAACTTTTGGATTTAATTTTGAATTTTTTAAGCGCTTTTTTTCGTTTGGCATTTTTTAAAAGAAAAATATTTTAAGAAAAAAAGTAGAAAGATTTAAAAAGAAAAAATAATCTCCAGTAAAAAAAATAGGCACATAACCCGCATTTTTTTGGCGTTTTGTTCAAAAATTTCATTTTTTTTGACGTTTTACCAAAATTTTGTTTTTTTTATTTAAACTTTTCACACTTTTTTAAAAATAAATTTTAGCATTTTTATTAGCTAAATTTTTGTGTTTCATATAAATTATTGCCATTTTGGCATTCTGTTAAACTTTTGATATTTTAGCAAAATTTTTATGTTTTATATGAATCTTGGCATTTTTTAAAAAAATTTTAACGTTTTAGGTAAATTTTGGTTTTTTATATAAAACCTATGGCATTTTGTTCAAATTTTTTGCATTCTGTTTAATTTTTTTGTCATTCCGTTTAAAGTTTGGCATTTCGTTTAAAGCTTGGCAATTTGTTAAAACGTTTGCGACTTATACGCCAGAAATTAAAGTGATCGAATGTAATGGAAGTTGCGAAAAAGAAAAAGAAGAGAACGAGATTTAAATGTTTAAAGGACGCATGAACATCAATATAGATTTCCACACAAATTGTTCTAACTTTTTTTTTACGATAGATAAAGACGTGAATTTTTTTTGCATTTTGTAAAGCGTACTCGATTTGTGGGGACATGTTTCAGCGATTTTTAAAGTGTTTATTTTTAGCATTCTTATAACGGAAAATGCAACAAAAAAAGTGCATGTGGCTGAGCATTTTTTTCGGAGAGTGATCCAATGGACTTGAAATTTTTGCTATGAGCTCCCCTTACATACACTATTACACTCTATAAATTTGAACCTGATCGATTGGATAGGAGCCGAGTTATGAAACTTCAAAAAACGGGAAAAATGCGGAAATTTGTCATTTTTACCGTTTTTTGAAGTTTCATAACTCGGCTCCTATCCAATCGATCAGGTTCAAATTTATAGAGTGTAATAGTGTGTGTAACGGAAGCTCATAGCAAAAGTTTCAAGTTTATCGGATCACTTTCCGAAAAAAATGCTCAGCCATATGCACTTTTTTCGTTGCATTTTCCTCTATAAAAATGCTAAAAATAAACACTTTAAAAATCGCTGAAACATGTCCCCCACAAATCGAGTACGCTCTACAAAATGCAAAAAAAACCCACGTCTCTATCTATCGTAGAAAAAAAGTTAGAACAAATTGTGTGGAAATCTATATTGGTGTTCATGCGTCCTTTAAAGAAAAAATTTAAAAAGAAAAAAATTATAATTCCAGAAAAATTTTTAAAATGCTTTTTGTAATTGCTTTTTTTTTCGTAATGCATTTTCCTAGAAATAAAAACATTTTTTCAAAAAAAAAAATGAATTAAATCTTTGTTCTAAAGAATTAAATTTTTGTTTTTAATTTTATTAATTTCCATATAAACATCTTTTAGAAAATCGCTATTGAGCCGATGTTTCAAAATTTGAATAAAATAAAAGATTTGTCATTTTGTCTAGGGCTTTGTCTGTAACTCATAAACAAATGAAAAAATGGAAAAAAAAATTCTTTCACCATTAAACATTAACTGAAAAAACGAAATTAGCCTTAATTTTTTTTATAGCAAATTTAACATTAAAAAAATAATTTTTGCGTTTAGTAAAAAAATTGTGAAAAAAATTCTCTATTAAATTGATTTTATGAACTATAATAGTTAGTGCTCACTGCCCAGGGAATGGAGCCCAGCTCGAGCGTAGTCGCGGCGCTCAACACCACCGTGTCCGCTGCATTGGCAAATTCCATCGCGACCGCAACCGGCGACGCTGCCGCGACTAGAGTAGTCGATTCCGTCGCTCCAATTCAACTTCCACCATTCAATCTTTCGTGTTATTTTCGGCCGTCGGCGTCGCTCGCTTCGGAGGGCCAATTGTAAGTGGTGCTCTCTCTCTATCTGGCATGGCATTTCTCTTCATCTATATCATATAGACCTTAAAAAGTTGTGTATACCAAATAGTGAATAACTATTTGATATTTAAAATTATAAGCCCTGAAGAGGGCACGAGTCGAAATGAGAACAGGAGCCATGTGATCAATTTAATGATTAAAAAATGAGAACAGAAGCCATGTGATCAATTCAATGATTAAACTTAGATCAATAAAAAAAATTTTTAACCAACTTTTAAGCTCAACTCCAAAAATGATGATTAGTTGGTGAAGCCGACATTTGTGAATTTTTCAACTTTAATTACTAATTTTTAAAGAACAAAAGTTACTTTTAAAAAATTTATTTAAAATATCGAATTCAGAATTCAATTCTCTATCAAATACTTTTTTAATCAAGCCTCCAAGTAAGTTGAAAAAGCGTTACAGCTAAAAAAGTAAAGTCACTCAAAAATTTTCGGAAAAATAAAAAGTAACTTTATTTTTTTATTTATAACTATTTTTTTAAGTTAATTAGAGACTTGATTTAAAAAGTATTCGATAGACAATTAAATTTCGAATCGAGTCAGTAAAATTAATTTTCTTAAAAGTAACTTTTTGGTTCTTAAAAAGTTAGTCAAAATTGAAAAATCCGAAAATTTCGGTGTGCCGTTAATTAAATAAAGGCTTGAAATTTGGGGGGAGGGGGGGGTAATCGGAACCGATGCTTTATCCAGTTGGCTATACAAAGATTGAATATGCTTTTAATAATAAAATGCGCTCATTTTTCAGACAGTTCAGTCGCTACGTGAACGGTTATCTGACGGGCGTGTGCGTGATTGTTGGCACGATCGGCAACGTGATGAGCGTGCGCAGCGTGCGCATCTCAAATTTCGAGCGCAACCGCGGCATCGGCCTCGCGGTCGCCATTTTTGTGCTCGCCATCTGGGACACACTTATGCTGTGGTGCGCGATCGCATATTACGGCCTAAAGAGTTTGATTCCCACCACCGGCAACGACTGGGCCATTCTCGTTACGCCATTCTTTCACGGCTTCTCGCAAGTTACGCACACTGCTTCGGTTGGTGGCTTTACATGTATTTGTCGATTGAGTGGGGTCCCGGAGAGGAATTCAATAAAAAAATGGATCAATGGGTCCAAAAAATGAACAAATGAGTCCAAAAATGGATCAATGGTTGCAAAAATGGACCAATGGGTCCAATTTTTCAAAAAAAGGATCATGTAATCAGACCTATTTTGGCCCGACTGTTTTGACCCGGTCCATTTCGGCTTGGCCCGAAATTTTTGAGGCTGCCTGGTAAAAATCATGTTAAAAATGTTGTAGGCTGGCCCGGCCCAACCTGTTTTTGGCTAATTGATCTGATTCGACCCTGCCCGATCCGTTGAGCTCGCCCGGCCAGATTCGGCCCGAAATTTTTAAGGCTAATTGGCAAAAATTAGATCATATTAAAGTTGTTCCAGGCTTGATTTAAATTGAAAATTTCTGGCCAAGCACATCTCTATATGGTCCACGTCATAATAACACATTTCCCTCGTTTTTGGCTAATTTTATAATAAAAGCTGCCTTAAACGTATAATGCCGTTCTTGTACGCATAAGACCATTCTTAAATCTCCAACACATTCGCTTAGGTGTGGAGCGTGGTAACGATTACAGTACAGCGCTATATGGCCACACGCGATCCCTTTCGCAATACGAGGTGGCTACTCTACATCACTTTAACGGAATTGCGCGAGTACGCGCGGACTGGATTCATTTTGTCAATTTTGTTAGCTCTCACTCACTCTCCTTCGTTCATTCATTTACTTATGCGTAATTCTTTCAAAATCTATTCAAAAATATCATAATCAGTGATTCGAAATGATTATTACTTCGATTACAATACATTCAAACACGATACGACAATCACTTTTCATTTAGTTTTAAACTTTTAATTGATCATTTCCCTAGTCATTCTGTAAATTTTTTCATTATTAATGATAATGATAATACTCTAATTCAGATATACAAGGGCAAATTCGAATTGGCGCAATAGTTCATTCTATTTGAGTCCAAATTTTGTGTTTGCCTTTATTTCCGTCGTATAACGTTGAGACCTGGATTGAACAGAATGAATTCATTGGAGCCAATTTGAATTTGCGGTTTATTCGCATCTGAAACCATTACCATTATCATTATCATTATCATTATCATTATCATTATCATTATCATTATCATTATCATTATCATTATCATTATCATTATCATTATCATTATCATTATCATTATCATTATCATTATCATTATCATTATCATTATCATTATCATTATCATTATCATTATCATTATCATTATCATTATCATTATCATTATCATTATCATTATCATTATCATTATCATTATCATTATCATTATCATTATCATTATCATTATCATTATCATTATCATTATTATTATCATCATCATTATCATTATCATTATCATTATCATTATCATTATCATTATCATTATCATTATCATTATCATTATCATTATCATTATCATTATCATTATCATTATCATTATCATTATCATTATCATTATCATTATCATTATCA
Organism: Bradynema listronoti; assembly: GCA_024678965.1. Taxonomy (NCBI): domain Eukaryota; kingdom Metazoa; phylum Nematoda; class Chromadorea; order Rhabditida; family Allantonematidae; genus Bradynema; species Bradynema listronoti. The sequence continues at coordinate 3,723,788 of JANLNO010000006.1, forward strand.
TTATCATTATCATTATCATTATCATTATCATTATCATTATCATTATCATTATCATTATCATTATCATTATCATTATCATTATCATTATCATTATCATTATCATTATCATTATCATTATTATTATCATCATCATTATCATTATCATTATCATTATCATTATCATTATCATTATCATTATCATTATCATCATCATTATCATTATCATTATCATTATCATTATTATTATTATTATTATCATTATCATTATCATCATCATTATCATTATCATTGTCATTATCATTATTATTATTATTATTATTATTATTATTATTATTATTATTATTATTATTATTATTATTATTATTATTATTATTATCATTATCATTATCATTATCATTATCATTATCATTTATTTGAGTGGAATCCGGTACAAGACTCGTGCAATGCTTTTTTTATTTTTTATTTATCAATTTGTGGCGTTTCGTCACTTTTTCATATTTTCTCACTTTTCCTACTATTTTTTCACTTTTCCTACTATACATATTTATTTTTTTGCGCGGGCGTTTGAAACAAATTTAAAAATTGGCATATTTTTGACATTCCGTTTTTTTCATAAAAATTTTTCCATTTTCTTTTTAATTTTTTTCCTTCGTTTTGTCACCTTTCTCTATTGTTTTTGTGATATTATTTCTATCCGATTACGCTGAGATTTCGCTGTGTATAAGCCGCAGAGCGATTCAAAGATTTTGTTTTCGAATTTGAGCTTGTTTTGACATTTTGTTATAATCGGAGATAAGCCAAAGCCTCTAGTCCGTCCTTAGTCTGTTTGGATGTATAAGCCGCACTTTGGTTCATAATACGTATTCCTAAAGTTTGATTTCATTCGATTACATAATGTCAAGCGAAATTCAAAGTTTTTTTCGAAACAGCTTCGTGGCTTATACATTCAAACATCATTCATTGGATATTGTAATGGCTTTATAAGCTTTTTAATACCTTTTTTTCTAACTATGCATATTATATTTATAATTCGGACCTTTTTAAATCGATAAAATCGCACAGCAAAATTGAAATATTTTTAAGGCAAAATCGCGCAATGTTTTGCTCATTTCGTACAAGTGCGCCGCCGCCGACGCCTGCCGCGAGCGCGTCGGCGACGAACAGCGCGGTATGCAAGACACCGCTTGCCGGCTGCGTGAGCGTACGCGCTGACGCGTCGAAATGGCATCGCGGCTTATTCGGCAACGGAAGCAGGAAAAGCGCAATCGGTTGGGGAAAACTCATTTTCGCATTATTGTAAAGGCTCACACAGATTAAGCACACTCTCCCGGCAATTGATGAAGTTTTAAACTGGGAAATTGGATCAACAATTCGAACAGAGCTGTTTGAGATAAGCCATTTAAAATGGGCCAATCGAATGAGCCAAATGAACTAGTCAGTTAAACAAAATGAGCTAGTTGAAATGAGCTATTCAAAATGATCTATTTAAAATGAGCTATTCATAATGAACTATTCAAAATGAGCTATTCAAAATAAACTAATCAAAATAATCTAGCCGAAATGAGCCAGCAATCAACGGAACTCGTTGGAATGAGCTAGTCAAAATGAACTATTTTTTTAGACAAAATAAGCTATTTGAAATGAGTCGATTCAAGTGATCTATTCATAATGAACAAATCAAAAAGAACTAGACAAAATGAGCTAATTGAAATGAGCTGATTAATATGAATTTTAGAAAGAAATACGCCGAGAACTGCGCACAATTACACATATCAGCGTCATTACGCCGCATCGATTTTACAACAGCGCAAAAAATTGGTGGTTACCTCGTCGGACACAACAACAAAGAATACGATAAACCCAACAGCCACTATTACAACAATAACAACGAAAACGAACACGCCCAAATCCATAGCCAATTCCACGCCAACGACGGCCAAGTTCAAGTACTATTTTTGTACAGAAGTATGTATAGTTAAAGACAGGATTGTTATTTGATTGATCAACGAGTCTTAAACCATTAGTCATGAAGTTATGAGTTCATAAATGTTAGAGAGTCACAAATTCGCCATAAGTCATGAATCCGAAGCCATAGGGACATATAATTTTAGAAGCCAGAGGCAGGAAACTTAAAAGTCATTAGTTTCGGAACCATAAGCCCTGAAACCATGAGTGCCGTATTTATGGCTTTACAGCGGTTGTGCGACAAAACGAAATAGAACAAAACGAGAAAGACAAAATGGGATGATTGCCATAAGCCTTAAAGCTTAAAAGCACAAATTCTATATCTAAGTTTAGGTTTAAATCTAGGCCTAAAATCTAAACTAAACTTAAATTTTTTTCTTACTCTTTTTCTTACTTGTCTTTAGCTACCTTTCCTTATGTTCCACTTCGTTTGGCTCCATTCCGTTTTAACCATTCCACAACATTCACAGCATACGGCTTGGAAATCATTAGCAAGAGTGATAAATCCGAAGTCCACGGGCAGAGATTCGTGAATCGTTTCAGTCACATTGATTATTCAAAACTATTTAATTTTTTTTTTGCCCGGTTTTTATACCGAGCTCATGCTTATTTAGGCCATTTTGATAAAGTTAGAATGTTTGATCGAAGTCAAGGATTTCTTATTTTTTTTCAAGAAAATATTTGATTAATTGATCGAAGCAATCGATCGAGAGAAAAATTAATACATATATTCGCTTTAAGCGTGGCGGCGAATTGCCTATACGCTAGCAAGTGCAAGCCTAGTTGCTGGACGTACCTGGTCCGCTACAAACGCCATTTTCGCATGCCGTTTATCATCAGCGTGCTGGCCATTCTCGTCAATTTGCCGGCGTTCTTCGAGATTATGGTCCTGCCGTGCTATTCGTTTCCCGATTATCGTCTCATCTACAAGGTTCGTTTCCCAAAAATCCAATGATTTTAAATTGCGTTGATAAACAACAATATCCTACAGTATAAACAATTCAATGCAATAGGATATATACTAGCCGAGCCGGCAATATTGAACTCGAGACGAGCTCGAAAAATTTCGAGCCGAGAATTTAGAGAGAGAGCCGAGGAATTGTACTCAATGCTCGGGCTGACAAGAAAACCACCAAAATGGTTCAAGTCAAGCCAAGTCGAGTCGAACCAGGCTGACGAGGAAACCATCAGACTTGTTCCCCTAACTTTTTGATGAAACTAAGGGTATTTTTGGGGGAAAACACTAATGGTGGTGCCAAAAATCCCGTTTAGGAGATAGGTCGGGGGTTCAAACCCCGATGGGAACACTAAGCCTGAGAAGCCTGAAGATCTCGAGGAAGAAGGTCCGATCAGCGGGACTTCCAAAATTTCATCTTTTTAATAATAAATTTATGATTTCGTATTATATAGCGTAATCATCAAGGCCAATTGAATTATTTTTTGGAAATTTTTTTATATTTTGACGAGAAATATTATTGAGTACTCTCATTATCTGGCTATCCGAGCGAAAGCCATCGCCGCTTTTCGGCGAATTCGCGTCGGGTTATATAGGCGAGAAAATCCTCCCCCAACTCTAATCAATCAATCAATCGTGGCAGTGCCACTATTACAATTTTCCACGATTTCGGTTTGACTCAGCCAAGCTAGAGCTAAGCCAATGCCAGTGTTTGTGGACCCTCTGGATGCACAATTTCCAGTAGCCTTCGGGTGTTTCTCTTCGCAGGTTCGGTATGTCCCACAGCTAACTGAGTCAGCCGGATGAGAGGGATTGTGATGGCTCGATTCCACATGACAACAACGAACCCGCAATTACACCGGTACGGAATGCAAACTGTTCACTGCTTGGCCGGATCCGTTCCTTTTTCCATGAGTTCCGTTGCCCAAAATAGTCGGATCGAAGATTGAACAATGATCCCAGCCGCACCAATCTTTTGCTATTTTTTCAAACTTTTTCAAAAACAAAATTATTTTGCTTTTATTAGTGATGAAAGGAACCTAAATTCGAACCTGAGACATAATTTTTTATATCTTTTTAATAAAAAATTCGAATAGAAATATCTTTTGTTTACACTTAACAGCAGAATCGCTGAAATAAAAAAAACAGTGTATAATGGCTAAAATAAGCCTTAAGATACTTTAAATATTAGAAAAAAATAAAGTGCTCCCATCGAAGTTTGAACCCCCGACCCCCCTCCCAAAAAATATCCTAAACGGGATTTGTGGCCCAAATGACTACTACCAATGACTACTTCCCTTAAAAATATTCTTATATACGAAGTTTCATCAAAAAGTCAGGGAAACAAGTTTGTGAGCCAAGCTGGGCTCACTGCCCGAGCCGGATTAAGCCAGGCTGAGCTAAAACTAGCCGGACCGAGACGAGCTGAGCTCATTGCTCGAGCCGAGCCGGCAAAAAATGGCTTGAGCCGAGTCAACTCGATCCATGACTAATATATGCCATAAATTTCAGTTACAAGTCTCGCATTTTCGCTTAAACGATTACTACAAATTCTGGTATCGGATGGTGTTCCGAATGTTGGTCACCACTTGTGGTCCCAACATTTTTATACTATGTAAGTCGAAAGTCAACAAATTTTCATACTTTATTCATCCTAATGTTTAGAGTAGTTTTTGACTGAAATTACAGTATTAAGATTTAGGTCTTACGGTGCTTACGGTAGTCATGTTACGTGGCACAAATCGATCGCGTCAACGCCTTTTTCACAATAATGAACTTGCCATCGAGCAGTATTCGTCCAGGTTCGTACCGATTTAAGTAAGCTACTAGCTCGGATTCTCTCCTTAAAACTACTGATCCTTGCCCCCTCCATCTTGTGAGCATTGATTTTTGTCGTTTACCCTCCATTCCTTACTCAGTTGAGACTAATAAGCTATGTAATCTTATCCTTTCCCTCCCTCTTGACACTACTGATCCATGTTTCTCCTTCTCCTCTACTCGAAGATCACTGATCCACTGTCCTGATCCACGTCCCTTATCTTTTCCTACATCCTCGAGACAACTCATCCTTGTTGCTTATTCCCCTCTTCATTATTCTCTTTTCCATGTAATTCCAGTCACATATAATCCTCCTCTTCTCCTCGAGACTATTGATTCTTGCCCAATGTTCCGTGCAAACTAGAATTTAACGTTCGCAAATCTAGCACAAAATCAATAAGTTTTCATTGTCCGACTTGGATTGTACGAGTCAAGAAAAAAAAATTCAATAATTCCGATAGAGAAGTTTTTAGAGCGAAAATGTTGACGACAATTTCGATTTGTCTGGCGGTAAAATTCCTCTTTCTTCGCAGCCTCACGTTTATGCTCGACATTTGGGAGGTGGCGTTCGGCTTTAAACGTGATGTGCATCGCTATTTGTACGCCGTCGACGTTAGCAATTTTCTCATCATTTTCAACAGCTCGACGAATTGCCTCATCATTTACGGCTTCTCGCGTTGGCTTCATCACAAAATTTCGGCACGAAATTTGGAGAAGCGCGAGCGACAACAGTGCCTTAACAGGTCGGCCACAAAAACATTTGGATAACGCGTCAAATTGACTGTGATTATTTTCAGTCCTACTTTGTTCTTAAATGTGCAGAAGGTTTCAAAAATAATTTAGATCTCTGGGCCCATTTTGCCCCTATATGAGCAGAAAGTTCTAAAGTCATTTAGGCCCGCCTGTCCTAGATAAAAAAAGGTCTCAAAATCATTTAGGTAAGATGAATGGGGATTGTTGCGTTTTGAGGCTTATAACTCCATTAGATTCCTATGCACCGTTTCAAAATTCTTCCGAATCCATTCAAAACTTTAAGCTGAATCGAATGGCATTTAAAATTTAATGATTCATCGTTTGAAAACTTAAGTTAACGAAAATGAAACGAAGGCGAGGCACAAAAATTTGAACTCGCTTGCTTAAACACATATTTTAGCATAAACACGAAACGACGTACGATGCTCATGCACGACTCGTGGATGAAGACGATCAAGTTGACGCATCGGCAATTCGGCAATCGGATACTGTACGCGATGCTGTTGAAGAATCCACAAATGTTCGCGCCGTTTCGCAGCGACGGCGCAGCGGCGGCGCACGACGACGAAACCAGCGCGGGTGGCGGCGCGCGATACGTGACGACTTGCAGCGCGGCGGTTGAGAATGCCGTAGCGGCGGCGACGGCGCCGGCGGACGAGGACGTGCACAATTTCGGGATATCCAACAGTAACTGCGCCGCGCCGCATACCGAGGCATTAATGGAGGCGGCGGAGGAGCACGACTCAAAAGCCGCGGAACGCGCAAAATTACTACCGTCCATTACCTTAACCACTTATCTCACGGACGATGAGCACAATGGGAATGATAGGATATCGCAGGCCGACGAGAAAGAGGCTCGTGACGAGTTTGAGCCAAGAAATGAAAACCGCGCGTCGTCCCTGCGCGTCTCGTCCGATTCCGAAACGCACAAGTCGCCCATCGTGGGCGCATCGAGATGCACGCTCGACGTTGAGGCGGCTGCCGCCGCGACGCTTTCCGTAATTCCGAAGAAAAAGAAGCGCAGTATCGATCTGCTGCTGAACGCAAAATTCTACGCGTTTGGCGAGCAGATTTTCCAATTTTTCGACCAACTCATACAGCTAATGCAACAAGGCAGCAACGAACAGGTAGGTATATTTTAATCGGCTTGTGGACTCTAATTCATTATAGAGATTCTAAATCGCAATTCATGAATGCCAGTTCATTATAGGTCCAGGACTCAATTCAAGAGCAAAAAGGGGCTCAATTCAGGATAAAATGAGGACCCGGTTCGAGGGCAAAAGATAACCCAATTCAAGGACAAGAAAAGGCCCAATTTAAAAGCAAAATAGAACTCGATTCAAGGACAAATGAGGACATGCATGACAATTCATGAAAGAATAACTGGAAGGAGTGTGCTCAACATTTGCCCTCTTCCTATTTAACTCTTCCTATTTAATACTCTACACACGTTTCTCAAAATACTGCGACAATACTATCAAATAAAAAAAAAGATTTTAGGCGATAATTGCCAAAATACAATACGTTGGCAAGGTGCATTACAATCACGGCATCACGTTCACATCGTCCGCGTGGAAGGAGTTCAAAACGACGGCGCTTTCGATTTTTGCGGACTGCGAATACGCCAGTGACGAGGTAAGCAGAAAAGTATGGGTTTCGAAAAATTACTAGTCCCAAATGGAGTTTGAAGCCAGAAAATTGTGGAATTTAGTGCTTTTTGGAATGCTGAAATATCAAAAGTGCTAGAAAGAAATTTAGTGGGGAAATTAAAAGTGGCTGAGCCGGGCCGCGCCAGCCGGAGCCTTAATTTTAAGGGCTGGGCCGAGCCGAGCCTTTTCTTTATTTCAGCGGTGGCTGGGCCGGGTTGGGCCGGTCGGCAAAAAACCAGTCCCCAGCAGCGGCCATTAGCTAAAATGCTACTAAATTTGAATTTGCGTGCGATATTTGTGTATGGCATATTGTAAATTTAGAAAAAATATTTGCTTTGAACATAATGCTTTTTTGCCACAGGACCGAACCGAGGCCCTCGAGGCGTGGAGCGCGTTTCTCTCAATAATCATTCATAATATGAAGCTGGGCATGTGGAACGATAACAACTGCTATTCCGTGTACAATAACAATACGAATAACGCCAATAGCTTCAGCAACAACAATTCGCACTATAGTGCCAGCTACTGTAATAGCTACGGTTATGATCAACGTAACAACAAGGGCACTCCACGTTAAGCCTAGAGGAAAAGTGATGATAGGTGATAACGCGAATTTTACTGCATAAATTATACAAAAAAAATTTTTGTCGGGGGTTTTCGGGTACGCGCTTTCGATCTAACCGAACGGATTTTTGATAGGACCCCTCTAGAACCCTGTACAGAGTCCCAATTTGATCCTATGATTAAAACCTTGAAAAAATCTCGCTCGGGGGGTTTTCGAGGTTACTGAATCCAAATATAAAATTTGTTTTTTGATAGGACCCCTCTAGGACTCTGTACAGAACTATTTTAACCGTATTAACGTAAAACAGCGTGCAAATAGTCATATAAAAAAAAATATATATATATATATATATATATATATATATATATATATATATATATATATATATATATATATATATATATATATATATATATATATATATATATATATATATATATATATATATATATATATATATATATATATATATATATATATATATATATATATATATATATATATATATATATATATATATATATATATATATATATATATATATATATATATATATATATATATATATATATATATATATATATATATATATATATATATATATATATATATATATATATATATATATATATATATATATATATTACCTTAACTTTCATTATTATAATATTATAACAACATTTATTTAAATAAAACATTAACAATTTTAAACAAACTTAAAAAATTATTCATCGTCAGAGTACCACTCGACGACTTCTTCGTGCGCCACGTCGAAGTCCTCGTCGAGCAAATGCGCCTCTTCACTGTTCAAATCGACTGATGAGCCGCTTCGTCGTCTTTCTCGTGGTGCAAATTCAGCTGCATCGATGAATGCTACTACGAGTTGCCACTTCATAAAGTAAGGCAATCGCAATTCCGCGTTGATTCCGAAACACCGCTGCTTCACGCAGTTAGCGACGTGATGCAGTGCCTCGACTCCTTGTTCGCCAAAGAGACCCCATGAATGGTGTCTGCCAACGAAATCCTTGAGATGGGCTTCGATTAAATGAAGCTTGTTGATGAGCGGCAACTTTGACCGGCGCCACTCGGTCGACAGCCGCTGAATGTCGTCGCACAAGTAGCCGAGATTTACATCAACTTCTTTGGCCTCTGCCCATCGTTGAAGGCTCCAGATTGCTGCGAAAACTGGCCTCAAGTCATGCATCGTATCAGCAGTTTTATGACGAAACTGCAGGGCGATGTCGTTCTCAAGTATGAAGCGCAAGAATCTTCGGCAATCGCGGCCGTTGAGCAATGAAGAACTTTGGTGCGATGGCGTAACTTTAGCAGATTTAAGCACTTCGCGCAAATAGGCAGCATCAGTAATAGATAGAGCCTTTAGAGCAGTATTCACGCAGCCTTGTAGCGTATGAAGAGGTGGGATGACAACGTTTTCTGCGGCAATCTTGAGTAAGGATCGCGTATTAGGCTGTCGCAGATTTGCACCAACCGCCGGCTTTTCGTGGTGCTGTCGTCGGGTCGCAAGGCAAATAGGGCAGAAGGTCGACGATGCGTGATGCGAAGCGCCGAGAACAAACGGCATGAATCATTTTGTCGCAAAAGCGACAAAATGATTCATAAATTTATACTTTCACATAAATTTATTTTTGCTAAATGTTACATTTTGCCCTATAAGAAAATTATTTTTTATGTTAAACACGTTCATATGAATCAGGTTTTGTATCTGAGAAAGCATTATGTCTGTCTATCTATCTCAAAAGTACAAATCACAAAATGTATATAAACGACCAGAAAAGACTGGTCGTCGCACATTGAAGAAATAAGATAGTCAATAATACAAAAGCTCTACACAAAATTTTCTACTATTTCTATTACTCTTCGCGCTATTATAATATTGGTTATTAAGAATTATTTAATAAATATAATATTTTTTAACGCGTCAAACAAAACAAAACACGGAGTCTCAACAATTGGTGCCGCGAGCAAATACGACAAACGATAATTTACAACAACGCAGGATGGTCACACCACTCAAAAAACAAATTGCGCTAACAACAAACAGGCTAGTTGATTATCTAGAAAGTTATGACAAATTATACGAGGAAGATCAAGAATCCCCGGAAACTTTTATCGATAATCTTACTAAACTAGAAAACAAAATAACGCAAACGACTAATCTACTGGACAACTACAACACACAGTGGATAGAGTATATACAACGACTAGAACTCAAAGACCAACCTGCGGCAGAAGAACAATACGAGAATTATACAAAATCTGACAACAGCTTCCTAAACATCATGGACAAAGCCAGGGAGGCATTATTTTCAATACAGGAAACTGTAAAGACCGAGAGCAAGAAGTATTCCATTTCTAATATTTTTAATAATTCAAGTGCCACAAATAATCTAAACGAACGAATTTCTCTACCGAAAATTCGTCTCCCATCGTTTAATGGAGATCCAATGAATTGGTCGACATTTTGGCAGTTATATGAAACGACCATTCACAACCAGCCACTACCAGGCGTGCAAAAGATGTCATATCTACTTGGATGTCTCAACGGTGCCGCGCTCAAAGACACACAAGGTTTTCCAGTTACTAATGAAAGTTATAACATAATTATTGAATTACTCAAAAACAAATATGGAAAACATGACAAACTAATTGAAAGATTACACACAGAAATAATTAATTTACCACAAGCCAACGAATCCACACGTTCTCTACAAGAGTTATTACAAGCAACTGATCGTATCTGTCGTCAACTACTCACACTACATGAACCAGACGACACGACATTTCTTACCACAACGATCAAATCCAAACTTCCACGTAATATTCTTACAAAATTGAATGAGATGCAAGCTTATTCTTCCACGCCATGGTCAACTCAATTCATACGCGACTCTCTAACCAAAATAATCAACTGGCGTGACGATGCACAACATACTTACGACGCCACACACAAATTTTCTGAAGCCGGTTCTCACAGTAACCATTATAACAAATTCAAAAGTACTACAAAAATAGAGAAGACACGCAATTTCGCCATCACTGAACCACGGAAGACCACAAAACCCTCGAGAAAGTGTTTCCTTTGTGAAACAGGTTTTCACTGGGCCAGTGACTGCAAAAAAATCCTCAGTCGAGAGGATCGCGTGAAGCGATTAAAAGAACTAAATAGGTGCTTTAGATGTCTGAAAACAGGACATATGTCAAATAATTGCACATCAACAAGAGTTTGTTGGAAGAAAGAATGTAAGGGAAATCATCACGAAATCATATGCCCAAAAGATGAGACAAACAACGACTATTCAGCCAATAAATCACGAACCGCCCTTATACCAGAAATAAAAATCAATACACTACAAACAGAAAGCTCAATTAACACAAGCATCAATACAAAACCTAAAGAAGTTCTTCTCATGGCTAAGAAAATACAAGTTTCTTCCCCAGAAAATCCTGAGAGAAACTATGAAGCAGTAGTATTTTTCGATAGCGGAAGCCAAACGTCATTTGTCACTAATAAGTTGGCTAGAATGATGAAACTCAAAAAACTTCAGAAGGAGATTTAGAAGTCTACACATTCAATAACAAAGAACCGATACGTTTTAAGTCTCCGAAATATAACATACAAATCCAACTAATAAATGGAAATAAGCAATTAGTAACATTAAATGGAACTAATAACATTACAAATCCTCTCAGAATAACTTCATTACCAATCGAAAAGATGAGAGAAACGAATAACTTGCAAGACATAAGAGATATTAATCAATTGGAGACGCCAGATATCCTTATCGGAAATGGAGATTTTTGGCAATTTTTCAAAAAAAGCGAAAAAATAAATTCTGATTTACACATAATACACACAACAGTTGGCCCAATCCTGTGCGGAAAAACCAATGCGATAGCCACAAATGCGCAGAAAGGAGTACACTCAACAATAAGCGCAACGGCAAAATTCTCAATTCCGCAAAAAGAAGAAATAGAAAATTTTTGGAATTTGCAAGGAATAGGTATTACAGATGATCCAGAGGATAATGATGAAGAAATCGCAATGATTCACTTTCAAAAAACCATCCAACAAGGAGAAGATGGTAGGTACAAAGCAAAATGGCCTTGGAGAAAAGAAAAAACAGAACTACCTTCAAATTATCAATTATGTTATTCTAGATTAAAATCAAACTTACAAAGACTACAGAACACACCGGAATTATTGAAAAAATATGATGAAGTATTTACTGAACAGTTAAAAAACAATATCATCGAAATTGACATGAATAAAGAAGACGGAAACTTGGAACATTTTTTGCCACATCAAGCAGTAGTGAGACTAGAAAAAGTAAACACAAAATTGCGAGTAGTATTCGACGCTAGTGCTCATATAAAAAATTCGCCAAGTTTAAATGATTGCTTGTTCAAAGGCCCGACGATTCTGCCCGATCTAGCAGGATTACTATTGCGATTTCGATTGGCACCAATCGTAATCTTAGCTGACATAGAAAAGGCTTTTTTGATGATAGAACTCGACGAGGCAGATCGGAACTTTACCAAATTTTTGTGGGTAAAAAATATAAACAAACCTTTAACAAAGGATAACTTGAATGTTTTTCGATTTCGCAGAATCACTTTCGGCGTAATATCGTCACCATTCATTCTTGCAGCAACAATTCAACATCATTTAAAAAGATATGATACTGAATTAGCTCGAGAAATCGCATCAAATATTTATGTAGATAATGTAATGATGACAGCAACTAACACCGAAGAAGGATTCAGTAAATATTTGGAATCCAAAGAAATATTCAGCCATGCAAAAATGAATCTAAGAGAATTTCTCGTCAATAATAAGGAATTAAATGACTCTATTCCTGAAGAAGATAGATTAATTAAAGAAAATCCTAAAGTTCTCGGCATTCCATGGAATACGAAGAAAGATACAATCCAATTACTTTTAATGCCAAAACAAAAAAATGAAACTGTCGCGAATGGAATTACAAGAAGAACAGTACTTCAAGAGATGGCAAGCACTTTCGATCCGTTGGGATTGATAGCGCCGGTTATTTTACAACAAAAATTATTCTTTCAAACGCTGTGGAATGATCAAAAATTCTGGGACACACCATTAACTGAAAAGGAAGCACAAAAATGGATGACATTGAAAGAGAATATCACACAGAAACATATAGAGATCCCAAGAGTTATCAAAAAGGGTAAAAATATTCAATTACACGCATTCGTAGACGCATCAAAAAACTGTTACGCAGCAACCATATATTTAAGAAGCGAGAACGATATGAGTGCTGACAATGACTTGATATTTTCCAAAAATAGATTGAAACCACATCAAGGAATGACAATTCCAAGAATGGAATTAATGGCGATTTTAATCGGAGTTCGAGCATTAAACTATGTCAAGAAGGAATTACGTTTGGACATAACGCGAGAATTTTTATGGAGCGATTCACAATGCGCATTAAAATGGATAGCGTCCACAGAAGACAAACCAAGATTTATTGAAAACCGGATAAAAGAAATTAGAAAATCTGCGCATGTTTCTTTCAATTACGTGGCCTCAGGAGAAAATCCTGCAGACGTGTCTACTCGTGGTTCCACTTTAGAAGAACTCACCAACAATGAACTATGGTGGAATGGACCGAGTTGGATAAAGGAAACGGAAGCAAAATGGCCTACTATCCTTCAAATAAAAACACCAGAATCTCAAGAAGTTGCAGAAGTGATTAATACGGCAATTCAGATGAAAAACTCAACAAAAGTTACACCGTTCAGACGGAAGAAAAATGTTTGTTTGGAATATGTATCGACTTAAACTTCGACTTTCTCTACTGGATCAAGACTTTTTTTTACGCAGGACAATGGATCATCACGAGTCTAATTTTATTAGGCATTATCATATTATTCATAAGTTTAAGGACGTTAACGAATTTACATCCAACAACACGGATGATCAGACGGATCATATGCTGTATTATCATCATCTTAATCACATGTGAGGCTTCATGACTTTCTAACAACAACGCAAACTTTCAAGTCGGGAGTGTCGCAAAAGCGACAAAATGATTCATAAATTTATACTTTCACATAAATTTATTTTTGCTAAATGTTACATTTTGCCCTATAAGAAAATTATTTTTTATGTTAAACACGTTCATATGAATCAGGTTTTGTATCTGAGAAAGCATTATGTCTGTCTATCTATCTCAAAAGTACAAATCACAAAATGTATATAAACGACCAGAAAAGACTGGTCGTCGCACATTGAAGAAATAAGATAGTCAATAATACAAAAGCTCTACACAAAATTTTCTACTATTTCTATTACTCTTCGCGCTATTATAATATTGGTTATTAAGAATTATTTAATAAATATAATATTTTTTAACGCGTCAAACAAAACAAAACACGGAGTCTCAACAGCAGCCATTTGAGATCGCCCACAGCCAATATGTTAACAGGCACGCGGTCGTCCTCGTAGTTGTACGACTTTGACGCGATCAACTCGTTGAGAAAAGCAAACAAGAAGCGACCGGCTTAAAACAAAAAAATGCATACAATTCATTGATTAATCAGCTAATATTACCTTCTTCAATGTTTTCCATTGACTCGCTGCCGTCGTACGCAGCCATCAGCAAAAAGTTTGACACACCTTGGGACCGTGATACGTCAGTAGAAACGTAAAGGCCAAGTTTGGTCCAGTTGGATGCCAGATCGCCTCCGCGATCTCCAGCGACGACAATATTGACTTGAGTTGGCACGGTTTTACTCCAACAAGTGTCGTAAAGCCTCTGGAAATAACGCGCAAACACTAAATCCGGTTTACGCCAGCATGTGAAGCGAACGCCGTCGTCACGGCTCCAATCAATAAGATCTGCATCTTCGACGAGTCTCCGTGTCCATTCTTTTATTTTGTACATTGGCGGCAGCCTTCGACTATCAAGCCGTCTGATGCCAGCATATCTTTAAAGAATAATATGCATTAAAGAATAATTAAAATTCATCACATTAAATGAACTTACTGTTTATCTGTTAGGTCGAGTGAACTTCGAAAAGCAGCAGCCGACGTTACGCTGAGCTCAGCTGTACGACACGGACTGACAGAGAGCGATCGTCCCAGGTCTAAAGGCGTAACCGCTCTCGCTTTTGTGACGTCGATTGAAGCTCATCAATCGGAATTCTTGTTGACGGCGTTCGTTTTCGAAGACTCTCAACTTCTTTAGTTAAGCGTCTAATTCGTTCATCTCGTTGTTGAAGCTGGCTTTTTAGTGTGAGGACTTCTTGTCGCAATTTTTTTATCAGAGGATGACGCGCTGCATTTGCCAAGGCGAGGGCACGACGTCGTAAAATCTAAAAAATAAAAAGTCTTCTTTTTTGATTCTCAGATGAACTTGCCGTTATGATGGCTTTTTGCATTTTATTGCCGACTTCAGTTTTAGTTTTCTGAAAAACTAACATTATATTCGAAATTTTTGACTTTCCAAATTCAATTTATTAGAAATACTCACCTTTGTGGGAATGACTCCCGAAGTGGATGCTTGATTGGACGACGAAATTGAGGGCGTAGAGTCGACAAAAGCCGTTGGCACAGTTCGTCGAGCTTCGTGCATCTTTGCTAGATGCTCTTGCTTCTTTTTCTTTTTGTCTGCTAGCGCTGTTCGAGCAGCACACCCAACTTCGGGGCTGATTATCTGAAAAATCAAAAATTGAAAAATTCGACCTAGGTCCACTTCCGTCAGAGCAACTTTTTTTCTAACAGAGCAATCGATCTCAAACTTTACCCACATACAGAGAAATATATGGCAAAATTTTTGACTTTCCAAATTCAATTTATTAGAAATACTCACCTTTGTGGGAATGACTCCCGAAGTGGATGCTTGGTTGGACGACGAAATTGAGGGCACAGAGTCGGCACATGATGTCGGAGCGGCTTCATCCGATTTGCGATTTTTTGCTTCATTTTCAGCTATCATTTGCTCGGGCTTTTCCATTCTAACTTTCCTCTTTCTTTCCCTTAATTTACTTTTTATCTGAAAAACTGAAAATTTACAAAACACTGAAATTTCAGTAAAACGTATTTTACAATAACACTAGGCATTCAATTGGTCTGAAATTTTACCAATTTATAGAACAAAGGACGGGGAATAAGATCTATGAAGCCGATTTTTCATTTTGGATTTTAAATTGAATGCAAAAATAGTTTTTACATTAAGTGAGAAAAGTAGGCATAATAGAAAAGGCAAAAATTGGAGTAAAATTTTTGCATGTGATGTTGCAAGTTTATAGTCATTCGATTCAGAATTTTATTGGCTTTCTTTTGTGCATACACTCTTTATATTAAAGCAAAATTAATATAGTTGATTTTACTAAAAAAGTATAACAGGTAAATTATAAAAAATAATTTTATACATAACGTCACTATCATCACTTTTAACGTGGAGTGCAAGGGTATCGCGAGAAAGAATATTTTAAATATACAGTAATCCCACGATGATGGTTATTTAATTGATCGCTACGATATTTACGGGTTATTTTGTTTCCTTTTTTTTGACGAAAAGTTATTGTTTCTATTACCATAATTTTCGAGAGAGCCGTTGGAAAACGTTTAAATTTTTAATTTATGTTTTTGGCATTTTAATTTCAAATGAATTTAGAAAATTATTTTTATAAAATATGACCAAAAATAGAACTCAAAATAATTAATATTATGGATCTTATATAATAAATCCATTTTATTATAGATCCCCATTATTCCTATTAAGGATTTATAATATAAACCCCTATAATTGATTCCTATAATGAATCCCTATTATGGATTTTTATTAAGGATTACTATTATTATAGATCCCAATTATGGGTTCACATTAGAGATCCGCTTTATGCTGGCAAAATGCAAATCGCCAAACTGAAGCCCAAATTTTGAACATTTTTAAATTGTTTTTTTTTTAATTTTTACACGGGTAAAAAATAAAATTTTTATGAAATTATATAAATTAATCTTAAATAAATTTTTCATATAATTTGAAAGTTTCCTTATGTTACGGTGGATATCGGGTTAAGCATTTTAAAGCAATTTTGTCTCACAGCGATTTGCCTTCAATTTCATTTTCAAATTTTTCAACTTGATTTTTTAAAATTTTAATTTTATCATGGTCTCATAAAAGAAAATAGCAGTAATTTTACTAAAATTCAGTGTTGTGACTTGGCTTTATAAATAGCTCCGTTCTATAAGTGGCTCCGAGTTATTTGTAGCCCTATGGCCCCGCTGTGGTCTGAGTCATTTATCGGAGCCGAAGCCATCTAGAGCTCGCAATTTCTGGAGTTATCTGGCTTTTTGTGGCTCCAGCTTTTTTTGAAAACACGGCGAATAATATTGCAAAAAAAGAGAATTTAGCTGTACAAGTGATTCTCGAAAATTTCTTGGCATTTTGCTTATATTTAAAAAAATGTAATAAAAATTTTGAAAATTTTAATAAAAATTTTAATTTAAGTGGGTATATCTTGAGATTCCTTTTTACAATTATAAAACGGGATCATAGGTCTTGTTCCACATCGAATTTTCTATCTACTGGTAAAATTTGGTATTGATTGATAGCATTTAAAAAATAATTATACATGGCATTTTGGTAATGAAATGTCCCACACGATGAGGTAGTTGATCCTTCTTAGGGCTAAATTTATCCGAAAACGGTTCTTTTAGAGTCATAATTAAATCAAAAATGAATTTTGAATGAAGTAAACGATTTTATTACACGCGAGAATTAGAAGGATATTTTCGAAATCTAGTTTTTTAAATATTCGAAATATTTTCAAATTAGCGCTCGATTGCAGTGAAAAATTTGCAATATTATTCGCTGTGGAAAGAGCTAAAAGAGTCGCTGGACACTCGGGGCTCTAGAGTCAACCCGGGAACAACACTGCTGCCGTTATTGAGACTAGAAACTGTAATAGATTCTTAACAATGCTTTTAAGGGCGCCATTTTAATAAAAATTAAATTGAAACCCACCTGTCCATCGAGCTGAAAGCCGGCCACGTCGATTGGATTGTCGAGTAATATTTGCGAAATATTTTCCATAATCACAAAGTCCTTAAGTTATATTTGTTGCAATTGGAATAAATGAATGAATGAATGAATTTGTCTACCGTGTTGCCAGGCAGCATTTCCGCGTCGAGTCGCGTACGCTCGCGTTCGCGCGTCGAGTAGCTGCCGCCAGCATGCGCTTCCACGTCGTATACGCGCCAGTTTTTCGCATCATAAAAATTGGGCGCGTTGGGCTCAAGAAACGCCTCTAGAAAAATATTTTTACAGCGAGAATAACTTTTGATCCATAATGTCCTAATTTTGCGTCTATTTTGTTTTGAGCTAAATTTAAATTGTGTTCAAATTTTGTGTCCAAATTTTGTGCTCGCTTTTATGAGCCTGAAACGAAGGCGGGCACAAAATTTATACCTCGACGGATCCAATACAACAGAATGAACTCATCGGCGCCAATTTAAATTTGACTCAAAAAACCCAGCCATATACACTTAAAATTAGGGTAATTGTGCTATGATTTTTCAAAATCAAATTATATGTCTGCATTTAACCTTAGCTCTTGCTTTTTAATAACCTTAATCCTATAGTATTCTTTGGACAAATGTTCCAAGATTTGTGCGACATGCCAATAGTACCTTCTAAGCCTACAGTACCTTCTAGGTTTTCGCCGTTTTCGCATTGCCAGCCGCCTTTTATGCCAATTGTGGCATGTCGATCGCCGAAATATAAAATTCCATCGTCGGGCAAATCAAACTCATCCACCTGTAATATATGTATTACTGTATTTGCGAAATTGAGGGAGCAGTGGCATAGTAGTTGTGCGATAGGTTTCATTTTGCCAAAAATAAAAATGCTCAAATTTAGTCGTCTAGTCATTTTAAGCCCTCAAAATCACAAATTGAACCTTTATATTCTCGTCCAAATAGCCGACGAAAATTTTTTCGGGATCGATACGCAGACGCGCGGAAGCGCACGCTCGCGCACCGTGCAGCCAATTCGTCGCGTCGGCGAGGCGCGCCGACGGGCGCCAGAAAAATAACGACGGTAAAACGCCGTAATGCGACTCGACGAAACGTATTGTCGCGTCGCGCACGCTCGAATCGTAGTCGTAATCCCGCGTGGCCGTCGCTTCGTTCAGCCAAATTCGATGTGGTTCAATGAATAAAATTACGAAAAATGCGTAAAATTTGAGGAAATTTCGCATTTTCTTAAGTTCTGAAAAAATTACGATAATTTGTTGTGTATGCAAGGCTTCTTCGAGGAAATTTTAAATTTTAAATCAGCCATAAAAATTATAACAAAATGCCTGATCAAAAAAAAATTCAAAAATTATATACTAATACAAAATCAATTTATTTCTTTTCCATAAAGATGTAAAAAAAATAATTTTATAAATTGAAAAAAATTCTAGGCGGAAAAATGATTAAATTTCTCTCAAATAAACAAATAAATTTTATTTTGTCAGTTCAAAAAATTGTTTGACAAAAATACCTCAACTTTTTGGTATTTTTGTCGAAAGACTTTCCGGGCTATTAAAAAAAATTAGTTTTAAAAAGATTTCGTTTGAATTATTTGGTGCATAAATTTCAATTTAAGAACTCCGATTCATTTTTAATGATCCAAACTCCCAATTTAATTTAACAATTTTTTTTAAATATTTTTATTTGTAGAAATAAATTATATAGTAATTTTAAAGTGTTGAATACGATACGCGTTTTTTAGTTCTTTACAATATGCTTTGGCGTTACGATAGTATTCGGCGGCGTGTCGCCGCACGCCGACGAGATGAGCGAATTCGCGCCGTCGAACGCGTCGGCACAAAAATCGCCGCCGCAGTAATGACCGCTACAATGCAGACGACTCGTCGAGTCGCCAGTTAAGACTCCACGGCTCACTGCCGGCTGTTCCACAGGCAATGGAAACCTGAAAAGAATAACTGTTAAAATAACTATGTATTATATAATAATGTATAATTAAAAATGACTGTTATATACAGTCAGTGTTGTGACTATGCTTCGGGTTGCCGCGAGTCGTCAGCGACTCTATTAGCCACGATAAGTCAGATGACTCCATAAATTGCGAGCTATTGAGACATAAAAGGCTTCAGCTCCGACTTCCATAAATGACTAGTGTTTGATGGACCAGTTAGCTCCGCGGCGGAGTCATTTGACTCCAAATGACTCGAATCATTTATAGAGCCGGAGCCATTTATAAAGCCAAATCACAACAATGTATACAGCATTGTGTTATGCCTCCTGGAGTTGACTCACAGATTTGAGTCGGTTGGAGCGGCTCTGGACCGATTTTGAGTCATATTTTAAAAACATCGAAACCTAGGATAGAACCCGGACTGGACTGAACCGCAGCCTGGCTCAAAGCCATTCCCGTTTGAGGCCAAATCGGAGCCAGAATTTAAAAAGGATCGAAATTTAAAATATCATATAAACATTTTACAGAATAATTACCGCGCGGGCAAGCACGGGAGCGGCGGCGGCGACGCGCCGCGACAATAGCGCGTTGCGTCAAGTGGTCGATGGCGCGCGCCCCGCGGCGCTCCATCGCGTCCGTGTTGCGCGGATCCGTCCATCGTGTCGCTGCCGCACGAAGTTGTCGAGGGCGTCGAAGTTGCGCGTTCGCGTTTATCATAATTCGCCGCGTGCTTACGGTAATTTACCGTACCGTCGGCATTGCTATTATTTTCGTTGACCTTTTGTTTGTTGTTATTTTTGTTGTAATCGTAGCTATCGTAATCGCTATCGTCGTCTGTTGTCTTTTTCGCCGGTATACGATAGCGGTTTAGCAGAAAATACAGTCCTATTACCGTAAACGCGAGTGTACAAGCGACCATTACAATCGTCAGAATTACTATACATACTTTCAGCGTTACGAACATTTCGCCAGCGCGCTAAAAATTCGCCAAATCATACAATTAAACACCGTATAAATGTCAAAATTTGCGTGTTGTTTAAGAAAATGTGTTTTCGAATTTTTACGTTCTAATTTCATTTTTTGTTTAAAAAAATTTTTTACTAAAACTAAGAGCGGGCCGGCCCTTGTAAGCTTTAATTTTACGAGTCGGGTCTCAATTTTGTGGGCCAAGCCAAAATTTTGACGGGCTGAGCCGGACCAAGCCCGAACCAGGAAGATAAACCCGAGTGCGATTTATTCAAATTTAAAATTACTCGAGCCGCGAATTGAATGTCTTCCATTCCGCAGGTTCTGAAGCAGACGTTTGAGCCGCCGAATAGGCTGGCAAACGGCAGCGTGGACTCGGTCTCCTGCGGAGCGCCCGCATTTTCGCCGCGCATTGGGCCTTCTGAAAAAGTTGATAAATCCAAATTTGGATAGGTCACAATTCATTAATCGATACTTTGGATCGTAACTAATAATTTATAAATCCATAATCAGATTGTATTTTTCTACATTATAAAGGATCGTAATCAATACATATTAAACTATATTAAATGTTGGGGTGGAGAAAGACGAAATCGCAACCGATTCCTGGTTCTAAAACAAAATGACAAACATTCAATTTACTCAAATCTAAATTGTTGAAAAAAATCCCATTAAAACTATCGCAAAATATACCGTTGTTGATTCCGGAATCGGATTGCAGTAATGGCGACGAATTTCGATTAGCGTTTCGTGTCGCGCCGTTGCCTCCGAGAATCGTACCGATACCGGACACGGTACGCGAAACGTCGGAAAACAATCTCGAAAGGTCGACAGAGTTTTGACGTGACGGCGCCTTGACGGGCGCCGATGATACGGTAGGAAAATCCTCTTCGTCCACCAAAGCCGCTACGGTAGGCAGGAACGTAAGTAGAGGCAAAATTGCTACGGTAGCCGATAATATTGTGATCGTAAAGCACCGGTAAATTGGCGCCGATTTACAGTTGTGTGCGATTTTCCCAGCGTAAAATACCGTTTCTCGGTCGGCGATTTTAACGTTGCATAATCTCGTCAACCGGTTCTTGCCACAATATTTGGCGTTCCAGTTTTTTCCTGTTTTCCGCCATCGTAACATCGCGCCGCTGTGATCGTAATCCAGGAAAAAATCCCACAAAATCTTCTCATTCATCTTTCTCCTCCGTTTAATCCCCACTAACCGCTAACATCCCTGTTTTACACGTGAAATTCGTATCTGCGCATTTGAAAAATAGTTAAATTTAGCTTATAAAAAGCACAAAAAATCAAAAATATTTTTTAATCCAAGAAGATATTATTTTTATTTGTGTTGGGCCAAAGCGGGGCGGAAAAAAAAAGTCTTCAGGCTTAAATTTAAGTTTAGATTTTAGATTTTGAGCTTAGACTTAGAGTTAATCTTAGACTTAGAATTTAGGCTTTTAAATATAGGTTTTAAACATAGGCCTAAGCTTTAGTCATCCAATTTTGTTCCATCCGTCGAATTCCATACTGTTGGGTCCATTCCGTTTTTTTCCGTCTCTTTGGGTTCCGATCTCGTTTAGATCCATCCATTTCGTTAGGTCCTATCCCATTTGGTTCCATCTTGTTTTGGCTATTCCCTTTTGTCGCATTGCCAAAAAACACGAAAAAATTATTAAAAAAATAAAATTTACTAGAAAAATGTAAAAAATCTTCAAAAATTTTTGAAAAGTGAAATTCGTGTCAAAACGAATTTAATGTTTTAAGGTGCGTCTTATCTACTAGAGCATAGACAGCTAGTATAAAGATACAGTTAATGAAGCGCTAAAAATTTTGCGTATTCAAAACAGTCGCCAGGACAACAAAAAAAAAGTAAAAAATATTTTACTTAACAACAAAAAATGGTCACTAATTATTTATTATTGTATTATCCTGGATGTAAATTAAGGATAAGATCGGAATTGAAAAATTCGTTAAAATATTATGAAAAATTCTCCAGAGAGAGAAAAGAGGGAGAAAAATTTTCAAAAAAAAATCTTAATTTTTGCAATTTGTGAAGAAATTCGATAAAACATTTATAAATTAATTGTAAGCGAAAAAGTGGAGAAAATTTCTTGTTAAAATTTTTTAAATTATTTTCTTTTAAATAACTGAAAGAAAATTGGAAAAGGAAATGGAAAATTTGAAAGGGTTTGAAAAAGTTTTGAAAGATTTTAAAAAGATTTTGACGAGAAAAAGGAAACGAACGGAAAAAAATTGAAAAATGCGCGGCATATTTCTCCTCACTCGTTTCTTTCTCTCCCTCTTTTCTCTCTCCCTTCTCTCTCTCTCTCTTTGTTCATTTCTTTATCTTCTTCCCCTTTTCTCTCTCTCTTTCTCCCTTCCTCTCTCTTCTTTCCTCTCTCCCCTTTCCGCGATTTCTCTTTCTCTCTTTCTTTATTTCTTTCTGTCATCCATTCACTCCCCCCATTTCTCAATTCCCTTAACAATCTTTGTATGAGAAATGGTACTTACATAAAGATACAATAGACAAGAAAAAAACTATCGAGAAACACGTAAACACGCATTGATGTTGTATCTAATGATTTGTATTGTAAAATTGTAAAATCCTATAGAACGGATAAAGAATGCATTGGAAATGAAAAAGAGAATAAAATTGTTTTAATCGTTTTTTTTATTGAATATATGGAAAAATAAGAATTGAAAGAAATAAATGAATAAAATGAATCAAAACTATGGATCAAATTAAAAAATATTGAAGTTTATTGAAGTTCCAGTTCTGTTTAGAGAATTATGGAATAGAAAATAATAGGTTGAGGCAAAATTTTTTACCCATTCGTAAAAAAAATTTTTTCTACAATGGATAGCGACGTAGGTTTTTTTGCATTTTGTAGAGCGTTATCGATTTGTGGGGGACGTGTTTTAGCGATTTTTAAAATTTTCATTTTTAGCATTTTTATAGAGGAAAATGCAACAAAAAAAGTGCATATGGCTGAGTATTTTTTTCGGAGAGTGATCCGATGGACTTGAAACTTTTGCTATAAGTTCCTCTTACATACACTATTACACTCTATAAATTTGAACCTGATCGATTGGATAGGAGCCGAGTTATGAAACTTCAAAAAACGTCAAAAATGCCGAAATTTGTCATTTTTTGCAGTTTTTCGGCATTTCTGCCGTTTTTCGTTGGTTCATAACTCGGCTCCAATCCAATCGATCAGGTTCAAATTTATAGAGTGTAATAGTGTATGTAAGAGGAACTTATAGCAAAAGTTTCAAGTCCATCGGATCACTCTCCGAAAAAAATACTCAGCCATATGCACTTTTTTTGTTGCATTTTCCTCTATAAAAATGCTAAAAATGAAAATTTTTAAAATCGCTGAAACACGTCCCCCACAAATCCATAACGCTCTACAAAATGCAAAAAAACCTACGTCGCTATCCATCGTAGAAAAAAAATTTTTTACGAATGGGTAAAAAATTTTGCCTCAACCTAATATAAATTGAATTATACCTTACCATTCCCCCCTCCCAACAATTGGAGAATATGAATAACACAATTTTTGAGAGCACACTTCTACGCGAACATTTACGAATTTACAGATGGAGGATGGGTTGAATAATTAAAAAAAGTTACTAAAAAGGAAGCCCATTCGCTTTTGCATCTTCTTCTTAATCGAGGCTAAGTTATTTAATTCACGCTTTTTATTTGACCCAAATTTATTAAAATTTTTTTTTCAGGAATTTATCCAGTCTTCTTTTCATTCTTTGTTTTGTTTTTCATTTTTTTTGTGTGTTTATTTATCTGATCAAGTTATTTATTCCGCGTTGTCCACGCTTTTTCCTTATTCCAAGCACACTCATCCCAAATTGTAGATAATTTATTAAATATATTATTCATGGCGAGAAATGTGTGTAACGACAAACACGCCGACGGCTCTTCAAACCACACTTTTTTGCGGAACATTATTGTATTAGACTATATTTCAATCTCACCATCGTGAAAAAAAGAATTTCTTAGCTTCATAGTGAATAATCAAGCAGCCTTTTCAAAATTAATTCAATGATTATTGTTGAGGAAAAACTAAACTCAATCGAAACGGATTAAAAATTATAAATGAAATAAAATTTACTTCAATTTATAAGGAAAAATAAAATTTGGGAGTTTTGTGAAACAAGATTAAGGCCACGGGCAGACCAGAAATGAAGAACTCTACTTCAATTATAATTATGAATTGTAGTATCCTATAATCCTATAAATGGCGTTTTTTTAGTATTTGGAAGCATTGAAACATAAGAAAAATTTGAAACCAAGATCAAGCAACAAAATTTCGTCATAACATTATAGTGAAAGTCCAGCACGTCCTCCTCTCACCCCCTCACTTATAAACAAATCTTCAGAAAATATACTTTATTCGTCCAATGGAAATAAGTTAAACACTTAAACAGATTACTAAATTTTATTCTTATTTATTTTTGTTGTCCTCGACATTCAATAACGAATAATTATGACGGAAACAAGACGAGACGAGAAGAAATGAAGAGTCCTAGTTGAAATATCCGGTCTGACGAGGTCCACCACCCGGCTGCTGAGCGGTGCGCGCGAACGGATTAGCGGCAGGACCGCCTGAAGTTGAAATTGATTATTTAGTTGAAATTGATTATTTTTCTTGTTTTATCTGCCTTGAAATTGATTACGTTTGACATTTATTACTAGAAAGAATTGTTGGTCTCCCATATTCTTAGCTACTTTTATATGAAATTTTTAAAAATAATGCTAATATTATTTGTAGGGACGACAAATCCTGACAGATGACTGCATATTTGAATCATAACCCCTCTCCACTCTCTCTCTCTCTTTCTCTCTCTCTCTACTCCCATATCCAAAAAGGCAATTTAGAAAATTGTTATACACATACCCACAATCGATGAAATTGGCGGAGGCGGCACACCGCCGCCAAACGAGACCGGCGGCGCCTGCGAAACGCCCATTCCGACGTTGTTGGGGTTCATAACAGCGCCGCCCCATTGAGGCGTAGCGCCTCCGTGACCGGCCGGACCACCAGACGGCGGCAAGTTGGACGCCGCTGAAGACGGTGGCGGAGGATAGCCGCCGCCCGGCGGGACGCCGCCGATGCCGTGCTGCTGCTGCATGCCATAGCCGCCGCCAAACGAGACCGGCGGCGACTGCGAAACGCTCATTCCGTTGTTGGGGTTCATAACAGCGCCGCCCCATTGAGGCGTGGCGCCTCCGTGACCGGCCGGACCGCCAGACGGCGGCAAATTGCATGCCGTCGAAGACGGTGGCGGAGGATAGCCGCCGCCCTGCGGCATGTTACCGACGCTCTGCTGCTGTTGCTGCGGCTGCAAGCCATAACCACCGCCGTAGCCGCCGCCAAACGAGACCGGCGGCGTCTGCGAAACGCCCATTCCGTTGTTGTTGGGGTTCATGACAGCGCCGTTCCACTGAGGCGTAGCGCCGCCCTGATGACCGGTCGGACCGCCAGACGGCGGTAAATTGGACGCCGTCGAAGACGGTGGCGGAGGATTGCCGCCGCCGCCGATCTGCGTGACGCCACCGACGTTCTGCTTCTGAAGTTCTTGCTGCTGTTGTTGTGTGCCATAGCCGTTGCCGCCGCCATTCGAATTGATTGGGGTGGAGAGCTAAAAAGAATTCATTTAATTCCTAGAATAAGATTATTCTTGTATTTCATTATTCTTAACATTTCCCCCAGCCAACCAACTTATCAATTAGACCAAATGCCAAAGTGATTCGCTTACTTCCGCGGCGTCGTCCTTGACGGCCGACGTACGCGTGGTTAACGCCGAGTCCGAGTTGAGCGGAGTCGTGAGCCGAGAGTGGTGTTCGGTATCAGCAAATACTTCAACAAAAAGCTTCGGCTCGCTGCGCAGAGCAAAGCCCACGTCGTCGTCGTTGGCAATGGTGATCCAGTCGCCTTCTTTAAATTTTTTTTTTGTATATACAATGCCTTCAAGCGCATGCCATATAAAAAGCCTAAGCCTAGGACATAGGAAATCAAATCCAAAAAGAAAAATCTCTTACAAAGGGAACTTCATTTTGACCATTAATATGATTGTTGAAAAAATAAAATTCCCTTGTTAGAAATCCGATTAAAAATTAAGCCCTTAAAAAGCCTAAGCCTAAGCAAAAAAAAAAATGCAAAAGTATAAAAGTGTCCGTAAGCCTAATAAAAAAAAGCAATAGCATACCATCATCCCGGTACTTTAAAGTCAAGTTTGTCGAGGGTTTAATCTGAAAAAGACGCTGTACCAACAGCACCAAATCGTTAAAGTTGACGTCGTGCGTATGATGAAGCTCCGTCTTTCGAATGTCCGTTTCGAATTTCACTTTCAATGTTGTTGAATCGATACTCATTTTCCTAAAAAGAAAAGTTGTGGGTAGAAAAACAATGAAAGTGATTCAATAATGATAATAAACATTCTCTCTCGTTGCTTTCTATCTATTGTCCCTTTTTTAAAGATTATTTAAGGAGTTAATGTATAAAACGACATTATTGAATAAGGAAATTATGACCAAAATCGCTAGAAATATTATTCGTAAAATGTATTCGTAAAATGTATAAGAAAATGATACGTGTTAAGACTTTAATTACTCCAAAATTTATTCTAAAAAAACAATATTAGTCATTTTTTTATTCAAGTCAAATGGGGATATTTTTAAAACATTTTTGCCTGAAATCCCTGGTCAATTCTTTCCAAATCTAGTTTGATAAACCAATAATCAACCAATTTGTAACTTATAGCGTTACTAATAAAAGCAAATAACAGAATAAAAGGTAGTCATCGCCAACCGCACGCCCACCGAAGAAATAAAAAAAAATATGCGAAAAATTGTCTGCGTGTCAATTCTCACTTTTTCGCCATACAACGCCAATTGCGTGCAATTCAAATATAAAACCAATTCCCCGACGAATAAAAAACGGTGACGAGCGTTTCCTGAAAAAGTTTTTTGGAAAAAATTGATACATCAGTTCGAAATCGAACTTTTTTTGAGCTAGAATTTATCTTATATACAGTAGGGTTCAGAAATTTTTGGACACGCCTGCACTCCACGTTCACTCAGTGTAAAAAATGATGATAGATTCTAGGTCATGGAACATTGGCAAATGTATTTTGGCTGAAAATTTGTACTCGGGGGTTTTCAGGGGTGATTTCAAGATTTGTCCGAACAGATTTTTGATGCGACCCCTCTGGGACCCTGTACTAGGACCAGGACCGGTCCTGATCATAATTACTCGAGTGAGTAACGATTTAAGAACGAAATTTTACGAAAATGACGATAGTAAAGTTTATTTAACAGTCTGAACCCTCCGGGACCCCGTACAAAGACCAAGACTGGTCCTGATCATGATTACAGCAAAATTATTAACTATTATCAAAATTTGAAGACCACAATTATGGCCATGTTGGTTTTTTGATCCGACCCCCATGGGACCCTGTATTAGGACCAAGACCGGTCTTGATCATAATAACTCGAGTGCTTAGTGATTTAGAGAAGGAATTTTACGAGACTGACGATAGTAAAGTTTATTTTGCAGTCTGAACCTTCCAAGACTCCCTACAGGACCAGGACTGGTCTTAATCATGATTACAGCAAAATTAACAGTTAGTGTCAGAATTTTCATAAAGTATCAGCATCTTGCAATTAAAAGTTAAGACTATTATTTAGTCCAAGTTCAAACTAAAAAAGTTTAACATAACACTTTATTTTTAAAATATAACAAAGTAAAAACATGGCTCATGCAGGAATTATTCGTCGTCTGCATACCATTCAACAGTTTCCTTGTCTTCGTCTTCCATTTCATCGTCTAATAAGAAAACATTGTCGTCCGAGATACCGGGGGTTTTGCTGCGTTCGCGCTTTCTAGGCGCAAATTCCTCTGCGTTTGTGAATGCAGCGATAAGCTGCCACCTCATAAAGAATGATAGAGGCCTTTTCGCATTTATGCCAAAGCACTCTTGAGCAGCTGCATTTGCGACGTGGTGTAGCGCTTCTACTCCTTGCTCTCCGTACAGGCCCCACGAGCGATGAGCTTTCACAAAGTCACCCAAATGTGCTTCAATCAAATGCAACTTATTAATAATGGGCAGTTGCGCTTTGCGCCATTGCACTGACAGCGATTTAATGTCGCTTCGCAGATCATCGATGTTAAAGTTGATGATTTCTGCCACGGCCCATCGCTGCACCCGCTAAATAGCCTCAAATACTGGCGTGAGGTTGAATTTTGCAGCCGTTTCGGGATGCGCGTATTGGAGGACGATGTCATTGTTCAAGACGAAACGCAAAAAACGTCTACAGTCGCATCCATTGAGTAGAGACGAACTTTGGTGGGATGGTGTAACTTTTGCTGCGTTGAAAACTTAACGCAGGCCAGCCGAATCTGTCGTCAATAGTACTTTTAAAGCCGTGTTTACGCACCCTTGCAACGTGTGTAGCAGGGGAATGACGATATTTTGAGCCGTGTTTTCCCTTACTAAACGGCGAATACGATCATCACGTTTCTTCAGTTGGCATCGCAGTGTGATTATCGTTTGACGCATTTGACGAAAGAGAATCGACTTTACGGCGTTGATTTTGGCATAACGTTCCGTTATTTTCTTCTGTTTCTCGATCTTGGCATCTTTGGCCATCTCTGCCGACTCCGAGCGACGCATCTGAAAATTCCCAAAATCGCAAAATGTGCCCTCAGTATACTCGACTAGAGATTTTTTTTTAAATTACCCAATCAACTTGAAAGTTCACTAGGAGATACAGAATTTAATGGGGAACAATAATAACTTGACCATTTTAAGATATCACTTGAATTTTTTTATAAAAAGTCACTTTTTGTGGATTCACGTAGCCGGAGTCGCTGTCGAAGTTGAAGCCACAGCATCGACTGACGCTTCGAAAATCGCGTGGCGCGCTGCAGCAGACCTTGCAGCAGACCCTCCGCTATTTTTCTCTTCTTTTCAGCGTTGGCGATTCCGGCCGCTTCCATCGATTTCGAGCGACTCATCTGAAAATTCCCAAAATCGAAAAATGTGCCCTCAGTATACTCGACGAAAGATTTTTTTTTAAAATAACGTAATCAACTTGAAACTTCACTAGGAGATACAGATTTAATGGGGAACAAGATCACATCAAAAAATTTCAGTTTGTGCCGACATTTAGGAACATTTTAGGATCTCCGTACAGACCCTGTCCCTAAATAGGACCATAATGATCTTCCAGACAAAAATAAATAACATATTCGTATTCATCATGCCCAAAAACCCCCACAGATAAATTTTCAGATTAAAAAATTCAATAAATAGCGAGTAATGACTTTTCAAAAATAATGATCGTTTATTATCAATTTGAACGTGGAGTGCGCCTGTATCTGTTTTAATAAACCGGTCACGAATGCACTGTGTTTTATTGAACTGCTTTGGATTTGTATGTAAATTTTTTTTTTAATTTAACCCATTCATGCGCACTGGTAACAAAACCTATCAAAAATTGTCGCTTTGAAATTAGCCCCCTTTTGAAATTTTTCAAAATTTTTTGTGTCAAAACACTTTTTTAAGCGTATTTTCACGTGAAAAACGCAAATTTTTCATTATTTTGACTAAGTAGACTCAAAAAAGACTCTTTTTATAGGCTACTTATGCCCACTGGTTCTGTATTTGGACATTTTAGACTATTTTGGTTTTTTTACATTGGTTTTCCTGCTTCTCCTTTGTTCTCGATTCATCCATCCACAATGCCTGGCAGTTGCATCGCAGGTTCGGAGAAACAATGGATCTTCTCGTCTTTCGACGTTACGTCACGATATCCTACTTGCGGTCGAATGCTGCTGTTCCTTCGTCTCCAGTTAGCCGCAAATCCGACGAAACAAAATCAAAGCGTATCACTAACGCGATGCGGTACGATGCGCCTTCAATCACTGGATGGCCGAGCGAGAAAGATGTGCGAGAAATAGGACTTCATAAAAAGTGCTTCAAGAATTTCCACATCGCAGAATAATTTTGTTGGAAACTCATAACTCGGGAATCAGATATGAACAACGACAAATTTTTTGTTCCCATTGTTTTGGACTGCTGGGGAATCGAATGGCATACTTTTTGTATTAATCTGCTGAAATAATGTATTCTTTATTTGCTTTCTCGAAATTGAGAGTAAATTAAAATCAATGAAAGCGAAGAAATAATGAGGAATTTAGTTGTTCAACGGGGGGTGTTTCACTCGCATCAGCGCAATTACATTACACACACATACACAAACACAGCAAAGTGAAAAAAAAATGTGCGTACGTTTTCGCCTTGGAAAAATGCAAACAGAAATAAATTTTTGTTTGGTAAAAGTGGAGAAATTTAAATTTCCGTCAAACTGCCCGATTCCTACTGTATTCGGCGGAAAATGTGAAATATGTATGGCCATATTTTTTTGTTGTTATTTGTAAAAATTGTCCTGTTAGAAAATTGAAACTCTCAAATCGAAACCAGCTTTTTTCTTAATTTTGTTGTCTAAATTAGGGTAATGCCTGCTAAAAAAAAGCTAAAAAAAAGTCTCAAATTAAAATAATTTTGGCTTCGAAACCTCAATCGTCTTCGATTGTATCATTTCGAATCATTAAAAATGTTTAATCATCGTCAAAATCATCATCACGAAATGGAAAATAAGGACGTAATTTACAATACAATTTTTTTTTTTGAACAAAATGCAATGTAAATATAATACGGAAAGGGTGTAATAATCGAACGAAAAGAAACATGGAAAAAATAGCAATAAATAAAATTATGTATGTATAATAAAGTCGATTCATGACCAAATTCAAATTCCCTCACGATACTTTTTTTGTAGGGCGAGAGAAAGAAAGAGATCCATAATCATTTTGTCTGTAAGAAGAAAGAGAAAAATTTTTAAGATAGGATAGATTTCTTTCTTCAATCAAAAGCAAACAGAGAGTGAAAGAGATTTTTTCCAAAATGCATTTAATATAAATTATTAAAATTTTCAATTAATTTAAATTTTGTATTTGAAATTGTTGTTTTTAGCCCGCGCACAACGTGGCAAACGAAACAGAGTGCGAAGGAATGGATTGGGAAGGCTTAAACCAAATAAATTCGACAAAGAAAAAAGTGGAAAAAAAATTTTTTCTTGGTATCTCTCGTGGAGCTTAATATAAAATCCGACAAAAAAATTGACAACCAACTTTGAGCCTTTCGAGATTCCGCATTATGAAAACCCTTCAAGATTTGACACTTTCTCAATTGGTTACCCGAAAATTGCGCACCACAAAAAACGCGCGCATTTTTGACGTTGAGCAAGATTTTCGTCACAATGTAATGATAAAATTACTTTTCCGAAAATAAATTTTTGGCTATTCTATTCAGAATTTAATTCTCTATCGAATACTTTTTGAATCAAATTTCTAGCTAACTTGGAAAAAGGTTTAAAACATTTCACAAAATTTCAAAAAATCAAATTGACTTTTTAATAGGCAAAGACCCACGAAATTCAAAAGAGACCCTTCTCCGAATTGTACAAGCCTTTTATTCAGGAAACTAGCCCCTACTTAATTTTCTCACTGTTGTAATTTGAAAATTCACTATAGAGAGTCCAGTCTTCTAATGCTTTTTGCCCCCATACAATTGATTATTGCCATTTCGCTAGCTCTGAAATAGTCCAATTTGATCCGATGTGCCATATGATATATGATGTGAAAAGCCGGGAAAAGCCGGTCGAACGATAGGAATTGCGGCGTTAAATGCGAGGGCTACCCGCTGCTCGTCGACGAGTCGCTGCGCAACTTGTTACGCAGCCACGAGAGCGTCGTCGACTTCTCGCCTTCGATGTGCCCGCCGCCGCTATCCATGAGAATCGCGATGTCGGCGTCGGCGTGGCCGGCGTGGGGTTGCGCCATGACGCGCCGCACCACCGGACCGCCGTCGTGCGTACGACTCGGCGGCGATGGAGACATATTCACTGGTACGCCGGACGACGAGCTCGCCAAGCTGCGCTTTTTGGCGCCCGCGGCGGGCGAGGAAGTCTCTGCGGCGGCGGCGTTGCCCGCCGCGGCGGATTTGTTGTCGCGAGTGACCGCCATCGCCACAATCATTTGCCTCGTGAGGGCGTCCGGATTGGAAGCCGATTTCCTTGGTACCTAAAGCCATGGATTTTCGTCTTCTACAAAATCATACTGGGAAACCTGAAAAAAAAGCCTAATTTAACACCATTCAGTATGCTTTTGAACACTGGATTCCGGCTCGAATAACTCCCTTTGATAAACAAGTCTATGGAAGCTTTTCGAATAATGACGAGCTTGTTGCTCGCCAACAAACCTCGGTGTCGATGAACGAACGCAACCGATCCAAATAGGCCGGATGAAGTTCGATGTCGTTGTGGCCGGCGCCTCGCACCCACAGCGGTTCCACCGACGACGGACAGCGATCGTAGATGGAGACGCCGTGCGAGAAGTCGATGACGTCGTCGTCGGTGCCGTGAATAACTAGCGTGGGGCATTGAACGCGCGGAATCTTCTCGATGGACGGAAACGCGTCACAGCACCATGTACGCTGCGTGTCCGGAAACGCGAAGCGTATTCCTGGAAAAACAACGACACGTAGATGATTGTAGTGAATTCGGAGGATTGGCTTAGAAATATTCGAATAGGCGAATATAGGCAAATATAGGAGAGTTCAGTTCACATCTCGTTCATCACCAACACACGGAATGTATGAGTGGAATACCTCAGTTTGGCTCATAGTTTATAGCCCGAAAACTACTCAACAAGTCGAGTCGGAGGCGGCCAGGACTTATTATAAATGGCTTTTCTAGGCCCTTGTAAATGGCAAAAGTTTTCGGGCATGGCTAGTTTTATTTTAAGCAAAACTCTCTCTCTCGAAAAAAAAAACCAACCAGACATTAGCGGCGAGTGGAGAATAAGCGCGGCGATTTTCGGCTCGGCGCTCGCCAAATCGACGCTCGGCACCGTGCCGATGGAGTGGCCGTATAGAATGACCTTTTCCGGCGGAATTTGATAGCGCGACTGAAGCGCGGCGAGCGCCGTGCGAATGTCCACGTAGATGTTGCGCTCCGTGGGCCGACCCGTCGAGCAGCCATAGCCTGGAATAGCGATGCGTAAAAAAAAATTAATGCGACATGTTGGCGCTTAAATGGCGTTAGAATTATAAAAAAGAATGCCAACAAACCCGAATAGTCAAAGCTGAACACGTTGCAGCCGAGCGTGTAGCCGAGTCCGTAGTAGAAGCTGCACATTTGTCCCAAGTCGACGGCGTTGGCGTGCGAATAAAGCAAAGTAAAGTGCGCCTGCAGGCCGCACGGCGAGACGAACATGCACGCGATGCGATTCCGCTTGCTCGACCAAAAATGGCGTTTCGGCGTACTCGCGTAGAACACGTCAATGTGGCGCAATTCGTCGACGCCGTGCGGCCAGTCCACGCGGCCTTCGATTAACTGAAGAGATGTGGCGCTGGAAAAAATTGAATATAGCTGAGGTGAATTGCACGATTCAAAAGATATTGGAAAATGGTGGAAAAAAAAGACAATTTAAATGAGATTATGCTAAAGAATAAGTCGGATAAAAGCCAATTAAAGCGAAGATTTTTTTTGGCCCAATAAAAAATTTGATGACATACCTGTTATCGGACTCGATGATTCGATAGCTGGGCTCGGGTGGCATAAACGCCAACTTCGAGACGATCGCCGACGGCAGCGGCGGACAGCAGAAAAGCGCGCACAAGTCGCGAAATGAGACGCGCGGCGGCGTCGGCTGATGCGGCGTCGTCGCATTGGCGGTCATCTTTTTTTTTTTTTGTTCTTATTATTCTTGGTCGTCCTTTAAGACGTTAGGGCATTATTCAATTTTGCAAAAAAAAAATAATCGTTTTTTGACTAAAAAATAATTTGCACAATTTGTATCGTCAAATTCGAGAATGATTTGTACAAAAAAAGCAAAAAGCATTAGTAAAATTATTCAGAACATTTTTAAAAAAATGATAAGAACCGCGATAATATGGATTTTAAAAATGATGATAAGCTTTAACCGCATCTAGTTAATAGTCTAGGATTTTTTTTTTGCAAAGAAGCTTGAAAAAGAAATTTGAATAATTTAGTTTTTTCGACATTTTGTCGGATAAAAAATGATTGAAGATGAGGCTTATAAAAACTCTGAGCTGATTAACTAATCAAAATCAATGAAAGCGAAGAAATAATGAGGAATTTAGTTGTTCAACGGGGGGTGTTTCACTCGCATCAGCGCAATTACATTACACACACATACACAAACACAGCAAAGTGAAAAAAAAATGTGCGTACGTTTTCGCCTTGGAAAAATGCAAACAGAAATAAATTTTTGTTTGGTAAAAGTGGAGAAATTTAAATTTCCGTCAAACTGCCCGATTCCTACTGTATTCGGCGGAAAATGTGAAATATGTATGGCCATATTTTTTTGTTGTTATTTGTAAAAATTGTCCTGTTAGAAAATTGAAACTCTCAAATCGAAACCAGCTTTTTTCTTAATTTTGTTGTCTAAATTAGGGTAATGCCTGCTAAAAAAAAGCTAAAAAAAAGTCTCAAATTAAAATAATTTTGGCTTCAAAAACAATCCTACTTTAGCACGCCAATTTCAACTAGTTTAAAAAGTGATGATAGGCTGGTCCGCAGCGAAATTAATTTTCTAATTTTTAAATTGAATTTTTGAATATTTTGAATGTTGATTTAATTTATAACGATTTAAATTAGTGGGAATGTTTAAAGTTTAAATATAAATGAATTGAGATTTAAAACATCTTTTAAAAATATTTTTCAACCCGCCCAATTTCATTAATTTTTGTATATTTATAAAAAATTTCGGAAAATTTTTAATTTTTTTTACCAATACGCTACTTTTAAGAATTAATTTAAGATAACAGATGGCGAAATTTAATTCTATCCAATACTTTTTGAATCAAATTTCTAACTTAAACGAAAAATTAAAATTGTAATATTTCGAAAAAATAGCAAAAAGTTGGTGCGGCCAGATCATTGAGCCCAAGATTCAATGCGACTCGAAATGGGCAATGAATCTTTGTGCGAGCTGGATCGGGCTGGGCAAGCCAACAGTGCACGTTAACGCATAACATGAGTGCATTACCATCGGAAGAATCGAGGACCAGGGCGGAGCGACGGCTAACCGAAGTGCCCATTAGTCACATGACATGCTCATATCCGGAACGACTTTGGTGCAGTGGGACGTACCGAACCCCGCCGACGGCGAGGCCAAGTGCAGTAACTTTGCACAAGGGTCCAGTCAACCACAAACACTGGGATTCATTTAACTTTAGCAGCTAAAATCGAATCCCGAAATTGAAGCATGTGATGCGAGGCTAATGGACACGACGATAGTCGTGACGAATAATTGGGTGTGGTGGCGAATTTTTTCGCCTATATAACCCACAAATCATTCGCGAAAAACGGGCGATGGCCTTGGCGCATCGGTCAGACTAGTTAGACAGTTCAATGCTATTTCCTTGCCACCTTAAATTTTAGCGAAATTAAAGCCCCGGAATTCAAAATTCATCGCCACTTTGCTGGTTTAATCCAATGCTTTGACTCAAAAATTGAAAAATTTTCCTTTTTTTGTCAAATTAATGAAATTGGGTGAGTTGAAAAATATTCTTAAATTTTAGGAACTGTTAAACTTTTAGGAACTGTTAAAAATTTAAAAATGAAAAATTAATTTTATTATTTAACAAAATAACAACAACAATGATCGGAGTTCGTAAAGATCAATATAAAGCACATATTATATATATCGAAAATATATTATAAATATATGAAGCACTCCACATTAGAATTTTATATGATAGAAAGCCCCACCTTGAGACACATACTTTTTTCGCACCACGAATAATAAATAGGTAGAGCTCAATTAGTGAAATGTTAAAAGATGGATCAAAGGCCGGTGCGTAGGAGACGTGTTTCAGCGATTTTTAATAGCATTTTTATCGAGGAAAATGCAACAAAAAAAGTGCATGTGGCTGAGCATTTTTTTCGGAGAGTGATCAGATGGACTTGAAACTTTTGCTATAAGTTCCTCTTACATACACTATTACACTCTATAAATTTGAACCTGATCGATTGGATAGGAGCCGAGATTTCACAACTCGACTCCTATCCAACCGATCAGATTAATGAGGATCTTTTTAATTCAATATAAGGCACATATTATATATCAGGGTTGCCAGATGTCCTTTTTAAAAAGGTTTGTTCTTTTTTTGAGGGGGTCTGTTCTTTTTTATTTTTTGTTCTTTTTTTCCATTTTTTGTTCTTTTTTGTTCTTTTTTTGCATGAAGAATGGCTCTCTTAGACACAGGATCAGGAGTTCCGAGAAGTATTAATTGTTGAGAGAATAAAGAATCTGACCCGAAAAGTTAACGAAATAGACCAATTCAGATGATATTTTTAGAAAAATCTTTTTTGTTGTTGGAAATTATCAATAAAATATTTTTTTCGTACCCAGCGCTCTTTTTTATTTTATTTTCATCTGGCAACCCTGTTATATATGAAAGATTGAAAGTGTATTCTGTGAATGTATATTGATGCTAGCGAATCTCCTCTTTCTCATCGTCGCGCTCTTCCAATTGCCATTGTAGGCGAATGTCCGTTTCTGTGGTGACCTGCATAACCTCACGCGTGGTATGTGAAGGTACAGCGGAGATGTGCAATGCGTCGAAAGTCTGGATTAGACCTTTCTCACCGCCCATTGATCCATCTAATTCCTCTTTCGCCACGCCACGAACATCGTCGAGGAAACGCGCCTCAACAACGCGAAAAGTCAGCCGTTTTACGTAGTATTGGACGATAATCAACGCGTCGGGGACCAAAAATGCGTTGGCCAAATAGGCACGTAAGTAATAAATGAAACTATCAACGCGCGAGAGACGACGACCGAATTCCCCCGGCAGCGCGTTGTCGACAAGCGTCAGCGACAAAGTGAGAGCGCCAAGTTGACGCGGGCACACGACACTGACGCGAACACATTTAGCCAGAGATTCGGCCGGCAATTTGCGCCGAAAACCGATGCGCAGCTGAGGCACCTAAATTTTGTGGGAAATTTTGTAATGAAAAAAATTACGAGGAATATTCAATCAATGCAAAAAATTGGTCCTATTGATATTATGGAAAGGTATCTATAGCCGTATTGACATAACCAACTCGAGAATAAATGGGAGAGAACTCAGAGAATATTCAAAATAAGTTGTATCTATGAGAAAATATCACACACATCCTTATTGGGCCAAACGACGAAAACGTCGTCGACGGGGGGGTCGTCGTTCCCGAACGATTCGACGAGCAGCGGGCTGTGCGGAAGGACGCCAAGTTGAGTGATCGCTTCCGGATTCAGGTACGTCACATGCTCACGTTTCCAGCCCAACAGCTCAGCGGGCTGTTTTGGGAGCGGCTCAAACACGTGCGGTAAGAGAAAGGCACCACAAAGGGGGAGAACGCACTGGACGACGGACTCGAGCGATTCTACATTCCAAATTGAGTTATTTACAAGTAAAGGGAAGATTTTCTAAAACTTGGATTTCGATTTCCTAACCTAGAAAGAAAAATTCCAAATTTGTCAAGATAAAAGCCCATATTCATTTTGAAATCATCGGTTAGCAATAACAAATTTCGCTCATCATCAAAGAATGAATACTCGAATTCCAAACGTCCTGGTGCGAACAGATCGCGTTCGGCTCGTTCGCGTCCGCCGACGAGCCGCACGACAACGAAGAGCCGCGTGCGCCCCGTCGCAACGCCATTTTCGGCGTCGTCGTCGCGTCGGATTGAATCGACGTGTCGGCGGCGCGCGTCGACGAACGAGGCGCCGTGCGCGTTGTTGTCGACGAGGTGGCAGCGTGCGCCAGAAAATAGCCGCCGCACGCATCGCAGCGCGCTGTCACCGATTTTTTCTTCCTGCTATTAGCGCTCATATTGACCTGCGACAGCAAAAAAGTGAATAATAAACAACTCATTTTTGGTACTTTTCGGTTATCGGACCCCCCAAAAAAATGTACTCCGCCAGGCACGTTACCTCTTTTTAGTCTGCTAACCTACTGTTGTGTATTGAGTTCGGTATTCGTCTGTTATAGACCAGTTCGCAAATTAAACAATGCTTTATTGAACAAAGGCTGTAGGATAACACAAAAGGGGGGGGGGGTCCGATAACCGGAAAGTACCTCATTTTTTAGGTTATTCTATTCCCTAATTTCGCGTGCCGGGTATTTTGAACCAAATTTAAATTGGCGCCAATGAGTTCATTCTGTTGTATTGGACCCAAGCAAGTCCAAATTTTGTGCCCACTTTTATGAGACAAAGGCGGGCACAAAATTTGGACCCCGACGGATCCGATACAACGGAATGAACTCATTGGCGCGAATTTAAATTTGGCTCAAATAACTCGCGGCTCATCCACACGAAATTAGGATATTTATAAAAAAAAATAGGTGCTGTTTATCAAAAATTGACCATCGCGTTCGCCACCAGAAATTTTTTTAAAAAATTTTCCTAATAAAAAATGTAATTAGGTAGCTTTAAATGCAAAGCTTTTAAAAAGCATTTAGTCCCATCTTCGTCAATGGATTAACCCATTCTAGGGACGTTAAAAAATATTTTATTTCAAACTTTTCAACTCTTTTAAAAAAATTATTCGATTAAAAAAATTCGATATTTTTGAACTGAAAAAATGAAAATATTTTTAAAATTTTATTCAATTTATACAAAAACTATTACAATGTGTGAATAGAAATAATTTATGATTCTTGTGGGCTATCTGTACAGAAAAAATTTTATTAGGAGATGTTGAACCTAAGCCCCTTGTGGGCAAATCCGAGACTGAGTCTAAGAGCATAGAATGGAAGATGAATCCATGTCATAGAATGAAAGCGAACGCTTAAAATTTTTTTACAAGAACCTAATTTATTTTTGCTTCTTCTAGATGAATCAATATTTTGTATATATACGTATGTTATGGGAAAGTAAGATTCCCGGCCATATAAGATTTTTTTCACATTCAACTAAATTTTGTTTTCTATTCAAAATTCACTTTTAAACAACACATTTTTACTTTTTTTCAATTTTTTGATGTAAAAGTTATTTTTTAAAATGGTATAACGTTTGATTCTTATGCACAAGCTGAAAAAAAAAGTAAAAATGTGTCGTTTAAAAGTGAAAAGAAAACAAAATTTAATTAAATGTGAAAAAAAAATTTTATATGGCCGGGATTTTCTCGTAACACACATAAAAAATTGTGCACAATTTATTTTAAGGTATTCTAACAAAATTTCTAATTTTAAAATGGCAAGAAAAAAAGAGAAAAAAAAAGTAGTCAAACCGATGAGGTCAATGAAACTAATCGAAATCGAAAATATATATATATATATATGTATAAAAAATAACAAAAGAAAATGCAATAATGAATAGTCATGAAATCTTTGAGAAAAGTGAAAAAACACCAAAAAAAAACGAAAAAATATGGAAAAATGAGTTTGTTCCTATCCTGAAAAAAATTTGAATTTTTTTTTGTTCATTCGAGAAGTCACAACTTATTGTAATTAACTTTTTATTAATAATCTCTAAACCACGGTTGCCAGATGAAAATAAAATAAAAAAGAGCGCTGGGTACGAAAAAAATATTTTATTGATAATTTCCAACAACAAAAAAGATTTTTCTAAAAATATCATCTGAATTGGTCTATTTCGTTAACTTTTCGGGTCAGATTCTTTATTCTCTCAACAATTAATACTTCTCGGAACTCCTGATCCCGTGTCTAAGAGAGAGCCATTCTTCATGGAAAAAAAAGAACAAAAAATAAAAAAGAACAGACCCTCTCAAAAAAAGAACAAATCTTTTTAAAAAGGACATCTGGCAACCCTGCTCCAAACCATTCGAGGTCTATCCTATTCAACGAAAAATTTATATTATAATCGCTCAAACTGATTTTGAAGATTGATTGGCCATTAGTGAAAAATTATTTTTCAAATTCCTTTAAAGTGATATTAAAAACTGTTCGAGACAGAAAACAAATCGTTACTGGAAAGTAGTGTTGTGACTTGGCTCTATAAGTGGCACCGAGTCATTTGGAGACACGCATGGCTCCGCTTCGGAGCCATTTATCTGAGCCGAAGCCATCGGAAGCCATTTAAATCTTAATGGTTCGCGATTTACGGAGTCATTTGGCTTTTCGTGGCTCCAGCTTTCTTTCTTTCTTCTTTTTTTTTTTGAAAAAAGCCAAAAGTGTCGCTTCAGAGTCACGGTTCCGGAATCGGCGCCGGCGCCAAGTCACAACACTGCTGGAAAGCCTTGCGAGCCGCCAGCCAGCAGCCGATTCGCCGCCTCGTTGACGTCGCCGCGCGCGGCGTCGAGCGCATGCGCGGCCGACGAGCGATTCGTGATTAGACCCGTCTCGAGGAGGCGCTCCAATTTTAGCGCGCGTACCGCCGCCGCGACGTCAAAGTCGTGGCGCAACAGCGCGGAGCGGCATTCGCCCACTCTGAAAAAATTCCGCTAAAATCTATATCATCGGAATAATCTCATTTCTCGATTCTATCTTAAACTTTATTCAAATTTCCGGAAATTTAGCTGAATATGCGAACTGTTGGACAATGCCTAAACGTCGTCCCGAGTTGGTCCTAAGGCGAAAAACTCATTATCCAAGAGACCGCGAATTGCTTTCTCCTTTCTTCTGTCCCAGCTTGTGATCAAAGGAAAAAAGGCTCACGTAGCAAAATCGACGGCGCGTCGAACGCTGTCGATCATTTGCTCGGTGTTCAGATCCTGCAGATCGATCACCGTGGTCGGGTTTTTCGCCTCGACTTTCGGCCTCTCAGCGGCTCCGAGCGTCGACGGCGCGCCGACGGCCGGCGCCGTCGAAATTCGCTCGACGGGCGTCGGCTCGAGAATCGGAATTCCGTTGGCGCCGTAGCGCAGTCGATGGTTTTGTGGCTCCCGCTGTGGTTGTGGTACGCCCACAAACACGTCTCCGTTACGAGTGTGCTCTGGAAGAGCAACGAAATTTGAGTTATATGAGAATTCGAACACATATATTCCCCACCGCCAATCGTGAAAATGGGCTGGTAGCGAGCGGAGTCGAGACCGGACGGAAGCGCAAAATCGAAAAACGCCGACGTCGTCGGCGGCGGCCGAAGCCGCGGATCCAGCTCAGCGAATGTGCTCGGGTTGGTGGGAAAGAAATGCGTTGTTCTACCGCCTCCGCTCGACGCCGCGTTCATCGGAATAGCGGCGGAAGCGCTCAGACCGGCCAACAACAACTTGGACGGCGGCGGCAACAGCGACGAGGAGGAGGCCGCCGTCGCCGGCATCGGAATGGAAACGGAGCCCGACGTCGACGCGCTGCCGGACGCCAGCCAGGCGGCGTCCTTCGTCGCAATTCCACTCGACGAAATCGGAATCGCCGGCTTTGTGCCCGGCGATTCCGGTGGCGTGGTCGACGAAGCAGCCGTAGTTGTCATAGAAGTATTCGGATGACTTATAGTGGACGTGATTGCATCACTATTTACAAGTGTTCCGACCGCCGACGAGCCCAAAATGTCAACGGAAGCATTTGGGGTTGGCGCCGATTTTGCGGCTAGACCATTCGCTATCGACATTTTCGTGGTGAACAGTGGAATCGGCTGTTTTCTCAACGCCAGTGATTTGACGCTCTCCTCGACCTATAAACAGTTTTTGCACGAAAGGGCAGTCTTTTTGGGGTTTCCCATATAACCCGACGAACCTATAGACAGTTTTTTTTTCTCTCACCCTTATTACACTCAAAGGAAAATAATCCGAACGTACAATGAACGGGTCCTTTTCCGTACTATTCGCCGTCGTGCCGCCGGCCGTGGCGAGTTCGTTCGGCCAGTCGATCGCCGCCGACTTGTTAATCGAATTGCTCACCAATCGATTCCCTTCGAGTCCGTCT
Source organism: Bradynema listronoti (assembly GCA_024678965.1). Classification (NCBI taxonomy): domain Eukaryota; kingdom Metazoa; phylum Nematoda; class Chromadorea; order Rhabditida; family Allantonematidae; genus Bradynema; species Bradynema listronoti. The sequence continues at coordinate 3,766,397 of JANLNO010000006.1, forward strand.
CCGTTGCTAGTTTGACTCCGACGACCAGCGAATTGACCGCCAACGTCGACGCCCGACGCCGAGAGCGGAGGCGTTATTCTCGGATTCATTCTAAAAAAATATTTCCAAAATAATAGCGACGATCCTCGCGGATGGGGCCACCCACCCGAATTGGCTAATGCATTCAAAATAATTTCTTTGTTTTACTTTTTAATCATTTCTTCATTCCCTCTTCCCGTTTATTAGCCTTCTACATTCTTATCTTTCGTTATGCGCATTCTATTCGAAAAGAATGAAACGACGCTTTGTCCTTGGAGATTGCCGAATACGAGTTCTTATCGGTTATCGGACCAGAAAAAAATTCCTAAGCCTAAGGCATAGTCTAAGAAAATGAAACATAGACTGGGCCTAATTGCCTAAGCTCAGGGCTTAGGCCTGAGCTTAGGCAATTAGGTTTTTGTAAGCCTAATTGACTGAAACGAAGGACAGATAACCTATAAAAACCAAAAAAAAATTGTCCGATAGCCGATAAGAACCCGAATATGCATTTAAACGAAACATGTAAATATTTTTTCAGCATAAATCCGCTGCAGAGAATAAAATTTGAGTCACCTTTGCACCGGCGAGGATCGTCTGGGACGTGGAATGGAAATCGTGCTGTCGTATTCTATAAAGCCAACTAATTTGTCGCGAAAGAAGCGCAATTCAAGACTTGTAATCGGAGGGCAGAGGAGGGGATTAGCCCTCGTCGAAACGAACCCTCCTCTGTTCACTTTTCCGCCCGTTCCCCAGCAAAATCGGGGATTTTGGCATTCCAGAAATTTTTTTCCGCATTGATTTTTTACTTATTTTTCTCGTTTTTTGTTAACTTGATTGTGTAATTCTTTGAAGGTTTGACGCATCGCTGGGAGAAAGGCAATAAATCAGACCCCATCCCTGTCCTCATGTATGGCTTATAAACTAATGTAATCAGACTCTAAAGAATTCTATTTCATTGTTATTAAAGTTCAAGTCTTATAAAAAAGCAATTCATTCAAGAATAATTTTAAGACTTAAAAGGTAATTTACTATTTCATTTTATATAATGAATAATGATTAAAAAAATATATGTATAAATATAATCCGTATTGGGCTCTGCTAAGCTAATTATTCTCAGCAAGCGCGGATTACTTGTCCCGCCCAACCACACACACACACATCCTATACAACAATCAAACCTGTCTAATTGGGCACCCTTGTAATTGAGCACCCTTCTCTAATTGGGCACTTTTCCTCGGTCCCGACAAAATTTCAAATAAATTTTTGGCAAAGTTTTGCAAGCCGGGGATAGTTATTGTCGCTTTGGTTGACTGCGGGCGGAATAAAGAGTTGATGGAAGAATAAAGATTATTCGAAAAGTATTCGTTTTTGTTGGGTTCGGCTCGGATAAATGGCTTCGCAGCGAAGCCATACGTGTCTCCAAATGACTCGGAAAGTTATCTAGAGTATTTTCGCAAAACCCCTGTAATCGGGCACCCTCCTCCTCTAATTGGGCACTTTTTCGCGGTCCCTAGAGGTGCCCAATTAGACGGTAATGAATCAGCAAATTCTAGTTTTAGAAGAAAATAGAAGGAAGAGTTTTAGTATTAGGTATCTCGAAAAAAAACTCCATCAATTATATTTTTAATTATTTTCAATTTTCTAGAATCGAATCATATCACAGGGCATCCCAGAAGAAAAAAGGTATTCTATAATCGGGCACCCTCCTCTAATTGGGCCCCCCCCCCCCAAGAAAGAGGTGATGCCCAATTATACAGATTTGACTGTATAAGTAAGGCAACGTACTGCTGCTTTTGATGCTGCTCGTCGACGCGGCGCTCCTCGACGAAAACGGAATCGGCGCCTGTAAAAGGCCTTCGAACGGCGACGCGCCGTTCGAAGAAGAGGCGCTCGGACGCTCGTGCGACGCGGTGCTCGCCGACGACGCGCTGGCAGCCGCCGACGCGCCAGCGGTATTGCCGTTGAGCGACGTGGCGTTTCCGGTCGAAAGTTTCGCGGTGTCGCCGAAAAGCGCCGCCCATTCGTCGACTCCGTTTCCGCGCATTACGTTTATTATTGCCGGCATTTTGCCGGCAATATCGTCGACGACAAACAGCGCGGAAGACTCGTCGCCACAGCTTCGCGGCCTACTCTCCGACCAGGCCAACGCCGACGACGACGGAACAACGCTAGCGGACGTGCCATTTGCGTGATTTCGAGCGCCGTTTTTAACGCTAAAAATCGACGAATTACGCAAAATTCATGTTCCGATTTTCGATTAAAAGTAACATATAAATTAACCCGAAATTGGTCGTGCCCAATATCGCATTACGCAAATAAATCTCGTCAATTTTTTCCACGTATCCCCAACTCTTCGACTCATCCGTATCGCCGTGTCCCGTGTGAATAAACGAACCTAAAAATTTTTAGCTAAAAATAATTGCGAGGAAACAAATCGAGCTATGCGATTTAACGAATCGGATCCGAAAATTTCCTCAAAATAAACCTTTCCCCCTTCCCTGAAATCCCCTCGAAATAAACCTTTCCCCATTCCCTGAAATCCCCTCGAAATAAACCTCTCCCCCCTTCCCTAAAATCCCCTCGAAATAAACCTCTCCCCCCTTCCCTAAAATCCCCTCGAAATAAACCTTATAGAATATAATTGAGCTTTAGAAAGTCGAATCAAAAATTCAGCACCAACCCGGAATGGGATTCGAGATTTCGCGCCGATGTTGTATGCCCGTCGGCGCGCTCTTCTTGCCGCCGTTTTCCACGAGCAACGCGAGCGGCTGTTTTATGCGCACGCTGAAATCCGCGGACGCGTTCGACGCGCCGCTGCGACGCGTCGCCGCCGGCTCCTCCGACGCCGGCAGCGTGACGAACGAACGTGGAAAGCGCCCGAAGCGACGACTGACCATGCATTGGCCGAACCAATTTGCCTCGTCTCTAAAAAAACAAACAAACAAACGATTAGCTGAATTGATTAGTGCGTAGATTCCATTAACAATTGCATTATTAAATGGCTAAAATAAATGAAATGAATTCTTGTGAGTTAACAGACCTCAAAAAATCTTTTTTTTTTAAAATTTTTAATTCGTTATCTGTCCGCCAAATTCAACCAATTAAGCTTACAAAGGCTAAGCCAAGTAGGTCATTGTCAAATGCTCTAGGTTATGCTCTAGGCCTTGTCAAATGCTCTAAATTGATTAGTCTAAGTTGGGTTCGACCAATTAGACCTTTGGATTTTAGATTTTTGGCTTTAGGCGCTTAGACTATATTAGCTATAGCTTAGAAATTTTTTTATTTTGAGTTTCGATAACCCACAAGAACCATAAAATATAATTTCTTGTGCGTAATTTCATTGGCAAATTGAGTAAATTTCATGTAAAAATACGCACTTCTCCGCGATTAGAATAACGCGTTCGTCCGGCTGTAGCTCCAGCGCGTCTTCGTTGGCCGACGCGTAGCCCGTCCGACAAATGGCCGTGGTGAATTTTATCTAAAGTAAAAATTATTTATAATTTAAAATAATTTTATGCGTTTTTATCCCGATTTTCTAAATGATAATATGGGCCGATGAAATTCGGATAAACGAGTGAAACGATTATTTGAGTTCTTGTCAAATGCCCTAAGTTTTTGATCGAGTGAGCCGATTTTGAATTTTGACTCCAAAAAGCCCCGGCTAAATTGTTTATAAAACGTAGATGTTGTATCTTTGTATGTGGTCGAAAGATTGTACAATAAACAATATTTATTTAGAACAAGTATGAATAGTATTATCCACAGAATATTGTAATAACACGTCAATAATACGGCTAGAAGCAAAAGAATACAGTCAAACCTCGATATAACGTCACCTCGCTTTAACGTCAACCTTGGTATAACGTCACTTAGGCCCGGTCCCGATGATTTTACTATGCCATAACGTCACCTTCAATTATATGAACCCTCGCTTTAACGTCACCCTGTGTCGTAAACTTTGGTTTACGAAAAGTTAAAATTCAAATTTTTTCTCTTTTTGCGCTTCTTTTCTTGGCATTTTGCTCAATTGTTTTCGTTAAAATATTTTTGCATTGTTTTATTTTTCATTGACGATGCGATGCTAAAGTTCCGTCAGAAGAAGATGCGCCAGCCGACTATCATCGAGAGCTTTGCAAAGAACAATTCCGCGGATTTTCGCCTTTCATTTTCTCAGTGATATTTGGTGTTAGTTAAAAAAATAAAGTATATTGTAAGCCTTTTTCTTTGTTAAACATCATTCAGAGACATAACAGCTTCTTACTCAGACTTTGGGATCTGCTTATTAAACCCTCGCTTTAATGTCACCCTCGGTATAACGTCACCTAGGCCCGGTCCCGAAGGGTGACGTTATATCGAGGTTTGACTGTAATAATAATAGATTTTTTAAAGAACAGTATACTGGATACAATAATTAAATACGATAATATGCATTTACACATATTTCGCCACAAGACAAATTACATTTAAATACTTTGTGAATATTATGACACCACAGCATCTCCCCCCTTAAAAGAAGGTTCGAAGTGTGAGACATGAACGAAGATTTGAAATGCTAATTTCCAATGAAGAGGAGAGGTTGTTAAATGCTATTTTGATAATATTTCGCTACAAGACAAATTACATTTAAATACTTTGAATATTATGACACAACAACAGTAAAAGAGCGCCTACATTTACATTCGATACACAAAGAAGCTCGGCATATATATACAGAAATTTGGGGTAAATATTTTATCTACTTTTGATTTAATTAAAAGTTCGAATATAGGAAATGCTACTAGTCCAAGAAAAAAAGAGTCCTTACGTCCTGTAATAAATTGCGTAATTGAGCGAATTTCGGCCGTTCGTCCGCCGACAAACACCAACATCTTCGCATAATGTCGTAGACTTCGACGGAACAAAATTGCGGCATGCGAAGTCGCGAGCCGGCTTCGGCCGCATTTAGAACCTAAAAAAGGCGAAAAATACGCTAATTCACTTGCAATAAATTGTATAATAAGTTATATTAAATACCTCGTTTTAATTGGAAAAAAAGGGAAGAATAAACTCACATCCAACGCGTTGCAACCGATCCACGGCTCCTCACCGTAAGTGTAGCTAAAAATACGAATTTTAACAAACGAATTCCCTTTTTAAAAGACATCATTTGCAATGAGAATTCATTATGAGGCTAAACCAGGTAAAAGAAATGGCTAAAAAAATTAATTTAAATTGGTTTGAACTCCTCGCAAGTTCTCAATTGAGAGAATTTTGTTTTTTTTCTAGCCATTTCATTCATTCCAGTCGCAACAATTTTTAATTAATGTTTTTGTGTTCACAATAAAAAATAGCTTAAATGAATAATGAGAAAAAATGAATTAAAAGCGTACAGCTCCCAAAGCGTGACGCCAAATGCCCACACGTCGGATTTGTGCGAGAATTGCCGATAGCGTAGCGATTCCGGCGGACACCTTTCAAAGAAAAATTGATCAATATATATGTTACGGGAAAATATGTTGCACGGCCAAATACGTATTTTCCCGGCCATATAAGAATTTTTTTTTACATTTACCTAAATTTTGTTTTCAATTGCGAAAAAAGTTACTTAAAAACAATTAAAAGAATGATAACGTCATAAAAATTGAAAAAAAAGTAAAAATGTGCCGTTTAAAAGTGAATAATAGAAAACAAAATATGATCAAATGTGAAAAAAAAATCTTATATAAAGATATGTATATATTGGAGCATTTTTTGGCGGGAATTAGCGGAAAAATACGTATATGACCGGAAAGATACGTATATGGCCGGAAAGATACGTATATGACCGGGAAGATACGTATATGGCCGGAAAGATACGTATATGACCGGAAAGATACGTATATGACCGGGAAGATACGTATATGACCGGAAAGATACGTATATGACCGGGAAGATACGTATATGGCCGGAAAGATACGTATATGGCCGGAAAGATACGTATATGGCCGGAAAGATACGTATATGGCCGGGAAGATACGTATATGGCCGGAAAGATACGTATATGGCCGGAAAGATACGTATATGGCCGGAAAGATACGTATATGGCCGGAAAGATACGTATATGACCGGGAAGATACGTATATGACCGGAAAAATACGTATATGACCGGAAAGATACGTATATGACCGGGAAGATACGTATATGGCCGGAAAGATACGTATATGACCGGGAAGATACGTATATGGCCGGAAAGATACGTATATGGCCGGAAAGATACGTATATGGCCGGAAAGATACGTATATGACCGGGAAGATACGTATATGACCGGGAAGATACGTATATGGCCGGAAAGATACGTATATGACCGGGAAGATACGTATATGGCCGGAAAGATACGTATATGACCGGAAAGATACGTATATGACCGGGAAGATACGTATATGGCCGGAAAGATACGTATATGACCGGGAAGATACGTATATGGCCGGAAAGATACGTATATGGCCGGAAAGATACGTATATGGCCGGAAAGATACGTATATGGCCGGAAAGATACGTATATGGCCGGAAAGATACGTATATGGCCGGAAAGATACGTATATGGCCGGAAAGATACGTATATGGCCGGAAAGATACGTATATGACCGGGAAGATACGTATATGACCGGAAAAATACGTATATGACCGGAAAGATACGTATATGACCGGGAAGATACGTATATGACCGGAAAGATACGTATATGACCGGGAAGATACGTATATGGCCGGAAAGATACGTATATGGCCGGAAAGATACGTATATGGCCGGAAAGATACGTATATGGCCGGAAAGATACGTATATGGCCGGAAAGATACGTATATGGCCGGAAAGATACGTATATGGCCGGAAAGATACGTATATGACCGGAAAGATACGTATATGGCCGGAAAGATACGTATATGACCGGAAAGATACGTATATGGCCGGAAAGATACGTATATGACCGGAAAGATACGTATATGGCCGGAAAGATACGTATATGGCCGGAAAGATACGTATATGACCGGAAAGATACGTATATGGCCGGAAAGATACGTATATGGCCGGAAAGATACGTATATGACCGGAAAGATACGTATATGACCGGGAAGATACGTATATGGCCGGAAAGATACGTATATGGCCGGAAAGATACGTATATGGCCGGGAAGATACGTATATGACCGGAAAGATACGTATATGACCGGAAAGATACGTATATGACCGGAAAGATACGTATATGACCGGAAAGATACGTATATGGCCGGGAAGATACGTATATGGCCATGCAACATACATATTTTCCCGCACATATATATGTTACGGCCAAAACTTACAATCGGCCAAAGAATACTTTGGCCGACTTTTTTAGGCAAAGTTTACAATTTATTTATTTTTATCATTTGAATTATTGGTTCAAAATTCAATTGGTTTTTTATTCAAATTCGTCAAATTTTTTATTTTTTTTAGTTCGAAATTATATAATGAATTATTAATTTACAATTTAGAAATTAAGCTAAATTTGACAAATTTGAATAAAATTGAATTTGAAACCAATAATTGGAACCAATTCAAGTGATAAAAACAAAAAAAATAATGTGGGGCAAAAATAAGAAATGAAATTTTGAAAAAAAATAAATCAATCAAAGAAAAAAGACATGAAAAGAAGAATGCTCGGGTTTCTAATGGATTAATCAATGAGAAAAAGCCGCCAATACCAAAAAACTAAAATAATCTACGAGTTCATCGTTAAAGCAAAGGTATGCTAATAATATTCTATTAGTATAAAACCCACCATGCAAATGGCACCTTCTTCGGGCCGTTCATCACATAAAGACGTTCATTCTCGTTCAGCGAACGCGTCAAGCCAAAATCACAAATTTTCACCACCTAAAATGGGAACTTAAAAATTAAACAATTTATATTTATTTATAAACCGATCCTATTCAGCAATAAATACATTATAAGTTAGTGAAAAATCAAAAAAAAAACCTCATCGTTTTCGGTAAGAAGAACATTTCGTGCGGCCAAATCTCGATGAACGAATCGTCTCGACTCCAAATAGCTCATTCCGTTGGCGATTTGTTGAGAGTATTTGTGGAGGTGAGTGACGAGCAGTCGCTCCTTGGTCCGACTCCGAAGTCGGTCGAGCAGCGAGCCGTTGGCGCAAAATTCGAGCACCTTCAAATTCGGAATATTTCCCGTGAATATACGATATAGGACTAGGTCGTCGAACCCCCAAATAGTTCTTTAAAAAGTTATAAAGCATCAAGTATTTCCTATTGATTCTTTTCTAGAAAAATATGCCACAAATTGCGCGCTACCATTAGCGTGGGTTCGCCCAACACCACGCCGTACAATCGAATGAGATTGTGGTGGTGGAGCTTCTGCATGTTGGCGATCTCTGCGAACAAATCCGCACGCACGTGCTCGCCCACGTCGTGGAGAATCTTTACGGCGCATTCGATTCGCGTCGTGCCATTCCGCCAAAAGCCGTGCTTTATTACCGCGAACGTGCCTTCGCCAATGTTCTCCACGAGTTTCAGCTAAATTAAAAACGAATAAATATGAAATGTTTATATTCAATTTCTCTTGCGTTTTAAGCCTTTAATTTCTCTGTTTCAAAAGAAAATGTTACAAGTGGAACAATCGGCAAAATATACCTGGTCTCGAGCGATAATACACGGTCGAGTTGCATCGCCTTCGTCCAACGATGTCGTGGCTTTACGCTCGCCGCCATTTTCCGCTCCATCAACGACGACCTTCACCAGACGTTTGGTCTGCTTTTTGTTTTTTCTCCCCGTTTTTTGACATTTCTCGATTTCGTCTCGCAGCCGTCGAATCGCCGGCGTCGACAACCCGTAGGACTAAACGCAAAATAGAGTTCAACAAGAGATTGGGTATGACTCAAACGCACATACCAGCAATTCATCGTCAGTGACGTGCTGAAAATGTTCGATGCGCGTCAATTGCTTCTCAACGGCCAACTTCGACTTAAACGCCAACAAATCCGTCTTTCGGAGAACCTCATAAAGTGCCTCTTCAATATCGACGGACAATAATACCATTCGTTCTTCTCTAAACAGAAAAGTGGCATTTTAGCACATTTATTGAACATAATTTTAAATAAAATAGAAATTATGTGAGGATAAAAATCGCCGACTAAGTGATGTAAGAATTTCTTGAATGTTATTTGAAAAGCATTTATGCAGTGCAAATTACAAGATTGTATTTAACCCATTCATGCGCACTGGTAACAAAACCTATCAAAAATTGTCGCTTTGAAATTAGCCCCCTTTTGAAATTTTTCAAAATTTTTTGTGTCAAAACACTTTTTTAAGCGTATTTTCACGTGAAAAACGCAAATTTTTCATTATTTTGACTAAGTAGACTCAAAAAAGACTCTTTTTATAGGCTACTTATGCCCACTGGTTCTGTATTTGGACATTTTAGACTATTTTGGTTTTTTTACATTGGTTTTCCTGCTTCTCCTTTGTTCTCGATTCATCCATCCACAATGCCTGGCAGTTGCATCGCAGGTTCGGAGAAACAATGGATCTTCTCGTCTTTCGACGTTACGTCACGATATCCTACTTGCGGTCGAATGCTGCTGTTCCTTCGTCTCCAGTTAGCCGCAAATCCGACGAAACAAAATCAAAGCGTATCACTAACGCGATGCGGTACGATGCGCCTTCAATCACTGGATGGCCGAGCGAGAAAGATGTGCGAGAAATAGGACTTCATAAAAAGTGCTTCAAGAATTTCCACATCGCAGAATAATTTTGTTAGAAGCTGTGTTGAGTTTCGTTGAAATAAAATGTGGAAAAATATTATATTAAAAAATATCTTTGCGTGTCTATTCGATCGAAATAACCAAGAATTTCGTCTTTTTCAAGTAAAAATAAATCTGGAAAAGTGTTTTTGAGAAAAAAAATTTTTTTTCAAGAATTTCCACGTCGCGGAATAATTTTGTTGGAAACTGTGTGGAAATAAAATGTGGAAAAATATTATATTGAAAAAAATATCTTTAGGAGTCTATTCGATCGAAATAACCAAGAATTTCGTTTTTCAAGTAAAAATAAATCTGGAAAAGTGCTTTTGAGAAAAAAATTTTTTTCGAAAATTCAGCAAAAAAATGGGTTAAAAATTGTTCTTGCGAAAAATTTCAAGTTCAATTATTTTCCAGCTGATGTTTCGCCAAGCCATAGGTTCCATTTTAAATGTTAAATGAAGTCCAATTATAGTCGATATAATGTTTGCTCGGGGACGTAGCTTATTTGTGCCCAATTAGCAGAGAATTTAGGCGCTTTAATTTTAAATGCCTTGCATAGAAAATTAAATACAAGGCTCAAAATTAAGAAGGATTTCCTAATTTTTGGGGCTATAACCATCTTTATTAAAAAAAATTGAACCCAAAACAACATCTTTTTATTATACATAAAAAACATCCTTAGAATTGTTTCTTGTTGGGTGAAAACTCTACAAATAACTATTATAAAGCCTTTTATACATTTTTTTCGTATCGAATTCAGCTTTATGTAAATTTTTATCAGCCAAAAGGTGCTGATAATAAAAATTGTGAGGCAGGGCAGCGATTAATTAAGAAAAGTAAAAAGAAAATTAGGATATATTGTCGAATATTTAGTTCATACAAAAGTGTTTTACTAGCATTCCCCATTTTTCTTCAAAACACTTGTAAAATGGTATTTTTTTATAAAATTTCGTTAAAAAACCTTTTTATTTCACTTAAACTATGTTTTGCAGCACAATTTTTGCAAATCGCTAGGTCGGGAAGAGTTTAAAATTTTTGTGTTTATTATAAACATTGTTACTTTTTTATATTTTTTTCTCTTGCTTCTTCATCGATCAAATTTCAATCGAAATTTGAATCATCGTTTAAAAAATGATAAATTTATTAAACAATTTGAAAATAAAAGCAAGCATTGGAAAAGTCAAAAAAAAAAATGAAAGAAAAACGATGAGTATAGGCACAATATTCAACAATCAAATGTAAATGTAATTATGGTGGAAAAATAAAAGCGTATTATGTAAGTAAATGATAAGTAAGTACAAGGCGTGGTGCTTCGTAAAAAGAAATAATAAGATATAAGAAGAAAAAAAGTAAGCTAGCAAGTATTTAAACTATAAAAATAAAATATTTACTTTTGATATTGCCAAAATTGGGAGAATGTAGAATGAATGGATAGAAAAATAAAATGGAAAATGGAGCAATTCGATCCGAACTGGAAGAAATTTATCAGGGTGAAAAACTTCAAATTTTGTGTCATTAAATTTTATCAGTGAGTCCATTTTTCATCTCTAATGAATTTTCTACTAGATTGTTAATAAATTAGTATTTTCGTGTCTTGAATTGAAAATAAAACCTTAATTTTTGTCTAAAGTTATCGGGTTTATCGTATATTCAAATGTTGAATTAGAATTAGTAATAACTACTATAAATGGTTCTAACCTTTACTAATTTATGTGTTAATATTCGATTTGATTTTTCGTTTGAGTCGTACCCTACCAATTCAACGTTGCGTTCCATTTTTATGGGCGTCGAAGGAGATTGTCGCATATTTCCTTATATTATATAGTAAATTCTAACCTTTACTAATTTATGTGTTAATATTCGATTTGAGCTTATAATTTTAATCCAAACGTTTATAAAAATAAACTATAATAATTATGTAACAATATAATATTCATATACTTGACTAGCTCAACTTGGATTCATTGAGAAACTTGAAGCATTTTTCGAATTTCTCATCTCACTGCATACTTTACCACTTATTGTTAATGGAATGAATGGCGTAAAGTATTTGCTTAGAGACATTCATGTACAGCATTTTTTTGTAAGATTGATGTTGATTTTAGTGAACAAAGTAAAAACCTCTTCCTCCTTTCCTATTCTACTGGTCCCTGGGAGTGGATTTTCGCCCGCCTCCGCCGCCGGCTGAGGCGGCCAGCGCTGGGCTGGCCGACCGCCGGCGCATTGAGTCCATGTCGCGCTCCTTGAGGTTGTCGCTTATTCGCTTCTTCAATTCGGTGGGGAAACGATCGTAGCAGCGTTTGCACGTCGGTTTCATGTCAAATTCGTAGAATTTTGTTCTGAAAAAAACATCTTATTGGAACATCTTAATTATGGTCTAGAAAATTTGATATACGCTTACTTATTTAGGCATTGAATTAAAATTGCTAAATTTCGGGAAAAAAAACCCAGGGAATTTTCGCAGGAGTATTGTAATAGAATGAAAGTAAACCACTAAGTTTAAACAATTTAAAAAGAATAGTGAAAATATAGATTAAAGTTCAACAATAAAGTATAATTATAAGCGAGAAAAATGATAACCTAATTGAGCATAATTTCGAATTCCAACAATAAATAACTATCAATGTGAATAATAGATACTTATTATGTGTCCTAATTTATCGTTTATTTTATTTCTTACTTTTGGTCCATTTTCTTATCGCACAAAGTGCACGCAAAGCACTTTACGCACCAGGTCTTGCCCAACGCCTGAAAGACTTCGATGCCGCAGGGATTTCCGCACGCAAAGCACAAGTGGCCGAATAGCTGGAAAAAAAACACCGGAATAAATTTCAGTAAAAAAAATTGATTCAACATTATATTCAAAGCAGTCAAAATGGATGTTTATACAAAATTTAAAATCAAATTGGCTCAGGAAAGCTGCGCCCAATTATTCAAATCTGTGACGTAATAATAAATATTTTTCAAGCGAGGGTTTAAAGCGATTGCTGAAACTAGGCTCACAAACGGGTTCAAGAGTTTCACAATTTTTGAAATTTTTTTTAAAAATAATAGACTTCATATGAAATTTCGAAGGCGTTAGAATCATTTACAGTCAAACCTCGATAATCCGTCACCCTTCGGGACTTTTTTTTTGGAATTTGTTTTTGTTATAAATTTTTTACTTTTTAACTGAATTGTAAATCTTTTTTACATTTGATTCACAACTCCCTGAGAATTTGTTTGACATCAAACTTGTCCATATTGGTTCCGATTTAGAAATTTTAAGGGTGACGGATTATCGAGGTTTGACTGTAGTAACATTTTGCCTAGGATTTAGAGTCATTTAATGAATTAAAAATAAATATTTGAAATGTCGCTGGAAAAAAAATTCTTAAAATGAAATCTAGTTAAGTTGAACAGAGCGGTATTAACTATTTGTATAAATAGCAAAGAAATAATTTACCAAAAGAAAAAAACAATTACTCCAAGTTTCGGCGTATAAGCCGCAGCCCATTCGACGAATTTTTGAATTTTAACTTGGCCTTTATTCTATTATTTTGTGTCTGCTAAGCACTAAGCATAAAATTTAATAGCATTGAAGCAGGCCAAGAGTTTAAACATTGTAGTTGAAACATTTCGGGCTAAATTTCGTTTATAACCGAATGAAGGCCAATTTAAAATTGAAGAATTTGTCGAACGGCCGCGCGGCTTATACACAAGAACTTGGAGTAAATGAAATAAATACCAATAATAGCCAACCAAATGAAAGTGTTGTTCACAATAGGCGAGTCCCTTTTTCTCGTAGTGTTTGTGGCCCATAAACGGCTTTTCGCAGACGGCGCAAACGAAATGCTTTAAGGAAAAAAAAGCAATAATAAAAATAGTATTAAATTATTGTCAACGCGTTTTTATAATTCGACCATTAAAAAAGAGTAAAATTCTTACCAATAAATACTATTAATATTGGAAAAAAAAAAGTTCGTAGAGTTTTTATTTTTCGACCGGGTCACAATGATTTGTTCGCCGCAAAGTGTATACATTCATTTGATAGAGCTCTTTCTGCTCTACAAAACTGTGTTTTTGGTTTTTTTTTTTGGATAATTTAATTTTTCATCATTTGTCAGGCTCAGAAATGAACTGCTGGCGGGTGGGTGGGGGGGGGGGGGGGCAAAAATCAGCATTTTCGACACCTGCTTTTTTTCGCTTTTCGTCGGGAATCAAAAAGCTGCCGAAGCCGCTCGACGGGAAGGGGAAGGAACACTTATTTTTTGAGTAATTAACATATGCAACGTGTATGAAGAAGGAATCTTGGACGTGTCTACCGCAGAAAAATGGCTCGCAAAGTTCAAAAATAACGACGTTAACCTCCGAGAGTCAAGCAGCAGAATCTCCATCCGAAAAAGGACATGATCTACGTTTGGTGGGGGAGGATGGGGGATTGAAAAGGCGTGATGCACTTGGAAATGCTCGAAAGAAACGCCACGGCCAACAAGGACCTCTACATTGCGTAGCTGCGCACCGCGTGAATGAGGCTATTCGACTGAAAGGACCCGATCGACAATTAAAAACTTTCTTTACAAGCCAATATTTAAGCGTGTACACCGAACGAGGTACAGCCGCATATAAGAAAAGGACGTTGAAAAAAATTTCTAAGATAATATTAAATCGCCACCTCGACATGCCAGTTCTTGCCGAGCGCGGTGATGACGCGCTCCTCGATGGGCCGATGGCAGGCGCCGCAAATCGGAATGCCCATTGTGTCGTGACATCTCAGGCAATACAGCTCGCCGGCAATTTCGCGCGCGTCGTCCGTCAACTCAACGCTATAAAAAGTCGGATATTTACGGCCAATCCAGAAAACATAATCATAAATTTAATCCACAAAATGAATTTGAGTTTTATAAATGAAAGTTAGAGAAAGAAAAGTTTTTATAAATGAATGGAAATGGACCCTAACGAGATGTCTAAGCTTAAAACCTAAGCTAAGAAAGAACTAAATTCGAAGTTTTATAAAATCTATGAATAAAATCAAATCCAGTAGACTCTGGGGATTTTAAAAAATTGCCTTAAAATGTGAAATGTTCCCAATTACCCGCAGCGTTTGCAATTGAAATGATAGGGATGAAAGCTGTCGCCCTTGTACTTGATGTGTCCGCCGTCTTCGATGATGGCGTGACACTTATGGCAAACGTATTTGCCCAGGCCGGCCGCTTTTTCCTTCTCGTTGCACTCGCGACACAACGCCCTAAAAAAATGGCAATTTTTTTTTATTGAACATATCGTGAAGAATTACGCGAAGAACCTAGACATCATGGATGGACGGGATGGGCGCGAGAGTCGACCCCGTCAAAACAAATCCCTTCTCTAAGAATTTTTTTTTTCACTTTTTCACCCGCCAATTTTTCTCTCTCCCCGCCGGGACAAAAAAATTACGTTTCAAAAAAAAAAATTTTACGACAAAAGGAGAGGGTCAGACCTTTCTTCTTTGCCCATGTAGGGATAGGCATGTCAAATTTTAGTTGATAAATTTATGAGACAACAAGGTCCGTGTAGCTCAGTCGGTAGAGCAGCGCTCCGGTTAAGCGTTGGTCTCAGGTTCAAGTCCTGCCACGGAAGTCTCACCTTTTTCACATACACAACAATTTAACGATCAGGATGAGATATTAAAAATGGGTGGCCATAAAAAAAACCACCCGGCTGTTGGTCGCGCAATGCGTGAAATGTTTGTATTTCAATGTATTGCCATTTTGGTGCTAAGCTGATCCGGGGATCTAATCCCATAACCTTCCACATCTTCGTGGTTGCATCTATGTATTAATATCTTGAATGGGGAGATGTTGTGACGGAGTCATAAGAAGAAATTCTAAGTATGTGATCAAGCTCCGTGTGGCTCAGTCGGTAGAGCAGCGCTCCGGTTAAGCGTTGGTCTCAGGTTCAACGGAAGTCTCACCTTTTTTACATACACAACAATTACGTTTCAAAAAAAAATTTTTACGACAAAAGAAGAGGGTCAGACCTTCCTTCTTGCCCACGTAGGATAGGCATGCCAAATTTTAGTTGATAAATTTATGAGACAACAAAATAATAACTCGGAGCTAGTCGGCCATTGCGATCGATTGTCGAGAGACGGATTAAAAATAAATCAATCACTATAGAAAAAAAAAACGTACCTTCCAGCGTTCCTTAAAAAGCCGACGTCCGCCAACTTTTTTGAGCACAATTCGCAAGTAAAACAGTCGGGATGCCAATTGGCGTTCATCGCCTTTATCACACGGCCCACAATGAACTCATCTATACACGGAAAACAAAAAGAAGTTATAAAATTTTTAGCTACAAAAATAAAGGATAGAAAAATTTTAAAAAATGATTCATCAAATGTCAAATAAAATTGAGCTTTTAAACAAAGTGCACAGAATTAATAAGAGAATATTTAAGTTTCTTATCGGTTATCGGGACACTAAAAATTTCAATCTCACTTTATGCGTAGGTTCATCTTCTAAGCCTTCTCAGACTGACTCATTTTAAAAGCTTAGTCTTAGACTTAGCTTGAGCCTATTAAATTTTTTAGTGGCATAAAAACTATATTCAATTCTTTAATTTAGTAGAAAGTCAATTGGAATACTCGAAACCTACTGCATTTATTGCAGCACGGCGCATAGAGAACTTGAAAGTCGTGTTCGCAATATTTTCGGCCCTCAAATTCAAAGTAAATGCCGTCGGGAAATGGCTGAAAACATTGCGCACATCTGTAAATTATAAATTTATTTCCATAAAAAATTGCCGATATTCAAATGTTTATTGGTAGAGAAAAAAAACGTGCAGAAAATGGCTGCAGAAAATGTATATTTGCTAACTTTATTCTAGACAATACAAAGGAAAGAGTGTGACCTATTTTTTCTCTCCGGCAAAAATGCAAGAGCTTACACAAAGCACTCGGCGTGCCAAACCTGACCGCCCGAGTTGACGATTTGCTCGTTAAGATTGAAGCCATCGCCGCATCGCACACAGGCCAGATCCTCGAGGCGAGCGGCGGCGTCAAAGCGCTGCGCTAGGCCGTCGCCGTTGCTCAGCAGCGGATCCATTTCTGCTACCATTCAGAAGAAGCGAAAAAATATGGGGGAAAAACACGAAAGGTCGAAACCGCGTGTAATACAAATACAAAGCTCAATGTTGGACGCGAAATACACGTATCGCTTAACGTACTAAATTGTTGACAAAAGTTGCTACCTAAAAACTAAGGGCTCACTGCACTTTATCTCTCTCCCCAAAATTTTCAATTTTTTTTTTTTGTATTTAAAGATTTCTAATAACCCTGAATCCGAATACAATATTCATTTTTACAGATAATACCGTATGACGACTTTAGTTAAGATTCACTTTTAAACACTTAAGTGCAACATTTTTTGTCATACAATACCTCATTCGATAGAGCATGAAAAGCTGATTAAGAATTATATAGAAAGTATGCAAAAATATTCCAAGCTTAAGTCGCTAGAACCCATCGACGAAAAAAATGTTATTTTTCAAAATTTGGTCTGCCATAAACTGGTATTGTACGGTATTAAATTATCGTGTTCGGAGATTCAACATGATTGAAAACTCCTATATGCAATAAAAAAATTTAAAAAATCAAGAAAAAATTTCTAAGGAGAGGAGGATAAATAGCGAGAACATATATCGAAATATTCATAATTTATGATATGCCATGATATTATTAAATTATGACTCAATAGCACAATCTCATAAGAGTGAGATGATATGTTAGAAGAAAATAATGACTAAGAATAAACATAAATTGTAAATAAAAAACGAAAAAATACTAAAATGCTATAATAACTAATTCAAAATGCTATAATAACTAATGCATTAAATAATAACATCATTATAATGACTCAACTATTTTGCAATGCTTATTATAAATTACTTTCATTAAAAATGTAACATGATAGCGGGAAAGAAGACAAATAATATTATCCAAATTTAAACAGATTAAGACATTTTATAGGGAAAATAAAGTGTAAAAATATTTCATATTTTCTCCGTTGTCAAATGTATCACTTTTTCGTTACAATTAATTCTTATAATATTATACAAACGAATAAAAAATATATATATATATATATATATATATATATATATATATATATATATATATATATATATATATATATATATATATATATATATATATATATATATATATATATATATATATATATATATATATATATTTATATATATATATATATATATATATATATATATATATATATATATATATATATATATATATATATATATATATATATATATATATATATATATATATATATATATATATATATATATATATATATATATATATTAGGTTGTAACATAATTATGGTCGCTTTTTTTCAAATGTTTGTAATTCTGTTTGTTTTAAACGGAATACTTTTAATCATATATCGTTGGAAAGGGGATGGTCTGGGCTTTCTGATGACATATGATTTGTTTTGTAAAATGTTTGTTAACGTTAAATATTTTGTTTAGAATGACAGACGATCGTGAGTGTGTGAGAGTGCTTTTACGCGAACGATTCAAAAATGGTGATAAAGCTGCTTGAAAAATTAACGAGATGTTTGATCGTGATGTGATTACAAAGAGGCAAGCACAAAGATGGTTCAAAATGTTTCGCGAACGACTTACCAGGATCGAACACAAGTAAGGCGATGGGAGACCCATCAGCGCTATATCGAAGAGGCGCTTGGCTGGGAGCTTCTACCTCACCCGCCTTATTCGCCCGACATTACGCCATCTGACTACCATGCGTCCAGGTCGTTAAAAAATTTTTTGCGCGGACGGCAATTCAAAACCGACGACGACCTCGAAAATGGGGTTCGCGAATGGATCGAGCAGAAATCGGGTACGGACTTCTTCAAGCGAGGAATCCGCAAATTACCGAAGAGATGGATGACCGTGTGGTTGACTAATGGCGATTATTTGATCTCATGACTTTGTTTTACTGTAGCTTTAATTGTTGAAAGTTTAATAAAAAAGCGACTATAATTATGTTACAACCTAATATATATATATATATATATATATATATATATATATATATATATATATATATATATATATATATATATATATATATATATATATATATATATATATATATATATATATATATATATATATATATATATATATATATATATATATATATATATATATATATATATATATATATATATATATATATATATATATATATATATATATATATATATATATATATATATATATATATATATATATATATATATATATATATATATATATATATATATATATATATATATATATATATATATATATATATATATATATATATATATATATATATATATATATATATATATATATATATATATATATATATATAATATATATATATATATAATCAACGAAAAAAGGCTATTTTTATCAGAAGCGGAGGAAAAAAAAAGAAAAAATCAATGAAAGCAATAGTTAAAAATCAAAGAAAAATCATACAAATCGATTCGGGCAGAAAAGGAAGAATAAAAAGCGAAAAAAATAATTTAAGCAAGAATGTTTTAATGCTTTAGATAGTCGTAATATTTCGATTTCCACATACATAAACCAGCGGCCACAAACCAGCGAAAGCAAAAGCCACACACCGGTTCGTTTTCAGCCTCTAACATGCGCCCCCTAACAATTCCACAACAAAATTTCGACGCATTTTTCGCATTTACTTTTTCGTCTAATTGTTTTTCTTGCTGAAATTGCTTTATTTTATTAGCCAGCTAGTCAGTCAAGAGAATAGGTTTGCTAAAGCTTGTTAGCGAAAGAAATGAAGAAAGAGGGAAAGAAAGAATAGAGAGAAAAGAGAGACAAAAAAAAATAAAGAAATGAGTAAAGAAAAGTGAAGGTAAGTGAAGAGAATTTGCTGAAGCTTAAGAAAAAGAAATGTGAACTTACTTTTGAGAACAAAGAGAAAAAAGAAAAGAAGAGAGAAAATATATTTTAAAAAACGGTGTGAGAGAAAAGTGTAGAGAGAATTTGTGAAGAAAAAATGGATTATATTATACGAATTGATAGAAGAAAGAGAAAGTGAAAAGAAAGGGCAGAATTTGAGTGGAAAAGGAAAGGCGGCTGTCATTTTTGTCGTAATTCTAGCTTGCAAATTACTAATTCATACATTTCTTTTTTTCTTCCATAATGTTGCTTTTATCAAATTCAAAAAATAAAAAAAATAAAGGCGTATTTTAGCTCGAATCGGAAAATTGGGATCATTGTTAAAACCCGTCGAAAAATGGAAACCAACTTACATGTTACGAAAAAAAAATTGCAGAAAATAAACAACTTCAAAAATGCCACAAAAAATGTGTTCAAAACGAACGCAAAACCAACACGGAAAAAAATTGTGCGGAATCGGTTCGAGGGGGCACAATAGAGAATGAACTAAAATTCTAAAAATTCCACAAAATGATTTCTCGAATTCGCTGATATATCGACAGGGAAAGCGAAGCGCCGATTCGAAATCCGCCCTTCCTCTCCGATTGGGTTTACGGGTAGAAGAAAAAGACAAGTACTTTAAATGAATCCTCGTCGCATGACTCTTAAAAAATTCCAGGGTTCGAAACGAGAAGATTCACGAAAATCGTAAAACCGCCGAATAGTCGAAAGTGAAAAAGTCAGGTTTCAGAGCTGGTAAAGAGTAGAATTTTTTTTAACAATAAAAATAGGAAAAATTCCATTTTATTCCAAGTTCTATTTAATATTTACAAACGCACACACAGACATAATATTATATACATATGGGCAATTATTTTGGCAATTATTTGCTAGTTTACAAGAAGCAGTTGGGGAAAAAAAAAACACACGTCACTACTTATAGCTGATCCTCCTATGGTCGGGAAATAGGCAGCGAATTATCGCTGCTCGTATTCCCATTCATTGGCCATCGTTGTTGTTGTTGTTGTTGCTATTATTGTTGTTGGCGTTCGTCGAGCGATTTTCGCCGATTGTTGGCGAACGCGTCGCTGCGGCGCCATTCCGACGGGCGTTAGCGACGCGCGTGGCGCCGAAACGCGCGCCGCGAAGAAGCGCGTCGAATTCGCGCGCGAGTTCGGCCGCGTACAACCTACGGGAGGAAAAATGCGGGAAATTTTGGAGCCAAAGTCTGGCCTGAAAAATTTGGCTCCAAAATCTCCCAAAACCGTCGGAATAAAGTAGTAAAAAATTCCAAAATGACACGTGGTACGTGAAGACCTCAGGTTAAAGAAGCCAGAATTTAAAACCCACCGGCGGAATCGCATTTTCTCGTCCGGCCCCTGTTCCGCCCTCATGCGCCGCATTGGTGTTGTTGTTCTGACCGGGCTCGACGTCCCGGTCATCATCATCATCATTGTTGTTGTTGTTGGCAGCCGCACGCTGCAAAGTGGGCGTTGCGCGTCGTCGCGTGCCGCCCACGTGAATGTGCTCCGGCGCCGAGGGCGCGCCATTCGCGGCCCGTAAATGCACAAAGGAAGGCGGAGGCGGAGGCGGCGCCTGCGGAAGACGATGCGGCAAAACAATGACGCCATCGTTGTCGTTGTTGTTTTCATTGTTGTTGTTGGCGGGATTCGCGTTTTCATTACTCCTACTTTCATTGTTGTTGTTGTTGTTTGCTGCATTAAAAGGCTGTAAAAAGTTTTAAAAAATGTTTTACAAAATTAAAGGAGAAAAAAAAAGTTGGAGGGAAAAAGTTTTGTGAATGTCCGAATGGAATGGGACCGAACGGGATGTCTGGCCTAAAACCGACTAAATTTATAAAGCACCAAAGCCTAGAATCTAATAAAATTTTTTTCCGAAAAATTATTTTTCTATAATCACAATATATCGTTTGATGTGGACGAAATTAGGAAATTTTTTATTCTATTCCCCCACCGTCTCGCCGCGATGCGCGTTCACAACCGCGAATCGAGGACGACCGCGTCGGATGGCGTTTGCCGCGAACTGCACACGACGCTAAAAGAAAAAATAACGCATATAAATATGGAAGTCGGGGATTCAGGATGCTAGTTCTCCTATACGCTTGTTTCAAACAGCATAAGCTTACGCGATTGATACGCTGCGTGTCGCCATCGTACATCGGGCCGGCGCTGATTCGCAGCAGACGGCGCCGAAAGCCGATCTCGTCCAAGTCGGCCTCATCGATTGCCGACGGCGACGGAACGCTGTGCGAACGATTCAAACCGCCGCCGCCGCCGCCGGATATCGAAGATTCCGGCGGCGATTCGCGAAAACGTCGACGCGCACGTCGCAGCGGATTGTGCGCGATGCGAATCGGCGTCGCGGAACGACTACCGCGATAGCGAGTGCGCGGCAGCGGCGGCCGCTCCAACACGCGGCCGTTGAGCACGACGATCACGTCGGACGGATTGACCGCCGGTGTTCGATTATCCTCCTCCTCGCTGCCGGTAGACGTCGTCGCAGCGAGATTTCTCGACGTGGATCCGATGCTAGTTAACGGAGTGCACACCTGAGTAACATCTGCAAAGGCGTTGTCGATATCAACCCGACTGACACTCGCTTTAGGGTTGCCTTCGGCCTCGGGCCTAACTCTCAACAATCCGAACGAAACTCGATAATCAATTTCAAAAATTTTCACTTTTTATATGCATTTGATCCTAGGGTGGATGAAGATCAGCTTCATTAGTTACACTTCAATCTGGAGATTTGTAGATTAAAACTCGAAACCAACCCGGCTGATGGGCCGTAAAAAATGAATCGTTGGACGACGAGCCGGACAAACAAGTCTCGGTGGATTTGTCCTTGACGGCAAAATTTTCTCGTCCTTTTTCAGACTCATAATTGATGTTGCTCATTTCTGTTTATTGCTCTCAATCCTACTCTCACTCGTCTCTTTCCTTCTCCGCCTGTGTATCGTTGATTAACACCACACAAAAAATCAGTTGATTCAATCCGACACGTTTTTGGGGGAAAATAAATAAGGAAAATGATTTTCGACGATCCTCAAAAAAAAACATCGGAAACGAAGATATACGATGGCAAAATGCTCAAATGTTCGCTTTTTCACAAGAAAATGCAGACCCGACATTGAGGCCCTTTTTCCATGGCGATAAGCGAATCGCTGAGTTGTCGTTGTGGACGTTTGACTCCTTTCCTCCCTCGCGACGTTGAGTGAACTTGAAAGGACGTTAGCCTTCGCTCTGGAGACCGCTTGGCTAACTCATTCTCCAGGTGCCGGATTCGAACATTACGTTCTCGCAGCTGCTGTCGCAGCACACAAATTTCGTGTCGCAGCGCCAAGCCGTCCTCTACCCGACAACAATATAAGAATGGAAAAGTTGATAAAAAAAACTTAAAATTTAATTGGAACATATTGGAATGTGTTCCTTTTTTGGAACATATTAGAGTACGTTCCAATTAATTTTCGTTAATTTGCTTACTTTTTCGGACAAAATAACAACAACATTATTCAGAATCAATGTTACTTTTACGACCTCAGTAAAAAAATTATTTTTGTACGACAGACCTACACATAGGGAAAACAGCGCTTTAATAAACGCTACTAGAAAATTCGCGCTCGCCGCATACGCGGCGTTTATACACCCCTCTCTTAAAATGTTTGGCGTCGCCGCATAGTCCGGATCAAAAAATTACCACGATTTTCAGACTTCTCATATCCAATTACCCCATATTTCATTGTAATCTCAAAAAAAAAAAAAATTTTTGGATTCTATTTAGAACCGAATACAAAGTCCCAGAGAGGTCGAATCAAAAAACGGACCTCAACTTTTGCATCTCTGACCCTAATTTGGGGGTAGTCCGAGTCTTGAAAATTTTTCGAATTATGGACCGGAAAGGCCTCAAAAAGCGTTACAAACATTTTCGTGACGTACACACGAACATACAGAAAATAGTAAATGCCGGTTGGCGCCAAAATTTGTGTCAAAATTTGTGCGTTTAGTTATAATTCTAGATTTTTCAATTCCAGAATCAGGGATTACCAATCAAGGTAACATTTGGTTTTTTCCAACGACTGGTTCCCACTTTTCTACCATCAAATTTATGATTTTTTAAAACTTTTTTGTCGAATGATCACTATTCACTCAAACTTAAGATTTACAATTTTTAAATTTTTAATTCCAGTTCAATCCAGTGATAGGTAAGTGGCTCACCGACAAGCGTCTGGACTCTCTTCTTTTTGCACGCTATTTTAAATTTTTCTTTTCGACGAGGTAGCATTTTTTTAAGTTTCTTTTCGGTTTATGAAGTCTATAACCCAATCATTTTTTAATAAAATTACTCCAAAATTAACATGATTATCGAGCTTTTCGTTGTAATGAAAAGTTTTTTTTTTCAAATTCCTATTCTGGACCAAGTCAGGGTCCAATAAACCATTTAGAAATTGGTAGCTCGTGATGGAGACGAAAAAGAAAAAAAAAACTAATGGGTTGGAGTGATCATTACATATATTTAATATTATCTTGTCCGCATACATATGTATTATTGTATATATGTATTATTCTATATAATAGTTTGGAACATTCTCTTCAACGTTATAACATAACGGAATTGATATATACTTTTTTTTTCGTCTCTCTTCATCACGAGCCCACCAATTTCTAAATGGTTTATTGGACCCTGACTTGGTCCAAGAATTTTTAAATTCTGAAAAATCTGTTATGTTCAGTACATGTACCTCTATAGGCACATTAATTTTATTAAAAAATGATTGAGTTATAGACTTCACAAACCGAAAAGAAATTTGTAAAAAAATGCTATCTGGTCGAAAAGAAAATTTTTTTATTGAGAAATAGCGTGAAAAGAGAAGAGAGTCCAGACGCTTGTCGGCGAGCCACTTACCCATCACTGGTTTAATCATTCAGAATCGTGTCAAAAATTGAGTCGAAATTATTTAATTTTGATATTCTTTTTGATAAATGCTCTCAATCGATTCTTAATCCTGATCAACGTTTTCAATTTCAAATTTAATTATCCAATATACTTTAGACATTCCTTTTTGATTATTCCATATTACTGCATATTAATGAGTTCAAGCAGCAAACCGCTCATTCATCTTTACGTTAAGGTATATAGTGTGATTCGTTTTTTAATTTGTTGAACACCTAAAAGGATTTACTCTGAAAGATGGTTTTTTTAGACGATTAATTTAGAAATCTCTATTTATATACTGAGTTCGGTTTTGAAAAGTCTCCACATCCAAAGTCTCCATATATTGCTTTTTCTACATATGAAAACTATTCATTTTACAATATTTGCAATATTTCTCTCGCTTAGGCGTCGGGAATCGATTCGCGAAGAGTGGGAGCCTGTCTTTTTTGTCAGGAGTTCTGGATGGAATTGTACATACTCTACGAGATGGGCGCGATCCGCGTGGAAGTGAAAACTGTCAACGTCAATTCAGAATTCTTCAAGAAGAGGTTCCTCGGGGCACAGCCGCCCATTATGGTCGAGGAGAAGGAGTTTGTTCATTTTATGTGATTGTATTCAATAGACCTGATCCGGCGCTCTCGCCAATTCCAATCCCGTTTGCTTTATTAACGCTTTCCAGAGGCACGATCTACACCGACAATCGAGAGATTGAGGGCCGCATTTTCCACTTGGCCAAGGAGTTCCGCGTACCGCTCTTCGAAAAGGATGCGCTCGTCGAGAAGTGCATTGAGAACTTATACAGAGCGAGTTTTAGTTCATTCAATTCTGTTCTTAATTGAAATTTTTCTTCAATGATTATCATCAATAATATCATTATTTTCTTCTAGAATTTCAAAGTGTTCTTGAGAGCAAAGGCGGATCACGACAAAAATGAACGCCAGACGCCGGCAATCGAGGGACTGCCGGCGCATATCGCCAGCTCGCACAACAAGTTGGTCGAGCAACTGGCCGGCATCGATCAGGTTCGTTCCATTGATATTTGCCACTGGGTTTCATCCACATGAATTTGAAGACTATCGAATTTCTTTTAAATTCAAGCCCTCTTTTTTTCAGTTGTTATCGGAGCGCGGAACCCGCTATTTGGTCGGCCATGTCGTGACGGAGTACGACTGCGAGTTGATGCCGCGTCTGCACAACATGCGCATCATCGGACAGCGCTTTCTCGGCTTCGATATTCCGCATAATCTCACCTATTTGTGGTCGTATATTCGCGCCGCCTACACGACGGCCGCGTTCGTCGAGTCGTGTCCGGCGGACCAGGACATTCTTCATCACTGCAAGGTTTGCGTGTGTGTGTTCTGGGTCAGTCCTCTCGGTTATACCCGAAAATTTCCAGGAGCAATTGAATCTAATCACCGACCAACGCGAGACTCTTCAAACCCCGACAAAAACACACACCATTCCCGAGGACGTGCTCGAGGACCTTCGCCGTCTCGGTTTTGTCAATTAACCGGACCCCCAGCCCTATCAAATATTGTCATCCACCAATGATCCACGAATATAATCCCTGTATTTTTTTTTGAGTTAAAAAACATATTTATTTATGAGTCGTTTCTTTTTTCCGTTTCATTTATTCAACAATAAAGATTGTTTCCTATAAAGTTTGTTCCAAATTAATCTTTTGATAGAATTCAAGGTAAATCTTTTTAAGCGTTGGAACGAAAACAAATTACTCCTAAAAACAATCCATAGGAAGTTTGTCGAAAACAAAAATTAATCAATTGCCAAAGTGAATTGGTCTACTAAAAAATATGAAAAAAAATGTTATTTCATTGCAAAAACAAAGATTTTTTTATGATTCATCGCCGATCAAATTTCCCACGGCAATTTTCGCTGTCGTAATCAGACACAATTTGAATCAGAAGGATCTCCCCCGTCCTCACGTTACTATATCGTTGAAAGAACTTCTCCGCCGACACGTCAATATGCTGTCGGTTGCGATATCGTCGGGCATAATCCACAAATGCATTTCTATTTCCAACGCTTACATCAAAGCAAAGAGAAAACTTTGAAGGTTCCGTCGCGTTGAGAAAATTCTATAAAAAATATTTTTTAAAAAGTTTTTTGACATTTGATATGATAATGGAAACATCGCTGGGACTTAAACGACTCCGACTCCTTTAATGACTTCGGACGGAGTCATTTAGGAGTCATGATGATTCTTAATAACTCCGAAATGACTTCAAATGACTCCCGAATTCAAGAAAAGAGTCGTTTAACCCATTTTACCCTCCAACCTTCTAAGTGGAAATACTAATGGGAAATTCAAATTTTTATTTTATTTCAATTTTTCGAAACATCGCATTCGAATTAATTTTCAGATAAGCTCGTTCGTTGCGGCGTTGTGTCAGCCATTGATTCAGGACAGCACAGCGTCGCGAAGTTTCCGAATCGTTCGGAGGCTCGAATATAATCGAAGCGGGAAAACTAAAAATTTTGCTCGCATTTTGCACAGCCGGGTAATCCATTGGGAATGGAATTCTTTTCGATTTAATCCAACGAATGCCTGAGAAATGAAAGTTTGAGCCCAAAGGATGTTTCAGGAACTTTAAAGCACAATCGTCTAAAAGCACAGTTATCATTAGACTATAGTTAATTGATGTGTTTAATTGTCAAAAACATCTTTTAAACACCTTAAAATTATTCTATTTTTTTGCATACTTTGAGTTATTCTTACCAAGACATTCGACTGACGTGCTGGTATCGACTAACGTGTTGGTATTTCGAATACATAATTGAGTAAGAGTCACCGAGGCTCGTTCGAATAGTTCGATTTTTCTTTTTTTTTTGTATTTTCGATTACCATGGTTAACAATATGAATATTTTGGACTCGCATAAAAGGCTGCAATCCGCCGGGACTAAAATGTAAATCTTTTAGCTCTCACTAAAATGGGAATTGATTTTAATCCTATGTCGATGGTCATTTCCGGAATCAGTAAATACGGCTCGCGTGGCAAGTGGCGCGCAATGATCAGCGACATGAGGCGCGACACCGCGCGCACGCGCGTCTCTAAAGTGATGCGGTCCAAAAAGGATAAGACCTCTACTAATACTTCCAAAGGCATGTCGAGAGGCATTTTTGAAGTTGAGAGTTCAATACAAAGCAACTTAAAGTAATCCGCAAGTCACTGAAAGATACATACATAGATTCAGCAGATCACATTATACTTCTCAAAAACGTAATAAAAATGAAAATTTTCGGAAAAAAATATTGCGAATTATTTCATCATTTGTAATATTTTCCATTGTGTGCAAATTTTAGAATTTTTCATAAATTTTTTTTTTCTTTGCAAAACAAAAACCTTAATTTGAAATCACTCCCCAGCCTTATATACACCAAATTAGGATAATTAAATTAAATTTTATTTTAGATATCTGGAAAATGCACATGCACCGACGAAATTCTCAACATTTTGGCAACATCAAGCAAAGAAATTATAATTAAATGGAGGAAAAAAAGCTACCAATTATCCTAAGTTCGGGTAAATAAGACGCGACCGTTCGAAGAATTTTTGAATATTGACATGGCATTCATTCTGTTATTTTGTATCGATTAAGCATAAAATTTAATGAATACCTGTGATTTAAGCTCAACTTTGTTTATAACAGGATGTTAAAATTCAAAAATTCTTCGAACGGCCGCGTCTTATTTACCCGAACTTAGGATAATTAGAATTAAAGTTCAATTTTAATTTTATAAGTAGTATTCATTAAAACAATTTAATTGTAACTTAAAAATATTCGTGAATTATTTCATTAGAACATAAAAAAATGTTTTCTCATAAAATTTGTTCGAAATTTAAAGATATATTCGGCACACCGAAATATTCCATTCTTTTTTTTGCAAAAAGTTGGTGCGACCAGATCATTACTTATCTCTGAAATCCAATGCCCAGGCAACGGACTCATTGAATGAGGGCGAATTGGCTAAGCAAGCCAACAGTGTACGTTAACGCATAACGTGAGTGCATTACCATCGGAAGAGGCTGAATCGAGGACCAGGGCGGAGCGACGGCTAACCGAGGTGCCCATTCGTCACATCACATGCTTATATCCGGAACAACTTTGGTGCAGTGGGACGTACCGAGGCGAAAAACACTCCGAAGAGTCAAGCGCAATAACTTTGCACAAGGGTCCAGTGAACCACAAATACTGAGATTGATTTAACTCTGAGTCTAACACCAGAGTCTAACACCGAAAATGAGGCATATAATGAAGACGAGTGGACATGACGATAGTCATGACGAATGATTGGGAGGATGGCGAATTTTCTCGCCTATATAGCCCGCAAATCATTTGCGAAAAACGGGCGATGGCTTTGGCGCATCGACCAGACAAGTCAGATATCCCAACGCTATTTTTTGAATATTTAAAAATATGTAAAATATTAGATTTAAGGGCACTTGTAGCCGTTTGAAAATTTTTGGCTATCAAGCGCCGCGGAAACGTTTGACGCCGCCGAATGGTGCGGAGCAAGTTTTTCAACGGGGCTAAATTTCGTCGATGCATTTGTTGTAGAGCTTTTGGTACAAACGCCTATCCTCGGGTAACACTATTCCGCTAAATTTGCACTGCAAAGGTCGGGTGCTCAAGATTTTTGAGAACACGACCAGTACTGTGAGTTGACTCCGAGTCATTTAGAGAAATTTTTCATTTTTTTTGTTTTTTCCAGATACAAAAAAAAATTCAAGCATTTTTAGAATTTTATTTTCGCATAAAACGTAAAAAAATTGGAAGAAAAATAAAGAATTCAATGTGTTTGTTTTTTCTTAAATATTAAAATATAATAAAAAGAAATACATTCAAAATGAAAAAAAATGAAGAAAAAAATGAAAAATGTGGTTGAAAATACGGTATAAAATAATTTAGATGGAAAAAAATGTGTGAAGAAAAAACTGATAGAAAGAGAGAGAGAGAGAGAGAGAGAGAGAGAGAGAGAGAGAAATGGGGAGAGAGAGAGAGAGAAAGAAATAAATCAAATTTTCTCTTTCCCCGTTTCAAATACCCTAATTTATCGTTAAGGCGGAGCCGTTTGAGACTTTTTTGAATTTATGTTCCACTTGATTCCTGGATTTATTGTGATTTTTGACGTCAATTAATTGAATGCAATTATTATGAACCGCTACAAAATTCTTATTCTAAGTATCATAGAGAATATCTATATTGAAAATAAATCCCTAACATAGCCAAATGAAGGCTAACATTAAATTCAAAAAAGTATCAAACGGCCTCGCCTTATATACGATAAATCAGAGTGTTTGAAACAGGGAGAGAAAGAGAAAGAAAATATGATGATAAGAATGGATGGAGGGAGAGAGAAGAAGGGGAAAGGACCATTGTTACCAAAGTTTGAATAAATCAGAAAAATTGCTTTTGGCATTATGTTCGGTGTTTGGATATTTAGTGACGGGACAATTCGAATTCTAGGCGCAACTTTGCTGAATTCCAACCTCAAAGGATTTTCACCGCTATCACTTTATATTAGCCTATCGATTTAGCCTTGGTCATAGGCCTCGTTATTTGGCTTAGGCGCATCGTTGCTGAGTCTAGGTCAATTTGATTCCATATTGGCTTTAGGCTTAGGCTAAGCCTCACGTTATGTTGTTTTCATTATCGTTATATCTTATCTTTTCGCCGTCCCTATCGAATTGACCGATCCCTATTATTTTACTTTTATTTTGAATTGAAAAAAGTTGAGAGGGGTTGGGGTTGGGGATAAAGTACCTAAAACTATGAGAAATCAGAAAAATGAAACATTTTCAACGTCGAATATTATTCGTGATTTAGGTAAAATATGATTGTGGGAAAGCGAACAATTCCGAAAAATAGTCAGCCAACGCGAGGAACAAACAAAATTCAAAGTCAAAATTAAAATAGGATCGAACGGATGGTTTCAAAAATTTGAATAAATCTGAAAATTTGGCATTTTAATCGATTTATTAAGATCATTTTTGGGCCAATACTGATCGGAATAGAGCCGGCTTGGGCCAAGGCTAGGGCCATTTCGAGCCGATTTGGACCAGACTAGAGCCATTTTCGAGCCGACTTCTACCTAGCCAGCTTAGAATCATTTTCGGGCCAGGCCGCGTCAGGATTGGATCATTTCAAGCAGAGACTATCTATCGGATCAATAAATCCCAAAAATTCATATGAGATTCGATTCAGCAGGAAATTCGGATCGAATATAATGAATATAGGACTCATTCTATGAATCGAAATCGAGTCAATAAGCTCGATTATGATCCTATTTTAACTCGGTTTCGTATCCAAATAATCGGAATGCCAAATTTTTCAAATTTATTTTAATTTTAGAACACATTTTTGATGATTGAGTAGGATAAAACATCAAAAGAGAATTAATGAAACATATGAAATGAAATGTAACCAAAGGGACTCGACATTTGTAGACCCGACATTTGTGGTTTTTTCAAGTTTGGCCAACTTTTTAAGGATCGAAACGTTATATTTAGGAAAAATAATTTAATCTATCGGATTCAGAATTTAATTCTCTATCGAATACTATTTGAATCAAGTCTCTAAGTAACTTAGAAAAAAAATTTACAATTAAAAAAGTAAGATTGCTTTTTATTTTTTGGAAATTTTTTGAGAGACTTCACTTTTTTAGATGTTACTTTTTTTCCAATTTACTTAAGGACTTGATTTAAAAAGCAATCGATAGAGAATTGAATTTTGAATCTAATGAAAAAAATAATTTTCTTAAAAATAATGTTTTGGTCACTAAAAAGTTAGCCAAAGTTAAAAAACCGGGGCCGCAAATGTCGGCGATCCCTGATCAATTAGGTTTTGAGAACAGGATTTTATCGAAAATAAAACAGGACTTGAAAATGGATCGATTGGGACAGTGAATCGATGAATTGATGAATCAATGAATTAATAACTTGATCGATTAGTTGATCAATGTAAATATGAATGAATTATTGAATCTATTCAACAATGAACCAGTGAATCAGTTAATCAATTGACCAATGAATCATTGAATCAGTTGATCAATAAAGCAATAAACCAATGAACCAATCGATTAGATTTAGTAAGCAGCAAAATAACAAAAAAATATATTTAGAAAAAAAAACAAATTAATCAAATTCGAAGGGACAAAAATTTGCTGGCGAATATTTGAGTTCTTTTTTTTTTCTCTTGGAATTTCTCTTCTCTCTTCAGACAAATTGTTATTATAAAAGAATCCATTTAAAATTGATGAATTACAATTTTGTATGTTTAAATTTCCATTTTCTTAAACAATTATTAATGGATAATATTCATTTTTACATGCCCAACAAGAAAGTTGGTAAAATTCCGGCCATTGGACAGTCAGTAAAATAATTTTGGACTAGGCTCTAGCTTAAGGTTAAGTCGATTTTTTAATTTAATAATGTCCGATTTCAACTTATGATTTTGATTCAAATCCCAATACGAGATTGATTATATATGACATGGAAATACATATTAGTCGTATTAAGCAAATATATAATTTTGTCCATTATTTTATGATTTAATAAGCCAAAGGCGTAATTTTGTATCTTTTTGGATTAGATAGTTTGCATGGCGAGCCAATACATATTTTGCTAAAGCCCAAAAATTCATCAATGAAGAAAATGGGGGAAAAATGAATGAATGAGTGAATGAATGAATCATTGGACCCTGGACTTTCTCGTGGGAATTTGCTCAAAATTGAGAGAAGAAAAAAAAAGAGAGAGAAAGAGAAATTGAATAACAGACGAGGAAACAAATCAAAATTCTTTCTTATTATTTGTGTTTTTTGAAAAGAAATTTTTTTCTTTGGGAGCAATTTGCAAAATGGGCAGAGAAAAGTTATAAAAAGTATGAAAAAAAAATTGTTTATTTGGGAACGCTGTTATTGACTACTTTGTTGGAACGCTATCCCACGGGGTGAAATGATTGTGGGAGGGAGAGAGAGTGATGTTAAGGAAAGGCCGAACCGGCTGGGCGCTCACGTTCGTTGAGTGATTGTTGTTGTTTGTTCTAGGAAGAATGAATCCCGATTGGATGGATCCGGTAGATAGGGCAGGCGCCGATTAATTCCAAATCTTGAGGAAGCTATCCCATGAGCCGGTACATACAGCCATACCGTCTTCGGTTACGCCCAGGCAGGACACGCGATTGTCGTGGCCGGCCAACACGCCTAAAGAAAATATGAATTAGAAATTAT
Source organism: Bradynema listronoti (assembly GCA_024678965.1). Lineage (NCBI taxonomy): Eukaryota > Metazoa > Nematoda > Chromadorea > Rhabditida > Allantonematidae > Bradynema > Bradynema listronoti. The sequence goes on from JANLNO010000006.1 coordinate 3,799,310, forward strand.
GATGGAAAAATTGGCATTGTGATTTCATTATTGATCAGTTAAAATTCACATGTCATTCGATTCGTTACAAAATTCTAGTTTACCCCCCCCCCCTTCCCCAGAACTTCGAAAATTAAAAAAATGCTTGGTCCTCTCTTTAGTTCAAGATTTTTAAATCGACTGTAACTTCTAAAGAAAGCAAAATTGGATCATAGTTCCTATACAAATTTTGATCAGCGCTTTCGAATGATGTATCACATGTCTAGATTTGGTCCAAAATTTTTTTTTCTTGTGGTTAGGGATGATCCATCATAAAATCCTTAGGAGGCATTTCCTATAAAAATCTTAGGATAACCCTCGGACAGGGTAAAAGAAATTTTCGAAATTCTAGAGGAGAGAGTAAACTAGGATTGAGCCCGAAATTCTTAATCGGCTAAAATATCTGCACATGTATTGAAATTAAAATTGGTGGAAAAAAGAGGAAAATTTTTTGAATAATTCAATTTCACATCTCGTTAAATTAATGCCTCGAAATTGCGAAAAAAAAAGAATTACCGGGTAATATATGTAAAGTACTCTAATATTGAAAAAAAGAATAAAAAGCCAATTTTCGAATAAAATTTTACTACAAAATTGAAATTTGGGAAAAATTATGCACATTTCTACGCAAATTCATTTCTTTAAATTTAACTTTTCAATTTTTTTCTCAACTAAATGGTTGTAAAAATACAATTTACATAATACCCTAAATTCGGGTGTACAAGCCGCGGCCGTTCCACGGATTTTTGAACATTAACTTGGCTTTTATTCGATTATATATATATATAGGGCAGAAAGAAAAATATACCCTAATTTCGCGTGTATAAAGCCGGGTGTTTTGAGCCAAATTTAAATTCGCGCCAATGAGTTCATTTTATTGTATCGGATCCGCTGGGGTCCAAATTTTTTGCCCGCTTTTATCTCGGTTTCATAAAAGTGAACACAAAATTTGAACTCGCTTGGATCCAATACGAACAGAATGAACTCATTGGCGCGAATTTAAATTTGGTTCAATACACCCGACCTTATACACGCAAAATTGGGGTACTTTTGGTTTTGTCAGCCACTGTATATAGTAAAATTGATATTAGTATGTTTTGTAATTATTCAAAGTATATTTTGTCTTTTTTATTATTTTGAGTCTATTAAGCATAGAATTTAATGAACATCTTCATTAAGAAAGGTCTAAGCCTTATACATTTAATTTTGAAAAAGTTTTGTTCGTTATAGATTTCGGGGGCTTATCCACACGAAATTAGGGTAAATATATATATATACTTTGGCGTTATGTCAAATTAAAAAATAGACTTTTTGCAATTTCCTATTAATTTTGTTTATAAATAATAAAATCAAAACCAAGTCAAAAATTTAAAAATTCTTCGACGGCCGCGGCTTATACACGGAAACTTAGGGTAGCTGGAAAATTCGCTACCGTATGTGTGATGGAACTGATCAGTCTTTTTAAATTTTAAATAAAATAAAATAATTTGACATTGCATTTTATGAGACTCTAATTTTATTGTGTTTTATAAATGGTATGTGTAACTGACCGGCTCGCTCCTGCCGCATCGAGTCCCAAACGTTGCAGTTGAAGTCATCGTAGCCGGCGAAAAGCAGACGGCCCGACTTTGAGAAGGCCACGCTCGTAATACCTAAGAAAATTTGGGTGCATTTAATACTGCAAAATTTAAGAGAGATCAATATGCCTTTGAATGCGTATATTAGTTTTAAAAACATATTAAAAGATCTATTAAAATATGCACGCGTTGAATAAATGATCCGAGAAAAGGGGATGGGCAAAAAAGAGAACGGTAGACAAGACGGGATGCGCCAAAACTAGACGGGACAAAACGGGACGGGCCAAAAGGGAACGGGTCGAAAAAGGAAAAGAGTCAAAACGGGATGGGCAAAAACCAGACGGATCAAACGGGACAAGACAAAACCGAACATGGCCAAAGAGGGACGGGACAAAACCGAAAAAGGGGCGCGACAAAAAATTATATCTAAGCCCAAAAACATAAGCTCGGTAAGCCTAAATTCCAAAGTCTAAGATCAGACCAAAGCCTGAGCCTAAAATCTAAATAAACTTAGATTTAAGCCCAAAGCATTTGTCTTTAGGTTTTGACTCAATACCGTTGTGAATAGTGTTAGTTGTTGTGATTTGAATTTTTAACTCGCTCCAATTCCCAAATAAAAATTTAATTGCTTTTTTTTCGAAATTCCAAAATTCATACCACAAATAATATTGTCGTGTGAGTACATGGCGAGCTCCTGGTCCGCGCGAATGTCGAATAGACGGCACGTCGCGTCGTCGGAGCCGGTGGCGAACGCTTGGCCCGATGGGAAGAACTAAAACGGAAAGTAATCAAAAAATTGAAGTCAAAATTGTCAATGCTCTTTCATCATTTTTTTTTAGCTAATCAAATTGATTTTCTCAATAATAAAACTTGAGCGTTGGCATAATACACGGCAGTAAGTTTAAGTATAGTACCGCAACTGCGTTGATATCGGATTCGTGGCCGGGAAAGGTCTGTTTGCACATGCCGTCCCGGATGTCCCACAACTTCGCGGACGCATCGCAGGCGCCCGAAATGAAGGTGCGCATGTCGGGCGATAGTGACAGCGACATTACGTCACCGGTGTGTCCGGTAAAAGCGGTCACCTGCTGTCCGGTCTCAATGTCCCATAGAGCACTAAAAAATATTGGCATCGTATTTCGAGGGCCAATACAAAATTTTTACACGAAAAAATATTCTCTGTTATCATATAAAATATTTTTTGTCCAATCGTCGCAAAAAATTTTGAATAAAGCTCCAAAATCAAATGAGGAGGATGTTTCATAAGTTTGGAATCGGATCAGAATCACTAAAGAATTTGCTTCATATAGACGGGCTTAACTAAGATTTAGCTTAAGTCATTTAACCCATAAGTGACGACGTGTACACGAATTTAAATTTGTGCAATTATTGGCAAATGTGTTCATTCTGTTCTGTATGGATTTATAAACATAAAAAGAATTTGTCGTATAAGAAACCTCATAGGCACATATTTTGAGTGTGGTTCCAAAGCTTTACCCAATTAAAGAACAGAATGAAGGCAAACGCCAATTTGCGCGCAAATTTGAATTCAAAACATTCATTGTCACTTATGGGTTAAAATTGGTCATAAGCCAGCCAGAGTCGGTTAGGCTTTAGCCTCGAGTTTAGCCTAAATCGCTTAGGCATAATTCGCTCATCTCTTAATAAGTGATAAGTAAATGGTTCAATAGTGGCTAGTGGCTCGTAGTTTGGTTTCCGAACCAAAATGAGCCAAATTCGACAAAATTAGGCCAAATTTTTCAAAAAACAAATGGCTCATGGCTTTGAGTCATGACTCGCGAGTCACGAGTCAAAAAATCGGATCTTTTGATAATGGGCTGATTTGGTCGCGGGCCATTTACTCACCACTGCTCTTAATTATCTCTTGAGCTTAGCCACATAGTCAGTAACCAATCAATAGTAACTATGCAGCCTGTTATTCATTATCCTGATATTCAAAGCCAGTGGATAAAGCCGAACTTTTTGTCCTTTCTAAACTGCGGAGCCAAGCTATAAAAAATTTCGAAGTCTAGCCCGAAAGTTGAGTCCAACATGCCACCAATAGGCCCCCGGCCTACATTGGAGATTCAATTTTTTTTTTTGTTGACTATTTTTTTATCATCACTCACCAAGTCATATCACCGCTGGACGTGACAATTTGATTATCATCGAGAAAACGACAACAAGACAGATAGCCGGTGTGTCCGGGCAATTCGCGCGAGACGCGCACATTGCCTTCGCGAGTCTTCAACGAGTAGATGCTGCAAATGTTGTCGAGACCACCGCACGCGACAAATGAGCCCGACGGCGCGTAGGCGCATGTCATCACCCACGACGAGCGCAGCGGAATTGCGTGAACCTAAAAGAAAGCATCATAAGTAGCATTGGAGATGAGCTCTCCATTTTATACCTATATTTTGTTCGTATTACCAATGGAACATATCGGATTCCAAAATATTTTTTGGCAGAGTTATCTTTTGATTATTTTTGTATACTTATATTCATATAAAATAAAATATGCAGTAAATTCTAATAGGAATAAGCCGCGGCAGCTCGAAATTTTTAAAAATGCCCTGATTATGTACAAATATATTTTAGAGGTTTCTAATTCTTTGAAAATCCATCGAAAAAATCGTCCCGTTTTGTTCCATGCCGTTTTGATTTTTTTCGTTTCATCCCAAAACCGAATGAATTCGAAATTTGTTTGGGAATTTACTTTATTGGTAGTGTAAGAGTCCCAAACGATGAGCTTTCCATCCTGGGAGGCGGAGACGAGATTGCGCGAGTCCGACGCCCAATGCATGGCGTAGATTTTGGCGAGATGACCGCGCAGGGTCCGTCGAGTGCGCATCTGTATTCGCCCGATGGGCTCGAGGTTTGCAGCCACCGATGCGAGTGTCGTGTCATTGGCCTGCTTTCGCGCTTCCTAGAAAAAAATGTATTTCACAAATTTTCAAGAAAAATATTCTCCACTATCATGCGTATAAGCCGCGGCAGTTCGAAATTTTTTTTGAATTTTGAATCGGATTGGCATTTCGGATATAATGAAATGACAAGCATGTCCAATTTTTGAAATATGTTCAAATGGTCGCGGTGTATACAAGTTTCAACCAAAAATTATTCTTTGTCAAGTTTGAAATAGTATGGCCAAGTTTGAACTTAATTAGTCTAATCGAGAATATTATTTGGAGCAATCACGGTGAAATTGGTCTTGAATTATAATGACTGGCTAATATTGTGTTTGGCTTCATCAACTTTAATTCTGGTTATATAAAAATTCGATAAAAATATAAAAATTAACCAGGCTCATATTAGATATGTACTAGAAATGTTCAAGGTCAGGCCAGTCCTATTTTGATCTAACCCGAAGTGATTTTGACCGGCCTGGCCCAGAAAATTTTTTACATACTTATATGACTCGGCTCGTTTTAACCCGGCTTGAAAATTTTTTATATAAGACCCGGCCAGGCACGGCTCAACATCACCAATATGTATCATATGTAATTACCAGGAGTATACCGAAAATGATTTTAAAATTTCAAAAGTCGGAATTCCGATGGAAATTGAAAAATTGGAAATTAGAAATCGTACAAAATCCTGGTACCCATTCTTAATTATTCCACACTAAATCCTTACGTTGAAAAATTATATCACAAGTAAATTCACGCACCCTGATTTGCGTTTTGAGCTGTTCGGCCTCCTGCCTGAGTTGGTCGAGTTCGCTCATTTTTGGCGTCTATTTTTTCCGGCCTCGTTGAGCGAATTTGTAAACGTGAAAAAGGAGAGAGAGAAAACGAAGAAAATAACTATTTGAAGGAGAGAAAAAAATATGGAGAAAAGCTACTAGGACGGGCAACGCTACAGTACACGTTGCGCGATGCCGTTAGTACTATGGTAGGATAGGAATTGTATTACGAATAATATCCAATCGATGGGATTTGGTCAATTTTAGAAAAAATTGGTTGGCTAGATGTGAAAGACGTGTCCCGCCACGCTCGTCCAAGTCTACTCCCAACTACGGTAGGACTCTGTGTGTGCTTCTTTGGATGCGCTTTTCTACTAGCAACGATTCTCCATAAACGAATTTTTTTCTTTATCGCTGTTTCTATTTTTCGACTAAAAACATTTGAAATATATTAAAAAAGGTTTTTTTGTTACTGTAACTTTTACATAATGTATATAAGCCGCTGGACTGTGTATATCAATTAGATAAGCCTGACATTTGCGGCCCCGACATTTAGAGACTTAACTTAAAAGCGAAGAATTAAATTCTGAATCTAATAAAAAAAATTAATTTTCTCAAAAATAATGTAATGGTTCCTAAAAAGTTAACCAAAGTTAAAAAATCGCAAATGTCGGCGAGCCATCAGTTAGCTATGGAAAAAATACCTTTTAAATATGGCTAAAATTTGTATCAAATCGACGGAATAATCATCAAATAACGTTTGAGAATTTCGCGAAATTCGGCAAAACGCTTTTCAAACCAAATATTCGTTGCCCAAAATAAATGTTGGAAACTAAATTGAAAAAAAAATTAATAAATTAACTTTAAATTAAAAAAATAAATAAAATTATAAAAAAAAATTTATTGTAAAAAAATAAATAAATTAATTTTAAATTTAAATTTTACTTTGAATGAATATCAAAACGCGAAAATGTTTATCATTCATATTTGGCCTTATCAATATAAATAAGAATTATTCGTGCGAAAAACCAGCCGCCAAATTAATTGAATTGGTTAGGCATTTGAAATTTTTCAGCTATATTTTGGGTTTAAGGCTCGGTGAGAGGTTTTTTTTTTTTTGAAGGCCTGAATGAAGTAATAGAAAAATCTTTTTGTGGAATACGGCCTATTTAACTTTATATTATAAATTCTTTTCTAATTTCTAATTGACCGATTCAAATAACAGTAAATTCAGCTTGAAAAATAGTATATACAAGAATGTATTTTTATTTTTGCAAATATTAACTTTATGCTGAATCATAAAGGCTTAAACACTAAAAAATTGACGAGAAAAAAAGAATAAGACCTTTAAAACACGAAAGAAATTTCAACTTTGAACGCAAATAACCTGGCTCAACATTAATATTTGCAAAAAATAAAAATATACTTTTGTAGTATTTTTCAAGCTGAATCTTTTAGAAAAGAAAATTATTCAAATCGCTCAACTATAAAAGAAGTTATAAAGTAAAAAGGTCGTGTTCCAGAAAAAAAGTTGCAAAGTTTGAATTTGCTATACATATTGGTAACAGACGATATGTGAGGTCCAATCTGAATCGTGTACGAGCAGTCCGAAAATTGAACCGATTTTTTGATTCGAGTTGGGTAAAACCTGTTGGTGTCAAACATTTTTTTCCGGGAATAGGGAGAGGGCTATTTAAATCCTATCAGCTGAAAACATTTTTGGGGGAAATCTATTTAAGTTTTATTGGTGCCAAACATTTCGGGCGGAATTTTAAGAAGCCACGTATGTGGCTGCTATGAAATTTCTAGTTAAAATATACTATTCAAAAAACATCATATTATTTTATCTATAAGCAAAAAAATTTCATCTCAATTATTACCAAACGATTTCAATTTTACATTCATTAACAATTTTAAAAACAAAAATAAAGAAAAAAAAGTTTTTTTTTGTTTTTTACACCCAAATAGATGGAGTTTGACGAAAAAAATAAATCCGTGGAAAAAAGTGGGAAATAAAGTCGGAAGCGATAAAAAATGTTGAAAAATGAAAGCCGATTCCCGGCTCATCGCAAAAAAAAGTTATGAAAATTGTTTAAAGAAGAAACAGAATTCTATGAGGTCAGAACTACTAAATTTAGCCAATCGAATGTTAAAAATAATATATGCAAAAATGTATTCGCCGCAAAAAGATTATATCTTTTTTTTAAATATATAATATTGGTTAAAAATATATGTTTTTGTGTATACTAGTATTTTCAAATCTTAAATAAATTGAAAAATTGGCGTTGCGTTTCGAAAAAAACATAAAGTTGTTTATGAGCTCTGTTTTCAATGGGGTAGATTCAGAATTTTCTGCTGAATCGAATGACATTTGAAGTTTACGGATCCAATCCTTAGCAGTAATGGTCTCTAAATTTTAGATTGGACCCAGATTCGAACCTGACCCTGAATCCGAAAACTGGATCAAGACCAGGATTTTTTCATCAAAAGAATGTCAGACCCGGACCCAGACCCTATCTTTATATAAAGAAATAGAATTTTATGACCGATTAGGACCTAATTTTGCCGAACCGTGGATTTTAAACCGGATTCGGACTTAAATTTGACACTGAGTCCCGGAGACCCGAAAAAACGCCGGGTTACCCGGCTTTCTATCCGGCATTTCATTAATTAGCGGGCTCAAAATCTGACATAAACACAATCCCAAATTTTTCATTTTCATTTAAAATTTGGATACAGAACAAATTCAGCAAAAAATAAAAAGTCAAAGCATGAATGGAAGGGGAAAGGGGATTTTTGTGCTGTAAAAGTTGAAACTTTTAACTTAAAAGCAAATGCAAACAATCGCGTGAATTTGTGAATTTGACGGCTCGGGAAAACGGAAAAATGGAAAATTTCAGGTGTCTCCCCGCCCTTTGCCAATTCAATGATGAATTGATATTTACACAACAAAAAAAAAGTTTTTTGTAAAAAATTGCAAAAAAGGTCAAAAATAATTAATATTTAAAAAATAAATTATTTTCATTCACGCATAAAAAAACGAACCATCGCCTTATAAGCCGACTTATTCAATGGGTCATGTAACTTTTTTTCTAATTTAGCTAGAAATATGATTTAAAAAGTAATGAATAGAGAATGAAATTTCGAATCGAAATGGAAAAATTAATTTTCTAAAAATTAACTTTTTGGTGCTTAAAAAGTTCGTCAAACTTGAAAAATTCGCAAATGTCGGTGCGCCTCATGAAATGGCTCTGAGACACGGGCCATTTAATGAGCCAAAACGCATTTTTTTGACACAATGCCAAGTTTTTCGTTTTATTCAAAATTTTGAAACACTGCTTTCTTTTATTGGCTAACATTCGAACTCAATGCCTTGAAACAAAATTGATATTCCAATTGACTTGATCAATAAACATTATCTTTATCAATAGATTTTGTGTATTGCCGAAGACATTTAATCGGATTATCACACTATTCTTTAACGAATCTGCAAATTATATTATAAAGAATAAAAAAAATAAATTTCAATACGAATAAAAAATAATACTAATTTCTGGAACAAAAATCAATACCAACCAACCAAACGCATACACAACAAATACAAAATGTATTTGTGTATAGTTTATGCACAAATACAATTGTAAGAAAGTATAGTTTACAATATAAAACGTAATACAAATTGTATGAAAAAGTAACCATTATAAAAAATGGAGGGATAATTTTAAGGGAACGTAATGCATATGTAAATAATGTGATATGAGATAAGTTTATAATTTTCAGAAACGAAGTAAAAAAAATGTTTTAAACTAAAGCAGAAAGTCATCTAAAATCTAATATGTCTGTCTGTCTGTGTAATGCGGCGTATCTTAGACATATATTAATAAAAAAAAGTAGACACACATACACATCTGTATATATTTCTATTCCACTTAGAATCTATGCATTTTTATATAATTGTATAAACGTGTGTATAAATGTAGAACAATATTGAATTTCTATTTTTTACCGAATGTATTTTGTGTGTGTCTTTTGAGATGTATCTTTTTTCGACTCGTAGTTATGCATATCTGGGTGTACTGTTATATTATATGTGTATAGAAGAGAGCAATATTGAATTTATATTTTTTTTACTATGTATTTAACGTATATTTTATCATTCTCTCTGTCTCTCTTCTACTTTCTCTGTATATTTGTGAATATATATGTGCGTGTGTGTAGAAGTGAAGAATATTGAATTTGTATTTTTTTTGGTGTGTGCAACGTGTATTTTCTGGGTGTGTGCCGAGTTTTTTTTGTCTTTTTTCGTTTCGTTTGCAAAATGAAATACCACTCGGCCAAAGAAACAGACGAGCCGAAATAATGCGAGAAATTGTTTATGTGTATTGATTAATTTCTTTTTGTTTTTTTCCCAACATTTACAAAATATAAAATAAAACATTATTTAAATGCACAAGCATATGTAGTTTCTCGGCGTTGGACAAACATTCACACATTTTTTGTACGTGTTTATGCATATGTGTTTCTTATAAATCTGTGTGTATGTGTGTGCGTATACGTGTGTGTGTGTGTGCGTGTGTCTGTGTATATACGTATATTTATTTCTCCCGTGTCTTTATTCCATAAATTCAATAAATGGCATCGATTTAGATATGGCTGCTATGCCTTTTTTGTATATACGAAAAGTACACATACACGCACACGCACACACACACACACACACATACATACACAGACAAACACACACACATACATACACAGACACACACACACACATATACATACACATATACATACACACACATTTACACATACACATCAAAGATGTACTGGTACCGGAATTCCGATTTTCGAAATTTTAAAATCATTTTCGATATATTCCTGACACACATATACATATACACTCCTGTTCAAAATTATAGCGCCATTTTAGAAAATGGTATAACTTTTAATTGAATTATTCAAACGACGTTAAACTTTATCATATGGTGGACCAACAAAATATTAATTATTTGTTTTGAAATTGTTTTGTTATGTTTAAAATAAAATCAACGTTAAAATAAAATCAACGTTAAAAGGTTAAGTGGCGCTATAATTTCGAACAAGCTAAAATCAAGCAATTTACAGTATTTTTCAAATTTCGTAAAAACATATTTTGTGATAATGTAAAATTAATTACTCCACCATATTTTCGATCTAAAAATATGCCACATGGTAAAGTTTAACGTCGTTTGAATAATTCAGTTAAAAGTTATACCATTTTCTAAAGTGGCGCTATAATTTTGAACAAAAGTGTATTATCTATAACACAGATGTATAATATGTTTTATGTAATAATTCATACACGTTTATGTATAAGTATTTATGCACACAAAAAAAGAAAAGATTTGAAATATAAATTATTCTCTGTATTTCTCTGAACATTATTATTATCAAATTTTTAGGTAAAATAAAAAATAAATACCTAATTATAAGTCAAAAGGTGAAGAGCAAAATGAATCGTTAACTGATGTTTAAATGATAAAATAAAAAAATGAGAATTCAAAAAAAAAATTAAACCACAAATCCAAAAAATAAATCTAATATCATTCAACAGTATTCCAATTTTAAATTAAAAAAATGGAATTGTGTCTTATTAGATTTTGAGTCCGTTCGAGGTCGAATCCGTAAACTTAATATGTTATTCGATTCAGAAGAAAATTCCGAATCGACTCCATTTAAAACAGAGTTTACGAATAAGATCGTAATCGAGTTATGAGCTCGATATCAATTTTTCATTTTCATTTAAAATTTAAAAGCATTGCATTCAAAGCTGAAAATAGAGTTCATAAAATGAATCATAATTGAGTAATTAAAACCCTCAAATACAATGTCAACAATTTCTCGACCTATTTAAATTTTTTCACACAATTCATTCGTGTATTCAACTAGGGCAAACTAACAAAATTCAAGAATAAAAATAATTTTTTTCTACAGAGTGGCCCAATTTCGATTTCGATTTTGTTTTTTTTTGTAATTTTTTTCTTTATTTCGTAGTCAATTTGCAAAATTCGTTTTTATGCGATTCCCAAGAGTTTACCAATTTGTTTGGATACTAAACTTTTCGATATTTGTTTGGATTTTCGAATTTTGTAATTATTTAAACTTTTTACCACTTTTTCAAAAAGTCAAAAATCAGTTTCGAAATTGACTCTGATTCGAAATTGACTCAATTTCACTGAAAATTGATTCAGTTTGACTCGAAATTGACTAAAATTTACTCAATTTGATTTAAAATTGATTCATTTTAACTCGAAATTAGATCAATTTGACTCAGTTTAACTCAAAAATGATTTAATTTAATTCAAAATTAACTCAGTTTGATTCGAAATTGACTCAATTTGATTCAAAATTGACTTTGTTTGACTTGAAATCGGCTCGAAATCGACTCATTTTTTAAATCTGACTTTCACTAAAATTTAATAATTCCTTTTACAATGATTTAAAAAAAATGATTACAAAAATTCAAAAACTTAAACAAATATCAAGTTGTTCGAGTAAGCTTAAAATAATAAGCTTAAGGTCTTAAAAATCGAAAAAAAATAATTTAAAATTGATTAAAAAATAAAAACAAAAATAATAACAAAAATAAGACCTCAAAATTGTACAAAATTGCTCAGACCTGCAGAGTTTTCAAAATTTAAGTACATATATATTATCATGAATATAAATTTTGTCTCTAACTTTGATAAAATGAACAAATGACAAATGATTCAAAATGGATCAACCATTTTTCATCAATTATCTCAAATCAGATTAGAATACATAAAAAAAGTACGATAGAATCTTTTTTTTGAAAAAGTAAATGATATTGTTGGGAGCCTTATACAAAATTCTAAAAATATTTTTAAGTCTAAACGTAAGCTTTAAAATGAAATGAAGTACATAAATTAGTATAAAATGAAAAACTTTAGATGAATCTATCTTTATCATACCGTATCGTATGTTTACTATAGTACAATCTTTTCAGATTTTGAATAAATCGAAAAATTGATGTTGTCGAGGCCATAACTCGATTGGAATTTATAGACTCCGTTTTCAATGAGGTCGATTTTACGCGGAATCGAACGACATATGAAATGATATGATCCGGTCCTAAACAGGCTCAAAATTTGACACGGACACAATGGCAAATTTTGATTTTATTCAAAATTTGAAAACACATACGATGAGGCATAGGATAATTTTATAATTATGTTTTTTAACTACGATACATTACTAAAAGTAAATATGTACTACTGTATATATGTATTATTCAAAGGTACATGCATGCTTATACACATGCAATAAAAAACATACAGTACAGTATGGAACCTATATACAATAAGCGTGTTTAGCTATTAGTTTAATTTCTGAGTATATAGAAAAAGTTTTTATATATGTATCACATATATTTACAAAACAATAACGTAATTAAATTCAATAGAAGAATATTTCGACAAAAGGCATGACTCAAGCAAATGAAGAGAAAAAAGGGGGTTCAATGAAAAAGAGAAAAAAAATGAGAATGGAAAGAAATAATTAGCGAGAAAATATGGGTTAGAGAAAGAAAGAGAAAGAATGATGAAAATTGTCGAAATTCTACGGAATATATCGAATATATCTAAAAAAAAGTTGCAAAAGAAAATTGAGAAAGAGAGAGAGAAAAGAGAAAGAAAGAAGAAGGAGAGAAAGAAGAGAGAGAAAGAAATGAATGAAATGGAATAGAAAATTTTTTCAAGCCGAACATGACGACATTAAGTAAGAGAAAGAAATTTTTTCCTGCTGCAAGTGCGAGCTTAAAAAGTAGTATAGTAAGTTAAGTTACTAGGCTTCTCGCTTTAGCGTTTCCTCATTTATTTCTTCTACTTTTCTCTTTCACTCTGTTTGTTTTTCTTTTAGTTTTCTCCTCTCTGTTTCTCTTTCAAAATCTTCTTTAATTTTACATTTTTGCCCCCCAAATTATCTCTCTGTTATTTCTTTCTCGCTCTCTATTCTCGTCATTTTCTCTCTTCATCTCCCTTTTCTCCATGCACTTTCACTCGAATAATTTAAAAATAAAGCGAGAGAGAAAGAGAGAGAAAAAATATATTTGGCTTTTCATTAAAAATACAATTATTACAAAATGAAAATACAAACACACATAAACATTAACATTAATGAAATGAATACGCTTTTGTATTGTGTATATATGCCAAGTTCACACAAAATGCTAAGTCCTACAATACATGCATACATTTCTGAATGTATGGATATATATGCATGTGTTTAATGCATAAAGTCATAAAAATGTTTTTCGTCTTTGTTTTTTTTCTCTAACCAAATTTGATCGTTTCGTTATGATTATTTTTCGGCTGATATTAGTTAAGAACAGACCTACGTTGATGCCTTTTTTCCACTTTTTTTTGTCTTCATAAATATTGTTTCATTGTTGTTACGGCGTTTGTTTGTTGTTTTCGCTATGTTGATGTTTCGGGGCATTTTTGTTGGTTGTTTTTAAAATTTTCGTTTTGTGTGCGCTGTTTTAGAGCCTTTGGTTTTATGTCTTCAAGCTTTTGACGTGGGACTTTTTGCCATCACTTGTATGTATACATACGCATACATTTGTGTTGTGTAACACACGCACACGTGTGTGTGTGTCTGTGTGTGTGAAATACGAACTAGAAATGTGTCGGGCATATTAATGGGGAAAAAGGCATATGAAACGGACGAAATAAAAAATGGCAACGAAAACAAAAAAAAGAGAGTGATACGCAAAATGTACATACAATAAGTCAATGCTTGAACAGGAACAAGAAAAACGAAGGGAGAGAGAGGATTAAATTGGAAATGGATTGGAATAATGGCGCGGCAAATTTATTTTTAGGCATGCGCACGCGTGCCTGCGCGCGCGTAAGTAACACGAAAGATAAAATGCATGCGCGCGCATGCATTTCCGTTGCTCCCCTATTTTGAAAGGGAAAATGTACCGCGGCAAAGTGTACACTTGAACACTCGAAGATCCGTGTCACACGTTGTTATCCCGTGGTGGATCATATAATCGCCGCTTATATTGTTTTCTGTCTTCGGCTAATTGTCTCCAATTAGGTCCTATACGCTTTTCCATCAACTTTCGCCATCTTTCTGCTGGTCTTCCGGGTGGTCTTTTGCAGTCGGATGGCCACCAAAATGTCGCTCGTGTCGTCCATCTGTTGTCCGTCCTTCTGGCTTCTTGCCCTGCCTAAAGAAGTTTTCGTATTGTGGCTGTCTCGTATGCGTCTGCGAATTGTATTTTCTTTTTGATTTCCTCGCTTCTGACCGTGCCGTGCCGCAGAGGATCGCGGCAAATTTAGAAAAAGACATATAAGATATCTGTAAGGTTGCGTACCACGAAATTTACGCAATTTTTGAATTTGAGCAAAGTTTTCGTCACGAAAAAATTATTTTTTAAAAAATTAATTCGAACTATTCGATTTTCGATTTAAAATTTAATTCTCTAACGAATGTAATTCGAATCAAATTTTTAGTTGATTCGAAAAAAAGTTACAAATAAAAATGTAACGCATTTCACAAATTTCCCAAAAATCTAAATTGACTTTACTTTTTCAACCATAAATTTTTTTCCAAGTTGGATAGAAATTTGATTCAAAACGTATTCGATAGAGAATTAAATTCTGAATCGAATAGCTAAAATCATTTTTCGGTAAAATAATTTTATCGTAACGAAAAACTAGTTCAATGTCAAAAGTGAGCAAATCTCGGGCAACCATATCCTGAACATGTAACCTGAGATCCTAAAAAAGATTAGAGTAATACAAGAGCTTATTTTATGTGTGTAATAAAATCAAAAAATTTGACAAAAGATAATAAAAAAGTTGTTCACGAACAAAGGAGCTGGGTAAGTCCAAAATAAGAGAAAAAAATACGCTAACAATAAGCTATGTGGAAAAGCGGCTTGATTTGGGAAAAAAATTTCATTTGTGAAAATAATCGAGCAAAAATAAAATTAAAAAATCCAAAAACATAATATCGAAAGCCGAAAATTAGTATTTTCAGAATTTGAATATACATACGTATGTGTGACACGTGAAAACCCCAGAAGAATCCTTTCCCGTTACAAATATAATCTCCAAGAATCGGGAATCGAGCCCGCGAAATGATTATCTCCAAATAGAGAATGCCATTCGGCCGGCGAAAAGTCGGCAAAATTTACGACTGACAAGTATTCTAATGAGTAATAACAGATTGAGTCAAAATTCAAAAATTCTTCGAAGGACACCAGTACTTTGGGGTACTTAATTAATTGCATTTTCAATTCATAAATCAAAAAAAGTCTTCGAATATAATTTAAATAAATTTAATTGAATAAATTGAAAAATTTTATTAAACAAACATTAAAAATTTTCTTTTAAAAATTCGTAAAAATACAAGGTGACCAGAAAGTCCTTTGACAAACTTTTTTAATCATAACTTTTTTATTTAAAAAGATATTTTTACAAACAAACATTTAAATAAAAGCCAAAAAAATTTTATATAAGATCATTTTAAAAGATTTTCGAAATTTCCGTCTTTAGCCGCCACGTAGGCCTCAAGACGCTCGCGAAAATTTTTGACGATGGTCACGAGACTACGACGTCCCTCAAAATGCGTTCCTGGTAGGTTTCGGCGTTGATTTTGACCCCGCGCTCGACAAAAACGAGCGGTGTCTTGCCATTTTCGCAAATGCCCGCCCACACCATGATTGACTTCGGAAAGTGTCGACGCTGAACCGGGCTCTTTTCAAAAAATTCATTGTTAATCTGAAAGAGCAGAAAATTCTGTACAAATTCTGTCGAATTTCAAGGAAGCTGGAGGTCGTTCTGACGATTAACTGAACGCTGAATTGTAAACAATTTTTCGTCGATGAACAAAATCGACCAAAAAGTTTTTTTTTCCAAAATACGCTGCGCGTTTTCGAACCGTACGCATTTCATACGATCATCCAAGTAATGACCCATTCCTAGCTTATAGCTACGAAGCTTTAGCTTGATTTGGGCCGTTTTTCGGATCGATTCGCGCCCAATCTTCATTTCTTTAGCTAATCATTACCGGAATTTCGATGAATTCGGCAACGCAACTTGTTTAGGTACTCAGGAATCGTAGACGGTTTGCCAGGTCCTTTGCGATGTTTGGAGCTGCTTTTCCCGTATTGAACAGTTGAGCGACCGCAATTCGCTTGTCTTTAGAACTCATTTTTTCGAAAAACAAATAAACATAGTTTCTACAGAATTTTAAAAGTAAAATCAATAGCGAAAAACAAATAAACATAGTTTCTACAGCGCTACAAAATAAAGTGTAACATAATGATATGATATACCAAAAGCTGTACTAAAGCTGTACTTTAAATTGAAAAAATTTGTCAAAGGACTTTGTGGTCACCCTGTATATTTTGAGTGAAAATTGTAAGAAAATTTCTTTTAATAATGCGATTAAAACGTTGGAATTTTGAATTGAATTGAATGTGAAATGAAAAAAACAATAAAAAAATTATTATTTTTTCAAATAATTGAATATAAATACATATACAAATATTTAAAATTTAAAAAAAATACAAATTTTATAAGCAAAATGTAAAATAATAATATTAGGCTGGAAAGAAATTTTCTTTACATCTGACACCTCATTTTTATTTTTTCCATAACTTTATTGATAATCAATATCAATCTCACCATTATTACTTGAGACCGTTGCCCAACGATTAATCCCTTTCTTCCAGAATTCCGCTTTTTGTAGGTCAAAAAAGTTTCGGACCTCCATTTTCAGCTGGTCGACATTAGCGAAGGTTTATCGCGCATGTGGCGCTTTAGAGCGAAGAATAAATGGTAGTCAGATGGAGCAAAGTCAGCCGAATATGTTGGACGTGGTACTATATCCCAGCCAAGCTCCATCAATTTCTTGCGAGTGATCATTGCGATGTGAGGATGAGCGTTGTCGTGTAGAAAATGGACACCAACACGTCTTCGGCGCTTTTCTCGCTTTAGCTAATTTTTGAAGCTAATCCTCGTAAACGGTAGCTGTCATACTCCTCTGCTCTTCCATAAATTCATAGTAGAACATTCCTTCGGAGTCCCACCGACAGGACAGCATAACCTTTTTACAAAGCAGGTCGGGTTCCGGCTGCATTGGCGGGTTTTCTCCTCGCGGAAGCCAGACAGCTCTGCGCGTGTTGTTCTCATACTTGATCCACGTTTCGTCATCACTTACAATATTTGTCAGAAACACCTTCCTGAGAGACTGACAGATGGTAACACACGCCGCTTTGTCGCTCAGGTGCTGCGGCGTCCATTGTGCTGTAAAGTTTTTGCTAAATATTTTGACAAAATTTTTAAAGAAACTACAAAATTTGGCATTGTGTTCAGGGATCATAGCGGGCTGATAGTGATGTGCCGGACTCTGAATTTCAATCCGACGAAAAATCTTGACCTCACCTTCAAAGTAAAACCTATTTTTCTTTTTTATCTTTCTATAATTAACCGATGAGGGTCCAATTTTGCGGGACTTTTGATTTCAAACTCGATCAGGAACCAGACCCAAAGCTGATCCTGAGTCTGCAAACCTATCTTTCCATAATTAATCAATTAAAGTCCGGTTTTGGCAGACCAAGGATTTCAAATCTGACCCTGAGTCTAAAAACCAAACCGGAACTTTGAAAAAACGCGGGATTATCCGATTTTGCGAACACGGACTCGGGTACTCCGGCACATCACTAGTAGTGAGCACCCGAGACGCGATCTTAAGCTAATAAACCTAAATTTGGCACAGATGCATTTTGAAAAAAAAGTAGGAAGAATCGAATTCGAAATTAAGAAAAATTCTCACTGATAAAAGAGCAATTTTAGGATTTGCTTTTATTAAGAGATGGGCAATGGAAAAATAAGAAAAAAGAAAAAAAAAGTGAAAAAAGAAGAAAAAAAAAGCAAAAAATAGAAAAAAATAAAATAAAATTAAAGTGTCGCTGGGGATTTGACGCGAGAGAAAAGAATGCCGAACAACATGACATACATTGAGGCATTTTACGTATAATATATATACAGGCTGCGGAATAAGTTTGGAAACAAATTTATTTACCCTAAAGTGTAAATAAGCCGCGGGTGTTTTGAGTCAAATTTGAAATTGGCGCTAACGAGTTCATTTCTATTATATTCGGATCGAAGCGGGTCCAAATTCCGTGCCCGCCGTTATGAGATTAAAATAAAAACGGGCACAATAAAAAATTAGGGTCATCACAACGAAATTAGGATAACCATAACTTTTTTAATATAATATGAAATCAAACAATAATTACATATAAATTAAAGCGCAGAAAATTCTCTACAAGATCACTTTAAAATATTTTCGAAATGTCCATCTTTGGGAGCTTGAGATTAGTGTTGTGATCTAGTTCCGGAGTAGCGAGCTGCCAGGGGCTTTGTTAGCTATTTTCAAAAAAAGCCACAAAAAGTCGAATGACTTCATAAATTGGCTCCAGATGGCTCCAAATGGCTTCCGCAGATGACTCGAAGCTTTTCGCTTCGCAGAGAGCCATTTGGTTCCAAATGACTCCGGACCATTTATGGAGCTGGAGCCAATTATCGAGCCAAGTCACAACACTGCTTGAGACGCTTGCGAAAATTTTGGATTATACTCGAGATGGCTGGCGGTTCGAGATTTTGTCCCACAATTACAGTGATTCCCCAACTTTTTTTTGCACCCTATAGCATGAGTCAATTAGAAGAACAGGGAGAGAAATAAAGAGCATATAAGACGATTATACATATATGTGGTCATGAATTTATTAGGAACTTGAAATAGGGAATATAAGGACCATGTTGAAGGCTACGAATCAGTTAAAAAAATACAAATAAGGAACAATTTGGAAAGTATTTAAACGACTGTTGGCCAGCTATAACGAATAGGCACAAATATGAAACCATCACAAATTACACGTAGCATTTTGTGCTAGAGAAAATATCAACTCAACTAAGCAAGTAAAAAAGAAATAGGTGGAAGAATAAAAGAATATTGAGGATGAGCTATTAATAAAGAAATAAAAGTGGAGAGTTAAATACACAATGTTAAATACACAACAAAATATCCATCTCATTCTAAAAAAAGCATATACACGCACACAAATAATGATCCCAGCTAGCTAGAAATTTTTCTTTCAACTTATTTTTAAGGAATATTTTTGTGAAGAAGCGAAGAAAGACAAAAAAAATATAAAATTTCAATAAATTTTATTGCTTTGCCACAAAAAGCGCGTCGAAATAACATTTCGAGATTATGCAAAAAAAAAACTTTCCACTCGGCTGGAAAATTTTTATGTGAAAAGCTTATAAGAGAGGACAATCAGCTTGGGGTAAGAGCGAGAAGACGGGCTTTTGACTTTAGGGCTCGAAGAAGGCATTATGGGTTTTTTGGAGAGGCCATTTTTGGGGTCAACGAAAATTTGCTCACTTTTAACTTTGAGCAAGTTTTTCGTCAAGATAAAATTATTTTACCAAGAATTAATTTTGATTTAGAATTTAATTTTCTATCAAATGATTTTTGAATCAAATTTCTAGCTAACAAAGAAAAAAAACGATTGAAAAAGTAAACACAATTCAAAAAATCAAAATTTACTAAACTTTTTCAATCGTAACTTTTTTTTCTTTGTTAGCTAGAAATTTGATTCAAAAATATTAGATAGAGAATTAAATTTTGAATCCAATAGTCGTAATTTTTTGAAAAAAAGAATCATAATCATGACGAAAAATTTGCTCAAAGTCGAAAGTGCGCAAATTTCGTAACGCGTAAATTTCCGGCAGTCCTTTTTGGATTGAGAGGCCTCTATATTTGGCGGGATTATTTTGCTTGGCATAATTTCCTTTTAATTGGGAGTGGGCTTTTTTGGCTTTACGTTGTTTTCGTTTATGAATTATTTTACCAAATTTCATTGGCTTTTGAGAGAATGCTCTTTTAACTGAAGTGAGGGGTTCTTTAACTTATACAAGAACTTTTTTAACTTGACGAAATGTTTTTTATTTGGCCTGGGATGGGTCAGTGCTTGGAATTGACTCCTTGAACAACTCCGACTCCCTTAATGACTCGGAGTTGATAAGTTTAGGTGTCATAATGACTCCTAAATGACTCCAAATGACTCTCAAATTTTTCTAAATGGCTCGAAATAAAGTCTTAACATTGGATTTGGCTTTGGCGTATTACTCGTTTGGCTTAATAAAAGAGTTACACACTTATTAAAACAATCGCTGTGAAATTAAAGGAGCTAACAGCTTATATGTACTTTACTATAAGTACTAGGCCATTAGTTTGAAAGAATTTAACGTACATACATATTGTATGCATGGCAATATTTATGTATAAAAAGTGGAAAAAAGATTAATTCGCATCTAAATACGTTGTGTGTGTTAAATAAAAACACAAAAATACGTACAAACGTTTATCATATATACGATGTGTTTGTTTCTCTCTCTTTTTCTCCTTTCATTTTGCCATCTCTTTTAATTGCTTTAAGCCTAAGCCGAAAAGGCAGAAAAGCTTTTTTAACGAAAAGGTCATGCGCACTGTCTTTTCAATATTCTAACCGCAGAGGCCCGAGCTAGCTAGTCAATCAAGTCTTGGGTTAATACAATTTCTAGGATATAATACCAAAGGGAAAAGGAGAAAGGAAGAGAGAGAGAAAGTGCGAGCGAGCTTAAGAAAAAGAGAGAAATGGAGAGAGATAGAAAGAAAGAGAGAGCGATGGAGAGAGATAGAAATAAAGAAAGAGAGAAATGGAGAGAGATAAAAAGAAAGAGAAAGAAATGAAGGGAAAAAGAGAAAGAGATATGAAGAAAAAGAAATTGGAAGAGAAAGAAAAATAGAGGGAGATGAAGAAAGGAAGAGAAAGAAAGGAAGAGAGAGAAAGAGAATGAGAGAGAAAACCCAGAAAAAAGAACGAAAAAAAGGAAAGACAAAGATATAACTAATGATAAAGATAGAGACACAGAAGGAAATAGAGAGAGAAATAAATAAAAGAAAGAATGAGAAAAAGAAAAAGAGAAAGCGCTGGGATTGTGAAAAGATTAAAAATAAGCCTTCTTTAAATGTGCTTTTTCCTATTACTTTTGACCATTTTTTCTTTCAAAAAGCTTTCAATTTTTTTTCTTTCCTTTTTTACTTTTTTCACGTCTTTTAGCGGTAAGTCGTAAGTCTAAGCTAGTTAGCTCGAATTTTAATTTCCTCAAGTCAAAGTCAAACTTATAATGCCCCTTTTTTGTGTATGTACATATGGACTTAACTTAAATTGAGCTAGCTTGTTAGTATTTTCGCTTTGCTTATTTGCCTTCTGCATTCCATTTTTCCATTTACATTTCTGCTCATTTTATTTCATTAAATGGCCTCGAGAATGAGTAAGTGAGTGAGTGAGAAAAGGAGAGAGAAACTATAAAACAGCTCTGCTTTCTCTTCTTTTCTACCGTTTACAATCGCGAACTCTGGGCTCTCATAGAAACGGTTTTCGTGGCCTATCCGCTATCCATGTTGGATTTCTTGACATACAAATAAGACACAGAGAGAAGATAAAAAGAGATTGGAAAATAAGCAAATAGAATAGAGAGAGAGAAAGGACGTATTGAAATACGCAAAAAATAGAGAAAAAAATAAAAAAATAGGTATGGAGAAAGGAATAGTGAGAAAACAAGGAAACATATGTAAGGGAGAGAGAGAAAGAGAAACAGAGAGAGAGAGAGAGAGAGAGAGAGAAAATGGAGAGAAAAGTTGTATCGAATTAAGTCGACTAAAAAAAATAAAAGCTAACTTGTAAAAAAACATGAAAAATGTCCCACTTTTTGTTTTGATTTGCTCTCAATTTAATTTTTCTTTTCTTTTCTCTGAGAGTTAGTCTGAGAGTTTTCTCTCTCTCTCCCCTTCTCTTTCTCTCTGTATTTTTCACTTAATTTTTACCACAATCTTACCATTCATCAATATTATTGTATTATCTAAATTTTTCCACACACTCAGCCGAGAATCATCTCTATTTTCGCGCTTGGCTCCTGCTCAAATTTGAGTCGGATTTTCGGGACCCGCATTTAGCTATATCCTAACTTAGGCTAAAAAATATTGTTCTTGTCCACATATAACTAGCCAGATAGGCAGCCAGCGAGCCAGCTTCCTTTAGCCCATTTTTCACTTCAATTTCCTTTCCATCTCCCTTTCTCCCTTTTTTGTACTATCTTTTCTTTAGCTTTATTTTATATTTTCTTTCATTCTTTCTTTCCCTTTCTTTTTCTTTTCAATCTTTTATTTTCTTTTACTTCGTTCTCTTTTCTTCCTCTTCTTTCCATTTCTTTTACTTTTTCTCTCTTCCTTTTCTCTTTCATCTAAGAAAAAGAGCTCTTTTCTTTTTTCTTTTTTCTCTCTCTCTCTATTATCTTTCTCTTTACATTACGCAAAATTCACTAAAGAAACAAAACAAAAATATGTGTGAAATGTAACGAAAAGCAAAAAGCGCAAAATGAAAGGAATGAAGGACCTAAAATAGTGGGAAAGGGCATAAAAAAGGGTGGGGCGTATAACGGAGGCTGAGGAAGGAACCTAAAGAGATAGGGAATTTAAAGAAAGGTATGGGGAACATAAAGGAAGCGGGACATAAAGAGGTGGGAAAAAATAAAGAAAGGGGAAAAGACCTAGAAAAGGATAAGGGGATAAGGGCCATACAAGAGAAAAGGAGGAGAGATGTAATGAGGGGTGAGGAAGAAGAAGCAAAGGCATGAAAATCTCTTGTTAAATTGTTTAAATGTGACAACGACTTTAAACAAAAAAATAAAAATAAAATTAGTGAAAACAAAAATTTGTTGGTTGGTTTTTGTGGGTTATATTTGTATGCGTACATGTTTTTTTGGCCTTTAATATGTTTTGTAAAGTTGTTTTAATTTTTTTTCAAAAACTATACTATACAATGTGTTTATTTGAAAAATAAAACTATTAAACTGAAATATCGAAGAAAATTAAAAAATCGGAAATCGAAATGGCAAAAAAGCCAGGAATCGGAAATATTGGAAATCGGAAACCGGAAATTTTTTTATATATGAAAATTTTTCTTACAAAAATCAATATTTTTTCAACTTTTAAAATTTTCTATATTTCCGAAAAAATGTCGAAAATGTCGAAAATCGAAAAGAAAAAATGTTAGAAATCGGAATTTGGAAATCGAAATTCCATTGTCTGATGTATAACGGGGAGGGGGAAAAAAAGGTGGGAGGGGGGAGAAATTTATAATTTTTCCAAGTAATTTGATTTGCAGACGTTAAACAATTCACTAAATAACTCGGAGTCGTTTAAGCAGATAGTCGTCCGAGAACACCAAACGACTCGGAGTTATTGAACTCCATCCCTGTATGAAATTCCTATTCAGTGGAACCTTTAAAAACTTAGCGTCCAACTCCTTTAATTCAACATTTTACATAAGGCATTTTCCAAAAATTAATTTTAATGGTCCTAGACATTATCCCAAAGTTTTAAATTAAATTTCGAACTAAACAAAAAATTCTAAAAAAATTTTCTTTTTTAATGTTAAAAATATTAAACATAAATTCGAAAGCACTAAAAATATGCTCATTAAAACTTGAAATTATTAAAAATTATTAAAAATAGCGCCGTTTTTATATTATAGTTCGTAGTAAAAAATATTAAAAAAACCAAAAATTTTTTCCGTTTTTTTTACTATTTTCCTCACAATTTCTTTCAGTTTTCCCTCTATTTATTTCCCAATTTTCTCTCTCTCTCTTTTTCTCTCTTCCAGCCCTCTCCTTTTCTCTCAGTTTTCTCTCTGTCTCTCTCAGTTCTCTCCTTTTACTCTCAATTTTCTCTGTCTTCTTTTTTCAGTTCTCTCTCTCCTTTTTTACTTGGTTTTTCTCCCATTTCTCTCTGTTTTAAACGGTTTTTTCCCCATTTTTTCTCTTCGTTTTCTTTTAGTTTTCTCTGCGTTTTTTTATTTTCTCTCCTCATTTTTATGTTATTTTCCGCTTCTCTCTTTCTCTCTCTCTTTTCGCCCAGTTTTCTCTCCAATTTCTCTTTCAGTTTTCTTTGCGTTTTCTCAATTTTCTTCATTTTAACTTATCGTTTTTTTAATGCATTTTATCACTAAAAATACGCGTAATAAAAAGTTTTCTCTTTGACGTCGTGAAAAATTGAGAAAAAAAATCAACTTTTAAATTAAAAAAAGATTCATTAAGTAATTTAATATGCAAAATATAATTTTTTCTGAATTTTTCTAAAATCAATTTTAGTAACTCAAACTGATTCAAATAATGCAAAACTTGAAGAGATCTAATAAGTGGAATGCAAAAATGGATCCAAACAGTGCTATTCCGTGATATTTTTTTAATATTCTATTTCCGGGGGTCAAAATTAAACCTTAATAAACATTATATTAAATTTTTTTTCTATTTTCTTTAAAATCCTAAAATCTTGAAAATATACACTTTTAAATGACGTTGTGAATAATGCGTTACTGTAAATAATGTGTATATTACGTATAGTTAATTTAGCTCATAACATTTTTCTGGGGAAATTTATCGCCTCCGAAAATGGAACATCATTATCATTTCTCAACGGCAAAATGCACATACCAACATCACCCTCATCATCAGCATCATTATAATCACCATTATCATCATCAGCGTTGTTATCATTCACTATATTTTCTTTCTCTTTCTCTCCCTGTTTGACTAGTTTTTTTTTTATCATTCTCCCAATTTTTCTCCGATTAAAAAAAAATTCTCTTTTTGCATATTTCTCTCCAATTTTCAGTATTCCTCTGCAATATAGCAAATATATTTCTCTCCATCTCATCGTATTTCTCTTCACTTTTTGCTTCTATTCCATATCTCTCATTTTCTCTCCTATTCTTCCCCAGTTTCCTCTCTCCGTTTCCATCGGCTTATAACGTAATATTTTTTTCTCAAAATATAATTTTTTCTACTTCTCATAAAACATTTTTTCGCATTTTCCACTTTTTTTCCCGTTTTTTGTTCCAAACGATGGCCAGAAAAAAAGTGGAAAAAGTGTGAAGAAAAAAAGAGAAAACTTTTTCTTCTATTTTTTTTCTTCTATGTATATCCATTTTTTCCTGGACTTTAACGGAAGAAAGAAAAAGAAAAGGTAAAATTGGCAGCAATTTTCTTCCTTTTTTTCCGACTTTTCTACTTTTTCCTCATTTTTTTTCTGTTCTTCGATAGCCCGAAAAAAATGAACTAGAAATTTGAGGCTTTTACGGGACGGGGAACGAGAAAGAGAGGAGATGAGTCGGTGTTTTTAAATTGAAAAAAATTCTTAAATTTGAACTCAACTATATTATGTAATACGAGAAGGTCCCAGACGGAGTGGTGACTTGGCTCCGACTTGACTCCGGAGCCACTTCATTTAAATAACTCCGGAGTTATTTAAATCTCAAAATCTTAATAAAAGTGGAATAACTCCTTGAATTTGTAGATAAAACTGTTTCAGACGCGTATTAGTAGTTACGTTTATTTTTCTTTATGATTGAATTTATTCCAAGGAGTATTCGGAGTTACTTCGGAGCCATGAGCCATTTAGGAAATTAAGTGACCATATTGGTCTTAGGTCAATCCTTCCTCGCTAGAAACATCTTATAGATGATCATTTCAAAGATTTTTTTTATTCTATAACGATTTTCCTTCAAAATTTATTTTCAAATCTATTTGGCCAAATTTTCTTGCCATTTTCATTCCTTTTAGTCTTACTTTCAATAAGAGTGCGCCAAAGGCGCGAGCTTAAGTTTGTTATAAAAAAATAAAAAAATTTGATTTGAAAAATTTTAAAAGCAATTTGAAATTTCGAAATTTTTTTCTAATCTTTCAATTTGACAAATTGTTGAACTTTAAAAGCAACGTTAAAATATTAAAAAAATAAATTAATTTAAAAAATTTGACGAAATAAACCCTTTATAGAACATCGAATTGGTTAAAATAATTTTAAGAAAAACAAAACAATTTTTAATGTTATGAAATTGTTTTTTAATTGAATTTGGATTGGATTTTGAAAGGAAAGTCTGTTGATAAAAATAACAAAAATTTGGCTTTGTCGAAGAATTTTCCTATCGGTTTTGGTCCTAGATGTTTTGCATAGAAATATTGAATTAGGATTGAAAAAAAAATGCAAAAAATATGGAAGAAAATGGGCCAAAGAAATGAGAATAGATGAAATGGAATAGGAAGAGAAAGAAGAGAATTAAATAAAAAATAGAACAAAGAAACAGAAAAATAGGAAAGAATGGAAGAAAAATAAAGCAAAACAGGATAAAGAAAATTGGGACAATATGAGAAAAATGAGAGAAAGAATGAAAGAAAATAGAGAAAAAAAATAGAAAGAAAAAAACGGAAGAAATAAAAAAAATGAAAAAAAAATAGAAGAAAAGCATGAGAGAAATGAAGAAAGGAAACAGAAAGAAAAATGAGAGAAATAAAAAAGGAAATGTATAGAAAAAGAAGATAGAGAAAGTATGAGAAAAATGGAATAGAAAATAAAAAATAGAAAATGAAGGAAAGAAATAAAGAGTAAAAAATGAGAGAAAAAGCAAATTTTAAAGTTTTCTTTAGAAGTTTTCTTTTTTTTAGTTTTCTTTTTCGCTCAAATTTCGAGAAAGGAATTCATATTAGCTGTGGCCAAAACGTCCTTTTTGCCGAGCTTATATTTATTAGAAAATCGAATGGAAAACGAATTTCCCGGGGCACTAAACACACAAAAAAAAATTCTTTTTTTGTTGCAATTCCTGACTGGGAAAAATATTCATTTTTGTCTCATCACACACACATTTTAAAATGAGAAAAAAAAAGAAAAAGAAATCCAAAAATGTGTCGTTTGTAATAGAGAAAAAATCGATATTTTTATACATTAAATACAAAAAAATACATTTGTATTTATATGTATAAATATTTTATGGGAACAGATGCGGTTTAAATATTTAGGGGAAATATGAATATTATCCAGCCACATTTGAACAGATAAGAGAGAGAGAGAGAAAGAACTATTGATTCAAGAGAAAAAGCGAAGAAAAGAGAAAAAGAGGGAGATAGAGAAAGAGAATGAATGAATGGGTGTGAGAGAAAGAAAGAAAGAGATAAAAGTAAAAAAAGTGACTAAATGAATGAGTAAATAAATAAATGAGTGCAGGTATAAATAATAAAGTGAATGAGTGAGTAAATTAATGAAAATTAGTACCTTCACTTATACAATTACGATTATTACTACTACTCGGTTTTGTGATAACCTTCAATTCGCGATTTCGGCATGGCTCCCCAATTCTTTTTTCGTTGAACTTTGGCTGCTAAGCAACAGCTCTCTCTTATATCTTATAAGTACCGCGCAAAATTGAGAAAAAAATAAAAAGTAAAAAGTGACGCGCGAAAAAATAATGGAAAAATACGAGTAATTTAAAGGCTCGCGGGGGAGAGGATTAGCTTATGTAATAAAAATTTGTTTTGTGGTTTGAGGCGTGTTGCGTAACAAAATTTTTACACCGTTTGTGATTACTCGACGATTGGATACATTTTGAGTATCGGGGCAAAAAAAATTATACGAAAAATTGAAATAATACAGTAAAAAAAGGAATTCGAAAGAATTTTTTATATAAAACTATAAAAATAACATTAATCAAAAGTGAAGAGATATTTCATGGATTCTTACCCGGATAATTTATACCAGGGCATTTTATATCCGAAATTTTTCATACCCAAAGAATTCATAACAGAGACATTTCATGTTCTATGCGTTTTGTACGCGCACGATTCATAACCAGGGTCTTTTATATCCGAGAAATTTTTTATTCTTCTTTAATACCTAAGACGTTTCAGATTCTGGATATTTTATGAAGTAATTTACTTATATTCAACAGATCGATACAAAAAGTACGCCATTCAATTCCCCATTATCCAAAACGATACTGAATTGAAAGAATTAGCCGTCGCTCATACCTGGATCACGAGTTATGGGCTCCAAAAAATCCGGCCGTTCACCGTCCCCCACGCACCCACTCTGCGTTTATTTTTATAGGTTTTGAAATGGATCAGTTGATCCAACCAAATCAAAAAAAAAACGCAAAAAAAGGGAATGTGCGCTACACACACACTCCCTCAGAAATGATCGATACCGCAAATTGTGATTGCGCTGCAACTGCTTTAGTCTAAGCCTAAGCCATAGTAAGCAAGTTTTTTTGGACAAAACCAAGGAAAAAGCAAAAAAAATCGGTCAATAAACATAAAAATACCTTATTCGTAAATTTAGCCAAAATTGTTTCTGAAAACTAGCAGGAAATAAACTTATTATGCGACAAAGTTCCCAAGCTGTAAAATTCGAATAAAATAAAGTTCTTGTGGAAAGAAAGCAAAAAAAAGTGTAAAAAATTTTATAATACAAAGGCTGAAAAATATTTCGAAAGTTCTTTTCACGAAATCCCGAATCATTTAACAAAGAAATTCAAATACACATCCCATCGAATAAATAGAAAACAATACACATTTATTTAAGCTGATAAATAATTAAAAAAATTCGCCGAGAAAAAGAAAAAATTTTCGTTTGCATTTTGAAAAGAAAAATGGCACGAATACAAAAATAATCACCAATGCTTTCGATTCAAATTTCATTTTTTATCTCCAATTTTTCTTTGATTTTTCTCACGCATTTATAATTTTAATAAAAAATGTGTTTTTTTCAATTTTTTTCGCGCTCGACTTTTTATCGAATTATTATTTTTCATTCTTTTGTTCATGCTCTTTCTACTTTTTTTTCCACCCCCAACTTTTATTTTTCAGCTCGGCTCGGCTTTATTGAATTAAAAATATCGTACAGCCTTTTTTCCCGTTCATTTTTTATTTTTCCACACGGTATTGGGTTGTAAAGAAAGTTCTTATGGTTTTATTACTTATATTTTGAATGATGCATTTTCAAATAAAGTTCTTTATAATATTGGGACTATATATATATATATATATATATATATATATATATATATATATATATATATATATATATATATATATATATATATATATATATATATATATATATATATATATATATATATATATATATATATATATATATATATATATATATATATATATATATATATATATATATATATATATATGTTGCGGCCAATACTAGAAATCGGCCATTTCTAGAAATGGCCGGCCAAAATAATTATGATATAAAAAAAAAATCTTTTCAAAGACAAAAAGACTGTAATAATAACTGTAATAATAAACTGTAACAATGAAAACTGTAATAATAAATGATTTGCTGTCTATTTTTTGCTAATACGCTAATTCACAATCATTTATTATTACAGTCATTTATTATTACAGTTTTAGTTTTGGCCGGCCATAATTATTTTGGCCGGCCATTTCTAGTTTTGGCCGGCCATTTCTAGAAATGGCCGATTTCTAGTATTGGCCGTAAAAATTATATATATATATATATATATATATATATATATATATATATATATATATATATATATATATATATATATATATATATATATATATATATATATATATATATATATATATATATATATATATATATATATATATATATATATATATATATATATATATATATATATATATATATATATCATTTCAAAATGCGTTTTTTGTTCTATTTATTCGTTGTATTGGTTTTGTTTTAAAATAGTTTGGTCACTTTTTTCACGACTTTAAATATGGCATGGAGAAAAGGCAAATTCGTACGATGATCTTGCTCCAGTTCAAACTGGGCCGAGAAGCTGCTGAAATAGCTCGTGATATCAACGACGCGCTTGGTCCAGGAACCGCTAAAAAACGTACGGCACAATGCTGGTTTAAGATATTCCGCCTTGAAGATGACGAGCGCTGTGGCGATCACTTCTTTATTTTTCTTATGGTCCTTGTGCTTATTACTAAGTGATGCCACAAAAATTTATTTTTCTTTGTTGGTGTTTCGAATTTATCTTCTCTTTTTTATTCAACAAAAGTGCAGAGCACCAATTAACAACAATAATTTAATAAAGCAAAAACTTAAACTAAACTTAAAAACTAAAATTGGACCTAGAACATTATGAGCGAACAAATTATTGAAACAAAGGGATTTCGTGGTGGAACCAACAGAAGCTTAAATAATAAATTATGGCTTAAGCTACAACTGAGATTATTAAACTTTCTTCGCGTTCGCGACAAGCGCAGTGATCCGCCATCCGATGTTGACAACGACCC
This sequence comes from Bradynema listronoti, assembly GCA_024678965.1. Classification (NCBI taxonomy): domain Eukaryota; kingdom Metazoa; phylum Nematoda; class Chromadorea; order Rhabditida; family Allantonematidae; genus Bradynema; species Bradynema listronoti. The sequence continues at coordinate 3,829,858 of JANLNO010000006.1, forward strand.
ACTGAGAGTCGAGGCCAATCCACGCACAACTGTTTTAGGGCTGAAGGATGTATTGAAGAATTGGTTGTACTGAAGAATTGGTTGCAACGCTTATGACGATTTCCAACCACCTGCAAGAGATTACGAAGTCAAAAAAAAAAAAACTCGACAACTGGGTATCGCAAGAATTGAACAAAAATAAAGTTAACGTTTAAAAACGCAAGAACTTTCTTTACAACCTAATACTTTTAGTCGAAACGAATAAAAAAACGGAGGTATAAAAAGGTTTTTGCTCAAAATAAGCTGAAAATCGATGATATGACATTTCGGGACGAGATATTTTGGGACAAATATAAATAGAAAAAATATTATAATAACTTATAAGTTATAAGCGCGAAGCCGCAAAAAATCGCGTTTTTAAAAAGCTGCAAATTGTCAAGCCGCAAAAAATATTTTTGTAATGACAAGCAGAGCGATGAGTTTGGCTCGGAGTTGACTGCGCCTAAATCTATCAATTGATTAATGAAATTCAATCTCATAAAATATAGAAAAAAGTTTTAATCAATCAATAACAAAATGAAATTTTTAAAATACCCTAAGTTCGGGTAAATAAAACGCTCCATGTATAGGACGCAGTTTGGTTAACTTTTTAGTGCATGTAGAAAGGATTTCGACGCACAAGAAGGTCAACCAATAGAACAAGAGTCCAATTACGAGTTGGAGGAAGAAAAAAATGAAATAGTGGCAGATAAATTGCCCCACGAATTGTTTGAAAGCTTCCATTTTGTTTCCTATGAAAATTTCGACGAATTTTGTGCTTTTTTTGTTGTTATTTGTTTTTTTGTATAATAATAAAGTATTTTTGCTTTTAAAATGTAAAAAATGTGCATGCAATTCAATAATAAATAGCTAAGAAAATATAAAAAACTTGAAAAAAAGCAAGAAAAATGCAAAATTTTCAAAGAACTTACAAATTTATTGAAAAGTGAAATTCAGAACAAGTTTGTTGTATAGAACGCGTCTTATTTACTTAATTAATAATTTCGTGTGGATAAGTTGGGTATTTTGAGCTGGATTAAAATTAGCGCCGACGAATTCATTCTGTTATATTGTGTCCAAGTAAATTCAAATTTTGTGCCCGCTTTTGTTTCCGTCTAATAACGGCGGGCACAAAATTTGGATCCGATTGGATCCGAATATAACAGAAGCGCCAATTTCAAATTTGTCCCAAAACAACCGCGAGTTATTCACATGAAATTTAGAGTAAGATAAATAAGATTACATTTCAAACATCAGCATGTTTCTTTACTTAGTCTAATGGCAAAACAGTTCAATCCCACTAGTTCAATTTCAGTTACAAAAAATTTTTTTTTTCATAATTTCTTTTATAAGTAAAAATAAATTTAGGTAAAGAATTTTGAAATTAATCAATTTTATTTAAACATCTATTGTATAATTATAATTTTTTTCTTCCCGTTACTTTTTGGAAGACTGACTCTTTATTGATAATAATTATTATGATGCTCCTGATGATGATTTTAATGGATTGATGCTAATTTTTATGATAATTATGATGATTTCATAATGATAATGATGATGTTTTTAGATAATCTTTTCTGATTGTTAGTTTTTTATATCTATAAGTTTTGAGTTGAATTGAGTCATATTTTCTGTCTAAAGCTTAATAAGCTTAAAAGCCTAACCTAAATCCTACATCTAAAATTAGAACTAAGTGCAAGCCTAAAATCTAAACCTATTAGGGTGATTCATATATTTTTTCCGATTTTTTATTAAAAATTTAAACATAATTTTACAACAAATAAAAAACAATTAAGTTTCAAAGTAAAGACCATTTGAATCTATGGCCTGAACCCATCTATCGGCAAGCTGTTCGATCCCGCTGCGGTACCACTCCTTGGTCTTAGAGGCGAAAAACTCGCGGCACCCATTTTCGACCTCGCTAAGATTATTGAAGGTACGACCACGAAGAAAATGCGCCATGGAGCGGAAAAGGTGATAGTCGGATGGCGCAAGGTCCGGACTATACGCTGGGTGTGGCAGAAGTTTAATCGCATCGAGATTTTTGATCTTTTCCTGGGTTTGCCTAGAAGTATGAGGTTTGGCATTGTCTTGTTGCAGGAGCACTTGCTTTCGATTGATCAAAGCGGGATATTTTTCGCCAAGTGCTGCATACATTCGATCAAGTTGGATGCAGTAAAGTGCTGCGTCGATTGTCCGGCCATTTGGAACTAGCTCGAAGTGAATGACGCCTTCGAAATTCCACCAAACACACAAAAGTGCCTTTTTTGAAAAGCGATCACGTTTTGCTACCGGTTCCGCTATTTGACCGGGGTTCAACCATTGATTTCGTTTGTCTGGGTTACTGAAATAGACCCACTTTTCATCGCAGGTCACAATTCGACGAATGAAACGAGTATCCCGTGGATTTTCGAGCAGTTTTCTGCAAATTTCGACACGTTGTTGAGCTTGAATTTTAGTCAATTCATGAGGTACTTCTCGGCAGCATCTATTGACTTTTCCAAGAGAGTGAAGATGTCGTACAACTGATGCTTGAGAAATGTTGAGTTCGGCCGACAATCTGCGAGTACTTATCGATGGATTTATCTCGACTGCTTCACGGACTGCTTCAGAATCTACTGTTGTAGGTCGACCTGAACGCGCAATGTCTCTGAGGTCAGTGTCGCCGTCGTTGAACTTTTTGAACCAGTTTCGCGCAGTACGATCCGAGACCACATTGTCGCCTTCAACTTCGCATATCTTCTTTGCTGCTTTAGTTGCGTTGAAGCCTTGTTTCCAGTAATGGCGTAAAAGGACACGAATTTCAAATTTTTCCATAATTTTTCTATAAGCAAAAAAAATTGAAATAAAAGACCAATTAAAAGTTTTAATATACATTATGATAGAGCAGTTCAAGAGCTTTAAAAATATACATAACACATGTATATAAAACATTTTTATTTGGTAAAAAAACAATTGGACAAAAAGATATAAAAAATCGGAAAAAATATATGAATCACCCTAATAGATTTAAATCTAAAGCCTTTTTTTCTCATGGCGTTTCTGCCATTCCGTTTTGTCCCAACTAGTGATGGGTAAGTGGCTCACGATGGCGATGCCTCGCGGACTATGAGCCTTTTTTTTGAAAAATTTGGCTCAATTTTGTCGAATTTAACTCAAAATTGAGTCATTTGATCCATTTTGGCTCGCAAGCGAGCCGCACTATTAGACACTATGCTTTACATCTTCGTGTTTTTACTGCTTCACTTAGTAAAAGTAATAAAATATAATATATATATATATATATATATATATATATATATATATATATATATATATATATATATATATATATATATATATATATATATATATATATATATATATATATATATATATATATATATATATATATATATATATATATATATATATATATATATATATATATATATATATATATATATATATATATATATATATATATATATATATATATATATATATATATATATATATATATATATATATATATATATATATATATATATATATATATATATATATATATATATATATATATATATATATATTTGGTCGGCAAAAAAATATTTTTCGTTTTTTTTATGGACCGACTATTTTTTGGATCTAATAAAAGTTTTTGTAAAATAAGTTTATCTATCTGAAAGAGCGTTTTCTTGTGAATATTATGATAAAAAAATTATTTGTAATAACTCTATTTTTGGGGCAAAAATTTTTATTTATTGATAATAGACAAAAATTGAAAAGTGCCGAATTTGCAATAAAAACGTACTTTTTGAAGCAATCTTTTTGGAATTAATTTTTTAGCTTTTTTAAGTCTAATTAATAATATCATAGCAAAAAAGAATGATTTTGAAAAGCTTTAAAATTTTTCATATGTCGATGGGAATATCAAAGTACTCGAAAATTTTAAGGCCTAAAATTGAAATTTGTAAATACTCGGATACAAGAGTAGTTTTGATACCGCCAAATAGCCCAAAAAACGGCTTCTTATCTTTACTTCAAACTGTTATAATAAACAGCCGATGAAATAGAGGCAAAAACTTCAAGGTTGCAAATTCTTTAAGTCAAATCTGGCCGAGTTCTTCTCAAAAAGCATTCATCCTTTTCATGAATATTGGCCATGAGTCATAGATCATGATAGATAATACCTTTTTGATTAATTAAATCTTGTAGTTTTGTTTTTATAATAAATGTTGTTCCATAAAAAAACTGAAAATACTTTATTACCGATCTAATACCTTAAGTTCGGTTAAATAAGATGCGGTCGTTCGAAAAATTTTTGAATATTGACTTTTTTTGAATTTTGACTTTTTTTTATGCTTAACCGACCGGTTAAGCATAAAATTTAATGAATACCTTTATTAAAGCAGGTTACATGTACAGATTAAAAATTTTGAGCTAAACTTCATTTATAACAAGATGAAGGTCAAGTCAATATTCGAAAATTCTTCGAACGGCCGCGTCTTATTTACTCAAATTTATTTTGGGTACATATATGCAAAATTTATACTCGCGTCGTATTTTTAGATTTGCGCCAAATTTCCTGGCCAAATGAATACGTAAAAAATAATAATTTTTTGTTTTGTTTTGTGTGTATATCGAAAACAATTATTTTGGATTTATTTTATTTTACTTTATTTCATTTCATTTTTTCCTTTTTTGCGTCAAATCGCGTCAAAATAATACGTCTCTAATTAATGCTTTAAAAAAGAGTGAAAAATTTATTTTTTTTAAATTTGTACACAAAACTTATAATTGTAGTGGTTAATTTGTCGGTTTTTTCGCCGTTTAATTAATAAGAAAAAAAATTTTAGCTAAAAAGGATATAAATTGGGAGAAAATTGCTAAAATATGTACTCTAATTTCAGGTGCGCATTAAAGATGTGCATGGCAGGCAATTTTCAATTCGAGCCAGCCAAAAACGGGCTAAGCAGCTTTAAGCACATTTGCTGCCTAAATTTAATTATAAAAGTGCTGTAAGTCTAAACAATGACGTTTCGAACTCGACATTTTGGGACTGACATTTCGGGGATGAAATTTTACTTAGGTTGAACTTAGGCTTAGCCTTAGCCATTAGGCCTCAGACTAAGTCTTAAGTTAAGTCTTAAGTTGAGTTGTTTTCACACTAGTAGAAACTGCTCGAAACTTGTTATGATTGAATTTTGAAAACTTTGTGAATGATTATCGAATTTCTAATTAACGTTAAATATACATTTTATGTATATTTAACGATTATAAATAAAAAAATTTCTTATTTCAATTTTTTTTCGATTTTTGGAAAAAATGCAATAAAAATTATATAATTTTTTTACGATTAAATCGAAAATTTCACACTAAAAATTTCCAGGAAAAATGTGTTTTAAAATTTAAGTTCAAAGGCAAATTTTTGAAAAAAAATTTTCTAATTAATTTGACTTTGCCTCTAAAAAGTTTGAAGAGGGGATGCCTAATTACTAAAACATTTTCCCATCAAAAGCGAAGAAACAATCTGGCAGAAATAAACAAAAAATGAGAGAGAAATTAGTCAAATTATTTCTTTTCACTTCTCATTTCTCTCCCAAAATTTTTTTCTTTTCTTTCGTTTTTGGTGGCCACGACAATTTTTTCTTTCCAAAAAGTATTTTTTTTTTGATTTAAAAGAAACAAAAAAAAACCGTAAATGTCAAAAATTGTTTTATATAGTCCGAGAAATGGAACCTGAGGCGAAGACCGCGAGCTTATCGATTGAGCCACAATCTTCAATTTTGGCATTTTTAATTTTCGAATAATAATGGGATACTAAAATTTTCAAGGGTACTAAGCCCGAAAATAAAGATGCCTTTTGTGTAGGACCCCATAAAGATCCTGTTCAGAATCACTCCGGGTTCTATTTTTCAAAGTTGGCCAAGATCACATCGGCCCCAAACATTCCGGGAGGGATTTTGAAGAATTGCATATGCTACTCCTATTATTCTAGTCTAAAAATACTATTCCTATCCCTTTTTTAAATACTTTTTAAATTTGCGCAAAAAATCAACAGCTAAATTGGTAACGTTTGAGATTTTTCAACGGCGTTTTGAGTTCGAGCCCAGATGAGATCATTTTTTAATACTGGAAGTGTGGAATAATTGAGATAATCGAATCCGAAAATCGAAGTGATTTTTACGGTTTGAGTTAAGTAAAATCAAATCGGCGCCAAACATTTTGTGTGCAAGACTATATAAGTCCCATCGGCGCCAAACATTTCCGACAGGGTTTTAGAAAGCCGCATATGCGGCTGCTATGAATTTTCTAGTTTTAAATTAATAATTTTTCAATATTTTTTTGAAAAATCGGCTGTCAATTTTGCTTAGCTCAAAAATAATAAAATTAAAAAAAATTTACTTATTAAATAAAATATTGGAATAGAAAATACATTAAATAATCATACACATCCTCATCATCATCATCATCATCATCATCATCATCATCATCATCATCATCATCATCATCATCATCATCATCATCATCATCATCATCATCATCATCATCATCATCATCATCATCATCATCATCATCATCATCATCATCATCATCATCATCATCATCATCATCATCACCATCATCATCATCATCATCATCATCATCATCATCATCATCATCATCATCATCATCATCATCATCATCATCATCACCACCATCATCATCATCATCATCATCATCATCATCATCATCATCGTTAGTATGATCATTAACATCATTATCATGATCGACATCACTGTCGGTGCATCATCATTTTTGCATGTTTGAAATTGTTGATATCATCGTCCGAGTCAAAAGGGAGAAAATGAGAAAAAAATTAAAAGGAAAAGAAGGAAAAGCACGCCTTGGCTTAAATTTCCCTGCAAGTTAGAAAACAAATGTTTTTCCATAACTTTTAAAAGTTTCGCTTAAATTTTCTTCTTTATTTTTCTTTTCTTTCTCTCTCTCTTTTTGCTCTTCTTGCCAAGTTGTTTTTATCTATTGTTTTACTGTGATATGTATAGAACGTGTTTATACGCATTTTGTAGAGCGGAAAATTCTGCACAATAAGGTCTCAAGTCAAAATATGCATTCAGAATCTTTTTATAGGTTTTATAGGTTAAAAATCAGAGGGATAGTTTTTCTCTGATTGGTTTCTAAGTCGACACTTTTTTACACTACTATAAAAAAAGATAAAACAATTTAATCTAACATGTTTATACTCATTTCGTAGAGCGGAAAATTCTACACAATATGGTCTAGATTCCAAATCAAAATATTTATTCCAAATATTTATATAGGTTAAAATCAAAGAGGCTAGCTAGCCAGCACTAGTTAGTGTTTACAATGCCAGTAAGTGTATATACATATTTCTCTCCCTTCTCTTCATATTTCTTTCTTTTCTTTCTCTTCTTATCTTCCTTTCTTTTCTTTCTATTAACCCTTTCATTTTCTATTCTCTCATTCAATTCGATCGGAAAACAGAAAAGAAAATAAACGAAAAACGCGCCTTTCGCGTGGTCAAAACATCCCAGGATTTGGAGCTTATGAAAAATTATAAATCGGCCAGGAAAAAATTTGGAAACTTTTTTTTGATATGTACAAATGTTTCCAACGAGAAAATTGGCCGCTTTTTAGTCTAGCATTTGATTTTTTATTTAATTAATTAATTTTTATTAATTTATTTTCCTTTTCGTTTTAATAAATGACGATCGTAAAATAATAATTATTTTTATACATCATTTATATCTTATGTAATTGATCGGTAGGCTTAATAATTTTTGCCCAATTAACCAAAAAATTTATTAAAATAATTGGCTCCCCGACATTTTCGGCCCCGACATTTGTGGTTTCTCAACTTTGAATAACTTTTTAGAAGCAATAACACTACTTTTAAGAAAATTAATTTTACCACTTTGATTCAGAATTTAATTATCTATCCATTACATTTTAAGTCAAGTCTCTATGTAACTATAAAAAAAAGTTACAACCAAAAAAGTAAAGTCAAAAAAAATTTTAAAAAATAAATAATTTTACTTTTTTAATTATAACTTTTTTTCCAAATTATTTAGAGACTTGATTTAAATAGTATTCAGCAGAGAATTAAATTCTGAATCGAAATGGTATTGTTTTTTATTAAAACTAACTTTTTGGCCTCTAAAAAGTCTGCAAAATTTGAAAAAAAATTGCACGTAGTTAAATTGCAAGTGAAACATCATTGAGCACTCTTGTTTCTCTAGCCATTAGACGAAACCCATCGTCGTTTTTTTGCAAATTATATCTGTGTTATATAGGGGAAAAATGAGCCACAAACCTTAATCATTTCTCACGGCCCTCACCGTGTCCACTTCCCTCACATTAATCGGCTCATTCCGGATTCGACTCTGGCTGTTAGAGTTAAATCAATCCCATGTTTTTGGTTTACTGGACTCTTGTGCAAACTTACTGTGCTTGACTCTTCCGGGTGTTTTTCGCCTCGATAGGGTTTGATATGTCCCACTGCACCAAAGTTGTTTCGGACGTTAGCATGAATGTGACGTTTAGCCAATTCGGTTAGTTGCTGAGCCGATCCTCTTCATCCGATGAGTTTTTTGCTCAAAAGACATTGAATCTCAAAGAACGAGTAATGATCTCGGTCGCATCAAATTTTTTCTTTGTATTTTCCCATTTCGACAGCTTTTTCGAGCCGAGCCGGGCCAGTTTAGGGTTGTTTTATGTGGAGTCGGATCGAACCCGCTAAAAATATTTAAATCCGTACAATCTAACGCCAGGCCAATACAAAGTTTCAAAAATTGTTTGAACGGTCATGTGGCTTGCACACAACGTTGGGGTACTGTAAAAAAGTTGCTTATTGAGCCGTTTGTACAAATTTCTATATATATATATATATATATATATATATATATATATATATATATATATATATATATATATATATATATATATATATATATATATATATATATATATATATATATATATATATATATATATATATATATATATATATATATATATATATATATATATATATATATATATATATATATATATATATATATATATATATATATATATATATATATATATATATATATATATATATATATATATATATATATATATATATATATATATATATATATATATATATATATATATATATATATATATATATATATATATATATATATATATATATATATATATATATATATATATATATATATATATATATATATATATATATATATATATATATATATATATATATATATATATATATATATATATATATATATATATATATATATATATATATATATATATATATATATATATATATATATATATATATATATATATATATATATATATATATATATATATATATATATATATATATATATATATATATATATATATATATATATATATATATATATATATATATATATATATATATATATATATATATATATATATATATATATATATATATATATATATATATATATATATATATATATATATATATATATATATATATATATATATATATATATATATATATATATATATATATATATATATATATATATATATATATATATATATATATATATATATATATATATATATATATATATATATATATATATATATATATATATATATATATATATATATATATATATATATATATATATATATATATATATATATATATATATATATATATATATATATATATATATATATATATATATATATATATATATATATATATATATATATATATATATATATATATATATATATATATATATATATATATATATATATATATATATATATATATATATATTTATATATATATATATAAGGCGGAAAATTTTTTAATAAATGAACAAATAAATTCGAATTTATTGGATTTTCCAAAATTCAAATGCGGCTTATACGAACAAATTACTTTTAGGCTAAAAGCGATGTGAACGCTTAAATGCACCCGTTTGACGGAATTATTCAGCTGGGGACAAGTTTGCTATTTGCTGCACTCCATTTTACGGTAGAGCCTTCGCCGAAGGATTACGGTACAGCGGAACAAAATGATCGACCCATTACCGTATTCCGAATTCAGTCGCCGAAAAAATCCACTTCATTTTTGCTATACCAAAATCATTTTTTGGTGGATTGCACCCCGGTGCTTGAACTTGACTCAGCCTTAACAAAATTTGTCTTTGAGCTTGAACTTAAATGTGACGCGGAATTTCGTCTCGTCCTTAACGCTACACTCACAAAAAGTACGATACTATTTGGCTATAGTCGCCGGCATGTCTCGGCTACGGTATTATCGCCTGCAATTTGCAGTCGATATGCCAAAAACGGTACGTCATATACTCTGAGTTTCCGTGTATAAGCCGCAGTTATTCAATGAATTTTTGAATTTTAACTTAATCTTCATTCTGTTATTTTGTGTCTGTTAAGTACAAAATTTAATGAGCACTTTCAGTGAAGCAAACCCAACCTTCAGGTTAAAAATTATGAGCTCAGCGTCGTTTATAACAGAATGAAAGCTAAGTCAAAATTCAAAAGTTCGTCGAACGGCCGCGGCTTATACTTAGGCTAATTATTTTTCAAATTGGCTCGTTCGTGCCAAGTTTGAAACATAAACTTAAATTTAGCCCTTTATCCTCTGTTTCATCGTCCCCTCCTCATCTCGTTTTGTCTTCTCTCGCTTGGTCTCGTTCCGTTTTGTCCCGTCACGATTTGTCCCAACACCGCAAATATGTATAATATAAAGTTTTAGTTCTTATTTTTAAACCGAAAAGCCATTGGAATGAAACAGGATTTGCGGGTTGTTTGAAAAATGTTACAATCGGCAAGCGAAAATTGACTCCGATATTATGCAGGTTTGATATAGTATACTTTTACCTATATAGTACAGCATTTCCACCAGTATATTAGCAGTTGTAAGTAGGTACTACGTATATATATAAAAAAATTTACTTGAACAATTACAAATTTTAAGCAAATCGATTGTTTCGGATGAGAATCGAACCCGCAATTCGGCACGTTCCATTAAGATAGCGCCGAAATACAAAAACGATCAAGACGCAGCGAATATGATAGTCGGCGACCTAATTCAAATGGGCGAGCGCGTTACGGTCAGTGAAGGAGGTGCGGCCAAATTACAGTTCAAAAATTTTTACTTATTTTTCGATCATAAGCGATTCGGCATTCATGACTATGGACTCGTCAAATTTGAGGTTGATTACAGTGTTATGTAAATTCCAAATAAAAAATGTAAAATTGACCTTGTGTCCCGCACCACAACTCGGTTACGATCCTAGCTACAAACTCTGTTTTTAATAAAACAATTTTCCTCAAATTTAAGAGAAAAAAGTCGTCTAACCCCATTTTATGCGCAATCCAGGGTTTGGACTTCTTAAACGATTCCGGCTCCCTAAAATATAACTATTCAGTGAGTCATTTAGAAGTCATAATGACTCTTAATGACTTCTAAATGAATCCCAAATTAAAAAAGTTGTTTAACTAGCAGTGCTGTGACTTGACTCGCGCTTGACTCCGAATCATTCAGAAGATAAAATGGTTATTTTTTATGAATTCGTGAGTCATTTGGAATCATTTGGGAGTCATTAAGAGTTATCATGGTTCCTGAATGATTCACCATCACTCGGAGTTGTTTAAGAAGTCATTTGGCACTGTTAATCAGTTTACCTTCTAAATGACTCGGAGTGAAGTCATAGCTAGGCCGGATGTGCATAGAAGGAGTGGCGCAAACCTCATCCAAAAATTAATGACCTGCCGGAGGCAGGCACCGCCATTGTTGAAATATCTGCCTTCCAGATAACGGACATCTCTAAGCATCGGAATATGATCCGCATTCATTCCACTAGATGTTGACCAGCATTCATTCGTTGAATTGTAATTGATTTCAAGGAACGGCTGGATGACGAGAGTACGCAAATATATTTTTTCTGGAATCTGAGCGTTACGTTTAATAACGTTGCATGCTCTCGACGTCTCGCCGAGGCGAATACTCTTTAACGCCAAACTCATCGCATATCGAATGGAGAATGCGGGGAAATGCAGCCAAATGCATTGGGTCATCAGTTTTATTCGTTTTGTTATTGTTTGTTACTTTTCTTTTGCCATGACTCCGCTTGCTGTTTTGGACTCCGAATGTGTCAGCAGCTAAAATTTTGCGTTAGGACGATTGTGTTTCGCCACTTTCACGCTAGTAGAAAAGGTGGTGCACAAACATTTGCGAATTTTTCAATTTTGACTAACTTTTTAAGCACCAAAAAATTATTCTTAAAAAAATTAATTTTACTATTTCGATTCGGAATTTAATTCTTTATCCATTACTTTTTAAATGAAATTTCTAATTAATTTAAAAAAAAAATTACAGTTGAAAATATAAGGTCAATTTTTAATTTTTTAAAATTTTTTGAATGACTTTACAATTTTGCTTGTAGCTTTTTTTTCGAGTAAGTTAGAAATTTAATTTAGAAAGTAATTGAATTCTGAATCGAAGTGATAAAAGGATCCCGTTTTTTTCCGTCCCGTTTTGTCCCGATCCATTCCCAAAAGTAACCTTTTGATCCTTAAAAAGTTAGTCAAAGTTGAAAAATCAGCAAATGTTGCTCCATCGTTTATGGAACTGACTCTTAACAGACTCAAAATTTACTTAACATCTGTGTGATATCATAAAGATAGAAGTAAAAAAAAGATATCGAATAAACTGTAGAGTTTATGAGCGTTAACAAAAAAAATGAAATATTAGGTCGTAACACATCCGGAACACGGCCTGCTGGCACGGACAAGCCGGGATTCGCATGAACGAGTCAGCATCTTCACTTATGAGGATCTACTTCAAAAACGCGTGGAATATCGTCACGATGGCTCGGAAACAACAAGTGATTCCGTTGATTTTCAAGTAACTTTTACGATTAAAAATTTAGCAAAAATTGTTCTAAGCTAACTTGTAAATCAGGTCGAAATGGTGACATTTCGAAACGAACAAATCGGGACGGGATATTTCGCGACCACACTCGGACGTTAAAATTTTACTATAATAACTCAAAGATAGTGAAAAGAATTTGAGGCTTAGCTCAAGCCCAATGCCGACGAGGCCTAATAGCTAAAGGGCTAAGGGTAAGTTCAGCGTAAAATCTGTGTCCGTCCCGAAATGTCCAGACCCGATTTGTCCGTTGCAAAATGTTCCAACATTTATCTAGAAATGATCAAAACGAGATGATTGTGCTTAAGCCTAAAATCAAAACTATCAAAAAAGCCTAATTAAAAGATTAAAGCTTAAGTCTAGGGTTAGATTTAACTCTAAGCCTAAAATGAAATTAGTCCAGCAAAATGCGCTAATTAACTAAATTTACAATTGACTAGATTAAGCCTAAAGCATTTGCCTTGCTTCATCTCGTTTTGTTCCGTCCCGATTTATTCAAATGTCCCTTCTCAATTTATTCGTTCCATAATGTTCCAACACTATCTAAATCTATATCCACATAGCCGGCAAAGTTTAAGCTATTCAGGATTGCATTTGTATTCATTATATTCAGGTAAAAGTGAATATACCAGAATTCGAGGCCAGTGATTGGCTTAGTGAAAAACAATCAAAAATATACACACTTTCGATTGAAGTTCAGCCCGTCGACGACGTCCCGCAACTACGTCATGGTGCATATGGTAGCGTGGTTCATATTCCACCTGGTGGACGGTAAGTATCAACCAGTGTTGTGACTTGGCTTCGAGTTGGCTCCGGCAAACCCATGTCAGACGAGTAAAGCACCATGATATTTCGCCATTTTTATAAAAAAATATAATGGATTTGTCTGCTCGTCTGCCAAAAATGCCGGAGTCAACTTAAAGCCAAGTCACAATACTAATATCAACCTTACTATATACAGTGGCTGACAAAACCAAAAGTACCCCAAATTCGCGTGTATAAGGCCGGGTATTTTGAACCAAATTTAAATTGGCGCCAATGAGTTCATTCTGTTGTATTGGATCCAAGAAGGTTTAAATTTTGTGCCCACTTTTATGAAACCGAGACAAAGGCGGGCAAAAAATTTGGACTCCAACGGATCCGATACAACAGAATGAACTCATTGGCGCGAATTTAAATTTGGCTCAAATAACTCGCGGCTTATCCACACGAAATTAGGGTAATATTTTTTTAAAGCGATCTCACTTTGTCTATTGATTGATAATGAATGAATGGTCTAAAGTATACCATCAAATAAAAACAACGATCAAAATTATCCAAGAGTTACGTTCAATTTACGTAAAATACAGTTTGGGGCCAACGAAATTTTCAGTTGTTAAAATAATTTATTATGCTTGTTAAAAATTGGTATGTAAAAATAAGTCAACCTATCAAATAAAGCTTAAAATTCTCTAACAAATCATATATAACACATGTCTGAAAAGTTGACTATAAGTGTAGAAAATTCGGTTTAAATAAATATTACTTTTGGGGCCAATGTTTTGTCCGCTACTGTTTCACTTTATCAAATATGAATAAAAAAAATTTAAAAAATTAAATTTAAGCGTCCAATCTTAGATTTGGAATTTACTTTTTTAAGTTCAAGCACAGCTTTTGCTTGGCAGATTTGATTTTAAGCCTCACATATTTTAGGTTTTAAGCTCAGGAACAATCATCGCATTTTGCTCGGTCCCGTTTTGTCCCATTTTGCCTCGTCCCGTTTTTTGCCATTCCATTTTTCAAAATTTTTTCTGAAACAAATTTCATTTTAAAAAATATTTTTCTTTCCTAACATAGAATTCCTCTAAGCGAGTCCGTATTGCGTGTTTGGGATGCGGACGATCGCAGCTCCGATGTATGGATTCGAGTTGGTCGCATGGACGATGGCTTGCTATTACTTGACTCAAAAGCAAATCGCTTGCGAAAATTCAATTTGGCCCAAATGCTTAATGGAGAAGTAACTTTATTCACTTGATTCAACCACTTGATGAGCCGTGTATCTCATTTATTTAGTAAGATTCTAAGTTTGTGTATATAAGCCGCAAGGCCATTTGAACAATTTTTGAATTTTGCTTTGGAATTCTGTTATTATTTGTCGTGTACTATGGAATAAATTTTAAGGAATATTTTTTATGGAATAAGAACAAGATCGAGAATTAAAATGAGAAGCCTATTTTTAATTATAACAAAATGCTAAAATCAACGCAAAATTTAAAAATTGTTTGAAAGAATCCCGTGGCTTATAGGCACAAGATAAGGTAATAGATAACAATTTATGTTGTCTTTAAGCTAGTTCCTAATACACGTGTTCAAGGCATCGTTGACATTTGCGCATTTTTCAACTTTGACTAACTTTTCAAGGGTCAAAAAATTAATTTGAAAAAAATTAATTTTACCGCTTTGATTCAGAATTTAATTCTCTCTTTATTATTTAAGGCCGGGTGTTTTGAACCAAATTTAAATTGGCGCCAATGAGTTTTTTTTTTTATTTTTTAAATGAAATTTCTTACTAATTTGGAAAAAAAGTTACAGGGTGACAATAAAAAAATGACATCTAGCAAAAACTTTATAAATTTTTTATTTTATCAACATAAAACAATAAACAACAATTTTGACTACACTGCCGCACAAAATTATAACGCCACTTTAGAAAATGGCATAACTTTTAACTGAATTATTCAAACAGAGTTAAACTTTACCAGATGGCATATTTTTAGATCTAAAATATGATGGAGTAATTAATTTTACATTATACAAAATATATTTTACGAAATTTAAAAAATACTGTAAATTGCTTGATTTTGGGCAGCACAAAATTATAGCGCCACTCAACTTTTCAACGTTTATTTTAGTTCAAATTGTTTTTTTTGCGGATTATTTATAATGTTGTGTAAGATTGTATGTTTACTTAATATTTTTAAGCAATGCCGAAAAGTTCTAAGCTGTCTGAGTTTGAAAAGGGGCGAATCTCCGCGTTGCATTCTCAGAATTGGTCATTTCGCCGTATCGCTGCTGAAATCGGGCGTCATCACAAAACTGTCAGCAGCTATTTGGCCGATCCCGACGCGTATGACACTGCTAAGTCATCTGGGCGTCCAAGGTGTCTAAGTCCGAGGTCAAAAAGGCGTATAATTAACCGCGCTTCTAACTCTACCGTCTCTTCTACACAAATCAAGGCAGAGTTGGGCTTGCAGTGCAGCCCGATGACCATCCGTCGGGTGTTGCACGATAGTGGAACAATCGTTAGAACAAAGATGGCGCCTTGTCCGAAGCTAACCGTTGTTCATAAAGCTGCGCGGCTTGCTTTCGCTGAAGAAAAATTAGTTCAACAAATCGATTGGAATAAGGTTATTTTGTTTATGGGCGTCAGTTCTTTTATCAGCATCAGTGTATTTCAGATTGTATGGTCGGACGAGAAGAAGTTCAATCTCGACGGCCCGGACGGATTTTGTGGATATTAGCACGACCTCCGCAAAGATCCTCAATTTTTCTCGAAAAGAAATTTTGGGGGAGGGACGGTTATGGTTTGGGGGGCTTTCGAAGCATCAGTGACTCTTCCGCTTGCATTCACGTCGAGCAAAATGAATAGCGAGGAGTACCAGCAAGTTCTTGAGGAACATTTGACTCCATATTGGCAGCCGGACTACTTGTTCATGCAAGATAACGCCACAATCCATCAAAGCGCATCGACATTACAGTACCTGGCGGCGCATCAAATCGCGTTATTTGCTTGGCCGGCTTGCTCCTCGGACTTGAATCCGATAGAAAATTTGTGGGGAATTCTGGTTCGAGAGATTTATCGCGACAATCGACAGTATGCTACAGTAGATGAGCTAAAATTTGCAATTTCTGTCGCTTGGAATAATGTTAATCTGAATACATTGTACAACTTAGCTCATAGTGTCCCCAATCGTTTATTCGATGTTGTAAAATCTAAAGGCGGACCCACAAATTATTAATTATTTGTTTTGAAATTGTTTTGTTATGTTTAAGATAAAATAAACGTTGAAAAGTTGAGTGGCGCTATAATTTTGTGCTGCCTAAAATCAAGCAATTTACAGTATTTTTTAAATTTCGTAAAATATATTTTGTATAATGTAAAATTAATTACTCCATCATATTTTAGATCTAAAAATATGCCATCTGGTAAAGTTTAACTCTGTTTGAATAATTCAGTTAAAAGTTATGCCATTTTCTAAAGTGGCGCTATAATTTTGTGCGGCAGTGTATAACATACTTGGCAGGTTTTGAAGTGGCCTCCTTGCGCTTCTCGGTAGAGCACCAAACGTTTTCGAAAATTTTCTGCCGCGCCACGCACCTATTTCCGATAGTAATTGAGCCTTCTTCGTCAAACTTTTGTGAGATATAGTACAGTTCCTGTTCTTTAAGATTTGCCATAGGTTGTTGTGCATCGAATTGAAATCATTGAGTATGAGGCAATATTCATTTTCATTTTTTCCAAAATTTTATCTATTTTGAAATTTTTGTTTTTGAACTATTTTTGTTTGCTTTGTGAGCTGGGAAAGAATTCTGCTACAAGGTCCTATGTGCATCGGCGGTATACTACCGGATCCATAAAATTATTAGAATCTTGAAATTTTCACAGGGATGTACTTTTGTGTGCATCCTGGCTATTCGTTGACTCCTCGATTTTCACGCTTCAGAGTTGCGTGGCGACGAAAAAGTTGTTTGCATTTTTTGAGCCGTATGATCTTGTTTTTGTCGGTGAGCAGCTGAGCTTTTTGGAACTTGTAAGGCTTGAGTTTGTGGTCATTTTTTACTAGTCGGCGGACGGAACTGTCACTGATACCGGTTTTACGGACGATTTTCCACAATGAAACCCTCAAATTTTGATTCATTTGCTCTCGAGGGAGCTTCGGTTCTTTGCGGTCCTGACTTTCTACCACTTCCTAAATGGCAGCCATTATGACCAAAATCCTTGTATCGTTTAATGGTCTGGCAAACGATTGAAGAGTCTATTCGGAGCAAACGACCAATCTTATAATTATGCTTTTTGAGCTCGTGTAACGCTAAAATTTTCGCACGTTGATTTGACATCAAAAAAAGTAGCTTAAATGTGTTAAAAAATTTTGAAACAGAACATATGTAGCATTTTTAACGGAGAATGGAATAAAAACAATAAAAACTTTCAAACTTCAAAAACATTCGTGATAACTCCAAAGCAATTTGATTGTCAGTCACTTTGCATAGTTAAAAATGTGAAGTGAATTTTTATTTTTTGGAAGTTTTTTGAGTGACTTTACAATTTTAATTGCAACTTTTTTTTCGAGTAAGTTAAAAATTTGATTTAAAAAGTAATTGATAGAAAATTAAATTCTGAATCCAATGGCAAAAATTAATTTTCTGAAAAATAACTTTTGGATCTCAAAAAGTTAATTAAACTTGAAAAAAATTTTTCGGTTTTCGCAAATGTATTTGCGGACATTTTCAGATATTTCTGGCATCCGAAGGTGGAAATGGCTTTGTGGAATTTGAAGTTGGTCCTGAAAATGGCGGCGAAAATTCATTAATTTCGCGCGTGACGCCCATTGCGGTACGCGTCGAGTTGGACGTGAATAGTGGCCTGAAAATTCCGCATCGTTCCAGCGCCACGATTGAAGCTCAAAACTTGACGTTTCGCTCAAATTTCGGCGCCGCAGAAATTCCGTTACGATACGTAGTCGTGGATCAGCCAAAATTCGGCCTTCTGGAATGTTTCACGCCTCGGAATGAGACAAAACACCCGGCGGCACACGAACCGTTGATTCAGAATGAGGATGAATTGTATTTAATGTGCGCGAGATTCACCCAAGAGGATATTGATAATTCGCGGGTTCGCTATCGACACACCAGCGACAATCAGCCCCAGTCCGACACATTCGGATTTCAGGTAAAGCATTAATTGTTCAGTGATTAGAAGCAGATTAGGGACTAGACTCCTTAAACGACTTCCTAAATGACTTTTAGTTAGGCATTTAGGAGTCATAATGATTAAATCACTCTAAATGACTCCCAAAATTGAAGGAAAGAGTCATCCAAATATGAAGGAAAGAGTCATCCACCTAACAAATTGGAATCTATTGCACAACCATTAGCCTCTAGGACCATTTATGAAAACTTAAATTCAGGTACATTGTGGCGATGCGACCACACCGATTCACCTCTTCCATATCAACTTCATTCCGATTCATTTTCGCGTGTTCACGCCCGAGCCGCTCCTTCTCAACGACACGCAACGCGTGTCGATTTCGGCGCGAAATTTACACGCCACATCGTTTCCGCTTTTCGTACCGCCCGATCAATTGCACTACCATATTGTCGAGCCGCCCAAATACGGTATGCTTTTGCGGCATATCGACTACGGTGGCGGCGCAGCGCCGAAATATCGTCGCATTGGCATGTCATCGAATTTCACGCAACAGGTTTTCATCAACTATTTCAAAAAAAAAAAAATTAAAAGATTGAAAGAATTCAAGTGAATGAACCATTTTAAGCATGTGAATGAGGGCGTCCTTCTCTATCGGCTACATGAGAAACAATTTATGCCCATAATCGATTTTTTCATTTATCGACTCATGGCCACCGTGGGCACATCGGAGCTGATGCGATTCGAAATCAATTTCGTGCCAACTGACTCCAATGGCGTTCGACTCGTCAACCGAACTCTAATAGTCACGGAAGGAGCCACGCAAAGAGTATTTTTGCATATTTAAATGATTGGTACATGGTCCTAAAGGAATCCTAGAAAAATTCCTTGGGCCCATCGAAAAGAGCGCCTCCGAAAATCCCCGTCTACAAATTATAGGCTTAAAAAATTTAATTTATTTAAATATAGGCTTTAAGTTATTATAAATAAAATTGAAATAAACAAAATGCCAAAAAAATTTTTGAATTTTATTCAAATGGCTGCGGGTTATACGTTTTTATCGGCTTGAAATTGAGCCATTATTCAATTCAATTTTGGAAAAAAATTCGATTTAGGTGACGAATTCCACCATTTGGTTCGAAACGCCAAACGAACGAGATTTTCGCTTTACGGTGGATATGGTACCGTTTAACGGCGAGCTGATGGTTGACGGTAAAATTCTGGATCAGGGCGATCATTTCATGTCGAGTGATATTCTCGAAAATAGGTGAAAAAATTTCCTAACAAAAATCAGCAGTAACAATCTATGGATCGTTACTGTGTGTTTATTAGGTTACTGTATTTTTTGGCGTTGTGTCTGGAGACCATAACTTTTATTCGATATATTTTTATGGGCGAGATTTTCAATTTTTGTCGAATATGTCAAAGCTGAGAAGTAAAAAAAAAAACTACTGACAAAATGCCAATTTTTCATTTTGTCGGAATTTTTAAATTTGAATTACCAGATCCAACTTAATCGAGCTGAGTAAAAAGAAGCGATGTGACCTCTGACTTTGGTAAGACCCTTGGCCCGAAACCCATACTAACCCGGTCAGATATACCCTAATTTTGTGCGGATAAGCCGCGGATGTTTTGAACCAAATTTAAAGTGGCGACAATGCGTTCATTTGGTTATATGGAGTTCGAGTCGAATTTTTGTGTCTATTTTATTTCAGTCTTATATAAAGGCGGACAAAATTTGAACTCACGTTATAACGCAGAATGAACTCATTGTTATCAATTGAACCCGCGGCTTATCCGCACAATTAAGCCAATAAATAAATTTATTTAAAGACTATCATATACGCATTGCGGCGATGAGACGCGTGCGGACCGCGCGCGTTTCCTGACGGAAAGCGCGGCGTCGCGTCGGACTACGCGCGTGCCCATTTGGTTAAGCGTCGCGATCATCGGCGAAAATGACAACGCGCCGCGAATTCGCCGACGTTTCAGCGAAATCGGCGCACAAACGGACGCGGTGATCGAATTGATCAAGGAGTCTCAACGCGTTTTGTATCACTCAGCGTTGCCGTGGAACGACGCGGATTGGGCGGACGAGATTGTCGGCATTCCCGACGAGTTGAGAGATCGAACAAAGTCAGTGATTTTGTTTTTATATGCCCCAAGTTTCGGAGTACGATCTTTGAATTTTCACTTGGCATTTTGTTATAAACGAATTTGAGCTCAAAAATTTTTCAACCAGAACTTTGGCCCGTTTTTAAAAGATATTCAATTAGAAATTCTATGCTCAACCCACACAAAATAATCGAATAGAAGTCAAGTGAGAATTCAAAAATTAGTTGAACGATCGCGCCTTATACACCACCAGAATTTAGGTTACTTTGAAAGGAATAAGAAAAAAAACATATGGAATAATGGTAGAAGAAGTGGCGCTCAAACGTTTGCGGATTTTTTTTAGTTTTGGCTAACTTTTTAAGGACCAAAAGTTAATTTTAAGAAAATTGACTTTACCATTTCGATTCAGAATTTAATTCTCTATCGATTACTTTTTAAATAAAGTCTCTAAGTAACTTGGAAAAAAAGTTACAATTAAAAAAGTAAAGTTACTTTTTATTTTTCGTAAATTTTGAGTGACTCCTACTTTTTCCACTATAAATTTTTTCCAAATTTACTTAGAAATATGATTTAAAAAGTAGTGGATAGAAAATTAAATTCTGAGTCGAATATTAGATATTATCAATATGCTTTTCAAAGAATAAAAAATTTTTTGTACAGAGTTGGAAAATCCGCAAATGTTGTCCCACATTGAAATAATGGGGCGCCATTTGTGGATTTTCAAATTTGTTTAAGCTTTTTGAGAAAAATGGAAATTTTTTTCAGAAAAAATAATTTTTGCCATTAGATTTAGAATTTATTCTGCATCGATTACTTTTTAAATTAAATTTTTAACTTACTCGAAAAAAATTACAATTAAAATTGTAAAATCACTTAAAAAAATTTTCAAAAATAAAAAAAAAATTTCAAAAATTACTTTTTCAATTTTAACTTTTTTAATAATATAGTTAGAAATTTGATTTAAAAAGTAATGGATAGAGAATTAAATTAAACTTAAATTAATTTTCTTAAAAGTAACTTTTTTGTCCTTAAAAAGTTAGTCAAAGTTTTTGGAAAATCCGCAAATGTCGTTCCACGTTGAAGAAAGTATTTATAATACATTTCTTCCAGAATTTCAAGTTTGGATGCGAGCACGTTGAATTTCCATTTCTCGGAGCTATTCCGTGATTTCAGCATTTGTATGAAGGAATTTCCCGAATTACCCATACACAATTTTACACTTCGAGATCTTGAAAAGCATTCACTCATTGTACGCCATCTCAATTTGAAAAAAGGCATGAACAAACAAAGGTCTGAATATACTAAGGCGCTATTTTTATCCCCCTCCCCTTTTTTTTGATTTGCACATTTAAAACCAATTTTAAATTTGCGCAAAAAATCAATAGCCAAATTGGTTAGGCATTTGAAATTTTTCATTTTGAGTTCAAAGCCTGATGGGAGCTTTTTTTTGTTTTGAATAGCGGGATCAAGTAGTTTAATTATTAATGCGTTAGGCTAATTTGTGGAATAACGGCTGAAATTTCTCCATCTGAAATCTGAGTACTGTATTTATATTTAGCTACACTATAAGCGACGGTAAACACACAGTCAAATCCACAGTCACATTTATCGCATCTGCACCATTTATTCGGCTCAACGTGGGTCAAGTTCGTCTTCCACTTATGGCTATTCGAAACAATTTCAAAAGGTTGGCTCGATTGGTTTGTATTTCCAAGAACAGCTCGAGCTTATTCTCACGGGGTTGCCGGAAATTCGCGAGGCCTAATGGTTGTACGTTGGGCAAAAAACCAAGTTCTATTCTAGTCCGATCCCATTTAAAAGTGATAAAACCAATTTAGGCGTTATGTTTTGCTAACCGGCGCGCATCTTGCCGCAACGACTAACATTGACGCAGACGTCGACGCGCTTCGCTTCGAGCGCACGCATCTCGACGTTGCGCCCTTAACGGCTGCGTCATTTTGGCGTCTCAACGAAAGCGATGGCGCGCTGCGCGCCGTCGACGCGTTTACACAGCGCGACATTCTTGCGCGTCGCATTTTCTTTTCGCTCTCCGCGCTTGAGCCAATTTTTTCGTCGTTTTCTGCGCTTAATGATAGCGTTAAAAACGAATTGACAAAACCAATTCCGTTCGCGATTCCGATGCGAATTTCGGTGGTCAGACATTTGCCGGCGCCGAAACCCGCATCGCGATTCTCATTTTTTGTAAGTTTGTTAAATATTAAATTGTATTTTAATCAGGAAGTAGAATTTAACTGTCTTGGCAGTAGGACTGGCCCGACCTGTTTTGGCCTGGCCTGATTCGTTTTTGGCTGGCTCAACACAGTCCGAACCAATGGACTGGCCCGGCCCGATCCATTCCGAAATTTCGAGGTTACCTGATAAAAATTAAGGATATTGAGATATGCCGGGCCGGTTTGGTCCATTATAGTTCGGCCCGATCCGTTTTTCGCTGGCCCGGCACGAAAATTTTTATGTCTGGGTCGGCCCGAATTGAAAGTTACCGATCTGGCACATCTCTACTGAGCAGTTAGCAGAATTTTTTTTTAAAGTTTGGAATTAGACTCGAGAGGTCAGATTCGGGTCTGATTCCGGTTTGAAATCTAGGCTTTGGCATATCACTACCTGAACAATGATGTTCAATTTTTTCAGGGTTTCGGCTCGTCTGAGTCGAAAATTGAGGCGCCGTTAGGTCTCAGCGCCGAAGTTGTTTTCCACGTGGAATTGCTCATACAAGATAATGATTCGGATTTTGAAGCCGAGTTTAATACGGTAACACTTTCGCGTGCGTTCGTTGACGATACGATCGAATGCATACAAACATCATCTACAGTAATCAATTCCCATTTATTTGGCGTCATGCCTTTGTGGTTGAAAAAGGCGCAAAATGAAATGTTAAAACATGTGAAATTTTTCGTCGCTAGACCGCCTCGATACGGTATTCTGGCGCTTGAGTACAGTTCAAACAATGGAATTGAGAATAAAGGTTGGCGGTTTGTCAATCAAATATATAATTCTCCGATTGTGTGCGCATAAGCCGCAGGCCGTTTGAACCAAATTTAAATTGGCGCTGATAAGTTCATTCTGTTATTTTTGAATTCATTCGAGTCCAAATTTTGTGTCGCACTTTTATTTCCATCTCAAAACGATGGATACAAAATTTGGATGCGCTTGGATCCAAATATAACAGAAATGAACTCGTTGACGCCAATTTAAATTTGGCTCAAACAACTCGCGGCTTATCCACACGAAATTAGCAAAACAAGAAATTCGATGATAACGAAAGATTCGAAAATTTGTTAAATCGGCCGCGGCTTATACGCATTAGCTTATATCGTATTCTCAAGCAGTGATGGATAAGTGGCTCATCGACAAGCGTCTGGACTCTCTTCTTTTTGCACGCTATTTCTCAACAAAAAATTTTTCTTTTTGACGAGATAGCATTTTTCGGTTTGTGAAGTCTATAACTCAATCATTTTTTAATAAAATTACTCCAAAATAAACATGAATATTTCGTTGTAATGAAATTTTTTTTTCAAATTCTATTCTGGACCAAGTCAGAGTCCAATGAGCCATTTAGAAATTCGTGGCTCGCGATGAAGAGACGAAAAAGAAAAAAAGTATGCATTTTTTTCTTTTTCCTCTCTCTTCATCGTGAGCCATCAATTTCTAAATGGCTCATTGGACTCTAACTTGATCCAGAATAGGAATTTTTAAATTCTGAAAAAACTGTTATGTCCAGTACATAAACACATTAATTTTGGAGTAATTTTATTAAAAAATGATTGAGTTATAGACTTCACAAACAGAAAAGAAACTAAAAAAAATGCTATCTCGTCGAAAAGAAAAATTTTTTATTGAGAAATAGCGTGAAAAGAGAAGAGAGTCCAGAAGCTTGTTGCTGAGCCACTTACCCATCACTGTTCTCAATTGTTGGGTTGCAAAATAAATTTCTTTTTTAAATTTTGGATTTCGCACAATTTTATGCAAATTAACTCGCTGAATCTTCAAATTTTTATCATTTTTTTTGAATTATTTATTTTGATAGATAAGCCGCAATTGTCGGATACACCCGTACACGCATTTCGTCAATTCGATCTCGAGTCAGGTCGGCTTCGTTATATTAATTTGGCATCGAATCACTCCGATGAATACGACTCATTTACCGTCAACGTTTCAATACCGTCCACAATTTTAAACGATGGCGATCGTACTGTAATTGGACCGTTTAATGTCGAAATTTGTCTTAACAAACCCAACGAGGTAAGAAAATTTGGAAAATACGATAACTCGACATGACGCAATTGCGATCCTGTACCGACATTTGCGGATTTTTCAAATTTGGCTAACTTTTTAAATACCATGACGATACTTTAAGAAAATTAATTTACTCTATCGGATTTAGAATTTAATTCTCTATTAGATATTTTTTAAATTAAGTCTCTAAACAACTTGAAAAAAAGTTCGAATTAAAAAAGTAAGGTTTATTTTTTATATTTTGAAATTTTTTGAGTGACTTTACTTTTTTCAGCTGTAACTTTTTTTCTAATTTACTTAGAAACTTCATTTAAAAGTAATCTTTAGAAAATTAAATTCTGTATCCGATAGCTCAAATTAATTTTCTTAAAATTAACTTTTTGGTCTTTGAAAAATTAGTCAAATTTGAAAAATTCGCAAATGCCCGATGCACCAATTTGTTTTTTTTAAAGTTTATTTGCTTTTGGCATTGTGTTTAATATACTGCAAATGGTGCTTTTTTAATTTGACATAACGCCAAAGTGCTCTCGTTAGTTTAAGAAAAAATTGCTCGACCCCACATTTATATATATGAACAGGTCCGAGCGTGAGAGTCCTTTTCACTTTTAATTTTAGGTCTAAAGGTCCCTTTAGGGCACTTTGGCGTTATGTCAAATTTAAAAAAGCACAAAAAACTTCATGTCAGGGTCTCATTTACAGTCTTCGAACTTTTTTTATTTTAGATTCGTTTAATTCCGGCGAAAATTCTCCGCGTGAAAGCGCGCTCGAATTTCACGTTTTTGCGTGCCGAAGACTTGCGTGTGGTTGTAACCAGCGGCGGTGACCAACGCGTCGTCGACACATCCGCGCTAGAGTATCGTATAATGCGTCGTCCAGCAGCCACCGTCGCAGCTAACGCGTCCGTCTACGTTAGTCTTGCAGTCCGCGAACGCGACGGTATTTATCGTCCGGTAAACGCGTTTCGCCACACGGATTTGCTTGCCGGCAAAGTGGGGTTTTTGCGCGTCACGCAAAATTACGCCGACACGCTGCTCGAGTGGGAATTGCGCGCTTGCAATTCGCCAATTCGTCAGGCGAAATGCAGTCCCAACGCGAAGTTGCGAATTGCGCTCGAATCCGATAATATACATCGTAACGCTCAAACATTATTTCACATCATTTTGTGTATAATCTTTTGTGTATAAGCCGCAGAAGTTTCCATAATAATTGATGTGAATTTTGCGTTGACGCCTGACATTTCGTTATTATGAAAATGATTGTAAAATATGCGTTGTGAAAAATAATACACCTTCAATTAATATGATGTTGGGACAAAACGAGACAGAACTAAGCAAGACGGGACAAGAAAAGATGGTCAAACCGGATGGGACCAAACAGGACGGACGGGACCAAGTGTTACGAGACTAAACGGGATGGCCACATTTCAGGATGCGACATTTTAGAACGGACAAAGGTTTTAGGCCAAACTTAGAGGCTTAGGCTTAGCCAATAAAGCTCGCTGGCCTTAGGCTTAGGCTAAGTCTCAAGCTGTGTTTATCGTTATGAGTTATTTTTTTCACGTCCGTCTCAAAATTTTGCATCGCCCAAAAAAGAGATGGCCAAACCGGGATGTCTAAGCCTAAAAAAACCTAAGCTTAAATATTTATGATTAGGTCTAGGCCTAAGCTCCCCAAAAGCTTTTTTCTTCCGCTTAATCCTGTCTTGTCCGGTTTTGTTTTGTCGCATTCAGTTTTGTCTCCTCCCATTTTGTTCCTAGTTTGTTTCTATTCTGGCCATCCCATTCTGGCCATTTGTCGCAACATCCCTAAATAGATGGCTAAAAACAAAAAGTTCATCTCAATTATACCGAAATGAAATCAAAAATTCTTCTAACAGCCCTGCGGCTTATACACACAAATTTACACTACTGTACGATTTGGATAAAAAATAAATTTTAGCACCAAAAATAATTAAAAATGAGCCCTTACAATTTTCAACAAATTCGAATTTCATCGAAGTTTTAAACGGATTTTTGCAAGTCGAAGACAATGATACGATAGCGGAACAGCTGAAATACTTGGTACGGTAAATATGCTTATTGTCCCTGATTTCATGCAGGTGTTTGAGGCAAATTTAAATTGGCGCCAATGCGTTCTTTCTATTATAACTGATTCAAGCGGATCCAAATTTTGTGCACGCCGTTATGAAACTGAAACAAAAGTAGGCACAAAATTTGAACCCGCTTATATCAGTTATAACATAATGAATGAACTCATTGGCGACAATTTACATTTGTCTCAAAACACTTGCGGCTTATCCGTACGAAATTTAGAGTAATTATGAAAAAATTTTACAGCATCATAAAGGATTTTTTTTTGAAGATTTGGCAAGTGAATGGCGGCCATTTAAGAAAAAATTCGACGCAAAATGAAAACGGTCCGATGGAAAAGATTCAAATGTTCAGCCAGGCCGATATCGACGGGGGGAAAATTTCATTTGTTATTGATGAAAGTGAGTCTTATTTTATTCAAATTTTGAAAGCACTAAAACAAATGAAGTTATTGCACAAAAAAATTCCAAAAAATTAGCACGAAAGGCAGGTCATTTCAACAGAAGATCCCAAGACAACTCATCCCAAATGGAACTTATTCCAAGCCAATTCATCGCAACACAAGATCCCAGGCGATTCATCTTAAAGCAAATCATACCCAAGTGCAATTCATCCCAACACAAAATCCCAAGACGACTTATCTCAAATGCAACTCATCTCTAGGCGATTCATTACAAATGGAACTTATTCCAAGACAATCCCACGGAAAAATCACAAAATAACTCATTCCAAACAGATGTAATCGCAAATTTATGATGCTTCTTGTAAAGCCTGGTCAGCAATGCACCATATTTTCCACTATTGTAGCGACGACATCTTGGATGAGATTGAAGCGGCGGGAGAGGGGGGGGAGGTGGAATCGGAATCGATTTCCATTTCTTCCAATCCTACATACAACCAATAGACTACATATTCTCCACAAGCTAATTTTATCATTTTTGATTTGTAATTTCTCTAATTCAACTTTTTTTTAGATATTAAAGAAATTGAAGATTTAACCGGCAAAATCGGCTTTGATTTTCTCGTCACGGACGGACGTCATCAAACGCCGCCAAGTACGTTTGTTCTGACGCGAAAGGAACCGTATTCATCGTCGTCGGAGTCGGGTTTAAAAAGCGCACCCAATTCGGGCTTAATGGTCAAGAGTGAATCGGAAGAGTCGGTTTCTATTCCGTCGACTATAACAATCGAGGCGAATGCCCAATTGGATGCGTCTCCCGGCCTTACCGTATCCATTTCAAATCGGACGTTACGCGCAAAAATTGAAACTGTATGTTAATCAATATCTAATATACTATCAATATCTAATTGTAATTAGATATTGATAGTATGTAGCCTGCAGAATTTTAATTATAAACGAGTAATCGGGGTTTGGAGACTTGTCAGATAACTCTGGTGATTCAGCGATCGTGAGTCAACTTATAGTAAAAAAGTATTTTTTGACGACTCATTTTTTGTGGCTTATGGTTCATAAAATGAGCCTGCACTCAATTTAATTCGTTGTGAAAAGATAGACCCATTTGAATAGCATAAATGACTTCTCCAACTCATTTAAAGGCTTGTAATTTAAAGGCGTTGTAACTTGGCTCAGTGTTGACTCCGGAGTTGAACGCGGCTCCGTTAGCTCTTTTCAAAAAAAAAAAGCCGGAGCCACGAAAAAGCCAGATGACTACACAAATTGGCTTCAAATGGCTCCGGTAGATGACTCGAAGCTTTTCGCTTCGTTGGCTCCAAATGACTCCGGGGCCATTTATGAAGCCAAGTCACAACACTGCTCATAAACGACTTTTGTAATTTTACCAATTGTAAGCTATTTCATTTTTGAAAAATAGTGACTCATTTTATGAGCCATCTGCTTAACTGCTAACTAAAAAAATGAGCCACAATGAGTTTTGCATGCCTCAATAGCTGCGTAGAGTCAAATGTGTTTTAGTTTTTGAGACGAACAGCGCCCTGCTTACGGTGGTTTACAAAATGATTTTGAGCTATGAGATTTTTTGGCATTTTGTTATTATGTTCCTGTCAAGGCACTGATAAATACAGTAATATGGGAAGCAAAAATTTACAGAAAATAATTAATTTTGTTCTCAATTAAAGATTTCGCCGGAAAATACTATTTTTCGCGTGAGACGACATCCGCTACACGGCCGGTTGGTACTCGAGAACGCTACGAGCGCCCGCGCGCCGGACCAATTCACACAGACCGACGTCGACGCAGGACACTTGGCCTATCGTTCCATGAGTGCCGAGCTCGGCGCGTGGACGCAACGCGATTCGTTCGCGTTCACCGTTCAGGCTGGCAATGTGCCGGGTTTATTGGGCGAAAACGTGAAAGAAACATTCCAATTTCGAATTCTCATCAGCTTTTCTAATCTGCGAAATGAGGACCTGAAAGAATTTGTGTCAAGCGAAGAGATTGTCGTGGGCCAAGGTTGGTTTGAAATTGTTGTTTTTATATTGAATGATTGGGAGGGTTCAAAATTTAGTGATGCGCAGAGCCGGTTCGGTTCCGGTCGTGTTTTGGCTCGGTTCGGGCCATTTTTTGTCGGCTCTGACACTGAGGCCAACTCGGCTCGGCTCGATTTTGCTCGAGCCGACTATCCGGCTCGGCTTGATTCGAAATTTTTTGAGCTCGGCTCGACTCGAGCTCAATATTGCCGGCTCGGTTCATCACTGGTTCAAAGTGTAGTTATTGGATTAATTGTGGCTCTGAATTAACTTCTTCACTTTGAATTTTGAAGTTAGGTTCGACCTGTAATTTTCCCATCTTGGCCATTCCGGCTCTTCCGACCCCTAAATCAATTATTTTGCTTGAGTCAGTTTGGTTGGAAAATTTTTTCAAATTTTTGATTATGTTCTCATTCCCATAAGTGAGAAGCCAACCCAGTCCGAAATGACCAAGTGCTTCTCTTCCTCCTTAAATAAATGCTTTTTGAAAATGTACTAGATAAGTATTCATCTTGCTTATACGTATTTAGGTGGCAGCGTGATGATTAACCAAACACATTTGAATCTCACGCGTTTGTCGGCGCGTTGCGACGACGCGCTTTTCGCGCGCGTCACGCATTGGCCCCGACACGGCGAGTTGGCCAGAATTTCCGAGGAATTCGGAGAAAATATTTCAAAAACGACGAAATTCTCGGAATATAAGGAAGAAAAATTGAGCAACGAAACGAATGCGAGCAAAATGATAAACTCGCTGAGAATGTTGATAAAAATGGACGAGTTTGAGGCCGGACGCGAAATTATTTATCGACATCGCGCCAATTCGATAGCCAATAACGATGAGCTAATTTTGAGCGTATACCCGTTGCGTGAAAAGTATAATCCGGCCAACAGTCTTCGGATACCGATTCGAGTGAAGGTACTTGAACTCGAGGAAGCGGAAACGGTATGATTGATCGTTCGCCTCCGTATAGTTCACTAATTTTGTCAGCTTCTCCAAAATTTAAATAAAATCTAAAATAGACATATTTGGAAGTTTTAAGCAGAGCTGTGACTTGGCTCAACAACTAATCATTTAATTAAACGACATCGGGAATCAACTCGGAATCATTGCAATAGAAAGAAGACATATAAAATTATAACAAAATGTTTTTTACCTGTGGAAATAATAATGTTCTAATTTGCATAAGCCACGGGTGTTTTGAGCCAAATTTGAAATTAACGCCAATTATTTCTGTTATATTCGGATCAATACGAGTCCAAATTTTGTGCCCACCTTTATGTGACTGAAATAAAAGGTAGGCACAAAATTTGGATTTCTGAGAATTCGATATAACAGAATGAACTCGTTGGCGCCGGCGCTAACTCAAATTTAACTCAAAATACTCGCGGCGAAATTAAAATAGTGTGAAGACAAATTCAAAAACGAATTTTTCTAACAACCTCGGTTTGCGGCATTATGGCTTTTTTTCATTTAGTTGGAAATATTTCCCACTGCGATAAATATTGTCAGCGGAGGTCGAATCGCACTTTCGCCGGCGCAATTTCAAATAAAACATTTTGACTTGAGCGCCTCGCAATTGGTTTATCGGCTCATTCAGCAGCCTCCAGACACCGTAAAATTACTGCTCTACCATGGTCGCGATTCAGCGTATAAAGATAGTCACGTGCCAGTTACGCAGTTCACGCAAAATGACGTGAATGAGGGGCGAATTCTAATTGAGCATTCCGATCATTTCGACGGTATTCTCGTCGACGAGGACGAGCGCGGCGTCGCGCTCTGCCCGCTGGTTTTTCGAATTGGCGCCTCGCACACGCGCGTTTTAATCGTACGCGTCGAACCGCTGGCGCTTCGTCTCATCAGCAACGAGCCGATTGAGCCGCTCCAAGGCCGAACTTATATACTGTTGAATAGGTTTGAGGGCAATTTATAATAATTTTTAAAACATAAGTCTAAGCCTCTATGTTCGGCCTAAAATCTCCGGCCGTCTCGAAATGTCCGATCCCGAAATGTACTGACATCTTATTTTTAGCCAAAATCTTGCCAAGTTTAAGTTAAGAAGATGTTTGAATATGGCTTATAATTAAGTTCGATCTTGTCCAGGCAAGTTTTGGTTTTTTTTGTCCCAGATGGTTTTTAATAAACTGCTGTTTCAAAAAATTCGCACAACACCCGTGGAGTCCTAATCTTGAAAAGTGTTAGAACAAAACGAGACCCGACAAAATAGAATATACAAAATGGAATGGACAAAACTTGACGAAATATATCGTCTAGTTTTGCCTACTTTTTTTTGAATTTCAACGTAAATATTATTATATAGAAAGTATTCTTATAATTCGTCCCGTTTTGTCCTTCCATTATGTCCTTTTTTTCTACCGCCTTTTGAAATGACAGCTCAAGAAATTCGAAATTTTAGTTATAAAATTAAAAAAAATCTTTTTTAGAAGTCATTTTGACACATTCTCAAATGGTGATCGTTCGAGAATAATTTTTAATGTGACACGTCCACCGGTGAATGGCAGTCTGTATTGGGTAGCCGGCGAGACTCAGGCCCGCCAATTCACCCAAAAGAACATCGACGACGGCGACATTCTCTACGCGCAATTAAACATGAACGCGTTTCAAGTATAATTTCATACGTTATTCAATATACCCGAAATTCGGGTAAATAAAAAGCGGTCGTTCGAAGAATTTTTGAATAATAATTTAGGTCTTCATTCTGTTATTTTGTGTCGGTTAAGCATAAAATTTGAGCAACACCTTCATTAAAGCAGGCCTAAGCTGTGGAAATTTTGCTTTAACTTCGTGTCGCTAACGCGAAGAAAATCTAATAAAATAATCTTAGTATATGTAGCTTAAGCATTAGTTTATTATTTAAACATTTGTTGGTTTTACCGCGAAATTCTTTTATTACAATAATTTGTTTACATATAATGTTCTAAAATGTTTAGCTTTAAGTTTAAGTTCAGTTTTTGCTTCAAATAAAAATTGTTGTAATTCGTGCATTAGCGAATTACACTTTTGTTGAATAAAAAAGTGTAAATTCGAAGGTTTATTAAATTCGAGAAATAAAACTCGAAACACAAACAAAGTAAAGTAAATTTTGGGCAATCACACAACAACAATAACCACAAGGACCATAAAAGAAATAAGTGATTGCCACACTTCGTTTATAACAGAATGATGGCCAAGTCAAAATTCAAAAATTCTTTGAACGGCCGCGTCTTATTTACCCGAACTTATGGTACAAACCGCAAAATGGTTGCGGGCTATACATAAATGTGTTAAAAAAGATAATTTTGAAAAGAAAAATTCAGGATTCATTTGCATTTGTGGTAAGCAACGAGCAAATGGAGCTCCTGGAACGCGAGGCGCACATTATTGTACGCTCTCCAATTCGCCCCCAGGCATTTATTACGCACACGCGCACAATTAAACGCGTTGGCCTTACTCATTTAAACGTATCGCTAGCTACGGTAAATTATGGTCCCGTTTCGTTTGGTCTCGTTATGCTTTGGTCGGTTCCGTTTTATCTCATCCTCTTTTGGTCCGTCTCATTCTGTCCCACCCCGTTTCGTTTGGTCCTGTCCCGCTTGGTTAAATCCCGTTTTGGTCGATTTCGTTTTATCTCATCCTCTTTTGATCGATCCCATTTTGTTCCACTCTGTTTGGTCTCGTTTCGTTTGGTCCCGTTTCGTTTGGTCTCGTTTCGTTTGGTCCCGTTCCGCTTTGGTCGGTTCCGTTTTATCTCATCCTCTTTTGGTCCGTCCCATTTTGTCCCATTCCGTTTCGTTTGGTCCCGTCTCGCTTGGTCTGATCCCGTTTTGGTCCCATTTCGTTTGGTTCTGTCCCGCTTGGTCTGATTCGGTTTTGGTCGGTTCCGTTTTATCTGATCTCTTTCGGTCCGTTCCATTTTGTCCCATCCCGTTTGGTTTTGTTTCGTTTGGTTGGGTCCCGTCCCGTTTTTGTTATCCCGTTTGGTCCCGCCCGTTTGGTCCCACTTCGTTTAGTTCCGCTCGTTTGGTCCCGTCCTATTTTGCCTGATTCCGTCTTGTCCCAAAACTTTCTTGACGGACGAACTTACAAATATTACGGTATCAATTTCAGGCATCTTCAAGCACAAAAATGCTTTAGTTTTTTTTATTGATTGATTACTGTATAAAATGTTTGCAGGGCATTTCGCCACGTTTTTTCATGGTTGGCGTACCACGCTTCGGCCGCTTTTTTCTACGATCCGACGCCAACAAAACAGTAACATTTTTCACCGCATCGGACGTGATCGACGGGAATTTATTTTTTCACGCGTTTCACGTCGATTCACGTCAAGTGGAAGAGGTTTAAATTTTAGGGAAAAAAAACACAAGCTACAGGAATGAGACGCATTTTTTCAGCTTATAATCGAGCTAATCGCCGAAGAGGTACAGCCAGCGCGTTTCACGTGGACCATTGACGTGCGTCCAGCACCGAACGAAAATACCACCGCAATTGACGAAATGG
The DNA here is from genome assembly GCA_024678965.1 of Bradynema listronoti. NCBI lineage: Eukaryota > Metazoa > Nematoda > Chromadorea > Rhabditida > Allantonematidae > Bradynema > Bradynema listronoti. The sequence goes on from JANLNO010000006.1 coordinate 3,864,173, forward strand.
ATTTCGAAGAGGAAAATTTCGAATATTTTAATACAATTACAAATACAATTGATGCTGATTCAACTTCATTCTTGGATTCGGGTAAAAATTAATTACCTTATTGGATTCGGGTAAAAATTAAAGATAGAATTTGTATGGCACGCCGAAATTCGCGCCTGCGATATTTTCCAAATTTTGCCAACTTTTTAAGGATCAAAAATTAATTTGAAAAAAAAATAATTTTACCGCTTTGATTCAGAATTTAATTCTCTATCCATTATTTTTTAAATCAAATTTCTAATTAATTTGGAAAAAAAATTACAATTGAAAAAGTAAAATCAATTTTTATTTTTTGGAAATTTTTTGAGTGACTTTACTTTTTTAGCTGTAACTTTTTTTTATAAATTACTTAGAAATTTAATTTAAAACGTAATCGATGGAGAATTAAATCTTGAATTCAATAGCTAAAATTAATTTTCTGAAAAAAATCTTTATACTTCTCAAAAATTGAAAATGTCGCTCCACCATTTGTATTTACCCTAATTTCGCGTGTATAGGGCCGGATGTTTTGAGCTAAATTTAAATTGGCGCCGATAAGTTCATTCTGTTGTATCGGATCCTTTGGAATCCAAATTTTTGTGCCCGCCTTCGTTTCAATTTCATAAAAGTAGGCACAAAATTTGGACCCCTACGGATCCGATACAACAGAATGAACTTATTGGCGCCAATTTAAATTTGGCTCAAAACACGCGGCCTTATATACGCGAAATTAGGGTAGTCCAAAATCGGTTTAAGTACATGAATAGATTGATTCATTTCTTAATGCATGGAACATTTCAAATTTATATTTGCATCTAAACGGGTCCAAATTTTGTGCCGCGCTTTTATTTCCCTCTCATAACTATGGCTACAAAATTTGGACCTGCTTGGATCCAAATATAACAGAATGAACTCGTCGGCGTCAATTTAAATTTGTCTCAAATAACTCGCGGCTTATCCGTACTAAATTCGAATAATTATAAATTTAGCAGCCGCGTCAGCGGAGGACAACGAAAACGTGGATCGAACAAAGGAAATTGACTACCGTTTTCCGATTCTCATTTTAATGGCGGTGGTTGGCTTTGTGATCGTAATGGCGCTAAGTCATTGGCGAAACGTGTCAGACGATTTGAAACGAAGAAAGTCGCTATCCACAAATCGAAACGCCGCCGACGAAAACGACAGCGAGGACGCGGACTCGGGCTGCGCGATTCCCGGAATCGGTCCGCCGCGGCCGCTGCCCGATCTCACGGAACTCAACGCGTCGAATCTAGCTCCCATCATGACTGGTAGAGGAAGCATTTAATCAAAAGTGCTGTGACATGACTCATTTCCTGTAAATGGTTTACGGCTTAGAGCCATTTTGTCAGTCACGATGAATCGTAAGCTACAGGGGCTAATCAGCTTCGAGATTCATGACTCATTTGTTTAGTTTATGGCTCAGATGCTTTACGAGCAATCCAAGCAGCCATCTGGCTCATCTTGGCTCACTTGAGCCATCTGGCTCATCTTGAGCCATTTTTCAGGTGTGCTCTTTTCAAGTCAAGTGTGCTCATTCGGCTCATGGCTCACTTGGCTTATTTTGTTTTGGCTTTCGCCCCATCCATTCACTCCCACAGATGACTCGAAGTTAATTTCGGATTCGGCTCGTGCCTCTGTGGAGCTATTTTTTCGGAGCCAGTTCCAAAATGATATATGAATCTACAGCGGAGCCATATACAAATGACTCCAAGCCATTTATAAAGCAAAGCCAATTTAATGCATGCACATTGCTTGCTCACGTACCGACCGTGAGCCACATATGTTACAGCATTGCATTTAATTAATGCGATAGATCAAGAAATTTGCGTATACATATTTTGTTTTATAATTACCGTACTCTACGCTAAAATAAGGAAATTTTCTTCCCAAATTTACTATAAAAATTTTCCATAAAAAATTTTTAAATTTGATTTTTTTTGGGGCTAAATAAATCGCCACGCGGAATTTTGTCCAATTCATCGAATCGATCGAAAAATGATATACTCAAATCGACGGTATACGCGACGATCGGCTCGCCAAACAACTACGGTAATTATACGCGTGAATCGATTGGTAACGCCGGCGGTTCGTTCGACGACAATAGTTACGGAGTCTCGCAGCGGACCACGAAAAATGTTACACTTTTGGAAGTGAATGAAAGACGAAATTCCAAGGCGAATGACGTCAATCATCGACAAATTCCAGCCGCGATGACCGCTGCTGTTAGGTAGAGAGATAATTAGTGCTTTATAATGCCTTGCCGATGACTCACTTGCCTCCGAAGTGGCTTCGACCAATCCGGTGGCCTATGGCTTCGGAGGAAATGTCTAGATTACTGATGTGCCGGTTATCCGGGTCCAAGTCCGGAAAACCGGATAACCTAGTGTTTTTTTAGGGATTGGATCCGGTTTCCGGGCTCAAAGTCAGCTTCGGGTTTGGATTTGGTTCGAAATCTACGGTTTAGGAAAAAACCCTAATCGATTAATTATATAAAGCTAAAACCCTAATCGGGTTTTTTTGATCAAATCCCCATTCAAGTCCGGTTTACGGACCCAGAATCAGGTCCGGGTCCAGGTTGAAATCCAAGGCTTAGCACATCGAAGGTCCGACACATGAAGGCGTGAATCCGGAGGAGTCACCTCCGAGTTATATTACAAAGGCTCGAAATATGCCTCCGAATGATTCTAAGTCAATTTTTTAAAAAACTCCTATCTGGAGCTTTTTAACTCGGAGCCTTCACATTAGAGATGTTCCGGGCCGATTTTAGTTTTTGGCTCGTTCGGCTCGATTCAGCCCAAAAATTTTTGATAAAAATTAGACCATATTAGAGATGTTTCAGGCCGGTATTGAGTATTACAATTATTAAAACATTTAGATCATTAAATTTAACGCGTCGATGCATACTTCCTACTGTAAACGAAAACTTTAACGCGCTACGAGCTCCGAGTCCCGTTACGCTAGCTTCGGAAATTGACAAACACGAATACGACGCGTTCGGTCAGGGCTATTACGGCGTGTCGCGTCGTGCGGACGCTGGCGCGGCGCCGCTGGTCGCGCTCAATCCGGCCGCGCGACGTTTCATTTTACCGTCGCGTCGGCCGGTGGCTGTCGCCGCCGTTGTACCGTCGAGCATGGCGACGTTTGACGCTGCGGAAACGACCGCACACGTTAAGACGACGGGCAAACTTCGGAGCGCCGATGCCACTGACGAGAACAATGACGATAATGAAGCGCGTAAGTTTTTCCTAGCAAGATTGAACTTGAATGATTAAGATTGAACGTAACTAGCCAATTTTGAATTTGACTGGCTACTATTTTAAACTTTATTAAGGCGCAAAGATGTTGGACTTCTCAATTTTAGCATTTAGATTATGAAACAAATTATAGCCAAGTTGGTCTTAGGCTAATCTATTAGCTTGAGTTGTTTTCATTTCTTTTCCGAATTATTAATAACATTTTTCGATATCCATCCCGAAATGTCGCATCGCCAATATTTTTTGGTGTCAAATTTTCAGCATTTTCACCGACTTCAATTGAGCGACGAGAGATTGGTTCGGGATTCTCAATGCCGACGCTGAATGTTCCGACTAACAGTTTCCAATTATACCAGCGACAAACCGGGCAAGCCGATGGCTCGGAGAGTGGATCCAACGTATCGGATCGCGGTGGCGGATGCGCATCGTCCACTTCCAACTCAGCACTAAAGCATAACGAATATTGGGTCTAATACATACCTAGGATGCACATTTCTTTTCCTTTTTTCTATGTTATGAAAAGTAAATTCCGGCTCAGATTTCGACCTGAATTCAAGTTTAGCTTAGCTTTAGCATTAGCCCTTACGTCCTTTACCTTTTGCCTTTTCTTCAAGCATCTAAGTTAAGCCATTTTTACCGCAGTTAAAAGCCATTATGAGTTGTTGTATGAGTTGGCATCCAGAAATATTCATTTTCCCGATTTTCCCATTATCCTTGTGTGTTTGTGATATTTTTCGGCCGTCATTCCGGCTTAAAATATCTTTTAATTTTAATATACATATGCATGTACATATTGCGATTGAAAAAATATATTGAAATGAAGTTTTTCACATTTAAATAATGTATTAGATTTTTCACAAATTTCCAAAAAATCAAAATTGACTTCATATTTTTAATTGTAACTTTTTTCCAAGTCAGCTAAAAAAATTTTGTTTAAAAAGCATTTGATAGAGAATTAAATTCTGAATCGATTTACAATAAATTAAACTAAACCGAACTTTTATATACCAAAATGTTTACAAAAAAAACAGGCTTTCAAACCATATATTCATCATACATAACAATGATAATAAAAAATTTTTATTGAAGTATAGACACAGGTGTATCAAAACTTTCTGACCAACCTAATATATTAAATAATAAATAAGTCCGTTTACACTCGTGGGAATATTCGAACAATTTTTTAATCGTATTTGTTTTTCCTTTTTTTAGTTATGGTTGTTAAAAGGATCTTTACAATTAACCAATTTCTTACTTGTAATTGGCTGAATATTTAATTATTTAAACGGGATCGTTTAATTTGCGGTTCGCGTTTTCAAATTTCGTTTGCGGCTTTACGATTTCAGATTTCAAATATTAAAGTGAACTTAAGCTTAGGATTATAAAAGGAAAGGGGCTGCTGCCAGCAGCACGTCCTTTGGCTTATGCTCGAGATTTTTGGTTAGAGTCAACAAATTCTAGAGCCGCAATTTACTCCGAACAAATGAGTGCTGCGATCAATGGCCACGCAAAAACAAAAGCTTTTCTCATGCAAGATCTAAACGAAATTTGGTGAAAAATCAAATGAAAATCCATCTTAATAAAAAAATTTTTTATATAATTTCGTATGGATAGGTCCGAACTTAACTATTGGAAATAAGAATTTTTTGGCATTATTTTTTAAAATTAAAAAAAAATTTTTTTCTATTTATGAAAAACGATAAAATAATTCATAAAATATGATTTCTTGAACATTTTATTTGCTTTAAGTATTACAAAAAGTGTACCAAAATCATCAAAAAATGGACCTAGATCATTAGAATTAGTATAAAAAAAACTAAAACATCAAAAAAACAAAAATATGTAATATCAAAAAATAATTAAATATTTGAAAAAATCTAATGTCTGGGCTTATTCGCACAAAATTAAGATAGTACTTCTAGTCATACTTGGATTTTGAAATCCATAAATTAGATATATATGATGCCATAAACGAATATAATTAAAGAAGAAATCAACCTAATTTATCGTGTATAAGCCGCGGTCGCTTGAGACTTTTTTTGAATTTTGTGTTCGCCTTTATTTTGTTATAACTAATCAAATCGCTATAAAATGTTACACTCATATTCTATGTATTATAGAGTTAAAAATAAAAATCTAACATTTCCTGGTGTAAAACATAATGAAAAAATTAACCTAAGCGAACATTAAATTCAAAAAAGTCCCAAACAGCCTTGATAAATTATAATAATTATAATTTATTATAGAAGCTAATATACGTAATTGATGTTGTTTTTGGCGGTTATTATTGTTGATCAGGTATGTATCAATGTATTTCATTGTTTTAATTTTATTGATGCTTCTAAATTTAATCTGACGTGTTGCACGAGACTTGATGGATTCCGCATGAATGGATTCCGCATGAAAATATTAACGTAGAGCAAAGAACAAATCGCGGAATCCAACGCCAGTCCGAGCGGCGCCAGCGGGCCGATAATCCATGCGTACATGCTGTCGAAAAACTAGAAATAAAAGGAATGATAATAAAAGTATTGAAAAAAAAGTGATTACCACACGAGTGACGATTTCGGCAAACGTCGGTATAATGGAGAGAAATAGCTCCATAAATACGATAATTTTCACTGCTCGATTTTCCTAAAAAATACAGTGGAATGTTTTGCTTACAAAAAGTCCTAGTATGCACAAATTGAAACAAGACAAGACGGGACGAGACGGGATGATCATGCATATTCACAAAACAAGGTTGCGATCAAAATACAGTCATTAAAGTCGTTATTGCGTTTCTGAAAACCGTATAAATATTAACCGTATAAATTTTTTTATGCCGACTTATTCGTTCCGAAACATTATGTAGTAAATATAGAAAATAAAAAGTGATGAAAACATTCATACAGCTGAATACCAGCTTTGGCGCCAGGAAGAATCGGCCTTGTGTTTGATTTAAAAGACACGGATAAATAAGGCAATGCTCGACTAGAAAAAAAATTAATTACTCTAAAAAAATTAATTACTCTAATTTCTTATGAATAATCCTGTATATAACAGAATGAACTCATTAAGGCCAATTTAAATTTGGCTCAAAACACCCAAATTTATATATACGAAATTAGGGTATCACTTTTTCAGAAAATTTTAGTTTTTTTAAATAGATTTGTAAAAGTGAAGGTGAAGTTGTAGATTCACTAAATTTACTCTGATTTAATATAAGAGGGCGTTCAACGAGCACGGGTGTGATCACATTAATTGCATAAATGGAAATAAAAGTGGCAATGTTGATATATGTGCAGGTATGTCGCAGGCGTTTCCCCCGATGGATGGCCGGTGCCGAGCATAAAATAATGACACGGTCGAGAGTGAGAAAGAATACGGTCATCGACGAGACGCTTAGGTAGGCGCCGGTCGGAATTCCGGCCCAAAACAACACGTATTTATTGTAGATTTTATTTGAGGCAACTAAAAGAGCAATTATTATGTGATACGTGATACATTAAGTTCCCAGACCAATGCTTCCCCGTTGGAAATGATCCTGGAAGATTTAGAATCATTCCTTCCCCTTGTTAGAAATATGATTTTAGAACTAATCATTTCGCGGGGTTTGAACGTCCAGTCATCGAAATCTCGGTTGGCACACGTCAAATTGCTGATGCAACTTGTTTGAGCCTGCTCAGCATCCACACTATGCAATGTGGTACCTATTGTCTATGCAAATATGATAACACCAAGTGGGGTCGAAACGGAATCGAACTTTGTCCTTAGCAAAGTAAAACCTAGCGTGCTAGGTTTTACTAGGCCACCGCTTCCAAGTTATTTAGAGCCATTTTTAATTACTGTATATGAACTAAGATCGATATAATTAACTATTATATAAAATTATGAGCCGTTTAAGTTTAAAGCCGTTGTCCTTTGTTCCATTCAGTTTTTTCCCTTCCCTTTCTGTCATGATACTCACAAAGGTAATAATTAAAATTGCAAACCTGGTCTCCAAGCAATGACCATGTAAAAATAGAAGGGAAATTTTAAAATGCTGCACAACAAATGCTGGAATAAATAGACGCGCATGGAAGTGGCGATACTTGAGCTGATTAGCGCGGAGGTGCGGAAAAAAATACAGTACAATAATGTGACAATCGCCGGAATGACAATAAAATGCGTCGACAAAATGCACACTTCCTGCACAAAATGTAAGTATACATTTGTGAAAATGGCACTATCATTCTTCGACATTTGTTCGACCTCAATTATAAGATTTAGTTATGAGTCGAGCCCGCAATATTGAACTCGAGTGGAGCCGGGCTCATTGTCTAATCTGGGCCGAGCCGGACCGAGCCCACTGCCCAAGCCGGGCCGAGCCAAGTCAGGCCAAGCAGAGCCGGATTCATTGCCCAAGCAGGGCCAAGCCGAGCCGGATAGGGTTTACTGTCCAAGCCGAGCCGGGCTCTCCGCCCAGTCTGAGCCGAGCCGTGCTCAATGCCCGAGCCAAATAGTCGTCTCGGTCAAAAACAAGCCGGCTGATTCAGGCTTACTCTCCGAGTCTAGCCGGCAAAAAATGGCCCTAGCCGATCAAGCTCGGCCCATCACTAATATTTAGAATTTACAGCATTTTGAACGATATTTTTAGCAGAAAAATAGTGTAATGGCGGCACACCTATGGAACAAAACGGCATAACTATATCCAAGCATAAAACCTAAGCTTAAAAGAGTTTAAGTCTAAGATCAGATCTTAGCAAACGCCTAATTAAGATATAAGTTTTGTTCTTTTTATTATTTTATTTTTTTTTTGTTTTTATAAATAAATTATTTCACAAAAAACAAAAATATTTAAAGCATGGAAATTTGAACAAATATATTTTTCTGAATATAAAAATTTTAATTAAGAATAAAATACAATGTATCAATGAAAAAGTTAAATAAATAAATGTTGAAATATGAAAAAAAATAATATTATTTTATCTTTAAAAATTCTTACCTTCGCATTTGGTCGTCTTCTTACTTTTATTGCAAGTTTTTTGTTTATAAAAAAGGTCATTTGAAGCAAAGGCTGAAATTTGACATTTTTGACTTTGAGTAAGTTTTTTGTTAAGATTTTTCAAGTTACTTAGAGATTTGATTTAAAAAATATTTGATAGAGAATTAAATTCTCAAACCGATAGCTTAAATTAATTTTCTTAAAAGTAAGATAATAGTTTTTAAAAATGTTAATTAAAGTTGAAAAATTCGTAAAATGTCAGTGCGCCATTTGTAGAGTGAAAAAATTCTCCACAAAATGATTTTGGTATCAAATCAAAATATGTATATATTCATTGAAATCTATTTTATGAACCAAAATCTAAAAGCAGCTATTGTTTTCAATAATTTGGCTGTTTGTAAAATATATCCGAAACGAAAATGAGGAAATGTTTTAAGAAAAGGTCTCAAGAAAAAAAGAAATGTTAAATGAAATGTTGACGCACTAAAAAATTTTTGAATTAAATTTTATTTTGATTAGAATTTGCGTGAAAAGTTTAGTGAAATTCTCAATAAAACAAATTTGTCAATAGAAAAAAAGATTTTCGTGAGATGTTTTTGACATATGCATTTAGGTAACAAATGCATTTAGGTACTAAAATTTTTATAGCTAATTAAATTTTATAGCTAATAAAATTTTAGTTAATAAAATATTTTATATCAAATATAATTAAAAATGGAAAAAATGTTCAAAGTTAAAAACTTGAAATAAAATGACGATGCGAAAAAAGAACGAGATGGCCGGGACAGGGGATGAAAGTTTGTATAGAAATGTATTTTGGGATGGAGACATCAATCATGATGATTATTTGCGCCCATATTAGGTTTAATTATGCTTTTTAAAGGTCTCGAGTTCGATCCAGGCTAGGAACTTTTTTATTCTTTGCCAATTTTATGACGTTTTTAAAATGTTATTTGTTACATATTTATAGGTAAAAAATTAAATTCTGAATCAGATTGGTATCTTAAGTTCAAGTGTATCAAAAAGCGTCATTTTGTCTGGTATAAGGAAAACACAAGAAAAAAATTTCTTAAAAATGTCTTATTTCAAAATCGTTTAAGAATTTCGAAAATGAGAAATTTTTCTGAAATATGATTAAAAACAAAAATATGTAAATGTCTTATGGCATTTGATAGAGAATTTTCTGCTCTACAAGATAGAACACTTCGAGAATTTGAAACATATGGCAAAAAGTCACATTGAATTGGTGCCTTGGTCCTATTAGCAATATGAAAGTGTTGGAAAAGAATTTCGTTTTGCATATCTGTAAAATAGTGTCGGAATACTCCATTTTTTCAAATTTGACAATTCATTTTAATGCTTTGAGAATTGCAAAAGATTACGGAGTAACCACAATGTCTTTTGACAAATTTTTTATTTATAACTTTTTTATTGAAAAAGATATTTTTACAAACAAACATTTAAATGAAAGCCAAAGAAATTTTATATAAGAACCTTTAAAAGATTTTCGAAATTTTCGCCTTTAGCCGCCACGCAGGCCTCAAGACGCTTGCGGAAATTTTTGACGATGGTCGTGAGCGTTTTTTCGGAGATTTCGTCTCACGCTTTCTGTAGAGTGCGCTTTAAGTATTCAATTGAGCCATGATTTGTAACGTAGGCCTTTTGCTCCAGAATGTACCAAGATACGATTAAAATCGGGCGAGTTAAGCGGCCACAAACTCTTGTCCCACAGATCGATCAAGCAATTTTTTGAAAAAATTCCCTATTTTAAAATTCGCGTGCCACTGAACCAAAAATCCGATATCAATATCTCAACATCTGCCTATACATCTTAAACCGATACGACAAAACGGGACGGGCCGAAACGGGACTAGCCAAAATGGGACGAGCCAAAACGGGATAAGTATGCTTAAGTCTAAAACCAAAGCTAAAAAATTGTGATGTGGGTTTTTTGAAATTTTTGAAAATTTTATCTCATATTTATTGCCAATTCAATGGCAGTAAAATATTTAAATATATTTTTGAATATATTTTTGAAAAAATTTGAAAATATAAATTAATGTGGGTTGAAAAATGTCTCGAAAATTTTTGATGAAATAATAATGCAAATAACCGGGATTTAATTATTTTGAAGCTTTAATTGAATATAAATGCAAAGCAATGGCGAATTCGATGTAATGCAATTATTTTTTTAAATTTGCCCTTTTAAAATACTTAAAACATGCCTTTTTTCCACTTAAATTTTAAAAATATACATAAATAAATAAAATATACACAAATATACATAAAAATACAAATAAATCTTTAAATATTTTATTTATTATCAATATTTTATTTATTAAATCAATATTATCAAATTTTTTGTATTAAATTTGTACAAAATAAAAAATAAAATTGAATATTCAAATTATTTCATTGAATTATTTTCTTCATAAAAGCATTTAGGCCAAAAATTAGTAAAATTTAAAAAAAACAACATATAGTAAGGTCATTTTTTTAAAATGGAAACTTTATTTTTTTCTACTATTTAAAACATCTTAAGGCTTACTTTAGCATTATACACTGTTTGTTATTTCTTTTTCAGTGATTCTGCTGAAGTTTTTTTAAATGTAAATTTTTTTGAAATATTTTTTTGCAAAAATGGCAAAAGGTTAGTGCGGCCAGGATCATTGCTCAATCTTCGATCCTCATCGAAAGAGAGCGGATTCGGCCAAGCAAGCCAACTATGCGCGTTCCGCACACCGGCGTAATTGCGGGTTCGTTGTGTCATGTGGAATCTAGTTGTGCACCATCACAATACTTTCTCATCCGGCTGACTCAGTTAGCTGTGGGACGTACCAAACCTCCGAAGAGGCCACTGGGAATGGTGCCCAGAGGGTCCAGTGAACCACAAACACTGGTATTGACTTAACTCTAGCTTGGCCGAGTCAAACCGAAATCGAAATCATGTAATCGGTGAATACAACAAGATTAATTCATCTTTGGAGATGGGATTCAATTTTTCGCTTATATAACCCGATGTACATTCGCCGAAAAGCGGCGATGGGCTTCGCCAATCGGTCAGAGAAGTCAGACACTTCAATGATATTTTTTAGTGATTCATAAAAGATCCAATTTCTAATATTTTTTCAAATATTTTCCAATATTCCAATATTTTTTGGAAATTTTTTAAACTCAATTTTTGTCCATTTTTTATCTTTAAAAATAGTGTGAAAAAAGTTCAAATGAATATAAAATTTATATATATTTGGAATCAGCTCTTCATGGGCTATCGAATAAGTATATCCACGTCGCTGTAGCTCACAAAGTCCATTTTGAAAAAAACCATGGATTATAGTAAGGTGTAAATAATTTATGTCCAGGTAAAAATTTTTTTTAACAATTGCGTCAATATCACTATTAGTGTAGTGGATGCTGCGCTTTTTTTCTTTTAGTTTCAAACTTCAGTTGAATCAAATATTTTTCAACTTTTTTTTGCTTTTTTGATGTAAATATTTGTTTTTAATTAATTGCTTAATAAGAGTATCCTAAGTTCAGGTAAATAAGACGCGGCCGTTCGAACAATTTTTGAATATTGACTTTATTCTGTTAAAAACAAAGTTGAGCTCAAAATTTTTGGACCACAGCTTGGGTCTGTTTTAATTAAGGTGTTCTCTGACACAAAATAACAGAATAAAAACCAAGTCAATATTCAAAAATTGTTCGAACGGCCGCGTCTTATTTATCCAAACTTGGGGTATTTTTTACTTATTAATCGTTTAAATTGAAACATTTTTTTGACTTTACCTAGATTTGAAACTGAAAGTAAAAAAGACTTCTTTAGAGAAGTATCGACTAAGCCAAAGCCAAGTGCGATAAAAATGTGATTATTAATTATTCAAAACTTATTAATTATAAAAACTTATTAATTGTTTAATTGCATAAAATACACAAAATGTTAAATAAATAAAATTTTAAATATCATAAAAATAGAAAAAAAAATGAGCGCTTTCGACTAGCATGTGTGGAGCTTGCAAATCGTCAAAATGAAGTTCCATTTTATTTTTTTGTTACTCCCCTTTTGGCCCATCCCGTTTGTCCTATCCCATTTTGGGCCGTCCCGTCGTTAGAAGTTATTAATTTATATAAATTGAATATTTTTGCATTTTTTTACACACTTGTCATTTTTTCTTTTTATCGTTTCCGACAAATTTTTCTTTCATTCACTTTACTTATTCTCTTTTGCCGTTACAGTTTTTCGTTACGATCCTTCGCAACGGTTTTTAGCAAAAATTTGCGTTATTTTTGTCAAAACACGATTTTTTTCAATTAGGGTGTAGAATTTAGTGTTATAAGACAATTTTTAACATCAAAAAGTGCTAAGAAAACATTTGATACTAAAATAGCACCAAATTTAAATTTGCGTGCGATATTTCGCATGGCAAATTGCAAAATAAAAAAAATTAAGTCCGAAAATTGAATTATTGTCACTAGACATAATGCCAAATTTTTATTTTATTTCAAATTTCGAAAATACTGATTGTATGTATGAGTAATTTTAAAATTTTTCGAACGTCCCCGGTTTGTACACCCGAATCTAGGGTAATTAATTTTTCGCAAAACAATTTTTTTTTATTACTGTTCACCCAATTGGATGAGTTTTGTGTTGGCACGAATACCAAAGTCCTGGAGACGTTTGAGCACAGGTCGATAGACTTCACGCGAGATGGGACGCAGCATTCCGCGTCGTTGAATCTCGCCGTCCAAAATCATTTGCGAAATGATCGCGCACGTATAGCCGACCGTACGCGCCATCGCGGAATGACCGCCCTTACTTGCATCCCCATATGCCACCAAACTGATACGATGACGCTCCTGCCAAATATAAACACATTTGTGTTTGAATTCGTTTCACTATTAGTGTTGGAACTTGACTTTGAGTTATTTAAAATGTACCTGACTTTGAGTTATTTAAAAGATACATGAACTTGTGAAGGCCCCAGATTAATCCTCAAAAGAGTTGGATGAGGACCGTCCAGCCACCCATATTTCGGCTGGTTTGCTATCTAAGCACGCGGCATGTAGGCTTATTTGGGCCTGGTCAGCACCACCGTGTGTCATCCACACTGCAATGTGGTACCTATTCTTTATCCAAATATGATGACACCTAGGTGAGGTCGAGGCGGAATCGAACTTTTTCTGTGGAGAAGGAGGGGGGTAAACTAAGATAACGCCGGTACTTCATTGCAGTGTATGCATGATTCTGTGGTGCTGATCAGGTCTCGTTAGCTAAATCACTTAGGAAACTACCTAAGAACTCAGCTACCGAGTAAATGTCGTTTGCTTAGCCCTCACACAAATCCTCGAAATGATTATTTTCTAACAGAGCAATTCGTAGGAGGTTAATCTGGAAAGTTTCACACATCCGAAATACATATAGCAGTATTTCTGCGGCATCGCCCCTTTTATTTTTTTGTGCATACTAATAATCCGGACGGTAGTTGAGCGTCAATGTCGTGATTCAGAATTACAATATCGCGTTCGCCAGGCGTGTACGCCAACGCACGCGTCAAATGTGGCACTAGTGTGTCGAGCGGGGTGTTTTGTCGCTCGACGGAAGTGGCCTCCGAAAACAGGCCCAGTTCTTCGAGCGCGCACAGCTCGGCAGTGTGCTGTGTTGCGCCGCCCAATCGCTCGCCGACAATTCTACGCAACGAGTCCGGGAAAATGTCTAACTGCTGGTTAAGAAGACCAGCCGTCACTTGCTTCCAGGTCAGGTCGGGGCCCTGCATTGGATTGAGAAAATCCTTCGGCTCCATGGATAGATAGCCGATCTGTTTTAATGCGTTAATCGCTTCAACGAAGCCCTAAAAAATAATAAAATTAAATTTATATAAGAAGTTAAGTCAAGTTTGGTGTCGAATTTTCTTTTAACTATTTGTGTAAGTATCGAGGTTGTGACATGGCTCACGATTGGCTCATTAGTCATCTGAGGCAAACGGCTTATTCGGCTTAAATGAATCGTTTAACTCAGAGCTTTTTAAGGTCAATCTATGGTCTACGAAAAAAATGCATGGCTTAACGGCTCATTTCTTAGCTCACAGAGATGACTCATTTTATTAGGTCGGCAAAAAAATATTTTCCGTTTTTTTATGGAACGATTATTTTTTGGATCTAATAAAAGTTTTTGTAAAATAAGTTTATCTATCTGAAAGAGCGTTTTCTTGTGAATATTATGATAAAAAAATTATTTGTAATAACTCTATTTTTGGGGCAAAAATTTATATTTATTGGTAATAGAGAAAAATTGAGAATTGTCTAATTTGCAATAAAAATGTACTTTTTGAAGCAAATTCTTTTGAAATTAATTTTTTTAGCTTTTCATAGGCCTAATTAATACTATTATAACAAAAGAGAATGATTTTGAAAAGCTTTAAAATTTTTTATATTTCGATGGGGGTATCGAAGTACCCAAAAATTTTAAGGTCACAAAAATGGCTCAGAGCCATATAGCTCATAAAAAAGAAGCATCTGACTCTGAACTTACTTGTGAGCCACTGGTTCATTCTCGAACGTGATTGTGAACAACAATAAGCCAAATTTGGCATGAGCTATCATGAGCCACAAATGAGTGATTTGAGATGCGGCTCACACAAATGAGCTGTGAGCCAACTGAGTCACGAGTCTCAAAGCTCATGAGCCGTATGGCTCATCGTGGCACACAAAATGGCTCTGAGCCATGAGTCGTTTCATGAGTCATTTCTCAGCTCTGGTACGGCTTCAAACTGGTTGTTTGCGATACGGCTGGGCCGAAACTTTTAAAATTATTAAGCTAAGCTGTGCCGATTCTGCCCAACTACCGTTATAATGAATACATTTACAAATGAGTTACTTTATAACGAAGCGTTCCTCGCATTAGTGTCTCAATTTCGTTTTGCACGCCGTAAATTTCCGCATAAGTGGTGCTGTCGCGATTCGCGTAGCCGACCAGTGAAAAGCCCGGCATAAAATCAATATCATAGAGATCATCGATGACACCGCCGCCGGCAATGTCGATAACCCGTCCGTGCATAAGGTAGCGAGCCGGATTCATAAGTGCCAAAAGCACGCCCTTTGGGCTCCAACTAAATTTATACCGTAATGCGTTATCGGAAACCTCTGGCGCCGGCAGACCGCCCGCAAAGCTCACAAATGATTTGATCTATAATGATAATCGCCTATTGATATCATAAACAAACATTTTTCAAGAAATTGAAATATATGTGTATTAGAGATATTCCGAGCCGGCCCGGCCCGACCTGTTTTTGGCTAATCTGGTCCCCAAAGTTTTTACAGTTGCCTGGTAAAAATCAGAGATGTTTCGAGCCAGCCCAATCCGGCTAATTTTGATCCTTTTTATCCTGGCTCAAACCAACTCCGCCCGAATTAAAAATTGAATCCGCCCGGCATATCTCTAATGTGTATATTTGGCACTTGTTCTGTCCTTCCCAATCTGACGCCTCCGTTTCTCAGACCTCTTAGCCAAGTATATTTCAAATTTATCTCGTCACGATAATACACTGCCCAATGCAATTTTTCCCACTTTTTAAATTACTTAATAATTACTCTAAATCTTTGAATATAAGATGCCTTATACATTAATCTATTATCTTCCATTATATATTTTAATTTAAACAAAAGTTTTAATAAAAAATTGAAATCAGTGCATTATTATTTTAAGATCAATGCACGTGATATTTTGTGATACATTTGTAAAGCTGACCAGAGGAAAATAAATAAGTATCTGTCTTTTATTTCTTATTATATGCTATTATGTAAAGGACCTTTCCACCGCATTCGTGAACACGATCGATACATTCCATGGCCAACATATGGTCGATGCCTGGATCAAATCCGGCCTCGTTCATTATCGTAATATCAGCTTCTTTAACACTAAATTTTGTATTCAAATTTACGAAAGCACAAGTTCAATTTGTAAATTTTTATTTAGTTAAAATTAATGATGAGTTCCTAATTTTAGCCTCCTCTCTGTTTCTATTTAAAAAACCTATTCCTTAAAATAACAAAATGAAAAGGCGCTTTTTTTTCTTAAACCTTAGGCAATAGTCTAGTCTTATAACTCAGACTAAAGCCCAAAGCACATAAGCACAAATTAAAAAAGATAATTATTATAGTTGGCAATTTCGTATACCAAACGAATATTTTGTCCATTGTATAAAATAACGACAATACCGGTCTTATCTATTGATGTATTTTCTAAGAGTTTTAATTGAATAACCCACTCCGCATCGAGTGCTTGAAGTTCCGGCGTAATGTAGCTTGTGGTAATCATGTTTTTACGATTTTTTATGCACATTTTCGCCACACCAACGTGATAAATATATGGTAGAAGTGAAACGCATAAATCATGATCCCTATAATCGAACTCTATTAGTTATAATGGTATGTTTTCGATTATGTTGAACCCAATAAGCTGATCGAGTACAATTGGCTCCTTTTGTACGTCGACTACGATCGAGTCGATGTTGTTGCCCAACGCGGCCAAACGCTGGCCGTCGCGGGACGAGTCGCACGCTACCGTAAGCCGTACGTGCGGCTGACCGGCGTAGTACTGTGCCAACGGATCGGAGACCATACCGGCGCCCAGCAACAAAACGCGTCGCACATCCTCGCCCGCCATCACTTCCGCCTTGTGATGCGAACGGAATCTGAAAATAATCAATTTTTTAAAATATGTATATTTTTTTAATATATCGTAATTTTTTACATAATGCCCCAAAAATGAATGCTAAAAAGTGTTGACAAAATATTTCAAGACAATTAAAAATTCCTTATCGCAAAATTTTTTACTAAAAAAATTTGGATCATAAAATTGTAATTTGATCAAAAAAGGCAAAATTTTTTCGGAAATAATAAAATTTGAGAAATTTAAAATTGAAAATTAAAAAAAAAATGCAAATTTTTTGGTGTTGGGACAAAATAGGATGACCAAAAGGGAACGGGCCACAACGAAACGGGGGCAAAGCGGGACGGGCCAAAGTGGGATGAGCCAAAACGGCTATGCCTGGACTTAAAACTTAAACTTAAGAGCCTTATTTCAGATTAGCTCAAAACCTAAGTCAAATCTATACTTAAATTCAAGCCTACAACCATTATCTTATGTTCCGACTCGTTTTGACCCATTTCGTTTTGTGGTCCGTTCCGTTTTGTTTGTACAGTTGTTAATTTACGGACGCACAAACACACAAATAAACATCGAATAAAAATGTGTGTATAATGCACACGTACATACATGTATGTATGCACACATAAATGCATAATATGAGCATACACAAATCATGTATCTACGCGTATATACACAAATATGTGCATAAATGTATTATTGTGTGTTATTATGTATATAATTGCATACAATTTTTTTTGTCCTAATAATTTTTTCACCCTTTTTCTTTGCGAAGTTCGGCTATGTACTTAAAGGCCGGTGTCAGCTCACCATCCCAAGTGATCACCGCTCTTTTGACTTCCTCACGACAGGGCACCGTGTCGAACGACGAATCCATTGAGAGATTTAGCTAAATGAAAAATTTTTTGGCATATTTTGACAAATTAAATTCCATAATCACTCCATTCGTGTTTTAAATTTGTGTGTATAAGCCGCGACCGATGGAAAAATGTTTAAATTTTAAATTGGCCTTTATTTTGTTACCACATAGAAAATATGCATAAAATTTTTGAGAACATGTTCTAGGAAATATCATTAGAATCCCGGAGGGGAAGAGGGTTAATCTTCAGTAATAACCAGTTCTGGGACTTGACTCTGATTTGCCTCCGAGTCATTCAGACGATAACAAAACAACTCTTTCTTTAGAATTTGGGAGTCATTTTAAGTCATTTTGGAGTTTTTAAAAGTCACTATGACTCCTAAATGACCCGAAGTCATTTAGGGAGTCATTTGTATAAGTCAAGTTCCAGCATTGGTAATAACAGAATAGGGGCCAAGTTCAAATTAAAACAGCCGTAGATTAATATTTCGAAGTTGAGGCAATAAATCCAAAATAGGAATACCATATCCCGAACGTATGGATAGACAAGATTTCCGAAATGTTCAGTCGCTTCAATGGGCATTTGTGCGGGCATATTGTCAATGCTGCACACCAGACAGCCCGACGGTACGTCAAAGCTGAAAAAAAATATTCTTTTAAATTTGTTTTTCGCTGGCAAAAATATATTACTCGAGTCCAAAATCTGGTAACGAAATAAATTTATAAAGCTTCAATGAAATCGATTAATATTGTTTTGTGCTGAATTAAATGTGTTTTATTATCGTGATTTCGTCAAATAATTCCGAATTATTAGAGTCGAATTTAAATTGACGCTAACAAGTTCATTCTGTTATATTCGGATCCAAGCGAGTCCGAATTTCGTGTCCGCCTTTATTTCTGTCTTAAAAGGATGGGCATAAAATTTAAACCCGCTTGAATCCGAATATAACAAAATGAATTTGTAGACGCCAATTTGAATTTGCCTCAAACAACCTGGGCTTATTCATACGAAATTACAGTAATTTGATCGTTGCTCGAATTGAACTAATACTGTATATTGACATAATGCCAATTTATTATTTTTCATTTAAATTTGAGAAAAAAAGCAGTGATCGTCACCTGTCCTTGCACATGTTAAAATCGGCATCGTAAATGGTGAAGGGCTTGTCGATGGTGGTACATTCGGTCATGAACTCAATTGAGCCGCCGGGATCCGCGGAAATATCGCAGATGGCCATCAGCCGATGCGGCAATGAGGGACAACCCGGCACTTCAAGGCTTTGATTCACCGTCGACGTTAAAAGATACTTCGCATCCGGGATCGTAATTAGCCGCGGCGTGTTTACGCCCCAATAAACTCCATTAATAATCACCGTTGCGTAGGGAGCAATCTCAAAAAAAAGAAGAAAATAATTACCCTAAATTCGGGTAAATAAGACACGGCCATTCGAAGAATTTTTTTGAATTTTGACCTGACTTTCTGTTATAAGCGAAGTTCAGCCCGAATGTTTAAACTACACCTTAGGCCTGTTTTAATGATAATGCTCCTCAAATTTTATGCTTTACAGCAGTGTTGGGTAAGCGGCTCGGAAAGGCCCATGAGCCTCCGAGCCTGAGTCGACTCAATGGCTCGTGACTCGCGTTTTTGTGAGTCATTTGAGCTAAGGTGTGGCTCAGGCTCACGAGCCGGCTCGACTCATTTACTGACGACTCAGGCTCAAGACTCGTGAGCCTTGAGCCAAACTTTTGAGCCTTTTAAATCACGAAAAAAAAATTTGGCTCACATTTTTGGCTCATGAAATGAGTCAAATGGCTCAAAATGAGTCTTTTATTTCGAAGGCTCATGAGTCGACTCAAGGCTCACAACTAGCTCAGAAGGCTCAAAAGGATCAAAATTATCATTTCACAAAAAAATTGTAAAGTTTACAGACACAAAATAACAGAATGAAGACCAAGTCAAAATTCAAATATTCTTCGAATGGTCGCGTCTTATTTTTCCCAACTTGGGGTAATTACTCTGATTTACCGTATTTAAGGCGAGGCCGTTTAAGAGTTTATTGAATTTATTCTATTATAATTAACCGAATCGTCACAAAATTTTGCATTCTTATTCTAAAAACCATAGAGAAATATGAGTTAAAGGACGCATGAACACCAATATAAATTTCCACACAATTTGTTCTAATTTTTTTTCTACGATAGATAGAGACGTGGGTTTTTTTGCATTTTGTAGAGCGTACTCGATTTATGGGGGAAGTGTTTCAGCGATTTTTAAAATGTTTATTTTTAACATTTTTATAGAGGAAAATGCAACGAAAAAAGTGCATATGGCTAAGCATTTTTTTCGGAGAGTGATCCGATAGACTTGAAACTTTTGCTATGAGCTTTATTATACTTCATGAATTTGAACCTGATCGATTGAATAGGAGCCGAGTTATGAAACCTCAAAAAACGGCAAAAATGATAAATTTGCGCATTTTTTCCGTTTTTTGAAGTTTCATAACTCGGCTCCTATCCAATCGATCAGGTTCAAATTTATAAAGTGTTATATTGTATGTAAGGGGAGCTCATAACAAAAATTTCAAGTCCATTGGATCACTCTCCGAAAAAAATGCTCAGCCATATGCACTTTTTTCGTTGCATTTTCCTCTATAAAAATGCTAAAAATGAAAATTTTAAAAATCGCTGAAACACGTCCCCCACAAATCGATAACGCTCTACAAAATGCAAAAAACCTACGTCTCTATCTATCGTAGAAAAATTTTTTTTTACGGATGGGTAAAAAATTTTGCCTCAATCTAATAACAGAAAGATGAAGGCGAATACTAAATTCAAAAATGTCTCAAACGGCCTCACCATATACAAGATAAATTAGGATACTCATAAGCTTATGAGTCATAAATTATGACTCATAATTACTGATTGTGGTTCGTGTTAAACTGAAAAAATTTTTAGAGAAAATATTCTTACAAACCTCGGATGCAAACTTTGAAACGTATTTTTCGGGATGTGCTTCAAATTCATTTTTATCATAAACACCTCCTAAACGTATAGAATTTTGAAATTGTTAAAGTTTGTGGTCACGCTGTGGTAAAGGTGTGTGTGTGTATGTGTGTGCGTATGTGTGTGTGTGTGTGTGTGTGTGCGTGTGTGTGTGTGTGTGTATGCGTGTGTGTGTATGTGTGTGTGTATGTGTGACATTTCCGGACGGGACATTTCGGGACGGGTTACAGATTTTAGGTTGAAAGACTTAGTCTTAGCCCTTAGACCTAGTCGCCATTAGGCTTAGGCTAAGCCTCACGTCAAGTTATTTTCATTATCGTAATGAGTTATTATACGCACTTTTCCAGGCCTCGAAATGTCCCGCCCCAATTTGTCCGTCTCAACGTGACTTATTCTAGATTGAGAATTGAGCCAAATCGCCTACCTTCTTTCCGAATCATGTGATCCGCTCGACTAACCACGCAACCGTATACTTTATTAAGCTCTAAATCTGTCTTATTATTATTTTAATAATGATATAGCCATTTTACTAATCAATAGCCAAATGATTCAACAAATTTTAAAAGCTTTTTTCAGCTAAAGTTTCAAAAACTAGTGCTTGTATAGAAGTCCCAAATGACGCACAGAAATTTGCGGATTTTTCAACTTTGGTTAATTTTTAAAAGATCAAAGAGCTACTTTTGAGAAAATTAATTTTACCACTTCGAATTTAATCCTCAAATCATTACTTTTTAAATGAAATTTCTAACTTATTTGGAAAAAAGTTAGTTGAAAAAATAAAGTCAATTTTTATTTTTTATAAATTTTTTGAATGACTTTATAATTTTAATTGCAATTCTAAGTAAGTTAGAAATTTTATTTTAAATATGTATAATCGATAGAGAATTAAATTCTGAATCGAAGTGATTAGCCCATAAGTGACAATGAATGTTTTGAGTTCAAATTTGCGCGCAAATTGGCGTTTGCCTTCATTCTGTTCTTTAATTGGGTAAAGCTTTGGAACCACACTCAAAATATGTGCCTATGAGGTTTCTTATACGACAAATTCTTTTTATGTTTATAAAACCATACAGAACAGAATGAACACATTTGCCAATAATTGCACAAATTTAAATTCGTGTACACAAAAGTGTACACGTCGTCACTTATGGGTTAAATTAATTTTCTGAAAAATTTCTTTTTGTTTTTCAAAAAGTTAATCAAAGTTGAAAATCCGCAAATGTTACTTCGCTGCCGGAATATTCGACATTATAACCAATTTTTGAATTTATAAACTTACGCCCTCGCTTAGCAACGTGTGGCAGTGTGGCTGGATCAATGAATTCGTGCGGTAAATGCTTGAAGAGGTTCTGTGCGCCTCGAGACACGTTTCCGGAGCCGGTGAAAACGAAAATCAATGGACCCAACGAGCGAGGCAATCTATTCAACGCAATTTCGTAGCCACAATCTCGAACCGCGTTGATGGCCATGTGACTGTCGCTGTAATTGTGCGCGAGCGCAATATGCAGGAATGGCGTGTGATGGCCCAACGCCAGCAGCCGAAGACCCAGTCCGTGTAGAATATTGATAAAGCCGGCGTAGCCGGCCCATCGGCCAAACATTACCAGACGCTGGCCGTCGCTTGTCGTCATTTTCTCGTAATCAATAAGGCGGATATTCTATAAAACAACCAAAATTTGAACAAAATGAAAAATTGGCATTGTGTTCAAGGTCCTTAACTTAAATAAAATCCAATTTGGACATTTCGGGACAAGGACAGAACTTTGGCCTAAGCTTATCCATCGTTGGCCTCAAGCTTAGGCTAAGCCTTACGTCGAGTTATTTTCACTATCGTTATAGGTTATTATAGAATCTTTTCAAAGTCCATCCAAAATGTCCTAACGTCACTAAAATACCTGAACATGTAAAAGAGTACCCTGTGTAAAATAGTATCAAGCATCTCCATATTATCCGGCTGTGCTTTAATGGTGTGTGAAAAGAATGCGTATGTTTTGTTCGGCAAAAGTTGTTCCATTGGAACTTGTTTTACAGACATAATTAGCTGAGCCTGCACCAAATCTTCCTGCATAATGGCACCAGCAGCAATGTAGTCCTGAATGGGATAGGCTCGTCGATTCGAAGGCTGGATTAAAACACGTACACCATCCTGAAAAATAAAATCACCATAAATTTAAGAATTTTAAATTAATTTTTTAAAATATTTATCCTTTCATGTTTACTATACTCATTCGATAGCCCTTGAAGAGCTAATTCCAAATACATATGGGTCTCTTAATCAATTTTTTGATTTTCGGGCACTTTTGGCCCGCTGAAAATTTTTGACTATCAAAATTGGAACAAATTCGGAATTTTCAAGTGGCTGTAACTTTTAGCCCATGCGTCAAAAGGGCCTAGTGTAAGAGTAACTTTTGATTATCTTTTTACCAGCAATCTAATGACACCACTTTCGTTCGAAAATAAATTTTTGATATTTTTTCGATTTTGAAAAAATAACATTGAAAAAATGATTTTGAAAAAATGACCTTATAGTCCATGGTTTTTTTCAAAATGGACATTGTGAACTACAGCAACGTGGATATACTTATTCGATAGCCCATGAAGAGCTGATTCCAAATATATATAAATTTTATATTCATTTGAACTTTTTTCACACTATTTTTAAAGATAAAAAATGGACAAAAATTGAGTTTAAAAAATTTCCAAAAAATATTGGAATATTGGAAAATATTTGAAAAAATATTAGAAATTGGATCTTTTATGAATCACTAAAAAATATCATTGAAGTGTCTGACTTCTCTGACCGATTGGCGAAACCCATCGCCGCTTTTCGGCGAATGTACATCGGGTTATATAAGCGAAAAATTGAATCCCATCTCCAAAGATGAATTAATCTTGTTGTATTCACCGATTACATGGTTTCGATTCCGGTTTGAATCGGCCAAGCTAGGGTTAAGTCAATACCAGTGTTCGTGGTTTACTGGACCCTCTGGGCACCATTCCCAGAGGCCTCTTCGGAGGTTCGGTACGTCCCACAGCTAACTGAGTCAGCCGGATGAGAAAGTATTGTGATGGTGCACAAATAGATTCCACATGACACAACGAACCCGCAATTACGCCGGTGTGCGGAACGCGCATAGTTGGCTTGCTTGGCCAGATCTGCTCTCTTTCGATTGAGGTCAAGATGTGCACGGAAGAAAGTGCACATTGTAGTCTCGAAAGATTGAGCAATGATCCCGGTCGAACCAACCTTTTGCCAATTTTACAAAAAAATATTTCAAAAAAATTTACATTTAAAAAAACTTCAGCAGAATCACTGAAAAAGAAATAACAAACAGTGTATAATGCTAAAATAAGCCTTAAGATGTTTTAAATAGTAGAAAAACATAAAGTTTCCATCTTAAAAAAATGACCTTATATAGTCCGTGGTTTTTTTCAAAATGGACTTTGTGAGCTACAGCTACGTGGATATACTCATTCGATATCCCTTGAAGAGCTGATTCCAAATACATATGGGTCTCTTAATCAATTTATTGATTTTCGGACACATTTGGCCTGTTGAAAATTTTTGACTATCAAAATTAGGCCAAATTCGGAATTTTCAAGTGGCTGTAACTTTTCGCCCATGCGTCAAAAGGGCCCAGTGTAAGAGTAGTTTTTTCTTGTCTCTTTACCAGCTATCCAATGACACCACTTTCGTTCGAAAATAAATTTTTGAAATTTTTTCGATTTTAAAAAATGACCTTACTATAGCTCACCGACATTTGCGACCCAAAA
This sequence comes from Bradynema listronoti, assembly GCA_024678965.1. Taxonomy (NCBI): domain Eukaryota; kingdom Metazoa; phylum Nematoda; class Chromadorea; order Rhabditida; family Allantonematidae; genus Bradynema; species Bradynema listronoti. The sequence goes on from JANLNO010000006.1 coordinate 3,888,730, forward strand.
ATTAAAATAATTTTTAAAAAATGTTGGGGTTATCTGTCGGGCCTCAAATATTCGTACACGCAAATGTCGGTACACGGCTTACTGTTAGGAACAATTTGGCATAAAATTTCAATAGTAACTGGCTGGATAAAATATTCAAATTTAAAACATGTTCAAAATATACAGCCGAACTTAGAATAAATGCCAAGTTAAACAATAATCAATCACATACTTTTGTTAATTTTTTGACGTGTTGGGGCGCTAGCGGAGCGCGACGCTCCCACGCATTTATTGTCTCGCGACGAATGCCAATACAAGGGTTGGAGCGCGACACGCTGCCATACGCGGATAGGCATCGTCGCGCAACGACACAATTACTGTAAACCGCCGCCATCGTATCGTACGATTTGAGAACGCGCAGGTTTCGCATCAGACGTGCTACGTCACTCGCGCGTCGTTCCACGCGTTGCGCAATAATCGCCGGCATTTTTTTGCAATGTTTTTAAAATATTAGGTTCAAAATAATTTCTAAAAATTAGATTATTATATATTAGATAAATGCGCTATAGAAAAATAAAAAGTTATTTCTCTAATTTCAAACATTTAACCCGCAGTCGCTCGTAAACTCAACAGTGGCTTGCGGCTCGCACGGTTTGGTTTGCGACCCAAAAAATCTTATTTTTTTAGCATTTATCTCGTTTGTTTACAGCGGGTACTGTTTTTGCGAGTCAGTTTATAAATGACTTTCATTTTGTTTGGATCATTTAAAGACAATATTTAAACGAATTATTCTTGTATGAGTCCTTTATAATGAGTGAAAAATGAATCATTTATAATTTTTGAGTAAGTGAATCATTAAATTTAAATTTTTTGCGTAAGTGAATCATTAAATTTAAAAAACAAAGCCGTTTAAGATAAGACTCTCCAGATAATTTCAAACGACTCGGAGTCGTTTAGCGAATCATTGCATACACTTGTAAACAGCCTGGAGCCCGACATTATAACAAAAATTTTTTTAATTAGAAATTTGCTCAAAAAAAATTTTTTTTTAAATGGAAGCGGATTATAAGTTTAAAATCAATGTAATAAATATAGAATTATATAACATTTTGCCATTTTTTTCATTTATTTCATTTATAATTCAGAGAAGTCACGTAAATTTATAATTCCGAGAAGTCACGTAAAATGATAACCAAAAAAATTGATAAAGTGCAAAAAAATAAGAAAACTTTTAAATAAAAGTTTAAATAAAAGTTTAAAAAGTTTTTTTTGTCTAACATTAGATGTCCCAATACCAAAAAAATCGACTCATTTAATCAAACTCAGTCCGAGTTATGCTATGAATACAATAAAAAATTTTTGCGTCCAAAATAAAAGAATAAAAACATCACTTGTTGTTATTAGTTGTTACAGGGTGGCGCAAAAAAACCGTCAATGACATTATTTGCAATAACAACTTTATTAACGATGAAAATTAGAAACTAACAATAAATATCAATAAAGAACAACTTGGGGTATAATATATTCAGCCGGTTTCGAAGTGGCCTCCTTGTGCGTCTCGGCAGAGCACCAAACGCCTCCGAAAATTTTCTGCTGCGCCACGCACCTCTTCCGGCGACAATCGGTCCCATTCCCGACGCAAGGAACACTTCAGCGCCTCCAAACTTTTGTGGGGCTTTGCACAGGCCCTAGCCTCCAAAATGGACCAAATGCTGTAGTCCATCGGATTGAGATCCGGCGAGTACGGCGGCCATTCCGACGATGTGATGAAGTCTGGAAAATGAGCTTTGCACCAGTCCTGAGTGATTTTCGCTTTGTGAGCAGGCGCGGAGACCTGTTGGAACGTCCAATTTGCATCGCCGAAGTGCTGCTGGGAACACGGAAGCACTACGGCCTCGAGAATGTCGCGGCGATAGACTTCTTGGTTGATTTTGACCTATTGATCCACGAAAACCAGAGGTGTCTTGCCGTTAGCACAAATTCCAGCCCAAACCATCACGGCCGCAGGATTTTGGCGGTGTTCGACGATTGCCGACGTGCCGGGGACATTTGCGGACCAGCTCCTGTCGTTCTGGTGATTGTGAGCTTGTTCGACGGTGAACAGCTTCTCATCCGTGAAGAGAATTTTGTCCCACTGAAGAGGAGCGTGGCGACGAAGAAGTCTTTTGCATCTTTGAAGTCGTACGCGCTTGTTGTTGTCGGTAAGGAGCTGCACTTTTTGGAGCTTGTAGGGCTTGAGATGGAGATCATCTTTGGCTATTCGGAGTACAGTTCGCCTGCTGATTCCTGTCTCCCGAGCGATTTTTCTCATGGACACTCTCGAATTACGCCTAACTCGCTCTCGGATGAGTTCCCGGTTCTCCGCGGTTCGTACGGTGCGCTTTCTACCGCTTCCTGGACGGCGGCCATCGTGACCAAGCTCCTGGAATCGTTTGATAGTGCGGCAAACGATCGCTGGGTCGATTCGAAGCGAACGCGCTATCTCACAGTTGCGTTTTTTCAGCTTGTGTAACGCCAAAATTTGAGCACTTTGTTTTGACATTTCTAAAAGAAATACTAAACAAGCACATAAAAACATCAAAATTTACAGACTTGTACAAAAAAATACGGAGAATAAGATAAGATAAAAATAGAAACAAAAAAAGTACAAACAATCGCGTCGGGACACAACAAATTTTATTGACGGTTTTTTTGCGCCACCCTGTATAATATTGGAAAAATATCATGATACCTGTTAAGGAAGATGAGAACGTTATGAAATCATACTGAAATAAAACGAGAGAGAATGAGAAAAAGATAAGTGAAGAATATTTGAATGATAAAGCTAAACATAAAATTGATAAATAAGGAAGGTAAGTAAATGGCCCATTCTGCGTTAGACCTCCGCAATGGGTGCTAGGGCGTTCCATTATATACCTAAGCCATTTTGGCCATTGTATACCTAATGCCCGTCCTCGTTCCCGAGGAACCAGATTGTAGAGACTTAAACCTCTATTTACAGGGATCAGTCTCGGTTCTGCCCCGACTTCACCCAGGTATTACCAGTATTTGGAAGACATTGATAGGTATCACATTGATACTACGATGCTGATCAGACTATGCAAGCCTCATCAGCGATAGCACATCATCAATATTCAACCATCAAGTTATCGCTAGATTTTAATTATTAATTATAATTTGTAGAATCCTCATTTAATAAAGTCATTTATAATGAGTGATTAGGCGAGATTTGATTTTAATGAGGATTGATTCGAGGCCCTTACAAACAAATGTACCACGTCCATGATAAATAGAAATGTGTATAAATAAATAATAATTATAATTTTTTATCGCTTAACAAAACCACGAGATCGCGAAATGACGTGCTCTTCACCTCAATTCCATATATAATGATGATGAAATTTTTTCGTCTAGTATAAACTTTAAAGATCTCCTCGTGTTTTTTTTATCAGTTTAATTTGAAATTTCTCTTAACTCCGGATGGAAAAGTAAACAAAAAATCTTTAGAAAAATAAAGAAAAAAAAAACAAATGCGTTTTGAGACGAAAAGAGAAATTTTTTTTGTTATTTGTTCTCTTATTTTTTCAATGTTTTTGCCATTTGTTGTATATTTTTTTCCATACATGTATGTACATATTATAATACATAGCATTGATGAATTTTTTGATTTTTTTTAAATTTTTTTGTCTTATTGCTAGTTAAGTACATACATTCCAGCTTGCATGTGTTAAAATAATTTTTTAAATTCATAAAAAGTCTAATCTTAAGCTATTTAAAATTAACGCAATATTCCGGTGGAACGACATTTGCGGATTTTCAATTTTGATTAACTTTTTGATAAGAAATTAAAGAAATTTTTTAGAAAATCAATTTAATCACTTCAATTCAGAATATAATTTTAAATCGAATTCTAACTTAGAGGAGAGCAGTGGCCTAGTGGTTGTGCGATAGGTTTCACTTTGCTTGGGATGAAGTTCAATTCTACCCCCGGCCTCACCGAGGTGTTTCCATATTTGGAAGTCAATAGGTACCACATTGCACAGTGTGGATGATACGGCGATGCTGACCAGGCCTTGCAAGCCGCATCAGCGATACCGTATGTTTATGCAGCAAACAAAAAAAAAGATTTCGGTGGCTTGATGGCTCTCATCCAGACCCGCAAAATGATTAGTCCAAGATCATTTCCAGCGGACGAGGATTGATCTGGGGCCTTCATGTATCACATATCTAGCTTAATTGGAAAAAAAGTTACAATTAAAATTGTAAATCACTCAAAAAATTTCAAAAAATAAAAATTGAATATACTTTTCCAACTGTAACTTTTTTCCATATTGTTATAATAATTTTTACAGCATTTGCAAAATGTGAACACACAAATTCAATATTTATTTTTATATCAATATTTATTTTTATTTATAATTTACTCGAGTCCAGCATAATTATTTGTTCTTTTTTGATTTTTAAATACTACATTTACATTTAAAAATAAAATATCTTTTTTTTTCTTTTTTTTCGCTGATAAGCACCAAGCGGTCCGTGAATTTCATACTGATAAGAGAATTTTATTAAATCAAGCATGACACAATTATTGTAAGATAAAAGTAAAGTGATGTTATAAAATTTAAAATGAACATGAGTTACGATCAAATAAGATACAGTCAAACCTCGATATAACGTCACCCTTCGAAACCGGGCCTAGGTGACGTTATACCGAGGTTGACGTTAAAGCGAGGGTTTAATAGGCAGAGTATATTAACTGCCCCAAAGTCTGAATAAGAAGCTGTTATGTCTCTGAATACTTTTAACAAAGAAAAAGGTTTACAATATACTTTATTTTTTTAACTAACACCGAATATCACTGAGAAAATGAAAGGCGAAAATCCACGAAATTGTCCTTTGCAAAGCTCTCGATGATAGTCGGCTGGCGCATCTTCTTCTGACGGAGCTTCAGCATCGCATCGTCAATGAAAAATTTAACAACGTTAGCGCAAAAATATTTTAACGATAACAATTGAGCAAAATGCCAAGAAAAGAAGCGCAAAAAGAGAAAAAAGTTGAATTTTAACTTTTCGTAAACCAAAGTTTACGACACAGGGTGACGTTAAAGCGAGGGTTCATATAATTGAAGGTGACGTTATGGCATAGTAAAATCATCGGGACCGGGCCTAAGTGACGTTATACCAAGGTTGACGTTAAAGCGAGGTGACGTTATATCGAGGTTTGACTGTATATCGATAAAATTTTTGGATCTAAACAATATCATTTAAAAACGAATCAATCAATATTAAATCTCATCAAAAATAAATAAAAATTACTGTGGATCTGATTTTTTATACGGTTTCGTTTCATTTATTATTGTAAATTAAACAAAACAAAAATCTTTTCTTAGATTTTTTGTTTTGAATTAAAAATATTTAGGAAACTGTAGAGTTCAAATTTATTTTACAGTACATACGTCATTGATGATTTTACAGTACATACGTCATTGATGATACAATACATACGTCATTGAAGATTTTTGTCCGACGCATCCACAATTACATCATGTCGAATGAGCCGACATCTATTATTCGCGCGAAAACTTATTACAGTGTATTGCCAATTTCAGAATCCACAGTTTTCTTCATTTTTGCGCTATTCATGGTCTAAGTGTGGTTACATCGGCGAAGAACCATACTTTGAAGTGTGCTTTTTAAACGACCTTTTGACATGTTGTGAAACAGCTAATTGTCAATCTTTAGGTTTCATCAAGTGTTCGTATTGTCGGCATATTTTATGTTTTCATCACTCTTTTGTAATTAAACATATTCATTAATAAAGTAAAAAATACAATAATAACAAAAAAATTAAATTAAATTAAAAAATTAATAAGAAAAAAGGAACCGCGACAAGCTAGGTTCGAACCTGAGGGACGGCGAGCACACTAGCCACTAAGATACAAGTACAACGAACGAGATGCTTACAACAAAATTTAAATATAATCACAATTACTACTTTAGCTTGTAATTTTGTTATAGTATTTATTTAGGAGTTAAATTTTTTTATTGTGTATATAAAAATTCGCTCTATCTAGTGATATGTCTTTCTTAGTAAGAGCACATAATTTTAAAATAAACTTTCTTTGTCAGAACATTATAAAATTACATATTGATCCATTTCCTACTAAAAAAATCAATAGTATGCAAAAATCTATAGGATTTAAAAATATTGAAATTTTGGGTCCCAGTGGGATCTATTCGAAAGAGTCAGGCTGTGGTGGATTTTTGGAAGTAAATACGTTTTCTTGTGCAGAATTTTACGGAGTATATAATGAATATGGCGCGGTAGAGCTGTAAAAGGAAAAAAAGTGAAAAAACCGCAAAAATTGTACCTCTGAAAAATAAAATTTTTTGTTTTAGAACCCATAAAGGGGGAATTTCTCTTTCCAAATATATATTTCTAGATACATTTTAAAAAAAGTTCAAGTAATTTGTATAAAATGTGTCAAAATCGGAAAAATTGAAAACCTTACTACTGTAGCTAGGCCATAACCATGCAAAATTATAAAAAAACAGCTATCGAGGCGATGATCAGCACGTCCGATTTACCTTATACTACAAAACCGATGATGGTCGAAAAAAAGTTTTTCAAAACATTTTAATTCTTACAGACATCGTGTCTTAAATGAATCAAACAAAATAGGAGTCATTTATAAAGTGACTCGGAAAAAATAGTATCTGCGGTAACGAGAGTCATTTAACTAAATAACTAAATGACTCTCCGAGTCAATTGCAATATATTATCTCTGAATTATAATATTGTTTTTCAAAATTTTAAAAATATTTTTTTGACATTGAGCTCTTTGATTAGTATTTATGTGTCACACTCTGGTCCTCTTCTGGAACTGCCAGAAGAAACTGAAGCCGATTATCGAAATCGAACGTTGTTCCGCTTGTCGGCCTATTCTCCCTATCACTTATTTGAAATGGACAAAACTATATCTGACATTGAGTTTTGTTGATTGTTAAAAAGCTTTTCGCTAAATGAAAATTATATGTTTTGTTTTAATAAGTTAGATTTAGAAGATTATTTCTACTAGCAAAAGGTAAAAGAAACAGCTAATTTATTTTAATATACAGGGTGACCACAAAGTCTTTTGACAAATTTTTTCAATTTAAATTTTAGTACAGTTTTTGGTATATTGTATTATTATGTTACACTCTATTTTGTAGGGCGTAAAATTTTGTACAAACTTTGCTTATTTATTTTTTGCTATTGATTTTACTTTTCGAAAAAATGAGTTCGAAAGACAAGCGAATTGCGATCGCTCAACTATTCAATAAGGGAAAAACAGTGCCAAACATCGCAAAAGACCTGGGAATTTCCAGACAAACCGTCTATTACGCCATTAAGCGTTACAAGGAGTTGAGTACGATCGCTGAAAGACGCCGCAGTGGAAGACCGAGTACCTTTACGACTCCTGGGAATCTAAACAAGTTGCGTTGCCGAATTTATCGAAATTCCGGTAAGTCGTTGAGAAAATTAGCTAAAGAAATGAAAATTGAGCGCGAATCGATCCGAAAAATAGCTCGAATCAAGCTAAAGCTTCGTAGTTATAAACTGGAAATGGGTCATTACTTGGATGATCGTATAAAAAGTGTACGGCTCTGTTGTGTATGTGAAAAAGGTAACTTCCGTGGCAGGACTTGAACCTGCGACCAACGCTTAACCGGAGCGCTGCTCTACCTACTGAGCTACACGGACCTTGATCACATACTTAGAATTTCTTCTTATAACTCCGTCACAACATCTCCCCGTTCAAGATGTTAATAGATGCAACCACAAAGATGTGGAAGGTCACAGGACTAGATCCCCGGACCAGCTTAGCACCAATGGCAATACATTGAAATACAAGCATTTTACGCATAATAGAATTGCGCGACCAACTGCCGGAGTGGTTTTTTTGGAATAGAAATTCCGGACTTATGCTTGGTTCAACATTATGCGCGGCCTAAGGGAAGCTGACCACTAACTTCCCGGCCAAATACCGGCTTACGGCGCTACCCAGCGGCACGGAGTTCGAGATGATGACGCTTGACGCGCCATCTCATCCTGATCGCCAAATTGTTGTGTATGTGAAAAAGGTAACTTCCGTGGCAGGACTTGAACCTGCGACCAACGCTTAACCGGAGCGCTGCTCTACCTACTGAGCTACACGGACCTTGATCACATACTTAGAATTTCTTCTTATAACTCCGTCACAACAGGCTCGAAAACGTCTTTTGGAAAAAAAAACATTTCGGTCGATTTTGTTCACCGAATTTTTGCAAAATGCAAAATATTGATCTTTGGGACAAGAGTTTGTGGCCGACCTCAATCCTATGGATTTCGCCTTTTGGTAAATTTTAGAGCAAAAGGCCTGCGCTACAAATCACGGCTCAATTGAATACTTAAAGCGCGCTTTACAGAAGGCGTGGGACAAAATCTCCGAAAAAACACTCGCGACCATCGTCAAAAATTTCCACGAACGTCTTGAGACCTGAGTGATGGCTAAAGGCGAATTTTAAAATATCTTATATAAAATTTCTTTGGCTTTCATTTAAATGTTTGTTTGTAAAAATATCTTTTTAAATAAAAAAGTGGTTTAAAAAAATTGTCAAAAGACTTTGTGGTCACTCTGTAAGTATTATTTGTGAATAAGAATTACGGTATGATTGAGGTTGCGCATATGTACATCTAGACGAAGAGAGTCGCCGAAGCTACGCCGTTTCTGTTGATCCCAATTCATTTGTTACATATTCAAAAAGATTTTTTTTCCCTTCCCTCTCCCTTCTCCCCCTTACTTTTCTTATTTTTTCATTTAAAATTAATTCACTCCAAAATTTTCATTTGCTACCGGCACTAAAAATTCTCTCATTCAATAGTAAATTGTTTAAGATAAGATTTAATTCAGTCTATTTTTTAGTTCTCTTTCTTTTTTTTTGATTCTCTTTCTTCGAAATGAAAGAGAAGAATAGATTAGATAAATTAATGAAATTAATTTAAAAATTAAATTTGAAAAATAGCCGTGCACAATTTATTATTTACATGTAACTTTTGTTTTCGCCAAGCGGAAATTTCATTTCTTAAAATGCTTTCAATGTACATACAGGTATATTTTCAAGATTTGCATTAAATTTTTAAGTGAAAAAAGCGATAATTAAAGCAAAATCAAAACAACAAAAGGATAAACTAAAAACATTTTATTTACATAGTTCACTCGCTATTTTCCAAATTTGATTTTTGTGTCGAATGCAAAAAAATTTATATTTTATAAACAAAAATATACAAAAAAAAACAAATGTATTAAAGTTACAAATAAAATATTTAAATTGATTGAATATTATATGCGGTGCTTTGGAATAACTCAAATGTGGACCGGGTCGTGTGGTCCGATTTGGTTTTTTTTCCCGGTTCCGTCCCAATATCTCGTCCCGAAATGTCGCATCAACCATGTAGAAGTCACTTCTAAGTGATCCACAAAGTTAAACTTATTAAATGGATCAAGTCACGATATCATATGCATATTAACTTTTATGATGATGAAATTAAATTAACTTTACGTTTTGCTAAATATTTTTAAAAATAAAAATTTTAAATTTTGAATTGGTTTAATTTTTAATTAGATTTTTCTCTATAAATTTTAAATTGACTTAATTTTTAATCGTATTTCTCTATATATAATAATTTTAATTTAATTAACTTTCAACTTTTATTTAAGTTTTGTAAATTTGACAATTTTGAAAAGATGCTACGGTAAAAAGATCGTTTATAAATCTCGAAATATGTCCTTTCGTTTGCTTTCATCCATCCATTTTCATTTTTTTTTCGTTCCTCATTTCCTTTTGGTCTTTATTCCTTTTCAAAAAAAATTTTTTACGTCGTTCACCAAAAATTTGTTTGCAAGGACGCGACAAAAATTAGCACAAAATTCTTTCATTTCTCCCGTATTTTTATGTATTTTTATCCCTCAAATCCGCTCACCATTCTTTTTTTTTACTCACTTTCTTTTCCTTTTTCGTCCTTTTTCACACTTATTTTTTCTCTTTCGTTTTATTCTTTCCATTGGAAAGGAATAAAGATTTTTTTATTTTTCTATCACAGTCTATCCCTTTTTTCCTTTTTCTCTTTCTTTCTCCTTTTATTTCTTCTCTTTCATTTTATCTTTCTATCGCCTTCTATTGCTTTCGTTTTTCTTTACCTTATTCTCTTTCTTTCTTCTTTTATTTCTACTCGTTCATTTTATTCTTTCCTCTTTCCTACTGTCTTTTTATATTCTTCTATATCACATTTTATCACTTTCTCTCTTTTCTCCTTTCTCATTTTTTTCTCTTCTTTTCACCATTTACACGTTCCCTTTTTCTCATTTTCTTTTTTCAGTTTTTAATGCAAATTGCGCGATGTGTCTTGAGTGTATCGATCACTGATTTGTGAGTTCAAATTTACATTGGAATTTAACATTTCTTAAATTGTTTATTAGTATGTGCATGCACATGTATATATTACAATACAATATGTGTGCACGTGTACAATATTTAACTTTTGATATAATTAAATTTAAATCTAAAAAAATGCTGACTATTTTTTATAAATTTTAAAAATTCAATGATTGCATTCATTGGATGTGCCATTCTGTATTTCGGACACGTCGTACCTTTTTACACATTCTTCGTTCCATATAATCTGTATATGTGTATTTGTGTACACGATTTTTTGTTGCGATAAGTGTTTGACGGTAGTGCGCAACTTTTTTCTTTCTACCTTTTTAAGAAAAGGAAGAAAAAAAAATTGCTTTATTTTTCTTTTATCTCTTTGCGAAGCAGTTTATTTCTTTTTATAAAGTAATTTTTCAATAATTATTTCTTCAATTTTTCCTATACTTTATACAGTGAATAATATGTATATGTATATACACATGTATAATGCACTTATAATATTATATGAATGAATATGTGTAAAATCAGTAAATCATTTTTATTTTTTACATATTTTTTCATATTCCTTTTATTCATTTTTTCTATTCAACATTGTATCATATTTTCAATTTTGTAAAAGTTTTTCACAACTAAAGAGAAGATCAACAAATTTTTGAAGATATAAAATTAGAAAGAAAGGAAAAAAAATGAAAAATTTTAAAATACATTTGTTAAATTATTTTTTTTAATTTTTACCTATTATTTAAAAGTTCTATTTTCTATTTCTATCCACGTACATAATTTTTTTTCTATTTTTTAAATATTGACAAATCGAAACGGACATTTTGGAATTTGACATTGAATAGACTCTTTATCAATTCATAATTGATACAAAAATGACTCATTTTGCTCATTCTGTGACTAATTATAAGCCTAAAGCGAAATAGCTTTAATCTAATGGTTAATCTACATAGGACTATTCTGTCTAAAATTTGATTCCGAAATGACCATCCCGAAATGTTCGAACATTTATTTTCTCCTACTGTTTCAAGGCTTTTTTTCTACATATTTCATTTTTGTTATCTACCGTTACGTTACGGCTTTATCTTTTTTTTTAAATTTTTTAATAACTTTAATTGACTTTTCTTTTAATATAAATTTTCTTTTTTATTTTTCAATGGGACATGTTTCTTTATAACTTATTTATTTATTTATTTCCCATCTTTTACTTTTCCGATTAAACAGGTCTCTGTTTACTTAAAAGAAATTTTTTCTTTTTGTCAAAACAGAAAAAAAATTTTCTCGATGGTTTTTTTTTCGAGTTTTTAATTTTTCGACATTTAAATTTTATTTTTTGCTCTTATTTATTTTTATTTTTTGATTTTGTGATGTTTGAACTTTATTTTTGTATTAGTATTTCTAATGAAAGTAAACACAAAATTATGTACAGTAATAAAAAAATTTATTTTTGGAAAATTTAATTTATGGAAATTAAATGTGTCTTTGTGAATAAAAATTATAAAAAAAATTAATTAATGAAAGAATTTTGGAATTTGTATTACCTAATTTAGACTTTGGAAATTTAGCTGTCAAAAATTGTATTATTGGTATAATATTGTATTATGCCTTGTATTATACCAATAATATAATTTTCGTATTATTGTTTTTTTAATTTCTCTCCATTTCTTTCATTATTTCTCCCTTCGTTTGTTTCTTTTCTCTTTTTTATTTTTTATTTGTCGCTCCCTTTCATTGTACATATTTCTCTCTCTTTCTCTCTAGCATATTTCATTTGTTAAATTTGTATCGATATACCAAAATAGACGAAGAAAATTTTCCAATCGGTCCTTTTATTTCCTCTACAAAAATTTTTCTTTTATGTCTCTTATTATAAACAAAACTTATTGAAAATTTTGCTTGTAAGATTTTGAGAATTTCGTTAAAAAAATTTTTTTTAAGGAAGAAATCCTTCTTTTTTAGCAATCGCGTAATTCATAAAACAGGTGAAAAATGAGAAGAATAAAAGGAAAAAAAGAAAGAAAATGTGAAAAAAGCATCCGAAAAATTTTGAAATTGAGAATGGATTGCCCGAATTTCCTAATTATCCGACATTTTTTTGATTTTTTATTTTCTTGTTTTATAAAATACAACTTTAATTTTAAAAATATGTTTGTGATTGCCTTAATTTGCGGTGGATGAGCTCAGGTTGTTTGCTGCAAATTTAAATTGGCGCCCACGAGTTCATTTTGTTATATTCGGAGTTCAAATTTTGTGCCATATTTTTTACAGCTTTACCCTATTTTAGCTTTTCTGCAAAAAATTAGAACAAATTTGCATTTCTAAAACTTGCTTGGGATTAATTCGACCTCAATAAATAAATTAATTTAATTTGGATATACGTCATACATATATTGAGGTCCTTAAAATGTATGATTTCTCGATGGTTCGCTTTATCGTAATGACGGTCGACGCACTGAATAATGGCGCGCCGACGAACGCATCGCATGCCGTCGCGCCATCGTCGCCAGCCGCGTCGTCATGCGCGTCGTCGATGGCAAACGACTCGGCGTTAGGCGCGTCGCCACTCTCACTATCCGCCTCGCCATCGCCCTCGTCGGCGTCAGCCGCATCGCCTTCCGCGCATCACCACCATCAGCACCATCACCAACATCATTCTCGTCATTCGCGTTTACATCAGCATTATTCTAGCCATTCGAACAGTACCTCGGTAGAATGCACTAGTCACATTAGCGGTTTACGCATCGCATTCGCCGTCATTGAGCGGCATTTACACAATGGCGATCCCTTCAACAATAATAGTTCACCGACAGAACCTACTATCATTGATGCGGCACTGGACAACATTCCTCAAGAACTTCAAAAGGTCCGTTTTTGAATTTCAACGGATAAAAATTTTTTGTTAATAAAAATTCTGGTGAACATTGAAAAAATGCTACAATTTGGAAAAGAAGTGAAAACAACTTAAGCTGAAGGATTAGCTTAAGTCTAAGACCAACGTGTCTAATGGTGGCTAAGGCTAAGCCTAAGTTTAGCCTAAAATCTGACCTCAAAATTTCCAATCCCGAATGTCCATCCCAACATCAAAAATCCTAACATTTTTTTCTAAAAGCGAGCGACAAATGAAATATTTTTTCACCAAATGAAATATTTTTTTAAATTTTGTATTGGACTTTGTTTTCTATCATTTTTTATCTAATAAGCATATAATTTATGAAAAATGTGTTTGATGGAATAAGATCGAAATGTAGGTTAAAAATGAAGGATTCATCTTGAATGATAACAGAACGTAAGCCAATTGAAAAATTCAAAAACTTTTTCGCGCGTCATTCGCATTGAATCATTTAGTAATTATATTTATGCTCTACGCAAAATCATTTTTTTTGAACAAAAGGTCATAAATTTTTTTATTTTCTATTAAATTCGAATACTTTTTGAGTCATTTTTTTGAACTGAAAATATACTATTAAAATTTTTAACTCCGAAAGTTTTAAAATAACAAATTTGTGGATATATATAATAAGTAATTCTCTTATGTGCGGAAAAACATGCTCTATCTGATGATATATAGCAGATTACGATTCCAGAACTTATCTGATTGAAGTTCCTTATAAGTAAAAAAAGGTAAAAAATTTATAAATAATAATTTAAAATTTCGCTAAAAATATATCATTGATAATGAATACACGTATATATGTTACGGTAAAATAAGCCATATACGTATTTTCCCACCCGACAAATATGTATTTTCCAAGCAAAATACGTATTTTCCCGGCCACGTACATACGTATTTGAATGGAAAGATATTTATTTAGTCGGGGATAAACTTATTTGGCCGGCCATATACGTATTTGGCCGAGAACATACCTATATGGCCGTGCATCTTATTTTCCCGTCACATCTGCCGCTTGCATTCTTTTTTTCTTTCTCTTTTTTGAAATCGATTTTTCAATTTTCCTTATTCCAAACTCCACTCCGTCTTCAAAAAGCAAAAAAAGAAGCAAGGTCACGTCGATTTTGGTGCAAATCAATTGACATTCCCCTAAACTCACCCCACACGCAATTTTTTTTCTAAATTTTCATCGCTATCTTCTTTTGATCTCAATGATATTTACTTTTCTTCTTTATTTCCCTAGCTTTTTTCTACTTTTTCATCTCTATTTTTTAGTTTTTATTCAAGGTTATTATTCTTCAAAATAAATTTATAGAATTTTTCTCCATTCATATTAGTAATACTTATACCTGATTTACATATAAAATTATGGAAAAAACATGCCACCAAAATAAAAAAATGTAAAATAAAAAATAATAAATGTAAAAAATTTTTTTTTGATATTTGATATTAAAAAAATTCAAAACTTAAATAAATTAACATGTAAATGAATGGCTCATTTAATATGGATTGATCTTTGTTTTGATATTTTGATAGATTTTGCTTATGGAATATATATAGATAGTATAGAAATTTTTCAAGAATAAATATCAATTTGATATTTATTCCTTAAAATCAAAGCAATTATTTCAAAAAAAAAAAAAAATAATCTAAATTTCTAAATTTCAAAAAAATTTAGCCAAAATTAAAATCGGATTATAAACAAAAATGAAGACTAAAATACATGTACGGAGTTTAGGACTGTGTTCTGAGCAGTGTTTTGACAAACCCATTATATTTTTTGTCATAAATAGCGAAATATCATGATGCTCTGCTCGTCTGTCATGAGTCAACTTGGAGCCAATTCACAACACTGGTTCTGACTTGCTCATGGCTTAGAGCCATTTGTAAGCCATGAACAATGAGATGTGAGCCGATTGGTGTGACAGCTCCTTTCTTAATGCTTGTCTGAACTTGGGGCATTTAAAAAAATAAAAAATTGTACATGTTTGAGCTAGAAGACAGTACCTAAGAATTTAAAAATTGGCAAATTCAAAATATTGCAAAAAAGTTTTCAAAATTTGAATAAACTGAATGAAAAATTTGGGGTAAGGAGCGGACTTAATAAATAATATTTTTTTATTTGAAACATTTTGCAGATTTCTGATAGTTTTGATGGAGACTGCAACGACGCTGACGCGAAAGATAAAACTTCCGCTAGATTTGGATCGGTTATTGTCGCGTCGACGGACGATATTCGTCAAACACTTTATCCGTTTTATGCTGGAGCGATTGCTTACATTGAAAAAACGGCGGAAAATGCGGAAAAGAATGAAAACGCTTCGCCGTCATTCGCTTTGGCTAATTGTATGCCACGACTCTTTCATACTTTTGTGCCGTATATAGCGCACGCAAGCGAACGCGTAGATGGCGCTACGGAAGATAACGGTACCGTGGAATCAACGCAACGTCGTCTACAAAATCTCATTAAAAATATTGCTGAAGGTTTAAATTTTGCTAGAAGACAGGGCCGGAGGGAGTATAATACTAAGGCCGGATTGCTAATGAAACTTACTTTATTAACATATCGAACATACCAAAAGCTACACGCTGGAATAAATATAGAAAGATAAAAGTTGTTTAATTTGAAATAGCTTAAAAAAGGATAAACCTGCAAGCTTTTTATAGTTTTTGATTTGAAATAGAAAATGGGAGGGAGAGAAAGCTAGGAAAGATTAAAGGCGTAAATAAAGAGCTCTGGAGATTGTCTCTTCTTTCTTAAACTATTTTTGGTAAAAGTCATTACATATTACAAATTTTAGCCTTTACTTCTAATCCTCATTTATAATGGCTCTTATACAATGAGTTAAGACAAAATTTAAATTAAAAATCCTTACATTTTCAATTTTTTTATAACTTTTTGATGTGTTTTCTGTTTATTGCTGCCAATCTGTTCAGCAGAACAAATATTAGATTTTTTTTCTCAAAAATAATGCTATTACTCTTAAAACAGATATAATGCTAAAAAACAGATACAATGCTAAAATTTCAAAAAAGCATAACGGAATGAGAAATAATAAAAAAAATTAATTTTTTAATTAACTTGGAATTCGTTTAGAAAACGTGGAAAATTTGCTAAGACAAGTGGAACTAGTGAGCCAAGCTTATGTCACTGCCGTTTGGTAAGTTCGACATTTATTGACTAAACTGATAATCAATGTCCGTTTAAATGACGCACCGTAAGTTGCGGCTCTAGGATTTGTTGAGTCTAACCAAAAATCTCGAGCATAAGCCAAAGGACGTGCTGCTAGCAAAAGCTCCTTCCCTTTTATAATCCTAAGCTTAAGTTCACTCTAATATTTGAAATCTGGAATCGTAAAGCCGCAAACGAAATTTGAAGGCGCGAACCGCAAATTAAACGATCCCGTTTAAATAATTAAATATTCAGCCAATTACAAGTAAGAAATTGGTTAATTGTAAAGATCCTTTTAACAACCATAACTAAAAAAAAGAAAAACAAATAAGAGTAAAAAATTGTTCGAATATTCCCACGAGTGTAAACGGACTTATTTATTATTTAATATATTAGGTTGGTCAGAAAGTTTTGATACACCTGTGATAAAAAAATAAAATTTTTTTATTATTATTGTTAAGTATGATGAATATATGGTTTGAAAGCCCGTTTTCTTGCAAACATTTTGGTATATAAAAGTTCGGTTTAGTTTAATTTATTGTAAAGTTATAGATTTTCAAAGGAAGCTCATTATGTCAAAAAATCGTCAAAAAATGCGCATGCTCATGTTTCACGAGTTCAAGCAGGGACACAATGCAGCCAAGGCAGCCCGGAACATTTACGCTACATTGGGCAGGAAGGCAACTACCATATCACATGTCGCCGCTGGTTCGCGAAATTTCGTTCTGGCAATACACATCGAAAATACAAGGCACGTTCCGGACGATCCATGATCATTGATAAACGGGCACTGCTCCGCTCCATCAAATCCGATCCAACACACACCACGCCGTCGACTTTCACTCTTCGAAAAATACCATCGCCCATCATCTCCACAAATTGGGCAAAAACAGCAGACGCGGTCGAACTGTCCCACACGAGCTCAATGAAAGGCAAAAAATTCGGCGAATTTTCGATTAAAATTGGCTGCTGCACAAATTCAGCCAAGGAGGATTGAATCGAATCGACACTTGTGATGAGAAGTGGATCTTGTGCGACAACCAAAAGCCAAATTCCAGTGGCTCAGCTCACGTCAGAACGAAGTGCGAGCCCTTCAAATCGATCCACACCAAAAGAAGGTGCTGTTATGTGTTTGGTGGTCGGTGTCGGGTCCGGTCTATTGTAAGCTGCTTCCACGCGGTCACACTATTAACTCAAAAGTCTATTGCTCCTAACTAGATTGCGTAAAAGACGAATTGCAGCGTCGCAACATTGCAGGGCGTTAAGTTTGTTATTAGCAGGACAACGCGAAGCCACACACTTCGCGTCGCACGCGCACCAAGCTCGAGGAATTGGGCTGGAAAGTTCTCAAGCACCCGCCATATAGCCCTGACATCGCGCCATCGAATTATCACTTGATCAGGTCTCTGGAGCAGTTCTTGGGCGGACGCCACTTCACGCAAGATGACGAAGTCGAACGGGCCCTGGTTGACTTTTTCGTCCAGAAGTCGTTTGCCTTTTACCGACACGGAATTCTGATGTTGCGCTCTCATTGGCGTAGAGTGGAGCAAAAGAATGGCGAATAGATTGATGAAAACGATCCATTGTTGTTGTAGAAAATTTAAGCTTTTATAAAATTATTGGAGTCTATTAAAACTTTCTGACCAACCTAATAAAATATTTAAATAATATCTTCAATTTTTAATATTTTCTTGAAACGAATACTAATTAACATATATGTAGGTCACCATTTCATATTAAAATTTTTTCGTGTTTAGTTGCGAATCATCGGTTGATTCATCGTTAATTGTACGAGCGCGTGGCTTGCCTTGGCAAGCATCGGATGAAGATATTGCCTTCTTTTTTGTCGGACTCAACATTGCTCCGTACACAATTTTTAAAAGAAAATATTGGAATTTGTTGTTGTTTTAAGGGCGATGCGACAAAACGGGATGGGCCAAAAGGGATGCTCATGTTTTAACCTAAAACTCAAACTAAAAAGCCCAATCCTAAAATTAGGTCTAAGACTAAAATCTAAACTTATATTGTAGCTTAAGTGTTGTTTTCTGCTCCATCCCGTTTTGTCCCGTCATATTTTGTCGTCTCATTTTGGCCCATCCCACTTTTGTCCAAACAACGTTTTAAGTGCTCATTAAGCTCTCATAAATTTTTATTTAGTGGCGGAATTGCGCTTTGTTTAAGCTCGGAAGGCCGACGAAACGGCGAGGCGTTGATTCGTTTTGAAAACGCCACTCAACGCGAGTTGGCTTTGCGTCGCAATCGAAAATTCCTTCATAATCGCTACATTGAGGTTTATCGTGCCACTGGCGACGAATTTGTTCGCGTCGCCGTTGGTAATTTTTCGCCTATTTTTTATTAGTTTTTCCAAAATTTAAATAAAATATTGGCTTTATTGTCTCGAGGCCAGAACTTGGTTACAATCCTATTTGTGGATTCTTTTTTGAATTGGACCGATTAGAGCGTTCGGGATTTTCCACTGAATCGAATGGCTATGAACAAAATACATATTTTTGCTTTATTCCAAAAGTGCGATTTCCGATTTTAACCATTTTTTCGGAAATATCGGAAATTTTAGTGTAGCTAAAAATATTTGATTTTTGTGAGAAAAAATTTTTTATAAAAAATTTCTAATTTCTCACTTTTTTGCTCTTCCGATTTCCGAAATTTAAAATTCATTTTCGACGCACCCCTGCTCAGTTCATTTTCTATATAAGTGACTTTTTCATTTTATCTGTTCAATTTTTCATAAGCCTAATTTTGCATTTTTCTCTGCATTTCTCACTTTTTTTTGTTTTATTAAAACTTTTTGAGACGCGGCTTAAATTACACATTTTCTCGGTTGCGCACTTTGTTTTGCTACCGAAAACGAGAGAAATAAGCGTGAATCGCTTCGAATTTTTTACTTATCGCATTAATAAAAAAATTTTTTTAGCATTTGGTAGAAACAATTTTTGTCGAGATCCAATTTTTTGTTTTTTATAAGAATATTTTTTTAACGTTTGTCAATTTTTTGAAGTTATTTGTACAATAACTTTATGTTATGTGTTTATCCGGGCTCCTTTTACGATTATTTAATTTTTTGTTTGATTTTTCTGTCACATTATCCAGAGGTTATTTAAATGTGTCAATGAGACCTTATTTATTCATTAAGAGCAGAGTAGTGACTTGACTCTCTAATTAGCTCCGGTTTCGAAGTAACTCCATGGCTCCGGAGCAGGCTCTAATATGGCTCCAAACCCCTTTTGGAATAACTTTATTCATAGAGAAAAATGAACGCAACTAAAACGGTAGTACGTGATTGCGGAGCCACTTTATTTAAATGACTATGGAGTCGGCTCCGTAGTTATTTAAATGAACTGGCTCTGGAGTTAAATCGGAGCCAAGTTACTATTTATACGATTAAGATTTTTTGAAGCCTTTGAGTCCATTAATTTTTTTCTATAGCCTCTCTTTGATATAGCCTCTTCTAAATTAAAAGTTTTGTCAATTCATGCTAAAAATTCCAGCATATAAGTTTTCAATTGTTTTGAGTTCGAATATGAATTTTTTGTCTTGACAAAATTTTGCTTAAATTTAATTTTAATTAAGCCGTAAAAAAAATTTGTCAAAATTGATGATGGCTTGCCAAACTGATTTGTTTTTATTAAGTTCAATCTCAGCATGTCAAATTCGACCTTTGTAAATACTTCAATGCAAAATTGGCCGGAATATACATTTGTTATTTTAAAATTTTGTTCTATTTTATTGCAATTTGTATAGAACTTCCTCTTTTTTGGCCAGATAATTTTGGAATTGAATTACGTGGACTTTAAATGCAGAAAAAACCTTTACGCATAACAAAAATGATATCGATTTTTGTGAATGTATATTTTTTTGTATACAATTCGTTTCAGCTAATAAACGTCAGCTTAAGCCTAAGTAAGCATATGAGTGCTATTTTTTCTTTTTTTCTTGCTTTTTCGTTTTATTATTTTATTGCTTTCGCAAATTTTCATATTTTTTTCTCTAAACAATTTATTTCATTCTAGATTTCAATCATTTTTTCTCCATTTTTGTTCATTTATTTTACTAATATTTCTTTATTAAATTTAATCTTTTTTTCTCAAAAATGTGGGAAAATATTGGACGTATTTTCAATTCGTACATTATTTGTACCATCTGCTTCGTTTCTCTAATTCCTTTCATACAGTATTTACAGTTTTCTCTCGTTCCATGCTTCTGTAATTCCATTTACATATAATATTTACACAAATTGCTTTTTCTTTTATAATTCTGTAACAAACTTGACGCCCTGCAATGCTGCGACGCAGCAATCCGGCTTTTGCGCGATCTAGTTGGGAGCAATAAACATTTAAGTTGATAATGTGATCGGATGGAAGTAGCTCCCAATAGACCGGACCCGACACCGACCATCAAACACATAACAGCACCTTCTTTTGGTGTGGATCGATTTGAAGGGCTCGCACTTCGCTCTGACGTGAGCTGAGCCACTGGAATTTGGCTTTTGGTTGTCGCACAACTTCCACTTCTCATCACAAGTGTCGATTCGATTCAATCCTCCTTGGCTGAATTTGTGCAGCAGCCAATTTTAATCGAAAATTAGCCGAATTTTTTGCCTTTCCTTGAGCTCGTGTGGGACAGTTCGACCGCGTCTGCTGTTTTTGCCCAATTTGTGGAGATGATGGGCGATGGTATTTTTCGAAGAGTGAAAGTCGACGGCGTGGTGTGTGTTGGATCGGATTCGATGGAGCGAACAGTGCCCGTTTATCAATGATCGAGGGTCGTCCGGAACGTGCCTTGTATTTTCGATGTGTATTGCCAGAACGAAATTTCGCGAACCAACGGCGTCATGTGATATGGGTAGTTGCCTTAATGCCCAATGTAGCGCAAATGTTCCGGTCTGCCTTGGCTGCATTGTGTCCTTGCTTGAACTCGTAAAACATGAGCATGCGCATTTTTTGACGATTTTTTGACATAATGAGCTTCCTTTGAAAATCTATAACTTTACAATAAATTAAACTAAACCGAACTTTTATATACCTAAATGTTTGCAAGAAAACGGGCTTTCAAACCATATATTCATCATACATAACAATGATAATAAAAAAATTTTATTGAAGTATAGACACAGGTGTATCAAAACTTTTGGACCAATCTTTTAATTAAAATCTTTTTTATTCTTTTGTCCTTTCATTTCTTTTGGTTTTATCTTCAAATTTTTTATGCTTTCTCATACACAAAACAAATGTACATGGAATTTCTCTCCATCCATCCATTCATTCATTATGCAAATGAAATTTGAACAAAAATATATACATAAAATATCGAAATATACTTTTTTTATAAACATAACAATTGTTTATACGTACGCCTACGCACACGTATACAAACACAAAATACATTTTTATACACAGATCATTTACAAAAAATACAGAATATTGTAAAATAACTCGTATAAAGAAAGCACTTTGGCTTATAATTTGGATAATTTCTAACCGATTTTTATAATTTACTCTTTTAAATTAATCAAAGCTTAGGATTTAGGAAAAAAATGAAGAAAATCCATAAAAAATATGGTAATTAAATCACTAAAATTGTAACAAAAAGTTTATGAGAATAAGCAAAATATAATTTATATATACAAAAAATATTTTTTTGCCACAAACTTTACGTTATACGCACACACAAATCATTCATTAAATACACAATATATACACAAAAAAGAAATACAAATACAACTAATAACCAAAAAAAAGTAAAAGCAAATCGTAATTATATATTCAAAAAGTCGTTTTAGCTCCTATTTTTCGTTGATTTTTTTTTTTGATTTTGTAAATATTAAAATTGAATTAAAATGTTCGAAAAATATTTTTCCATAAAATTAACCGAGTTTACTTTTTGGTCTTTGCAGGAAAAATATTTGTTATGTGGTATTTTATATCGAGATTTTAATAAGTTTTTTTCCACATCACTATTTTTCACACCTGTGTGGATGAAGAAAAATATTTCTCTATAATATAATGAAAAGAAATCTATAATGAAAAGAAAAAAAAGAATGGAGAGACAGTTGATTGAAAAATTAAACGATATTGAAAATTAAAGTGGGAAAAAGGTATAATTTTTGAAAGAAAATTTTTGTCGGAAAGAAAAATCTTTTGACAAAAATACGTCAAAGTGTACTTATTTTTATCAAAGAACTTTCCATTTTTTTATCCAACCGACAAAAATAAAGTTTTTAGTTAATTAATTTGTGTAAAACTAGATAAATTAATACAGTTAAAAAAGCAAAGAAATATCGTAGCTAATAAACGAAAATTGCGTGAAAATGCTAAAGAAACGAAGAAATAAATCAATTTGTCTATATACAGATAAAAAGAAAAAAATATAGAAATACTATAGGTAAATATATTCACAGAATAAAAAGAATACTTCGATACAGTTGAAAAGCAAGAGAAATATCGTTTATGGTAATCAAGAATTGTGTTAATGTGCTAAAGAAAAAAAAATACTGTGTATTAATTTATGTCTATATACAGACAAAAAAGTAAAAAAATATTGTAAATATTCTCACAGATAAAAAGAAGACTTCGATAGAGTTGGTAATAGAAAATTGTGTGAATGTAAAAAGAAAAAAAATATATATGATATTAATTTATGTCTATAAGTGTATACAATACGTAAGTTTGTCTATTTGAGTATACACATGTGTAAAATTGTGCGCTTACTTGGATTGTATTTTTTTGTGTATATCGCATTGTATTTCATACAATATTATTAATTGAAAAAAATTTGGTTTTCCCTAAAAATTCTATCAAAAATTTTTAACAAATTTTAATATTCTTATTTTATATAAGAATTGTGTTGGAATTAAATTATAAATTGCGTATTTAGTAAATAGTGTAATTTATTCAAAGTTTTCTTATTTTTTTATGTCAAATTTTGTTTGGACCTTAATTTATCAACTTAATTTTTTTGTGTATAACCCGCGGCTTTTCCGAGCACAGTTCGAAAATTGTCATTTATGGCAGCTGACTATTATAATGCTCCGTAGAGCTTTGATAAGTGAGAATGACTCCTAAATTAAATAAAGTGAAATATTGGCAACATGAGCTGATAACACGACTAAAATCCAATTTTATAACTTTATTTTCATTTGGTCCTATTCAAAATTTCATGCTGAATCGAATCGCATATGAATTTTTTAAAATTTCCTCGCTGAATAATTAAAATGCTCATAATGGTGGCACGAACTTTTTTTTCGGAATCGTAATTTGCTAAAAAAAATTAAAAATAAAAATCCTAGACCCGTAATTTGCGGAATGGGGAAAATTTTTTAGATATTAGTTTATAAGGGGCAAAACTCAAGCCTATGCCTAAGTCTTAGACTTAGGCCAACTGCCGTGCTTTGGCCTCTGTCGAAATTTTTAAGCTAAACCTATTTTCAATTTTTTTTAACAAAACGCGTTCCGCAATTTACGGTTTTTCATATTTAAAAAAAAAAATTATTTCCGCAAATTTCGGGATTGATTCCGCAAATTACCGTTCCGCAAAAAAATTTTCCTCAAATTCGGCGCGTTGCTCATAATGCTAATTTTTCATTTTATTTAAAATTTTAAAACCAAAAAAAAACGGGTTCAAGAATTTGACGTTAATTTATGTAGAAAAAATCCATTTGGCATTAATAACAGACAAAAATAATAAATCGAATGCCTAAAATTTTAAACGTTCCTCGCCGCGAATTGTACACGTAAAAATCGAGTCAATTTTAAACAACAAATAATGTAACCGTTTTATAAAGTTTAGAAAACTCTTACGATAATCTTATTTATTTTTATTTTTTTCATTATTGCCATCAAAATCAGTAATTAAATTAGAAAGAAAAAAGGGGAGAAATGAAATCAGAGGAGACAATGATTGTAGCAAAAAGCGATTTGGGGAACACGGTAGCGAGCGATTTTTCTCCCACCACCGTAGTCGTTTCCAGCATCTCGACCCCTGATGCGAATTGTTGTTATTTAGGCGCAGATGCGGAGGCGGTCCGCTTTGTAAGCCGGAAAGCGGCAATGATTGTGCGAATGCGCGGCCTTCCATTTCAAACTACCGAACAGCAAATTGTTGGTTTAATTTTGAACTTGTTCGTAATTTACTCCAATTTCAGGCGTATAACTCGCAGACATGAACTTGCTCGAAGCTTCTCCTGGCAAAGTTTTTTTTCCAACGGTGGCACGAACTTTGCAGAAAATTTTTTTTGCGGAAAAAAATAAATATATAAAAAAAATAAACAAAAAACCCGTAATTAGTAGCTTAAACTAAGATTTTAGGCTGAATTTAAGCCTAGTAAACCTTAATCTTAGGCCAACTGCCGCGCTTTGGCCTTTGCCTGAGATTTTAGATTAAATTTCTTCTTTATTTTTTATTATTATTTTCGCAAATCAGGGGACTGATTCCACAAATTACGGTTACGCAAAAAATTTTCCGCAAAATTTAAAAAGAGAAAAAAATTGCAGCGGTTTGAACACATTTTAAACATTGGCACTTGTGACATTTTGTTATGACGGTCTCAAAAGATCTGCTAATGGATTATAAGCAGAAAACAATAAAATATGTAAATCAGGTAAAAATCTAACTTTTATTTTTTTATAATAAAATGCCACAAATGCCAATGTTTAAAATTTGCTGGAATGGCCTCGGATTATACACCTGAAATGAGGATTTAAAAAAGCATATTAAACCTTTTGAATGTTCGTTATTAAGATTCATATGTACATAAATGAACAAATTATGCTAACATTTGATATTAAACAAAATTCAGCGTGAATTCTTCGCGCCGTCAGTCGCATCCGAAGAGGACGCTGTCGGTGGAGAAACGAATGA
Source organism: Bradynema listronoti (assembly GCA_024678965.1). Lineage (NCBI taxonomy): Eukaryota > Metazoa > Nematoda > Chromadorea > Rhabditida > Allantonematidae > Bradynema > Bradynema listronoti. Next base: position 3,914,099 of record JANLNO010000006.1, read on the forward strand.
AAATACGGACGGTTATGCTTCCTGGCCGGCAGGCTCGGCCGATGCTGCCGGTATCGTCGAGCCAGGTGGTATTCTCTTCGTAACACGCTCCGATGGTCGGCCGTCTGGTGACGCGTTTGTGCTATTCGCGGATGAAGCCTCTGGACGGCGAGGGCTTGCCAAACATAAGCATCGTATTGGATCACGCTACGTGGAGCTGTTTCGTACCACACAAGCCGAAGTTCAACAACTCTTTAATCGAACATTGCGTTCTCCACAAGATCATCAACAACAACAGCAACAACAACAACAATTGCAACAACAACAACAACCGATACATCAACAGCAAGTGAGATAAAACCCAAATTGTGTTAGATTGAAAAGAAAGTCTTTGACTTCCAAAACAAATATCCTAATGATAACACGCGGCCGTTAAAAATGTTTTTGTTTGCTTTACATTCCGTTATTATGTATCAAATATATACAAAATTAAAGAAATACCTTCTTTGAAATGTGATTAAGCTACAAAGCGAAAATGAAAAGCTTATCCTAAAATTTAATAGAATGAAAAATTTAGAAATTGTTAAATTGTTGGATATCAACAAGAAAATACTTGAACATATTTTTGGTTTAATTTTGTAGAAATAGTCTATGGGATAAATATATTAAAAATGATGAGTCTAAAAAATTCATAACAAATTTTAAAAAATAAATCAAACGTCTATAAACATAGTATAGAGTATGGGAATTTGTAAATTATTTTTGTAATTTGTTAGCAAATAAATAACTAATGCATTTTGCAGATAAATGACATGGGTACACCGCGAAGAGATTGCATTCGCTTGCGTGGCCTGCCCTACCAGGCACAAGTTCAACAAGTTGTCGACTTTATCGGCGTCCACGCGCGCAATGTCGTTTTTCAGGTTTTCATTTCCACTTAGAAAACCAAATTTAGTTATTATTTCATTAAACATTTTCAGGGTGTGCATATGATATTCAATAATCAGGGCCATCCAAGCGGCGAGGCCTTCATTCAAATGCAGAACGAAACCGCGGCAGCTGCTGCCGCTCAGGCTATGCACAATAAATACATGGAATTGGGTAAAAAGAAAAGGTATTCGTGCATTGACTCTTGGTTAAATAAAAAATTGAAAAGTATGAGATTTTTCAGGTACATTGAAGTTTTTCAATGTAGTCCCGAAGATATGAATATCCTGCTTAATGCACCCGTATTCCCATCTGCCACAACGCTCACGGCGCCAAATGTATGCACTGGTAACGTATTGCCGCACGGAATGATGCCTATGGGTGAGAATTTTCATAGGAAAGATTAAAATCTTTCTAATATTTATAATATGTCTATGCGCCATTATTAAGTAATGATTTGACTTGTCTTAGGCTTAGCTTTGCTGAGCCAATTTGATTTTAGTCGTTTTTAACTCACGATAGCTGGTAATTTTATAATAATTTATTCCCAAATATAATTTATTCCCAAATGTCGTTACCTCATTATTCATTATTTATTGTTTCACTTTATTTTAATTTAATTTATTGTTTTTATTATCAGTCGCGATTTATCGTAAATAAATTATTATTATTATTATTATTATTGCAATGATAAAGCTAGGAAATACTAGGCAAATATTCTGTGATCCATCGTGAGTCAAGTACTAGCCAAAACAAACCCTTGTTTTAAGAATAAAAAATAATAGTCTTTTTTTTAATTTTAGGTCTGGTTCCAAACAATTTTATGCCATTCGGCACACCGTTGCAGACGTCGATGTTTCGCAACACACCGACGGCGAATTTTTCCACTCTGCTGGGCCCCCAAGTGACAAGTGTCACGCCAATAATAACCGCAAACAATTCGCCAAACGTCGTAACCGTGCCGGCAACGATGGCCACAACGCCGAATAATAACATCTACGCTGTGCCGAATAATCCGTTGACGGCGATGATTAACACAAGCACAGCGGCGAACAATTTTTGCTTTTCGGCGAGATCCGCGCCGTTTGGAACTGCTGCTTTACCGCCTGGCATGATGGCCGCACCCGCCGGCGTCGAGCAACAACAATTTCAGACGATTCCTTTCTATGTGGATGCCAACGGTTCCGTAGCGACCAATGCCGCCGCGCTCTTTCAACTCCAACAACAACAGGCGGCAGCGGCAATGTTCGGCAAAACGGCAGCGCCACCGACCGCGCAATTCTTTTCGCTACCGGCCACGGCGGCAGCGTACAGCGGCCATCAATTCGCGACGCTGAATGGTGCCACATATTCCATTCCTTTCGCGGCGACGACCGCCGCCGGCGACGGCGCAATGCCACCCGGCGCCGCGCCGTTCGATATGGTGACGATGGGAATTTCGCCGCATCATCAGAAAACACCGTTCACGCTTATTCACATTTAGAAAGAGAAAGTTTTACTTCAAAAAAAAAAATCAAATACTGTGATCACTGAAGGATATTATTAAGAGAGAAATATAATTTAATTTTTATTAAACAATGTCCTCCAAAATTGAGGAATTTGATTATCGTTTTATGTGAAATTCACTAGAATTTTTTACAAGAAATTTCTTCCTATCAAGTTTGTCTTAAAAAATTTTCTAAACTATAATAAGAAGATTAATTTTATGTATTTAAATTGGTAAACCGAATTGTAATTGCTCCACTAAATTTCTCTATTTGAGCATTTGACTTTGAGAAGATTAAAGACAAAAATTTTGGATTCATCTTCAACACATATCATTTCAATTAATATCACGCTTAATTCATACAATCATTAGCTACTCTAGCCGTAAACTTAAGGAGCTTAGGTATTTAGCATCTACGAGGGGCATTTTTCATAAGAGGTTTTGAACCAGAATAAATAGTAAACATCATTTTGATATGAGTTGAAGGAGCACTCTCGTTAAACATATGACGACGATAGGAGTAAAAATATTTGTCCACATTATTCCGTGAAACAACATTCCTATTCGTCATTTTTTCTCTCGTTCTCTACTATACATACGTGAATTTGCATAATAATTTAAAAGAACTGATTGATGATATTGTTTTGTTTTTTTTCATTTTTTTCGCGTCGAACGAATTTGCATTTTATACGAATCCACAAAATCGCACGTATACGAGAAAAAATTATGAACTTATTGTGAAGTTTTTCATCACAAAACTAATTTCTCAAAATTAATTTTACAAATCCGTTCGAATCTTTTTCAAAAATCATTTTTAATTTTGTCATCCATTTTTATTACATAAACCGCATTGCCTTATACATGCCGTTTCTTTTTCTTTTTAGCGACGTGAAATAAACTTTGGCCTGTGAAATTGAAAAAAATTGTGATTTACATTTCCATTTCTTTAATCTTCCCTCTCACCGAAACCAAAAAATGTGTCCTTTTTTCGGAAGTTTACATTCCTAAAGAACCTCTTAAAACGTCAAATTTATTAGAAAATTAGTGTGATACAAAAAACTAATTTGTTTAACAATTAGAAATTGGTAATACTTAAATGATATTGGATTGCATAAAAAACATTTTTAAAACTTATAGGTTTTTCGAAAAAAGATAGATTTAACCTAACTGTCAATCAAAAACCTAAACTCAAATGGGCCCAGCCCAGCAAATAATCAAAATGGATGATTGTGGAGTAAATTTCTATGGGGCCTTTTCCATTCAATTTGCATCTCTTATTCCCTGTATTTTGTTTAGCTCCAAACCATTTTTTTATCAGAAGTTTGTCCTCCACTTCCATTTTTGCATATGTTGTTAACTTTAATTTATTCAAATAAAAATTTTCTCTTTTTATTATAATTTACAGATAGATCTCATGTTTACATTCAAATTCAGTTTACACATAAAGATATCCCTTATTTGGATGTGTGAATAATCGCAAGGCGAATGTTAATTCCCAAAGTTTTACCCATTTTTCTTGGTTAATGGAAATCAGGATGAAGAAGACAACTTAATTTGCTACATTTCAACCCGTTTAGTTTCGATAAAAATTTAGATATAAGGTCCCTTATTGCCCATGACCTGACCAGTATTCAACAACGACGAAATTAAGCACTTGCCCCATCGCGTACGGGAATGGCAACAGGCAGCAGTCGAGTCGGCGCGATTTCCACCGGCGTATCGGCGATGACACCAGCCCCCGTGGCTGCTCCTGGTGGTTTCGGTTCGCGCAGTTGGTTGGGTTGACCGCCGGCCTCGACAAAGTTGTCCAACTGCGACTTGTACTCATAATGGTGCATTATGTGGAATTTCGTCGGACCACCATTCCGATGGCATTGCAAATAGTAGCAAATGAACACGATCACCGACAATACAATTGCTGAAATCGGATAAATTAAAACATTTAGCAGAATATAATAAAAAATAAAAGATTTTTTACCTAACAATGGCTTCTTAAGTTTTTTCCATTCATCTTGCTCATCCTCAAGTTCAAAATTTTGACGAATTAACCATGATTACTATATAGCTCAAAGAGAGACACAAAGAGAATTCAAACAAATTAACTTGTTAATTTCTGTCAGTTAAAATAAAATAAAACAAAGCAAAGTGTTTTTTGCCCCCAAAAAGATTGTAATAAAATGTGACAAAAAGCTTGAAATAAATCAAAAATAAAATAATTTTTTCCAAAAAATCAGTTAAATGCCGGACAAGAGAGCTAAAAAACTGCCTTAAAATAAGCAAGAAATGAATACTAGTTAATTAATTAAATTAGAATCACCTGCTAAGATAATAACGATGGTGATTATTAGTCCGATAAAGCCGTCTTCGTTAAATATGGCTAGTTCATCAGCGTTCATTTGTGTGTGTGCCAGTCAGTCAGTCAGTGCATGTGGATTCGTTAATTAAAAACGTTGTCAGTGCTTTAAAAAATAATATTTTAAAATTTTATTTAATAATTTTGTAATAAAAACTTACTAAAGCATCGGATTTTAAGAATAAAAATAACGTATAAAAATATTAACAAAAAAAGAAAAGGCTTTAAAAATATTTTTTGACACAACAAAAAGCCAATTAAAAATGCGAAAGTTTAAATACCACTAAAAAATGTGATTTTTCAGGCTTTTTAAAATGAAAATGCTTAATGGTGGCATGAGTTCAAAATACACTCCTTTTGGTTCTCATTTTGTTTTAGATTTTTTTGCTACTGGTAGCGTGATGCTAGCTAATTAATTAATTAATTAATTACAGGGTATTCCAAAAAAAACGTTACTCATATTTTGAATTGATATTGTGTATTTATGAAATTTGTTTTCAGACATCGTTTTCCGTTTACTATTTATCAAAAATATTTCTTAATGTGATAACAAAGGTAATTTATTAGAGTTAAAGTTAATGTTAATTAATTCCTTGTGCATAACCATAAAAAGGAGTTCGGAAAAATGCATTTTATTTATTACGAAGCTTTCAAACCGGCCTACGGCCCTTTTTCGAACCTTTCCCCATTTTAGTTAAATTGTTACAGCCGGCCTAATTTTTTCGCCAGAATCCTTTTAATAACTCCATACAAAATTAAATGTGTCCTATACTGCAAAATTAGATTCAGCATCATTGAAAACCTTAAGCAAAACTTTGCAGTAACTTTAGTTGCAATTTTGGGTCTGGGTGACTTGCCCAATACTATAAAGTGATCCAATCAAAAAATATTGTCAGCTTTTAATCTAGTGCTTTCGAAAATCCTGAGCAAAACTTTCCAGCATTTTACTAAATTTGTAGTTTTCAAGGTTTCTGAATTCGAATCTTGTAATAATCTTTGCCACTGTTGTGTATGTGAAAAAGGTAACTTCCGTGGCAGGACTTGAACCTGCGACCAACGCTTAACCGGAGCGCTGCTCTACCTACTGAGCTACACGGACCTTGATCACATACTTAGAATTTCTTCTTATAACTCCGTCACAACATCTCCCCGTTCAAGATGTTAATAGATGCAACCACAAAGATGTGGAAAGTCACAGGACTAGATCCCCGGACCAGCTTAGCACCAATGGCAATACATTGAAATACAAGCATTTTACGCATAATAGAATTGCGCGACCAACTGCCGGAGTGGTTTTTTTGGAATAGAAATTCCGGACTTATGCTTGGTTCAACATTACGCGCGGCCTAAGGGAAGCTGACCACTAACTTCCCGGCCAAATACCGGCTTACGGCGCTACCCAGCGGCACGGAGTTCGAGATGATGACGCTTGACGCGCCATCTCATCCTGATCGCCAAATTGTTGTGTCCTTCGATATTAGGTTGTGTGTTCGAACAATATACTTTATTAACGGGAGAGCCAAAAACAATAATAACGAGAACATATTGAATGCGATTTGAGAACACATATTACCGTGATACATACAAATCGTGTTAAGACAAAAATATTTCCGTTGCAGTGTGAATATAAACATCACAACACCCCCCTGACTAAATTAGAACGTGTATTGTAAAAGATAAATATTAAATGATGCCGGTAATACAATAATTAGGTTTAGAGTTATATTGATGACATAGAGGCTTGTTAACGGGGTGGGCCATCGCCCGTGCTTAGGACTTGTGTAGTAGGGACGTAGACCCACACTACTAGAAAAAGTCTCCTCAGAGAACTATTTCCGTCATGCTACCCGCAGGATTATGGCATGAGCCCAAGACTTTTCATCAACGATTAGCATTGACTAGATTAAGTTAGACTATAACAAGCATTTGTCCAATATAGACTTTGACAGGAATTTAGATGAGGATAATGAGTAGAGACCGTATTATATTACCACGCATTAAATAATATGGTTAGATTTACACGACTAATTTAGACCAGTTGGTTGCTCAGGAAGATACATAAGTTTAATAGAATAGTAAACAAATTAAATAATAATAGAGAATAGTCAAAGTCAAATTAGATATAATCAAATTAATCAATAATATGATTTCTTTCTTGGGTCTGGATTGAACTGTTGACGTGGTCGACGCTCCCGCAGTGGATATTTCCGATTTGTCGCTGAAGGCGTAGCGGGAATATTTCCGACTGGAGTAGAGAACTCGTCACTTTCTGGCGTTGGCGTCTTTTGTTTCGACTTAGGCGTTTGCGGTGTAGGCTGTGGCTGTTCTATTTCCGACGGTTCCACACGATCACGCAGTTGATTGACATGGCGCACAACGTCTGTCGCGAACAGCGCGAAGGAAAAGAATAAAATTTAAAACTCTCAAAAAAATGTTTCACACTAAAAATGGTCTTGAAGCGATATCCATGATATCGCGTCGCGACTTTTGTATTTAAGAAATTAATTTTGTTTTTCTGTTCTTTCCTTTTTGTTTTATTATTGTTGCTTTGGCTCTTTTGTTGAAATAATTTTCGGTTAAATAAAATCTTTGTTTCTACTCAGTATCGAAAAATTGAGATTTGTTGAGAATTGAGCTTAATCAAGACCGATCGCGAAAAAGAATTTAGCCAATTCCCAACAAGTGGCGACCTTGGCAGGATTAAACTGTCAAATCTTTCGGAAAAACCTCATTATCAGTTAAGAAATAATTCGCGCTCCGTCGCTAAAAAATTTCTTTTCAAACCTCATTATCAGTTAAGAAATAATTCGCGCTCCGTCGCTAAAAATTTTTTTCTAAGTCCGCGCTACGCACTGAAAGCTCAGAAACTACAATTTTTCAAAATAGATGAATTTTCGATCAATAATTAACGAAGCAGTTACGGATTTAAAGCTCATCCTCTCGGACCAACACGAATTTTTCGAGCAAAAGCAAGGAATCGCAGACGAAGTTCGCCTCGTCGAACTCCAGCAACTAATCGAGATCTGTGAATCGGACGGAGCCGAAATGAGCAGTAAACTCGAGAAAATTTCGGACGCAAAGCTTGCGTGGGCAGAAGCCAACCGACGTTTGAAAGATGCGGCTCGAGCAAATGCAGATGCAGAGGCAGAGAAAGTTGAATCGGAGATCGACGCCGAAACGATTACTCGAGCAAAAATGTGAGTTCGTCAAATGGCTCAAATCAAGTTGAAACTGAAGGTCGAGCTGGAGCAGGCGCGCTGCCGGGTGAATGTAATCCCCGCAGCTCAGAATCATACCACGAAACAGATCAAACTGCCAACGTTACAACTCGACAAATTCGATGGAGACCGTTTAAAATGGACGTCATTTTACGAGAATTTCAAGACGGCCGTACACGAAACTAATATGTCAAAAGTACAAAAAATGACATATCTGCGCGCTTTGCTGGTTGGGGAAGGAAAAAAGGTGATAGATGGACTGGCGCTGTCGGACGCAAATTACGACATCGCGATGGAATTGCTTGTTGATCGGTACAACAACAAAAATGACATCATACGCCAGCTCTACAACGAACTTACAAACTTGAAACCTTGTCGAAACTTCGAGGATTGTAATGAGTTTTCCGATAAGCTTGAGTGTCTCTGCCGGCAATTGGAGGCGCAAGGCGAACACCTAGAGACTCCGCTGATCTATCTTTCGGTTGAGCAAAAACTGTCTCGTCCAATGTTACGGGAAATTCTGAAGGCAAAGGAAAAGTACGAAAATTGGAACACAACAACTTTTCGCCACGAACTTAGAGAGCAAGTGAAGAAAGAGAAGGAACTTCAGCAAATCCTGCAGTCGAATCAGCCGGAAGAACCACGCGTCAACCGAGGTTTTCAAAGAAATAACAATCGCACGTATGTGGGCAACGCCGGATATCGCGCTGATCAACGTGCGAGTCAGAATCAACGAGAAAATCAAACTAACACGCCGGAGTCCAGCATCACGTTCGCGGCACCACAATCCGCGACAATGTTTCAATGCCCGAAGAATCTTTTCAACAAAATTAATCAATCTTCGAACAAGCCAACGATCGCGAGTAAATGTAGATTGTGTGGACAAGATCACTGGGCTGATCAATGTACGACTTTCAAAACTCTTCAAAGTCGAATCGAAAAAGTGAACGAAAAGCGTTTGTGTGCCCGGTGTCTGAACCTAAAGCATACAACGCAAACCTGCACGAAAGTCTGCTGGTATTGCAAGAAAGACCATCATCAGTCGATTTGTCCACAAAAATTCGGTCGATCTGTGGAAACGAATGTATCGTCGACAGCAACGTCGCCAAAACTCAATGAGAAAATTTTTCTGCTGACGGCGACAGCCACATTGAAAAATCCGAAGAATCCAAATTTGACGGAAAAAGTCGTATTCTTTTTCGACACGGGAAGTCACCGCAGTTATTTGACACGCGAGTTAGCTGAACGTCTAAACTTGAACAGTGAGAGCGAAGACACGGTAAATATATGTACTTTCGGAGCAAATGAACCAAAAGAATACCGAACGCAAAGTGTGATGGCGGAATTGGACTTGAAGAATGAGAAAATTTCATTGCAACTTCGAGTAATCGATTCCATTGTGCCGGTTGCAATTCCCATGGCTATGGTAAACGAGAACAAAATCAACAGCCGTTTTCTTCAAGCCTCAACTAAAGAATGTCGTCCGGACGTGTTGATTGGTATAGACTATATACACCGATTCAAAATTCGCGAACGAAAAGTGTTTAAAAACGGATTCGTTCTATCAGACTCAGTCATCGGTCCAATGTTGAGTGGAATGTCACGCGATAAAACTACGAATAACATATCTACGTCGCTGTTATCTGTAGGTCTCATGCACGGCCACGCACGCCAAGCAGACAAACTTTTCGACATCGTACAAGAACATTTCGATTTGGAAAAAGCTGGTTTGGACAATGAAGACGATTCAAACGAGGTTGAAAAAGTACACAAGGAATTCGTCAACACGATGAGACTTGTTGACGGCAGATATGAAGTCTCGCTTCCATGGAAAACTCCAATGCCTGAGCTTGATTCGAATTACGGTCTCGCGCTCGGACGACTTCGAAACACGATGAAGAAGTTGAAACAACGGCCTGAGTTGCTAGCACAGTATCACAAAACGATGACCGATCAGCTGGAAAAGGAGATAATCGAACCAGTAAAAGACAACGAACCAGATTCGAACTCGATCGTACATTATCTGCCTCATCAGGCGGTGATAAGAGAAGATAAAATACACACGAAACTACGTGTGGTATACGACGGATCGGCAAAAACGCGAAAGGACGGAAATTCGTTAAATCAATGTTTGCATCGAGGACCACTCTTGTTGGGTGACTTAGTGGGAATTCTTATTCGAGCGCGATTACCAAAAGTTTGCATCGTCGCAGACATCGAGAAGGCTTTTTTGCAGCTTTCAATCGCCCCAAAAGATCGAGACGCTTGTCGATTTCTATGGCCGACAGATCCATTTGCTGATGACTGGGAGAAGAATCTCACAAAATATCGCTTCCGAAGAGTGACGTTTGGATTAAACTGCAGTCCATTTTTACTAGCAGCTGCCGTTAAAGAACATCTTCGACGAGAAAACAGCGAATTGGCAAACATGATGCTCGAAAACGTCTACGTTGACAACATTTTCATTCATTTATCGTCTACTGAGGACACAGTGAAAATATGTAAAAACGCAAAGGAGGTATTCGCCAAAGCAGCGATGAACTTGCGTGAATTCGCATCGAACGACAGAGAATCGATTTCAAAACTGGATCCATCAGACCAGATTCCGCTTTCAAAGCTGAAGATTCTGGGTCTGACGTGGGATACGGAATTCGACGTCTTTCGAGTTTGCTTCAAGTTTGAAAGGGAAGATACCGTTACAAAAAGAAAAGTCCTGAAGATTATCGCGTCAGCATTCGACCCACTCGGATGGACGACGCCTGCGTTGCTCTCATCCAAGCGTTTCTTTCAAAAGCTGTGGAAAGAGAAAATCGACTGGGACGACAAATTGACGGATGAACTAGCCAGCGAATGGCGAGAAATTGGTTCACACTGGAATCAGGAAATCGTGATTCCACGACATTTGTTCGAAAGCAACGACAAGCTCAAGTTGCACATTTTCGCAGACGCTTCCAAAGATGCCTTTGGCGCGGTAGCTTACCTGCAAACCAACTCATCTGAAGAACCTCGAAGTCGGATGATTTTTTCGAAATGTCGAGTGAAATCTTTAAATTCCAAAGCGACGATACCTAAATTAGAACTTCAAGCTTTGAAACTGGCCGCACAAATGGCAAATTTCATAAAAGATCAAGTCAAAGTATCGCAAACACGACTATGGACCGACTCGCAGTGCGTAATTCATTGGTTGAATTCAACAACGAAACTGGACAGATTTGTTCAAAATCGAGTGAAGATCATAAGGAAATATAACGTCAATTTCGTTTCCACGGCCGATAACCCGGCCGATCTTATCACACGCGGAGTCACGTTCTGCGAACTGAGAACATCTGAGAAATGGTGGCTGGGCCCAACTTGGCTATATGTCAGTGGGCAAAAATCGGCATATGAAGGTCCAAGCTATGATCCAAACGAGTACGAAAAACGTAAACCAACAGACGAGCCTATGCACATTGCTTCAATGCCAACTATTGATGTTGTAAAAGAATCAACGATCGACACAAATCGATTTTCTACTTGGACGAAGGCAGTACGAGTCACAGCTTACGTCTTTCGATTTTTAAATAATCTCAAAAAACAAACAGTTATAAAAGAGAAATATTTAAGAAGCTCAGAAATCAAGTTCGCGCGGTTTCAATTGATACGAGATACACAAGAACGCCAACCACCTACAGATGATGCCAAACGAAATCTCGAGATGTTCAAAGACGACGATAACATCTGGCGATGCCGGGGAAGAATCGATAACGGTGAAGACTCGGAAGACGCAAAACATCCGATCTGGTTACCAAAGAATGACAGAACGACGGAATTGATCGTATTAGATTCGCACATTCGAACATTTCATTCCGGGTCGAATACGACATTGTCATATTTGCGTCAACAATTTTGGTTACCACAAGGAAGACGAAGGATAAGAACGATCGTACGAAATCAATGTTTGATCTGCAGAAGACATTTAGTCACGCCGTACAAGCTACCGAAAATGCCAAATCTTCCAACTGAAAGAGTTCGACCAAGCCGACCGTTTGAACACACTGGATTAGACTATTTCGGTCCGATTAACGTGCGTTTAATCAAAGGTTCAGAAGCATCAAAAGTATGGGTTTGCATATTTACGTGTTTCGTGACGAGAGCAATCCATTTGGAAATTGCAAATGACATGTCTGCAGAGGCATTTCTTCTGACGTTCCGACGATTCATATCACGACGAGGAGCGCCAAAATCGATCTTGTCGGACAATGGTACAAATTTCAAGCTGGCATCAAAAGTGGTAACGAATGCGTGGAGAGACGTGATAACAGAAAAATCAACTCAGGACGCTGCAGCCGAACATGGCATCGTATGGAAGTTTATTGCTGAACGCGCTCCTTGGAGAGGGGGTTTCTGGGAACGCCTCATCGGAATTATAAAGAACGCAATGAAGAAAACGATTGGAAGAAAACTTCTCGTTTTGGAAGAACTTCACACTTTATTGACGGAAATCGAAATGATCGTAAACCTTCGCCCAATCACGTATCAATCAGAGGACGAGATTATGAAAGCTCTTCGACCGATAAACTTTTTGATCCCGTACGATATGGCAAATGAATTTCCTGTCGCAGATGGTGAAAACGACAATGATCCGGCGTATTACGATCGAATCACGCAAAGGGATAAGCTGATCGAGAATTTTCAAACCACATTGAAAAAAGTCGATCAATTCTGGAATTTATGGAGAAACGAATATCTACTCGCATTGAGAGAAAGACAGAAAACACTTGATTTCAAACAAGGCGCTACGACAAAATTGATTCCGTCTGTGGGGGAGGTCGTTCTCATCCAAGAGAACGAAATGCCACGAAATCAATGGAAGCTTGCCACAATTCAAGAACTTCTGGTCGGTACCGAAGGGCAAATTCGTACAGCTCGCGTTAAAGGCTCCGGAAGAACGATTATTCGGGCAATAAACTCGCTATGTCCGCTTGAAGTCAGAGAAGAAGACACAGACACGAATCCGAACGTTTCTGCTTCGAATTTAGACAAAATTTATGACAAAAAATCTTTATTGGAAAATTGTAAATTCTCGAGCAAAAAATCAGTGCGTAAAAATTTAGGTAGCGATATAAGTTTATTAACTATAAATACTCCTTTGTTCAGGATGGCTGATGATACAATTTTTCTCGGTCTTGAATCTGACGAGGACGAGGAGCAAGAGTCGCCGTACGACCGGGACGACACCACGCGCTCTCGAAACGGCGAAAACCAGGCGAAAGATGAAATCGATCGATCGAACCAAGCTTCCACGCTTAAATTCGATCGAAACAGTGGTCGCTCGATCGACCACAGGCCGCACGAAGGAGGTCCGTCAAATGAGAAACGTGGACACGGCCAGGAACAGACCTCCATGTCGAAATCCAGGCCGGGTCAAAAACGAGTGCGTGAGACGAATCGATCGATAAACGTAACCGAAAAAGGAAGTAAGCCAAATTCGATAACCCCAGGCCCTAATTCTTTGGTAGAACAAGCCCCCGTGCTTAAATCTATCAGAATTACAATCGATAACACTTTAGCACAAGCAAGAAACCGGCAAGCGTACGAACGCACTTCAATTTGCTCAGTCACAAATCAGAGCAACACAGGCTGGGAATTGTGCAAAGTCTGCAACGAACATGAGAACTGTCCCGGAATCAGCGTAACGGACGTTGCTCGATGTATAAATGCCAATCAAGTTGAAAAAATTATCGGTACCAACATGAATCGAGAGATCCCAACCCTTTTTCACACATTTTTTGTCTATTGGGCCTTGCGTCAAAACAAGCAAAAAAATACAGGACAAGAAATGGCGCAATACATTTCGGAAATATGCAAAGAACCGGCCACATCAGTCGCGCTCGTACACGATCAATTATGGAACACGATCGTGAATGCAAAAATTCAAAAGAAGAAAAACCTTCGAGTAGCGGCAAAATGGTTCAACAACCGAGACGTTCGTCCAGTTCTCGATTTGTGGGAAAACGCTTGTCTCACAGCAAAGGATTCTTTTGAAACCGACACGCGAAGACCTTTTCGTTACGCCGAGGTAACAATTGAGGCGAATGACGAAGACTCGAAGACCTATCTGGAAAAATTTGGAAATCAAGTCGCTCGCGTTCTCACGCTAAAGCGACAAACTCGTTTCTATCCCGAGGCATATATGACACAAGCTGGACACGTGTTTATCGGCGACGACTTGATCAAGGGGCGCGTCCTTACTTCGAAGGGGTGAATTTCAAGCACGCCGAAATGAAAGACACATGTGAAGTCCTAAATTCATTGTACTTTCAAGCTACAACTCACACTGTAGTTATATGTACGGGTCTATCTGCTTTGCGTCGCGAACATACGGTACAGTCCTATCACAAATGTTTGAAAGATGTGCAATCTTTTGCGAACAAATTCAAACACCTTCGTTGGGTGGTCATCCCTCCGCCCGAATGTGACGACAACGAGGACCGCAACCGTCGAATTGCACAAATTGTCAATCTCAAATGGAAGGCAGTGGACATACTGAAAGCGTCAGACGGTGGAAATGTCTGGGGACGAAGATTTCATCTTAAACGTGAGTTTCCCACGTCAGACGACTACGAACGCGTAATCGAAGCACTGTACAAGCGCGGTGTGACGGTGCCACTCCAGCCGCCGGGACTCATTTCCGCGCCAACTTCGCACGAAACAGCGCCGCCCCGAGTGCCGCTCGAAACGCGGCTCAGAAGCCTACTACCCGTGGTGAAGTCAGTTCTCGCCGAAGTCGGGAGTGTCGCGAACAGCGCGAAGGAAAAGAATAAAATTTAAAACTCTCAAAAAAATGTTTCACACTAAAAATGGTCTTGAAGCGATATCCATGATATCGCGTCGCGACTTTTGTATTTAAGAAATTAATTTTGTTTTTCTGTTCTTTCCTTTTTGTTTTATTATTGTTGCTTTGGCTCTTTTGTTGAAATAATTTTCGGTTAAATAAAATCTTTGTTTCTACTCAGTATCGAAAAATTGAGATTTGTTGAGAATTGAGCTTAATCAAGACCGATCGCGAAAAAGAATTTAGCCAATTCCCAACAACGTCATTGTTTCTCCAAGTTCGAACCACGTAGAGTACAGCTCCGCGTCTCGACAGTATCGTTCCTGGATTCCATACGAGATGTCCATCTGGCGGTATACGAGTACTATAATAAACCAAATCACCGTCTTGAAATTCTCTAGTTTTAGCAGCATTATGTGAATCAAACTGATTACGCATGGACGATAAATACTTAGAATTACTCGACTTAGCACTACCAAGATCTTTAAACTTCTTACCATTTATTTCCGGCTTAATCAAACTTATTTCCGTGCGAATAGTTCGGCCTAAGAAGAGCTCTGCAGGCGTCCTCCCTCCGATAGCTTGACATGGTGTTGCACGATAAGTCCGAAGAAATTCTGGAAGAGCGGATCCAATGTCGTTTTCAGCTGCTTGTTTCTGTACTGATCTCTTGAAGGTGTCGACAAAGCGCTCTGCTTGCCCATTGCTCTGTGGGTGATAAGGTGGTGTACGAACGTGCTGAATTCCTTTGGAGAGACAAAACTGCTGAAACTCCGTAGACGTAAATTGTGTTCCATTGTCTGAAACAAGCACTTCTGGGTAGCCAAATCTATCAAAGCAAAGATTTAATACCGCAATAGTAGCACGACTAGTAATAGTATATAGAGGATATATTTCCGGCCACTTAGAATAGCTATCAATAATTAAAAGAAAATACTTTCCTTTCATTGGACCGGCGAAATCTATGTGTATGCGTTGCCATGGTTTTATTTCCGGAGTCCACGGGCACAGCTCAGCTTTGATCGGATTCTTTGCGACGCTTGTGCATCCACTACATCCTTTCACTTTGTGCTCAATGTCTCTGTCTATTCCCGGCCAGAACACGTGAGAACGAGCCAGTGTCTTCATTCGCACTATTCCCGGATGACCTAGATGTAGAGCTGAAAGTACACGCCCTTTGAGTGACTCTGGAACCACAACGCGTTCATTTAGCATTAGACAATTAGATACTAACGACAGTGATAGCTTATGATGAAAAAATGAGGCTATTTTACCCCCAGATACTTTCTTTGGCCAACCTGTTTCCATCATTTTTATTACCGACTGAAGAATTTCATCTTTAGCAGTCTCGGTAGCTATTTCCGCAGCGGTTACTGGAAGCATAGTCATTTGCGAATTCATCGCTTCTTTAATTTCCATTTCTATTTCCGCAACAGCTATCACGATGTCTTCGTCGTTTCGTCGATAATTTCCGATTAGCCTAGACAAAACGTCAACATTACCAAATTCAGATGTATTAACATATTTAATTGAGAAGTCATACGCAGTTAATATTAACGCCCAGCGTTGGAGTCTGCTCGTAGCTTGAGCTGATACTCCTTTCTTATGCCCGAAAATAGATAATAACGGCTTATGATCAGTTAAAAGAGTAAACCTGCGTCCGTAGATATATTTGTGAAATTTTTTTACGGCGTAGACGAGACCCAGGCCTTCCTTCTCGATCTGGCTGTAGTTTCGTTCGGCCTCCTTGAGTGCACAGCTCGCATATTCGACGACTCGTTGGGAACCATCGGGATACACGTGACTCAGTGAAGCGCCAATTCCATATTTAGACGCATCTGCGGCGACGATAATAGGCTTCGTCGAATCGTAGTGTGCCAAAGCTATTTCCGAAGTCAGAATTTGCTTTGCACGATTCACCGCGTTAGAACACTCCTCCGTCCAATTGAATGGTGCGTCTTTGCGGAGTAGTTCGTCCAGTGGAGATCGAAGTTCACGCATTTCCTTGATGTATCTCCCGTAGAAGTTGAGAGCCCCGAGAAACGCGCGCACCTGTGATATTTCCGTCGGCATCGGCATTGCGTTGATAGCTTTCACTTTATCCGGATTTGGGCGAATTCCATGAGCGTCTACGATATGGCCTAGAAACTTATTAAAGAAATTACATTTCTCAAGTTTCAAATGAAATCCAAAAGTTTTTAATCTCTCAAAGATATATATATATAATATTAAGGAAATTTCGTGCTTTCTCTTTTCGCGTAATTATAAAATCAGGGACAACGATGACCTATATTTTTTTTTATGGATTTGGATGTAATCGAGGACCGCGCATCTGATGGATATATTGGATATGGCGGGAAAATTTTTTTTTTGTACCTAATGGTCCTAAATAGGGTTTTTTTGGGGTTTTTTCGTGTTTGATCCTATTTTTTGGGGTAAAGGAGTTGACATGGAGCTTTGGCACATTAGAAAGGGCACCGATTTAGGAAATTCTCTACATGACTAGAGAAAAAATTTTTTGATTTGGTCCTGTTTAGGACCCAATGTGCGCGTCACAAGAATTTTTGATCAATGGTCCCAAAATTCCGCATGTTTTGTGTTTGATCCTATTTTTGGGTGTGAAGGAGTTAACATAGAGCTTTGGCACATTAGAAAGGGCACCAAATTAGGAAATTCTCTACATGACTAGAGAAAAATTTTTTTGATTTGGTCCAAAATAGGACCGGGGTGCTTTCCACAAAATTTTTTGATTTGGGCTTAAATTGGGTTCCAAAATTGAAAATTGTTCAATATGTATGAATAAATACTGTAATATGGGGTAATTGAGGTCGGGGATCACGAATTTGATATTGGTTTTTTGTAATTCTGTGTTTCAAGGGTCCTAACTGGTCCTAAATAGAGTCCGAAATTTAAATTTGTTCAATTTGTGTGTATGAAAAGTGTAATATGGGGTATTTCAGGTCGGGGATTACGATTTTGATATTGGTTTTGTGTTTCAAGGGTCCCTAGAGATCCTAAATAGAGTCCCAACCTTGAATTTGTTCAATTTCTATGTTCGTATTATGGTCAGATTGGGCTAAAATTGCACAAAAATGCTTAAAATGGTCTTAGAACACCATTTTGAGTGTTTTGGAGCAAATCTGAAAAAAATTTTTTTTGACCATTTTCGGACCCCATGCTACCCCCTTTGGTGATTTTTAAAATTTTTGTTTTTCGCCAATATCTCGGAATGTATAAGAGTTAGCGTAACGGTTATTTAAGATCATAAGTAGAGTTCATGAAGCCGCGTCGAATAAGCATATTTGCGTCGAAATCGGTCACGCGGTTGACGCGCTACGAGGCGCGAAAATTTTGGTCAATTTTCGACATTCGCGCCGGATTTTCGAATTGCGCGCGCAACTTTTCTTCAAAAATTTTTATCGCATCACGTCGGGCGCATTGAGATCCATCATTTAAGCTTTGACTGATGTCGATTGGCCATCTCCGTCCCGAGATATGGTCGAAAATGTGAAAATTCCAAATTTCGGCCACCACTTTTTTATCGTCCAAATTTGGCCAGTGGGTCGATATGGGTTTGGTCGAAATTGGCCAATTGTATAGTGTTATATGGGCTAATTTATGTCGGGGATCACGAATTCGATATTGGTTTTTGTGTAAATTGTGTTTGGAGCTCAATAATGGACCTCAATAAGGTCCCAAATTCTCAAATGTTCAATATGTTTGTTGTTATATGAGCTAACTTTTTTTACAGTAGTCGTTTTGGGCTAAAATTGCACAAAAATGCTTAAAATGGTCTTAGAACACCATTTTGAGTGTTTTGGACCGATTCTGAAAAAATTTTTTTTTGACCATTTTTGGACCCCATGCTACCCCCTATGGTGATTTTTAAAATTTTCGTTTTTCGTCAATATCTCGAAATGTATAAGAGATAGCGTAACGGTTATTTAAGATCATAAGTAGAGTTCATGAAGACGCGTCGAATAAGTATATTTGCGTCGGGATTGGTCACGCGGTTGACGCGCTACGAGGCGCGAAAATTTTGGTCAATTTTCGACATTCGCGCCGGGTTTTCGAGTTGCGCGCGCAACTTTTTTCGCAAAATTTTTATCGCATCACATCGGGCGCATTGAGCTCCATCATTTAAGCTTTAATTTATGTCGATTGGTCATCTCCAACTCGAGATATGGTCGAAAATGTGGAAATTCGAAATTTCGGCCACCACTTTTTTATCGTCCAAATTTGGCCAGCAGGTCGATATGGGTTTGGTCGAAATTGGCCAATTGTATAGTGTTATATGGGCTAATTTATGTCGGGGATCACGAATTCGATATTGGTTTTTTGTAATTTTGTGTTTTGAGGGTCCTAATAGACCTCAATAGGGTCCCAAAATTTTTATGCTAAAAATGTCAACAACGAATAGCTCTATATGCGTTATTTGGCTGAATTTTTGGTCGCCGTGGTTCTCCGGGACCCGGATCGCTAACTTCTCCTACAGTAGTAGTAATGGTCATCGTGGGCGTGGCAAACTTCAAAAATTCCATATGAAGCGATTTGTGGGCGTGGCCACCACACTTCAAAAGTATATATAAAGTGATTTTTTGCATAATATTTCAAATTTCAAATCACAATTGTAAATAAATTATGTTTACTTTTTTATTGGTTGGCTTTTTTATTCTTTTATATTTATTTTTATATTTTTTATATTTTATATTTATATGTACATATTTTTTTTATTTATATATATTTTTATTAGATGGACGTATTAACGGAAAAAAAAGCGGTCGACGCAGCGCCGGAGGACGCACCGCCGGCGGCAGCGGCTCCAAAACCGGCGGCAGCGGCGTCAAAACCGGCGACGGCGGCGGCGGACACAGCGCCGGCCGACGCAACGCCGGCGGCAGCGGCTCCAAGACCGCCGGCGTCAAAACCGGCGACGTCGTCGAAGAAAAAGGTATAATATATATTTTGTCGGAAAAAAAATTTATTTTATAGGTTGTATTATGTTTACTCTTTTATTGGCTTTTTTTTATATTTATAGATATTTTTTTTATTTATATATATTTTTATTAGGATGACGCAAATGCCGAAAAAAAGCGGCGGGGGCGAACGCAGCGGCGGCGGTGCGAAAACCGGCGGCGGCGCAAAAACCGGCGGCGAAGAAGAAGAAAAAGAAAAAGGTATAACATATTCTTTTTCGTTTAATTTTATTTATTTATTTATTTTTAATTTTAGCTTAATTTTAGCTTAATATTTTTTTTTAGCGCACGTTTGCTGCGAAACAGCGGCGCGCGGTGAAATACGCTGCGGCGCGTACTGCGCCGCCTAATATTGCGCACACTTCGGCGCCCAATTTGATGCGAGGCGTAAATTTGGTCATTAATTATTACACTAAAAATTAATTTTTTTTTTGTTTAAATTTTGTTTTTGTTTTTGTTTGTTTCCATTTTATTTGATAAAATCTTTGGTATTTTTATTTTTATTATATCTTATTTATATATATTTTTATATTATATATATTTTTTTTATATAGCCAGAGAACTTTTCTCCCATCGAAGCAACCAATTATCCCAAACGGCCCTCTTTAGGGCCACAATTTCTAGATCATGAATGCATTGTTCACTTTTTGGTATTTTTTATATCTTATTTATTTTTTTATTTATATATATATTTTTTATATTATATTAGGTTGAGGTAAAATTTTTTACCCATCGGTAAAAATTTTTTTCTACGATAGATAGAGACGTGGGGTTTTTTGCATTTTTGTAGAGCGTACTCGATTTGTGGGGGACGTGTTTCAGCGATTTTTAAAATTTTCATTTCTAGCATTTTTATGGAGGAAAATGCAACGACAAAATATAAAAAATATATATATAAATAAAAAAATAAATAAGATATAAAAAATACCAAAAAGTGAACAATGCATTCATGATCTAGAAATTGTGGCCCTAAAGAGGGCCGTTTGGGATAATTGGTTGCTTCGATGGGAGAAAAGTTCTCTGGCTATATAAAAAAAATATATATAATATAAAAATATATATAAATAAGATATAATAAAAATAAAAATACCAAAGATTTTATCAAATAAAATGGAAACAAACAAAAACAAAAACAAAATTTAAACAAAAAAAAAATTAATTTTTAGTGTAATAATTAATGACCAAATTTACGCCTCGCATCAAATTGGGCGCCGAAGTGTGCGCAATATTAGGCGGCGCAGTACGCGCCGCAGCGTATTTCACCGCGCGCCGCTGTTTCGCAGCAAACGTGCGCTAAAAAAAAATATTAAGCTAAAATTAAGCTAAAATTAAAAATAAATAAATAAATAAAATTAAACGAAAAAGAATATGTTATACCTTTTTCTTTTTCTTCTTCTTCGCCGCCGGTTTTTGCGCCGCCGCCGGTTTTCGCACCGCCGCCGCTGCGTTCGCCCCCGCCGCTTTTTTTTCGGCATTTGCGTCATCCTAATAAAAATATATATAAATAAAAAAAATATCTATAAATATAAAAAAAAGCCAATAAAAGAGTAAACATAATACAACCTATAAAATAAATTTTTTTTCCGACAAAATATATATTATACCTTTTTCTTCGACGACGTCGCCGGTTTTGACGCCGGCGGTCTTGGAGCCGCTGCCGCCGGCGTTGCGTCGGCCGGCGCTGTGTCCGCCGCCGCCGTCGCCGGTTTTGACGCCGCTGCCGCCGGTTTTGGAGCCGCTGCCGCCGGCGGTGCGTCCTCCGGCGCTGCGTCGACCGCTTTTTTTTCCGTTAATACGTCCATCTAATAAAAATATATATAAATAAAAAAAATATGTACATATAAATATAAAATATAAAAAATATAAAAATAAATATAAAAGAATAAAAAGCCAACCAATAAAAAAGTAAACATAATTTATTTACAATTGTGATTTGAAATTTGAAATATTATGCAAAAAATCACTTTATATATACTTTTGAAGTGTGGTGGCCACGCCCACAAATCGCTTCATATGGAATTTTTGAAGTTTGCCACGCCCACGATGACCATTACTACTACTGTAGGAGAAGTTAGCGATCCGGGTCCCGGAGAACCACGGCGACCAAAAATTCAGCCAAATAACGCATATAGAGCTATTCGTTGTTGACATTTTTAGCATAAAAATTTTGGGACCCTATTGAGGTCTATTAGGACCCTCAAAACACAAAATTACAAAAAACCAATATCGAATTCGTGATCCCCGACATAAATTAGCCCATATAACACTATACAATTGGCCAATTTCGACCAAACCCATATCGACCTGCTGGCCAAATTTGGACGATAAAAAAGTGGTGGCCGAAATTTCGAATTTCCACATTTTCGACCATATCTCGAGTTGGAGATGACCAATCGACATAAATTAAAGCTTAAATGATGGAGCTCAATGCGCCCGATGTGATGCGATAAAAATTTTGCGAAAAAAGTTGCGCGCGCAACTCGAAAACCCGGCGCGAATGTCGAAAATTGACCAAAATTTTCGCGCCTCGTAGCGCGTCAACCGCGTGACCAATCCCGACGCAAATATACTTATTCGACGCGTCTTCATGAACTCTACTTATGATCTTAAATAACCGTTACGCTATCTCTTATACATTTCGAGATATTGACGAAAAACGAAAATTTTAAAAATCACCATAGGGGGTAGCATGGGGTCCGAAAATGGTCAAAAAAAAATTTTTTCAGAATCGGTCCAAAACACTCAAAATGGTGTTCTAAGACCATTTTAAGCATTTTTGTGCAATTTTAGCCCAAAACGACTACTGTAAAAAAAGTTAGCTCATATAACAACAAACATATTGAACATTTGAGAATTTGGGACCTTATTGAGGTCCATTATTGAGCTCCAAACACAATTTACACAAAAACCAATATCGAATTCGTGATCCCCGACATAAATTAGCCCATATAACACTATACAATTGGCCAATTTCGACCAAACCCATATCGACCCACTGGCCAAATTTGGACGATAAAAAAGTGGTGGCCGAAATTTGAATTTTCACATTTTCGACCATATCTCGGGACGGAGATGGCCAATCGACATCAGTCAAAGCTTAAATGATGGATCTCAATGCGCCCGACGTGATGCGATAAAAATTTTTGAAGAAAAGTTGCGCGCGCAATTCGAAAATCCGGCGCGAATGTCGAAAATTGACCAAAATTTTCGCGCCTCGTAGCGCGTCAACCGCGTGACCGATTTCGACGCAAATATGCTTATTCGACGCGGCTTCATGAACTCTACTTATGATCTTAAATAACCGTTACGCTAACTCTTATACATTCCGAGATATTGGCGAAAAACAAAAATTTTAAAAATCACCAAAGGGGGTAGCATGGGGTCCGAAAATGGTCAAAAAAAATTTTTTTCAGATTTGCTCCAAAACACTCAAAATGGTGTTCTAAGACCATTTTAAGCATTTTTGTGCAATTTTAGCCCAATCTGACCATAATACGAACATAGAAATTGAACAAATTCAAGGTTGGGACTCTATTTAGGATCTCTAGGGACCCTTGAAACACAAAACCAATATCAAAATCGTAATCCCCGACCTGAAATACCCCATATTACACTTTTCATACACACAAATTGAACAAATTTAAATTTCGGACTCTATTTAGGACCAGTTAGGACCCTTGAAACACAGAATTACAAAAAACCAATATCAAATTCGTGATCCCCGACCTCAATTACCCCATATTACACACTTCATACATACAAATTGAACAAATTTCAAATTTGGAACCCAATTTAGGACCACATCAAAAAATTTTGTCGGACCCATATCGGGTCCTAAACAGGACCAAATCAAAAAATTTTTTCTCTAGTCATGTAGAGAAATTCCTAATTTGGTGCCCTTTCTAATGTGCCAAAGCTCTATCCCAACTCCTTCACCACCAAAATTAGGGTCAAACACAAAACATGAAGAATTTTGGGACCCTTGAACAAAAAATTTTGTCGGACGCATATCGGGTCCTAAACGGGACCAAATCAAAAAATTTTTTCTCTAGTCATGTAGAGAATTTCCTAAATTGGTGCCCTTTCTAATGTGCCAAAGCTCTATACCAACTCCTTTACCACCAAAAATAGGATCAAACACAAAAAAACCCCAAAAAAACTCTATTTAGGACCATTAGGTACAAAAAAAAAATTTTCCCGCCTTAGCCACTATACCCATCGGATGCGCGATCCTCGATTACATCTAAATCCGTGAAAAAAAATATAGGTCATCAGACTCCCCGATTTTATAATCGCGCGAAAAGAGATTACGCGAAATTTCCTTAATATTATAGGGGTACGGTATGTGCATAAAAATTTTCAAAAAACCAAAAAAAACCAAAAAAATTGGAATTGCGTCAGTGTTGGGGGGAGCTGTGCAAGTGGTTCGAACTTCCAACAAAAGTAGGGATCCTAATTAGGACCATCACCAACTCGTAGGCCCATTGTAGTATCAATTGGACCGCAAATTTAAACTCCCCGACCCCAATTATCGCATAAAACATTATTCACACGTGAATTATTCACACATTAAAATATTGGGACCCCGAACCGCCACGTTAGGACCCTCACAGGACCCTCATTTTAATGTCGTCTCCAAATCTGTACTGCCCGAACCCGATTGTAGCCGATTGCACTCTGATTATATATTTATACATGCATATTAAAGAATTGCGAATTTGGGACCCTATTGAGGTCCATTATTGAGCTCCAAACACATTATAGACAAAAACCAATATCAAATTCGTGATCCCCGACATGAATTACCCCATATAGCACTATACAATTGCCCAATTTCGACCAAACCCATATCGACCCGCTGGCCAATTTTGGACGATAAAAAAGTGGTGGCCGAAATTTCGAACTTTTACATTTTCGACCATAACTCGGGACGGAGATGACCAATCGACATGCTTTAAAGCTTAAATGATAGATCTCCATGCGCCCGATGTGATGCGATAAAAATTTTTGAAGAAAAGTTGCGCGCGCACCTCGAAAACCCGGCGCGAATGTCGAAAATTGACCAAAATTTGCGCGCCTCGTAGCGCGTCAACCGCTTGACCAATCTCGACGCAAATATACTTATTCGATGCGGCTTCATGAACTCTACTTATGATCTTAAATAACCGTTACGCTAACTCTTATACATTCCGAGATATTGGCGAAAAACAAAAATTTTAAAAATCACCAAAGGGGGTAGCATGGGGTCCGAAAATGGTCAAAAAAAAATTTTTTCAGATTCGTCCCAAAACACTCAAAATGGTGTTCTAAGACCATTTTAAGCATTTTTGAGCAATTTTAGCCCAATCCGACCACTGTACGAAAAGTTAGCAAACAGGGTCCCGGAGGACCACGGCGACCAAAAATTCGGCCAATAACGCATATAGAGCTATTCGTTGATGGCATTTTTAGCATAAAAATTTTTGGACCCTATTGAGGTCCATTGGGACCCTTGAACATGAAAATCTAAAAATTTCGACCCTAATAGATGCTTCGGACCCTATACAGGACCACATAAAACGCTTGAAACCCAAAACCAATATCAAAATCGTGATCCCCGACCCGAAATACCCCATATTCCACATTTTATACATACAATTTGAACAAAATCAAATTTCGGACCCTATTTAGGACCACTATGGACCCTTGAAACACAAAATTACAAAAAACCAATATCAAAATCGTGATCTCCGACCCGAAATACCCCATATTCCACATTTTATACATACAAATTGAACAAATTTAAATTTGGGACCCAATTTAGGACCACTATGGACCCTTGAAACACAAAATTACAAAAAACCAATATCAAATTCGTGATCCCCGACCTCAATTACCCCATATTACACACTTCATACATACAAATTGAACAAATTTCAAATTTGGAACCCAATTTAGGACCACATCAAAAAATTTTGTCGGACCCATATCGGGTCCTAAACAGGACCAAATCAAAAAATTTTTTCTCTAGTCATGTAGAGAAATTCCTAATTTGGTGCCCTTTCTAATGTGCCAAAGCTCTATCCCAACTCCTTCACCACCAAAATTAGGGTCAAACACAAAACATGAAGAATTTTGGGACCCTTGAACAAAAAATTTTGTCGGACGCATATCGGGTCCTAAACGGGACCAAATCAAAAAATTTTTTCTCTAGTCATGTAGATAATTCTTCAAACTTGTGCCCTTTCTAATGTGCCAAAGCTCCATGTCAACTCCTTTACCCCAAAAAATAGGATCAAACACGAAAAAACCCCAAAAAAACCCTATTTAGG
The DNA here is from genome assembly GCA_024678965.1 of Bradynema listronoti. Classification (NCBI taxonomy): domain Eukaryota; kingdom Metazoa; phylum Nematoda; class Chromadorea; order Rhabditida; family Allantonematidae; genus Bradynema; species Bradynema listronoti. Next base: position 3,940,163 of record JANLNO010000006.1, read on the forward strand.
ACCATTAGGTACAAAAAAAAAATTTTCCCGCCATATCCAATATATCCATCAGATGCGCGGTCCTCGATTACATCCAAATCCATAAAAAAAAATATAGGTCATCGTTGTCCCTGATTTTATAATTACGCGAAAAGAGAAAGCACGAAATTTCCTTAATATTATATATATACACTAATTTATATCCCTCCGAGACCTTATACGGTACTATTCTTGATAGAAATATCGAATTTCTGATATTGTCAAGTTTGAATTTGGAGTTTGAAAATGTTTTGTAGAAAATTTAGATAATAAAACCGAGCCGATAGGGTGGGGAGCGCACGTAAGAGAGCTCGCTCCCCCCTCCCCCTTCAAAAAAAAACAATTAATCAAGAAATTTGATTTAAAATAAAATCAGTGATTGTTGAAAGTAAAAATAAAAATGAAAACGAAAGAATCGAGAGCGCGCCGAAGGCGAGCGAATCGGCTCGTCTAAATACACTATTTCTGTTCCATTTTTTTAATTGCTTTTAAATTTACCCTAAAAATTAATAATCGAATTAATAATGCAATTGAAATTTTTCAGCAACGTTTGAAATTCAAAGCTTAATGGAAGACGTTTTTTGGAATAATAGTGGAATATGAGATTGAAGTGATTTTTATGGCGCGAGTTAGGTAGAACCCCATCGGCGCCAAACATTTTTCGGGAGAGGTGTGCGGCTGCCCAGAATTATATAAGTCCTATCTGCGTTAAACATTCTTGAAAGGGTCTTAGAAAGCTACGAATTTTCTAGTTTTTTGATAAAAAAAATTTTAATAAAAATGAAAAATTGATTCAAAAATGAAATTTTAATCAATTTCCAATGCAATCCATTAATATTTTTATCCTCACCAGTAACCTGCAGCATATAAATTAGTGTAAAATATGCTATACTTTTTTTAGAAAGAAAGAAATTTTGAAAATTAATAATTCTGGATTTTTGTATTTATGGGTCGAAAGAGGCGGATCGACCAAGCAAGCCAACAGTTCGCGTTCCACACACCAGCGTAATTGCAGATTCATTGTTGTGATGTGTAATCGAGCAGTGCACCATCATAATCCCCCTTATCCGGCTGATTCAGTTAACTGTGTAACTATAAATTTGACTTTTTTAAATTTATCAATTTATTTTGCGATGCTTTTAAAAAATGATTGCTGAAAATTTGCGCACTTTTGACTTTGAGGAAATTTTTCGTCACGATAAAATTACTTTTCTAAAAATCAATTTTAGCTATTCGATTCAGAATTTAATTCTTTATGGGATGCATTTTGAAGCTAATTTTTAGCTAACAGAAAAAAAAGTTACAATTGAAAATGTAAAATTATTTAAAATTTCCAATAAATCAAAATTGATGTTACTTTTTCAACCATAACTTTTTTTTCTGTTAGCTAAAAATTTGTATTCGAGATATTTCCTGCGTTATATTATTAGGGCATCTCTTTTTTACAAATTTCTTCATTTCTTGGCCAGCCAATGTTTTAACGCAAAAATATAAAAATAGTATTAGAAGATCGAAAATTGAATGGATTCGGTTAAATTAGATATATTTGATTTGAATTTGAATCTTATTTGAGAAAAATATTTATGTATTTATGTTTTTATATTTAAAGTTTTGAACTATTGTATTGTTAATATTTATACAAAAGCGGATAAAAATCGTGTGGAGTGACAAAAGTGAAAAAAACAAGATAAAGAGACAATAAAAACGAGCTAAGAAAAAAGAAATAAAAGAAGAAAAATAAAACGGAGAATGAAAAAGGAAAATGAAAAAAAAAGAACAAAAGAATATCTGTATGAAATTTTATTAGAAAAACAAGTCTGGAAGGATAAAGAAGAAAGTGAAATCTGAAAAAAGGAAAGAATGAGAATAAAAAGGAATTATTATTTTCCGTAATTTCTTTTAAATTTATTTTCTCTACCTACATATCTCTATCTCTATCTCTATCTTTTTCTATTCTCCCCCCCCCCCTCTTCCTCGCCCCTTTTTTTCTTCCTTCCCTTTCTTATCGAACGGCGTTCTCGGCCAATTCCTTCTTTTCGAAAGAATGAAAAAGAAGTCAACAAGTAAAAGAATTGAAAACAATTCTCTTTCTTTTTTCTTTATATTTTATTTATTCTTCTATTATATTTTTTGCAAAAGAGCTGAAAATACATATATGTCGATTTTTATACTTGTTTCTTTTATCAAAGTATTTTTTCTTTCTTGATCGCTATTAAGGGTCATTTGGGACTCAAAAATAAAATCTCGAAATATGCAAATATTCAGAAGAAAAAATCATTATTATCTTCAAAAAATATTTGGCAAAAAAAAATTGTTAGACTTTTATAAAGCTTGAGAAAGGAGATATTCGGAGAACATTTTGATTAGCATTTGTGTAGACCGCAGATTTTAGAATTCGACGTTGTATTCATATAGGCTCAAAAGGACTCATTCATTTTTAAATATTCATATGCTATTTGATTTAAGGGAAAATTCTAAATAAAAAAGATGGAAATCGTGTGCAAAAATTGGATCCAAAATTAAGTTATAAACTCGAGAAATTTCATTCAAATTTTGAAAGAAATTGGGTTACATATTTTTGTGTAAAAATGCATACATATACATGCATACAAACATAATTCATACGAACACACATACAACAACAAAGGTGATGAAATTGTATTTTTACGCTTATTTTTAGCCAAACGTAAGACATAAAATGTGCATATACAAATTTATGTTTTTTTAATACAAATTTAATTTTACTAATTTTAACGAAAAATTTTTTTTTAAATATTTAAGTTTATAATTTTTCTAAAAAAATTTTAGAATATTTTTGTTAAAAATTGATTAGTGACAAGAACCACATACATATATTATAATGAAATGAAGGTTATTATGATTTTAATTTTGTTGGTTCATTTTCAGGAGTATTCACCATTGTTTCAGAGAGTTGTTTGAGCATGTTTAGAGAATGGCATTTAAATACATTTCACTATAGATGAAATAAAAAATACCCCAATTTCGCGTGAGGCCGGGTATTTTGGACCAAATTTAAATTGGCGCCAATGAGTTCATTTTGTTATATTAAATCCGTTGAAGTCCAAATTTTGTGCCAACCTTCGTTTCAATTTCATAAAGGTGCCAAGAAAAATATTTTAGACAAAGAGAAAAATGATTATAATTTCACTTAGTTTCACAACAAAATGGCACAAATGCCAATATTTAAAATATGCACAGTGTGAAGGCGCATTGACATTTGCGGATTTTTCAACCTTGGCTTATTTTTTAAGCGCCAAAAAGTTATTTTTAAGATTTGTACATATTTGATTCAGATAATTGTACATATTTGATTCAGATTTAATTCTCTATTTATTACTTTTTAAATAGTATTTCTAGCTAAATTAGGAAAAAAGGTTACAGCCAAAAAAAATAAAGTCAATTTTTATTTTTTGAAAATTTTTTGAGCGATTTTACTTTTTCAACTGTAATTTTTTTTCCAAATTAGCTTGAAATTTGATTTATAAAGTATTTAATAAAGAATTAAATTCTGAATCGAAGTGTTAAAATTAATTTTCCGAAAAATACCTTTATGCTCCTCAAAAAGTTAATCAAAGTTGAAAATCCGCAAATGTCGTTCCAGTCGTAGTAGCTCGTAATGAAAGCAATCAATTTTAAATATTTTCAAGCATATTCCATTTTGCAGTAAAACAAAATGGCAGTAGCCAATTCTGTTACGGTTACCGCAAACGCGTTTGACGCGAATCGCGATCGACTTTCGGATTACGGTAGAGCGATATTCGTACCGGACTCGCGCGAAGGTTTTGCGCTGGGCCGCCTTGTGGATGTGGGAGCCGACACGATTACGGTTGAGCTCGACGGTTCTACGAAACTTATTGTAATTGGTTACTATACATATTATGTTATATAATTATTGTTTGACTGCTTAAGGACAAAATACCGTATGCAGAGGTACTCAGCGCCGAGGAAAATCTGACCAAGGATGTTGAAGATAATTGTATGTTTTTTTAAATAAATCACCAAAGAGCCTCAAATTTCTTTTAAAATCTTACGATAACAAGATCTAAATAGTTTAAAAAGTTGAGGTGGTACAACATTTGCAAATTTTCAATTTTGATTAACTTTATAAGGGGCAAAACGTTACTTATAAGAAAATTCATTTTAGCTATTGGATTCAGAATTTAATTCTCTATCCATTAGATTTTAAATCACATTTCTAAGTAACTTTTAAAAAAAAGTTATGATTGAAATAATAAAGTCACTCAAAAAATTTTAAAAAAATAATAGTCGAATTTACTTTTTCAGCTGTAACTTTTTTTCTAAGTTACTTAGAAATTTGATTCAAAAAGTAATGGATAGAGAATTAAATTTTAAATCGAAACAGTAAAATTAATTTTCTTTAGAATAACTTTTTGGTGCTTAAAAAGTAAAAAATCGTCAAATGTCGGTGTGCCAAATTTAAACTCATTTCTAATCTTATATAGGTGCCTTAATGTATCTAAATGAGGCGACTCTTCTTCACAATTGTCGGCTACGTTATGAAAATCGAAAAATTTATACGTACGTGGCGAATATTTTAATCTCCATCAATCCATACGAGACCATTCCTGATCTTTACAGTAACGAGATGATTCGCGCCTATGAGGGAAAATCATTGGGCACAATGCCGCCGCATATTTTTGCAATAGGTTTAAGCTTTATTATTGAACAGTGTTGTGATTTAGCTCCGAGTTGATTTCGGAGCCGTGAGTCACCAGCGACTTTTTTAACTCTTTTCAAAAAAAAAGCCGAAGCCACGACTACTACTCCATAAATTGCGAACCATTAAGACATAAATGGTTCCAGATAGCTCTGACTCCGACCAATTGGCTCAGCAGCGGAGCCATATGGCTCCAAATGACTCGCAGCCACTTATAGAGCCGGAGCAACCTACATTTTGACAAATCTGGAGTAGTTTTGTACAGGGTTCTATAGAAGAAAAATAAATGATTTGTATCTTATACCTAAAATGCATTCCAATTAAACTCGGAGCATCAAAAATTCATAAAAACTCATTTATTTTTAACTTATTCAGCTGACAGGGCTTATCGTGAAATGCGTCGAGCTCGCATCAGCCAATCCATCGTGGTCAGCGGTGAGTCTGGAGCCGGCAAAACCGAGTCTCAGAAATGCGTTCTCCGCTACTTATGCCATTGTTGGGGCTCAGCGGCGGGGCCAATCGAGCAGTGCCTTCTTGAAAGTAAGCCAAATATTTACTACTTTCAAGATATTCCATTTTATAGAACACTTTTTTGACTTTCCTTACAAAACTCCATTTGGAATTTATATAAACTTTTTGGTCTTCTCTATTTAAAGATAATTTTGTAGGCTCTTTTGTCTATCTATATCATAAAATTATTTTATTATCTTTAGGAATATAAGAAAAATTGGTTATGTTAAAATTTTAAAATCTTATCGAGCTAGATAAATTTTTCCATTTTAGCAAATCCGATTTTGGAAGCTTTTGGCAATGCGAAAACTCTTCGCAATAATAATTCTAGTCGATTCGGAAAATTTGTGGAGATTCACTTCAATCAAAAGGTTTCGTATACTAAACTATTTGTTAGTAATATTTGGGTTGAATTTCAACCCTAACCTCCTTTTAAGATCTGTTTTGAGTCCTGAAACCGGACCCGGACTCTAAAAAAAACGCCGGGACACCCGGTTTTCCAGATCCGGACCCAAATTAAAAAAAAACGCCTGGTTACCCGGTTTTCCGGATTCGGAACCGGATTTTAAAAAAATGCCAAGTTACTCGGTTTTTCGAACTCGGATATCCGGAACATCACTAATGTTTATACGCAAGAATGAAATTATATAATTACAGTACGAAATGGCTGGCGGTTTTGTCTCACACTATTTGCTCGAAAAAACGCGAGTTTGCGCGCAACAGCGCGGTGAACGCAATTTTCATATTTTTTATCAACTGTTAACAGACGCAAACGCGGTGCGTAAATTCCGCCTCAGCACGGACGCAAAACATTTTAATGTAGGTTTTAAAAAAAATTTGCTTTGTTTTTCGTGGGATTTTTCGTGAGATTAATGCTTAAGCCGAAATCAGAGTCAGAAAGAGGAAAGTTTAATGCCGATGGCAAAGGTAGAACAAAACTTTTAATTTGGCCAAGATTTACCGACATTTGCGGTTCATATATTTGCGACCTGACATTATCGGCCCAAAAATTATTGAGACAAATTTACATAGGCAGACATATCGATGTTCACATAGGCAAACACATCGACGCTAATTTCATGTATCCGGGAGTTTTGAGCCAAATTTAAAATTGGCGCCATTAAGTTCATTCTGCTATATTGGATTCAAGCGAGTTCAAATTTTGCGCCTACTTTTATGAAACTGAAACGAAGGCGGGCACAAAATTTGGATCTTGATGGATCCGATATAACAGAATGAACTCATTGGCGTCAATTTAAATTTGGCTCAAAACATCCGACGAAATAATATTACCCTAATTTCGCGTGTATAAGGCCGGGTGTTTTGAGTTAAATTTAAATTCGCGTTAATGAGTTCATTCTGTTGTATCGTATCCGTTGAAGTTCAAATTTTGTGCCCGCCTTTGTCTCGGTTTTATAAAAGTGGGCACAAAATTTGGACTCGTTTGAATCCAATACAACAGAATGAACTCATTGGCGCCAATTTAAATTTAGTTCAAAATACCCGGCCTTATACATGCGAAATTAGGGTAATTAATTCTTATTTTTATCTTAATTTGCGCCAATTTTTAGTATTTGCGAGATGGATGCACGCAATTTTTCTCACGATCTTCTTCAACGGTGAATTTTAATTTTTTTTTGCTAATTTATTTAAGGACTATAATCACAAATAAAGATTTCGTAACTTTATTTTCTTAATTTTTAAAAGAGTTGAAACATGTTTTGTAATCCAATTGATTTACCTTAAAACAATGCCTAAAATCAAGTTTCAATGATTTTTATGAGTGTGTATTACTTATAAGTTGGAAAAAAATAAATTATGGTATTTGTTTTTGTCGAAAAAATTTATTCAGCCCTTATTTTTAGCCCGAGAAAAATTGCATGCTCGATGCGGTAGTGGACGACGCGCTAGATTACAATAGACTGTGCGCAGCTCTTTTGGACATTGGTTTTAGTGAGGCCGAACGTGAAGAGCTACTCGCCCTGTTGGCCGGCATCCTTCACTTGGGCAACGCAGAATTTGATGAAAAATCCGATGATTCCAAAAGTAATTTTTCGAGAGAATGAAATATACAAGTTCTTAAAAGCTGTCATTATTAATGTTTTGCACTAATTTAGCGCGGATAAGGCCAGGTGTTTTGAACCAGATTTAAATTGGCGCCAATGAGTTTATTCTAATATATTGAACATTTTTATAAAACTGAAATGAATGCGGGCACAAAATTCGGATTCAATACGACAGAATGAACTCATTGGCGCCAATTTAAATTTGGCTCAAAAACATCCGGGCTTATACATAAATCACCCCGATTTCGCACGAAATCAAAGAATAATTTTTGATTTTTGTTTTAACTAAGAATTGAATTCTTAAGAGCATCAATTTACAAGAACAAAAAATTCTGAATTAAACAAGATAAAGATCGAGTTTATAATTAGGGCACGTGAGCTCATAAATTAGATCGTAATAGCTCGCAATTTAGCTCGCAATGTAATGGTGACAATTTTCAGGCGGGACGCGCATTTTACCGTTGGCTGACGCATCTCTTGCCAACGCAGCAGCGGCGTTTGGTTTAGACGTGTCTCAGCTGCGGTTGGGCCTCACTTCTCGAATGATGCAGCCGACTAAGGGTGGCGTAAAAGGAACGCTTATCATGTATGAAAATCCGATTTGTTTTGAATGCATACTGATTTTATTGGCGCATTTGCTGCTTTACAATTTGCGTCGCCGGTTCTAGAATTTTGTTGAGTTAAAGTTTAGCCGAAAATCATCGGCATAGGCCAACGTGGACGTACTGTGGGATAACGGCCTAAGCCTAAGCCCACGATTTCAAACGAGATTTGAAGGCATAGACCGCAAATTGTTAATTTTATTAATTAAGAAAAATTAAAAAGTCCTATTTTTAGGGTCCCATTACGGTCGCGCGAATGCGCTGCGGCTCGTGATGCACTGGCAAAATCCCTCTACAGTAGGCTTTTCGACACGATAGTTGGACGAATCAATAGCTCGATACCGTTTCAAAGTTTCGGCCGGACCTCCTTTATAGGAATCCTTGACATTGCCGGATTTGGTAGGAAAATCCTATTTGAAAATTATACTTTAATACAAATTATTTACTAGGCCAGGTGTTTTGAGCCAAATTTAAATTCGCGCCAATGAGTTCATTCTGTTGTACCGGATTCGTTGGAGTCCAAATTTTGTGCCCACCTTTGTCTCGGTTTTATAAAAAACGGGCACAAAATTTGGACTCGCTTGAATTTAATACAACAAAATGAACTCATTGGCGCCAATTTAAATTTGGTTCAAAACACCCGATACGTGAAATTAAAGTAATTTTAGAATTTTTTCAAATAAATTCTTTTGAACAATTCTGCATCAACTACTGTAACGAAAAGCTTCAGCAATTTTTCAATGATCGTATTCTTCGTCAAGAACAAGAACTCTACGCTAAGGAGGGTCTTAATGTACCCCACATAGAATTTGCCGATAATCAGGACTGTATCGGTAGGACTTGAGTTCTTATTTGACCTCGCGTTAGTCAAATATAGCTGTAAATATTTTCTTTTTCAAAAAACCTATAACACATAAATAACAAGGTCTATACGAATTCAAATTTGCGCAATTATTACCAAACGTGTTATTTTGTTCTTTATGGATTTATAAACTCAAAAAGGAATTTTTGCCATATAAGAAACCTATATTTTGAGTGTGATTCCAAAGCTTTACTCATTTAATGAACAGAATGAAGGCAAACGTCAAATTTGCGCGCAAATTTGAACTCAAAACATTCATTTTCGGTAATGTATTAAAATAGCGTGGCTTTACATAGCCTAATTCAAAATCAATTGAATAAACCTTTTCAATTTACAATTTACAGAGCTCTTCGAGCAAAAGTCAACAGGGCTCCTGGATCTATTGGATGAGGAAGCTCGTCTTCCTAAACCATCCTTCCAACATTTTACACTCGCCGTACAGGACGTCCATTGTAAACATCCGCGAATCGACGTACAATATTTGCCTAAATTCACTTTCTTAAAGGAGAATTTTTTCTTCCTCTTTCCACATAAAAGAATAATTTTTGGAACTCTATTTAAATCCTTTTAGGATTTATATAGGGTCACATTGGATCAAAAAATAAAGTCTTCTCCGATTTGACTTTTAAACAATTTTGTCACCTCTGAAAATTTTTAATTTTATTCAAAACATCTTTGAATTCAAAAATAATAGACGACGCGTCGAGCTACCGAACGACGTCATCGCGAACTGCGCAATGACGAGGCGTTCCTCGTGCGGCATTACGCTGCGACGGTTTGCTATGAGACTTCCGCGTTCCTGGAAAAAAATAACGACGCGCTTCATGACTCGTTGGAGATGTTGCTGCATGAGAGCACGTTCGTGGAGCTTTTATTTATTAGCTGACAACCACTAGGCCACCGCTCACCTCCGCTGATAATAAGTTTCAGTGGTTATGCGATAGGTTTTGTTGTGACGGAGTTATAAGAAGAAATTCTAAGTATGTGATCAAGGTCCGTGTAGCTCAGTAGGTAGAGCAGCGCTCCGGTTAAGCGTTGGTCGCAGGTTCAAGTCCTGCCACGGAAGTTACCTTTTTCACATACACAACAATTTGGCGATCAGGATGAGATGGCGCGTCAAGCGTCATCATCTCGAACTCCGTGCCGCTGGGTAGCGCCGTAAGCCGGTATTTGGCCGGGAAGTTAGTGGTCAGCTTCCCTTAGGCCGCGCGTAATGTTGAGCCAAGCATAAGTCCGGAATTTCTATTCCAAAAAAAAACCACTCCGGCAGTTGGTCGCGCAATTCTATTATGCGTAAAATGCTTGTATTTCAATGTATTGCCATTGGTGCTAAGCTGGTCCGGGGATCTAGTCCTGTGACCTTCCACATCTTTGTGGTTGCATCTATTAACATCTTGAACGGGGAGATGTTGTGACGGAGTTATAAGAAGAAATTCTAAGTATGTGATCAAGGTCCGTGTAGCTCAGTAGGTAGAGCAGCGCTCCGGTTAAGCGTTGGTCGCAGGTTCAAGTCCTGCCACGGAAGTTACCTTTTTCACATACACAACAGGTTTCACTTTGCTTGGGACGAAGGCACGTGCCGGCATAACCCTAATACGTGATACGTCGAGGTTTCAGATCAATCCTTCCCTGTTGGAAATGATTTTGAAACGAATCATTTCGTTGGTTTGGATGACGACCATCCAGCCAGCGAAATCTAGGCTGGTTTGGTGCATAAGCTCATCGCTGATGCGGCTTGGTTGGGCCTGGTTAACACCGCCGTATCACCAGGCAATATGGTAGCTATTGTCTTTCAAATATGATGACATCTAGATGAGGTGTGAGGGGAAAGGTGGGAGGCGGAACCGAATTTTGTCCCAAGAAAAGATGAAACCTATCGCATAACCACTAGGCCACTGTTCCCCCTTTTTAAAATAAAGGTTCAGAAATTCGCTAATAAAAGCGTTTTGTGCACAAAGTGCTGCAGCGGAGAGTGATACGAAGACACGTGCCGGCACGACTCGAAAAAGCGGCAAGTTAAACGTCGCATCCGTAGGTTGCAAGTTTCGCACTCAACTTTTACTTCTCATCGAAAAACTCACAAATACGGTACTATTTTGGCTCAATTCTAGTTTACCCCCTTCCCCTCCGCCTCCCCCCGAATTTCGTCGTTTTTTCCATATTCCAATATTATTTTGGATCCTAAACACATCAGTCACTTTTACATGAGATGCCTCCTAAGGACCCTACGACGGACTACCCATAATCATAGGGAACAAATTTTTTGGACCTAATTTGGGCCCGTGATCTAACTCGAAAGCTCTCATCAGGCTAATCATGAATTATATAGGGTCTATGGTTCAATTTTTCCTCCTTGAGAAGTTACAGCCGATTTAAAAATTTTTGAACCAAAGGGGGAACCAAGCACAATTTTCTAAGTTCTCGGAGGATTCCCTACTTTTGTACGAAGATAGTATTTAACAGATAACTGTAGCTAACTTAATTCTTCTTCTTACTATAGGGAACTCATTTTGTACGATGCGTTAAGCCAAACTCGCAAATGGCCGCACGAAATTTCGCCGGCGCACAAATTTTGGAGCAATTAAAATGTGCCGGAATGAACAGTGTCCTGAAGCTAATGCACAAAGGTTTTCCGTCTAGGTAAAATTTATTCATTGCAATTTTCTTCGAAATATAATTTTTATAGTATTATCGATTTGTGCATATTTACTGCATATTTTTTGCAGTAACTTAAACTTTTGCCTTTATAATAATTTTCACAAAAATATCGATTAAGACGTACAGTAGTTTTTAAAGTATTCTAATTTTGCGCGGATAAGTTTAGGTGTTTTGAGGCAAATTTAAATTGGCGCCGTTGAGCTCATTCTTTTGTATTGGATCCAAGCGAGTCCAAATTTTTTGTGCTCACTTTTATGAAACCGAAACGAAGGCGGGCACAAAATTTGGACCCCAACGGATTCAATACAACAGAATGAATTCATTGGCGGCAATTTAAATTTGGCTCAAAACACCCGGCCTGATACACACGAAATTAAAGTATTATTTTTTTAAAGCATTTTTAGTGATTTAGGACATCGTTTTCGGAACTCTACAAAATGTACGAGGGAGTTTTGCCCCAGAGATTGGCCCGGTTAGATCCACGATTATTTTGCAAGGTCCTTGCGATTTTGTTACAGCATTTATAACACGTTAAACCTAAGTTCACATTCGAATGATTTTTAAATTTTATTTATTTATAAAGCATAATGAAAAAATCAATAAAGATTATCGATAAATTCAAAAATTGTTCTAAGCTTATAAACTTGTAAGTGAAAGATAATATATTTATTATAATTTCTCACGGATAGGTTTGGATGTTTTGTGCCAAATTTAAATTGGCGCCTGTAAGTTCATTCTGTTGTATTGGATTCAGGTGAGTCCAAATTTTGTGCCCACTTTTAGGAAACTGAAACGAAGGTGCGCACAAAATTTGGACCCCAATGGATCTGATACGGACAGAATGAATTTATTGGCGCCAATTTAAATTTGACTCAAAACACCTGGGCTTATACACACGAAGTTAGGGTAGTTCATATTATTCGCTTTATCAAATAAAACACTAACAAACTAATATTTTAGTGCTTGTTTCACGCTTTGGGACTCAACGATTCGGACTATAAATTTGGGATGACAAAAGTCTTTTTTCGAGCCGGGAAATTCGCGGAATTTGACCAGGTTTATTATTATTATGGATAGATTATTATTGTATTGAATAATATATAGTAATTCCATTACTCAATAAAATAATTCTTACAAATTTAGCAAATCAATTTGATTAAATGAATTCCTTTAGCTGTTGCGAAGCGACACGACGACTATGCGTGCGCTAGTCGAGCGCGTCAACGCGTGGATTTGTCGCGTCCGATGGCGTAAACTGCAATACGGCGTTTGGTCTTGTATTAAATGTATAAATTTGAATTTCTCAAATTTCTTATTGTATTTATATTCATTGTTGAACCTATCGATTATTTAGTAAAAAATAAAATTCTTTATCGAGCGGCTCACTTAATTCGACTACAAAGCGCTTTACGTGGAATGATAGCGCGCAAGCTTCATCGACGAAGGTCAGATTAGAATTATGCATTTATTAAATTTTCAATTTGATAAAATGCCGAAATTTTTTATTTTTTGCAGTTTTTTTTCAAATTTTTGTCATTTCGAAATCTCGTAACTCAAAAAATGCCGAAAAACTGCAAAAAGTGACAAATTTCGGAATTTTTGCCGTTTTTTGAAGTTTCACAACTAGGATCCTATCCAACCGATCAGGTTTGAATTTATAGGATGTAAAAGTGCATGTAAGAGGAGCTAATAGCAAAAATTTCAAGTCCATTGAATCACTTTTCGAACAAAATGCTCAGCCACATGCATTTTCCTCTATAAAAATGCTAAAAATGAAAATTTTAAAAATCGCTGAAACACGTCCCCCACAAATCGGGTACGCTCTACAGGATGCAAAAAAACCCATGGCTTTATCTATCGTAGAAAAAAAGTTAGAACAAAACCGCAAGAACTTTTTTTACAATCTAATATAGAACACAATTATCACATTCAACAGATATTTATACCAAATTACAAACTAATATCAATTATATATTTGAAAATACATATTAAAGAATTTTTGCGCTGCAAAAGTTAACAAAATTGCGCGGTGGCGTCGCGCAATTACGCGAGATTGCGCAGAAAATGCACGATGCAAGCGAACGCAATACTTGGTACGATCGAATCACTGAGTTTTACTCGGAAATTGAACTAATTACAAGTAAAGTAAAGGTAAACTAAGTCTAGTTGAATACATTCAAAATTTAACTAATTTTATGTATATTATAAAGAAAGTTATGAATAATTTGCTATAGGGCCTATAGCAAATTATTATAGTATAGGCTTATAGCAAGTCACAACAGCCTATAGTATAGGCTTATAGTAAGTGACAACACTTAATATGAGCATAATGGGCTAGAACGTCTATTTTCTTCATTCGAAAATTTCGCTATTTATTAAAGTCAAATTCCTCTAAATTTTTGATTTCTGCGAAAATGTTTCATCCTTATTAGTAATTGATTTTGTTTACTTTCCTGGAATTCACCTGGTCATCCCGTTATGTCGTGCCGTTTTGTCTCATATCTCATTTCGTCCTTCTATTTTATCCCATCCTGTTATGCTCCAGCCCATTTTGGCTATCCCGTTTTGTCTCATTGCCATTTTTAATTAGGCGCAATCAAATTTGTTTTATTTGATATTTTCCTTCAAGCTCGTATTACAATTGATTTTTTAAAGAGTGATGCGTCGTTGAGCGCCGACGCACAAGCAATAATAACTAATGAGTGCGCCCAGCTCGAAAAGCTCTTCGATACGTATCTCGTCAAGCTCAAGTAACTCAAAGAAATTTTTTGAAGCTAAAAAAGAAATTTAATTACCATAACAAAAAAATTTATCTTTTTGATCTTTTTGAATATCAATTACATATTTATAATTTCATCTATACTAATTTAAGAATGTTTTTTAAAATTTGTATTGATTTCACTTAAAGAATCTGCTAGTTTGAAATTTATTTATTTTTCCTTAGAACTCAATCCGAAAGTGCGGAACGCCAACGAATTCAGCGGCTTGAGGCGGAGACAAAACGCCAACGTGAGGCGGAAGATTTAGCACAAAAGATACTGATGGAACAGCAGAAATTAATCGATGAGTAAGTTATTCAATCTAATATTTTGATACTCTGAATTTTAATACCCTTATTTGATGTGGATATATCCGGGTGTTTTGAGCCAATTTAAATTTGAGTCAAATTATTCTATTGCATTGAATCTGTTGGGGTCCAAATGTTGTCCTTGCCTTCACAAAAGTGGGCACAAAATTTGGATTCGCCTGGATCCAATATAACAGGATGAACTCATTGGCGCCAATTTAAAATTGACTCAAACAACTTATTCGCATCAAATTAAGATAATCAAAAATTCAGGCGCCGCCAGTTGGAGGCACAACGTCAAAAAGTAGTTGAATTTGAAACTGCAAATAAAGCCAATCAGAAACAAAATCCAGCTATTGTAACTATTCCATCAAATTCGCTTCCGTATTCGACCACTCAAGGCACTGAAACCGATGAGTTACAGCAATGCACGGAATTTACAAAATTGATTAATTCGAAACAGGACGACAAATACGGTATCGTCTCTTGGACTTTCGCCAAATTACGCGACGCTATCAACACGTCCACAAGTACATTGATTCAATGTTCAAGTAGATCGAATAGAACCAAATAAAAACAAAGATATTAGATAAAAACAAAAACTCATTCAGAAAAGATTGTGAGAAATAAAAAAAAATCGATTTACCACAAAAACATTCGAACAAATTTCAAAGTTTAACATTTACTCTAATTTCGTGTGTATAAGGCCGGGTGTTTTGAGTCAAATTTAAATTGGCGCCAATAAGTTCATTCTGTTGTATTTGATCCAAGCGAGTCCAAATTTTGTGCCCGCCTTCGTTTCAGTTTCATAAAGGTGGGCACAAAATTTGGACTCGCTTGAATCCAATACAACAGAATTAACTCATTGGCGCCAATTTAAATTTGGCTCAAAACATCCGGACTTATCCGCGAGAAATTAGGATAATTTATAGTGTTCCAATTCAAAAAAGAAACTCTAATCGATTTATTAATTATACTTCAATCTTGTAAATCTTTGACTATGGCTCTTTCATTATAACAAACAAGATGGCTTAAACCGCCGCGAATTATACGAAAATTCGCGTAATAAACGCTGATTGTAATTTTAGACATTGAATTCCTTGAAGCATGCCTCGATGAGTTTCGTCGTAGACTCGCTGCCTACCGTGCTTGGAAGGCCGCCAACGAGAAGGCTAATGTTGAGCCTTCCGCGCCAAATGCTCCACCATTTTGCGGGTCTTTTTTTTCATATAATTTCACACGATACTTTGCAAATTTTAATTTTGATTTTATCTAAAATTTTCAGACCCGTTTGCACGCCAAATTCGGTCTTGACCACAGTGCCCATTGATGGGACAGGCAGACGAATTCAACGATATTTTCGGGTTCCATTCGAGAAGCCTATTGGACTCGAGGATTATTCAAGACTCGAACAAAATCATCAGAGATCCGCCGGCTTTTGGTATGCTCACTTCGACGGCCAATACATCGTCAGACAAATGGAGATTCATCCAAAAAAGCCTCCTCTGTTGCTTGTTGCTGGTAGCAATTTTCATAAGACATAGTGTTTCTCGAAGGTTAAATGTTAAAAGACACTGTAGGAGCGTTTAAGTTAGAAGAATATATGTTTAAAATATTAGTGTAAAGCAGTGTTGTGACTTGGCTCTATAAATGGCTCCGAGTCATTTGGAGCCATATGGCTCCGCAAATGCTGAAGTCTTCTATCGGAGCTGGAGTCATTTGGCTTTTTGTGGCTCCGGCTTTTTTTGAAAAGAGTCGTTGGCGACTCGCGTGGCTCCGGAGTCGTCACAACACCGAAATGGTGTAAAGTAAAGCAAACGCTAGCAGCGTTGGGTTCATTATATATAACATTGAGTTCATTTATATTTAGGCCGGGATGATGAGAAAATGTGCGAATTGACGTTGGCCGAGACGCGTCTAACGCACAAAAAAGGCGCGGAAATTTTGGCTCGCGATTTCGACACCCTTTGGACACGACACGGCGGCACGCCGTACCGTAATTGAGCTAATCAATTGAGCCTGTCAAAATAAAATTGTAATTAATACTTTGATCCCATTTATTATTTTATTCGGCGCACCGACATTTGCGTATGCGATCAACTTTGACTAACTTTTTAACAAAAAGTTACTATTATTAAAAAAAATTTATTTTACTACGTTGACTCAGAATTTAATTCTCTATCTATTATTTCTTAAAGTGTATTTCTAACTAATTAGAAAAAAAGTTATAATTGAAAAAGTAAAGTCGACTTTTATTTTTTGAAAATTTTTGGATGACTTTACTTTTTTAACTAAAACTTTTTTAGTAAATTAGTTAGAAATACTATTCAGACACATGAAATTAAGCATATTCAAAAAGTATTCGATAAAGAATTGAATTCTGAATCCAATAGCTAAAATTAGTTTTCTGATAAATTTCTCTATGCTTCTCAAAAAGTTAATCAAAGTTGAAAATCTGCAAATGTCGGTCGGTGCACCTTTTACTCTTGTTATTTATTACAGTTCCAATTGCTTTAAATTAGAAAAAAAGTAGCTACAATAGAAGTATTGAAAGCTTAATTACTATAGCATTTAATTTGCTCAAAAATTTATGATAGATTTTGCATTTCTTATTCATCTTAATATTCTATTTTACTTCAGGCTTTTTTAGTACCCTAATTTTGTATGTATAAGACCGCGTATTTTAAGCCAAATTAAAATTGGCGAAAATGAGTTGTATCGGATCCAAGCGAGTCCAAATGTTGTGCCCACTTTTATGAAACTGAAACGAAGGCGGGCACAAAATTTGGACCCCAACAGAATGAATCCATTGGCGCCAATTTAAATTTGGCTCAAAACATCCGGCCTTATACACAGGAAATTAAGTATTTTAATCCTAATTTTAAAGGAATTTTTTAAAAAATTTTGCATTTGCCACTTAATCAGTCACTTAATTATACTTAATTTCATTAATTTATTCCATTTTCAATGATGAAAATATTAATTTTTAATTTATTTCTTTTGAATTTACATTTGCATAAAGTTCCGGCAATTTTTATTTTTTCTTTAAACTTTTTTTTATTCATTTGGAATAAATTTTAAAATCTGAGAACAGATTTTAAAAGCTTTTGAACATAAGTCAGTGCAAAATATGTTATACTTTTTGTTAGAAAGAAATTTTAAAAATTAATATTTCTTTAAAAAGCTTCGAAAAGTTTATTACAATAAAATTTAAAACAAAAAATGAAATAATATAAACATTTGGTTCACTTCACTATGGGTTTTGATCGATTTCCTCTTCACAAAGTCGGTCCTAAATAGAAAAATTAATTAACAATAACTTATAAAAAGACCTGCCCTAAGATTAGGCAAGTATTAGATGCTCCGAGTCTATGAGAACTTCTATAAACTTTCCAAGGCTCATCTCAATGACAAAACTTAAGCTTTTTTGAAAAAAATTAGTATGTACAGTACAGGGTGACCAAAAAGTTGGGGCACAAATTGTTTAAAATTAAATTGTATGTATGGCGGAACGAAATTTGCGGATTTTCAACTTTAATTAACTGGTTGAGGAGCACAAGAATATTTTTCAGAAAATTAATTTTGAAATTTCGATTCAGAATTTAATTCTCTATCCATTACTTTTTGAATCAAATTTCTAATTAATTTGAAAAAAAGTTAAAATTAAAATTGTAAATCACTTAAAAAATTTCAAAAAATAAAAACTAACTTTAATTTTTAACTATAATGTTTTTTTAAATTAAATTAGTTAGAAATATACTTTAAAGATAGATAGAGAATTAAATTTTGAATCGAAGTAGTAAAAGTTGTTTCCATAAAAGTAACATTTTAGTCCTTAAAAAGTTAGTCAAAGTTGAAAAATCCGCAAATGTCGCATTCGCAAATATATATGTGTAAAAAAGACTATTAAGCATTTGCTACTATGTATATAAGTATGTATGTGTATAAAACCCTCAATCGCCGGTTGCGAGTTTCGATGGGGAGGAAAAGGGACGCAGTGGCAGCCAGAAAGCCTGCTCCGCCGTAAATTATCACCGAAACGTCGATACTAAAATGTCGCGATACGACTTCCGCGAAGTATGGCGTGATCAACGCGCCCATACGACCCACACCACTAGCCGTGCCAATGCCAATGGCACGTATAGTTGTTGGATAAACCTGAAAATAAACGGTATTATGGAAAAGGCACATTAATGGATTCTTGTTTTTATTTATGGACCCTAATTTTGTTTTTTTTCCAATTCATTCAAATATGTATTAAAAAATTTTTATTTGGCCTAAAAAAACAGCGATGCAACAAAACAGGACGGAAGAATAAGCTTAAAACCTAACCTTATCTTATTGTTAAATTCTAAGTGTAAAATTAGAGGCCTAAGTTTAAGCCTCTCTAAACTTAGGTTTAAGCCTTCGTCTTTTGATATTCCATTTTCCATCTCATTTTTTTCTATCCAGTTTTGTCGCATCATCCTAAAAAACAAATAAATAATTTTCATTGCCAATCATTTTCTACCAATTTCAGCCATTCAATCAAATAAGCATTAACGATATATAAGTCAAATATTCTATATGTTATTTATATGTGTATAAAGACTATTAGGCATTTGCTACTATAATAATAAAAATAATGATAATAACTTTTTATTAAGCTACGGAAATGGCACATAATTATGCAACAGTTTATGTGTGATAAATAAAAAAATACTTGAAAATGAATGAAGTTTTAAAAAAAAGATGAAATCGAATTTTACCCACTTCTGGAGTGTAAATAAATACGCCGGAAAAAACTCCATTAATAGCTGCTCGAGCCCCATAAATAAACACGTTTGTCCACGATCTAATTCAATTAAAAATGTTTAATTTTAGATTTTCCATACTTTTCTTAAATAATTTTTTTCCCTTACAATGTTGAAAAAAAACATTTTACCGATTTAAATGGAATAATAGGGAGACAATAGAGATACCGAATACGCCAAATTGAACCGACATTGTTATTTTACGGCTGAGAAATTGGAACATTAAAGCGCAAATAAATAAACCTATAAATGATTAATTTTGATCATTCTTAGTTTCTTAACAATTTTAGCTTCTATAAATTTAAATGGCATTACTTTTTTATTCAATACATTCAAAATCAAGTCTCTAAGTAACTTGGAAAAAAAGTTACAGCTAAAAAAGTGAAGTCACTCAAAAAATAAGAAGTATATCTTAGCTGTAACTGTTTTTTCCAATTTACTTAGAGACTTGATTTAAAAAGTAATTGTTAGAGAATAAAATTCTAAATCTAATGGCTAAAATAAATTTTTTGAAAATATCTTTATGGTAGTTGCTTTGCAATTTCGATTTTATTATCTGTTAGAATAATTATAATTAATTTTCTTTAAAAAATAAGTTATTTTATATAATAACTATATACACTTTTTTCTGGACATTAGATTAGAATAGTATATGTGATTATTCCTATTACTTCCATTATACATACACTCCTGGTCAAAATGATAGCCGCACTTGAAAATGTAGCACAACTCGAGTTTTAATTGGCCGTTTTTTATGAAATATTGCACAAATATACCTTTCTCTATTATAAATCATTATCTTAAAACAATTTTAAAATTTTCGAAATTTCACCCACGTATTACCGTGTTTTACTATATTTTGAGTTTTTATCAGTAAACAAAATGTTTGCCGCGGTTTATAGTTTCGTTAGTTTCTAGGCATTTTATGGATTTTATATAATTGTTTTTGTCATTTTTGAGCTTAATCAATGTTTTACTAAAAGTTAGGTTACATGTCTAAAAGCATTATATTTATCTGTTCCACTATTCTTTAGTTTAGACTTTTCACCTTTTTGGGAGTACGCCACATTGTTGATTTTAATTATCTCAATTATTCGTTTAATTTAATTTATTTAAGATTATTCATTGTTGGACTTATTTTGTTTTTCAGATCAATAAACAAATTCTTTTTGTTCTTGTTTTTTGACTTTATAAAGACTTCCTTTAATTTATTTGCATTTATTGGTTGTTGGGTCCCTCTCGTCACATTTTCTCGTAGTTTATCTCACGAATTTGGAGTCTTGCACCTTCTCTGCGCGTTAAAGTTGCTAATTTTCTACTTTCTTTCTCCAAGGGTTCCTCCAGTTCGTGACAGTTGGCACTGAGATTCTTTTTATTTTTCCGATTTCTTGGCTACAAATGTCTGCGCCGTTCAAAAATGTCGGTGAGCCGTTCAATCCCCGTTTGGAAACCTCCCTTTTATTTAAAATTTTTCGAACATATTTTTTTAAAACTAGGAGTATTACTTTTCCATACAAATGTATGTAAATTGTTTAAAATTATTCTTCATGACTTTTTAAATTTATGAAAAGAAATTGTTAAAAATGGGAAAAAAAATTAAATGTTGGAAAGGATGTTTTCTTAGTTTTTAGTTAAATTAAGTTTCTAATTAACATAGAAAAAAGTTGCAGTTAAAAAAATAAAATTGCTTTTGATTTTTTTGATTTTAGTTAAAAAAATAAAATTGCTTTTGATTTTTTTAAATTAAAATGCTTAAAACGTTTGAATAACTTTTTATAAAATTGGAGAATAAAATTAATTTTTTTGTAACCTGGAAGCTCTGAAAAGGCTGCATAAGCAATATCCAAGTAATCTTCGTGTTTGAGCTTTTTGCAAAGCGTTTTCGTGGAATTACTTCCAGATTTATCCTCTTGAAAAATTACTGTTGTTAATAAAATTAATCCATAGTAGCAAAAGATTGAGACAAACCTAAAAAATTTTTTTCTACTAATTTTTCTTGAATACAATTATGGTATAAAATGCGACAAAATAATGCATACATAAGCATTATGGCTTATAATTCGAGTATGATTTAAAATTTTTACCAAATAGACCAGACAAGTATCGTTGTTAAAGCCATTTTCTTTGAAAATAAATCTCGTAATCGACCAGATTTTTCATCAGTCTAAATTTTCGCGTTTAGAATTAAGCCAGTTATTATTGTGTCTGGCCTAATTTCAAAATTATAACAAAAATCCGTTAGATTGAAATTCAAAATTTTGCATTTCCATTTTTTGGAATTGTGTTAAAATAATTGAGGAGTGCGTAATAAAAGATCAATAAAATTGAATAAAATATTTTATGGAAAAGCACATTTTAATTTACAATATAATAGAAAGCAAGAATTTGAATGTATTGCTAAATTTTGAAATTTATTTAAATAGTTGTGGATCGGGGAGTAATTAACAAAAGTAATTATGTATATGTGTGTGGAAAAACCTCATTTTGCACGAGTGGTTGTATCAGCTTGCCTGGCAGCATTGAACGTCCATTAACCCGCGCAATAAGCTTTAATGTATTGCATGCCTCCGAAGGACGATTTAATGTTATTAAAAATCGTGGAGTTTCAGGCACAAACTTAAAAAAAATATTGTATTTTAAGAAAAATTTAAATTTTATTTGGTCTTCATTTTGTTATATCGAAGATAAGCTCCTAATTTTGGGCTCACGTAATTTCCGGCTTGACTATTTGTGGCTTAACTATTTGTGGTCCGCGTTTTGCGGTTCGGACCATACGTTTTGTGGTTAATTAAAAATTAATTAAAATTTAAAAAATATCTTAAAGCCGTAATTTGCGAATGGCCGTAGTTTATAAGCGCGAATTTAGTGTATTATACTATAATGTTTTATCAATAAGATTATTTTGCTAAAAATTCAAATTCACCCAACACAATCCGGCAGCGGCGAGTAATGGAAATGTGCTGATACAAATAAGCCATCGCCATCCCAAAGGTTCCATTACCACTAGTGCGACTCCGGCCTCAAAGATGCTACCTAACGACCAGAACGTGTAGAATATTAGAATGCATAGCGCCCGATGCTTAACCGGTAGAAATTCCGAGAAATATGTCGTACTTAAGCAGTATTGAATGTAGGTAATATTTGGAAGAAGAAATTTTATTTAATCTTTAGCGTATAATTCGCAGCCATTCCAAAAATTGGCCTTTTTTAAATTTGTTTATATAAGATGTAATTGTTTTTTTCTTTTTCTTTATTCGTCAATCTCTCGGGTTTATTTATATCAAGATGACGGTTTAAAATTTGATTGAATCGTTGCTAGTTATACTTACGAAATTGAATTATATGTAATCACTTTTTTTATATATAAAATTATATTTGTTCTATGAAAAGCGTATGCATATTGGAAGCACATATTAATATAACCTAATTTCGCGTGTATAAGGCTTTTTGAGCCAAATTTAAATTGGCGCCAATGAGTTCATTCTGTTGTATTGAATCCGTTGGGGTCCAAATTTTGTGCCCGCCTTCGTTTCAGTCTCATAAAAATGGGCAGAAAATTTGGATCCCAACGGATCCATTACAACAGAATGAACTCATTGGCGCCAATTTAAATTTGGCTCAAAACACCCGGCCTTGTACACGCGAAATTAGGATAGTTCAAAACTTATAAGACAAGATCTTTGATTATAGGATCTTGTCTTATATGACAAATGAAGAAAAAACCTACGATTGCGGCATTCCGCCGATGCCCATGCCAGTAAGCGTGCGAAATACCACGAAAACGTAGTAATTTGGTGCTAGCGAGCTAGCCATTGCAAAAACAAATGTTGCGAGCGACATAATCATCAAACCCTACATTGGAAAATACTATTTTAAATGGAGTCAAATAATTTGCGGCCTCAAAATTTCAGATATTTGGCTGAATTTAGACTTAGGCTTAAGCCTTTAGCTCGCAAAATGCTCTTTGTCCTTTGGTCGATAATTTACGCTAAACATAAACTCAACAAATATTAGAGCCACAAATTTTAAAGCCGCAAATTGCTGTGTGCCTTTCGAATAGAGTGCTGACTTGGCTCCGATTTGATTCCGGAAACAGTTCATTTAAATAACTCTGGAGTCGGCTCCAGAGCCATTTAAATAAAATGACTATAAAAGTGGCATAACTTTTAAATATGAAATTTGTAGATAAAACTGTCTCAGACACGTATTACCGCTACGTTTATACGAAAAGTTATTTCAAGAAGGATTCAGAGTCATATTTTTTTTGAAAAATAAAAAAGTGAAAAACGTCGAAAACTGAAACATTCTTGGTAAAATATGTATCTAATTCAGCTAAAAATAAAAGCAAAATTAGGCCAAGTTTTTTCTAATTGATTTGATTTCAAATATTTTTCTAGTTATAAACATTTAAAAATTAATTTTTAAAGACCTTTCTCCGACCATGCCGATCGCAGAAACGTCCCCAAAATCCGGAGGAGATGGCCATTCCACCGAAAACACAGGACGTTATTGAAGCTTGTTGTAAGTTCGTGATTCCCCAATCGCAGGCCAATGCTGGCGATAGCAGCGAAAGGAGCATCATTTCCATGGCGTCTGCCATCTGGAAAATATACCCGGGTCAGATTAAATTGAATTTTATTACAGTCAAACCTCGGTATAACGGCACCTCGCTTCAACGGCTAGGTATAATGGCACCTAGGCCCGGTCCCGATGATTTTACTATGCCATAACGGCAATTATATGAAAAACGGCACCCTGTTCAAATTTTTATTTCAGAGATGGCCGATCAGAAGCGCAAGCGAGTCGCCTTCAAGCTGCAGCAGAAGCAGGAGATCATCGATGCTGCGAAGAAGAATCAAAACCAATCAGAGCTGTTCAGCAAAAATTGAGGATTCGATGTCAAGCGAACAAGCGTGCAGATAATTCTGAATTCGGAGAAATCGATCATAGAGACCATCAACGCTGGAGTTCCATCAAAGCGCAAGAACGTCTTGTGACTGATGGAGCTTTCACTCTGGAGGAGATCGCCGAGGATGTCACACAAAGCGAGGATTCCGATGAGGACTACGAGAAGCTATCCATCGAAGAGGATAGGATTTCGTTCGAGGAGGTGCAGCGATCGGTGATCATTTTCCGGTGATATCTGGAGCAGAACGGAAGTCAGTCCAAGGCGATGAAAGCATGCGATCTCATTGACGATGCGATGCTGAAGCTCCGTCAGAAGAAGATGCGTCAGCCGACTATCATTGAGAGCAATGCAAAGAACAATTCCGCGGATTTTCGCCTTTCATTTTCTCTTTAAATTTTTTTTTATCTTTGATCATTGTTATTTTTCTCAAAAAGAAGTTAAGTGATATTTGGTGTTAGTTAAAAAAATAAAGTATATTGTAAACCTTTTTCTTTGTTAAACGTCATTCAGAGACATAACAGCTTCTTACTCAGATTTTGGGGTAGTTAATATACTCTGCTTATTAAACCCTCGCTTCAGCGGCACCCTCGGTATAATGGCACCCGGGCCCGGTCCCGAAGGGTGACGTTATACCGAGATTTGACTGTATATATAAAAGCATGCCTTCAACGGCTCGTGGCTCATTTCTTAATGCGTGGATAAAAATATTTTATTTTTTAAATATTGGTTATAGCTAACAAGGAAAGTTCATTTCCGGGAGATCCGATTTCAGCACAACATATATATTATTAAAAATGGCATTTTTCTGTGTAGAATGAAATAATTTCCATGTGCCGAATAAGCAGTATAACTATTTTAAGACCTTAACAGTAATTGCGTTTGTATTTAATTCTTTTTTTCACGACTTCATTCATTGCAGTAGTGGCATAGTTGTTACACCGTTGGGGCCTTCCATTTCCCGTTCGAGTTCGAATCCTCTCTGGTAACGTTTTTGTTTTTCGTTTTTTATATATTTGTTAATGTGTATGTCGTACGTGAAGCGTTCTTCCGGCAAACGTGCATTATCGTCAATGCAAAAAAGATACCGTTTTGCAATTATTATGTTTTAATCATTTCATTATAAATAAGCATGTTCATTGATTTATTGAAATAAAAAATATACAAAAAAATAAACGAAAAACAAAAATTTAAATCTAAATAGGTATATAAATATAAAAAAACAAAAAAACAAAAATGTTTCCAGAGCGGATTCAAACTTAAACGAAAAAAGGGAAGTGGAACGCAGTAGACACTATGCTACCAGTAGAAGTGATTGCAAGTGCCGTGACACAAAGAATTAAATACAAACGCAATTACTGTTAAGGTCTGTAAATTAGTTATACTGCTTATTCAGTATGTGGAAATTATTTTATTCTACGCAGAAAAATGCCTTTTTTAATGGTATATATGTTGTGCTGAGATCGGATCTCTGAAATGAACTTTCCTTGTAAGGAAATATTATTTTTAAAATTAAGAAAATTATTATAGACAAAATGATAATTTGAGTATAAAAATATTTAAACATTTTTTCTGAGCCAAAATGAGACGTATGACTTAAATGGCTCATATTTGGGAACTCAAGTCCAGCCCTACATAAAAGAGTATAATCACAATAAAAAAAATTTTTGCAGTTTTCTACGGCTCTTTATTGTTAATGTACAGCTCTTTATTTCAAGTATATATGCGAGAAAACGCGTATATACTTAGACGCGTATTAGTATCTAATAATGGGGACCTTTGAATAATTTTCCTAATAAAAAATCAATGAACGTTGCTCGAAAAGGAGAGATCAAATTGTCTTGAGGTAAGGCAGCATTTAAAATAAGTTGATCGAATTGTTATAGGGCCTACTATCAAATTGGCCTGGAGAGGACTTGAGTTACAAACATTTTTAGAGAACAATTATCGCTATTGTTCAGGCAGCAATTATCTCAGACGTATAAAAAAAGTTTCACTTGATTTTTTCCGAATAATTTTATTTATGCATTACTAATATAAATCCGCCAAATGCCGCTATCATTAATTGAAATTTCCCGTAGCCAAAGTGTTCCATAGCATCGTCTAGGGAAAAACTCGCGTCCGCTGATGAACTCAAGGTTTGGCTCGGCCATACTTGCGCTATCGTTTTGATGGCGGATTCTGTGGAATGATAATTTTTGTGGGAGTCCGACTTCATTTTTGACTGAGCTAAATAAATTTTTTGCAGATATGTATATTGGATTTATGCATTAACTGGAAACAAAGGGAAAAAATGACTATTCGATTTATAAAAAAAGTTCCTAATGAATAAATAATTTGACGTGAAGATTAAAGCCATTTTGTGCCGAATTTTCTACTTTACAAGAAGGTATGACTCGTCGACATTTGCGGATCCGACATTTGCGATTTTTAAAATTTGGCTAACCTTTTAGGGACCATAACAATAATTTTAAGAATATTAATTTAAGCTATTCTTAATTTTCTATCAAATACTTTTTAAATCAAGAATCTAATTAATTTGGAAAAAAAGTTACAGCTAAAAAAGTAAAGTCACTCAAAAAATTGGGAAGTGGAAAAAATTTAAAAAATAAAAAGTAACCTTACTTTTTTAATTTTAACTTTTTTTCCCAATTTACTTAGAAATTTGATTTAGTATTTGATAATGAATTAAATTCTAAATCCGTTAGCTTAAAATACATAATTTTTTTGAAAGTAGTGTTTTGCTTTTTTAAAGTTGGCCAAAATTGAAAAATCGGCGAAATGCACGGAAAAGTATAAACAAGTTCTAGAAGCAATTGATAAAAGAGAAGAAAAATGAAAAGAAGCCCAATGTTTTCAATAATTTATCCGTGAATCTACTTTTCACAGCGTAATGTACATATTTTTTATATTTAGTGCATTGAAAGAATTGTAAAATAAATTTAAAAATAAAATGCAACATTTACAAAAAAATGCAAATATCTAAGCATTTAAAAGCGTTCAAAAATTTTCACTGTAAATCTCTATATTTCATTCACAAAATTCTTTAATGATAAAAATGAAAGTACGCGGCGCGTTCACATTTTCTATAAATTAACAGTTCAATAAAGAAAAACTTTGAAAAGAATAAAAAATAAATGGAAAACAAAAATATTATTCTTATGTTTTCTCAATCACATTGTTATGTATATTTATTTTATTTAGTTGAGTTCACACCTTTACGTATGTATGTATCACTATAATTATATAAAAATAAAAATATCAACACGTTGTGACCATTGCAAAAAAATACAAAGTACGCAAGCATTTTTGTTGTCCTTTTTTACAATTCTTTTCACCAATTTACCCATGTAAAATTTTAAAAAAATCGTATAAACTTGTATTATATATAGATAAAATTTCCAATTATTATATAATGTATTATTAATGCATACATATATATTATGTGCAGAATGGGTAAAATTTAATACATATTTTACTTCTGAAAAAATATAAAACAACTCAATTGTTATTGTTTTTTATTTTAAGCTTGTCTTTCCATTCTATTTTGCATATATTAAATTGGTTCATAATTATCGAGTGCACTAAAAAGTGATGATAGAAGGTCCCACCACGAAATCAATATTTGAAATTCTTTAAATAAAAAAAATTTCCAAAATGATATTTTTTCAACTTTATGCATTTTTCTGTGCAAATTTTTTCATTTTTCTCATTTCCATCGTCCTTACCGCAAACAACATAAAAATTTGCATTTTTTGACTTTGATTATTATAAAAACATGACTAAAAAAACCTCCGTTATATATTTCGCCGGTTGGAAATTTCCATTTTGAAAATTCAAGAATGAAAATTTAAAACAAAAAAAAAAATTTTCTGCAAATATTTGTAGTAAAAAGGTAAAAATTTTACTTTTATTACCAATAAAAATTTTTTATTATTTAATATCCATTTTTCAAAAAAATCATATTTATAAAATCCGTTTGAAAACAATAAATTCACAAGTTGTTTTGATCATAAGGCATAAGCCCGGTAATTTAGATCCAATCAAGGCGAAATTTTTATAGTTGCATACATATGAGGAACATTTTCCACAAAAAATCAGACACATATCTTTCAGGAATACTGCAGAAATAAATTTTGAGATTTCGGAAATCGAAATTGATCATAAAAAAATGCCAAAAATTGGAATTTCACTACATTCCTATATTTGATATAGGGACATTTCGGGACGTTCAATTCATAACGGGACATTTCGGGACGGACTGACAAAACATTTTGCAGCGTTGAATTTAATTTTTTTCACATAATCAGATTAATTCTTTTAAAATAGAAAATTAAAAACGAATTTTAAAATAACTTATTTTGGATTTTTAATTTTTAATTATGTATTTGAAATTTCTAAAATACAATTTTTTTCCGATTTTGGGATGTGCAGACAAATAAGAAGAAAAATAAAAAATTTCGATTAGGACAAAATGAATAATGAAAAAAATTAAATAAAATTTTAAATAGAATCCACATTATTGTTCAGTTATCTTAAGTTAGGGTGCATAAGCCGCGACCGTTCGACGAATTTTTTAATATTGACTTGGTTTTCAATCCGTTACTTTCTATCTGTTAAGAATAAAATTTAATGAACACATTCAATAAAGCAGACCTGAGCTGTAGTTTAAAAATTATAAGCTCACCTTTCGAACGGCCGCGGCTTATACATCGGAACTTAGCAGAATGAAGGCCAAGTATTTTCAGATGAAAACAACTGAAGAAGCAAAAAAAGCGTTTTTTCTTTATCATTTATATTATAAATCAAAAATGAATTTGAATAAAATAAACGGTTTTATTATACGCGAAAATTAGAAGAACATTTTTGAAATGTAATCTTTTAAACATTCGAAATATTTTCAAATTT
The DNA here is from genome assembly GCA_024678965.1 of Bradynema listronoti. Lineage (NCBI taxonomy): Eukaryota > Metazoa > Nematoda > Chromadorea > Rhabditida > Allantonematidae > Bradynema > Bradynema listronoti. The sequence continues at coordinate 3,969,252 of JANLNO010000006.1, forward strand.
GCGCTCGATTACGGTGTATTCTGTCAAAAATTTGCAATATTATTCGCCGTGAGAAGGATATATGTAAGATATAATTAGGTAAGATAAAAAATAGGTAAGATATAATTCACTCAAAATATTTCGGGAATGAGTGCCTCATAAATGTCCTTGTCCGATTCGTGGAACACACAGTAGACAATTTTATCTATGGCTTCAGCGTTCTCCGCCTTGGCCAGCAGCCAGTCGCGTGTGGCGGTGAGCGCGACGCGCGCCGCATCCTCGCTCGGATAGGCGTAGACGCCGGTGGAGATACACGGAAACGCGACGGAACGCAACCCATGCGATTTGGCCGCCTCGAGGCTGTTGATATAGCAGGCGGCCAGCAGACGGCGATGCCTGTGCGTGACGCTTCTGCCGCGTGCGACCGGACCCACCGTTTGAATGATCGCTTTGACGTTCTTAATGTTGTAGGCGCCCGTCACTTTCGCCTCGCCGGTGGGGCAACCGCCGAGTTGGCGGCACTCCTCGATGAGACCCGGGCCGGCGGCACGATGAATGGCGCCATCAACGCCGTAGCCGCCCGCCAAATACTTGTTGGCCGCGTTGACGATAGCGTCGATTGTAAGCGTTGTAATATCGGCGAGTACAACGCATAGTTTTTGGCGCATTATTCTTTTAACAACTTAATCAATAGAAATCGATAGAAAATGTTAAAAAAAAAATTCAAAAGAGATTTCGTGAATAATACAATATATTTATTATGAATATTTCTTTTTCTTCTCACTCTATTGAGCATCCAAATAAAAGACTTTTTAAAACCTTTCTTGGTTTAATGAGCACCTTCATTAAAACAGACCCAAGCAGTAGTTCTTTGTTTATAACGGAATGAAGGCCAAGTCAAAATTCAAAAATTCTTCGAACAGCCGCCGTTTATAGACCCGAACTTAGTAAAAGCTGTAACTAATTCCCACTTTCGGAGCTAATGTTATGCACGAAGTAGGAAAATTTCCGAGATTTCTGGCCAATTTTTTTCAATTTCCGATTTTTCAACATTCTTAGGAATTTCGATTTTCGAAAATTTACACCCCGATGTACATTTAACCAGAATTATTTCTTAAAACTACTAATATTAAAAATAATTAACCAGAATTATTTCTTAAAACTACTAATATTAAAAATAATTAACCAGAATTATTTCTTAAAACTACTAATATTAAAAATAATTTCTCGAATAAAATACAAACATGACTAAAAAAACCTCCGTTATATATTTCGCCGGTTGGAAATTTCCATTTTGATAATTCAAGAATGAAAATTTAAAATTTCTAAAATACAATTTTTTTCCGATTTTGGGATGTGCAGACAAATAAAAAGAAAAATAAAAAATTTCGATTGGGACAGAATAAATAATGATAAAAATTAAAAAATTAAATAAAATTTTAAATAGAATCCACATTATTGTTAAGTTATTTTAAGTGCATAAGCCGCGACCGTTCGACGAATTTTTTAATATTGACTTGGTTTTCAATCCGTTACTTTTTATCTGTTAAGAATAAAATTTAATGTAAGTTAAGTAATTTTTATTTTAATCATTGTTGTGACTTGCTCCGGGTTGAATCCGGAGCCGCGAGTCACCAGCAATTCTTTTAGCTCTTTTCAAAAAAAAAATCTTGAGCCAGTCCTGAAATGTCCGATTGCGAAATGTTCAGTTCCGATTTGTCCATCCATCACCATAGTTTGCGGCCCGCGTTTTGTTGAATTTTGCGCACGGTTTTAACAAATTTGGATAATCACAACAGTACTTGTAAACGCACCATATCATTCACATAAATATTTACGATCTTTTACCAAAGAAATTCAATAAATATTGAATTTTAACATTTTTCCATTAAAATTTTCGAAAAAAATTGGCAAAAAAGAATTCGATCAGAATGAGATGTTTTATTTGTATTGTAAGTGATATATGTGCATTAATAAATACTACGTCTATATCGAATTGAATCAGCGAATTTTTTTATCCGAGTTTTTGGTGGTCCTGATTTGGACCTGTACCTAAGAAACCCTGTATAAATTAGGGGTCATTTCATGATTGGCGGATGGTTATATATTTTGATTTACTTTTTAAGCCGCATTGAACCACCGTGATTTACAGACTGATCGATCAATCTCTCCGTGACAATTTGCGACGATTATGATCGAAAAACAAAGTGCCAATCAAAAATGTACTACCACCTGTACAGTGTACACATTCACTCGGGCTCATACTATATTCAATGGAATTTTTGTCTTTTTGTATTTTTCCGTTTTATTAATTGTCTGGCGCCATATACCTACCTACTTGCATTTCGTCGTTGTTGTCGTCGTTGAGAAATTAAAACAATATGAGCGATCAATCTCGTTCATCGAGCAATGGTGATTTTTTAATGGTGATTTTTTAAATCCATTTCGTTAAACCAACTCAATCTCGCGGTTGTTCGGATAATTTTTGAATGTTTGATTGCCATTCATTCTTTTTATAATTGAAAATAAACTTTTAATTTTTGGGCTGTACTCTAATCTTTTTGTTTTATGTATATTTGATGGATAGTAACAGAATGACGGACACGAAAATTATTCAAACGTATTTAAACATAAAAACTTTTTCAATATTGTGTTAATTATGCAAAACAGTTACTAGGCTCGTTCTTTAAGGTAATAACATAATGAGGTCCGATTATTTATTATTTTATTAAACGTACTAGGTAAAAAATTTAATTTTTTCAATTTCAAAATTGTTCGCTATTTTATTCGAAATAATTTAACAATTTATATTCCAAAATGAAGACAAGAAAAATTCACTTTTAAAATAAATATAATGCCTTGAGCTATTTGCATTTTCGACAATTGATAAGAATATTGCTAAATTTTGTGAGACAATCTATGAGCTTCTTTCTTATTGTTTGTAGAGTTACATAACAAACGAAGAACGTCGGGGTCGGACGAACACAGCAACGAGAATCATAACCGTGAATTACTTCAGTCATCTAGCAAAAAAGAGTAATTTCTCCACTTTTTCATCAAAAATAACTTTTGGTTTTTCACTTTTATTCTCTCTCATTTTCATTATCTCTATTTTATTCTTTTCCAGAGGCGCTGAGTTGTGTGAATCACCTTCGGTGCAGTTCACGGAATCGCAGTTGCTGGAATTCGCTAGGGGCACAAACAAAAATGACGTCGCCGGCAACGAGTACTTTGACCGACGTTTCTATCGGAATCAGGTTGAATAATTGAAGGGAAAAAAATTGGAACGGTTATAGTAAGGTGGCATCGAGTCTATCCTGTTTATGGGAGAATTTAACTAAAATGCATTCTCTGAAAAATTTATTACGAAAATGGAATTGAAGAAGATTTAAACTATACAAATAGTTTAGCCAATTGAAAATTGGAAAGAACTCTATAGAATTCATTAACATATGCAATTTTCTTCTCCCTTTTTTCAGCTCATTCTTCATCAACACGACGTCAGCCGACGATCGCAGTCGGGCGCCAGGGCGGACGCGCGGGCCGAATGCGACGACACGAGCGACGTGGTCGTGTTGGCGAAACGAGTCGCGCATCCGAAGGATATCGCCTGCTGGATTAAGGTCCGCCAGCTGGCTCATCTGGGCAGCGGAACATTCAGCGACGTGTATCTCGGCACCGTGACTCCGCGTCGAGCGCCCGCCAAACCCGCAAAACCGACGACGAGCAAAGCGGTGAGGATCATTGAATATTCGAAAGTAAATTCGAAGAGAAATCACACTTCCACTTTATAGGCCGACTCGCCGGAACTCCTGACCGCGTGTGACATCTCGTCCGGGTTCGTCGCCTCCTTGAACTCGGACTCGTTCGGGGACATCGCAAAGAAATCGCGACAACAATCCGACAATCCCATCGAATCGTCGGCCGGCAAAGAATCTTCGGACGGCGCCGGCCGACTTGACGCCAACACCACGCCGGTCGCAATCAAGACGCTGTGGCCGGATCGTTCACGCGAGGACATGCAGGTCTCGACGCATCGCCTATTGCATCACCACAACATTATCGAACTGCTCTACTACTATGTGTGCGTTCATCCGCGCACGAAGACCATCGTTTGGACGCTTCTCCTGGAGCCGATGCCGTCGACGATGCTCCGCGAGCAGACGCGTTTGAGTAGTCACGGCCGTCTGATGCGCATGACCTACGTTAAGGTGGTGCCGCCGCGGGGGAGAGGGAGGGGGGGGGGGCGTATATGGGAAAACTAATTTGTGCGAAACCCCACATTGTTAGCTTCAATTCTAACCTATTTTTTCAAGCGAGGGTTTATTATCAGCAGATTTATGGGAACGTAAGTTTACAGGTTAAAACTAATAATGTTTATCGTACGATTACAGTCAAACCTGTCCTAATTGGGCACCTTTCGGAACCGCAAAAAAGTGCCCAATTAGGACAGGTTCGACGACGGTATTGACTGTACAGTTCCAATCGGGCGTCCCTCTAATTGGGCACTTTTTCGCGGTCCCGAGAAGTGCCCAATTAGGACAGGTTCGACGACGGTATAATAAAGACCTTCTCCGCAGGTATTCATGTATCAGACGTTCAGCGGTCTGGCCTATATGGAGCGAATGAACGTGTTGCATCGCGACATTAAGCCGGAAAATTTGCTCGTCGACATGGAGACCGGCCAGTTGAAAATCGGCGACTTTGGCAGCTCGAAGCACCAGCGAGACGGCATGCCGAACTCGCCATATCAGGTGACGCGCTACTATCGTGCGCCCGAGCTCTGCCTCAAGTACCGCTATTATTGCGCCAGCGTGGGTACGTTTGGTTCGCTCGTTCATTCTGCGTTGACCTCCTCTCGCTTTTATAGACGTGTGGGCGGCCGGATGCGTTCTCTGTCAGCTGTTGACGAATCGAACGGTGTTCTACGGTCGCGACAACGACGATCAACTGATGAAAATCTTTGCGATTTGCGGCGTGCCGACTCCCAAACAAATGCAGCAATGCGCGCCGGGTTTGTGTCTAATTGAGGCGAAATTTGTGCGGTGAAACATGCGAGAAGAATACTCAATGAAAAAAAGTTATAGAAAATTTGATTTTTTTTTTTTTTTTGTTTATTTGGGCTCAGATTTTTTTATATGAGGATTTACAAAAATCCTCCTATATCTATACAATATTTCTTTTTGGGATCTCTCAGGCGTGGAGGTGAATCCGCAGATTTACCGCTTACGCTATCCGAAACAGGACTGGTACCATATTTTGAGTCGCTATAACGAGCGCGTCGCCGCGGATTGCGCGGATTTCGTCACGAAGTGAGTGTTTAACGCATGAAAACCTCTTTATTTTTGAAGTATGTTATGGGGAATATATTATTCAATAGATATGCTTATTATGTGGAAGAAAGAGATGCCGCTTGAGTTTCAAATACCATACGTAATAAGCATTCGTTTTTCGTCATCCATTATTGAAATATGAAAGCTTTTTCAAAATTGTCTTCATTTTAATAATAATAGCTGTTGAAGAGTTTTACGCTACGAGGCCGGCCAACGTTTGCGCGGCGAGCGCGCTCTCATGCACGCCTTCTTTGACAGCCTTCGCAAGCCGGGCTGTCTGCTGCCGAACGGCCGACCGCTGCCGCGTCTTTCGCTCTGAGCGGGCGTGGCGCTGTGTTGATACGCGCTAATTAAATGAGATCACCTGCCGTATATATTTAAGTCAATTAAATGATATTAGCCTCGATTCAAGAGTTACATATATGTATTTATTCTTCCATTTTGCCTGTATTTATATATTGCAAACGTAATGAATGCTTGTGTTTAGTGAAAACAGACTAAAAAAAAAGAAGTGGAGAAAGTGGAGGAAATACTGTCCCGATTTTTTTTATTTGTAGGCTTAATAGACGTATAATGCGCGTATAGTGGGTTCGAGAAAATTTTTAAAAATTCGCAATTACGAATTGGAAAAGCGAAAAACCACGAAAATTTAAAGTTAATTTTGAGAATTTCCATTTAGCAAAATGGAACGCAGAAATTTGCTCGAAGCGGCCGCGGGTTATATGCGTCTGAAGATTGGATGGATTCCATAAAGTTCTTATAAACTCTAAATTCCATCTTTTTTAAATTTTGTCACCCGCATGCATTTGGTGCCATTCCACTGGTGTATTTCCTTTTTTCGACTAGTGACTAAAAAATAGAAAGGGTTCTTATCGGTCAAAAAAAAATTCCTAAGCTTAAAACATGGTCTAAGTCTAAAGCAAAAGTAGAACATAGACTAGGCCTAATTGCCTGAGCCTAAAGCTTAGTTTTGTAAGTTTAAATTGGCTGAAACAGAGGACAAATAACCAATAAAAGCCAAAAAAGAATTTTTGGTGGTCCGATAATCGATGAGAACCATAAAAAGTAATAATAATAAAATGATGTATAAATGCTTCTATTATATAGACATTTGTATGTGTGTATTATGTACAATATGGCCGGGATTGACATGCTCGAGATGTTTTATTTGTATTCTAAGTGATATATGTGCATCAATAAATACTACGCCTATATCGAATTGAATCAGCGAATTTTACGTGTCAAAAATGCACTAGCCTATGTTATACATGTCGAATATAATAAAATAAATGACTTTTAATTAGTGACAATGATTTCGAATCCGAAAATGAAATTTGGAGTTAATCCAACAAATTTCTAGTTGAATTTTTTAAACAATCTAATAATCTAAAGTGAGTTTGAACTTCAAACTTTGAAGTCATTTAAAAGAAAATTTAAAATAAGTTTATATTTTATAATTCTCTCAAATGCTTCATTTGGTGGGGTTGGCTAAATTTATTTGTATGGTTTTTTTAACAGATCGATACAAAGAGTGCGCCATTCGATCCTCTATGATCAAAACGGCACTGAACTGAAAGAATTAACCGTCGCTCGTACCTGGGTCCCGAGTTATGAGGCTCCAAAGTCCCGAAAATTTCCCAAATTTTTGTAATTTTTTTCGGAAAAAAGTTTTTATTTTTTTGTCAAATGAAATTTGTCATGACACGATTTACATGATTACTGTATTTTTATGCTTATTGACCGATTTTTTTTTGCTTTTTCCTTGGTTTTATCCGACAAAACTTGCTTGTTATGGCTCGGGCTTGGGTTTTAGGCAATTGCCGCGCAATCACCGTTGGCAATTTTAATTTGCGCGTTTTTTTTTGGGCTTGATTGATCCACTTCAAAACTATAAAAGGAAAAAAACGCGAGGTATTAGCTTGGCAAAAAAGTACTTCGACAAAAATTTCAAAATTCTAAAATTTTCTGGAAATAATTCAAATAATTTTATAAGTTTGATAGCCTTGTAGAACATTCTCGAAACTATTATTATATGAGTATATAAGGACACGCGCGCAGAGTTTTGTTAATTTTCACTAATGATTAGTAAAGACCATATTCGGGCTATCATCTACTACGAGTGGCTCCAAAGCAAGAGTGCAAGCGCGGCTGCTGCAAATATCAACAGCATAATTGGTGAAGGGACTGTTCATCGTGCGACGGTCAACAATTGGTTCAACCGCTTTGCGAACGGAGATACAAGCCTTGAAGATCATCTGTGTGTTTGGTGGGATGCGAAGGGACCGATCTACTACGAGTTGCTGCCCGTAGGCATGACTGTCACAGCTTCTGTGTACATCGATCAGCTCCAGAAATTGGCTGATGCAATGCAAGAAAAACGTCCAAGACGTTCAACAGTTCACTTGTTCCATGACAATGCTCGACCACACGTTGCTTCCTTCACCCGCCAAAAATTAACCGAACTTGGCTGGCACACGGTTGCCCATCCGCCGTACTCACCGGACATTGCACCTTCTGACTACCACCTGTTCCGACCGCTCAAGCATTATTTGCACGGAAAAAAGTTCGACAAGTATGACTACCTCAAAATGGCAGTCGACAACTTTTTTTTATCTCAGTCCTCTGAATTCTGGGAAAAAGGCATAGGTGCTTTACCTGATAAATGGGTAAAAGTTATTGATGTCAACGGTGAATATATTGTTTAAAATTATTTGTTCTGAATAAAGTTATAATTGAAAAAAAAGTTAAATTTTGTCGAAGTACTTTTTTGCCAAGCTAATAGAACAGTGGACGGCCAGATTTTTTTGACTCGGGACCCAGGTACGAGCGACGGCTAATTCTTTCAGTTTAGTACCGTTTTGGACCACGGAGAATCGAATAGCGTACTTTTTGTTCCCATATGTTGAAATACCATACAAGTAAATTACTCCGCGGGGCTGTCTAAGGAGTTTAGCCACAACAATTAGCTTTGTTTTAGTTAAGCTTTGGAGTATGACGTCGAGTGGTTGCGTTAAATGCAATTCCACGGTACATTTTTTTCTTAAAACTTCACAATCACTTTCAATTTTTTAATACTAATAGTCTTTTAGTTGGAAAAGCACTACTCGTCGCTGAGTCTGCTCGTTTGTCTATCGCTATGCGCGTTTTGTGGGCTCGGCGTTCTGCTGGCACAGTAAATAATTAAATATAATTATGAAAGCCAGGCCAAAAAGATTTAAAAAAACTAAAAAAAAAAACTATGAAAGGTATAAAATACATAAAAGAAAGGCTTCTATTATATATTATAAACTAATAAGGCTTATATATATTATAAACTAATAAGGCTTATAAGCCAAGAATATGAGCCAATACCGAACAATATACCGAACATATTCTTCTTTTTTCATTCTTAAAATTTATAAAAGGCTTTGTAAAGATCTTTTTTTTTACTACTATTTCTCTATTTTCTCTTCGTTAATTGCTTTAATTTTCAAGTCTACTTCGCGAAAACGTTTGCCAACGATGTCGTGCCGTGAAATTGCTCGCATCGAAGGCCGACGACTATGCGCTCTATCGAAAGTACGATGAAGATAATCGAATTGATAGGCGCTCGAAAAATCCGGGCGCAAGACCATCGCCCATCAACACGGTGATTTTCGTCGACTCACCGACGACCTAAACCGGGCTATTGGGCAGCCGGCAAATATTTCTTTTTCCACCAATTTGCTCGTGTGACTCTTTTTTTTCGTGATAAATGCAGATTTGAATAGAGAGAACATTTTTCATAGTATTTTTTATAGAGTCCCATTTTTTTTTGTTTTTTGTAACAATAATAATAATAAACTAATCTCTTTAAATGGAAGGTATTGCGTCGAATTGATGCGCAATCAACGCATTGATTTTTTTAGTGAAACAAAAAAATATTCCCAGTAACAAAAAGCCGAGAAAAAAAAAGAGACATTTCAATCGAAATTCCTTCTGAGGCTTTCTTTAAACGAAAGACGTCGAGAAAATTGTCGGATGTCCGTTCGTGTACGGATCGACTTCGTTCATCAGACAAATGCGAATCTATGCGAGAAAAGAATGTTATTTAAAAAATGCATTAATAATTGTGTGTAATAGGAAAACAACTTCGGAAATGTCGACCGCGGGCAGTTCCACGTTGCCGAAACGGGACATTAGCTCCTCGGCGTCTACGGTCTTTATCTTAAAGGGGAATTGCTTTAATCAAAAATCTCTTCTAAAAGTTAAACATTCTTTCCAATAAAAAATATTATAGAGATTTAAAATAGAAAAAAAAGGAGATAGCAGTCGTATTGAATCAACAGATCCGCATTTCTATACTCGAAATGACTTTAAATTAGATATGTGTGTCTATGTGGATTAAGGAACGTACATTGCCGTGCTTCACGTTGAGCATTGTCATGTGCAGTGTGACGTTGGGCGTGTCTCGTTCCACCGCCAGACCCGTGCGCTTCGTCAGCCAATCGTCCATCGCGTCGGCTATCGTCTGAAGACTAAAAAGAGGTCAAAATCCAACGATCGAAACAAGTCGATAATCGACAACCGTCACCCACATATCGGATTCGGCACGTGCGTAGACGACTCTGGCCTTGGACGCTTCCGTTCCGAAAAAGCCGAGTCCCGGAAAGCAGACGCGTATCGATTTGGCGCCGTTTAAGAGTTTTCTAAAAACAATTATTATATATGTTGCGGGAAAATATGTTGCACGGCCAAATACGTATTTTCCCGGCCATATACGTATTTTCCCGGCCAAATACGTATTTTCCCGCCCGACGGCCAAATACGTATTTTCCCGGCCATATAAAAAAAAATTTTCACATTCATTTAAATTATCGTACACTTTTATCGTAAATTTATTGTATTATCGTAAACTTTTATCGAAAAAGTTTACGATAATTTAAATGAATGTGAAAAAAATTTTTTATATGGCCGGGAAAATACGTATTTGGCCGTGCAACATATTTTCCCGTAACATATATATGGACTATTTATTCAATCGGAATTGAAAGCAAAATGGATCCATACTGCATGGCTTGTTCGACAAATTCGTTGAGTGAGTTTTTCGCGACTCGTTCGTCCTCTTCCGTGAAGAGGCGCAACACGCTAACGGTCAAGTGGAGTTTTTCCAGCGGTCGAAAAAGGTTCTCCTCGCGGCATTCCTCCTATATGAAAATCGATAAGTAATTACGTGTGAATCGAATGGGCCGCACGATTCAATCTTAAACGTGGCTTATTTTGTACGCGAATGTGTGGAATATTCAAAACGAAATGTTCGAATAGCTCCGTTTTATACGCAAACCGACCTTTTTTTTTAAATTAAATCAATCCTATCAGTTAGTACAAAAACAAAAAAAAAGCGATGAAATGTTTCGACGTGAATTTACATTTCAATTCTATTCATTGGAAATCGAAATTTAACTACTCTAATTTCGTGTGGATAAGCCGCGAGTTGTTTGAAACTTAAATTCGCGCCAATGAGTTCATTCTGTTCGTATCGAATCCGTTGGGGTCCAAATTTTGTGCCCGCCTTTATCTTGGTTTCATAAAAGTGGGCACAAAATTTGGACCCCCCAACGGATCCGATACGAACAGAATGAACTCATTGGCGCGAATTTAAATTTGGCTCAAAACATCCGGCCACGCGAAATTAGGGTACTCTAATTTCATGAGCGGATAAGTCCGGGTATTTTGAGTCAAATTTAAATTCGCGCCAATGAGTTCATTTTGTTGTAATGGAAGTCCAAATTTTGTGTCAAATGCATAAAGTTGGAAAAATATCATTTTGGAAATTTTTTTTAATTTAAATTGATAAAATATTCATTCAACAAACAAAATATGTATTGGGCCGAATAAAAAGCCTTTCGACAAACGTATCGGAAAAAAAAATTGGTTTGTTTTTGTCGAAAGCCCTTTTGTTTCGGCCCAATACATTGTCGTTGACTAATCATTTGAAATGATTTATTATCTAAATTTACAACAAGCCTTTTCATATATGGTTCAATTGGCGCCAAGGAGTTCATTTTGTTATATTGTGTCTAAGCGAGTCCCTCTTTTATTTACGTCTTATAAGGGTGGGAATTAAATTCGGACCCGAATCGATTCAATATAACAGAATGAACTCGTTGGTGCCGATTTGAATTTGGCTCAAAACACCCGCGGTTTATCCGCGCATGAAATTGGGGTACTTAAATTTTTATATATGCTTTATGCAATGTTTATATCCTGGGCTTTCCGATTTGAGCCGCTTTCCATATCCGGACTTATATGTTACAATGGAGACAAAGAAGTCCAACCGGCAATTCGACACATTCGCGAATTCGACGGACGAGTTGCGCGTACGCGTCGCAGAGTGCGGCGTGTCGCGATAGCGGAAACGCCACGAAATGTGTCGGTCGCGCGGATTGACGCGCTTTCAGCAGGTCGAGCTCGAGGAGATCGCGCGCGCGTTCCACCTTATACACAGCGTCCGCGAAAATCTCTACATTTATTGGAATAATTCGTTGAGTTTTGGATTAATTGGATCCATATTTGCGTTGTGACAAAACGATTTCGGGTTAGATTTTTTAAACCAAACTAAAAGCGCATTCACCGATTGTCTCGCTGGACGCGCCGCTCTTCTTTGGCACTTTAATTCTCGCGTCCGACGCGACTTGAATTGCGTGAATTTGCTTCGACTTTTGACCAATCACATGGCCGATTATGTTGGCCGGTACTTGAAAGCTTAAAGAATAAATAATTTTTATGAATGAAAAGTTTTCAGTAATTGTTTCGGGAAATTTTTCACTTATAAAATTAATAGTTATAGTAGCTAATTCTATTAGGTTAATGCTGTTTAACAAAACGACCGAATACAACCAACTATGAGAAGTAGACCCTCTTGCGCTCATCGTATTCAACGCAGCTCGACGCGGTAATTTTTGTGCTCTGCCCGCCTCCGGCCTCATCGCCAACGACGATTTCGGTGGATTCGGAAACTTCCGCTGTTTCGACACTACTCGCTGGTATGGGCTCTAGAGAAATTGAACACATTAGCGTGGCGAAGTAAAATAAATCGAAATAAAAACCTCAAGTTCATGTGAATAAGACGCGGCCGTTCAACAAATTTTTGAATATTGACCTGGGTCTTCATTCTGTTATTTTGTGTCGATTAAGCATAAAATTTAATGAGCACCTTCATTAAAACAGGCCCAAGCTGTAGTTCAAAAATTTTGCGCCAAACTTTGTTTATATTAGGTTGAGGGGAAAGAAATGTCGTTTTGAAACAAAAACGAAATTTATTATAAAAACAAAATTACTTTATTAATAATCTACAATTAGTCGAAAGACAAAAACACAAAAATCCATCCGATTTTCTTTTAATCTGTTCGCAAAATTCTCTGGGCTCCTTTTTGACCATTCGTGAATATGAATGATATCATTTGAATCCATATTTCTTTATTTTCTACACAATTTAGTATGTCTATTCCGGTGCACGCCAATTTCAAAATGACGATAGACATTAAAAAAATTTTCAAAATTGAAAAAAAATTTTACGTGAAAATAACGTTAACAAATTTGCTTAACATAGAATACGTGCATATATATAAAAAATAGCAAATTTAATAGCGAATCTAATGTGTATAAACACATGATGGTAAAAATAAAATTTTTACAAAATAATTTGATTTCTATAAAATTAGTGCTTTTTGCAGACAGAAGTTTTTTCGGAATTTTCCAACATTTTTACATAAACAGTATAAAATTTATTTGAAGATCTTGTTCCCCATTAAGTTCTCTACTAGTGCACGCCAATTTCAAAATGACGATAGACATTAAAAAAATTTTCAAAATTGAAAAAAAATTTTACGTGAAAATAACGTTAACAAATTTGCTTAACATCGAATACGTACATATATTAGGTTGAGGGGAAAGAAATGTCGTTTTGAAACAAAAACGAAATTTATTATAAAAACAAAATTACAACACTTTAATCCAAAAGGTATTCGCCATTATTATTGACTTCTTGTCGCCAACGTCCACGCAAAGAATGGATGCCCTTCTCGAAGAACTCGGCCGGCTGCGACTCAAAGAAGTTGGACACCCAAATTTTGATCTCGTCGCGGTTTTTGAACTTTTTCTCGGCCAGGGAGTGCTACATCGACCGGAACAGATGGTAGTCGGATGACGCCAGGTCTGGGCTGTATGGGGGGTGAGGCAGGACTTCCCAGCCCAATTCCTCGATTTTCTGTGAAGTGATCTTTGCGACATGCGGCCGGGCGTTGTCGTGAAGAAATTTTGTCGACGCCGTATCCACACCTTGACGTCGCAGCGCTTGATCCACACGGCCCAATTGATGTTGGTAGAGGTCCGCCGTAACTATTTGACCCGAATCCAGAACCTCAAAATACACGAGACCTTTGCTGTTCCACCAAACACAAGGCATCATCTTTTTTCCGTGGATGTCCGGTTTTGGAGTCGGTTTTGGCGCCTCACCGGGGTCCAGCCACTGCCGCTTTCTTGTGGCGTTGTCGTATTGGATCCATTTCTCATCCGAAGTAACAATGGAGTCAAAGAAGCCTCTGTTCTTGGCGCGGCGAGCGAGAATGCTGGCGATTGCGACGCGTGTCGCCTTGTTTGCGTCGGAAAGCTCGTGCGGCACCCATTTTTCGCACCGATTTACCTTTTCCAGGACTTGCAAGTGGTCGACGATGGTTGTTTGATCGCAGCCAAACCGTTCTGTTGTTTGGCTGGGGCCTGACTCAATGGCTTCCGTCAACATTGTCGACGACTTGAGGTCGATGTCCGTGCTCGTGATCCTCCAAGCTGTCATTTCCATTTCGGAATCGCTCAAACCACCTCTGGCATTGACGTTTGGTCAGGACTTCATCGCCAAACACTTCAGACAGGGTGCGGTGTGATTCAGCAGCCGATTTGCCTTGCTTAAAATCATACCACAGGCAGGCCCGCAAACGAAATTTTTGGTCCGACATTTTCTATAAAAAATTTCTCATTCCTAAGTGGGCCTTATATACACAAATTATATATCAAACGATGCACAAAAGAGCACTCTATCTGATAGACCAAACCAATTTGCAAAAAAAATTATTACGTTTGAAAAAAAATGGACAAATCAAACCGACATTTCTTTTCCCTCAACCTAATAGCAGAATGAAGGCCAAGTATTTTCAGATGAAAACAACTGAAGAAGCAAAAAAAGCGTTTCTTTATCATTTATATTATAAATCAAAAATGAATTTGAATAAAATAAACGGTTTTATTATATGCGAAAATTAGAAGAACATTTTTGAAATGTAATCTTTTAAACATTCGAAATATTTTCAAATTTGCGCTCGATTACGGTGTATTCTGTCAAAAATTTGCAATATTATTCGCCGTGAGAAGGATATATGTAAGATATAATTAGGTAAGATAAAAAATAGGTAAGATATAATTCACTCAAAATATTTCGGGAATGAGTGCCTCATAAATGTCCTTGTCCGATTCGTGGAACACACAGTAGACAATTTTATCTATGGCTTCAGCGTTCTCCGCCTTGGCCAGCAGCCAGTCGCGTGTGGCGGTGAGCGCGACGCGCGCCGCATCCTCGCTCGGATAGGCGTAGACGCCGGTGGAGATACACGGAAACGCGACGGAACGCAACCCATGCGATTTGGCCGCCTCGAGGCTGTTGATATAGCAGGCGGCCAGCAGACGGCGATGCCTGCGCGTGACGCTTCTGCCGCGTGCGACCGGACCCACCGTTTGAATAATCGCTTTGACGTTCTTAATGTTGTAGGCGCCCGTCACTTTCGCCTCGCCGGTGGGGCAACCGCCGAGTTGGCGGCACTCCTCGATGAGACCCGGGCCGGCGGCACGATGAATGGCGCCATCGACGCCGTAGCCGCCCGCCAAATACTTGTTGGCCGCGTTGACGATAGCGTCGATTGTAAGCGTTGTAATATCGGCGAGTACAACGCATAGTTTTTGGCGCATTATTCTTTTAACAACTTAATCAATAGAAATCGATAGATAATGTTAAAAAAAAATTCAAAAGAGATTTCGTGAATAATACAATATATTTATTATGAATATTTCTTTTTCTTCTCACTCTATTGAGCATCCAAATAAAAGACTTTTTAAAACCTTTCTTGGTTTAATGAGCACCTTCATTAAAACAGACCCAAGCAGTAGTTCTTTGTTTATAACGGAATGAAGGCCAAGTCAAAATTCAAAAATTCTTCGAACAGCCGCCGTTTATAGACCCGAACTTAGTAAAAGCTGTAACTAATTCCCACTTTCGGAGCTAATGTTATGCACGAAGTAGGAAAATTTCCGATTTCCGAGATTTCTGGCCAATTTTTTTCAATTTCCGATTTTTCAACATTCTTAGGAATTTCGATTTTCGAAAATTTACACCCCCGATGTACATTTAACCAGAATTATTTCTTAAAACTACTAATATTAAAAATAATTAACCAGAATTATTTCTTAAAACTACTAATATTAAAAATAATTTCTCAAATAAAATACATATTTAGAATGAGCAAATTCATATTCAAATATAGCTTAAATTAATCAACTTTTGGCCCCAAAAAACATTAAACTTAAATACCGCAATAGTCACTCTCGTCGACGGCTAGCGTATCGGAAATTTGTGCGTCGAGTGCGTAATTTGCCTGAGAGATTTTTTCCAGCGGCACATTTCGTCGATACAATTGGCCATGCAACTCGTAGATATGCGCATTCATTTGATCCATTGTCGAGAAAAAAAGCTAGAGAAATTTTTTCAACTTGTTGTTCAATGTCGGGACCAAAAAATGACTTACAATAATAACCTTAAGAGCGATATTTCATTAATTTTTAAACTCCAAGAGGAACAAAATGGATTGAAAAAAGTCTACTTTATACAACTTTATTAATAATTTACAATTAGTCGAAAGACAAAAACACAAAAATCCATCCGATTTTCTTTTAATCTGTTCGCAAAATTCTCTGGGCTCCTTTTTGGCCATTCGTGAATATGAATGATATCATTTGAATCCATATTTCTTTATTTTCTACACAATTTAGTATGTCTATTCCGGTGCACGCCAATTTCAAAATGACGATAGACATTAAAAAAATTTTCAAAATTGAAAAAAAAATTTACGTGAAAATAACGTTAACAAATTTGCTTAACATAGAATACGTACATATATATAAAAAATAGCAAATTTAATAGCGAATCTAATGTGTATAAACACATGATGGTAAAAATAAAATTTTTACAAAATAATTTGATTTCTATAAAATTAGTGCTTTTTGCAGACAGAAGTTTTTTCGGAATTTTTCAACATTTTTACATAAACAGTATAAAATTTATTTGAAGATCTTGTTCCCCATTAAGTTATACTAGTGTACTAGTAAATGATATTATTTATGTGCACCGGCCGGTATACATAAATAATATCATTTGAGTTCATATTTCTTTATCTAACCGGATAATTCTTAAATCATTCCAATGGGAATGATATAATTTGAATCTCTATTTCTTTATCAGCATATGCATAGCACATTTCTATTTTGATATATATGTGCAAATAATATCATTTGAATCCTTATATCAGCATATCTGTAAAATTATTAAATCATTCTAATTCTGATAGATTTAATCATTCTGATTCTGATATTCGAATCCCTATTCCTTTGCCACTCTCACTCCTTTTTCTCTTTCCCTCTCTCTATCTAATTTTCTCCCCCTTTTTTCTTTCTTTCTGTCCCTTTATCTTACTCTCTCTCTCTAAACATACAATTCTTTGACCATTAATTTTTATATTTTATTTAAAAAAAATATTTTTTAAATTTTTTTATTTGGCATAATATGCATTTTTGTTTATGAAATTTTTTTAATTTTAATTTTTGAGACTGATATTGCGGAGAGAGAGTAGGTTACAAATACTGTGAACTGATGTATGACTATTTCATATTGAGTAATGGATAAAATTTTCATTGCATATAATGAAAAAATTGTTTATAGGCAAAAAAAAATCGAAAAACTTAAAAAAAATATTTTTGATCAAATTTTCATATATTCATTTATTTTTTGGGTTCATTATGCGAGAAGACAAAAAGCGTAAACACAGCCCCGAGATGGTGTCCCATAGGCGGAGTCGTGACAAATTCAAACGTGAGGCCAGTCCCGGGTAAATTTTATTGATTTTGTTAGAAAAATTGGTTGAATTTTTTGTATTATAACTATAAAAATTTTAATTTTAGCGATCATATAAAGCACGCAAAGCGAAACGATATAAAACCGGGTCTTGTGATTCCGAGTCTCAAGGCGGAACTGGCCATAAAACAGCAGCAAGAGACGACGCAGACGAAAATGATCGACGAGACGGAACTCCGACAAAAAGAGGCCATTTACAAGGCGAAAATGGAGATTGAGGAGCGAAAGAATCGACTGAATTTGGCGAGTGGAAACACAACGTTGACGATGAAGAAGAGCGACATTGTGCTGAAGCCGGAAGAGGCGTCCGCGTTCGCTATGCTTCAGATGAAGCAGAAGCGTCTCGACGAGCTGAAACGCAATTTGTCGGCGCGTTCGCCGGCGACAAACGCGGCGGCGGCCACCGCTGCGCCAGCGATGAGCGCGTTTGCCGCCGCTACGGCCAAAAAAAAGATCAAGCCGGAGGAGCATCAGCCGCTTTTCGACGACGACTTGCGACTAGACGATTCGGCGTCGGTCGCGACAGACATCGCGAGCGCGGAAGCGACCGCGTCGAGCGTCGCGCCTTTGGACGTGCGCTCCGGCGCAGCGGACGCCGCGTCGGGGCTCGTCGAGTATCTCGATCCGCGCGTTCATCTCAAGCCGGCCACAAGACAGACGCGTCGCGGCACATTCAACTTTAAGGCGCGCGGCGAATACGAGCGGCTCGCCGACGCGCAGCGCAAAAAGGCCAAACTGGAGAAATTGCAGGCGGAGATCGCTCGTGCCGCCAAGCAGACCGGCATCTCGTCGGCGGTGAAGCTGGCCATTGTGACGCCGAGCAGCGCGGATTTGGCGCTGGACGCGCACCACGTGCCGGAGATCGAATGGTGGGACGAGATTGTGCTCGGCGGCTCGGGTAAAACGTGAGTAGTCATTTAAAAAAAAATGTTTTTTTTCAAATAATTTTTTATGCCCGCCAGTTAATTATTGTTTCTCTCCGTTATGGAATGGTGATTTTGTCT
The DNA here is from genome assembly GCA_024678965.1 of Bradynema listronoti. NCBI lineage: Eukaryota > Metazoa > Nematoda > Chromadorea > Rhabditida > Allantonematidae > Bradynema > Bradynema listronoti. The sequence continues at coordinate 3,987,758 of JANLNO010000006.1, forward strand.
AAAATTCGATTTATTACATATTAATGAAAGGAATAATTTAACCTTTTAGCTATTCCGACCTGCCGTCGCTTGACCTGAGTCCGGAGGAGCGCTACAAGGACACGATCACCAGTCTTGTCGAACATCCCATTCAGCTTAAGCCGCCCGACGAGCCGGCCCAGCACAAATATCTGAAGGTTTTTATTAGCTTGGCCTATTTTAAATGTCGAGTTAAAAATTCGGTTTCATTGTCTTGGCGAGTGATGATTGAATTATTTCTTAACACTTTTCAGAAGTTATTTGAAAAGTGATTATTGGATAAAATTATCTCCGATGGGATAGAAACAGTTTGAATTTTATTTTTAACGAATCAAATCTCTAGCTTTTATATTTTTTTAAATATAGTTAAATTTTTAAACGTGCATAAATGACTTTTTTTTGCTTTGGTTTTGTTAGTCGTTTTTAGTCACGTTTCGTTGTTATTTGAGGGGGTTTTTTTTCAAGGAGTCGGCACTGGAGAGAATTGATTCGGCATCTTCATACAGGGTGCGGCAGAAGTTCTGACACAAGCGTGTCGTTGAATGCAGAAAATTGCATGTTAACAAAAAACTTATAAACTGTTATAAAAATTATATATTTATTTATAATTTTTGCGTATAAAATAAATCGTATAAAAAGTAAAATTTTATTTTTGATACATGAAACAAAATCAAATAGAAATATTGAGAAAATCGTCTACAAAATCAGTAGTGGGTAGTAGTGTATTTAGTAGTGGGTTTTAGATTAGGTTAGGTGACCTCCCCCCCTCTCTTTAATCTCTCACCAACGGGCAATCATTTGGGGTTTTTCGCTTTTGGGCGGGACAAAAATATTCCCCTGTTTTTTGTGATAAAACACATCGCAGGCGCGGGTGTTTCCTTCTCGTGCAGTACGCAGTGTAGCTTCGGCTACTCGGTAAGTCGTGCCACGCCGCGTCGGGCAGAGCCGGTCCGGTGTGTTTTCATAGAAAACCTGTAGTCTGGGTCCTTTTCCCGCCGGGATGGTTGGCTTTTTCCTATTTTTTTCATTTTTTTTTATTTTTAAAATTTTTTTTTTATGATGTAGATCAATTCTTTCTGCCAATTTGTAACTCTCTTTATTTATTTTTCAGTAACAGAGAGAAAAGATAAAAAAACGCCTCCAAGAAACAAAAGAAAATTGCAATTTTCTGCATTGAACGACACGCGTCCTTTAAATCAAATTTGCAGAAAATTATCTGCTCGTTTTTTATGATTTGGTAGTCGTTTTGTCGCCCGTTAAATTCTCTATAAGATAATGTGTCTCTTTTTTGTTTGATGTTCAGAACGATGTTAAAAGAGAAGCGAACTGCAGTAATCGAATTGTTCAAACGAAGAAGTGATTCCAGCCCACACCATCATTGATTTCGGGAAGTGACGGCGCATCAGGATCCGTTTTCCGAAACCAATCACAGCATTAGAAAGCCCACAAAATTCTGACTCTAACCTATTTTATTCCGAGGCAGCTGGCTATTGCTTTGGCGGTTCATCGCTCGCTCGATTGTGAAGATCTTTTCATCGGTGAAAAGCGCCGAGCATCGTCGAAAGCGTCTGGAGGCCTGCGTGATGGCTGAAGGAGGAAACTTTGAGCATCTTTTAAAGTGATCTTCTAGAGAATTTTGTTGGCTTTTAAATGCGTACCTTTTTGTTGAATTTCGTTGTTTAATAAAAAAGTTATGTTTGAAATAATGTGTGCCTGAACTTTTGCCGCACCTTATATATACATATATATCAATTTTTTGTGTATTATCTTTGCTTTTTCCAGGCCTGCCTGACGGCCAAAGAACGACGAAAACTGCGTCGTCAGAATCGGCGCGAACTTCTCAAGGAGAAGATGGAAAAGGTGCGATTGGGGCTGGAGCCGCCGCCGGAGCCGAAGCTGAAAATCAGCAATTTGATGCGCGTACTCGGCAACGACGCGGTTCAGGATCCGACGAAAATGGAGGCGCACGTCCGCAAGCAAATCGCCGACCGCTTGAAGAAGCACGAACGCGACAACATGGAGCGCAAGTTGACGCGCGAACAGCGCGCCGAGAAGATGTCGCGCAAAATCGCCGAGGACACGGCGCTCGCCGTGCACGTCGCCGTCTATAAGTAAGCGCACAATTTAATTGTTAAATTAGTAATTAGATATTTGAGAAAAATTGTTTTGAGAAAAAAAGGACTAACTTGAAGGTTTTTGAAAACGGCAGGTTCGGGCTTAGACCATAAGTTTCATCGCCATAGCACGTTAATTAGTCATTGTGTCATTATTATTGTTATGGTCGTTGATTTGAATCAATTTGAATAATCACAATCAATTGAATATTTAGAAGGAAGAATTTCATTTGATTTTTTCTATTAATCGTTTAAAATCTTATTGCTCATTATTGAAGCGGTTTTACTCTCCTTTAAAAGGATTTTTAAGCGTATGTAAACAATTCACAGATTATTGTTTTTAGCATTAAATTGAAAAATAATGTATAATTTTTTTTTAAATTAATCTATTTATCAGAGTGAAAGCGTTAGCGAATCCGAGCAAACGCTTCAAAGTGCAAAAGAACGCCGAACAACTTCAAATGACGGGTATATTTCTGACGCTCGAAGACGTGAGTCTCATCGTCGTTGAAGGAGGTTGGTTAGAACAAAGCAAAAAAATTTTTTATGAACGGAATATGATTGAAAAATTTATTTATTTTTATTAAATTTTTTTGGAGGAAAGAATTACCAAAAAGGTTCGGGTAAATAACTCGCGGCCGGCTGTTCGACGAATTTTTGAATTTTAACTTGGCCTTAATTATGCTATAAACGAAACTGAGCTCATAATTTTTAACGGTTGGTTCTTGGTGCTCATTGAAGGTGCTCATTAAATTTTATGCCTAGCAGACACAAAATAACAGAATGAAGGCCAAGTTAAGATTCAAAAATTCGTCGAATGGGCTGCGGCTTATGCACGAGAACTTGGGGTATTAGGAATTGTTTACGTCACTTTTATCTTAGAATCATTTTCGCATATGAGAATATTTTCTTTTACTCACACAAATTAACAAATGGAAAGTAAATAACAATAGATTTAGAAATATTTACATTAATATTACCGATTTTTCAATGACATGAATTTAAAATTTTAAAAAGAAAAAATATGAAATTTTATTATTTAAAGTTCCGTCCTATTTTTGAATTTTGACTTAGTTTTCTTTTTATTATTTTGAGTCTATTAAGCATAGAATTTAATGAATATCTTCATTAAGAAAGGCCTAAGCCTTATACATTTAATTTTGAAAAAGTTTTGTTCGTTATAGATTTCGATTACTCTAATTTCGCGTGTATAAGATTGGCGCCAGTGAGTTCATTTTGTTCGTATTGGATTCAAGCGAGTCCAAATTTTGTGCCCACTTTTATGAAACCGTGACAAAGGCGGGCACAAAATTTGGACTCCAACGGATCCGATACGAACAAAATGAACTCATTGGCGCAAATTTAAATTTGGCTCAAAACGGCCACAATTTACTTTACGTTTTTCAATATTTTTAGCGTTAGATAATTTTGCTATTATTTATGTTTGGTATCTTCATTGTTTTTTTTAAATTCGTTAATTTTTTTGTCTAACTTTTAGGACCAAAACAGCAAAAATTTTACGAGAATTTGATGATGCGTCGAATTAAGTGGTCCGACGAAATTGCCGGTCAGAAACGTGAAATCAACCAGTCCAAAAGCGAAACCAGCGAGGGCGAACGCAACGAGTGCACTTTGGTTGGTTTACTTTTAAAATCTAAACGATGTTGATTATTATAATTAAAAGTGATTGGATCGGGCCTAAATTCTTATGGACCGGGCCAGACATTTTTTTCTCAAATTTTAAAACTTATAAACCGGGACGTTTGGCCCTGCCTAGCCCTTGGCTCCAGGCAAGGCCGGCTTTTTTTTCGGCTGGTCCGGCCGTGTCGCAAATCCTTAATTATAATACAGGGTTGCCAGATGAAAAAGAACGCTGGGCACGAAAAAAATATTTTATTGATAGTTTCCAACAACAAAAAAGATTTTTCTAAAAACATCTGAATTGGCCTATTTCGTTAATTTTTCGGGTCAGATTCTTTATTCTCTCAACAATTAATACTTCTCGGAACTCCTGATCCTATGTCTAAGAGAGCCATTCTTCATCAGATAGTCAAACATCTCAGTGCAAATAGTCAAACATCTCAAAAAAAAGAACAAAAAATAAAAAAGAACAGACCCCCTCAAAAAAAGAACAAATCTTTTTAAAAAGGACATCTGGCAACCCTGTTATAATAACTGATTGCAATTTTATTCCAAATGCAATTAATTAATAGATAATAAATGAATGAAGCATTGAATTTTAAATTTAAAACACTCTATCCAACAATTGCTTTATTCGTTTTTATTTAGATCTGGAAAGGCATTGTGCAAAGACGCGCCTTTGGCGAGCCGAAATTTATCGCCGCGAATTCGCATAAGCACGCCCGCGAGATAATGGATAAGCACGGCGTGGCACACTATTGGGATCTCTGTTACAGTACAATGGTTCTGCTCACTTCCGACGATTGAGAAGGCAAAGCAATTTGGAACTGACTTTTATTCCATATAGTTTTTTTTTCTTGAAAAGCAATTTTGATTATGTTTTTCCATTTTCTAATTTATTTTTTTCGGATTTTGATAGTGTAATTATTAATATATTGCTGTGACTTCCTAACTCACTCCGGCTCGCTAAATGACTCCGATCCGTTTGGAGTCATCTAGCGAGTCTTTTCTTAAATGATTCCGGTTTGTTTATTGAGTCATTTACGGCAAACTAAATGATTCAGAAATATTATAAATGCTCCTAAAAAACTCTTCAAATGTACCAAAGTTATTTATAAAGTGACTCAAAAAAATTTCTATAAGAAGCAGTTCCGGTACTTAAACGATTCCGAGTCGGTGCGTCGTTTAGGAGTCATGGAATAGCACCTAAATTCAAGAGTAAAAGTCGTTTAACCATTTCATTTTCTAAATGACTCGGATGTTAAATAAGTCAAGTCATTAGGAGTCACAGGACTCATTTAACTAAACAACCCCGGAATCAAGTCAGAGTCATTGCAATACATTGGTAATTCGTATTCAAAACATAGTATTTGACGAACATTCACTTCAGAATATTGGATAAATTGAGAAGCTTTTGGAATATAAATCAAATTAATCTTCTTCAATCTTTCAGTAATCCAAAACACTTTTTGCTGTTATTATTAATTTGTTTTCGGTGTAAGTTTTGGTTGGTTATAAAATATGAATAAGATGATTTATGAATTTAATTTTGATTTATGGCTTTGCGCAGTGGAAGCTCAATCCACGAATTTTGATCAATAATACTTTTAAATATAATTGTTTATCTTTTAATTTGTATGGTATAACTTTTTATATTGTTTATTATAATTATATATTTTGTATGTTCAAATTCACAACTTATTTCCTAGTTTTCCCAATTGGTCAAGAAATTATTCTTTTCTCCTAAAAAAAGTTTTTTTCGGCTGTCTGCCGAGGACCAAAGAAAGGTTTTAAAAAGTCTTTTATTTGGATGCCCAATAGGGTGAGAAGGAAAAGAAATATTCATATTAAATATATTGTATTATTCACGAAATCTCTTTTGAATTTTTTTTAAACATTTTCTATCGATTGATTTTTTCTATTGATTTTTTCTATTGTTAAAAGAATAATGCGCCAAAAACTGTGCGTTATACTCGGCGATATTACAACGCTTACAATCGACGCTATCGTCAACGCGGCCAACAAGAATTTGTCGGGAGGCGGCGGCGTCGATGGCGCCATTCATCGTGCCGCCGGCCCGGGTCTCCTCGAGGAGTGCCGCCAACTCGGCGGTTGCGCCACCGGCGAGGCGAAAGTGACGGGCGCCTACAACATGAAGAACGTCAAAGCGATCATTCACACGGTGGGTCCGATCGTAGGCGGCGCCGGCGTCACGTACGAGCATCGCCGTCGGTTGGCCGCCTGCTACATCAACAGCCTCGAGGAGGCCAAATCGCATGGGTTGCGTTCCGTCGCGTTTCCGTGTATCTCCACCGGCGTCTACGCCTATCCGAGCGAGGATGCGGCGCGCGTCGCGCTCACCGCCACACGCGACTGGCTGCTGGCCAAGGCGGAGAACGCTGAAGCCATGGATAAAATTGTCTACTGTGTGTTCCACGAATCGGACAAGGACATTTATGAGGCACTCATTCCCGAAATATTTTGAGTGAATTATATCTTACATATATCCTTCTCACGGCGAATAATATTGCAAATTTTTGACAGAATACACCGTAATCGAGCGCAAATTTGAAAATATTTCGAATGTTTAAAAGATTACATTTCAAAAATGTTCTTCTAATTTTCGCGTTAATTCATTTTTGATTTATAATATAAATGATAAAGAAACGCTTTTTTTGCTTCTTCAATTGTTTTCATCTGAAAATGCAAAAAATGAGAAATTTGACTTTAACCTACTTTTTTAGTATTAACTTTTTTTTCTATAGTATAAATCAATTCCAAATTGCACCAGGAGGTATAGAATTTAACGGGAAATTCAATGGATCGAAGCTTTTTAACATTTCATTAATTTTACCTGAGCTCTACATATTTATTCTATATAATTTTTCGGTACGAAAAAAGTATGCGTTTCAGAAGAAACAAAAAATAAAGTGAAAATTCACATGCATTACAAGTCAATAGTCATTCGATTCGTAAGAAAATGCGCTATTTTTTGTGTATATTTGCATTCAATAAAAAATAACTTTACTTTTATTATTTTACTGCAAACAAATTTTGTCAAATTTCAAATCCTATTTAATGTAATACTACATTTTTTAAATATAGGCGAAATGCCAAAAAATTTTAACTGTATTTTTAACTGTATTTAGCTAAATTGTCCTTTTTTTTGCAATATTATTCGCCGTGCTTCTCTCAAGTACATTCTCATTTTTAAATTTAATTGGTTAAGCACAAATCGATGAAAATTTTTTCTTCTGTCGAATTATATTTAATGGTGGTTTGTATATTTCGGAATGCGAATTTGAAATTAAATTTTAGACTGAATTTAGACTCAGCCTTACCTTTTAAATCCTCCTGGCTTTGGGCCAGAAGAAGGGGGCTAAGCTCTACGTTGAGTTGTTTTCATCTCTATTACGAATTGTTATAAGCCAATTTCCAATTCCGAAATGCCTATCCCGATTTATCACCATTCTATTTGATGATATTCATTCATTTCCTTAGCCTATGGGTAACAATCTATTATTTTCGGCTTATTCAAATTAATTATTTTCGAATTTTCCTTTTGTTCTTATTTCCTCTTATAAAAAAGAGTTCAAAAAATAAATTTTTTTTTTAAATTAATGAACTAATACTTTTTTCAACTTATCGGTTATTCCAAACTTTTTTATTGCATAAAATATGTTTGAATGGTTGGAGTAGAAATTGAAAGGTTGAGTATTCGTAGGCGAATGTCCACGATGAAATTGCTGCGGAATGGCGTCGTTTTATGGCGCTCATTTGGTTCGCGACATTTTCTATCCACGCAACAACTCGTCTACGAGGAGCACGGCGATCCGCCAAAAGTATGTTTAGCTACAGTTTAAAGCAATCGTGATATTAACGATGACTCCCTTGTTGACGGAGGCAAGGCGACTCTCGAGCAGTGTTGTGGCTTGGCTTGATAAGTGGCGCCAGCTCCATAAATGGCTCCGAAGTCATTTGGAGCCAGATGTGACTGCAAAGTGAAAAGCTTCGAATTACCTGTCGGATCCGAAGCCATTCGGAGCCAATTTATGTCTTTTTCGTGGCGCCGGCTTTTTTGTTGTTTGAAAAGAGCTAACGGAGCCGCTGGCTGCTCGCGGCTCCGGAGCCAACCGGAGCCAGGTTATAACACTGCTATAGAAGCTGTGGCAAATAGTCATGTGCCATTTGAGCCAACGGCTTGTATAGCTTTTTTAACTCACGTGAAAAATGACAGGCACGTTTGGACCAAAAATTGATAATTTTGAATTATTTTTGCTATTTTTTCAATTTTTAAACAAATAAAGTCCTTAGCTAACGAACTAAAAAAATATTATTTTTACTGACGCATAAATAAGAGATAAGCCATAATTGTGTGTTTGTTGGCTTAACCCTCGGATTACCGTGGGGTCCATACGGACCCCAAGACGTTTTTGAATGAATTTTTTTATTATTTAAAAATATCGGATCATCCCAAATTTTTATGACTTTGTTTATTTGAGTGTTTTTGACACTCTGTGGAGTAAAACAAACGTTTGGGGTGTATCAAAATTTTTCTATAAAAAAAACAGCACTTTTGACCATTGGGGTCCATTTGGACCCCAGTTCATGCTGGCTCCAAATGACTTGTTATAAGTTTACTGTGATGTAAAACTTCTTATTTTTCTTATAATTCTTTTATATTTATTTAGTTTTGTAATGTCGTCGGATGACTCGGAGTTTGAACACTTTGAAAGTGATTATATTCCATCTTCTGATGAGGGGGAAATTGATCACATCAGTGAAATTTCTAGCGAACTTTCAGATGATTTGAATGAAACAAATGATTCAGAGGAGGAACAATTTATTTCCAAAAATGGAAAGGAATTGTGGAGCCGTTATCCAATTGTAAATAATGGCCGCCATCAATCTCAGAATGTGATTCAGCGTGCAGAAGGTGTAACCGCATATGCGGCTCACCGCGTTGATGATTTGAGAACTTCGCTTGATCTTTTTCTTCCACCTAATATGCTGAAGGTCTTTTTGTATTTTCATTTTGTATTATATTTTTTATATATTGTTTAGGAAATCGTAATAATGACAAACTTAGAAGGAGAGCGACGTTTGGGAACCGAATGGAGAGATTTATCGTTATCGGAATTTTATAAATTTCTCGGAGTGTTATATTTGATTGGCGTTTATCGAGGAAAAAATGAGCCTGTTTCTATGCTCTGGAGTAAGGAAGTTGGACGTAATTGCATAAGAAGTGCTTTATCTCGCAATAGATTTTACTTACTTTTGCGTTGTCTTCGATTTGATGATGCTGAAAGGCGACGCCGTCTTCCAGAACGTGATGACAAGTTGGCTCCAATCAGAAAAGTTTTCGATACATTTGTTGAATCACTCTGTCGTAGTTACACGCCATCTGAATTTGTGACAGTGGACGAGCAGCTTGTAACTTTTCGTGGTCGCTGCCCTTTCAAGCAATATATACCTAGTAAACCCGGCCGCTATGGTATCAAACTTTGGATGCTGTGCGATAGCAGTACTAGCTTTGTATTGAATATGCAAGTTTATACGGGCCGTGCGCCTGGAATGCAACGCGAGATAAATCAAGGCGAAAGAGTCGTTTTGGATCTTGTTGGATTTCATAAGTAAAAATTTTCTGAATGAATTTTTATCTAACTGTTGTCGTTTAGAAGGTCGTAATGTCACGTGCGATAATTTTTTTACGAGTTTATCTTTAGCGAAAAAGCTCGCAGAAAAAAAAAGACAAGGATAGAAAAATACGTTCTCGTTGTTCGGTTTGCTCAAAATTTGTTTGTAGTGATCATATGCAGCTGATTTGTCACGATTGTTAAAATTTAATATTGTTAATTTTTAATATTTTTTGTTAATTTTGCCATAAATTATGAAAAAATAAAGTTCTATTATACTTATAAACATAAAATACACATGGGGTCCGTATGGACCCCAATGGTAAAAGATGCTTGTTTTTTTCACGGTAATCCTAGGGTTAACTTGTTCATGACTCATAAAAATAAGCCAAAGGACACAGCTTTCGATTGCCATATTGGTTTACCATTCGATTATATTAGGTTGTAACATAATTTTTTAGCCATATTTTTTGGAAAAGTTTATTTTATTTTTCTGACAAAAGAAGCAATAACATTATATAAAGTATGCACCATTAGCATCCACAACAGCTTGCCACTTATTGGGTAATTGAACTATGCCTTGAGAATAAAACTCCGAAGAGCGAGACGCAAAAAAATCGGCGAGGTCATTTTTGAGATGGGTCTCGTCATCGAAGTGCCTGCCCCGCAGATGATCGCTGAGTGCCAGGAACAAATGGTAGTCTGTTGGGGCAAGGTCCGGAGAATACGGCGGATGTGGCAGAACAGTCCAGCTCAGCTCCCTGATTTTTTGCCAAGTCGTTTTTGCAGTATGTGGTCGCGCGTTGTCGTGAAGGAAGTAAACTTTGTCATATTTACCACGAAGATTTTCAGCAACCCAGTCGAGTTGTGCGCAGTAGTAATCAGCAGTAAGCGTACTATTCCTAGGCAAGAGCTCCCAGTGCACAATTCCTTTAACACCCCAAAAAACAGAAATCATGACCTTTTTGGGGTGCAAGTCAGGTTTTGGCGTCGGAATGCCATGTTCCTGCGAGGACAGCCACTGACGCTTACGTGTGTGGTTGACGTAAAGGACCCACTTCTCATCGCCGGTGACAACATTCGCGAGCCAGTTGAAAGTGCGCTTAAAAGTCAAAAGTTGCATGCACACATCAACTCGTACAGCAGCTTGTAATGGAGATAATTCATGCGGAATCCAAACTCCCCATTTAGACATTTTTCCGAGGCGATGCAGATGGCGAGTGATAGTCATATGGCTGCAGTCGAGTAACTCTTCCAGTTCTCGTGAGCTTCGCCGAGGGTCCTCTTCAATGAGCGCCAGGAGTCGCGATTCTTCCAATTCCACTGGACGGCCACTATGATCATGTTCGTCGAGGTCGAAGTCGCCATTTTTGAATTTGGCGAACCAATTCTTTGCGGTGCCATAAGAGACTGTCCCTTCGCCCATGGCGCTGCAAATGTTTCGAACCGCGTCGGTCGCTTGATGATGAAGGCGGAACTCGTAAAGCAACAGCGTCCTAACTTGCTTACGGTCAAGTTCGATTTTCTCCGTCATAGTAACAAATAGCTCTGAATTTTAAAATGTTATTAGATAGAGTACAGACCAACCTTTATATAGTTATAGAAAAAAAAATTCGGAACTTTGTTAAAAATTCGGAAAAAATTTTTTTTCGAGATGGCTAAAAAATTATGTTACAACCTAATAATTCGATAAATTTGATTATTTCTATGAGTTTGGGAATGAATCGAATTCGAGTTTTTACTTTTATTACTTCCAATATTTTGAGTCCAATTTTGCTAATCGAATATCGCAGGTCCTGAAAATGAGACAGTGCGAATTGAAAGCGGACGCGTTGGGCGGCGACGAGGTGCTGGTTCGTTGGCTGGCCGCTCCCGTCAATCCCGCGGACATCAATCAAATTCAGGGCGTCTATCCGGTCAAGCCGGCGTTGCCGGCCGTCGGCGGCAACGAAGGCTGTGGGATTGTCGAGCGTGTCGGTGCCCGTGTTGACGGCGGGACGCTCGCCGTCGGCGATAGCGTAATTCCGACGCGCTCCGGACTCGGTACGTGGACCGAGTTTGGTGTATACGCTGCCGAACGTCTCTATCGTGTCGCAGGCGCGCGAGACGAGCGACCTTCACTAAAATTTGCTGCTACTATTCAGGTTTTATAATCCTTAAAATTGCCTAATTTTCTTAACATTTCCAAATTCGAATTGTACGCTTACGCCTGGATTGGGAAAATTTTTCTTTTCGTCCAATTATTATTGCCTTTTACTCATCGCCTGGGATATTTTTCGCCGATTTCAAGCCAATTTTTCGGATCTTTCATTAAATAAAACAAATTTTCAATTTTTTGAATAATTTTTGTTGTGTATGTGAAAAAGGTGAGACTTCCGTGGCAGGACTTGAACCTGCGACCAACGCTTAACCGGAGCGCTGCTTTACCGACTGAGCCACACGGACCTTGATCACATACTTCGAATTTCGTCTTATAACTCCGTCATAACAATTTTTGACCCTTTGTTCGATTTCATTTTTATATAATTGTGTATAAAATTCGTTAAAAAATACTAAGTCATTTCCGTCCTTCGAATATTACAATCAATCGAAGCATTAGGTAAATCCGTCAACCGCCTACCGTATGCTGCACGATTTTGTGCGGCTGAATGCCGGCGATTGCGTCCTTCAAAACGGCGCCAACTCATCCGTCGGCCGCTATGTCATTCAGGTCCATTTTTTTTTCTGAAATAATATCAATTTTTTGTTTTATTTTTAATTATTTTTAGTGTGGCAAAGTGAAGTGGTTACTTGTGAAGTGGTTACCTAAATGGTTAATTATTTAAATATCAATTTATCTCGCCACGATCTAATATACCGTATTGTGTATCACTTTACGGCAGGGTTGCCAGATGTCCTTTTTAAAAAGATTTGTTCTTTTTTTGAGGGGGTCTGTTCCTTTTTATTTTTTGTTCTTTTTTTCCATGAAGAATGGCTCTCTTAGACATAGGATCAGGAGTTCCGAGAAGTATTAATTGTTGAGAGAATAAAGAATCTGACCCGAAAAGTTAACGAAATAGGCCAATTCAGATGATATTTTTAGAAAAATCTTTTTTGTTGTTGGAAATTATCAATAAAATATTTTTTTTGTGCCCAGCTTATATTTTATTTTATTTTCATCTGGCAACCCTGCCTTACGGCTATATTCTCTACTATGTAGATTTTCATTAGTAATGCATTGTTCAAAATACGTTGAAGTCACACCCCGTTCAACAAAAATCAATGGGATCAAATTTCAAACGAAAAGCTAACGACCATCGTCAAAAATTTTAGAAAGCGTCTCGAAGCTTGTATGGCATTAGAAGGCGGAAATTTTGAAAATAGTTAGTTGTAGAGAATTTTGTTTGCTTTTTAATTTATTTTTTGTTGTTATATTTTTTTGCTTAATAAAAAAGTTATTGTTAAAAATATGTGTGCGGGAACTTTTGTGTCACCCTGTATTCTACTATGTAGATTTTCATTATGAATGCATTGTTCAAAATACGTTGAACAAGTGACAAATAAAGTTTTCGTTTATATTGCAAACTTGTACTAAGGTGTGTGTAGTCTATCAAAGGTTTTCTTTGTTATTCCAATAGCACGGACATAACAGTTTTTATATTTTTATTGAGCTTCATTAATGAACTTTCAATACCTTTTTTTTCAATTCTTATTCAAGAAAGTCTTAAAAAATTAAATATGAAAAATGATTTTGTGAATTGGCAATATGATTGTCGAATAATTTAATATTATATTACATTTCTTTAATTTCGTATTCGTTTAATTTCGTAAATTCGAATTTAAATTGACGTCAATTTATTAAATTTATTTCAGGAGGATTCAAATAAAATTTTAAAATATGTATTTATTTTCATATGCTTTTAGATTGCCCGAATCCTAAAGCTTAGGACCATCAATGTGGTTCGCAATCGGGATTCGATTGATGAGCTGAAAACGGAGCTGAAAAATCTCGGTGCCGATCAAGTATACACCGAGGAAGAGGTGAATAGAACTCGAGCTATCCATTAAAAATTTCTATAGGCTTAAGTGGTGTGTCTATTGGTGATCCGACGAAATGGAATGGCCAAAACTGGGCGGGAAAAAAACGGCATGACTATGCCTAAGCCTAAAATTCATGCCTAAAAGAATCGTGATTTGTCTTGAGTCTAAGTTTAGTCTAAAATCTCGGGCCTAGGCCAAAAAGGACGTGCTGCTAGCTGACGGCCTGAGCCTAAGCCTAAATTTAGCCTAATATCCGAAATCCCGAGGCCGCAAATCTGAAAATATAAAAGCGCTGGCCGCAAATTACGTGATTCCCTGAGTCCTGAGACTAAGATTAGGCCTAAGCCTAACAGTTAAGTAAGTCTAAATTCTATAATATAACATAAACTTTAGATTTAAGCCTAAAGTTTATGATTTATTCCGTTTTGTCCCGTCCTAGAAAACACGGCAAAGTCAATATTTTTTGGATTAGCTTTTTTTTTACTTTTTCTTTAAAATAATTCCTACCATTTTTTCTAGTTTGGCGACGCGGTTCGCTCGCTACGCGGCGCCGCCCAATTGGCGCTCAACTGCGTGGGCGGCCGATCGGCGCTGAATGTGACGCGTGCGCTTTCAAAACGCGCGTGCGTTGTCACATACGGCGGCATGTCGAAGCAACCGCTCGCCACGCCTACCGGGTCGCTAATTTTCGACGACGTAACGCTGCGTGGCTTTTGGATGTCGCGATGGTATGAGATTAACGGTCATTCGGAGGTAACCATTTTTTCTCGAAAATAAATTAAAAATTAAACTTGCCTGGCCGATTTCGTCCGGATCTAATATGGGCTTTGCCCGGACCGACCTCCACATTTGGGATTTTTTTAACTTTAGCTAAATTTTTAAGGGCCACACTAGTTAAGAAAATTAATTTTGTTCATTAGATTTAGAATTTAATTTTCTGCCGATCACTTTTTAAATCAAGTCTCTAAGTAATTTAGAAAGTAACTTAAAAAAGTAAAGTCTCTCAAAAAAACAAAAAGTAAATGTTACTTTTTTAATTGTAATTTTTTTCCCAGGTTACTTAGGGACTCGATTTAAAAAGTATTTGATAGAGAATTAAATTCTGAATCCGATAGAATAAATTAATTTTCTTGAAACTAGCGTTTCGGTCTTTCAAAAGTTGCCAAAATTGAAAAAATCGTAAATGTCGCGTCCGCAAAAAAATGTCGGTACAAGCTGCTCGGATCGGTCCATTTTTGGCTTTTTCCGACTTTAATTATAGTTTTCTTAATTACAGTTGTGAATTATTTTAATTTATATTACAGTAGCCGATCTTCTTTATGAATCGTTATCCATATACGGGATACTTCTAATGATTATACTAATATTTTTTATAGGAGCGTAAGCAAATGTACTCGCGTTTATTCGAATGGGCGCGCACCGGCGAGTTGTGCACGCCGCCGATGCGCGAACGCGCATTCGACGCGCAATTCGCCGATGCTTTCGCCGACGGCGGCGGAAAGACACTTTTTTTTATAAATAAAATTTGAAAATATGTTTTTTCCTTTATTGTGTTTCATTTTCTTTTTGTTATCTTATGGTATCTTAAACACAATGTTCATATTTATTTGTTATAAATATTTTTAAACCTAACTTACTGCCAAATTTTAGTGTTAATTCGAAAGGTATATGTTGGGAATCTGCTGGATTTTTTGCAATCGGTCTTAATCAAGCGCGATTCTCAAACAATCAATTTAGAACTTTTATTTTTGTGTCCTTGTTAATTAATAACAATTTATTCGATGCGAAACAATTCAAAAACACAACAGCAAAAGATATAATTGGCCTGAAACTTGGCCGCGATAATCTAATTTTTGGGTAATAACCAAAGATTGTTTTTTTTTTCAAGAAGAAGAATGAATAACAGCAAAAAAAGTGAGATTATTTTTCCCGCCAAAAAAATTAATTTTATCAAATACAAAAGTCATGGATATCACTTCGAGACTGTTTTCAATTTGAAACTTTTCGAGACTTTAAATTTTATTTTTATTCTTTTCCTTCGCGCTGTTCGCGAAAGTATAAAAATTGATAAAAAGTTTATAAAATCGGATTCCAATTATATAATATAACCATTTTTGTTGTGATTCACTTTATCGCATTCTAGAAATAAAAACTAATAATTTATTGTCAATTAAAAATAATACAAATGTTTTTATATAAAAATATTTAGAGAAAATGACACAATCAATTTACAAATTTTTTTTTTAAAAAGACAATTATTATTTTGCACAATTTTATGACTATTTACTACTTTGTAAAAAGTAAAGAAAAAATTCGACAAAATTACAGACAAATTGTTTGATGGAGAAAATGCTATAGGGTACTGTGAGACTTTTTAATTTTCCTTATTTTCGTAGTTGAGGTTGGCGTTACTGTAGCGACTGCGACCGAGTGGTTTAAAAGCTTTTGGAGAGGCGCTAAGCGAAGGGCCGCGAAGATTATCTAAATATTAAAATTTTCTTTATTTCCAAATTCACTGATAAAAAATTATTAAATAGTAAATCCACATTCAAAAATACAAATGCAAATTCCACAATAAAGGCGATGAAGACGATTGACTCTAATTTCACAATTTTTTGCCTTCATTCACTTATTACGTATCGAACGCACGCAAAATTTATGAAATATAGACTGTGCTGGGATTTGATTCCCACTAAATGATTCACCCATCTGGAGTTATTTGGCTAGTCGAAGTCGTTTAAGAAATCAAGTCTCAGTATTGAATAGAGGCTTAAAAAGAAGGGCTTATTTATAACAGAATGATATCCAAGTTTCCCAATTCGAAAAAAAAATGTTCGAATTGCGTTGATTTGCAATTATTATCACAAAATTTATGATATTGTTTTTTAAGACTTGTTGTTAATTTGCATTATTTATTTTGTAGATATTATTTTTTATATTCTTTATAATTACCGGCTTGTGATACGCCTAGAATGGCTGACACCGAATGCGTCACATTTTTCTTTTGTTGTGTTTGTGCCGTGAACGCGGATTGTGCCGCTCGCAGCGCCGCGTTATTGTAGTTAACTAGCAACCTTCCCAACATTAAATCCGCGGGTGATAAGGGCGAAGCCGAAGTTGAGCGTGAGTTTGGCTCTCGTCGAACACTAGTGGCAATGGTGGATATCGGCAGAATGCCGTAAAGAAGTTCGTTTATTGACGTAGAAGTTGTATTAGCAGTTAGCTGATTGTTTACAATCGGCGCGACATAATGCTGTTGACGTGCGACAGCGTTGAACGCAGATGTCAGAGGATTTACCTAATTATAATTATTTATTGTATGTTAACTTCGGGCGTTTTTAAAAAAAATCAAATTTTAAAAAATGTACTCTTGTCTCCGCCTATGATCATTTATCAGGCTTTCCATGAGCATTATATATAATTCACTTCAGAAATTTTTTATCATTAATCGATCTAATCCTTTATTATCTAATCCTTTATTATAACTACAAAAAATTACAACGGAATTCAATAAATGTCAATTCAAAGGTAGGGCGGGAATTTAAAAAAATACTGGAAAACACTAGATGTTTTTTTTTAAAAAAAAAAGAAGAAAACCGCAGGAATTCAGTACTCTCGAGCAAATTATATCACATGCCGACACTTTTCACATTCATTTTCTCCATTCTATTGCGCAATTTTTTATTAAATAAAAAAATTTTTATGTTGGCCCTTTATATTTGTAAAGAAATTAATTGAGAAAGTAGCCAAGATAAAATTATTATTATTATTTTGCGCGTAAATAAAAGATTAAAAGGCTGATGAAAATTTCATTTTTTCTTCACTCATTTTATACTTGAAAGAAAATTTTATTTATTTTTATTTTTGAATTTGCCGTTCGTTTTTGTTTCCATTTTTGGTATTGGAATGAAAAGAAGAAAAGGTAAAAAAAGGAGCGAGAAAATTACATCTCTTTCAGTTGCACATTCTCGACTCTAATCACGTTGCGCAATTCGCACTTTTTGTTTCGAGATTATATTATACAATACAAACATAATGAAATCAAAGACAAAACTAATAAAAACAAAAACATTTTCGGCATTTCTTTTTTTTTTCCCGACAATTTTTGACCGCTTTTTAGCGCGTTTTACTCGAAAAAGAATGTTGTCGAGAATGCGTATATTCTAACATTATTTTACAATAAATCTCGTATATAACTCACGGCTGTTGTTTAAAAAAATTATGGAAAAAAACATTCTGTGTTAGAACTTTGGGAAAATAAAATAAATAAATAACTCTTTCTTTTGAATTTAGAAATCATTTGAGAAGTCGAAGTCTTTAAAAGAGTCAGTCAAATCATAGAACTTATTATAACGATCTCTGAAGATTTGATAAAGGAGATTGAGTATATGAACTAAATTTGAAAGAAGCTTTCATTTATAACAAAATGAAGTATTCGATATTCGAATTTGAAAATTGTTCGAACTGCGACTGCTTTAAATTCGCATTTATTGGGGCGTTTAATAATTGTTCTTACCGGTTTGGGCTTTGGCAACTCGAGTGACTGCGTTGAATCTGCATTATCCGCTGGAATTGCCGCTTTTTTATGCGTCATTAAACTGGGCGGGCGATTTTCTTTGTTCTCCTCGGCAGCGCTAACGTAATCAACAAAATGCGCGTTGTTATTGTTATAGGGGCATTGATTAGCTACTACACGAGGCTGTTTGACTGGTGATTGCATTTTTGGCATTTGTTGTTGTTTAAATTGTGGGGTTATTCGCTTTTGTACCAACGCTGCTATGTCGGCAAGATACTGTATCGATGGTGTTGTTGAATACAGTTGTTGGGACGGATGAGCGTATAATTGGTTCGACGACTGCGGCGCATACGCCGTATTTGTACTCATTGGATGCGGGGCCAAAAATGCGGCATTCGTATTCGTAATTGAATACGGTATAGAGGATGTCTTTGTTGAAGCTAGAGCCAATTTCTGCTGAACCTCCGACATAGATTTTGATGTTTTAGCGTATTTACGGCTAAAATTCGTGACGTTTGCCAACGGTGATGGTGAGGAAATCGCATTTCCATCATTCTCAAGTTGTTTTGTCGGAATGTTTATTGCCGAGAGGCCGATTCGATTTAAGAAATGCCGCATACTGAGTTCCGCGCTCTGTGGCGAGGCTAAACCATTGGATTTTTTTAAAAATTATAATTATAATATATTATATTATATTTTTATTTTTTTATTCGGTGGATTTCCTAGATTCCTTAAACTTGGCTAAAAAAATTCTTATTTTGTCATAACTGTATTTATGTAGAAATAAATTACCCTAATTTCGCGTGTATAAGGCTGGGTGTTTTGAACCAAATTTAAATTGGCGCCAATGGGTTCATTCTGTTGTATTGGATTTAAGCGAGTCCAAATTTTGTGCCCACTTTTATGAAACAGAGACAAAGGCGGGCACAAAATTTGGACCCCAACGGATTCGATACGAACAGAATGAACTCATTGGCGCGAATTTAAATTTGGCTCAAAACACCGGGCCTTACACACGCAAAATTAGGGTAATAAATAAATAATGCTTTGCACACCATCGGGTTCCGGTCCACAGTAAACGAATAGAGGGATCTTCTTCGTGCCGAAGAGATAGTGCACCTTTTTAATGAGTTCCATCGAAACGAGCACATTTGCAATGTCGTAGAGGCGGCGACAACGACCTGAAAAAAAAACAATTACCCTAATTTCGCGTGTATAAGGCTGGATGTTTTGAACCAAATTTAAATTGGCGCCAATGAGTTCATTCTGTCCTATTGGATCCGTTGGGGTCTAAATTTTGTGTCATTTTTGTGTCCACTTTTATGAAATCGAAACAAAGGCGGGCACAAAATTTGGACCCCAACGAATTCAATACAACAGAATGAACTCATTGGCGCGAATTTAAATTTGGCTCAAAACACCCGGTCTTATACACGCTAAATTAGGGTAGATAATAAACAATCAGTAAAAAATAACGTAAATTGTTCATACTTCGGTCCGGCGGCGTAAAGTCCTCACAAGTAGCATCCTTTATTAAAACCGTACTTAACACGTCTAGACTGACGCGCCGTTTTTCCTAAACAGTAATTAATACAGATAAAATAGTTTTCAAAATTGATCGCATAAATGTTTTTGAAGAATAATCATAAAAATGTGTTTTTGGTGAGCTTATTTTGTTTGCTTTAGAATAATATTAGCCGCATTTAATCAGACGTTCATTGGTTTTGTTTAGGAACTTTAAGATCTCCATTTTCAAATGAATATGAAATATTGAATACATTAAAAGAATAATTAATAAATATTTTTTGATTATTTATTAACCAAACAGATTTGGGACAAAACAAAACAAAATGAGTCGAACGAAACAAAATGAGTTAAAGAAAAATGCAAAGTCTTTAGACTTAAATCTAATCTAAATTTAGATTAGATTTTAGGTTTAGGCCTTAAGCACCTTAGACTTTCTTAGTCTTTTAATTAGGCGCAGATTTTGCTGAACCGATTTGATTAAGCTTAAGTTTTAGGCTCAGGCATAATCATCCCACCGTTTCGTCCCATTCCATTTTGGCCATCTCGTTTCGTAGCATCGCTAATTTGTCTGAATCTAAGTGTATAAACTTACGGGATCGCAGAGAAGCATCATCAAAAATCGCCGGCAGAGATGAACAAGCGAATTTTTGCCACAGACGCGTTCGCCGTTCGACGGCGTGTCGCTGTCGTCGTCGAAGGACATATCCGCGGTCCAACTCGCGTCTTGCTGCACTGCGTGCTGCGAGAAGCTAGTTGATTCATCTAAATATTTTGCCAGTTATTGTATAATTACAAAATGTCCAATTCGGAATTTCCGACTTTGAATTGTCCGAAATGTTGCATTGCCATTTAAATATGTTTTAAAAAAGAAATTAAAAACCTTTTATACTGCCACAAAGCGATCCATTGGATGGAGTTCTCATTAGAAATGATCCATCATCAGTGCCAACTGATTCCTGGGACAGGGAATGAAATTCCGTTAAGGATTTTTGTGAATTTGAACTGAAACTACGTCGTACCGTAGACAATTCCGTGAAATTGCACATTGCTTGTTCGACTTGTCGAATTTTCTCAGGAAATTTCGCATCAATGGCTTCTCTCTAAACGATTTGGATACTATCGTAATATTTCTAAAGTGTTATCCAAAATTTTAAACATTTTTTTAGAAAAAAGTGCTTGTTTCAGCTTTTGGTTCAAAAATTTTTAAATAGACTGTAGCTTCTATAGGAAGCAAAATTGAATCATAGTTCCTATACAATTCTTGATCAGCGTAATGAGAGCTTTCGAATGAGATATACCGTGTTCAAATTCGGTCAAAAAAAACTTTTTTTCTTATGGTTAGGGATGGTTCTCCATAGAGTCATTAGGAGGCATTTCCTGTAAAATAACTACTGTATTCGTTTTTAACCCTCGAATACGGTAAAAAAATTTCGAAATTGTGGGATTAAACTAGGATTGAGCCATTTTTAAACAACGCATTACCTGTAGCGAATGCATTAATTGTGGAAGTTTGGCGAGTCCGCGCCATTTGTAAAAACTTTTATTTGTTTTGCTCATTGCCTCAAGCGCCTCCATCACATTTACGATATCGTAAATCCGCCGCTTTTCCACCTCTAGAAACGGTAATTTTTAATGGATGTACAACAATAAGTTCACAAAACTTGTTAGTCGCATTTTAAAGTGTCTATTATTTGGTGTAAATCTATAACCCGGAATCTTTCAAGCAAATTTCAAATTTTGGCATGTCTTTCATTTAGTTACAATCAGAGCTGTGACTTGACTCGTTAAACGACTCCGACTCCAAAAATGATTCCGAGTCATTTACGAGTCTAATGACTCCGAAATTTTAAACGACTCGGAGTCGTTTATCGGAGTCGGAATCGACTCCGATAAATGACTCTTTTAAACGACTCCGACTCCGGAGTCACGCTGGAATCGTTTACGATTAGGCGACTTTTTCACTGGAGTCGTTTATCAAGCAAAAAAAATAAACGATTCCTGAGTCATTTAAGTTTAAATGATTCCGGAGCGACTCCGGAATCATTTATGGTGGAGTCGACTCCGCTAAATGACTCGGAGTCATATAGAAAAACGCGACTCGGAGTCGTTTAAGTAAACGCGACTCCGGAGTCGGAGTCGACTCTAAACGATTCCGAACGACTCTAAACGACTCAATTATTATCAATGAGTCTTTTCAATTAAGTGACTCCGGATTCGTTTAAAACTAAACGATTCCGACTATCAGTGAGTCACTTAATTGAAAAGACTCATTGATAATAATTGAGTCGTTTAGAGTCGTTCGGAATCGTTTAGAGTCGACTCCGACTCCGGAGTCGCGTTTACTTAAACGACTCCGAGTCTTTTAAGAAAACGCGATTCCGGAGTTACGTTTTTGTAAATGATTCCGGAATCGACTCAATGAGTCGACTCCGGAATCATTTACGATCATGTGACTCCGGAGTCAATAGAGTCGTTTAACTTAAATTATTCCGAATGATTCCGAGTCGTTTGAGTCGTTTATTTTAAACGACTCTCGTGACTCCAGGGTGACCGGAGTCGTTTACGAAATAGAATTCTTAATGACTCCTGGAGTCGGAGTCGGAGTCACCTATTTTTCGGAGTCGTTAATTGGAGTCGGAGTCGTTTACGTCGACTCCGACTCACGATACCGGAATCGTTTAGGAATCAAGTCACAGCTCTGGTTACAATGCAAGATAAAATTCTTTCTCCCAAAATTACTTCACTGCAAATCAGAGTGGTGACTTGACTCCGGATTCATTTAAATAATGTGGCTCTTCAATAAATGTAGCTTAACTCCTTAATATGAACGTTCTAGATGAAACTGTTTTAAATACGTACTATTGTTATAGTTACGTTCATTTTTTCTCTATAGGTTATTCCAAGAGGATTCGGAATCATCGGAGTCATATTGAAGCTGATTCCGGGGCCTCGTGGCGAGAAGCCACTTTAGAAACGTAGAAACGAGAGCCATTAAGAGATTCAAGCCATCACACTGCCCTCAATACTCTTTCTCTTTAACTATCCTTCTCCACAAAGCATTATAAAAGAATGCCACACATGCCAATTTTTGTAAAAAATATTTCAGTAGATAGCGGGTAATGCGCCTGAAATTAGGATATTTGGAAACCAAAACGAACTCATTCTCTTTGCAACACTCTCAAGATGAACGTCGTTGGCGCGCTCGCCAGCCGCTAACTCGCCCATTGTGAGTAGGAAGCGTTTACACAAATTGCCCAAAGATTTCTCTTTTCGGGGCGCTTTCAGCGGTGCGGTCGGCGGCGGTGGAACTGCCGCGCAAAATTCCGTCGCGCTCGGCATGGCATGCGGCGATGAAGCGCTTGTGGTCGCGCCAGCCTCGGCCTCACTTCGCTCAGTCTCCACACTCAACTGCGCGACTTTCGTTTCTTTGCTTTCGACTTGCGTAAAGCGTCTCGACACAACATTTGAATTTGAATTGCCTTTTGAACTGTTTACTGTATTCTCATTGACTGTATTAGCGTATCTTTTTGATGCACCTACTACATTTAACGTCGAATGAGGTTGAATACGGTGATTTAAATTTTTCTGTACAAATTTCAATGGCTTATGAAAGTGGGCTTGACTAAAGTCGAGTTTTCTTTTCACATCATTATTCGGCGTTTCATCGAAGTCGTTTGTATTGTTGTATAGTTGTTGTTTCGACTAAAAATTGAATAAAATTAAAAATATCTAATATCCCAACTTTGTATATCTTTTCCCAAAAGATAATAGACTAACTTTTCATTTTATTTCAATTTTAAAAACATTTACAATTTTGCTTACTTGACTAGATTCTGTTAGATTAACGGTCGGTTCGATTTTTGGAAACAAGTTTCGCCGCGGTGAAAACTTTTGCTGACCATTTATTCCGCATGTGCCCGCATTGAGATCTCCGATTTTTGTTGTTTTGAATGGTGACATTCGGCTAAACGATGTGCTCAGACAATCTGAAAAATTACAAAATTCCGCTAAAATTATTTGGCACAATGGCATTAAAAATAATTTTTTTTTTAAATTTCTATAAAAATTGGAACTTTATTTTTGCATACAATTAATTGTGCAAATGTATTCTAATTTTTAGCTTATAACCCGCAATCTTACCAGGAATTTTTCAAATATTCCTTAAATTTTTTTTTATACTGCAAAATAAAAGTTTAATTTAGTTGAAATATTTTGATTTCTGCTTATGCCCTCATTTCATGGCGCATCATATACGAAATGCGAGGAAGGCGCAAATAAATTTTTTTAAAATTATATGATCTATACATATCTAGGATACAACGGAAATTAATTTTAAATTTCGGAAATCGGAAAGGCAAAAAAGCCGGAAATCAAAAATATTGGAAATGGAAAATCGGGAATTTTTTCATAAAATTTTTTTAAACAAAAATCAATATTTTTTTACCTTTTAAAATTTCCGATATTTCCGAAAAATGGCCAAAATTTGGGAAATCGAAAATTGGAAGGGCAAATATGTCGGAATTCGGAATTCCGTTGCACCCCTTATACATATTAGCAGCTGGACCGCCCAGTCCGTTTTGGCTGGCCCAATCCTTTTTTGGCTGGAAATTTTTTTCTGTTTTGTGTGGCCCGGTCCGATTTGAAAATTGTCGGCCCAGAACATCTCTAATACATGAAATTATGATACAAAATAAGTACATTTTCGCCCGGGCGATTTCGTCGACGGCGAGTTGTCGAGCGGGCCCAATGAAACGTGCGCGCGTTTCGAGCCCACATTTTCGCACATTTGGGACATGTCGTCCGTCGAACAAACGTCCACGACACAGTCCTCCTCGCAATTGCCCGGCAAACAGCTCCCAAAAAACCGATTTGTCATTTAAAGAAAAATTTCTAAAAAGGTTAAATTAAATACAAGTACCCTAATTTCGTGCGGATAAAATCGGATGTTTTGAAAATTGCCGTCAATGAGTTAATTTTGTTATGTAGGATCCATTCGAGTCCAAATTTTTGTTCGCATTTATTTGCTTCTCATAATGGTAGGCACAAAATTGGACCCAAGTGAATTCAATATAACAGAATTAACTCATTAGCGCATTGGATCATCCGTCTGAAGTCGGTGTAAAAAATTAATGTAAGTAATGTGAGTAAAATCAAAGCTGTCTAATTTATCGTAAAAGAATGATTGAAAATGAAAAATAGTGAAATAAGAAGCTATGCAAATTGACTACGGAAAATTAATTTTCGAACAATTCTCGAGAAAAAAAAATCGGCAAAATTGATCGATAAAAATATTCTTTACGAAAAAAATTGAGAGAAAGGAGGAAAACTGGCAAAAAATTGGGCGGCGCCGAAATCGCAAGAGCGTCATTTTTACTGTAAAAATGAAAGAGAAAAAGCAGAAATAAATTAAGAGAAGAAAAAGGGAGAAATTGAAGAACGAGAAAATGAGGAACGGGAAAAAAAGGAAAAGGGAAGAAAAGAAAGAAGGAAGGAGATAAGAAAGGAGAAAATAAAGAAGAAAAGACATTTTGCACATTAGATTTTAGCGCCAAAATTTCAATAACATTTGGTCTTTTATTATTCTTTTGCTCTTCCGTTTTTTCAACGGCCCCCTCCTCGCCCCCCTACCCCCCCTCGTCGTTTCTTCTATTCCCTCTCTTCTTCGCCCTCCTCTTCTTGATGAAAAATTTTCTCTCCATCTAATTGTATATAAAGGTCAAATCAAAGAAAACAAAAATGGAAATGGTGGCTAATCATCCGAGAAAATGGAGAAAAAAAAATCGAATGGAATAAAATTTATCCACAAATTGGCGCAAAATTCTTAGGATTACTTTAAAGAATAATTGAGATTAGGAAATTGAATTTCTAAATTTATAGAAATTTTTAAATTCCAAATTGATAGTTGAATTTAAAAGATACACATTGAAATTATACGAAAAAGAAATTTTTAAAATGTAAATTCAAAATAAGCGTTTTGTTTTTGAAAAATGTGAAATTTTTGTTGAAAAATTTGAAAAATTTTTAAGTTTCAGATATTATCGTTTTGCTTTTTTTTAACAGCATGTAATTTCAAACATAATTCAGAAAATTTTTATGCATAAGTTTAGTTTTTGATCCATAAAATAAATTTGAACCCAATGTTCACTAAAACCGAATTTGGCCAACAGAGCTGAAGCTTATAAATTGCAAAAATTTGGCTTGTTATATCTTTAAAATTAATATGCTATTCGATTCAGCTAAAAAATTTTAAGTAGTCAAAATAAAAATAGAGTTTATAAATTGAATCGTAATTAAGTTGGTTACGGAACAAACACAATTTCGATTTTTTCCTTTTATTTAAACTTTTGAACTTATTTTATTGACAAAAATTAATTTTTTCAACACTTTCATATATATGTATATGCTGATACTTTGGGTAGAATGACATTAAATTGACTCGAGTCCTTTTGTTAAAAAAGCTTTTTTAGAATAAAAATTTGTTAATTTTGAAGAATTTTCTGAGCTTATGGTAATCAAAAAAATGTAATGATCCGGATATTTGGATGCTACTGTAAATATTATAAAAAATTTGAAATGTCTAGTAATGCTTCTTAATGCTGAAATTTACCCGAATTAAATTATATGTAGTGATACCCTAATTTCGTGTGCATAAGGCCGGGTGTTTTAAACCAAATTTAAATTGGCGCTAATGAGTTCATTTTGTTGTATCGAATCCGTTGGGATCCAAATTTTGTGCCTGCCTTCGTTCCAGTTTCATAAATGTAGGCACAAAATTTGGTCTCGCTTAGATCCAGAATAAATTCATTGGCACCAATTTAAATTTGGCTTAAAACACCCGGCCTTATACACACAAAACTAGGATACTTATTATTAACCTCTTAATAAGTTCAAAAATACAGTTACCGAAAAAGTTGCAAATTGGCGTAAAAAATCGCAAAAACACTTTTCAATTAATTAAGACAATGGAAAAAACTGAAAAATTATTGCCCGAAGGCTAAAACTTTTTGCCGGAAGAAATGTGAAAAAATAACAACAAAAAAAGGAATATGGAAAAAAACAGTAACAAAAATAATATTTGCAAAAAAGAATGCCTGGCGATGTAAAAAGGTCAACAAAAAAAAAGATGAAAGTGCACACACAGACACCTTAATGCGCTGAATATAGAAGAACGAGCAAAAAATGCGCGCATTTTGCATTTTTGCTTCATTGTTGTTACTGTGTGTTTTTGCCTAGGCGCGAAAATACAAAATAAACGGAGCCACGGGAGGTGAATACACAAATGTGTGCGCCTGTTTTGCATATCGTATATCTGTGTGATTTTACATGTACTGTGTGCTCATTTTTTAACTATTGAGAATATATGTATGAAATAACGGTCTGCGTATTAATATGAGCATATGTATTTTTGAGGGAAAACGACGCGCTCATCTCAATTAATGACCGAATTTCTTCCGAAATACCATAAAATTGGACAAGAAAAGAAAGAGAAAAATGAAAAACAACAAATAAAAACCGGAATAAGAAAGAAATAAACGATAAAAACGGATAAATATGAATGATTTGCATCTTTTGTATACATAGCAGTGAATTTTTTTTGTATAAAATGCCATTCTCGTAGCGAAATTTTCGCTGAAAAAGTTCCGAGTTGCGCAATTGATTACGTAAATGTAACAGATTAATCAATAACTTGCATTTTTTGTGTACTTTTCCTTCAACATTTTGACATTTTTTTTCAGAGATATCTAATTTTTATCGGAAAATCATTTAAAGAAAATATTTTATTGGCTTGGAAGAAAAGTTAACTCGTTTTTTACATGATCAAAATGGGAATGCTCGTGTTTTACATTTATTAGTGAGAGAATCATTTCAAATTACATTATGTTCCTCATAATAATACAAAAAAATGTATAGAAATGTTCACAGTTAACAACTTTCTTATAAGTTATATCAAATTTTAGACTCTATTTACTTATTGGATGCTGAGTTGAACTTTAATCAAAATTAAAAAATATATGGTTAAATTTTTAATTTTTTTATTATTAAATAAAAGTAAATAACTGAACAAAAAACTTTTTTCCAAACAATTAATTTTAAAGTAAAAGAATCTAAAAAGTATTAGATTTGCCGATAACGAAAAATAAAAACCGTATGGTATAGCATTTTTTCCTTTCGCGCCATCAATGGTGCCGGGAGCGAGAATTATTCTGCTCAATAGTACGAAAAAGTTTTCTCTATTTTATCGCAAATTCAATCATTTTGCCAAAGAGAAAATCTGATGGAGAGAAAAGAATATACAGAGAGACCATTGTAAGAAAGGAAAACATTGTATCGAGTGAGTCGAATAATATAAGTTTCACATTCAATTTTCTTCTTTTTTCTTTTTTTCTCGTCAAATTTCTCATTTTTTTGCTCGGCGATAAGCGTAAAATTTGTGAAATGTTTACAAAAAAAGAATATTCAACAAAATTTTGGCGCCAAAGCAATCGAGATTGAAAGATTGAATTTGAAAAGACAAAAAATTCTCAAAATCGATTTTTAATGTTCATACCGGGGACATTGCAGAAATAAATTTGAAATTTCGGAAATAGGAAATCGGAAGGGCAAAAAGATCGGAAATCGGAAATTTTTTTATAAAAAAATTTTTTCTTACAAAAATCAATATTTTTATTTTTTGAACTGTTAAAATTTCCCATATTTCCGAAAAAATAGCCAAAATTTCAAAAATCAGAAGGAAAAAATGTCGAAAATCGAAATTCCATTGCACCCCTGATTTACCATAGTACTTTGCAATTTCTTTCTGTATTCTATTTTCAAGCTTTTTTCATTGGTCCAAAAAATAATTGTAAATTGTCTGATAGATAACCAATAATAAAAAATATGGAATTGTACAAAAAATTAAACAACAGTAACTTGTATTTAGCATTAATTATTGTATAAAAATATTATCCCAATTCGAATTAGGCCGAAGTTTCACTTTTACATTGAAAAAATTTAAATTTTGTAAAGAAAATTTGTCTAATGGAATTTGCTTTAATAAAAAAAATCAAAACTTAACTCTTTCCAAATTATGCATACCATAATTTGAATAGAAACAAAAATTGCAATTTTACCAAAAAAAAACAATAAATGTGCTAAAAAAAACTTTTTATTTTTTTTTTGAATAAAATTTAAAAAAAAACACGAAAAAATTTGTAATTTCTAAAAAGAGAGGAAAATGATAAAAAGATTCGATTTTTGCTCGTCTTCAATTTTATGCAAAACAAATGTATGCATTTGTATTGTTTCTTATGAATTACATTTTAAGCTTAAAATATAAGCTGAAAATATAATGTTTATGTTTTTTATGTCGTTTTTTTATTAAAATATGTAAATAGTAGGTATATAAATACACAAGAAAAATAACAGACATTTAACCGAATTTTTGTAATATTATTACAAATTGAATCTTGCTCCCAAAAATTCTTGTGCATAAAAAGAGAGAAATGACCAAAAGACTCGAGAAATGAATTTGAATTTTCCATTTTGTTATTTTTTTATTACCAGCCTTTCAGTCCAACCTTCGGCCATCTTTTAAGCCCATATCAGATTCAGATTTATTCTTCTTGAAAATCCGAATATAAAATTTTTCAGCAAGATTTGATTTAGTTTGCGAAACAGCAATGGGAATGATTCTGATCGGAATCCCAATAGGATCAAACTCTAAATCTGAAAAGCTTGGCGTCGCCGAAAGAGTCGAATACCCCGAAAAATCGAAAAAATGTAATAATTGAATTCTTAATGATTTATAGACATACAGAGAGACATAAATTGTATATTTAATGATGTCAGTTACACATAAAATTAGGCTATATATTTTACGAAATTGATTCAAGGCTAAAAATGAAATGCTCATCTTCAATTATAAAGTAATGATAGCTAATTCGAAATTTAATTAAAAATTGTTAAAATTGTACAAAAAATTATTTTATTATAAGCTGGTTGGAATTCATAAAAAAGAGAAAATTTAACAAAAAATGGAAAGTTTTCCATAAAACCAAACAATTTTTTTGCTATTTTCGATAAATTTCAGTCCAATAATATTTTAATCAATTAATAAAACTAAAAGAAAATTGTAAAATAGCGAATATCCTAAGATTTTCACTTGCTTAAAATTCCAAAATAAATATGAATGTATGAATTTTTGTGTGGAAAATGTAAATGAGCAAATTTTAGTGCCTTTGTGAGAGAATGCACAAAAATCCACCATAAAAATGGCATGGCGTTGAAAAATCACACAGCTGTAAATAAGAAAAATATAGAAATTTGCGCGCCATTTTTCGCTTTATACGCGGCAGTAAGCAGAAGAAAAAAAAATTTTTTTTTTTTGAAAAAATTGAGAGAGAAAAAATGAAATTTTTTTTGGCATTTGAAGCGCCATAAAATCGGCACAAAAATCTCAACAAAAACGGGCAGAAAAAGAGAAAAAAATTACAATAGCATATTTCTTTGAAACAACAAAATGCGAACACTAAAAGCGGGAATCGAATTTTGTGTTTTATTTTTGTTTTTTTTTTTGAAGGAAGCCGACAGCCGGTTAATGAATTTTTTTATAGAAATTGGAAGAAAAGCGTGCCCTTTTTGCCCTTTTTTGACGATTAAAAAAATAATGAAAATTTTTTCCAAAATTAAAACAAATCCTTTTTGTAAATAAACTATTTTTTATAAATTTAATATAGCCCAACTTCATGTATCGGAGGCTTATCGGAAATAATTTTTAATTTTTTCAAAAATCGGAATTTAAAAAAAATTTAAAATTCGGAAATTTTTAAAAATTAAAAAAAAATTTCCGAAATTTTGCTCACCTTTTTGGAAATCGGAATTCCAACACATCCCTGATATGCAGGAATGTACCTATTCAGATAATTTTTTTAAATTTTTAAAAGTCTTTATTTGCATGTAATTTAATTAGAGGACCTCATGTAATTTAATTAGAGGACCTTAGAGGACCTTAAATGTAAGTCTTAAAAGAGATTTCCCTCCGTAAAACCCAATTTTAATTTATTATAAAAAATCCATCGCAAAATTTAAAAATTGAAAGAAATTCCTGTGAATGGTTGTGAACGATCGAACTGTTAAAAATCCATAGTAAGTTTGATCCATAAAAAATATATACGGAATATTCCAATTTCGTGACCAATTTTGAAAATTTGTTATGAAAACAAATATTAAAGTTTTCTTCATTTTTTTCTAATCAACTTTTTTACATTTTTTTACCAATCATAATAAAAAAATGTTTACTATAAAAGATTAACTTTTTCTTAATAATATTTTCATATTTTGAAATTTTTTTACATGCATGCATGATGAAGAGTGGGAGGAAAAATGAAGAAAAAAGAAGAAATTCACGCCGGAAAAAGAATTATTCCCATAGTTGAAAAAAGGGAATTGTTTAGGAAAAACATCTTTTAATCTAAGCAAAAAAATTTCTGGATTGCTAATGGATTTTTTTTTGCATATTTCAGCTGAATAAAAATAAATTCAGATGTTGATTATTTGAAATTTTTAAAGGAATTATTAATATGAATGTCTGATTTATGAATGAGATTTTATTAGGTGGATCATAAAGTTCTTATTTTCCAGATTTTCGTTTTTAAATAACTGTTGTTCGATACGTACTACTTCCGGGCAGAGCCGGGCCGAATAAAAAAACCCATGAAAATTTTATTCTATGTTTGTGTCTTTTCACTACATATTTTTGTTTCACCAGTTCGACCCAATCTAATAAATATGTGGGTTTTTTATATCCTATATATAAACAGCAGTTAGACCTGCTAGCTATCAATTTTTGGAACAAATCCACCGGCTATTTTAATGAACAAGAAATGGATTTTAATTGCAAAGATTTAATAAATTTTAAAAAAGTTTTCTAATTTTAGTTTCAATTTTGTTTATTTTTTAAATTTGAATTTCGCGTGTATAAGGCCGGGTGTTTTGAGCCAAATTTAAATTCGCGCCAATGAGTTCATTTTGTTGTATCGGATCCGTTGGAGTCTAAATTTTGTGCCCGCATTTGTCTCGGTTTCATAAAAGTGGGCACAAAATTTGGACTCGCTTAAATCCAATACAACAGAATGAACTCATTGGCGCCAATTTAAATTTGGTTCAAAACACCCAGCCTTACACACGCGAAATTATGGTATTATAATAGTACTCTCTTTCATAGGAATAATCAATATAAAAACTAAAATTTTATAAGCTTATTTTTCATTTTTGTTATTGTGGAATAATATTATCATTTGAAATGGCTTTTGAAATGCAAAATTGTAAGACGGCACAGCAAAAAGCTAGCAGCAATTGGTATGAATAAAAAGATGATTTGAAGAAAGTGAAAAAATAAAGTACATACAATGAAAAAAAGCGATCAGTTCGGCAAAAATTGTGTGGAAAGAAATTTTTTTGGCGCCCATTTTTCCTCCTCATTTCCATTCATTATCATCGTCATCATCAACGACGACGACGACGATGATGACGGCGATGTGTGCCGAATATGACTGATCTTTTCTCATCCTTTGTTCACGAAATAAAAAAATGAAGAAAAAAAATGTAAGACAAATGTGTTTGTTGAAATTGAAAGGAAACAAATAAAATAAAAGCAAGCGAAAAAATAAAGGAGAGAGATAGAAAAGAAAGAAAAGAAGAGAGAAAAATTGGAAATTGAAAGGAGTGAAAAATGAGAGAGCAGAACGGCACGGCACTAGCGCGCCAATAAAAAAATAATCCCCCAGTTCCACATCAGTTTCCCGCCGTTGTTGATGAGAAAATGATGTCTTGTGCATTTACCATACGCAATGATGATGCTGATGATGATCCTTACAGACCAACAATCGTAAAGGCGGGCAAACGAAATCGACAAACGACAACAACAAAAAGGCATTGCCATTTTTAATGATTTTTTTACTGCATTTCTATTTTGTATTATTTCTTAACATATGAGAATCTGTATGAAAGGAAGCTAGACTACTTTTTTGTGACTTTGATATTTTCCTTTTTAATAGTCTTAAAAATATAATAAAACATTATTAAATATTTCATGTTGTATATGTAATATACAACATAAAATATTTTAACAAATTTCAATAGCTTCATTAATTTATTCCTTTATTAAAAAAAATTACTTTTTGAATTAAAATACGCTTAAAAATATTTGTTTTTCGCTCAAATTTTAAATATTCAAATTGCTAAAATAAAAATTGATAAGATCGAAAAATTGACCCAAAAACAAACAAACAAAATTTGTAATTTGGAAATGCAGGAAAATGTTAGCAAAATTAAATAACAATGATAACTGTGTCCGAAAAAATTAATCATTCAATTTTTTATTCCAAAAAATTATTTTTTGAACGAATAAAAATCAAATAAATAATGATCAAAAAAACATGTTTAAAGGGCGCATCGACATTTGCGGATTTTTCAACTTTAACTAACTCAATAAATAACATTTAACATTTAACATAATGCTATCTTTAAGAAAATTCATTTTATTTTTTTTTGATTCAGAATTTAATCTATTTGATAAGATCAATCATAAGATTAATATGCTCGAGAACGATAATCATGGCAAACATATTCTTTGATGCTGAAGACAAAAAAATAAAATAACAGATTATATTATTTTAAAATAATTTTGGACTCTCCAGCTATTCAATAAAAAATTTTCAAAATGCTCAATTTTTGGTTCAAAATTGGAAAAATTCCAGATTTTAAAGATCAAATATAAATTCTCTGCATAATATAATTATTAAGTATTTTGAATAGAGGCTATACACTCCTGGTCAAAATGATAGCCGCACTTAAATATGTAGCACAACTCGAGTTTTAATTGGCCATTTTTTATGAAATATTGCACAAACATGCCTTTCTCTATTATAAATCATAATCTTAAAACAATTTTAAAATTTTCGAAATTTTACCCACGTATTACTGTGTTTTACTATATTTTGAGTTTTATCGGTGAACAAAATGATAGCTTTATGAACAAAAAAATTAACAAATTACAATATAACATTAACATTTAATATTTAGTAGGTCCTTTTTTAGATTTGATCAATCGATTTGGAAGACTACGGGCCAAATTATTCAATACATTCAAATTTAGACGAATCCATGCTTCAAGAATCAGACACAATTTGAGCAGAGGTGACAGTAGAGTGTATATTATTTTAAAATAATTTTGGACTCTCCAACTATTCAATAAAAAATTTTCAAAATGCTCAATTTTTAACCCAATATTGGAAAAATTCCAAAATTATAAAGCCAATTATAAGTTCTGTACAACTTGCCTCCTCCTCCTTGAGTCCAGCCTTTGTCTGGAATTTATACCCTAAGTTCGGTATGATAAGCCGCCCCTATGCATAAGCCGCAGCTTGGCGAAGTGTAAAAAATTCAAATATATTTCACTTTCTTTGAAAATTATTTTTGCTTTTGAAATGTGAAATGTGTAAAATAATGTGAGTGAACCACAAAAACGTGTTATTAAAATGTCCATAAAAATGTCCATGAAAATATAAAAAAACATGAGAAAATTGCAAAAAACTGCAAAATTTTCAAAAAAAAATTGAAGAATGAATTTGCTTCGAGACAAGTTTGTTCTATAAGCCGCGGCTTATCATCCCGAAATTAGGGTACTATAATTTTTTTCTGAAAGCCCATTATTATTAAATTTAAAAAAAATTGGATTAGAATTCTGTATTCGAAACAGATTTTTTTTGTGCGCGTCGTATCAAATATATTGTATATACCCTATAAAATACTGTTCGTGTCGTTTTTTGCCAAAAAAAAATTTGGCAAAAAAATTTAAAGTTCAATATAAGTTCTGTATAGTTAGTTTATTATAAAGTGTCGGTCACTATACAGGACATGATCAATTATCATAATCAATAGTAAATATTATGTGCTTTCGCTCACGTTTACTGGGCTTTATATAGCTCGCTTAGCACCAAAATTATAATAAGCATCAACAAAATAATCGTAAGCATTAGCCAAGCGTTATTCTGTAAAATTTACCATATTTATTGAATAAATTCTTAATGTTTAATGTACTATACATGTATAAGTATTTCCCTACAATATGATACACAGTATTGTCGCAGAACGCCACACGACCGATGTTAGCAAAAATTGCCTCATTATTGTTATAAAACTAAATTATCATTTATTAAAAGAAAATTTAAATTTAAGTTTAAGCCCGAGTCTAATCATTTAATTAAGTTAGGAATGACCCTAATTTCATGTGTATAAGGTTGGTGTTTCTAGCCAAATTTAAATGTCTTCATTCTGCTAATGTCTTCATTTTGTTGTATTGGATCCAAGCGAGTCCAAATTTTTTGCTCACTTTTATGAAACTGAAGCGAAGGCGGGCACAAAATTTCGACGAATCCGATACAACAGAATGAATTCATTGGCATCAATTTAAATTTGACTCAAAATACTCGGCCCTACATATACGAAATTAGGGTAATCCAATTTTATCGCATAATTTCTACAAATTTTTATTATATAATTCATGCAATAATTAACTTCGATTTTATTTTACAATTAGGTATTAGTTTATAAATTCCGTTACCTTATTTGGAGTTTGTAGCCAGCAATTTTCGATTATCGGAGTCAAATTCGTTTTCAATTTATAGATACTTTTGTACTCATTCAAAAATTTCTCTGTTTCGGACGTGAAATTTGTGACAATTTCCTTTATTTCGACCAACTTTGTTCCGAGCAACTTTATTGTTTCGGGCACCTTCATTGTTTTAAGATTTTTTAATTTCATCTTTATTTCATTTTTAATGCTCTCCATTTTTATAACTGTATTTTTTTGATCAGAATTAAAAATCTTTCCTCTCCTTTTATTGATTTGATCCTAAAACACTATTACTTAGTAAAAATTTGTAGCGAAATTCTTCTTAATACATCCTTTTAAAAATTTATTATTCGGTAATTACTCTTGTTTTTTATTACTCTCGTTCAAAAATTTTCTTACAAAGACATGAATTAGTGAAATTGTTTGATTAAGTTTGTCGTGTAGGATCTCAATATCGGGCAATTCCAGATTATATATATTTTGTATTGACACTTCTATAGCTGATTCTGGCTTCGAAAAATAAATTTCAGCATTTATCGTCTCGTTAAAAAAAAATGTTTCATTTATTTTTTTTAATATATCTTCCTGAATATTCCCATTTTTTTCTAAATAATTCAATCGAACTATTCGCTGCAGTAACTGAAAATTAAAAAAATACTCCGTAAATAATCAAATAATATTTAAAACATATGTATATTTTGTATATTATTAATTACGCATAGTTAATGTTCATAATTATTTAATATATAATAAATAAATTTATTATATCATATTACTATACATACTTCGTTCAAAGTTGAAAAATTTTTTTCGAGTGGATCGCAAACTAAATTCGTCGCTGTGGCGCCAAACAAAAATAAAGCCGAATTGATGAAAGCGAAAATTACTAAGAACACAATAGTCAGCCAAAAGGCTATAAAATTAAAAAATACTCGAGATGGCAAATCTAAAAGTTAACACTTTTTACCGTTTCCTACTAGAAAGTTTAGCTTTATTATTATTTTTTTATAAATCTATAATATTTTTTAAAATTTTGTACAATGTTTCTTTTGAAAGGTGGAATTCTCGGTTGAGTCATCTCCACAGAGACACTCCGTCAGGACGCCCAAAAAATAGAAGAGGATAATTATGACGAAAATACCTGCGAAAACGATGGCCAAAACACGACTAAAACAATTTGAATATGGGAATTAATTTTTTTTCAATCCTTCCTTCTTCCCACTTACGTAACAATGCTATATGTGGAAAGGCTGGCACTTATATTGATAATAAAATTTTTCATGTCATTCAAATTGGTTTGTTCTATGAATTTCCGAAGGTTTTTGTACATTATTTCGAGTATTAAAATTTGATTGACTGTTTTATTAATTATAACCTCTAAAAATTATATGAGAAGCCAAATTTAAAAAAAAGGTCTAACAAGCTTAAAAAATACCTTGATTATTAATTTTTTCCGAATATCCATTTATAAACTTTCATTTAACCATTTCAAATTTAAATCCAAATCCCACTAAATAAATTTTAATTAAACTAATTTTTACTTTTAAAAAATCTAATCTACAAAATCTTTAATTTTAATCTTGCTCTGATCTGTGTTAGTCAAAGTCAAGCCAATCAATGTATTATAAATAATTCTATTCTTTTAAAAATAATAGAATAAAATTATTAGTATGTAGAAAACTAAACTTAAACATAAATAGGATAAATTAAAAAAATAAAAACCTCTAATTCATCCAGATTATGTTCATCATATTCATCAGAGATATTTAGATCATGTTTACAAAATTCTGCCAATTTTAATTTATCAGTTGAGGATTTTTCAAAACAGTTGAGAAGAGCATTTCTGTAACTACTAGTTATATTTTTGATTACTCCAAGTTTTTCCATGTTGGAAATGTTAAAAGTTTTCACTAAAATTAAATTTTCTTAAGTACAAAACTTCACAGAAAAAGATATTTTAGAAATTTATAAAATTAAAACCCTGCGACCCGATTTCATTAACCAAATCCAATGCTGCATTTTTAAATCGTTGTTTTAATTCCGGTATAAATTCCTCAATTTTTTTTGTTATATTAAAATTATTGCGTAAAATATCATCGATTATCTGGAAAAATAGAATTCCAACTTTTTTTTATAAATTTAAGCTGACAAAAAGTTGACCTAAAAACCTAATACTTTTACATATGAGCGGAATTTACATAAATATGCATAGTGAATAATAAATTTACGATATTTTATTAAACGAAAAAGAACGAAATATTCGGCTTGTATCTCCGATATTTAATTATAGACATTTACTCGCAAATTAAGTTTGCCTAAAGTTAATAATTGTTACTATTTAATATATTTTCATAAATTGAACCTATTTAAATTTAAAAAAAATGTTTCTAAATTTCCACGCAATTACTTGGGACACTGAAAAAAGTAACGGTTCAATCCGAAGAATTGTTCTATTTTGAGTTGGCCTTCATTCTTTTATAAACGAAATTAAGCTTATAATTTTTAATCTGTAACTTGGGCCTACTTTAATGAAGGTCTTTTTTTAATTTTATGCTTCACAAACACAAGTTAACAGAATGAAGGCCAAGTCAATATTGAACATTTTTGTGTATTGTCATTTGTGCATTGTATTGAATCCACCTGGACTGTGACTTGGTTCATTAAACTCAATGCATTTAAAAAAATTTATAAAAATTGTCTTGCTCGAGCAGGTATGAACTTTGTCAACAAGATTATGCAATAATTTTAATTATAAAAATGTCACCTTTAATTTTTATTGTGTTTATTGTTTAAATATAAACTTGAAAAAATATTTACGAAAACAAATTAAGTGGAAAATGCTAGTAATATTTTTCATTAATCTATGTTAATAAATTTGAATAGGTTTTTTTTCCTCCCCATTCCGTGTCCACGTTGCTGTTCGTGGGGAGGCTTAGCTGAAAATCTGAAGTTTATCGAAAGATGGAAAACGACCAAGGACCGGATAGTGCACCAGGGCTAGCAACCCGTACGTGCAAAACATTCATATGCTAAAAACAATCAAATGCAATCAAAAAAAACACATCCGAGAGGTGCATAGGACGTGACCAGGAACAATCATAATGCATGCGGACGACCCCCCCTGAAGGTGATGCGGAAAACGCTGCGATGGTCGACGTCGCTTGCGACGGAACGACCGACACAGTGAAGGGGCGTTATTTGAATTGGATACAGACGGCTTTCGGTCATATTATTCTAAGCCGTCTACGACAAAAGGAAAAAGGACCAGCATAAACGTCCTGACGTTTAATCTAAAAGTTGGACTAAGGGAAGAAACGACAAATTTAATAATGAAACAACTACGTGACATCAACTACGACATCATCGGTCTATACGAAACACGTGCTACAAGCGAACATCACGGAAAATGGAGCGCCACAGGAGACGAAATCATAGTCGGAGCTGGACATGGAGACCACCACGTCGGCGGAGTGGACTTCATAATTAGCAGAAAAATGGTCTTATTGACATAAAAGATGAAATCAGTTTAATAAATTCTGAATTTTTTATCACAATGAAATCAAACATTATTCAGAAACTATTGCGAAACATGTTTACAATTGTAATAAAAATTGAATCTAGTCAAATTCAACAGTAAAATGTTTTAAAGTTTTTAATGAGTAATTTTTTGTTTGGGTTTCTCCCTTTAAAACAAATTTTTACTGTGAATTATTTTAAAAACTATCATGTTAGTTAGTTAATAAATCAAAAAAAAAAATAAAGATAAACTTTTTTTTTAAAAATTACTAAATTTTTGAATCATAACCTGAAAAGTAAAATTATTAAATTTAATTTTTTGCCGAAAAATAAAATACAAATGACAAACTCTTATTATACGTTAAAAATTTTAGCTTTGTTGCTATGTATGTTATTTTGAAGAATACATTTATCTTTTAGACAAACCTAGTTAAATTAAATTTATAAAACCTTTAAATGTTTTTTGCTTTAAATGTTATTGTGCAATGTTATTGTTTGCTTTAAATGTTATTGTTTTAAATGTTAATGTAATTGTAGACAATTGGCAGAAGACAAAAGAATATAAACGCCGACTATATGATCCACCACGGGAGAACAACGTTTGACACGAATCTTCAAGTATTCATGTGTTACTAACAATAAGTGGACGCTGAATTTGCAATTGAACAATCTTATGATATTCTTAAAATTAAATCAAAAGAATTTGTAAGTCGGCACGAGCCCAAACACAAATCCCCATCATCTTGAGAAAAGGAAAAAAAATTAAATTTAAAAAATTTTATCTTGAAATTTGACTAGATACAATAATAACAGACAAACCTAGTTAAATAAGACTTAAATGTTTTTAACTAACATGGTGGAATAATTGAATAGCCGTTTAAACAATCGTTTGATATTCTTAAAATTAAATCAAAAAAAATTGTACAAATTCTCAGCTAAAACACAATCCGTACGCTATGGGAAACTAAATTTAAAAATTACCTGAAATTTGACTAGGTTTATTAGTCTATAAACAAATTTAAAAAATTGAAGTTTCAATTATTAAATTAAATACAATATATACTCTAAGTTTATGCCGTACCGAACTTTTTTCCTTTGATATCATTTACATAAGATGCGGGTAGTGAATGAGTAACACGTTCCGGTTGGAAGGGATGCTACATCTCAAGTTGTACTTCAATATACATATTCTCAAGTTGTACTTCAATATACATATCACAATATACATATTCTCAAAATTCTTTTTGAGATTATTAATATCACAAATTGTTTTATCGAAACTATGCACGATAGTATCAGAAAAGATAAAAGAACTAAAAATTCGCTAACTAAAAATGCAGTTTCTTAGTAGCTAATTCTTTTTCTGATCCCATTCTTTGTGAAATTTGCATTGACCTTAGTTGCCATTCATCTTTTCCACGCATCCTTCAATTTATCAATGGACCGCTCTTGTCTATGAAATTTTAGGGTAATTGAGTAATTTTGAAGATTTGTTTTCGCAAATATTTTCAAATTTATGTGTATTTAAATAATAAACCAAAACACAAGCGTATGGCGAGAAGGTGGTTTTCGAATAATTTATTTTGCTTTGTTCTATTTAATTAAATCTATGTTTCTCTATTTCTGAATCGCATTGTTTCATTTTTTATTGTATTATGGCTACATAAGTATACTTATAGTACCTGTTTGTCCAATAAATTATTAATATTATTAAACACAACAAAAATTAAAGATAACATTTTTATAATTATTTTGGATTATTGTCTACTGAGGAAATTCAAAGTCGATTCAATTTGCACAATTATTATAATTTTTTAATTCACCCAGTTTAATGAACCTGGTGTATTCAATGCACAAATGTCTTAAACGAAAATTTGACCTAATGACCAAATCAAATTTTGACTCTTTTTATGGTAGAATTATTAAACCCTGTTTTATGTCACTTATAAATTTTTAAATCAGCTAAAATGAAAATAGAAACCAAAAATTGTATAATAACAAAATTATGAACCTTAAATACAATGCAAAATTTTTGATCTAATTTAATTTATTTTAAAAATTGAACATTTTTTAAAGATATGCTGAACTTGCGTTGTCGAATACGTGGTATTTGTTTATAAACATGAAAATTTTTACTTTTAAATTTGACTAGGTTTATTTAAATGATAATTATGTTAAATGCCGAAAAACATAAGCCAACAAACAAATTAAAAATAAATTCCAATAGGGGAAAAAACTTATACTAACTTATGCTAACTAAAAATGCAGCTTCTTCGTAGCTCATTCTTTTTCTATAATAATAATAATTTATTGGACAAACAG
Source organism: Bradynema listronoti (assembly GCA_024678965.1). Taxonomy (NCBI): domain Eukaryota; kingdom Metazoa; phylum Nematoda; class Chromadorea; order Rhabditida; family Allantonematidae; genus Bradynema; species Bradynema listronoti. The sequence goes on from JANLNO010000006.1 coordinate 4,028,681, forward strand.
GTACAATAGATACACTAACGTAGTCATAATACAGCAAAATTACAATGATAATAAAGTCAATAAAGTCAATAAAAACTTTTGGTTTAATTATAAACAATCAGGAAAAAAAGAAAAAAGAAATACAACTATTCAAAAATCACTTCCTCACCATAAGCCTGGGTTTTGGGAATTCCCGCTTTAACAAGTCGTTTAGAGAATAGTTCCGAATTATTACTGAGAATCATTTTTTCAAATATTTTATTCCAAGGATTAATTGTTCTGACAAAAAAATTGTGATTTTTAGCAGAGGTATTTTGATTTCGCAATAATAGTGCCCTTCTATTACTTATAATATTTTTCTGGAAGTAAATTCAGGGATCAAGATGTGTTGAATGAGTCAGGATTTTATATACCATAGTTAAATCGAGTAAAATATGTCTACTTTTAAGGTCTTGTAAATTATATATTTTAAGTTTTCTGATCCCATTTTTTGTGAACTTTGTGTTGACTTTATTTGTCATCTACTTCTCGCGGGCCTAAGCCTAAGACTCGGGCCGCAAATTATAAAGACGCAAATTAAGTGACTCCCAAATTTGTAAAGTCAATTATAATTACAATGTCCCTATAGCCGTTTTTTTTGTTTTGAGTTGTTTTAAAGATAAATTTTAAAAATTACTTTGCATTCATTTGATAAAATTAGGTATAACAGTTCGAGTTTAAGATGGAATTATATTTAAAAATATTTGTAAAGGCAAATGTAAATAATAAGATAATGATGAACGACGTTCATAAATAAAAATTTTATTAAAAAATATTTACTTTCATATTTCACTAGGTTTGATAGATAAAATTTTTTATTTGATAGACAAGACAATTTTTGTATAGGTCAAATATTTGAATAGATTTTTTAATGCTCCGTTCAGGTGTATAAGCAGCGATCGGCGGTTGAAGAATTTTTAAATTTTGACTTGACCTTCATTCTCTTATTTTGAATTTGTTAAGCATAAATTTAATGGACATCTTCATTGGAGCGGACCCAAGATGCAGGTTAAACAATTATAAGCTCAACTTCGTTTATAACAGAATGAAGGCCAATTCAAAATAAAAAAATTTGTCGGATTGCAGCCGCGACTTTGTCAACGTCACAAATAATTACATGGAAATTTAAAAACATTTTTTAAAATTTAAATGTTAAATGCCAAAAAACATAAGCTGTCACAAACTGGGATGGAGAAAGTGAAAAATTTAGCAACGTAAACGAGCAGAGAAGATGCTAGACAATAACTCCAAATTCGTGATATAATCTAAGAGAAAGTGTGACGAGGGGAAGCAATAACTAATAATGAATGAATGCAAAGATCAAAAGGACCAAGTTCTTATAAGGTCAATAAACTCAATAAACGAGAACCAAAGGAATTTGTTTATTGAACTGAAAAATCAATTAAACAATGAAATTCTAAATAAACAAATTAAACAAAAAAATAAAGTCAACAATGAGAATGGCGTATTCCAAAAAGGGTGAAAGTTTCAAATAAAGGAATACTGAAATCGATTTGATATTTCCAGTAATCTTACTTTCAGACGCAACTTCTTAAGAATAGTCAAATGAGATCGATAAAGCAATAAGCGAGTAACTTTCCATACACCAAAAAATGAGAGAGCAAATTACGAGCAACCAACCTCTGACGAAAAAAATTTTAGAGAACTGAAAAATTATTTTGACGATAACGATTGAGCTGAATGCCAATAAAAGAAGCGTGAAAAGAGAACCTGTAGGTTGGGCCTTCGGTGAAGGTGCTTATTAAATTTTATGCTTAACAGAGGAACACAATTACAGCTGCAAATAAAATAAAGATGGTCGAGGGAATATGGTCCGAATTGTCGCACATTTAAATTGTTTTATGATCCCGATTCTGTGGGAGTTGAGCCGACACAGAAACAAAAGGAGGCGGTGATTCAAAGCCTCTAAAAGTGTTATATACTAAAAATTTAGAACAAGTTGAGGGCACCGGAACCAATTACAAATCGACCCATGGGTACAACTGATTTGAATCTCTCGCTACAACCAATACCTTTTTCATATTCAGGCGGAGGATTAAGAGTATCGTTCCCGTGTGGAAATGTAGAGAATAATGAGAGACATATAACTTGTCGAGCGCGCAAAATTTGTGAAAAGAATTCAGACGAAGAAGAAGATAAATCAGACAAGGATTCGAATGATTCGAATTTTTCCGAGGATAAAGAGAATTCAGATGAAAACGAAGATTATGAGGTTCTATCCAAGGGAAAATCATCCGCTTCAAATTAATCGGACAAAAACACAAATTTGAATGCGAAATGGCGCTATTTGGCTCCGAAACACTTTCATTTTGGTCCTGGAGGACTGCCGAAAAATTTGCTGGCCGCAATAGTACATATTAAACACAACTCAAATTAAGTTGGTTTTGTCAAAAATTTGAATTTGTCAAATGAAGATGACTTAAAAAAAACTGCTGAACAAAAATTTCCAGTAACTTTAAATCTTAGGATTGATCTTATCAAATAGATGGTAATTTAAATTATTAAAAAATTATCCATCTTCACTAATGTCAACAAAAATCGAAGTTGCATTTTCGAGCAGCTCAGGATCACATCCACTTGCGTATCGACTTTCGATAATAACCCTCTCAAGTAATAAAAGGCCTTTGACGGCTTTCGATGGTCTCTTAGTCCGTTTAAAAAATCCAACAGCGCATTTTACGCGGCTCACACTTGTCCGTGTTCTTCATCTGCATCGCACTGAGTCGACCATGCTTGTAGGTCGAGACATTGCATGCCTCCTTAAAAATGTAGAAATTTTGAAATAGAAATTACCTAATCAAATTATGAAATAGTAAATTGAAAAAATTTAGGGTATAGAAAAAAATTAATTTTTCTTTTTAAAATAAAAAGTATATTAAACCGGATGGGTTAATTTTGTGAAAAAAAAAATTCAATTCGAAAGAAAGGCACGAAATTTATTATTAATTAAAGAATAAAGTTAACATTTTCCAATTTTAACATTACAAATACAACACAGTGATGAGAATTTTTGCCATTTTTTTTTTAAAATAATGAGAATATGTCATTTTTTCGAATAGAAATCATTCTTCAGTGTTGTTTCACAGGTCACATCAGTTACATCACATCGGGCGTTTGCTTCATCAGCAAAGCGGTCAACGCCGATGCCGAAGACTGCGCAGAGCCAGTTGTCAGATTATACGGTGCCATGTCGCGTGGAATCGGGTCGAAACGACCGCTAAGCGTCTTGTACTTTAGGGTCAACTCGCGGAGCTCCTACATTTGGGAAAAAAAAAGTTGTAGAGAATAAACTTTGACATTCATCATCATTGGGATTGATGTCTTAAAAAAAGCTCTACTGAAGAGAATATACATAGCATTTCGAAATCATATTATATTCGTTCATCCCATACGCAGAAAACACGCCATATTTAATCCCTTTTGCCAGGCAATTTTTGTTGTAAAATTAAAACAGAAATATTATTATTGGAAAAATTTGAATACGAGGAAGGGAATTAACCGAATATAAAGCACCTATGTTTAAAAAATTAAGCACAACAAACCGACTAAATACACCCGAAATAAATACCTACAAAGTATAATATACCTTACGAAAAGAGTTGGGGTTGAACATGCAGTAAAGACCGCGCTCGCCGCCCACCGTATGCTCGATGATGCGTGTCATGCCGGGCACACGCGTTATCCAGACGCGTTCCTCCATTTGGTAGCGCCAATTGCGTTGTTGACTGTAAAAGAAAGATTTGATTTTTTTAAAAGAATAAAAAGATTAACAGAGAATATCATAAAACTATTGGCTATACGAAAAAGCTAATTAACAATTTATACATCGAACTAACAATTTATACGCCACTATATTACATTCCGAATAATAATAATAGTAATTTAAGTATATTACATTCCGGTTTTATTGTCGATTTTAATCAAGAAAAAAGTTAGCTCATTTGAGAGAAATTTTTGTAAATCCCTTCTTGAAAAAAAATTAACCAATCGGTGAAAAATGTAAAGAAATAATAATTAATTGATGAAAAATGCAAAGCAATTCACTTTCACGCTCTTATCCACAAATTCCGAAATAGCACTTGGCAGAAAAAATAATTGATCAAAAAAATAAATAAACGACTTTTTCTTTTGAATTTTTAAGTCATTGAAGCCATTAAAAGTCATTATTGGCTCCAAAAATTATAATTATAAGTTAGAAAATTCCCTTAAATCGAGATACAAACTCAAATTCGAAACTTAACCTATATAAAAATAATTATATTTTAAGATTAAAAGTTGATTAAAATTGCGAAAAAAAACGCTAATTCAATGCGTGGCGCTATTCGCCTCCATCGACAAATAGACACTGGACGAAAAGGATGATAGGGGGGAAAAAAGGGGGAAAGGACTCATTTATTAACGTATTTTCAGGGAGAAATGGCGAAAAATAATTAAACTTTATCGAAAATCGAAAATTATTCAAAAATGTCAGTGTTATATATCATTGGGGAAAAAGGAAAAGTTGGAACGTTAACGTACAGCTCGTCGGCCGCCGCAATCTGATAGGACTCGCCGGAGAAATTGTAGAAGATGTAGAAAAGCACCTCGTCGGACAGCCGGCCGAACTGGCACTCCACGTCCGGCAAGCGATCGCGAATCGCGCGATTCACCCGATACTCGAGCGGCACGTCGCAGTCGACGTCCTGAACCCGGCAGGGCTCCTGTCCGAACGGTCCCGAGAACATTTCGTAAATGTAGCGTCTAAAATGGAAGAAAAAAAAATTCAAGTGGAAAAGAAAACGGAATTGACAAGTGAAAAAAATTTGAGGTTTTAAGCATTCTGAAAGATAATTGGATCTATTTGAATTTTTTGTTGCGTCGATTGATAGAATGAAGAAAATGATATTACACTTAAGCTCATATTGACCTCTCCATCTTCAACTAATTAAATTTATTATTGTCAAAATTTTCGATACTTTCGCCAGAAGTTAACGGATTCAAATGACTTTTTAGAGCTTATTGCTTAAGAGGCCTAGTGTTTTATTCAATCGTTAGATTTTTAGATCAAATCGAAACAAAAGTATCGATAGTTGCAGAAAAGAAAAGAAAATGATACGAATGTGCAAACGAATATCCCCAAAATAGCAATCAGCAAATAGCTCGACCTCCTTCTCCAATGCTCCAATTAGAACAACTCGACCCAGTATTATATAAAATTTCATATATTTTTCATTTACCTAGGCGAGTCCAGGTCCAGATTCAAGCTGGCCGGATCGTAGCCAAAAGAGACGTTGAACGCTTCGGCGTCTTTGTTAGCTTGGCTCAGCACGGCCGCCAAATTCAGAATGCCGTATTGGTCCTGCAGAACTTTGAACGTTGATGTAGATGAGGATGATGACGCATTGCTCGTCATTTCGGATGAATTCTAAAATAAACACACAAATCCAAAAAATTCACCCGAAAATATTCATGGGCGAGGAGTCATTAGCTAAAGAAAAATCTTCAAGACAAACGAATTAGAAAAATCATTGCGACATTTGGGCATTTTTGCAAATTTGACTTTGAGGACCACGTTATCTTTCATAGCTATTCGATTCAGAATTTAGTTCCCTATCGAATACATTTAAAAAAATGAAATCTCGAAAAAAAGTTACAAGCAAAATTGTTAAGTCGCTGTCGCTCAAAAAATTTCCGAAAAAGTATTTTTAATTTATTAAGTTCATCTTTTTTCGAAAATAGTTGGGAACGTACTTCAAAAAAGTGATGAAAAAAGAAAAATATATATATATATATATATATATATATATATATATATATATATATATATATATATATATATATATATATATATATATATATATATATATATATATATATATATATATATATATATATATATATATATATATATATATATATATATATATATATATATATATATATATATATATATATATATATATATATATATATATATATATATATATATATATATATAATCCATAAAAAGAACAAAAATCAACAACAAAATGAATAATCGAATAAAGAGAAAGTGAAATACATTGTCTTAACAATTAAGAAAAAACGAAAACAAAGAGGAACGGAGATTTCGATTTTGGCTGACAACATACCACTCAAACCGACGAGATCGCGGACGCGGTCTCGTCGGTTAAATCCTTTGGATATGAGGCGTGTACAAAAGAAAATCAAGCTTAAAAATTACAAAAAGCTTAAAAATTACAAAAATGAATTTTTTACTTTGATTTTTTGATAAAGAGATTGAAAAAATAAAGTTCATTTAATTTGTTACAAATTAACGTCATCTAATAAATCGAAGAGTACGCCGAGAAATGGGTCTTGTTATGGGCCTTACGCTAAACCAAACCAAAAAAAATTTTTTTGTAATTAATAACACAAAACATGTCCGAAAGGTGAGTGGTTTCCATCCAAAATAAGTGGTAAATATACGCAGAAATTATCACTATTAATATACATTGCGTTTAAAATTTAAGTTGATATACTTTACGATTTATCTCAAAACAGAGATATAGCATCACAACGAGCACAATGAGGAGTATGTACATTAGTGTTTTCGGTTAACACAAGCATTTAATTTCAACGGAAAGAAATCGAATTTCACAATTTTTCTTTGCTCAGAAATCAAAATTGCCATTAAAACGAATTTGACAAAATGACAAAAAAAAATTGAACTAAGATACAAAAAAAAATTCTATCAAAATGTGCCCAATAGGTCGCAAAAATTTTTGATAAACATTTATTTAATGTTTTTATTGCGGCTAGAATTTGGTCGGTAACTATTACTTCTTTAAACAAACTCTATTCTTGTTTATCGTTGAATTGAGTTTAAGTGGATATCATGGTGGTGTTTAAGTGGATACGACACGATGGCAAAGACTATTCTCAAGAGGACTAACTACAAAGGCGAAATCGAGCTGACTTCTGTTCGTGACCTCGATAAATTTATCGTGGCATTTTAAGGCAAGCCAGCATTCCTCACACAACCGGCAGGAAACTAGAAGTTCTCGGAATGTCCAGATCTCTCCGGACTCACGAGCCTTGTCAATCTTTTTGCTGATTATAATTTAAAGTTAAAAGAGATTCGGTTTGCCGGATGTAATAAGGTTGGAAACGGTGATAATTTCTATGACTCTGATAATCCAAAATTAAAAAATTGTTCCATTGGATTTTTTTTTTTTTGAGGATACTACAATAGGCCAGAACTTCTCCAAGCTATGGAACACTGATTTCTTGAAATTTTAACAAGTTTTGAATACAATAAAAAATCAGGTATTTGAAGTATTCTCAAAAAACAATACTAGACATTTTATTTAAATTATAATACCTTTATATATTTATCTATGATCTATTTGCTACGACACAACTAGATATGTATAAATGTATGTACATTGAAAATTTATAAACTAAAAATAAAAAATGTTAAAAAAATAATTTCCTTTTTTCGTCATCTTTTATTAAGCCGGATGTGAAAAGCGCTTGTTGTATGAATCGTTTTTTAAGGCAAAACCACCGTTCCTAAAATGTCAAAATACGATACAGTTAAAGTACTTGAGATACATTATAGTACTTGTTGTAGTACTTGAATACTAACCTCTCAAATGAAATTAATTTGCATGAAAAATTTAATTCCTTTTTGTCTGATAATTTTTTCTGGAATGGAAATATAAATAGTTGAATAACATCGTAAAATTATCCTATTTGCTACGGCACAAATAAAAAAATATAGGAAGGAAAATCGGTAATCCAAAATGTTGATTTTAAATTAATTTTTTTAATTAAAAATCCTCATATTAACTATATAAAGCCACTATATTTCAATTTTTTTTACTTTGGGTTCGGGTAAATAATATGCGACCGTTTGAAGAATTTTTGAATATTGACTTGACCTTCAATTTGTTATAAACGAAGTTGGGCTTATCATTTTTAAACTACAGCTTAGGTCTGTTTTAATGACGATGTTCATTAAATTTTATGCTTAACTGACACAGAATAACAGAATGAAGGCCAGGTGAATATTCAAAAATTCATCGTATGGCCGCGTCTTATTTACCCGAACTTAAGGCATTTAGATTAATTTTTCTCCAAAGAATTCTGTAAAAATTAGTGAATTGTTAAATTATAAATTTTGTTTATATACAACTTTTTCAATTCCCTGCAATTTGAATTTTTTTTACAAAAAAGACTCATTTTAAACAATAAAAAAGAATTATCTGTTAATATTTCGAAATTTATCTTTTAAAAATATTTTTCTTATGTATTTTTATTATTGAAAAGATTCACAATTTAACAAGTTAATATAAACTCATTTGTTTTCATTGAGACATTTTGGATATGCTAATATAATTATGAAAATTGAATAGGTATCTAAATTTTTTCTCAACTGAAATATTTAATCTATAAAATTATTTTTTGCCACAATGTCAAAAAATAATGATATTATGCCGATAAATATCCTGGAAATACAATCAAGAAATACATTCGTGGTTATGATCATATCGAGCGTGCTAAATGGCTTATTGATTCTTATTCTTATCACGGAAAAGAATAAAATTCTTCGCGCCTATTCGAATATTCTCATGCTCAATTGCATATGTGATATCATCTTAACTTTTACCTCTTATATTACAGATTTGGTAAAGTAAAAAATATCATCATTTTCTGCTAAAAAAATAATTATTTTAGCAAATCGAATTTTACAATGGTCAATTTACAATTCTTCTAAACGGCATTTTTAAGAATGCGTCGCGGGCATTCAACCAGTTTGGCATATTTTTATTTGTTTTCGGTATTTTTATTTCCACTTTGGTCATTCCACTCGTCTTCTATTTTCGCTATTGTCTTGTCGTTTTGTAAGGAAAATTTTGTGCATACTTTTAATAAAAACAAATAAGTTTAAGAAAAAATTACTCTAAGTTCGGGTAAATAAGAAGCACCTAATTATAAAAATTAATAACATATCATTAATTGGGACATTGGGGTTTAGCGTGATGCCTAAAAAATTTTTTCCTAAAAAGTTTCCTAAAAAAGATTCTTAAAAAGATCTTAGAAAAGGAATAATTTATTAAAATTGCAGAAATAAACAATTAGATATGAATCAAATTTTGCGATATGGCTTAATACCGTTCTCTATAACAATATATTTGGCCGCGTTGTTTACATCAGCTGTGATTTTCGATAAACATCATTCCACGTGTGCTGAGGCATTAGTGCACCCTATATGGACCTATAACAACAATTCAATCGATAACTGCATAATTTGTGAAAATGTATAAAATTTTTAATTAGTTAATGATTAATTGTCAATTTGAATTTTTGATTGATAATCGAGTTTTAGTCGAATCCTCTTTTGTATCTCTATTTACTGTCAGTCTCCATTGTAAATACAACAATGTACGTGTTGATGATTTACTTTACGATTCGGATTTTTCGAACATTGAAAGTTTCCAAACAAAATTTCAGCGAAAAAACCAAACGAATGCAAAGACAAATGAACATTTTATTAGTTGTTCAGGTAAAATTTGATATTATACAACCAGGGCTGTGACTTGGCTCATTAAATGGTTCATGGGTGTGCTCGCGTAACGCGAAGGCACCTTTATAAAAATTTATTAAATTTTTGTCGAAAAAAAATTACAAATTTTGTTTAAATGATGTAATATTTTTTAATATAATTATTAGAAAATTAATTTTTTTACAAATATTATAAATATATATATATATTCAAAAAAACAGGATGTTGATGATAACACAATTTTCATAATTTTTAAAAATTATCGTTTTAAAATAATCAAAAATATTATATTTTATTATTTTACATATTTTAAAATAACTTATTTACAAACTAATATTCTTTTTTTAGTTAATCGTTCCAATCATATGTGCATGTGTACCATATACGGCAATGTTAATTCTTTCAATTTTACGACTTCAAATCAGCGGTAGCGGCGTATTGATCGTAGTTTTTTTGGAATGGGTTCCATTGATAAATCCTCTAGTCACAATTTTGCTAGTTAACAACTACCGTGAACGCGCCATTCGTTTCATTGTCTCGCCATTGCTTGTCTTATACGAGGGGGTCTCAAAAAACTCGAATGCCACAACAACCACATCACATATCGATTCTACGGAAGTGCATCCTGCTTAACGTTTTATTACATTCTAATAGTCATTTTGAATTATAAAATTATTTTGAATTATAAAATTATTTTGTTGATTCGATTAAAATTATTGATTATATCTAAAATAAGTGAGTTATAATAAATTATTCTGCCATTAGTGGTGAATATTCTCGGCAGATAAATTCCGTTCCACACACATACGTCATACAATCAATTACATAATCATTTTTAAAATATTAGGCTTGAAAAAATTTTTCTTTACACTTAAAATTTTTTTTTCCTGCTGGAACATTTTCAAGTCTGGTGGATAGTAGAATTTTCCAGAACTTTTCATGTGCTTCTCATCTGGGGTATATAAGGATGCTGCTATTAAGCAAGCTACTTCAATTAACAAACAACAATTTCGGGCACTCATTTTCTAAGAGTGGCGCCTTGGTTAAAGGGCACGGGCCGCAGCTGGGAACATATGCGATATCTTCGGGCCGTTACCCATACGACTGCTAAAAGTAAAAAATTAACAAAAATAAAGCTATTCTCCGATCCATTATCTAAATTCCTAGACTTATTAACTAGATCAAAGCCATCATTTTGTTACAAATTTTAATGATTTTGTCTCCATTTTTGAAAAAATGCCAAAAAAGTTCAAATGAATATAAAATAAAATTTCTAAAATTTCTAACAAATGTGTACACTTATAAACACGAGTAAAAAAATGAATTTGGAAACAATAAGGACCAGATGTTTTAAATTCATATTGTTTTATTGACATTGGAGCTATTGCAAAATTACCAAATCTTAGAAAACGTTTATCTCCTTCCCATCAAAATTATTTTGAGCCTTTAAAGTTCTAAATAGCTCCTCTCATTACTCTTATTCCCCAAACGTTTTGTGCCAATGTAATCTTAGATTAACATTTCCCTTTTCCCCCACCCGTTCACTCGTGGCAATCTCAAATGCATAGTGAAATTTAGAGCCATAAATAGCTTCTAAAATTTTTTTTAGTGATTTCTTTCTCGCTTCACTTTCATCTTTTTAAAATGTTTATTACCGACGCTAATTTTAGATGATATCAAACTTCTAACCGCCCTCTTTTTTTTAATGTCGAGGATAGCGATTCGTGTTAAAGCAAAAAGAAGAACCTCGGCGTCGGGCATAGGAAATTTCACCTGTAGCGCAAACTGGTGTTACAAATTCATGCGGCGCACGGGTCTCTCCATTAAAGCCACAACGTATGTTGACCAACAATTGCCTGAATACTATGAAATGAAAATGGTCAATTTTCGGCGCTTGTGAGAACTAAAACGATCGATTTCCGATCACGAGACATCAGTTTGAGGAAGTTTGGATTCGCCGACGAAATCCATCCACGGACCCTGCAAAATCGATTCTCATACTCGACTCAGTGCGATCGCATCTAACCGCGAACGCCAAAAATGCAATTAAAGAGCGCTCGAAGATCGCCGTTATATCTGGCGGATTAACGAAATTTCTTTAGCCGTTAGACTGAACAAGTCATTCAAGTCTCGATTACATGGAAAGTGTGAGAGATAAATGATGAAGACAATTCGACACATTTTCACGCGAAATGGGAGAATGAGGCGCGCGTCATACAGTGAAGTGGCGCAATGGGTGTTGGAAAGCTTCTACGAGGTGAGCGCCACGTGCATCCAAAACGGTTTTCGGCGTGCTTTTCAAGGAGAGGATCCTGAAGATATGGGACACGATCCCTGATTACGAGGAAGCAAATGATCTCACCGATATTCCGGAGGAAACTTTGAATGCTTGGAAAATTTCCATATTTATACGGAAGATGAATTTTATGGTTTTGAATAAATTTTTTGTTAAAAAATTTTTTGTTGAATAAATTTTGTATAAAATAGAAAATGCTTAAAAAATGCTCTTAAAATATCTTTTTTCATACTCAGTCATCGTTAATACACAAAGAAAAAAATAAATAAAATTTGAAACAATGCAAAATTTACCCATATAAGGCCGCACCCTTGTATAAGACCGGTCTTATACGTGTGAAATTGGGGTAATCAGTTCTGAGTATACTGTTTTTCAGCTGTATTTTTTATATTTCTATTAAACATCAAAATTTTTAAAATATTAGCTGTAGGAGTTAATTTCCGCGTTTTTCTTTGCTTTATTTATTTCGATTAATATTAGGTGTACAAATATGGAATTTCGTATTTTTACGATTCAAAAATTTAAAATTCTAAAAAATTTCCAATTAAACTTTTAATAACAATAACAACCATTATTAACAACAACATTATTCCAATTTATGAACAACTTATGGATTACATCAAAAAAAATTTCGGTTGTTTCGACGCAATCCATTCATCGAGCCATTTTCGCATTTCTTCTTTTTTTGTGAACTTCTGCTTTGCCAGTCATTGATCAAAATAAGTGATAATCCAACGGAGCGATGTCAAAAAAGTAAAATTTCCTATTTCAGTTCTTTTATGGCATTTTGACCGGTTCTGCAACACGAGGTCTGACGTTGTCGTGAAGCAATGTTGGGCACTAGTGTCTTGTGGTCCATTCTGGTCGTTTGGTGGCAACTTCTCTGTTCAGATTGATTAATTGCTCTTTATGACGAGCCGCCGTAGAAGTTTAGCCAGGTTTGAGAAGTTCATAATACAAAATACCCTTATGATCTTACCATACGCACTCTTCGTTACTCAGGTCAAAATCGCCTTCTCTCAATCTCTTAAACCACTTTTGACAGGCTCTGTGTGATCGTATCTTCGCCATAAACTTCAGCAATCATTTAGTAAGAATCGGCGGCACTTTTCTTCCAATTAAACATGAATAAGAGAACTTCCTGCAAATTCTCTTTTGTTGGCTCTTCGCGGTAATCATCTGTAAAATTGTCCTAAAATTTTATATGCAAACCTTTTTTAAAAATTCAAGAAGCATTGGATAGCGCTTCAAACACTCTACAAGATAGATACAGACAAATCTTTTGAAAAAAATTTATTCATGAAAAAATATTAGACAAAGTAAAACATATTTGTACACCTAATATATAGAATTATATTGTATATGTATAGAAAGCTGATAGGATAAAATTCATCAAACAAAAAAATCTATTTATCGAAATAAATTAAAGCAAAAAAAAACGCGAAAATTAACTTCTACATCTATTATCATACAATATTTATAATCAGCCTATGAATAAAAACAAATAAATATTAAAAAATATTATTATATATAACTGACAAAACATACAAAAATTTAAAAAAATTGCGCCTAGTTTTTTGTTGCAATTTTGAAAATGTTTAGAATAGGTAAGAAATTAGTTTGTTAATACATATATTTTGTATGTAATTATTATTCCACTAAAAAAAAGATTAAAACAATTTGTATATTTTTTGCTTCTCATTACAATTTAATTTTGTTATATTTCAAAAAAAAAAATAAAAAATTTTAAGTTTTAGCAATCACCCTAGGTTCGAGTAAATAACACGCAACCGTTCAAAAAATTTTCAAATATTGACTTGGCCTTCATCCTGTTATTTTGTGTCTGTGAAACATAAAATTTAATAAACATTTCATTAAAGCAGGCCCAAGTTGCAGATTAAAGGACGCATGAACACCAATGTAGATTCCCACACAATTTGTTCTAACTTTTTTTCTACGAGAGATAGAGACGTAGGTTTTTTTGCATTTTTTAGAGCGTTATCGATTTGTGGGGGACGTGTTTCAGCGATTTTTAAACTTTTCATTTTTAGCATTTTTATAGAGGAAAATGCAACGAAAAAAATGCATGCGGCTGAGCATTTTTTTCGGAGAGTGATCCGATGGACTCGAAACTTTTGCTATAAATTCCTCTTACATACACTATTACACTCTATAAATTTGATCGATTGGATAGAAGCCGAGTTGTAAAACTTCAAAAAATGGCAAAAATGACGAATTTCCGCATTTTTGCCGTTTTTTGAATTTTTACAATTCGGCTCCTATCCAATCGATCAAATTTATAGAGTGTAATAGTGTATGTAAAAAAAGCTTATAGCAAAAGTTTCAAGTCCATCGGATCACTCTCCGAAAAAAATGCTCAGCCGCATGCATTTTTTTCGTTGCATTTTCCTCTATAAAAATGCTAAAAATGAAAAGTTTAAAAATCGCTGAAACACATCCCCCACAAATCGATAACGCTCTAAAAAATGCAAAAAAACCTACGTCTCTATATATATGTAGAAAAAAAGTTAGAACAAATAGTGTGGAAACCTATATTGGTGTTCATGCGTCCTTTAAGAATTATGAGCTCAATTTCGTTTATAACAGAATGAAGGCCAAGTCAAAATTCAAAAATTCTTCAAACGACCGCGTCTTATTTACCCGAACTTAGGGCAAATATTACCTAAATAAATTATATTTACGGCAAAAGAAATAATCATTATATAGATTTCAATATTTTTCAATACAAACCTCTCGAGGACGCTAAATTTTAGCATGGTTGCTAAAGATACGTATGTAAATTTTCTCATAATTAAAAATTTAAAATTGGGTAAGGTTAAAGGCGAAATATGTTTCCGATAAAAGTGCAAAAAGCTTATTATCTTAATATTATTTTTAAATGTTGTATTTTTTAATGTGTATTAAGCTGATCATTGAAATTAATTTAAAAAATAGTTAATTATAAATATGTATATTTTTTAAAAATTTATTTGAAAAATTTGGTTTACGCATAAAATTTTGCCAATTGTCACGGTTGGCTTTGTTCACATAAACTTGAATTATTTTTTATAAATAAATTTGAAATGTTCTTTAAAATAATTTTAAACAACAACTTAGGTCTGTTTTAATGAAGATGTTCATTAAATTTTATGCATAACTGACACTTAGGGGATTTAGATTAATTTTTCTCTAAAGAAATATGTAAAAATTAGTAAATTGTTAAATTATAAATTTTGTTTATATACAACTTTTTCAATTTCTTGCCATTTGAATTTTTTTACAAAAGACTCATTTTAAACAATAAAAAAGATTTATCTGTTAATATTTCGAAATTTATCATTTAAACTAATATTTTTCTTATGTATTTTTATTATTGAAAAGATTCACAATTTAACAAGTTAATATAAACTAATTTGTTAGTTAATATAAACTCATTTGTTTTCATTGAGACATTTTGGTTAAGCTAATATAATTATAAAGATTGAATAGCTATTTAAATTTTTTCTCAACTAAAATATTTGATCTATTAAATTATTCTTTGCCACAATGTCAAAAAATAATGATATTATACCGATAAATATCCTGGAAATACAATCAATAAATTCACTCGTGGGTATGATCACATCGAGCTTGCTAAATGGCTTATTGATTCTTATTCTTATCACGGAAAAGAATAAAATTCTTCGCGTCTATTCGAATATTCTCATGCTCAATTGCATATGTGATATTATCTTCACTTTTATCGCTTATATTACAAATTTGGTAAAGTAAAAAATATCATCATTTTCTGTTAAAAAATAAATATTTTAGCAAATCGAATTTTTCAATGGTCAATTTACGATTCTTCTAAACGGCATTTTTAAGAATGCATCGCTGGCATTCAACCAGTTTGGCATGTTTTTATATGTAATCAGTATTTATTTTTGTACTTCGGTCATTCCACTCGTCTTCTATTTTCGCTATTGTCTTGTCGTTTTGTAAGGAAAATTTTGTGCATACTTTTAATAAAAACAAATAAGTTTAAGAAAAAATTACTCTAAGTTCGGGTAAATAAGAAGCACCTAATTATAAAAATTAATAACATATCATTAATTGGGACATTGGGGTTTAGCGTGATGCCTAAAAATTTTTTTCCTAAAAAGTTTCCTAAAAAAGATTCTTAAAAAGGTATTAGAAAAGGAATAATTTATTAAAATTGCAGAAATAAACAATTAGATATGAATCAAATTTTGCGATATGGCTTAATACCGTTCTCTATAACAATATATTTGGCCGCGTTGTTTACATCAGCTGTGATTTTCGATAAACATCATTCCACGTGTGCTGAGGCATTAGTGCACCCTATATGGACCTATAACAACAATTCAATCGATAACTGCATAATTTGTGAAAATGTATAAAATTTTTAATTAGTTAATGATTAATTGTCAATTTGAATTTTTGATTGATAATCGAGTTTTAGTCGAATCCTCTTTTGTATCTCTATTTACTGTCAGTCTCCATTGTAAATACAACAATGTACGTGTTGATGATTTACTTTACGATTCGGATTTTTCGAACATTGAAAGTTTCCAAACAAAATTTCAGCGAAAAAACCAAACGAATGCAAAGACAAATGAACATTTTATTAGTTGTTCAGGTAAAATTTGATATTATACAACCAGGGCTGTGACTTGGCTCATTAAATGGTTCATGGGTGTGCTCGCGTAACGCGAAGGCACCTTTATAAAAATTTATTAAATTTTTGTCGAAAAAAAATTACAAATTTTGTTTAAATGATGTAATATTTTTTAATATAATTATTAGAAAATTAATTTTTTTACAAATATTATAAATATATATATATATTCAAAAAAACAGGATGTTGATGATAACACAATTTTCATAATTTTTAAAAATTATCGTTTTAAAATAATCAAAAATATTATATTTTATTATTTTTCATATTTTAAAATAACTTATTTACAAACTAATATTCTTTTTTTAGTTAATCGTTCCAATCATATGTGCATGTGTACCATATACGGCAATGATAATTCTTTCAATTTTACGACTTCAAATCAGCGGTAGCGGCGTATTGATCGTAGTTTTTTTGGAATGGATTCCATTGATAAATCCTCTAGTCACAATTTTGCTAGTTAACAACTACCGTGAACGCGCCATTCGTTTCATTGTCTCGCCATTGCTTGTCTTATACGAGGGGGTCTCAAAAAACTCGAATGCCACAACAACCACATTACATATCGATTCTACGGAAGTGCATCCTGCTTAACGTTTTATTACATTCTAATAGTCATTTTGAATTATAAAATTATTTTGAATTATAAAATTATTTTGTTGATTCGATTAAAATTATTGATTATATCTAAAATAAGTGAGTTATAATAAATTATTCTGCCATTAGTGGTGAATATTCTCGGCAGATAAATTCCGTTCCACACACATACGTCATACAATCAATTACATAATCATTTTTAAAATATTAGGCTTGAAAAAATTTTTCTTTACACTTAAAATTTTTTTTTCCTGCTGGAACATTTTCAAGTCTGGTGGATAGTAGAATTTTCCAGAACTTTTCATGTGCTTCTCATCTGGGGTATATAAGGATGCTGCTATTAAGCAAGCTACTTCAATTAACAAACAACAATTTCGGGCACTCATTTTCTAAGAGTGGCGCCTTGGTTAAAGGGCACGGGCCGCAGCTGGGAACATATGCGATATCTTCGGGCCGTTACCCATACGACTGCTAAAAGTAAAAAATTAACAAAAATAAAGCTATTCTCCGATCCATTATCTAAATTCCTAGACTTATTAACTAGATCAAAGCCATCATTTTGTTACAAATTTTAATGATTTTGTCTCCATTTTTGAAAAAATGCCAAAAAAGTTCAAATGAATATAAAATAAAATTTCTAAAATTTCTAACAAATGTGTACACTTATAAACACGAGTAAAAAAATGAATTTGGAAACAATAAGGACCAGATGTTTTAAATTCATATTGTTTTATTGACATTGGAGCTATTGCAAAATTACCAAATCTTAGAAAACGTTTATCTCCTTCCCATCAAAATTATTTTGAGCCTTTAAAGTTCTAAATAGCTCCTCTCATTACTCTTATTCCCCAAACGTTTTGTGCCAATGTAATCTTAGATTAACATTTCCCTTTTCCCCCACCCGTTCACTCGTGGCAATCTCAAATGCATAGTGAAATTTAGAGCCATAAATAGCTTCTAAAATTTTTTTTAGTGATTTCTTTCTCGCTTCACTTTCATCTTTTTAAAATGTTTATTACCGACGCTAATTTTAGATGATATCAAACTTCTAACCGCCCTCTTTTTTTTAATGTCGAGGATAGCGATTCGTGTTAAAGCAAAAAGAAGAACCTCGGCGTCGGGCATAGGAAATTTCACCTGTAGCGCAAACTGGTGTTACAAATTCATGCGGCGCACGGGTCTCTCCATTAAAGCCACAACGTATGTTGACCAACAATTGCCCGAATACTATGAAATGAAAATGGTCAATTTTCGGCGCTTGTGAGAACTAAAACGATCGATTTCCGATCACGAGACATCAGTTTGAGGAAGTTTGGATTCGCCGACGAAATCCATCCACGGACCCTGCAAAATCGATTCTCATACTCGACTCAGTGCGATCGCATCTAACCGCGAACGCCAAAAATGCAATTAAAGAGCGCTCGAAGATCGCCGTTATATCTGGCGGATTAACGAAATTTCTTTAGCCGTTAGACTGAACAAGTCATTCAAGTCTCGATTACATGGAAAGTGTGAGAGATAAATGATGAAGACAATTCGACACATTTTCACGCGAAATGGGAGAATGAGGCGCGCGTCATACAGTGAAGTGGCGCAATGGGTGTTGGAAAGCTTCTACGAGGTGAGCGCCACGTGCATCCAAAACGGTTTTCGGCGTGCTTTTCAAGGAGAGGATCCTGAAGATATGGGACACGATCCCTGATTACGAGGAAGCAAATGATCTCACCGATATTCCGGAGGAAACTTTGAATGCTTGGAAAATTTCCATATTTATACGGAAGATGAATTTTATGGTTTTGAATAAATTTTTTGTTAAAAAATTTTTTGTTGAATAAATTTTGTATAAAATAGAAAATGCTTAAAAAATGCTCTTAAAATATCTTTTTTCATACTCAGTCATCGTTAATACACAAAGAAAAAAATAAATAAAATTTGAAACAATGCAAAATTTACCCATATAAGGCCGCACCCTTGTATAAGACCGGTCTTATACGTGTGAAATTGGGGTAATCAGTTCTGAGTATACTGTTTTTCAGCTGTATTTTTTATATTTCTATTAAACATCAAAATTTTTAAAATATTAGCTGTAGGAGTTAATTTCCGCGTTTTTCTTTGCTTTATTTATTTCGATTAATATTAGGTGTACAAATATGGAATTTCGTATTTTTACGATTCAAAAATTTAAAATTCTAAAAAATTTCCAATTAAACTTTTAATAACAATAACAACCATTATTAACAACAACATTATTCCAATTTATGAACAACTTATGGATTACATCAAAAAAAATTTCGGTTGTTTCGACGCAATCCATTCATCGAGCCATTTTCGCATTTCTTCTTTTTTTGTGAACTTCTGCTTTGCCAGTCATTGATCAAAATAAGTGATAATCCAACGGAGCGATGTCAAAAAAGTAAAATTTCCTATTTCAGTTCTTTTATGGCATTTTGACCGGTTCTGCAACACGAGGTCTGACGTTGTCGTGAAGCAATGTTGGGCACTAGTGTCTTGTGGTCCATTCTGGTCGTTTGGTGGCAACTTCTCTGTTCAGATTGATTAATTGCTCTTTATGACGAGCCGCCGTAGAAGTTTAGCCAGGTTTGAGAAGTTCATAATACAAAATACCCTTATGATCTTACCATACGCACTCTTCGTTACTCAGGTCAAAATCGCCTTCTCTCAATCTCTTAAACCACTTTTGACAGGCTCTGTGTGATCGTATCTTCGCCATAAACTTCAGCAATCATTTAGTAAGAATCGGCGGCACTTTTCTTCCAATTAAACATGAATAAGAGAACTTCCTGCAAATTCTCTTTTGTTGGCTCTTCGCGGTAATCATCTGTAAAATTGTCCTAAAATTTTATATGCAAACCTTTTTTAAAAATTCAAGAAGCATTGGATAGCGCTTCAAACACTCTACAAGATAGATACAGACAAATCTTTTGAAAAAAATTTATTCATGAAAAAATATTAGACAAAGTAAAACATATTTGAAAATACATAAGAAAAATATTAGTTTAAAAGATAAATTTCGAAATATTAACAGATAAATCTTTTTTTTTGTTTAAAATGAGTCTTTTGTAAAAAAATTCAAATGACAAGAAATTGAAAAAGTTGTATATAAACAAAATTTATAATTTAACAATTTACTAATTTTTACATAATTCTTTAGAAAAAAATTAATCTAAATCCCCTAAGTGTCAGTTACGCATAAAATTTAATGAACATCTTCATTAAAACAGACCTAAGCTGTAATTTAAAATTATTTTAAAAAACATTCCAAATTTATTTGTAAAAAATAATTCAAGTTTATGTGAACAAAGCCGAGACAACCAACCGTGACCAATTGGCAAAATTTTATGCGTAAACCAAATTTTTCAAATAAATTTTTAAAAAATATATTTATAATTAACTATTTTTTAAATTAATTTTAATGTGGCTGAGCATTTTTTTCGGAGAGTGATCCGATGGACTCGAAACTTTTGCTATAAGCTTTTTTTACATACACTATTACACTCTATAAATTTGATCGATTGGATAGGAGCCGAATTGTAAAAATTCAAAAAACGGCAAAAATGCGAAAATTCGTCATTTTTGCCATTTTTTGAAGTTTTACAACTCGGCTCCTATCCAATCGATCAAATTTATAGAGTGTAATAGCGTATGTAAGAGGAATTTATAGCAAAAGTTTCAAGTCCATCAGATCACTCTCCGAAAAAAATGTTCAGCCACATTAAAATTAATTTAAAAAATAGTTAATTATAAATATATTTTTTAAAAATTTATTTGAAAAATTTGGTTTACGCATAAAATTTTGCCAATTGGTCACGGTTGGTTGTCTCGGCTTTGTTCACATAAACTTGAATTATTTTTTACAAATAAATTTGGAATGTTTTTTAAAATAATTTTAAATTACAGCTTAGGTCTGTTTTAATGAAGATGTTCATTAAATTTTATGCGTAACTGACACTTAGGGGATTTAGATTAATTTTTTTCTAAAGAATTATGTAAAAATTAGTAAATTGTTAAATTATAAATTTTGTTTATATACAACTTTTTCAATTTCTTGTCATTTGAATTTTTTTACAAAAGACTCATTTTAAACAAAAAAAAAGATTTATCTGTTAATATTTCGAAATTTATCTTTTAAACTAATATTTTTCTTATGTATTTTTATTATTGAAAGGATTCACAATTTAAAAAGTTAATATAAACTCATTTGTTTTCATTGAGACATTTTGGATAGGCTAATATAATTATGAAGATTGAATAGGTATCTAAATTTTTTCTCAACTGAAATATTTGATCCATTAAATTATTCTTTGCCACAATGTCAAAAAATTATGATACTATGCCGATAAATAATCTGGAAATACAATCAACAAATACATTCGTGTTTATGATCATATCGAGCGTGCTAAATGGCTTATTGATTCTTATTCTTATCACGGAAAAGAATAAAATTCTTCGCGCCTATTCGAATATTCTCATGCTCAATTGCATATGTGATATTATCTTCACTTTTATCGCTTATATTACAAATTTGGTAAAGTAAAAAATATCATCATTTTCTGTTAAAAAATAAATATTTTAGCAAATCGAATTTTTCGATGGTCAATTTACAATTCTTCTAAACGGCATTTTTAAGAATGCGTCGCGGGCATTCAACCAGTTTGGCATATTTTTATTTGTTTTCGGTATTTTTATTTCCACTTTGGTCATTCCACTCGTCTTCTATTTTCGCTATTGTCTTGTCGTTTTGTAAGGAAAATTTTGTGCATACTTTTAATAAAAACAAATAAGTTTAAGAAAAAATTACTCTAAGTTCGGGTAAATAAGAAGCACCTAATTATAAAAATTAATAACATATCATTAATTGGGACATTGGGGTTTAGCGTGATGCCTAAAAATTTTTTTCCTAAAAAGTTTCCTAAAAAAGATTCTTAAAAAGATCTTAGAAAAGGAATAATTTATTAAAATTGCAGAAATAAACAATTGGATATAAATCAAATTTTGCGATATGGCTTAATACCGCTCTCTATAACAATATATATGGCAGTGTTGTATTTATTTGCTATGATTTTCGATAAACATCATTCCACGTGTGCTGAGGCATTAGTGCACTCCATATGGACCTATAACAACAATACAATCGATAACTGCATAATTTGTGAAAATGTATAAAATTTTTAATTAGTTAATGATTAATTGTCAATTTGAATTTTTGAATGATAATCGAGTTTTAGTCGAATCCTTTTTTGTATATCTATTTACTGTCAGTCTTCATTGTAAATACAACAATGTACGCGTTGATGATTTACTTTACGATTCGGATTTTTCGAACATTGAAAGTTTCCAAGCAAAATTTCAGCGAAAAAACCAAACGAATGCAAAGCCAAATGAACATTTTATTAGTTGTCCAGGTAAAATTTGATATTATACAACCAGGGCTGTGATTTGGCTCATTAAATGGCTCATGGGTGTCCTCGCGTAACTCTAAGGCATCTTTGTAAAAATTTATTAAATTTTTGTCGAAAAAAATTACAAATTATGTTTAAATGATGTAATATTTTTTAATATAATTATTAGAAAATTAATTTTTCTACAAATATTATAAATATGTATTCAAAAATTCTTCGAACGGCCGCGTCTTATTTACCCGAACCTAGAATAGTTAAAAATTTAAATTTTTACACATAGGCGAAATTAAGCTTTTTTTATTGCCTGATGGAAATTGCGAACTTAGAGCTATTTTACAGGCTCCAACTCTAATTGAACCATTAAAAATAAACGCCGATATAGTTGGATTTCTTCAAATAGCAATCAATTCCTATAATTCTGGAAATGAAAAAATTTCACAAATGGAAATGAAAAAATCTAACAGTTTCGAAACAAGATGTTGATGTTATCACAATTTTTATAATTTTTAAAAATTATCGTTTTAAAATAATCATTATCGTTTTAAAACAATTTTATAATTTATTATTTTACATATTTTAAAATAACTTATGGTGTGACACAAAAGTATAAAGGCACCGAATTTTTGGGCATAACTTTTTAATGGAATGACTTATCGCTTTGAAATTTTACTCATAAATATAGAATTTAATGTTTAATCGTGTAGTATAACTCGTTTTGAGATAGTATTAAAAATAAAAATTTTTTGGCACATTTTTGAAAAATCGGGTGACACATAAGTATAAAGGCATTTATTTTTATACTGAAAACAAAATATTAACTCAAAATATCTTAACAATTAATAACTAGTAACTCTTCCCGATTTTTCAATTGCTTCAATCATGCGTTGCGGCATACTGCGAACCAAATTTGTGAGCGTTTCGACCGTGATTTTGTCCCAAGCCTTTTGTATCGCAGCTTTCAGTTGCTCGGTGTTATCAAACTGCCTGCAATCGGCATAAACGTCCCGTACGAGTATTCCCCATAAATTTTCAATGGGATTAAAATCGGGCGACTTTGCCGGCCAAGGAAGGAGGGGAATGCTTTTGGCCTGAAACCAAGCTTTTGTCGACGCACTCACGTGAATAGCAGCATTATCCTGTTGAAACGTTAACTTCGCGGATCGAAAACGTCTTTTATACGGCAGAAGATATGTCTCGAGAATCTCCTGATAATCCGACGAATTCATTCGGTGCGTAATGAACACAATGGGGGGTTTTCCAAAACTAAAAAAAAAGGGTGCCCAAATCATAACACTGCCACCGCGGACACCGCGCTTCGAAAAATATCTTGGTTCTTTCCTCAGATCACGCCAGTAACTAGCAAATCCATCAGGGCCGTCAAGGTTGAATTTCTTTTTGTCAGAAAAAATGATCTAAAACGGAAGTGTGCAGGAAATTAGCTTCTCTTCGACGCAAAAAAAAACCTGGTTCCACTGATGAGTTCAACTAACGTGTTCCTTCGCGAATTGCATACGTACAGCTTTGTGGGCGGCGGTGAGACATGGTGTAATGCAAAAACGTTGGCGCTCAATGTGCGGAGAAGCTTTCAGAACGCGACGCACCGTTTCGCCAGACACTTCAGGGACGAATTCCTTGTTGATACGCCTGACACCCTTTGTCGAATTTGACGCTGCATTGACAATTCGACGCTTTTGCCTTGACGTCAGCATGCTAGGGTGGCCGCTTCGCTTTTGAGAACCGTATGAATCCATATCGCGACAGAAATTGTCAATAACGCAGGGACTACGATTGATTTTTTTTGCGATTGTACGATTAGACAGTCCCATGTCCTTGTAAGCGCGAATTTGTCTCTTTTCCGCTTCCGTTAAATGTGATCCACGCGGCATCTAGTACAAATTATTACAAAATTACATTTAAAAAACAATTTATGTCAAAATAAAGCAAACAAAAGGAAAACGTACAAAAATGGAAAGTGCCCTTATACTTATGTGTCACCCGATTTTTCAAAAATGTGCCAAAAATTTTTTATTTTTAATACGATCTCAAAACGAGTTATACTACACGATTTAACATTAAATTCTACATTTATGAGTAAAATTTCAAAGCGATAAGTCATTCCATTGAAAAGTTATGTCCAAAAATTCGGTGCCTTTATACTTTTGTGTCACACCATATTTACAAACTAATATTCTTTTTTTAGTTAACCGTTCCAGTCATGTTTGTATGTGTACCATATACGGCAATAGTAATTCTTTCAATTTTACGACTTCAAATCAGCGGTAGCGGCGTATTGATCGTAGTTTTGGAATGGGTTCCATTGATAAATCCTCTAGTCACAATTTTGCTAATTACAAACTACCGTAAACGCGCCATTCGTTTCATTGTCTCGCCGTTGCTTATCTTATACAAGTGGGTTTCAAAAAACTCGAATGCCATAACAACCATATCACATATCGATTCTACGGAAGTGCATCTTGCTTAACATTTTATTACATTCTAATAGTCATTTTGAATTATAAAATTATTTTGTATTATAAAATTATTTTGTCGATTTGATTATATCTAAAATAAGTGAGTTATAATAAATTATTCTGCCATTTGGGGTGAATATTCTCGGCAGATAAATTCCGAATTTCCGAAGTACATTTTTGTTAGTTTTCTTAAAATTATCTTTAAAAGCATACAAAGCGACTTTGAATCAAATCGATAGTAATCAAATTTATTCATATGCACTAAATCAAATAATTTAGTGGTTGAACAACCAAATTACCGTAAATCCTCTAATTGCTCCCCCTCTAATAACTCCCCCTCTAATAAGTCCCCCCTGGAGGGTGATTGAAAAATAACTCCCCCTCTAATAACTCCCCCCTTAAAAAAGTGCTTGGGGGACCAAGCTATTTTTTTCCAATAAAAAATTTTTAATGTTTTTTTTGTTAAATTTTTTTCTAAACAAATTTTCAATAAGAAAATTTGAAAAAAATTTGTCTTGTCACGAAAAGAAATTGTTTTATTTTTTGCTAATTATAATTTTCTTTAATTTCTTGTTAATTTTCTTTAATTTCTTTTTTCTTGTTAACTTTGTATTTAGCCACTTTCTGATTTTAGCATACCGACATGGATCTTTTAGAAAATTATTGTAGCTCTGATGAGGAACAGGAGGAAGTTAAGACGCCAAGAAAATTAAAGTCTTATACAACAGAATTTAAACTAAAAGTGATTAAACATGCCCAGGAATTCTCAAACCATTCGGCCAGCAGTAGTTTTGGAGTCGATCGAAAAACGGTTCGTTTATGGAAAAACCAAGAAGGATCATTAAATCGCATCAAGTAATTTTGCATTCTATCAATTGTCAAGTTTTGTTTTTTTATAATTGTTTTAGAACGGCATCGCTAATTGGCAAATTTAAAAAGAGACTTTGTGGAGGTGGCCGTCCGATAAAATTCAAAGACCTTGATGATCAGCTCGCTATTTGGATTCGGGAACGTCGATCTAAAAAACTTCGTGTGTCTCGTAGTATTATTCAATCACACGCAAAAATTTGTTTTCATGCAGAAGAAGATGTCGAAAAATTTAAAGTAACAATTGGAAATGTTTAGTAATTTATATGAACAAATTAATTTTAGTGTAGTCGAGGTTGGCTCGAAAAATTTATGTTACGTCACAATTTTCGTCTCCGAATTCCTACAACGGTTTGTCAAAAACCACCGTCCGACTACGTTAAAAAATTAGTCATCTAGATTGTGGCCTAACAGTGTCTATAGATGGCAGTGAAGATAATAAAATTCATTGCTTTAAAGATCATGGTCCGGTGCCTGAAGGAAAATTAGAATTGTTAAAAGCGCGGTCGTCGGGCTCAATCGATCAAGCGATCTACATAAACGAACACGACAATCATGAGGATGAAGAAAATGGATATATTACCGATGAATCTATCCACTTTGAAGATGATAGTGATTTTGATTTAATTGTTTAATTGATTTTGATTTAATTGTTTATTTGTTTAATTGTTTAATTGCTTACATGATTGTTTTTGTTGGTGATTTTAATTTAATTTGGTTTATAGGTAGTTAAAAATAAAGTGAAAAAACTAAAAAAACAGAAAAAAAGCACAAAAATAGCGTTTATTTTTGTAAAAAATTTGGTTGAAAAATAACTCCCCCCCCTCTAATAACTCCCCCCCCTCTAATAAGTCCCCCCCCTGGAGGGTGATTGAAAAATAAGTCCCCCGGGGGAGCTATTAGAGGATTTACGGTATGTATTTGATTTATTAGCAGAAATTGATTTTTAAGAAAATATTAACACTATTCAAAGCTCGATAAAACTTTTGCCATTTATCAAATTTACATAAATATGCATAGTAAATAATAAAATTACGTAATTTTATTAAACGAGGAAGAACGAAACATTCGGCTTATATTATCGATATTTAATTATAGACATTTACTCGCAAATTAAGTTTGCCTACAGTTAATAATTATTACTATTTTATATAAGATTGTGACATTATTAGCGTTTAAAAAAATATAAATAATGCAGGTACTAGAAATGCGCCGCCACATAAATGGCGAACATAAACTATTTTATAACTAAAAGCGCTCTGTCCGTTCCACCGAAAAATGTGCTTTTGGATTTTAGATAGCCGACATGCCTTCAAAAATTTTGGTTAAACTGGAGTCTTGAAATCTTAAAAAATTATTAATACATATTATTAAACTCAACAAAAATTAAAGATAACATTTTTATAATTATTTTGGATTATTGTCGATGTCTGCTGAAAAAATCCAAAGTCGGTTCAATTTGCACAATTATTATAATTTTTTAACTCACCCAGTTTATTGAACCTGATTCAATGTACAAATATCTTAAATGAAAATTTGACCTAATGAATAAATCAAATTTTGACTCTTTTTATGATAGAATTATTAAACTTTGTTTTATGCCACTCATAAATTTTTAAATCAGCCAGAATAAAAATAGAGATCAAAAATTGTATAATGACAAGATTATGAATCTTAAACACAATGCAAAATTTTTGATCCAATTTAGTTTATTTTAAAAATTGAACATTTTTTAAAAATACGCTCAACTTGCATTGTCGAATACGCAGTAAGTGTTTTGTTTATACAAGGTGACCAAAAAGTCCTTTGACAAATTTTTTTAATCATAACTTTTTTAATTAAAAAGATATTTTTACAGACGAACATTTAAATGAAAGTCAAAGAAATTTTATTTAAGATTTTTTAAAAGATTTTCGAAATTTCCGCCTTTATGCAGGCCTCAAGACGCTTGCGGAAATTTTTGACGATGGTCGCGAGCGTTTTTTCGGAGATTTCATCCCACGCTTTCTGTTGAGCGCGCTTTAAGGATTCAATTGAACCGTGGTTTGTAGCGCAGGCTTTTTGCTCCAGAATGAACCAAATCGCGAAATCCATCGGGTTTAAGTCGGGCGAGTTAGGCGGCCACAAACTTTTGTCCCACAGATCGATATTTTGCATTTTGCAAAAATTGATGGTGGAGCGCACTGAATGTGTCGGCGCCCAGTCTTGTTGAAGAGTCCGTCGCCTGTTTTTGAAATATTGTTAGCCCCAGACGTCCTTCAAAATACGTTTCTGGTAGGTTTCGGCGTTGATTTTGACTCCGCGCTCGACAAAAATGAGCGGGGTTTTGCCATTTTCGCAAATGCCGGCCCACACCATGTGGACTTGGGAAAGTTGCGACGCTGAACCGGGCTCTTTTCTAAAAATTCTGAAAGAGCAGAAAATTCTGTACAAAATCTGTCAAATTTCGAAGAAGCTGGCGGTCGTTCTGACGATTAACTGAACGCTGAATTTTTTGTCGGTGAACAAAATTGATCGAAATGTCTTTTTTTCCAAAGGACTAAAACTGTACTAAAATTTAAATCGCAAAAATTTGTCAAAGGACTTTGTAGTCACCCTGTAAATATTTTGTTTTGTTAAAAATTTTTACTTTTGAATTTGACTAGGTTTATTTAAATGATAATTATGTTAAATGCCGAAAAACATAAGTCAACAAATTAAAAATATATTTCAATAAGAGAAAAAAATTCAGCTTTTTCATAGCTCATTCTTTTTCTAATTCTATTTTTTGTAAACTTTGTATTGGCTTTATTTGTAATCCACTTCTCGTGGGCCAAAGCCTAAGACGCGTGCCGCAAATTATAAAGGCGCAAATTACGTGACCCCCAAGTTTATTATGTCAATCATGATTACAATGTCCCTATAGCGATTTTTTTTATTTTGAGTTGTTTTAAAGATAAATTTTAAAAATTACTTTGCATCCATTTGATAAAATTAAGTTTATGCTATTAAACAAGTCGGAGTCATTTAAGAAGTACTGAACAGTGGACACAACAGAGATATCCCAATGTAAACATTTAATTTTTTAAAAATTTACAAATTTGTACACAAGTATTGGGATTATGATTTTATAAATTCTGTCAGTGCGTTCAAAAAATCGGATACTTTCCAAGCGACCTTTGAAAAAATGTCCAGAAAAGTGAATAATAAAAGTCGGGAAGGCGCAAACGCCGTCCCCCCCACGCAAAAATTTAGCTGCCGGCCCATCTCAATTCGAGACCGCCGCACGGGTCAGCCCGGACCGAAAGTGCAGTGACCTAGCATGAATAAGCCGGCTTCTTGATCACAACTACCACCTAGTAAGGCAAGTTCCCTAGTTGCTGAATGACCGCACCTCATTCATACAGCCATTCAACTTGTGATCGGTTGCGAACAACAGCTAGACAATGAGAGCACACAATAATATTTCTCCATTATTTTTTTGTCTATTCTTTTTTTTTGCATTTTTTATATATAAAAATGTGTGAATTTTTGTTCACAACATACATGTACACACATAAATACATGAAAAAAAATTGTATTTGTATGTACATATGTATACAATTTCATGGAAATTTTCCACATGAAATAAACTGATTTATTTAGCCACGTGCTCTACAATGCAATTAATTTTTCATTATAAAAAAACAAATTTCATTATTTTTGAATCATTTTTATATCAAATCTTAATTTTTTATCGACACATTTTTAAATTTTATAATTTTTTTGTTTGCGTCCAGCAATTTTCGTTATCAATTTTTATCATTATCATTTATTTTTTCATTATTTTTCACATAATTTATTTTATATTTCCAATTCGATTTGAATGGCACACATTTTTTTTCGAACATTTCCTAATTGCTTTTTAATAAACAAGTATCTAAATTTTCATTCCATCGTTTATTTTAACTTTGATGATGAAATATAATTTTCAATATAAGTTTTTAAACAATCCAATTCAACTATTCTCTGAAAAAATTTCAATTATTATAATTATGTATATTTTCAAATGTTCAATAATAACTATTTTAAGCTAGTATTTGTCTTTAAATTGTAAACTACTTAATAAATTTCTATATCAGTTTTCTTTTTTGATCCACTTCCTCTGATCTTGTGCTGTGACTTAATTCCCATTTGACATTCGAGTCATTTAGAAGATAAAATGGTTAATCTCTTGAATTTGGGAGTCATTCAGAGTTATTATGAGTCATTAAGAGTCATTCTGACTTCTAAATGTTTCACCGACCCGGAGCCGGAGTCGTTTAAAAAATCAATTTCCCAGCACTGCTCTCATTCTTCGTCCTAAAAATTTTTTTCTAATTTTTCTTTCAAATTGATATAAACGCAATGAAAATCTAAAAAATAGCTGGAAAAAAGAGCTCAAAAATTGACTACAGAAAACCGAAAAAGTGCAAATTTTGTTTATAATTTTATCATTTTAATCAATTTAAAATAAAATGTTTACACATAATTTTGGCTAGATATTTTCTGTACATTCCAATCATTACGTCATAAACTACATATTTTTTTCTTGATGACTATAAAAATTGCAAATTATTTTATTCTTTTATTTTTAATCGCCATTTTTGGCTGTGTGGCAAATGTCCGAGAGACAAAATTATCCGAGTCCTGCTTCCTATGCGAAAGCGCCGTGGAAGCTTTATGGTAGATTTTAAATAAATTAAAACAGGCAAGATTAAAATTGGAAAAAAACCATTTACCCTAATTTATAAAATTAACATAAAGCAATGCCGTTTGAGATTTTTTTTGAATCTATTTTTCACCTTCATTCTATTATAATTGATTGAACTGATGTTGAATTCATATTCCAAGTATCATAGAGAATATGTGAATTAAAAATAAAACCCCAACATCCAGTTGTAACAAAATAAAGGAAACACTAAATTTAAAAATGTCTCAAACGGTTTTGTCTTATATATGATAAATTAGGGTAATTGGATTAAAATGTTCAGCTATTTGTACGAACAAAATTCCACAGAAGAAATTATGCTTCGTGTTGCCGTACATATTTGCGAACATTACGCCAACAATGATACGCTTATTTGTAGCGGATTAGTCTCACAGTTCCAGGCAAGTTAGAGAAATATCTAATTAAAAAATTGATTGCTAAAAATATGATAATATATTAAATTTGTTATTTATGTTCTTGCTACTAGAAAACAAAACTCACTTTACCGCACAATTTTAAATTGTATTTTAATGACATGAATATTCATTTTTGTTGAAAAATCCGCTTAGACTTCTTGGGGCATAAATGGAAATTTTTTCATCGAAACACAACATAACTTATTTGATAGCTTTTTCACCAAAAATAATAAAAAAATGCATAAAAATTTTATTATAGGCACTATTTTGTTGTCATTTTTATTGAAAAATCGGTAACCTGACATTTGCAGACTGACATTTGAGAACCCGACGGTTGCGAACCGACATTTGCAAACCGATACTTGCGACAAGATTTAAAAAATGACAAGACTCAGGCTTAGAACTAAACCGCGCGCGTAGCGCTCTTTGGCAACTTTGCCAAGGCTTTTAATATTTTTGTCCGCAAACAAATGTTCGGCCGCAAATACCGAAAAATCATGCATAAAACTCAAACTTTTCATATTTTAGGACTCCTTTTTATACGTATTCGAAAAACTCGTTTTGCGACCTTCTCAACTATGTGGATTAATTTTACCGGACTGCGGTCAATTCGTGAATCCATTCGATTCGAATTGGACCATACTGTTACCTCCTAAAGATGGTTCCTCTAACCAAAAAGCTATCATTAAAGACAAACATATTAGTGAGCCGATTTTTCCACCAGATAAATTTGAGTTCAAGGTCCTTCAATTGTCCGATCTTCACTATGATCCGCTTTATGCGCCAGATTCCGAAGCTGACTGTTCCGAACCGATTTGCTGTCAACGGAGCAAGACGTCTTCCAATAATTCCAGCGGAAGACTTGCCGGATATTGGGGTACGGTCGGCAAATGCGATCTGCCATATCGAACCATAGTTAACATGTTGCAGCATATCAGCGAAATCCAAAAGGTAAAAATTAAATTAAATTAAAGCTGAAAAATTGTTTTTAAATTTAACATCAAATTGGTAAAGACAAATTCTAAAACTAAAACTAAATGCTGGTCGCGATGAAAAATTGATGAGGCATAAAACCAGATTGGGCCAACCAAATCTACGCCTAATTGTAATGAATAAACCAGTTTTAAAATGAGCGTGCATAAAACATTTTTGTCTAACAGAACTGGGTTTAAAAAATCAAACAAATTGAGCCAGCAAAGCTAAGTATTCATAAATTTATATGTTCTTAAATTTTTATATTTAATTCTTCATTACAATTACTAAAGATTTTTTTTGTTAGATAGATTACATAATTCTTACCGGAGATTTAATGTCTCATAGCGTTTGGACCTACACAAAGCGTGACCATAGCGACGTGATTCGTCTTATAAATGCTACTTTGAATAAATATTTACCGGGTGTGCCTATATTTTGGGCGGTGGGAAATCACGAAGGCGTACCAATCAACTCGTATGGCATATTTTTTTTACATTTGGTTATATAAAAATAAATTTTTCATTTTTTATAAATTGTAAGACTCAAACAATAATACACAAATTGACAAATATTCATTAATAGAATGGTGACTTGGCTCCGATTTGACTCCGGCGATTTAAATAACTCCGGAGCCGGCTTTAGAGCCATTTACCTTAATTTCGGGTGCATAACGCAGCCCCGTAGACAAAACACGGGAAATTTTGGCGATATGTATTTTTCAAATATTTAATATTTCTTACATTTTTATTTTTGCTTTTTGAATGTTTTTTTAACTAGATTCTAGTGTTTGTGTGATTTGTGTATTTTTAACGTGGAAAATGGTAGAACGAATGAGATTAAAAAAGCCGCCAAATTTTTCCATGTTGATGCGAAAAAGAAAAATTTTAATTCATTGAATTCGCAATTGGATAAAAAAAAATTTCCCATGTATAAGACAGCAATACATCATGCATTTGCGTATAATACCGGTTTTATACATCCGAAATTAGAGTAAATAAAGTGGTTCCAAAATAAAAGTTCATAACTCTTAAATAAGGGGAGCAGTGGCCTAGTGGTTGTGCGATAGGTTTCACTTTGCTTGGGATGAGATTTAATTCCACCCTCCACCCAACCTAGGTGTTTCCATATTTGGAAGACATTAGGTACCACATTGCACAGTGTTGATGATACAGCGGTGGTAACCAGGCCTTGCAAGCCGCATCAGCGATACCGCATGAGCTTATACAGCAAACCAGCCTAGATTTCGGTGGCTGGATGGCTCTCATCCAAACCCGCGAAATGATTATATAGTCATTTCCGATTAGGGAGAGTTGATCTGGGGCCTTCACGTATCACGTAACTCTTAAATATGAAATTTGTAGATAAAACTGTTCCAAACACATATTATAGTTATAGTTACGTTCATTCTTCGCCATGAATAAGTTATTCCAGAGTCATCGGAGTCACATTGGAGCCGATTCCGGAGTCTCGTGGCTCCGAAGTCGCTTTGGAGTCGAAACCATTTAAAGAGTCAAGTTAACACACTGCTCATTAACCATTCAAAAATGTATGAAAAATTTTTTATGATAAAGATTTGCCCCCCATTTTGCTCCAAAGCGCTTTCGACCCGATTGGCTGTATCAGGAGATTGCGTCGGCCGCCAGGCGATGGATTCCGAGTCCACAAATTCCGTTTGCACTTTAGTCAGTTATATTTTTAAAAATATATTTTTTATCTATCTTTAAAATCTTCGAAAGAAAATCTTGTTTCAATTTTATAAACATACTCGAAAATAAGATCTAAAAGTAAAAGTTTGACCATTTAATGAAGATATTTAAACAAAATTGAATTATTAGGCAAATGTATTTAAATCCAATTCACTTTTTTATATAAATATACAAGGTGGCCAAAATTGTTATAACTTTTTTTAATTTTTAACCAAATTTTAAAATTCTTTTTTTATTCCATTTTCAAGGGTTTACCATTTTGTTTGACATCATTCATGGTTGTCGATATTAGATGTTTATGCCGCCCACGTTAATGAAAATGTCTTGTTTTTTTGAAAAATGGCAAACAAGTTTAAATGATTGGCAAATTCGTAAATCGAAACCGATATTGGTGTCAAACAAAATGTTAAATCCTCGCGAATTAAATGCAAAAAGGATTTTGAAAATCGGTTGCGGAATAAAAAAGTTATAACATCGGTGCCAATTTGGCTACCCTGTTTCTAATACCTGGAATAAATTTTATATAATTCTAATTTTTGATTATATAGTCGTGGTTCTTACGCCGTAAAACTTACCGATCGTTTGAAGTTGATATCAGTTAACACCGGATATTGTGAGACGACAAATTTGTAAAAAATTTGATTTTACCGTAATTTATTTAAATTTGTATTACCCTAAGTTCGGGTAAATAAGACGTTCGAAGAATTTTTGAATTTTGACTTAACCTTCATTCTGTTATAAACGAAGTTGGGCTCATCATTTTTAAACTACAGCTTGGACCTGCTTTAATGAAAGTGTTCATTAAATTTTATGTTTAACCGATACAAAATAACAGAATAAAGGCTAAGTTAAAATTCAAAAATTTTTCGTACGGCTCTCATTTACCGGAGGTAAATAATTTAAGTTAAACAAGTAAAAATTTAGCTTTTTATATATAAATCAAACCGATCCGGATAAAACACTCAGCTGGTTAATTGATGAGCTGTACGAATGTGAGTTGCTTGGTTGTGAAGCACATATTATTGCCCACATCCCGCCCGGTGACGCCGAATGCCTCGAGGGATGGGCTCGAAATTACTATCGTATTGTCAACCGGTGGGATAAATCTATAACGACCAT
The DNA here is from genome assembly GCA_024678965.1 of Bradynema listronoti. Taxonomy (NCBI): domain Eukaryota; kingdom Metazoa; phylum Nematoda; class Chromadorea; order Rhabditida; family Allantonematidae; genus Bradynema; species Bradynema listronoti. The sequence goes on from JANLNO010000006.1 coordinate 4,063,502, forward strand.
ACAAAATACATTCAATCTTTGACCCACGACACTGAAAATTTTAGTATCCTACTTACATGTATATAACGCACGGGCGTTCGAACAATTTTTGAATTTTTAGTTGGGCTTTAAAAAACTTTAAAAAAATTAAAAATAAATGGAGTATTTTTAATAAAAGTTTTATCAATTACAAGATCTCACACTTTGTCATTTTCATGATTTATTTCAGATTTTCCAGTACGATAAAAGCCCAATTCTTTGGCCATGTTCATACGGATAGCTTTACACTATTTTACGAGAATATGAACAATCGAAATACAATGCCGGTCAGTGTACTGTATTCGGCACCCAGCGTCACCACATTTGATTATTTAAATCCAGCCTATCGTATCTATACCGTTGACGCCGTTTCCAATGTGATTTTTAAAGATCATCGATAAATGAAAAATAGATTTTTCATTGACAATCACATTTTTAGACAGTTACTGATTTTGATACATATTTTTTGAATATTAGTGCAATTGAGGACCTGCCAAGATGGGAGCTTCTCTATTCGGCTAAGGTTTGTTATAATAGCTTAAAAAAGATCAAACGGAGGGGACATCTCAAAATTTGCGGAATGCTCCAAGTTTTTTCAAAATTTCGCGTATTTTTTGTTAAAAAAGGTCCGTGAGCCTGAGTCTCACTTTCGGATCGTACATCGCTGGGAGGAAGTTTAACCCTTTAACGGATCTATTTTCCCACAAACGCATGATTGTTCGCAATAATCTGTTTTTTAAAGTAAACTCTAATAAGCGAACCAGCGGGATAAGGAAGGAAGGGGGAGTTACAATCCCCTTCTTCCGTCCCCCCCCCCCCATTTGCCCGACTATGAATAAGATTTTTGATTTTGTAATGTTGGGACATTTCTGGATGAACAATTCGGGACGGACACATACTCTAGCTAAATTTAGACCATTAAGCCTCGTTGACTTTAGGCCTAGGTTAAGTCTCACGTTAAGTTGTTTTCACCATCGTTGTGAGTCTTTTCAACATCAGACGCTGTTTTGTCTGTCACAAAATGATGCATTACTCGTTTTCTATTGCGCTTTTTCATACATACAAATCGCTTTATTTAATATAGAAAGAATATGACTTGAAAGATTTGAGCGCCGCAAGTTGGAATGAATTGGCAAAGAGAATTTACTCCAATGAAACCGTATTCCAATTATTTTTGAGGTTTTTTTTATTATAAAAATGTTTGGAATAACAAAAAGAGTTTTTGCTGAAAAAATAAATTTTAGTATATAATCCGTAGTATGTGGAAAAAATAGTGAAAAAGAAATATATTATGAGAGTGAAAAAGAAATATAAAAAATGTAAAAGAAAGGGGGAAAATTTTGAATAAAATGCATAAAAAGTAGAGGTGAGCCGAGTCGGTTAAGCTTGAATTTTACAGAAATAAGCCGCGCTGGCTTATTTCTGTATTTCTACATAGTAATGTATAATCAGGATCGGGTTAACTAGGCTCAGCCTCAAAGCCGGCTCAACTCGGCTCGAATAGTACAAAAATAAAAAAGAGAAAAAAATTGAAATAGTTATTAGATTTAAAAAAGTGAGAATGTTATTGATTGTTTAGAAATTATGTTCGACGCGATGATTATGAATGTGACGCGAACTGCCGTGCCGAATTGTTGTGCTCGCTATGGCGCGGACATCACGCGAAGGACGAGCTGTGCGTTTCGTCAAACCGAAGATATGAAAGTGTTAAACGCATCCTGGGCACGGAGCCGCCTCGGCATCCCGGTGCTTTCTATGGAAGAGGGGATCCAGCGCAACGCGTTTTTACCCTTGCTTTAAAGAGGGTATTGCGCGCTAGATCGAATCGACTTCGAAGCAAAGAAAATTTTGCTTGAAAATTTTTAAATTATTAAGCCCAGGGTTTTCCTGGCTAATTTGATTTTGAGTAAGCTTTAAGTTTCTAATGTCTGTCTTGTTAATTGCTGTATATTAAAATTACTTGGATTTTGTTTCTTCTAAATTTTATTGGACATAATAAAGATCAACGTAAAATTTTTCAAACGATTTTGCAACATTTTTTGTAAATCCACGAGAATTACGGGCTTAACCAGTTTTCCTAATCGCTCTTAAAAACGATTAAAAAAGCTTTTAAGAAACGATTAAGAAAACAGTCTGTCTAACAATGTTAGAGAAAGAGGCACGGAATATTATCAACCAGACGCCAATGAGTTTGAAGTTTGTGAAATCAAGAAGTATTTGCATTTTATTAAATTTTTTAAATCTGTTTGTTACTACACTGCTTCATAAAAGTTCACACAGCTAAACTTTTTTTTATAACTCGCAAAAAATATCAGTTTTGTCTAAAATTTTACCAAAACATGTGTTTTCGGACTAAAAACAATGTCCTAAATAGTATTGATTTTGTTAAAAGTTGACGTAAGAAACATGAAAATAATTGTTGAATTTTTACCTTCACAAAAATATACAAAAGTAATGACCGCACTTAAATTTTTTGACATTTATTTATCAGCAATAGTAACAAAAATTTTTTAAATAATTATAATTTGGTAGGATAAATTTTAAGCTTTACAAAAAAAAAAATTTTTTAAAGGAGTCAAGTCACAGCACTCCTTTATAACATCAATGAGACGTTTTAAGCCAAGTATGAGAAGTTAAACGTGCCTACGTTTCAGAAATGGCGGTTTTCAAATTATTTACCGTCTTATGTCTTATACTGCTTATTCTCTCTCACACCTATACATCTCGTGCCATCAAACTCCACAAGTTTTTCAATGGGGTTGAGATCTGGCGAACATGCGGGCCAACCAATGACCGCAATTTTATGTTTTTCAAAAAAAAAGTTTAGATGTGGTTATACTTTTTTGGAACAGTGTATCGACTCATAAACCTAATTCCGCATTTCATTTCGTATCTTACAGCATCTTCGAGTCTTTTAAAACTTTTAGGACAATCAATACCATAATGTGATGAAAATAACATATCTTTTCAAATTTCTTATGCACTAAAGTTTTTTCAATCAATTTTTATGTTTATATTCGATGAATAATAGAAAAAAAAGTTAAAAATTATTAATAATATATGTAAAAATGTTTAATCATATTTTCACACAATTTTGCTAAAATTTGCATTTGAAAATTTCAAGCGCATAACTCGTGGTCATTCAATCAAATTTGAAATTTTGGTATTATATCCTCTATTGTAACAAAATGTCACACAAGAATCGATTTTAAAATTTCCTCAAGCAATCACAAGTTATACGTCCGAATTTAAAACAAATATAAATTTCAAACTTTTATTAAATGTGTTTTAAAAATAAATTGAGTGACTCAAACAAACAAAATTAAATTAATTAATCAAATATTTTCAATAGACATTAATGGCGATGATAATAAGAGGGCGGTGGAAGTTTGTGCTCTCCATTCAGCGTATAATAACTCCCCGGATCATTGGGATAAGTGACATAAGATTGTTGATGACACGGTTGGTGCATAATTGGCGAATACGGTAGGCCGGAACCCACGCGGCCGCCCAATTGGCGTCGAATGGGCGGCGTTACGTAACTGCTTTCCTGATAGTGTGACGGTGCGTCCTTTGACGCTACCTATAAAAAATACTGATGTACATGTGCCCCGAGTATGTACAATATATATTTCCGAACTTGATGCTATTGTATCATTTACAAGGCAGTTTATGTACAAATTGTCTAATAGATAATAATAAATGACAGTCGGGTAGATAACATGCTACCGTTTGAAGAATTTTTGAATATTGACTTGGCCTTCATTCTGTTATAAACGAAGTTTAGCTCAAAATTTTTAAACTATAGCTTGAGCCTGCTTTAATGAAGATGTTCATTAAATTTTATGCTTAACCGACACAAAATAGCAGAATGAAGGCCAGGTCAATTGTAGCGTCTAGAGCAGAACAATAGAACAACTTTATAGCAGATCAGTAAAAAAGCACAGAACGAAATAATTATTGCCTTATACCGTATTTCCTCTAATTGAAGCCCCGGGGCTTATATATTTCGATCACCCTCTAGGGGGGGCTTATATTAGAGGGGGGGCTTATATTGGAGGAGGGGCTTGTATATTTTAATGTCGTCGCGCCGAAGGCGCGACGAAAAATTTGGAAAAAAGGCAATATTTTTCACAAAATTTCATCAAAATATAAAACTCATAACCATTTTATTCAACAAATTTAACAATATGACGGAAATAACTAACAATATTACGGAAATAAAGTAAAAATATCACGGAAATATTTATAAATCTTCAGATCCTCTTCTTTCTTTACCCATTCTCGGACATTCTTGCGATCTACTTTGAATTTCTCGCTTGCTGAATGAATGGAAATCTGCTTTGCATAGTTGACAACGTCCAATTTCCAATCCACTGAGTAGGCCTTGCGTCTCCTTGCCTTATCGAATTGTTCCTCTTCGTTGTAATCATCGCTGTCATACGCTTGAACAAGATCCATTTTTTGATACAATTCAAAAAATAACAAAAAATAATTCATGGCGGGACAATAAATTTCATGGCGTTTCAAAATTTTATAAATTTTTTGAATATTGACACTATGTAGAGTTTTTTTATAAGGTTGGTCCAAATCGTGATGACCAACCAAATCAAAAAAAGTGACACTATATAGAGTTTTCCACTATTGGGAGTTGCCACTATTGGGAGCTTCGACTGTAGTGATATTACAAAAACAAAAAACGGTGTAGAGAAAATGGTCCTCTAGGGGGGCTTATAATAGAGGGGGGGCTTATATATTTTACTCAACCTCCAAGGGGGGCTTATATTAGAGGGGGGGCTTATATTGGAGGGGGGGGGCTTCAATTAGAGGAAATACGGTATACTCTTACTCGTGAAACAATTGGCACAAAAATAGATATAAATAGAATATTCTAAATATATCAATTATCATTTAGAAAATACAACTAAGCATAACATTTAACTAAAAATGCTTGTTGTGGCGTTACACAACGAAATTGTATTGCATAATGTCTTAACGCGAATGTCTTTTGATTTATAAAGTATATTAGGCTAAAACCTGTTCTCATAAATATGCCAACCATTAATGCTTTTAGCTCTGCCATTACCTCAACTGATCTAACTTAAAATATTTTGTCGTGACGGGAGGATATTAATTTTATCTTGGCATAAAAACCAAAATGAGCTAAAAGGATTTAACCATCTCTTGACCATTTCCAAACTAATCGTACATAACCTCGCTAGTACTACCTAAACTAAACTTTCGCTTTCCCTAACTAAGCTATTAAATAAAGCCAAACTACTTTGATTTAATTTCTCATCCGATTTTTTGTTTTGTTTTGATGAATTGTTTAATTTTATTTAATTTAATTTAATTTCATTTTATTTTAATTACTTATCTTACTTGTTAGTTCTCATTTAACCATTTGTTCTCATTTGCATCATATTATGATCTAGTCGCGATTTTTCGTGATAAATTTATTATTATTATTATTATTATTATTATTATTATTATTATTATTATTATTATTATTCATTATTATTTATTATTATTTATTATTATTTATTATTATTTATTATTATTTATTATTATTTATTATTATTTATTATTATTTATTATTATTTATTATTATTTATTATTATTTATTATTATTTATTATTATTTATTATTATTTATTATTATTTATTATTATTTATTATTATTTATTATTATTTATTATTATTTATTATTATTTATTATTATTTATTATTATTTATTATTATTTATTATTATTTATTATTATTTATTATTATTTATTATTATTTATTATTATTTATTATTATTTATTATTATTTATTATTTATTATTATTATTATTATTATTATTATTATTATTATTATTATTATTATTATTATTATTATTATTATTATTATTATTATTTATTATTTATTATTATTATTATTATTATTATTATTATTATTATTATTATTATTATTAATATCGCATATTATTGTTGCAATCGCATTTCATTGTTACCTTCCAATATTCATTTTCTCTATATTATTCATTATTGTGACCTTATTCCTTTCTAATTCATTCATTCTATTTTAGGCATTTACTCGTGCTGCGATTATATTTAATTCTAGCCGCTAAGGCCTTCATTTATTTGTCCGAATAAACATATTATAAATTGTTACGACCATAACAATGCTCTCGTTGACAATATTCAAAAATTCTTTGCCGCATCCTATTTATTTGGCTCTTTTAAAATAAACTTTTATTTTATTAGACAAACCTTCGCGAACCACTCCTGATATGTTGTCTCGCCAATGCCTCGCGGACAGTCGGCTCGGCGGGCGGTCGCCGCCGATGATGCGCCCTCCGAATTTTCGACGTATCGCGATATACCACCGCTGACGGATTTGGGTATGCGCGGACCGTCGGCAATGCCATTTTTCTTAGCGGCTCTCGTCGACGCAGACGACGATGCGGTTGATGCGCTTCCACTACCGTTTGTTGTTTTCGTCGCGTCCATATCCTTACTATTCGGAATTCCGCCAACAAACGCCGCATTTGTTATACCTATAACATGTGCCCCAAGTATGAAAGTTATAAGGCAATACCGCATAATTAATGCCATTTTGTTCTATATTCTATATTCATACATGTCCAAATTTTGGATCCGCCGTTAAGAGACCAAAGTAAAAGTAAAAAAGTAGACAAAAATATGAACCTACATGGACCCCATATGACAAAATGAACTCAAAATTGGGCGCCAATTTAAATTTAGCTTATCTATATTAAATTTGGGTAAAAATATTAAAAATTTGTTTTTTTTCCAATTAAAAGCAAGCAATACCCGTTGGATAAGCCGAGGACGTGTATTGATAGGCGTAATGAGGCGAAAATGAGTGCATGGATTTCTAAAAATTATTTGATTACAAGATTTTGTGATGTTTTTCTTTTATGAACATACATTGTTTTTGATGCGCGAAGATCGCCGACGACAAATACACGCGAGACAAAGGGCACAAATAACGACCAACACAACCAACAAAATGCCGACAATGAGCCATGTGCCAAACTCGCGTAAAGGACCCCATTTGTCCTCCAGGTCAACTGTAATATTCACATAGTTATTATAAATTAATATACGAATTAATGATGAAATGAAGCCAAATCCGAACCCGACACATTATCGTTTATATCTTTTCAATGAAAAATTCGAATAAAAATATTTTGTTCACATTTAACAAATGCTTCAACAGAATCATTAATAAAGAAATTATATCAATCGGTTCAATGGAAAGCTAGTTATGGTTTATTAAAAAAAGCCGGGTTCCGACTTCCGAACCTTTTTCGAACTTAAGCGTCCGAACTCGGCATTTACTGAACAATAACTTCGACAGACATAAACCGATTAGCACCAAATTTTTGGCATTGGTTTCGAATAAATTCACGCTCGATATGAATAAAAAATAAATGTATTTGGGCGCCTGATTAAAAAGTTATAAACAAAAATGTCTCGGATTTGGACTTGGATTTGTTTCATAACTATTACGAATGCAGATATAAAATATGTACTTTAATTTCGCGTGTATAAGGCCGGGTGTTTTGAACAAATTTAATTTGGTGCCATTGAGTTCATTTTGTTGTGTTGGATCCAAGCGAGTCCAAATTTTGTGTCTACTTTTATGAAACCGAGACAAAGGAGGGCACAAAATTTGGACCCGATACAACAGAATGAAATCATTGGCGCGAATTTAAATTTGGCTCAAAATACCCGACCTTATACACGCGAAATTAGGGTAATAAAAAATTAATTTCTAGTCAAATGTCAATATTAAATACGATAGCGCTTAATCATTACAGTACCTCCTGGATCTTCACATTTTAGAAAATAATAAATTACTTACGCCGTGTGTTTTCGCGCACTTGAATTGCGTCCGAGTCAATGCCAAGCGCGGCAGCCGCGCTGTTTGATAAATTATCGCTCGCCATCAACTAAAAATTTTTCATCACATTGTAAATAATGAATTTTTGAATTTTATATCACAAAAATTAGAAATTACTCTAACGGGCTATAAGCTAGTGAAAGCATTTTTACATTTACCTCGTGTAGAAATTCACGAAGCTCGACCTCGCCTGGCGTCGACTCGCCATCAAATTCGATTTGTAATAGCGCGAGAACGCTGCCTTCGGCGAACTTCATTATGTTTATGGCCTTAAATGAGGGCCAGCGCGACGAAAACGCTGGCATTAACTAAAAAAACATATTTTATAAATTTCCTTTTTACGGCATATATATTTTTGATCTTAAATTGGAAGAAATTGTATCATTTCTATCGCTAAAGAATATTATTTTTTTTATGAAAATACAAATATGTATGTATTTATTTTGAACCAACAAGAATGAAATTAGCGCATTGGATTTTTTAAACGTGCAACCAACATTTGCGGTTTCTTCAATTTTTGGCCAAATTTTTAAGGCTATTGTCGCGTATGACGCGAGAATTTAAAGATAATTTAAATTAGCGCTCAAAGTTGATAAGTTTTTCGGTTGTCGCGTCAAGTGGGGTTGTGCGAAAATAATAATTGGAGACGAATAGGATGGAGCAGTTTTCTTTTTTATTCTTCTGGATAAAAATATTATTTTCTCTGAGACATTTAATTATTTTTATTCCGTATTGTTGATTGTTTTCTTTTTGCAAATAAATTTATCCTTTATTGAAATTCCGGTGGTGTGTTGCAAAGTAAAAAGAAACAAAAAAGAAAAGCGCACTAGGTCTTGTTGAGAGCGATCAGGGGAAACGAGCAGACCGATTGAAATCTCCCCACGTACTCAACAGCTATTATATTTACCCTAATTTTGCGTGCACAAGGCCGAGTGTTTTGAACTAAATTTAAATTGGCGCCAGTGAGTTCATTCTGTTGTATTAGATCCAAGAGAGTCCAAATTTTGTGCCCACTTTTATGAAACCGAGACAAAGGCGGGCACAAAATTTGGACTCCAACGGATTCAATACGAACAGAATGAACTTATTGGCGCCAATTTAAATTTGACTCAAAAATCACCTCACACCTCCCCTCCCTTCAAAAAATACCCGGGCTTATCCACACTAAATTAAAGTAACTTACAGCGTTTTTGATGCGCGCCGTCAATTTGATGAATCGTTCGCTTTCCGCGTCTTCGAGTTCGGCGCTCCATTTTTCACGCATCAATCGCACGACCACATCGTAGAGACGATTGATGGTCGTGCCAATCGCGGGCGGTACTGTCGGCGTCACGTCACTTCCGCCGACGTTAGCCACATGAACGAGATCAGGTTCGCCGGAGTGCGGTTTCTTCTTGTCGGGTAATTCAACTCGAGGCACTGATGTCGACGACTTGGTTACGATTTCATTAATTGTACTCGATACAGTCTGTGCAGCTATAGTAGTCGTTGTCGTCATTGATTCAATAAGACCACATTTGCCCAAACAGATCTAAAAAATTCTTTTTATAAAAATTTGAAATAAACAAGATTTATGGAATAAGCTAATAATTATTTTTTCTATTTGAGGTTGCGGATGCGAAATTTGCGAATTTTCAATTTTGATTAACTTTTCAAAGAGATATAAAGAAATTTTTCAGGAAAATAATTTAATCACTTCGGTTCAGAATTTAATTCTCCACTTTTTGAATCGAGTTTTTAATTACCTTAATTTCGCGTGTATAAAGCCGGATGTTTTGAACCAAATTTAAATTGGCGCCGATGAGTTCATTCTGTTGTATTGGATCCAAGCGAGTCCAAATTTTGTGCCCACTTTTATAAAACCGAGACAAAAGCGGGCACAAAATTTGGACTCGCTTGGATCCAATACAACAGAATGAACTCATTGGCGCCAATTTAAATTTGGTTCAAAACACCCGGCCTTATACACGCGAAATTAAAGTAATTTGGAAAAAAAGTTATAGCTGAAAAAATTTTAAAAAAAGTAGCCTTGCTTTTTAAATTAGCCATTTTTCTCAAATTAGAAATTTTATTTAAAAAGTAATGAATAAAGAATTAAATTTTGAATCAGAATGGTAATTTTGTTAGAAGTAACTATTTGGTCCTTAAAAAGTTAATCAATGTTGAAAAATTCTAAGCGTGACTCGGGTACATTTGCTGGTTTTTTAGGGCTCGACTCTGCCTGTTGAAATAAAAAAAAAAGCCCGGCTTGATCACTCGTAAAAATTCCTCAAATATCGTATCCACAAATGTCGATACGTCCTATTTGATCCACCTTTTCGCGGCTAACAATTGGCGTTTGCGTGTGTTTGCGAATTTGTTCGCTGCCGCCCTCCAATTCGCCGCCCAAATGGAGGAAAATGAAGCGCTGGCAACCTGACAAAAGGTCCACGTCGTCTTCCGTATCGCCAGTGTCAAGATTTCGCGAAAAATTTGCGCGCACGCGTCCGTCGCGATACGCGCTTTCTGCGTTAAACACATCTTGCATTTTGTCGACACGTGGCCTACCGTATCCAAACGAGAATTGGTCCATTACCGTAACCATTGAATCTTTTAATACCGATACGATAATCACATCCGCATTCGCCTGTAAAAATGAAAAGTGGCAATAAATTTGTGGGCGAATTATGAATTCAAAATAAATACATACGTATACCGGAAATGATTTAAAAAATTGGAAATGAAATCGGAAAAAATTGGCCAAAAACCTCAGAAAACGGAAATTTTTAGAAAATTTTTATAATTTTTTAAAAAATAAATATTTTTTTATTTTGGAAAATTTCTGAAATTTTGTTTATTTTTTCGAAAATCGTAAAAAATCGGCCAAAAACATCGAAAATAAAAATTTGAAAATCGAATTTTCGTCTCTGCCATGAATGTATCCGAAAAAATATGCATGCACACATATATTGACTGAGAAACTAACCATGGCGCCATCTGGCGAAAAACCAATTCCCGTCCATCGTTCATTAGCCGTAACGGCAGACAATTCAAAATCGACGCTTTTCTTCGCACCATTTACGTGCCATTGGATGTTGTATTGGCATGAATCAACCGTACATCCGTCCGGATATTTGAAAGTTCCCGCGCAATTTTCGTCGACAGCGACTTGTTGAGATACGGTAGTCGACTGATCCATACTATCTGTGGATGTCTCTTCTTTTTCCACCTTCTGCAATGACGTCATTTCTACTGGAGATGTTGGGGAAGATGCGATTGAAACGGTAGTACGGGTAGTTTCAGTTTCAGTTTCTGCTACAGTATTAGTCTCGGAATTCTTTGGACTTGTGTTCGCATCGGTGTTTGCGGTGGTCTTTTCTTTTTCCGGTGTAATCATATCATCCCTTGTTACTGTGCTTTGCGTACCGGTGACGTCAAATGGCCCGTTACTGTCCGATGTGGCAATTTCGTCCGAAGGATCGTTTTTCATCGGCTCCGTGGTGGGTCTATCGCTTTTTTCGCTACTCGTGGATTCCGCAATCTTGCCAACGCGCATCTCTGGATCTGAAGCGTCATAATATGCATATATGTATAATATGCGCATAATTAATTAATGATATCAATTAAGAGATATCAGTAAAGATATCAAGTATGGATATCAAAAAAGGGTGCTTGTTTGGTTTTCCGGTCAAGTTTTTTTTATGATTTCTGAAACAAAACGCCAATAATACTTGTATGAGTCTCACATTAATTTTTATTTACGGTAGTTCGAAAATCGGAAATAAAAAATTCTTTGTCTCTGACCTCTCTAGCAGAGAAAACAAAGTCAGCGACAATAATATTTTTATTTCCAAAATACTGCATTTTCGGTAGATCTCTAATAATTACCTATACAGGTGGTTTTTGAATAATAATTTATATTGTTTTGTTCTATTTAATTAATCCTTGTGTTTCTGAATAGCATTCTTTCGTTTTTTTATTGTATTATGGCTACATAAATGTACTTATAGTACTTGTTTGTCGAATAAATTATTATTATTATTATATTTTAATTTTGTTTCCTTAACTAAACGTATCTTTTTCCTAGCATTTTTTAAATTTATTTTTGTTGGCGATTTGTTTTAAATTAAAATTTTATATTAAAAATCAAGTATTGGTTAGCCAATACTTGATTTTTAATACCCTAAGTTCGAGTGTATAGACGGAGACCGTTCGAAGAATTTTTGAATTTTGAGTTAGCCTTCATTCTGTTATAAACGAAATCAAGCTCATTTTTAATTTGCAGCTTCAATGAAGGCGTTATTAAATTTTATGCTTAACAGACACAAAATAACAGAAAGGCCAAGTCAATATTCAAAAATTGCTCGAACGGCCGCGTCTTATACAGCAAAATTTAGGATAATTTATTAGCTAAGTGAAATACGTACGAATGAGATTCATTCGTGTAAGCTCAATGGAAATATCGCTAGAGTTGAAATCGATGGAGCCGTGACCGCTGCCCACGTATACGGTAGCTGGACCGTCCGTGATAGTGACGTCGTTCGCTTCACTCTCTAAAAAATAAGAGTAAAGTGTGAAAGTCTTTAAAGAATAAGGCTAAATTAGATATTTTTTAGCTTGTAAAGCAAATGTTTTTCTAAATACCATTTAATGATTTGCGCACAAGTATTGTAAGCATTTCGCCATCGACGTGCGCGGAAACGTCGCTAAACGAGAAAGCGTCATCGACAATCGAGCGACGCGACAACGCGAACGCGTCCGCGACGCGCACTTTCGTGCCGCTGTCACGCAGCTCGACGAGCGCAATATCCGAGCAAACGAACGCGTCGTCGGCGGCAGTCAAAGATACTTTAATTTAAAAAAAAATTTCGCATAGATAAACCCGGTTGATTTGAGACAAATTTAGATTGCCGCCAACAAATTCATTTTTTATATTAAATCCATTCGAATCGAAATTTTTGTGTCTGCCGTTTTGAGACTGAAACAAAAGCGGGCACAATATTTGGACCCGCATAAATCAAATATAACACAACTCGTTGGCGCCAATTTAAACTCGATTTAAATAATATATTCGGGGTAATATTTTAAATCATTTTTGATGCTAATCTTGGATTGAATTTTACTTTTGTGACAGATTGTATAAGGCGCAGCCATTCCAATCATCATTTTTAAATGCTAGATTGTGAAGCAATTTCTTATGCGAATAACAGCACATATAGTTTTTAGAGTTATAGTGCATACATTTTAAATTATTGCCAATATTTTCAATGTTTAAATAAAGAGTCCATAACTTATGGTTTTATAAACTCTGTTTTCAATGAATTTTGTTTGACTTTTTACTTTCAGTATCCTTTCAAATCAATCATACCGGCAATTTGTCGACGGACGCGTCGGCGTGACGACGTAGCTGAAACGTTAGAAGAAGATGACTGTGCCGCTGATGTGGATACCGTAATCGCCACCGTGGAAGGAATAATTTGAGAGGCGCTAACGTCAGGCGCAATTGGTACGTCGTCCAGGCATAAACAAATTTTATGTGCCGAAACTTCGGGAGCCGCTTGATCGTGGTAGCCGATTGGCGTCGTGGCGTCACGAAAATCGTCGCTCTGACGCGCCATTACGCGGCCGCCGCCCACCGGAAAGAGGAAATACAAACAGCGATCGAGCGCATAATCGGTGGCATTGTCTGCGGTTATCACTTTACGACGGAAGGCAATGGTCTATAGTAAGATTTAAGATTAAAAGAACAACCTAAATACCGGGAAATTTTGAATTTCAATCGATTTACGATTATAAAATGAATTATTCGTAGCTTAAAAGTTTAACTGATTTAGAAGAGTTTTTTTCTAATTTTTTTAATACTCTTATATCGTATTAACCTCTATGTATGATAATTTTATTTGCTTATTGTTGTGTATGTGAAAAAGGTGACTTCCGTGGCAGGACTTGAACCCGCGACCAACGCTTAACCGGAGCGCTGCTCTACCGACTGAGCTACACGAACCTTATTCACATACTTCGAATTTCTACTTATAACTCCGTCACAACACCTATATCATTCTCAAGCGATATATTATACTGTTAAAAATATATTGTTTAACCGCTTTCATACCTGCACATCATCCTTGAGAGATCCGCTAATGTTATAAATATCATTGGACTTGTCAATGAGGGGCATTTGCCGATCGGCTGAGAATCGATCCGTCACGTAAGCGTGTTGATCGTAGACCCAACCGATGTACATATCCGCATGAGACATTTGGCCGTCCTCGGAAAGTCCAATGCCCGTCCATCTGCCGATTCCCTTCGCGTTCACCTCAAAAGCGACGTCGCCGCGCTGCGGGTCAAGCATCCATCGTGCGCGGTATTCACACGACTCTACGGGATCGCAGCCGGCCGGCGAGTGAAACTCGGACTGGCACGAATACAGTGTCGCACTCGGTGTGCTGGTGACTGACGAAAATGCCGATGAAACGATGGTTTCGCTTGTGGTTACTGTAATTCAAAGTTGTCGATTAATAACCGTAGAAAATTAATAAAAGTATTTTTCAATTTTTTCTTTATTATAACTCTTAAACTTTATATTTGTTTATATCAAACATAACTCTTGTGTTCATTTTTGTATTTTTGTTATTATTTTTTTCAGTTTGAAAACAATTAATTTGTATTACCGCGGTTCGATTCCTTAGCTGTTTGTTTTTCACAGGCTCGAATGCAAATCTGTTGAGTTGTAAAATATGGCTGCGAAATAAGAGCGGAAATAGAGCCATTCTAAAAGGAAATTGCAATATTCAATCATTTAGAAATGCTGAAAAATTTATGGAACTCATACGTAATTCAACACTCATCAAATAATTTTCATAGATTCTAATGAAAATTTGGACTCGCCTCGGACTGTACGCGTCCACCCGAGACGGGAAAGAATATTCGTTGGCAATGGCCGTCACTAAAATCCGCCATCGTGGCGTTTGTGACCGAACGCCGGCGCGAAAACGCCGCACGCAGCACACCATTGGCATGTGTGCCCAATTTGGCGTCGGTGGGGAAGGCGACGTCGGATGACGGGCTTTGATTTAAGCTTCCTAAAGAGATTGAAGTTTGTAATAAACTTAGGAATTTTAGAATGTTTATTTGTGAATGAGACCTTGTTACAGTGTTTCTAAAATGTATAAAATGAAAAATTAGCATTGTGTATAGAAGCCATATTTGGGTTATGATCCAATTTTCGAACTCTATTTCCAATGCATTCTATTCAGAATTTTCTACTGAATCCAACGGCATATAAATTTTTCAAAATCCGATTCCAAAAAGAAAGAAAAAAATTAAAAATAAAGCATAGGCAAAATGCCAATTTTTTCATTTTATTCAAATATTCGAAACATTGTCTTCTAGGATACAACCTTTAACCTTTTTTTGTGTGTAGTTACCAGTGCTCTGACTTGACTCCCACTTGACTCCAAGTCATTTGGAAGATAAAATAGTTAAACGCCTTTTTTTAAATTTGGGAGTCATTTGGAGTCATTTAGAAGTCATTAAGAGTCATCACGACTCATAAATGGCTCACCGACCCGGAGTCATTTAAGGAGTCGGAGTCGTTTAAAGAGTCAAATTTCCAGCACTTTTAGTTACCATTTTTGTTGGAGTGTGCGTCAAACAACGAAAGCACGCCGCCGTTGCGACTCGAAACAACAATCCAATCCACGTTGGATTCGGATTTTGAGTCGGCAAAACCGACGCCCGACCACCAATTGGGCGGTATGCGCGTTTCCAATGCAAAGTCGATAAGATCAGTTTCCGGAGTATAGATCCACGAAATTTTGTAGTCACAATTTCGTGAACAGCCCAATGGCCACACCCATTCGCCAAAGCAATCGTGTAGCAGCACGGGTTCTGAAAAAACAAGCTTAATTACACAAAACACATATAGGTAAATTATTGCATATGCAGTAGCCAAAATTGAACTCTTGCCGACGTTGATTTATTATTTTTCGGCTGTTTAAAAAATTAACTATTAAGTCCAAGTTTAAATTTGGAAAAATATGGCCAATCTTGGCCAGTTAAAACAAATCTTGGTCAATCAAGCTTAATCTTGGTGATAAAATACAATATGTAAATAATAGCGATGGACCAAATCAACTCGACTTAGGCTTAGGACTCGGCTGGGTCAATTTTTGGCCGGCTCGACTTCACCCAACTTTCAAGATTTGAATTATAAATAGCCGAATCATCTCTAATAGCTAAATAATAGTAGTATATATAATATGTATTATTAGCTAATAGCTTAATAATAGTAGTAACAATAGTAGTATAGCTAATAGCTAAATAATAGTAGTATATATAATATGTATTACCAGACTCTAAACTCGATGGTGCTATTGTTGAGCTTATACTGGTCTTCTTTTGGGTTGTTTCACTCGTTCCTTTAGGCGTAGAAAGTGGTATATTGCTAGGAGTTGAATGCACCTGATCTTGCTCTTAAAATTACATTCCTTAATGATTTGTTTATTTATTTTGAAATTTTTTTTATCACTTTCAATGGGACAATCATTCCAATAGACACAATGTCCACTGGCGTGACGCGCGAATCCCTGCTTGCACGAGCACGCAGGTCGCAAACCGCACTCCATGCAGTCGTCGCGCTCGAAAATCGTTACACAGTCCACTTCACAAACGCGTCCGCACTCATTTACCGTCTCGTTGGCTGCACATTTTAGCTTCGCGTCGATGCCCACCGTCGCGCCGTTCACCGATGGTGCGTCCGTCTCGTCATCGGTGACAAAAGCGCCGTCGTTAGAGTCGACGTGGTCTACGATTTCGGAACTCGGCATTATTGCAGTGGTCGGCGCGGCGTATTGAGGTGTTTTTGGCGACGGCATTTTTTTACCACTCTCTTCATTGCCAATCATGGCCGGAATTCCGGAACCAGTTAAATTAAGAAAACGCTCTTCCAAATCTAAAATATACAAGCTATTAAAAACTGTAAATAGAATTTGAATCTTATAATATTTAAAATTGGCGCCAACAAGTTCATTCTCTTATATCGGATCCGAAAGGGTCCAAATTTTGTGCACGGCGTTATGAGACGCAAATAAAAGCAAGCTTAAAATTGGGACCCGTTCGGATCCTAAAATGAACTCGTCGGCGCTAATTTAAATTTGCCTCAAAATACCCGGGCTAAATTAGGGTAGTCGAGATATTTAGCGAATACATTTTGACTTAATGGGGCCGAATAGTTTGAATTCATAACACACTTACGTGGACAATTTGCCCAAAAAATGCATTCGCCGTTGTGTCGTACGTAATTGTCGGCACAAGTGCATGCCGGTGTTTGGCACGTGCTCGTGCATGGTTCCACGTCATACATTGTTTCGCAGCTTGGTTCACACGCCGTTCCACACTTGGCCCAAGTCTCGTTTCGTGGGCATTCTGGCACTACCTAATTGATAAAGTTATTTTTTATTATTTACTTTGAATATGTTTCTCTGTATAAACTTCTTTTAATAGAGGATTTTTGAGCACAAATTTTGAGTAGAAATACAAATTAATGCATTTATAGTAAAAATGTACTTTTTCATTTTCAATAATTAGGAACTCGGCATTCATTTATATAGGAATGAATGCCAATTTAAAATTTAAAATTTGTCTGAACGATCTCTGCTTATACATATAAACTCAGGATAATTTAAGGTGTTTCCTGAATTTTATTTGTATGCATACAAATTTTCATTTAAAAAAAAGTATTTTGACTGACTTCTGCGGCTTGACAATAATCGAATGGCCGGCAAGCGCTGTTGTCATTTGCGGCACGAACGTAGCCTTCTTGACACACACAACGTGCTTCGCCACACGTTTTTGGGCAGGATGGAATTGATTCGGGAAAAGAGGTCCAATCACAACTTGGCTCACATTCACGCGAATACTCCGGACACGTACTCCAATGCTCGTTTTCGCCGCAGGAATCACCGACTAAGTCGAAATGTTATTAAACATTTATAAATTGAAGGCCGAATTATTTAATAATAAAATTCATAGATTTTTTTATCATATGCTGTATTTCTAGTTTTAATAAAATGAAAAATTGGTTGGAATTTTTTTCGGACCTATTTTGACTTTTAAGGGAGAGAGGAGGAATAAATGAATTCCAAAAATTTATTGTATATTGTATAAAATTCTGAATCAATTCCATTGAATAAATAAGATCGTAACCAAGTTATCGTGCCGAGAACTCCAATTTTCATTTTAATTTTTGATATAATTTTTTTTCATATATAATATTTCCTTTGCAATCTTGTACCTTGACCAGCAATCTTCTTGATGTTAAGATTGTTTTTTGCGGAATCGTTCCGTACCGGTGCCACGGGCACAATGCCAATGGAGGGCGAGTCGACGCGAACCGAATTGATGGATTCTTCGGACTTGATCGGCACTCCCCGATTGCGACTTACAGCACTCATCATTCGCATGCACTTGGCTTTGGCCGCCTCGTCCTCCGGTCGTAGTCCGAGAATATACCAATCGGCGGCGGAAGAACGGGGTACACGTAGTGCCATTTCAATGGCATTCGCCTCTCGATCGACGCGCCACAAAAATTGACCTTGATTGGGAAATGTGAACGCATGATATTTGGATGATTCAACTTCGGCGGCCAATTCAGACGTGTAATGGCTGCCTATATTATTTGGACTAGATATACATACATATACATGTATATCTAATCATATAACAAATTTTCACGATAATAAGCTTTTTTTTCACGACATTTGAAATTTAAAAAAAACAAATTGAATTGACCTTTAAAATAACTAAAAATGAGTCTAAGCTCTTATTCTATAAAATATTATTGCGAATTAGGATAAAAATTCTATTAATTGAAAAATATTGAAAATGAAAATAAATTTAATTGATTAATTAACCATTGGCACATTGTGGGCCGAATGAACCCGTGGGACAATAGCAAAAATTTCGATAGCATTCTCCCTTGCCGCAATCCGAATTTGATGAACATTCCGCTAAATTATTGATTTATTTGTTTAATTCAACATTTTCAGACATTTTCAAAAAA
The DNA here is from genome assembly GCA_024678965.1 of Bradynema listronoti. NCBI lineage: Eukaryota > Metazoa > Nematoda > Chromadorea > Rhabditida > Allantonematidae > Bradynema > Bradynema listronoti. The sequence goes on from JANLNO010000006.1 coordinate 4,082,474, forward strand.
TTATACCAATTTCAGCGGATCGATTGTTAGACGGTATAATTTGCACGTCCGCGCAGCTCACGACCTGCGACTGCGCGTTCACGTCCACGGTGAGTCGAAGAATACAATCTCGACAATCGAAATTTTCGGGAATGCGGACTAGTTTTGTCATTACTCTTAAAATTGTTATTTTCAATTCTTAATTTCAAATCTTTCCCTCTTTTACGTATAACTAAATTGTCGGTGCGACAAAACGTGATAACCAAAATGGGATGGGACAAAATGGGATGGCTATGCCTAAAATATAATCTTAAAAAACTAAATCCTACGTCTAAGACTAAGTCTAAGTCTAACTCAAAAAATCTAAACTTAAATCTAAAGCCTTTGTTTTATGATTTATCCTATTTTGTCCCGTCCCGTTTTGTCGTCCCATTTTGTCTCATCCCGTTTTCTCCCAATACCAACGATCTATGTTAAATCAAATAAAAATAAAATTTTTAATGTTTATATTATCTAATTTGTTTTTTTTTAAATGCTTCATTTAATTTTCAAATTATCTATACAAAATTTTTTAGGTTTTAAAATGCATTTGAATTTTTTTTAGTACCTAATTATTTTTAAATCTATAATCTATTAGACTAACCCATAAATTTCTAAATATTCTACATATTTTTTCAATATTTTCTATTCAAAAAATTACTCGTCATCGCCAACACTGGCTACGGTGGCCAGCGGCGCTACTTCGTCCAATCGCGCGATGATACTGTTGCTTTCAGCGGCCAACAATTCCAATTTGGCCACAGCGGCGCCGCGCCGGCGTTTTGCCGCCTCGTCGTCGCCGTGGCCTCGCTGGTGCCATTGGACTTCGAACACGGAACCGGATTCGAGAATACTTTTTGCATCTGCACTAATTTAATAAGTTTTGAGATTGGATTTTTCAAATTGAAACTTTTAAAAATCTATTTTTTCATTAATTTCAAAATTTTATCAGCTGATGCAATGCCTTTTCTCTTTTTCTCTTTTTGCTAATAGATATTAAGCGTGGGTCGGGCCGGTTTTTTGCTGACCCGGCCCGAGTGGCGCAATTTGGCTCGATTTTGGATTCTAATATTTTGAAATTTGAAAAAAAATTTTGGGAAAATTTTAAAATAAATAAAAAAACAATTTTTACGTTCATAAAGTTTTTACGCAATTCATGTATTTATTAAAAATTACATGTAGATTTCTTAAAATGATTTGAATAAAACTTTTTTTTAATTTATGATCACAAAAATTGAAAAATTTGTGACTAAAAAAATAGGGCGGACTGTTGGCTCGACACCCTTATTGGATATAGCTGAATTTCAAAAACATTAATTTTTTATATTTAAAATCAATTTACGATTTAAAAATTTTTACGCATTATTTAGCGAATTTTCTTCTTTTTTTCATTTTTTATTAACCTCAATTTTATGTTTCCTATAAAATCATTTTTAATGATATCACTGGTATTATTGCTATTTGATAATATCAATGTTATCTATTGATTTTTCGTTTCATCACTTTCTCGATTAGGGCGAAAACTTCTCTTTTTTTAACTTATTGTCCTTGACCCGATCTCGACGCGCGAAAATTTTATCTGGAAGAGTGGTAAAAAGACGAAAATTGAGTAAAACAGAGAATCTTTAATAAACAAATTTTTCAAAAAAATTTATTAATAAAACAAATTAAAAAAGACGTAAAAAAAGACATGAAAGATAAGAAACATCTAATTAAAATTAAAATAGAAAGAAAAAAGTTGTAAAAATCAATATATTGTTGATTTAATTTTAATAATAAAATGCGAATAATAAAAGTGAGCTAAAAATAATCTCGAAGAAATTATTACAAGGTGAGTGGATTAAATTTCTTTCAAATAAAACATTTCCTATTCGCCAAGGACCAATAAAAAGGGCAAACAATCTATTATATGTTGCAGCCGATATTATGCAGAAAAAAGGCATTTTTGAAAAATTTTATGCCTTTTTCAATGTAACTAAATATGTTTGTTGATTTTGCTAAATAAATATGTTTTTATATTAATGCGGCGAACTTTTACCACACATTCTATCAGATTGGTTGGAATAGAAGAACTATGTTTAATTTTCCATAAATCAAAAAAAAAATTGAAAATTTTTTATACTTTAATTTCGCGCGGATAAGACCAAATTTAAATTGGCGCCAATGAGTTCATCCTTTTATATTGGATCCAAGCGGGTCTAAATTGTGTGCCCACTGAAATAAACGCCAACACAAAATTTGGACCCGTTCCAGTATACCAGAATGAATTCATTGACGCCAATTTAAATTTGGCTCAAAACACCCGGTCTTATTAGCGTGAAATTAAATTAATTGTTATAGTGCTTAGTGTCAAATAATAAAAGTATACATAGGTAGGAAATAGAATTAGGTGCTAACGCGGGAAATTGGCACTAAACATATGCTAAATTATGTTAAAAAATTATACACTTAAGAGATAAAGAATAAAAATTTATGTAAAAAATTAGCTTATTTTTAGAAAATCGCAAATATGAAAAATAAGCTCGAAAATCAAAATTTCTGAAATTATAATACATATTTTCCAAGAGAATGAATGAATGAAAAATTCTTTGATAAAATTATCAAAAAAAGGCTTTTTTTGTGGAAAAACTTTTTTTGGTGTTGGAACATTTCGGAATCAGACATTTTGAGGTTAAATTTTAGGCTGAACTTAAGCGTAGCCCTTAGAATACGTTAGTCATTAGCTTAAACCAATTCTTCAGGTTTTCACTTCTTTTCCGAATTGTTATAAGATTTTTCGATGTTGGTCCCGAAATGTCGCATCATCTTTTTTACCAGCCGCCTAACAAATTCATAATATTTTGGTGTTAATTTAAAAAATTGTTGCTTTTAATACTACTTTTTTTGCAAATATCATAAGTGAAAATACAAAAATTATTTGCGTTTTTGAATTCCTTATTTTTAAAGAATACGCCGGTAGAAAATGGAAAGATGAAAAAAAATAAGTAGAAGTAGAAAACAAACGAACGAAATATGAATTGCTTTTGAACACAAAGACACTTTTATAAAAAAATTTTTTCAGCTTTATGTGCTTTTTTCCCCATGTGAGTTCGAAAGTGAGAAGGTGGATTTTGAATTTCGCTCACGGCTCCATTATTATTCCAAGTTTTTTTTAACAAAAATATTTTACAATAATAAGCTTCTTTTTCATTTCTCTCAAAAAAAGTCAAAGGCTAAAAAATTAAGAACACGAATAACTTGAAAAGATTAAATTTGAAGAAAAAATTGGAAACAAAAAAGCAAAACAAAAAAAGAAAATATGAAAATTTCCCGACGAAAACAAAAAAAATCTGAACACTTCAAAAAGCAATAATGATAATTGAAAACAAAGCGGAATAATGAGAATGATAATTGACAACATTTGGAGAATGAGATTGGGATTTGTAATGAGATCAAAGACATTTTTTTCAAAAAATTTTTTTCTCGATGAAATTAAAATGATCTTAATAAATTTATCGCCAAAGGCATATAAGTTTTCAGTAAATTTTATATTTTTTTTTGCATTTACATGCAATTAGATGACAAAAATAAATAATGTTGATATCTATATGAATTTTAAAAAATAGAATAAAATGGGTTAGGATGATAAGAAAATCGTTGGACATTTAATAAAAAAAATTTGTTTTTTAACACATTGACGACTATGAATAAATCGAATAATTTCTATTTATATATTGTTTTATTATCGTGCCCATGGAAGTAGTAGTCAGTGTTGTGATTTAGCTCCGTGTTAACTCCGACAAACTCATGACAGACGAGCAAAGCACCATGATATTCCGCCATTTCTAACAAAAAATATAATGGGTTTGTCTGTTCGTCTGCCAAAAATTCCAGAGTCAACTCGAAGTCACAACAATAGTTGTACTCAGAGCATGAACTCTCCCAATTATAAAAAAAATTTCAAAAAAATATAAAAAGACAAAAAAATTCTCTAAAAAAATTTTATGAGGTTTTATACTAGGTTGTATAGAAAGTTCGTAGAGTTTTTATGACAAAATTTGAACAAAAAACAATAATTACAACAATAAATTAATCAATAATATTTACACCATTCGAAAGAGTTTTTCCCGCTCTACAAAACTATTACAATTCTTTTTTTCGATTGAATTAATTTTTCATGCTTTTTCAGGCTTAAAAATTGTATATACCAGACGTAAAAATTAGCGATTTCGATATTTTCTATTCTGATCCACGCTAAGCGGATGATTTAGTTATTAAAAATGACTATTATAAGCTTTGTAAACTATTTCTATTCAATAAACACGTTTATGAAATCTTCTCAGTACACGTCGCAGGTGTATAAAGTTGCTTCAGCTGCTTTTTGATCTCGATGAAAAGCGAAGAAAAGCAGGTATCGAAAATGCGGATTTTTGCCTCCTGGATAATTCATTTCTGCTTCTGACAAATGATAAAAAATTAAAAAACCAAAAACACGGTTTTGTAGGGCAGAAAGAGCTTTATCAAATGATGTATATACTTTGCCAAACAGCAAACAAATCGTTGTGACATGATCGACAAATAAATACTTCACGAACTTTCTTTACAACCCAATAGAAAAAATAACCTTTTTTAATGTGTTAAATAAAAAAATTTAAAAATAGATAAAATTGACTATTCTCAAAAATTTTTGCATAGTGAAAAATGTTACAAAAAATTAATGTTTTTTAATCAAATTATTTAATTAAATCATGCAAATAGCCACTAGAAGAAGTATTTAAACCTTCAGCGCTGTGACTTGACTCTTTAAATGAGTCCTTAAATCATCCCCGATCGGTGAGTGATTTACATAGAAGTCAAAATAACTCATAATAACTTTCAAATGACTTCAAATGACTCCCAAATTGAAAGAATCGTTTATTTATTTTTCCTTAAAATGATTCGGAGTCATTTCATAAATTACCACATTCTCGAAATTTATTGACTTTCTCTCACTTTTTTTCTTGCCTTGGGCCAGTGTTTTCAAAATTTACAATAAAATGAAAATTTGATATTGTACTTAGTGTTCGTAACTTGAAAAACATTCTTAGATATCCTGTCACACGGAGTAATAAATAAATTGAAGGTGGCTGGCTGGACCAGGCCTAAATTCTTAGAGGCCAGACCGAGCCAAGTCTTAATTTTGTAAGCAGGCAAAAACCGGCCCCGAGCCACTCCTAATAAAAATTACCGTTTATTTCCCGTCGTGTCGGACACATCGCCTCGGGAATACGCCTTGCGTTGGGTTCGCGCTCTGCAGCGCGTGATTCCGGCTTAAGCAGCCAGGCGGCGACTGTAGGCGCCGTGTTAATAGCTACCGTAACCGATTTTCCGCTCCCGTCAACACGCAATATAATCAATAAAAAAAAATAGAGAAAAAATATTCTCCAAACCATTTTTGTTGGCGATTCAAACCCGTAGTAAAGCTAAAAATGAAAATTTTTATTTTTAAACTTTTAAAATAAAAACAAATTTAAACTTTTTTATTTGTAAAATTTTAGAAAAAAAAATTTAAAAAAAATCAAAAAATACAATGTTTTTTCTGAGTAAATTACACAAAATAATTGCATGTTTTTAAAACTGGAAAAAGTGCAACAAAAAATGCTTTTGGAAAAGCGCACTTACAAAATGCATTTGGACAAAAGCGTGTTTATTTTGCATTTTTTACCTTTTTTTTCTTAAAAACATAAGCAGTTTAGACCTGGAAGAAAATATGAAAAAAAATTTTATAAATTGAAAAGCAATGCTAAAAACAAAAAATAACTTGAAAAAAATTTTAAAATAATTTTAAATAATTCAGAAGATATGTAAAATTTATTGACAAAAATGAATCAATTTATTTCAAAAATGAATCCATTTGGAAAACAAAATTACACATTTAATTAAACTGATAATTTGCAATCGGTGTTGTGACTTGGCATCGAGTTGACTCCGGCATTTTTGACAAATAAGCAGACAAACCCATTATATTTTTTCTCTAAAAATGGAGAAATATAATGGTGCTCTGCTCGTCTGCCATGGATTTGCCGGAGTCAACACGGAGCCAAGTCACAACACTGTTTGTAACTGAAAAAAATTTTAAATCCATCTCCAAAAAATTCAAATAAAATACATTGTTGTATCTATGCTTAATTTTGATCTAGAATCCAGAAAACATTCCTAAAAGTACAAATTGGCTCAGAAAAGCTGCGCCTAACATTGGATATTAATCGAGCTATAAGTATCGCAAAAATTATCAAACATAATCTCAAAATTTCATTTTATTCAAATTTCGGAAAAAAACTCTATAAAAAAACTGCAATTGTATGCAAATAAATCGTTGAAATTGACAATAATTAACAAATCGTATGCATAACCTCTTCATTAAAAAGTATGCGATGTAATTAATCTTAAACAAAAAAATTTAATAACCAAAACATCAAAAAACACAACACATCGGATCAAAATGTTTTTTAAGAAGAGATTTTTGTAAGAAAAACATTCAAGAAAAATCTATTGTTTTTGCGAGCGAGAGCAAAATACAAATTATTTCAATACAAAACAAAAGCAATAATGTGTTGATCCAGATTATTCCTCACTTTGTTTTATGAGTTTTCGAGGAAAATGCAAAAAAAACCGAATTACCCTAATTTCATATGTATAACTGGCGGCCGTTTTAGTGTTCTAAAAATTGGCAGTTGTAATGATTTTGATAGAGTTAAAAAAAACAAAGAATTTGAAGCAAATTTAAAAAAAAGAAACCTTTGAATTATACTTGTACTTTGAATTATACTTTAAATTATAATGTCATAAATGTCAAAATTTAGAAATTTTTTCAAACACCCGCGGGTTATAAGAAATTGACAATAATTAACTAATGTAATTCGAAAATGGGACTCATTGGAAGAATGAGGAATAATAGTTTGCTAAAATGACGTTAGATCAGTCTTTAATGATGTTAACTCAGCTTAATGATATGTAATTTATTATGAAAAAATAACTCCAAAGTTGATTAAATATTTACATGCTGCATTAATTCGTAAAATTAGTTGAAATCACAAAAACAATTTTTTTGTGTTATAAAAGATAGATAAAAACTTTTTGATAAAATACTGTTTAAATATAATTAAATAAATAACAGATTTATTAAACAAGACTTCATTTAATTACATAGAAAATATTTCAATTGTCTCAAAGTGCCAGCTTCTTTTAGAAACCCACAACGAATCCATCTATGAATTTACCATTACATATTTTCATCTTTATTTCTTCATTGATCCCAATTTTTGCATATGACTTCTTTAATTATTTCAATCTTTTTCCCCATTTGATTTTTCCATTTTTTATTTTCTTTTTCCTTTCCTATTTCAATCTTCACACTCATCCGATGCATCGTTTTTCACCCCGAAAAATCGCCGCTGAATTCAGGTCGATTGTCTTGAAAAGGATAACGGAAGGAACCTTCCACTTTCACTACCAACAAAATAACGCAATCTTTAATGAAAGGAAGAAAATAATAAACGAGTTAAAGAAAGAAAAAAAACAATTAATCAGAGATAGAAATAGAAAAGACAAGAAATTAAACTAATTGAAAGAAAAGGAGGAGGAGGATAAAAACAAAAAAATGGAGATATGAAGAGAAAAAAAAGTGAAGATAAAAGAAAAAATGGGGCTATAAAGAGAAAAGAAAAATCAAAAAATAAAAGAAGGGGATAGAAAAAGAAAAATATAGAAACAAATGAAGAAAAAAAATTTTAAACTTTAGCTAGTCAGTGCCCTAAATGAAGTGAAAAATCTTCTCCGTTCTTTTCCTTCTTCTCCTTTTCCAATTCTTTAAGAAATGGTGAAATTTACGTTAACGTTGTTACAAGCGACTTTTTGAATGAAAATAAGAATTCTTCACTCTTTGTCACCTTTCTAAAATCTTCTTTTTTCTCGTTGATTTAGCCAAAAAAAGAGAAAAAGTGCAACAGGGAAAAAAATCCATCAGAAAAAAGGACATTTTATCACATTTCTTATAGCAATGACGTTATTAACCGAGATTTCGGTTATGAAATTATTGAGCGCTAAAATTAAGACCTGATTCACAGATGCAGAGTTACATAGATTAAATTCAAAATTCAGCTAAATTATAGAAATATTAAATTAAGATTGAACAGGATGTAATATATTCAAATTTAAATAAAATGAAAATTGGTATCGTGTTTATGTTTGATTTTGACCCTTCTAAAAGACGCTTTCCGAAAATTTATATACCATTGGATTCGACAGGAAGTTTTCTATTGGACACAATGAAAATCGAGTTTCGAAATTGTATTTTATGTAAACGAACCTTAAACATAATGTCATTTTATTTAAATTTCGGAAACACTTTTTTGGAGATTTTTTTAAGTGAATTTTTATAAATAATGTATTTTGACACGAATCAATAACTTCTATAAAATATATTATACATGAATAATGATAAAACAGCAAGTAATAAGAAAATAAATGAAATAAAAACATTTAATTTAAACCCTTAGCTCATTCGTTTTACTCAATGTCATTTTCTTTTTCTTTTTTTTACCTTAATGAATCAGTTCTTATTTTTATAATGTAATTTATTAATTAAAATAACGAAAGAAACTATTTGAAATTTTCTAGAGAAATTCACCACACTCGGTGAATATTTTTTTTTGTCTTTCTTATCTGGCACGAAAAAAATACAAAAAATGAGATTTTTTGAAAATGATTTTATTCAAATTACATTCCAAAATTTAATTTCTATTTTCCAGTATCAAATATTTTTAAGAGATATCTCTTTTTGAGGTGTTTTTTGTCTTTCCCAATTACTTACATTAATCACTTATTCATCAATTTTTTTTCTTTCTCCACTTTCCCTCACTCTAATCTTTACCTTGATAAATTTGCAAAATATGGAAATGTGAATCTTCTTGATTGATATCCAACATGAAATGTATACACTTTTATTTGAAAAACCAATGGGCTATAAGATGAATGCATATATGTATGTATATGTAAAAACGTTTTCCGAAAATTTGTGCGCATCTATAGCGTCAAAAAGTAAAGGGCTCAGCGACCTTGTGGCGATTACGAAGCTTCCGTTTTTCGCGTTTCTTTTTTAAACGATGCCAAAATGATTGTCCCTTTTATGATCAAAATTCCTTATCGATATTTATCCGATAACATCTCAGAAAGGGAATTACTCAAAAAAATAACGTAAAAATTTTGTTTTTAATTTTTCGATGGCTTTCTTATGCAAATTCGACTTTTAACTTTTACTTCAAACAAACAAAAAAACATGAAAAATCGGGGAAAAATTGATTTTTTTGTTGAATTTAAACAATTTTTAACATTTAAACGAATTTTTTTTTTGAACTTTCTTCAATTAATTTTTTGATTATAAAATTTGTAAAAAAAAACTTCTTTGTTGCACAAGAAAATAACAAAATTTATAAAAAAATACATAATAAATATAATAAAGTACATTTAATAGATTTAGTTTTGCATCGGCATATTTTTAAAGCTTAAAGTCAAAAATATGTTGATGATAGAATTTCAAATTTTGTTATTTGTAATTCAAAGTTAATCAGCAGGATTCAAATATGGCCACTTTTTTACGATAAAATATTAGGTTGTAACATAATTGCCCGCGGCCTTTTCGAATGCTTAAAAAATTGATTTGTTTTTTGTTCGATGTTTATGATGAAGCAGAAAATAAAGGCTTTAAGCTTAAGTTTAGAATTAGGCAAAGTGTAAAAGAATCCATGCGGATCTGATCATTCTTAATCGAGTTATAAGCAATATAAACCTAAAATCTTCAACTTGAATTCTCGAAAATTTTACATATTATAAAAAAATATAAAAAAAATTTAAAAATTTTTTTTACCGTATTTCCTCTAATTGAAGCCCCGGGGCTTATATATTTCGATCACCCTCTAGGGGGGGCTTATATTAGAGGGGGGGCTTATATTGGAGGGGAGGGCTTGTATATTTTAATGTCGTCGCGCCGAAGGCGCGACGAAAAATTTGGAAAAAAGGCAATATTTTTCACAAAATTTCATCAAAATATAAAACTCATAACCATTTTATTCAACAAATTTAACAATATGACGGAAATAACTAACAATATTACGGAAATAAAGTAAAAATATCACGGAAATATTTATAAATCTTCAATTTCTAGAGATACATCGCTTAAAAATCCGTTCTCATCGTCCTCTTCATAGTCGACCTCTTCTTGAATTGGAATTTCGTCACAGGCTTCACGGGCTTCTTTGAGCATCTGTAATCCTTCTGGAACTGGACCGTGTTCCTTGAAGCAATGTATTTTATTATCTTCTCCTCCATAATGAGAGTTCGTGATACCACAATCTAAAAAAACAGAGATTATAAGATAAAGGCAGTCAAGTAACTAACATTTGAACGAGTTTGCAATCATCTCCTTCGGTAGGGCATCCCAAGCTTAAGTTATCCACTCCAAATATACGTCCATAGGTGGTGGCCGCGGATTTCCACTTGATGCGTTTCAGATCCTCTTCTTTCTTTACCCATTCTCGGACATTCTTGCGATCTACTTTGAATTTCTCGCTTGCTGAATGAATAGAAATCTGCTTTGCATAGTTGACAACGTCCAATTTCCAATCCACTGAGTAGGCCTTGCGTTTCCTTGCCTTATCGAATTGTTCCTCTTCGTTGTAATCATCGCTGTCATACGCTTGAACAAGATCCATTTTTTGACACAATTCAAAAAATAACAAAAAATAATTCATGGCGGGACAATAAATTTCATGGCGGGACAAAAAATTTTATAAATTTTTTGAATATTGACACTATGTAGAGTTTTTTTATAAGGTTGGGTCCAAATCGTGATGACCAACCAAATCAAAAAAAGATATAGAGTTTTCCACTATTGGGAGTTGCCACTATTGGGAGCTTCGACTGTAGTGATATTACAAAAACAAAAAACGGTGTAGAGAAAATGGTCCTCTAGGGGGGCTTATAATAGAGGGGGGGCTTATATATTTTACTCAACCTCCAAGGGGGCTTATATTAGAGGGGGCTTATATTGGAGGGGGGGCTTCAATTAGAGGAAATACGGTATTTCAAAATCCTTTTTAAAAATTTCTTATATAAGAAAATTTTCTTTTATAAGAAATTTTTCTTATAGAAACTTTAGCATTGTGTAAAAATTAAAGAGTAAAAATTAAAATTTTTGAGAATTCAAGTTGAAGATTTTATATTGCTTATAACTCGATTAAGAATGATCAGATCCGCATGGATTCTTTTACACTTTGCCTAATTCTAAACTTAAGCTTTTGTTTTCTGCTTCATCCCATATTGTGCCATTCCATTTTGCTCATCCTCTTTTGTCCCTATACCATCTTAAATTGAAAAAAAGTGCTACCTCATTAATATAATAATTTTTTTTTTGCTAATTCAAATTCTAATAAAATAACTGACTCAAAAAAAATAACAACGGGACAATTTAAAATACTAGGAAAATTCTGCATACGTCACATTATCCAATAATATTAAATCACCAGTCGTCATTGGACAAATAAATTTTTTTGCCGCCACCTATGCTTTTCGGCATGTCGCGTACGTTCTCCACATGCCATATGAGCGCGTCCGCCTTGGAGACGTGCGCTTCACACGCGATTATTACAGGCAGCTCGCGTCGACCGTAATGCGCCGGGCGAATCAACGATTTTGTGTCGAAAATCGTCACGCCTAACTGGTCCGCGAAGAGCACGTCGCGATTGGCGGAAAAATCCGACGGCACATCCAACGTGCAAGAAATCTAAAGTAAAATTTTGTAAAAAGTTCGTTAGACAAATAAGCATTTTTTTTTTTAAATAAAGTTGACTATCAAAATATTGACAAAATATACCATGACGTTTGAGAATGTAGGCATGGTGTTAAAGTGCGGTGGAATGATTTTATATTCGTAAATATCAAGAATTCCGTTAGTAGATTCGCTAAAATATAAATCACTCAGTTTTATGAGTTTTAATTTTTCAAGTTTTATAAAACACGTCTCATTTAAATGAATCTGAAAAAAAACGAGTTAACTAAGGTCCTCAAACAAGGCTTAATAGTCTCGTTTCTAATACGAATAGAAGCATACGCGTGAAAGAGAATCCACTGTCCGAGCAAATTCTCGTAGCTCTTTTCTTGGCCGTACTCCGCCGGTCGAGCGCCAGCCGACGCGCTCGACGACGACGCCGACGGCGCGTCCACGCGGCAATGACAGGCGACGTCGCGCGACAAAAATGCGAGTATTTGACGCGCCGGCGCCTGCACCAAATAGTCGACATTGCCGAGCGCTGGCGTGGCGGCGTTGTCGCTGGCGGCGTCATCATCCAAGTACGCGCAAACCACGCCCACGTACTCCTCGTCGTTGCGGCGATTCTAACACACAATGTCGTTAAATTAAACGATGTTGAACAAAACGGAACGGAGCATAATGGTTTTTGGCTTAAATTTAAATTGGTTTTAATTGTTTTTAACAGGCTCTGACCCGATCATACACTCAAGAGGCTTTTATTTATTCAAGATATTATATATTATATACTTATTTTAAGCCTAAGTTTTAGGCCTAGGCATAATCATCCCCTTCTATCTCATCGCCATTTAAATAGTGTGAAAAAAATTCTCAAACAATTACAAATTAATTAATAACCATATAAAAATGTTTGTGCATAATTTTTAAACTCCATCTACCGGTACGCTTTTCGAAGTCGAAGGAATGTCGGATTGAGAACTTCTGATGGCGGGCCGTACGCTTTTCACAGCAATGGGCTTTACGCTCTCCGTTTTCGGCGCCAAACGGTCCGAAAAAATGGGCAATTTTTCGGGGACTTTTCGCGTAGACTTTATGCGCTTGCGCGACGGCGCTCCCATTGGCAGCTTCAAGTCCCACGGAATGGAATCCGGCTGAAAAGAGGGCGTTGAAAAAGTTGAAAGTTTAAAATAGAACAAAAATTTTGAAAAAAAAATTTTAATGAAATGAATTTTAACAAAAATTAATATTGTAATCGTTACAAATTCACGTTTTTTTACGTGATTTACGTGATATTAGGAAGAAAATTTTTAGACGATAAAATGATTTTATAACAAATTCGATTCGTTCATTTTTTATTAGATTATTTCAAAAACTCTGAACACTTGTTTATTTCAAAAGTCTAAAGAAAATATGCTCAAAATGTTAAGATTAAAAGGAAAATTCGAATAATTTGTTTCGCTTTTATAAAATAACTTTACTCTAATTTAGAAGTAATGCTATTACTTTATATTTTTGCCTACTTTAGAAAATGTCTAATAATTAATATGGCGGCGAAAGACAAATTACGTCAATGTTGTAAATGTTGCCGGCGTTTGCATAGCCGTTCGCCAGCTGCACGATTCGCCAATAGCAGTTGCGATAGGGCGCGTGACGCAGCGTACACCACGCTAAAACGCGTTGGCCGACGCATTGGCGCGCCAACGCGCCGTCGACGTCGAAAAGCGGAGGAAGCGCGCGCGAATAGCAAATGCGAAAACCGTCGTGCGACGAGCGTGCGCCGACGAAGAGCTCGACGAAAAGCTAAAAATTAAAAGGAAAATATTTGAAGAATGGAAAAAAAAACCCGAAACCCAATTCAACGATTTTCGTAATTAAAAGAGAAGAAGTGAAAAAGCGCGCCTCAACGCTAGCGCAATCGGTGGAAAGACGCGTGCGCAGCGGCGGCGACGACAGCGCGGCCGATTCGCGCGCCTCGTTGACGTGTGCAAAATGCGCGCCCGAAATTGCGTTGTTGGGCGCCTCGCCGCCCGCCGCCAACCTCAGACGAAACCATTTGCCGAGCACGTCGGGCCCGATCAAACTAATCGGAAAAAAAAATTCATAAATTCATTTTCCAACGATTCACTAATCTCTCATTTTTTTTTCTTCAACAAATCGCGCATGCAATTATAATAAAAATTAATACAAAATATGAATGTTACTCACGAATTTCGATAAACGAAAAAGTGAGAAATGCTCAAATCGGCGGTGTAAATGCACGCGAAATCGCCGATTTGTCGAATCACAACGCCGAGAATTTCCTGAAAAAAATACAATCGAAAAAAAAAAACAAACAAAATTCGAGCTAAGAAATTATTTTAAAAAATCAAGGTAAAGATTTTTCCGTTGGAAATGGCAAGCCCAAAATAATATAACGTTTGTTAGAGATGTCCACAATTGCGATTGAAAACTATTTTTCCAAAAAAAAAAAAAAAAACAAAATCAAAGAAATCATGCAATAATGAACACAACCACAATTGATTGATTCTTGTTTCTTGCTGGGGATGAGGTTGATTTTCTCGGTTATATCCCGCGAAAAATGAGCGATGGGTTTCGCCAACCGATCAGAGAAGTCAGACACTATGATATTTCCTCAGGTATTACCCGTTTGTTTAATAATGGAAATAATTTTGAGCATTTCAGCCTTTTATCGCGTCAAAATCGGGAAGATGGACGTCGGAAATGGTAAACCCAAAATAATATTAGGTTGTTGCATAATTTTCTGACAATTTTTTTTAAGATTTTTCTAAAACTTTCTAGAATGTTCTAGAAACATGCTGTTAATTTATATATAAGGACCACTCAGTAAAGTATTGAACAACAGTTTCAGTATTGGAAATCTTATTCGTTATGGCCGAAAAAACTGCGCTTGACCGTAAGCAGGTTCGCATACTGTTGCTTCACGAGTTCCGCCTGAAACACTCGGCAACGGATGCAGTCCGTAACATATGCAGTTCGATGGGTGAAGGAACCGTCTCCTACCACACCACTGTAGATTGGTTTCGTAAGTTCAAAAACGGCGACTTCAACATCGACGAATATGGGCATAGCGGTCGCCCGGCGGAACTAGATGAATCGCGTCTGCTGGAGCTCGTGGAAGAAGACCCAAGGCGAAGTCTACGTGAACTTGAAGCACTGCTCGCGTCCGACCATACTACCATCGCACGCCATTTGCACCGTCTTGGAAAGGTGTCAAAACTCGGAGTTTGGATACCGCATGAGTTATTGCCATTTCAAGCAACGAAGCGAGTCAACGACTGCATGCAACTTCTCACTTTTAAACGTACGTTCGACTGGTTGAAGAATCTGCTCACCGGCGATGAGAAGTGGGTCCTCTATGTCAACCATACGCGCAAACGCCAGTGGCTCAGCACGCACGACAGCGGCATACCAACGCCAAAGGCCGACTTGAATCCCAAAAAGGTTATGATTTCAGTTTGGTGGAACGTTAAAGGAATCGTTCATTGGGAGCTTTTGCCTAGCGGTTGGACAATTACTGCCGATTACTACTGCGCACAATTGGATAGAGTTGCCGAGCAACTTCGTGGAAAACAGGACAGAGTTTTCTTCCTTCATGACAACGCCCGGCCACACGTCGCTAAGCAGACCTGCCAGAAAATTCGAGAACTGGGCTGGACAATTCTGCCCCATCCGCCGTACTCACCGGACCTTGCCCCAACGAATTACCACTTGTTCCTGGCTCTGAGCGATCACCTGCGGGACAAGCACTTCGACGATGAAGAACACCTGAAAAATGGGCTCGCCGACTTCTTCGCATCCCGATCGCCGGAATTCTATTCTCGAGGAATCTTTCAATTACCAATCAAATGGCAGACTGTTGTAGATAATAATGGCGCATATTTCATTTAATGTTGTTGTTTCTTTTGTTCGAAAAATAAAATTAAAATTTTTGAAAAAAATTGTCAGAAAATTATGCAACAACCTAATACAACGTTTGTTAGAGACGTCCACAATTTCGATTAAAAACTATTTTTCCAAAAAGTTTAGCAGAAGCTTTTCAAAAAAAAAAAACAAACCAACAAACAAAAAGCAATAGAAAAATTAGGATAAAATAATAAGCATAAGACAAAAAAATCAGGTATAAAATACCAATTCGTTCGGCGGCTCGGTTGACGTTTCCGTCGGCTCATTTTCACATTTGCCCGTGTGCAAATCGATGCCGCCGAGAAATTCGAACAGAGGCGTTTTGGAAATGCTGCTTGGAAATGAATCATCGTTCGCCGGCGACAATTTCGAATTGCGTGGACTTTTAGCGTCAACCGATCGAGCGGCAAATCGATCATGGGCCGGCTGTGGTGAATCCATTTTTTCTTTCACCCTTTCAAATACTAAAAAGCGAATATTCAAATACAGGGTGAGACAAAAAAAAAACGTTACAATGTTCTACTCTTTCAAATGCTATTCAACTAGTTTTTGAAATCTTTTGACAATTTGTGCCTTTAATTTAAGCTCTAACATTTCTCTACAAAATCATTTTTAAAACATATCAAAAGCTTCTTTTTTTTGCTTAGAAATGAGTTTAAGAGCGCTCTCAATTTGAGACACTCAAAAAAAGCATGATTTCGCAAATTCAAAAAAAGTGTTAGTGATTTAATTTTTCGTTAAAAAAATTTAATTAAAAAAATTTAACGTGGCCCCGATTTGGCCCGACTCGAATTTTTTTAACAAAAAATTTAATAATTAAATTTTTTTAATTAATTTTTTTTAATTAAATTTTTTTAACACTTAAATCACTAACATTCTTTATTAAACATTTTTTTATTATTTAGTCTATATATTGCTTTTATTTATGACCGCAAAAAAACGTTTCGTTATAAAATTTTATTCATAAAATATAAAGGGTTCATTTTGAAAATTTTTTAATTTAAAAATTGTATAAAATTTTATGCCGGATCAAAACACGGGACCAAAATGTGCCGAAAAATACCGGCCCCTTACTATATTTACGATTAAAAGTTCATCAAACTCAAAAGAAAAAAAATTCTATAAATCAAATAATCACACAAACTTGCGTTAATCGTATTCGTAATCAAATGCTTATGCGCTTTATTTCGATTTTCGTAATTCGATGGCGATTTTGAGTTTAAATTCGAATTCAGCTTCTCAAAATGACTCACGGTGAATCTTTTAAGACCGAACGAATTGACCGAATCGTTCGTGCCCGGCAATGGCAGTTTCACGTTTTCCACACTCGGCTCCGTTTGCATTTTGCCGTTTGTTGTTGCGTCAAAGTGACGCACCACAAATTTGTTTAATAGTTCACTTTCTGTGCTATCCATATTCATACAAATATGATAACACTTGAATAAAGAAAAATTATTTAATATTTAACATTAAAGCAGAAATCATGAATGGTTCAAATTTTGGACTCCAAAAAGTTAGCAAAAAAAAACCGATGGAAATTATGGACCATTCAGAAGATTACACAATTTTTTTAATTCAAAGGACCAAAAAAACACCAAAAACAATTGATGTATTTGCGGATTACTTATTTTTGGTACGCACTAAAATTAATCCGAATCTTTTCAAAATATTTTATTTAAAAAATTTTTAATAAAAGCGTCAATTTGAATTTTTTTCGAATTCCATCCATTTAATATCCTTGGTACATTGACAATAATAAAAATTTTTTTATTTTTTGCGCTGAAGAACAAATGCATTTTTTGCCATGGAAATTGTAGGATACGCAAAGCATGAACTTTCCCAATTAAAAAATAAAAATATAAAAAGACAAAAAATTTATGAGGGGCAAGCACCTCATAAGGTTTCTAAGGAATGCAAAAAGACATGCAGATTGGACTCGTCGAATTACAAACGAAACAAAACAAACCTTAACTTTTTTTGATCACGGTAACGTTAATTTGAACGAAAAAACGCAAATTGATTTTGTTTTGCTTGTAACTCGACGAGTCCAATCTGCATGGGTCCTTTTGCATCTTATGCAAAAATGTTTGAGCTTCAAAATGAGCTAGACGCTGATACCGTAATTTTCTTGTCAAGACCCAAAAATATCGATTTTTCAAATTTTTTAAAAAAATTTTTGAATAAAATTTGGTCTTTTGTAAAGATAACTCATCGTAAAAGGATCTCACAAATACGATAACACTTTTGGTAATTGATTGATCTCATATCAGTTCAAATTCTGTGCAATCCTTAATATAAGCCGAGACAACCTTGTTAAAACGATCGATACGAGTTGCTATTGCTCTAGCAGAAAAATTGGCACTATGTATGCAGAGCGTCATTCTTCGCCTTTTCGGTGTCAATTTACTAGAACGAGGCAAAAAAGCAAAAAACGAAGTAATAGATAAAAAATTGAATCAGAAAAGACAAATTTTTGCAATGTTTCTAAAAGCGTTTCAAAAAATGAATATTAGCAAATTGCGGCAAAAAATCAATATTAGCAAATTGTGAAATTCTTTCCGCATTCGATTTACCATTTTGTTTGACATCAACTTGTCGATATTGATTTCAAATTAAGAATTTATTAATTATTTAAACTTTTTTACTATTTTTTTTAAAAACAAGACATTTTTATTAAAGTGGGTGGCATAAGGTTCAACTCATTTTAAGCATAAAACCTATTTTGCACCATTTTGACTTTTGAAAATTGAAAATCAAGGCAAAATTCATTCTAGAAGACAAAGGTAAGCTATAAATAAAAAGGTAATAAAAAATCAATTCAAAAATTGCGTCAATTTAATGGCAATTTTACTCATTTTTGACATTTTGTCCCTTTTGCTCCTTTTTTAAATTAGCTAATAAGTTGCATACAGTGCTGTGACTTGGCTCCGAATTGACTCCGGAGCCAAGTCATTTAAATGACTCCGCAGTTAAAGTAGTATAACTTTTTAATATACTTTTCAGTCGTACATTGTTGTAATAATTTTTCACTATAAACGAGGCCATTTCAAGAGAGTTTTGGAGTCATCGGAGTAAATAATTGCGTGGGGTGGGATGGAGTGAGGGGAGGGAGGGGGCAGCAAATATATTTGAGTTTGTAATATTCGAAAAAAATTTCTTATATTATATGTATTTAAATACATATTTAATTGTTATTTTTATTTTTGTTTTTTATAAATTATTTATATATTTTATACAAATTATTTAATACGTAATTAGAAATGCAAATTTTATGAAATATGTATTAACTTTTATTTAAATACAGTCAAACCTCGATCTAATGACACCCCGATCTAATGACACTCTCGATCTAATGACACCTACGCTCGGTCCCTAGGGGTGTCATTAGATCGAGGTTTGACTGTAGCTCATTTTTATTTTTTTTATAAAATTAAACCAAATTTTTTGTAAAATAGTTTGAGAAACCATTGCAACTTTGCTTCGAAACATTTTCAGATAATTTTATTCATTTCAAGTTCCAAAAACTTTTTAGAATATCGAATGTATAAAAATTAGAACATGGCCGTCTAATCATGTTTGTATCGGGGCCGTTGAGTTAGCAACATAGAAATTTGATATATTTTCAAGTGTTTATTTGGCTGACAGGAATCGTTTGTGTGTTGTTAACGCCGACAATAATTTTCTATTTCCGTTATTCAATTATTATCCGGTATTATTTTACGGATCAACATTTGTGCAAATTTAAATTTAGTCAAATATTTAAAAACTGAAATTACATTAGAAAATTGATGTTGACCAGTGCTTTTGTGACTCGATCCCGTAAACGATTCGGTTATCGTTTTTTTATTATATATTTTTTTTAAATAACTTGGAATCATTTCGGAGTCAAGTTACAGAGCTACTTGATTCAAAATTAATATAATAAAATTTCTAGAAGCAGGAAACTCACAAAATTGAAAAGTTTTCAACTCTTTCTTATCCCGTTTATATGCGCTTTGCATCAGAGTAGGGCGTAACAATAAGCGCTTTAATGCATGACAAGAGTAAAAATGGATGTGATATCATTTTGCAGGAGGCGCAGAGTTCTTTTGAACATTTTGAAACATCGAAAATTAAAATTTGCTCTGACGGTCGCGTGTTTATATCAGGATTCTAACGGAAATGATTTTAAAATTTTGAAAATCAAAATTCCGAAAAAATTGAAGAATCGGAAATTAGAATTAGAAATGGAAATTAGAAATGAAAATTTAAAAAAATTTTATGTTTAAAAAATAAATTTCCGAAATTTTGCACATTTTTTCGAAAATCAAAATTCCGGTGATGCACCGAGAATGCGACATTTGCAAAAAAGAAAGATCAGAAAGTTATTCTTAATAACCATTTTGATTCAGAATTTAATTCTCTATCAATACTTTTAAATCAAATTTCTAGTTAACTTGGGAAAAAGTTACAGATGAAAAGAAAAGTCAATTTTTATTTTTTGAAAATTTTTTGAGGGACTTCACTTTTTCAACTATAACTTTTTTTTAGTTAGAAATTTAATTTAAAAAGTAATAAAAGTAGAATTAAATTCTAAATCAAAGTGATAAAATTAATTTTCTTAAAAGTAATTTTTTGGTTTTTAAAAAGTTAGTCAAAGTTAAAAAATCCTCAAATCTCTCCACTACACCCGGTTTATACAGCTAAAAATTAATCTATATTTATTTTTATTTTTAAAAAAATTTTTCCATCAGACAAATTGGTTGTTGGTTTACGGAATGATTACGGCATTTATTATGGAGACTTGCGCTTATGGTATTATGGGATATTGTACAATTGTTGTTATACGGCACATAAATACAAACACTTACAATCTCTCATTTCGTACGCGCAAACTTCAACGTCACATAAATATTGTTCTTATAACACAGGTATAATAAATTGCATTGAAATTAATGCGCTAATTTTATAAATTAGAAAGTAAAATATGGACAACAACTTTTAAAAAACTTTTTAAAATAGAATTTTTGAAATAATTATTATACTTTTAATTGCAACTTTTTTTCCATGTTAGCTAGAAACTTGATTTGAAAAGCAATCGATAGAGAACTAAATCCTGAAAAAAAGTAATTTTATTTTTACGGAAAATTTATTCAAAGTTAACAATGTGGAAGTTTCTGGTTCTTCAACATCCCCATGTATTGGAAATGATTTAAAATTAAATAATTAAACAAAAAACAATTAAAAAACTAGAAGTCTAGAAAAAAAGGCTTAGGTAAATCAAAACTTTGATAAAAATTTGTTTTAAATTTTTTCATAAAAATTTTTTTAATCATCATACATACAGTCAAACCTCGATCTAATGACACCCCTAGGGACCGAGCCTAAGTGTCATTAGATCGAGGGTGTCATTAGATCAAGGTTTTCGAAATTAGCTAGCACCACTGAGAAATTCCTGTCTCGATTTCTGTCGATCAATGCACTTCATTCGCCAAAAGACCAGGGAAGCAAAAAAAACTGTAAAGCAATAAAATCGGGAAGCATAATTCTTAGAGCAGCAATTCTTCCTCATCCTCTTCTTCTTGGTGCTTGGCAAAGATCTCGGCGATGGTTGGCTGGCGCATTTTCTTCTGACGGAGCATTTGCATCTCTTTGTCGATCTGATCATTTTGGTGGCAAAATTTGAACATAATGCCAAGAAAAGATGAGCGAAAAGAAAATTTAAATTTAAAAAAGAAATTTCGTAAACCCAAGTTTACGACACCAAGGTAAAAAAATGGCTAGCTGAGCGCAATGGGTGTCATTGGATCGAGATTTGGATTCCTTATAACTGTCATTGAAAGAAGGTTTTTACGTTAGGTTTTCGTCGGGACCGAGCCTAGGTGTCATTAGATCGAGGGTGTCATTAGATTGAGGTTTGACTGTAAAAGTATTTTTCCATCAAAAATTGCATTTTTTCAATTTTTAAAAATTTACCTATCCATTTTTAATATAAGCTGTCAGCATGCCAA
Organism: Bradynema listronoti; assembly: GCA_024678965.1. Lineage (NCBI taxonomy): Eukaryota > Metazoa > Nematoda > Chromadorea > Rhabditida > Allantonematidae > Bradynema > Bradynema listronoti. Next base: position 4,104,188 of record JANLNO010000006.1, read on the forward strand.
TTTTTTTCAGACATGTATTGCAGAATTTTAGTGTGTTTTTAATTATAACTTTGCAAACTTACTTTTTCAAGATATAAATTTAGTGTTATATTATAACTAAGAACCTTACTATATAATATTGGAAAAGAAAAAATATCCGAAGAAAAAATTCAGATTAAATTTTCCTTTTTTTTCAAAATCACCAAGCATATTCTCTAATTTTTTTTCGCAATTGTATTTATATCTTTAATCACAATAAAATAAACATTTTAGATGTTAGCAATAGTTGTAATGGGGTTTTTACCAGTAAATCTAATGGTAGGGCTGCTCAGTAGTGATTCCAATAGCATTTTCAAATTTGGAATTAGCCATTGTTATGAGGGAAAAAATTAAAGTCGATCGAAAGCAGATTCGCACATTTTTGCTTTACGAGCACTGCGTCAGTAAATTAATAAGCCAAAATGCACCAAATTTTTTTCATACTATGAATGGTCATTGTGCTTTTGGTGCAATTTGAGGGTGTCCGGATTACTGAAATAATTACGATAGCAAAAATTTTGATTTTTTAAAATGTGGTTATTTCTTTCTAGAATCAATCTTATAGGAGGTTATCGAGGGTGCCAATCACGAATTTGATATTGATATATATAAAATTTAAGAATTTTTGGATATTACATAGGTTCTTACGGTTTTTATTATTTTGATAAAAAAAATTTTTTTTTAAAGGTTAAATTTAGAATCAAAACATATATATTTTTAAATATTTAGTTTCTCCGTTCTTACTGTTATTCGCCAAGCGAGCTTCTCAACGGCAAATCGCCCTCAGATCTCATTTTTGGTCGATCTATCAGAACAGAAATATCCATTTTATCTCCTAGTGCTGGTGAAATTGATTATAGCCTTTACAAAAAGTCCTTAGTACAAAATGCTAAGTTTATGGCTTATCAATTTAATCACTATTGTGGCACTAAACCAACCAAGAATTTTTCAAGTAGGAGCTTTAAATTATTTCAGATCCCGAAACGGTCAGGGCAAGGAACTCTGGACGGAAGGCGTGGTAAAGGCACTCCGTGGCACAGTGAGCTATGATGTCTTTAAACCTTACGGCACAAGTCACCGCCGCCACGTGAATCAATTGCGAAAACTTGAAGTTCTTCAGGACGGCGTTCCCCCACGACGGGGCGGCGGGCGCAATGGAAATGCGACACCAAAAACGCCGGGCGAACTTCCAGCGGACCTGACACAAAAGATTCCAGACAAAAATTGGACAACACCGAATCAGGAACCATCACTAAAGGAAACGGATATCACACATAAACGTTATCTACAACGAGATAGAAAACCTAAGATTTTTTACCAGGCATCTCATTGACACCTTTTTTGCAGTCATTTGTTTCCCATACGTCTTTCGTCCGTCCTTTTTACTCAAATCTTATTTTGGAGTTTTGAACCTCTCGGACTTAAAATCCTTTTTCAATCTATATGGTACTTTTCACAACGGTCCTTAAATTACCCTCCAATCCGTTGTGTGGTTTGGTGTGCGCTGGAAGGATGTGAAATGACTTATCGAGTCTCGGATTGCACTTTGTGCACCACAAGATGGCCGGAACGCGCGGTGGCTTTATTACCCTCTTTACCGTTAATGTATCTTGCACCATCTTTTTGCTTTCAAAGGATTAAAGTTCCAATTAGTTTTTACTCATCTTCTTTCTTTGCCCATACGGTCAAAAGTTTTGAATCAAAACTTATTGGGGGAGGTGTATTTGGCGTTTCGCCCTTCATTTTCTCTTTAAATGTAATTTAGTTTTAGCGCGATTAAAGCGCTATATATATTTATGTTACGATCTTTATTTTGATCTTTTGTTATTGTTGTTTTTCTCAAAAAGAAGAAAAGGTGATAAAGGTCGCTGAAATATTACTGAAATTTACTAAATATCACTGAAAACTTCCTGATGCCTTCCTGAAATTCTTCTAAAACTTCTCTGAAATGCCTTTCCATATGCAAGCAAAATTTTAACATTTATTTTATAAAAATAATTTCTTCTCCATTTCTAGAGATAAATATGTAGGTATATTCAGATTTATATTAATATTGGCCAATATTATCGATTTAAACCAATATTGGTTTAAATCGATATTAATATGTGAAAATTAAATATTTTAATAGCATGGCTCAAAAAGTTAAATACTTTTTTGTGATGCAGCGCGTATTCGCGCGCAGAAACGAAATTCAACCTGATGCTAATTCAAATCAGCGTTGCGCCGCTCTTGATGAAATATTCGGGAAGTGTCGTGCAGCCGGTAATTCGATTGTTTAAATGAGCTAATTTTGATTTAAACCTTTTATAAAAAAATTTCAAGGAATAAATTGAGCAGTGCACGCCAACCGCGACGGCCAATACCTAAGTCAGACGGTGCTGGCAGCTATTCGGCGGGCAACCGACCGACAGCTAACGGCTCAAGAAGTTGAGCGAAATGTCGAATATATCGCCCCGGCGATTTTCAATGGTATCGCCACAGAGCGGTAACTATATGTTCGCGTATTTGGCGTCCAAGAAGTTTATTTTTTTATATATACTGCATGTTCAATCAAAAGGTTTGGGGAGGGAGCATGATTATTTAAATGGTTATTAAAAAGTAATGTTTTTTTACACAATTGTGCTGTGCGATAAGCAACAACTGTAAATTATACTTCCAGGACGAAATGCTCACGCTCATCAACGACCACAACAGAATCTCGGCGATGCCGTTCGTGGCAAACAACAGGGCAATGACCTTAACGCCGTTCTCCGGGCCATAAACAATAATACACAAGTATTGCAGACTGGCATTCAAAAACTAAAATGAATGAAATAAACTTTTTGGCATTCAACAACTACAACAATCCATGCAACGGCTACAACAAGATGTTCAAGTGGCTTTGCAACAACAAAATCAAACTCAACAAAACTTTTTGGCGAATCTACAAACTCAATTCGCACAAATGAATCAACAAATGAATGCGAATTTCAACCAGTTACTGGAGGGTATTAATATTCATTTTGCCAATATAACTCAAACCCTGCATTTGATTACTTATAAATTGTTTTTTTTATGGAGAGAAAAGTCGTTACAAAGAAAGAATCTTTACTTACAATTGATCAATACCAAATTACGAAAATACTATTAAATACTATTAATACAGAATGATTGGAGTTTTGTTTTTCTCTAAAATTTTGTTACAATTTCTACTTTATTTTTGATAATTGGGAAATGAATACGATATTTAGATTGATAATGATTGGCTAATTAAAAAATGTGAATTTTGTTGGGTCAATTTGCTTTCATTTATGTTGGCTTTTTCCTCCCGTCTTCCTCTCCATTCATTCTGTATTAATAGTATTTAATAGTATTTTCTTAATTTGGTATTGATCAATTGTAAGTGAAGATTCTTTCTTTGTAACGACTTTTCTCTCCATAAAAAAAACAATTTATAAGTAATCAAATGCAGGGCTTGAGTTATATTGGCAAAATGAATATTAATACCCTCCAGTAACTGGTTAAAATTCGCATTCATTTGTTGATTCATTTGTGCGAATTGAGTTTGTAGATTCGCCAAAAAGTTTTGTTGAGTTTGATTTTGTTGTTGCAAAGCCACTTGAACATCTTGTTGTAGCCGTTGCATGGATTGTTGTAGTTGTTGAATGCCAAAAAGTTTATTTCATTCTTTTTAGTCATTAATCTATTTCGTGCGGATAGATTTTAAAATCATGTTTTTATGGTTCTTTTCGGTTCTGTGTTAATATTTCTATAATTTTAAATAAAAATTTTATGTTAATTTATTAAATACTATAACAATGAATCAAAATTGAAAAATTAAAAACTGACTAAAATGAGCAAAGAATAGAGAAAATGAAATTTGCATCTGCTAGTCTCAATAGATTATAACTAAAAAAATGTTAATATTGGTTTCGATTTACGAGTTTTATAATCGTTCAAAGTTTTTTCTCATTTTTTCAAAAATAAAAGCAAAATCATTAAAATGTGTAATATAATAATGATAAATTTCCTATATTGGAATATTTTGACTTTTTAATCGATAATAAGGGTAAAATTTATCATAAAGGATATTATTTAATCTATTAAATGAAATTTTAGCAAAAATCAGACTGAAAAATTGTTTCAATTTCAGGTCTCTTGCCTATTTATGACCTTATATTATTTAGCAATGTAAAACTTACAAAAATATTTTTATTCAATATGTATAAATATATTTATCAGTCCATCCACAAGTTTTTAAAACAACATATACCTAGAAGTTAATTGCATTTTTGGACTAATTTTGTATAAATTAGTACATTTTACAAGGTTGCTAATTTTTTCTCTTAGTTTTCTCTCTTGAGATCATTATTCCATCATTGTTGGTTTTCCTATTATTCGAATCCGCAGGATTTTCTGCAGTATTCAAATCTTGTTTTTTCTGCTTTACCGTGATTAAATCATTATGTGATTCGTTCTAAAATGCTCACACCAAATGAATGGGATTTTTTTTAAGCGGGTTTTTCCGTCAGATTTGGAAATGATTTCGAATTGGCTCAAATCAGCATTACCAGCACAAGCCTAAAATTCTGGAAATATAAGCATTGAATCTATTGTGTAATGTTTCCTCGTAATTGAAGTGGAATGCGTTCCAATTCGTCCTAGTCACAAATTGCATGTAGAATTATTTCTGAAAGAAAATTATTTTTTCATATTAAATCGGTTTTAAAAATACAAAATGTATCAAAAAAATCTTATCGTTTACGGATTTTAAAATTGTTTTTATTTTTTAAATCGGTTTAGTAGGAAGAAAGTTATTTACTTTTGAATTTTCAATCTTTAATTTCAAACTTCGATTTTTAGTTTTCTAATTCATTTACATTTATATGTCTATAAATTTTACTTCAATTTCTGAACATAAAATAATGTATAAATTTAAGTCATTTTTAAATATTGAGTAATAGAAATACATATTAGCATTATTTCTTATATATACATATTTGTGGTTTATATTTTAATTAAACTGAATAGAAAATGGCCAAATTGTTAGAAAAAATACAAAAAATTACTTTGGAAAAAAAGATGTAAAAAAATTTTATAACATGGTTTATGATAGGCATTTTACTTAATTAACGGATCACAAGCCTCTTTTGTCTATTTTCGAGTCTCACGAAGGTATCTCAGCTCACGCTACTAGCCAACTTCAAAGACTTTAATTTTAATAGCGTATGATTTTCAGGTGAAATACGTGAAGACTTCAGAATTGGAAACGTCGACTTTCTGTCTCGACTCGTCGCTTCCGTAGGGATGACGAAGTCGTCATCGCAGCAGTAGATGTTGATCATGAGCTCGATAATATTCTCGTAGCTCAAGCAGACCTTATACCAGCTTTGGTGGAAGAAGTTTATATAACTCGACAAAAATGCAATAAATCTAACACCAATCAAATATAAACGAGAGTTTGATCCTTGAATTATAAAGCGTAATTAATTTATTGACTTTTGCGATAACGCTCAATAGAGGTTGTATCTCAGAAATTTTTTTACAAAAATCCTTTATTATAAACACCATTAATTTATATTCTTGATTGTTTTTGTAATTATTTTAACAATACTCCCTTCTCTAAAAACACATTTTTGTGAAAACTTTGTTTAATTAAAAATATAAAATCGAAAAATTAATTTTTTAAATAATTTTCAAAAATTTGTCTAATATTCTGTTAAAATTATCTTCAGAGACATCGCTTCAGTATTGTTTTGTGGGAGTTAACTCGGAAGAAACGTTTGACGACGACTATACCAAATAAATTTCGATGATTTTTTCAATTTAAATATTTTTTCAAAAATATTTTAAATTCAATTTTTTTGTGTTTCGCATTAATTGAATAATTTATTCAAAGATTTTGCAACTTTTTTAATATACAAATCATTCATAACTTATAATCGCATACATTTTAATTGGATGATAAATTTAAAGTGTATAGAAATAATGAAGTCAGCATATCGCACAACAGCTTGCAAGTTATTTTTTACAAAACAAGTTTTGACTTATACGTGGTAGAAAATTTAATGATTTTTTTAAAATTTTTTATATTGACTTCTAAATGAATTTGATTATTGATATAAAAATCGGTGTAAATAGCGAATATGGAACCATGTTATTTTTTGCCTAAAACCAATGGTGATTTCCAGATTTGCCCTAAGGATCAATTACTCCAAGCTATTAATTTTAAATAATTTTTGGCGATATAAGAACTAGTTGTAAGTATAAAAATGGAAATCATTAAAATAGAAATTGAAAAGTTAAAGAATTATCTAACATTTGTGCAACTTAAAGGTTTTGCTAAAATAACTATGAAGCTTGCATTCAAGTATATAAAACAATAAATTTAAAATTTTAGAAATTCTTTCATTCTGTTATAAAAAAAGGCTAATTATATTTAGAATTCATTTCAAATACCCCAAATAATAATACACACCACATACATAGAGGCATCTTATTTATCATAACTTAGGGAAATTTTTATTTCTGCCCATAATGCTTTATTAGGCTTTATGGAGACCATTATATTAGAAAATTTGAAATATGATTTGAAATAGCAGTGCGTTATACGCATAAACTCAGGATATATACATTTTAGATTAAATAAATTCTTCCAAAATTGAATAGGGCAAGTACAAACAGTCAAAACTAATCACATAAAAAACAAATCAATAAAAAACGAGTCAAAAAAACGGAAAAAACAAAACGATAAACAAATGACAGTAAAAAACAGAAATAACAAGAAAATGACTTTCAGAAAGACACGCGCATATTTAAAGGACGCATGCCCTTCAATATGCATTTTCTGACGCCAAAATAGCGGAAATTTAAAAATATTTATGAAAAAAATTTTTTTTTTGCTATTTTTGCTGTTTTTTATTTTTTATATAAAAAATGAATGTTATTCGGTTTTTATTTATATTAGAGTATTTTATATTAGCGATGTTTTTAGTATTTTTTTACGTTTACAAATTTTACGCGTTTTCAAGAATTTTTTTAGTCTTAATCTTTTAAAAATAAAAAACAGGAAAAATAGCAAAAAAAATTTTCATAAATATTTTTAAATTTCCGCCATTTTGGCGTCAAAAAATGTTGTCAGAAAATGCATATTGAAGGGAATGCGTCCTCTAAAGGACGCGTCCAAATGCAAAGAAATTTTGCTCACTCTTTTAGCGCCAATTCAAAACATGAGCAAAAGAGTGAGCAAAACTTCTTTGCATTTAAAATTAAAAAAAAACAAACGAAAGAAAATTTTAGAAATCTTAACCGTAACGCGAACATAAAATATAATGCGATATAATGTGTGAAATTGTATCGTATAAAAAATAATTACAAAAACACAACACGATAATACTTTAAAAAAGTACGAAAATGTAAAATTTGAATATATTTATCTAAATAACAACAACAATAACAAATTTAAAAAAAACAACGAAAGTGTAACGAAGTATATAAATATGTATGTAATGTATTTTTACAAAAAAAAAAAACTGAGCGATAAAATAAAATTATAAATATGTTGTAACAAAGGTAACAAACGTGAAAAAAACACCGTAATTCATTGTTAGAACAAGTGAACAACCGATATGAACAATAATTTTGAAACAAAATCAACGTAAACATGAAATAATAAAACAAAAAAAAACGTTTCATTTTTCGATTGTTTTTTAGCTATATAAAAGGAAGAGAAAAAAAATTATTTTTGTTTGTAATAGTTTAAAAAATACTCCATTTTGTCCATCAAATAGTCCCACCAATCATCGCCGAAATATTAGACCATTTGTTAGCAACTCCATCGCTTTAAGAATAGAACAACTGGCATCAAATTCGGTAATATGATTATTTGTCTCAAGAAAGAGAATATTTAATTTTTTTTTGCGTTTGCATACCCGTGTGAAATAAAAACCATAACTCGTGCACAATTTAATCAAACACATAAAAAGACATTAAAGAAATCAAAGGGAAAAACTTATATCTTATATTGCATGCTGAGACGTTGCTTCAACGGCAAAGGAAATTGCTCAATGAACTGCGTCCAGTTCTGCTCGCCTACTTGAGTCTTGAAAGCGGTGAGAATCTGAAAATAAAATTTATAAAAAAAGTTTCACAAGAAGCAAAGCAAATTAAATTTATATCTTTTATCTAGTTGATATTTTTTAATTACTTAAATTTAATTTGATTCACGAAATGAGTGGTTTCAACTCTTTGACATTCTTAAAATGCGATAATATTTAAAGAGCCAAACAGTTTTATTTCATTTTAAAAATACTTTTTTTTAATTATTCGATAAATAATTATTACAAAGTTTTTGTTTTTAACAAAATAAATTTAACATCTCACTGTATGAAACATGTAGCGCAGTTCCTCGCTCGGCGTTGTCCATGAAGCGATTGCATCACACAAAAAGATAAAAAATGACGCAACTCCTTGCGGATTGCAGCTAAAAAGTAAATTCTTTAATAGTTTTACAAGAATCACTCATACACTTTTTACCGGGTTTAAAAATAATATCAGAGTCCCTACGTACGTATGTGATCCGTGAAGGCCCCAGATCGATTCTCCTTCCGTTGAAAATGATCTTGGAACATTTAGGGGGTTTGGATGAGGGCCATTCAGTTACCAAAATCTCGGTTGGTTTGCTGCATAAGCTCATGCGGTATCGCTGATGTGGCTTGCAAGGCCTGGTCAGCACCGCCGCGTATCATCCACACTATGCAATGTGGTACCTATTGTCCTCCAAATTTGGTGACACCTAGGTGGGGTCGAGGATGGAATTGAACTTCATCCCAAGCAAAGTGAAACCTATCGCACAACCACTGCTCCCCTCAGAGTCTCTAATGGAAGCAATAGTTTGTAATGATCAGTGATAGGTAAGTGGCTCGCCGACAAGCGTCTGGACTCTCTTTTCTTTACACGCTATTTCTCAATAAAAAAATTTTCTTTTCGACAAGATAGCATTTTTTTTACAAATTTCTTTTCGGTTTGTGAAGTCTATAACTCAATCATTTTTTTAATAAAATTACTTCAAAATTAATGTGCCTATAGAGGTACATGTACTGAACATAACAGATTTTTCAGAATTTAAAAATTCTTAGACCAAGTCAGGGTCCAATGATCCATTCAGAAATTGATGGCTCGCGATGAAGAGAGACGAAAAAGAAAAAAAGTATATATCAATTCCGTTATGTTATAACGTTGAAGAGAATGTTGCAAACTATTATATAGAATAATACATATATTAATATATGCGAACAGGATAATATTAAGTATAAATCTTCTTGTCATGATCACTCCAACCCATGAGTTTTTTTTTTCTTTTTCGTCGCTCTTCATCGCGAGCCACGAATGGCTCATTGGACCATAACCTGGTTCAAAATAGGAATTTTTAAATTCTGAAAAAAAATTTTTCATTACAACGAAAAGCTCGATATTCATGTTTATTTTGAAGTAATTTTATTAAAAAATGATTGAGTTATAGACTTCACAAACCAAAAAGAAACTGTAAAAAAATGCTATCTCGTCGAAAAGAAAAATTTTTTATTGAAAAATAGCGTGCAAAAAGAAGAGAGTCCGGACGATGAGCCACTGGTTTCCATCACTGGTAATGCTCATTATATCAAACACTTTACTTGATCATGTAACATATGCCGCGAAAAGCAGACTCCTTTTCTTCGTTGTCGCGGATGTTGCGTAGTGCCAGGCACCACGGGCGAATAAATTCGCTAAGGAATGGTGCCACCGCAGAGTTACAATGCAGACCGAATCGACCAAGCGTTATGGCTAAACAACGTTTAATATTTCAATCATTCATGCCGATATAAAAACACAAACCATATCGATTTTAGTATCGGTATAAAATGCAAATAATGAACAATAAACATTGAAAGTCCCGAAAAGTAACATAAAAACCCAAAGGCAGCATAAAAATAAACAGATAATTTTTAAAAAACCAATTTACTCGATAAAAAAATGTTGATTAACTCTAGCATTAAATAATATATCTATTAAACATTGAAAGTTTTATTTGTAAAGGCCCACCCGTGTTCTCAAGCAACGTCTTTGGACCCTTCTCGTAGTTCATAACGTGTATAAGTTGCGGCAAAATGATCGGTATGTACTGTTGCATGGGATCGCCGAGCTTGATCGCAATTTCGCCCAACGCCCAAATAGAATTGTTGCAGACAGACACGTTTTGTGGGTCAAGATTCTGGGCGAGAATCGGAATGAATTGATAGACATGCGGCTCGAGATGAACGTAACACGCTTTGGCCAAATCGCCCAACAGCGCAAACGAACTCTGACGAACTTCGTTGGTGGTGTCCTAAATTGAAGAAAATGTTCATTTTATTTAAAATCGATTCATAGGACATAAGAGTAATAAGTCGGAACTTGATTTCGTAAACCACTCCGAATTCCTAAATGACTCCGGATGAGTGAGCCATTCAGGAAAACTAATGACTTTTAGTGACTAACAAATTTGTAAAGAGGAATCGTTTAACAATTTCATCTTCTAAATGACTCAGAATCAAGTCACATCACTGTATAAAGGTCATTTTAAAAAATAAATACCCTAATTTCACGCGGATAAGACCGAACGTATTTGAGTCAAATTTAAATTGGCGCCAATGAGTTCATTCTGTTCGTATCAGATCCGTTGGAGTCCAAGTTTTGTGCCCGCCTTTGTCTCGATTTCATAAAAGTGAGCATAAAATTTGGACTCGCTTGAATCCAATACGAACAGAATGAATTCATTGGCGCCAATTTAAATTTGGCTCAAAAACATCCGGTCTTATCCGCGCGAAATTAGGGTAATTTAAAATTAAAAAAAATCAATTTACCTGCGCACATAAAAAGATCAATTGCAAAAGATTGCTTTTCGCTACAAGCGGGTCAATGTATTCACGCAGGGCTTCGGTCAACTCCGACAATAAGTCCAATGAGACAATCAAAAAGTCTTTGTCCGGTTGTTCGGGAGCTGAATTTCCTAAAAAAAATTAAAGTTTTACAAAAAGAATTTCAAATCATTTATACAAAAAAAAGAAAATAAAAATTTTTTTTCTCAATTGCCAAATTAAAAAAAGCTTAGTAAAAATGCCAGTTAAAATGCATTCGAATACAATCTTTTTCAATAAAAATAACGCAAGATTTTTTCATGTCAAAGTCAAAGTTTGATATTCTAAAATCGAATTGATGAGAAAAAGCTTGACATTTGCTTAATATTAGGTTGAGGCAAAATTTTTTACCCATCCGTAAAAAAATTTTTTTCTACGATAGATAGAGACGTGGGTTTTTTTGCATTTTGTAGAGCGTTATCGATTTGTGGAGGACGTGTTTTAGCGATTTTTAAAATTTTCATTTTTAGCATTTTTATAGAGGAAAATGCAACGAAAAAAGTGGCTAAGCATTTTTTTCGGAGAGTGATCCGATGGACTTAAAACTTTTGTTATAAGTTCCTCTTACATATACTATTACACTCTATAAATTTGAACCTGATCGATTGGATAGGAGCCGAGTTATGAAACCTCAAAAACGTCAGAAATGTCGAATAACTGCAAAAAATGACAAATTTTGGCATTTTCGACGTTTTTTGAAGTTTTACAACTCGGCTCCTATCCAATCGATCAGGTTCAAATTTATAGTGTAATAGTGTATGTAGGAGGAACTTATAGCAAAAATTTCAACTCCATCGGATCACTCTCCGAAAAAAATGCTCAGCCGCGTGCACTTTTTTCGTTGCATTTTCCTCTATAAAAATGCTAAAAATGAAAATTTTAAAAATCGCTGAAACACGTCCCCCACAAATCGATAACGCTCTACAAAATGCAAAAAAAAAACCCACGTCTCTATCTATCGTAAAAAAAAAAATTTTTTACGGATGGGTAAAAAATTTTGCCTCAACCTAATAAAAAGAACTTGATGAGTCAATCTCTGCGTCAAATGTTCATCACTGATCACAACATACCAGCAGAGGCGGCGTTCGTGTTCTCCGCATGATAGACAACGTAGACGGCCACCTGACGCAATGTGTTCGAAATGAGTCGGGTGCAGCGCTGAAACACCGGCTCGCAATACGGCAAAAATGAGGCGTGAAGAGCGGTGGCGACGGAAGAAATGCACTCCAGTAGCGGGAAAAGCTCCTTGTCGTCGTCGCTCAGCACATTCCACTTTTCCATCAGCGGCTCCATAACCATTTCGGGAAAGGGCGGCTGGCCGAGATTGCCACCAACGCTATCCGCCAGCGTGCCGACGGCGTCGTAGAGAATCAGCAGATTTTTTGCCTAAAAATATAAATTTACTATAAATTACTACTAAGTATATATATTTAAAATAAAGATGTGAAAAAGCCTAAGAATATTTTGAGGAAAAAAAGTAATTCGTAAAGTTAATTTTGTCAGCCTAATTTACTTTTCTAAGCAATTTTCATAAATTATATTTTAAATATCTTCACTTAAAGATCAGAAAATATAGCAAAAAGAAAAAAATAACGCTATGAACTGCGTAATCTATCGACCAAATATATTCGTTTATTCGTTCATTATGTGTTTACGTGTGCATAAATTTAAAAAAAAAAGACACTGACCTGATATTGTTTGAACGCCTCGCGCAAAGTGCTTAAAATTTCGGGTAGATACGGAACGAGCTCGTTGCAGGCCTCCTCCTCAAAGGTGGCAAACGCGGAGCAGGCGGCCTCTTGAACGCGCTTGTTCTTGTCCAAAATTCGAGCTAGCAGCTGGAATTGAAGAAAAAAAATTATACATATATTATAGGCTCCATTTTGTAAAAGCTCGTCGGCTGTTCATTATACACAAATCCGGTAAAAACACAAGAAAAATCGGCCCCCATATTCCAATGTAATGCATACCTCTTTCAACAGCTGTTTGAAGAGCTCATGCTGCGAAGGTTGCACGACAAAATGGCAATATCGCGACAACGTCCAACAGGTAATGGAGCGCACGAGCGCTTTTCCATCCTGAAGAGCGTTAATAAGAAAGGGGATTAGTTCGGGCAAGTGTGGCGTCATGCCGTTAACGCAGCCCTCGGCGACAGCACCCAACGCCAGAATCGCGCTCTCTTTCACCTGAACGCATCAAAAATATATGCAGCATAACATGTACAATTTAAACAAGATTAAACGGTTTGGCAAATATGGCTGACCAACAGATGTTTAAATAATTGTTCTAGAGTTCAATAAATGTCTCCCATTTGCCAAGATAGACAAAATATTTTTTTCACTAATAAAAAATGCGTTTTGAATATAAACGGCGAATAATTATGAATCAGCTCGACATAAAAAATAAAAAAAATTTCCTTTTAGTTAACCAACCTCCCAGTTCTGGTGGAAAAGCGCCTCTCTGAGAATCGGTAAAAGAAAATCGAGAAAATTGTCCCGAAAGATTCCGGATAATACGTCCAACGATGCTGCCGCACATTTTCCTAAAAGAATAAAATAAATTTATAATTAAAGTATACAAAAGTTCTTGTAAATAAGTTGTTTAAGCCACATTTTAATGTGGACTCTCTTTAGAGTTCACTCTATTATATATGTTACGGGAAAATATGTTGCACGGCCAAATACGTATTTTCCCGGCCAAATACGTATTTTCCCGGCCAAATACGTATTTTCCCGGTCATATACGTATTTTCCCGGCCATATACGTATCTTCTCAGCCATATACGTATCTTCCCGACCATATACGATGCCATTTTAAATTTAGTTCCGAATGTTTTTTATTCATCAAAAGTTAGAGTAATAAGTGACTCACTTAAATTCCATTCTGTACATGACTCATAATTGTCATCGTCGAAGTCTTCGTCTTCCATCTATAAAAATAATCTTTATTTTAATAAAGACTAAAAGTAAAGTAAAAATAAAGTAAAAAAAATTCCACTTAAAAACTTAATAAAACTAATTGAAATTGGTAAGAAAAGTTTTGCGCATTATTTATATATTATTTTTAAATTCCTTTAAAAAAAATTTAAAAAACCACTTCCCACGTAAAAAAAAGATAATAATAGGTATAATAATTTGAAATATTTTTTGAATTGCAATGATTTATTGTTTCTAATTTTTAAAAATTCACTGAAATATGTATAACAAATACTAACATTGCCGGCATTGGTCTCGCCAGAATGCTCGCCTCCCAAACCGTGCGTCCGCGCCCGATGAAAGCGCGGACGAATGTCTTCGGCACGATCCGGCACATTGGCGTCATCCTCGACGTCGCCCTAAGAAAAGTAATAATCTTGCTAATTAAAAAACGTTTAAGAAATGCACATGATTAGTCAATAATTAATAAAAATTAATACGTTCGATATCACATAAAAACAGGGTTGCCAAATGAAAATAAAATAAAAAAGAACGCTGGGCACGAAAAAAATATTTTATTGATAATTTCCAACAACAAAAAAGATTTTTCTAAAAATATCATCTGAATTGGTCTATTTCGTTAACTTTTCGGATCAGATTCTTTATTCTCTCAACAATTAATACTTCTCGGAACTCCTGATCCTGTGTCTAAGAGAGCCATTCTTCATGGAAAAAAAGAACAAAAAATAAAAAAGAACAGACCCCCTTAAAAAAAGAACAAATCTTTTTAAAAAGAACATCTGGCAACCGTGCATAAAAATCAAAAAAAAAAAATCGTTGTCACCTCAAATTAATGCTCAATATTATGTATTGCTAATGTTCAAAATACTTTCCATCGCAAGCAAATTCACTGGCATTTTTCCGAAAAAAAAACGTTAAAATTATTTAATAAACTCTAAAAAATACCTTTAATGCGCAAATATCCGCCTCGGAGTACTTCATGCAGTGAATAAGAGTGGGCAAAAGTTTGGGAAGAAGTGGTTCGAGAATCTCTTTACAAACGACCGGATTTTCGGCAAATGCCAGCCAGAATTCGCAGGCCTCAAGAGCGGTGTCCTCGTTTTCGTCCTGCGTCTTCAACAACATGAACTCGGAGATGTTTGACAGCTGATGAACAATCTTCTCCATATAGTTTTCGAGCAAAAGCGTCAATGCCCGACACAGTTGGCGTTGAACCTCCTGCAAACATTCCAATTACAAATTAATGATCATTTTATTTGTGTTTAACTGTTTGTTTTTTAATCGCCTTTGACTAGTCAAAATTAACTTTGTTCATGCCCAGTCAAAAACAACCTTAGCTATGTTGAAACCTTAAACGATTCCCCGGGTCTATGATTCATCTAAAAGCCATAATAACTCGCAAATGCCTCCCAAAAAAAGTTTTTCTTCTGATTGAAACAATTTAAAGCCTGCACTGCTAAAAAGTATAATTCCCATAGTGTAAATGTGCTCAATCAATAAAAAATAATTTTAATTGTATTTTAATCTAATCATAAATAAATAAAAAATCTTTTTTAATAAAAGTATGCTACCTAAAAATATCGAAATGTTTGGTACCAAAAAAAAAAAGTTTAAATCCTTAAAAATAAGATAAAAAATGTGTTAAAGTCAAAGTCAAAAAAAGTTTGAGTTCGCCCAGAATGCGCTAAAAGAATATAGACAAAGCCTTAATTGCTCGAGGCTTTTATCGTATGGAAATTTCCTTGATTTAGCCTATATATAGTAAAAAAAATTTTCCCATTCCCACCTGATCGTCGTCGTTGGCCAACTGAAAAAGTTTCTCGAGAAACGGATCGATAATGCTGGCGATGGACTCGTTCTGCACAAGGAGAATGCAATTCACAACATTCATCGAATTGCTGCGAAACTTCGCAATGTTCGAGTTGAAAAATTTGAGCATTTTCGTCACGATAAGCGTCACCTCCGCCTGACTAAAACGATCCGCCGAGTCCTCGCAAATCTTTAGCAGCGCGCCCAAAGAACCCTTTAGAAAATCGAACTTTTTGTAATTAAAAAAAAAAATTAAATTAATCCTTTTGTTTCTAATACAAAACTTTTTTCTTTAACTAAAAATAGCCTTACTTTGAAAAAAAAAATTGCAATGTTTTTTTAAAATTATATTTTTGATTTTTTCTTTATAACTTTTGAACCTGTCGATAAAATTTTTTTGATGCAACTTTTTTTACAATATGGCACACATTCGACGCAGAATTTCAAGTCGAATCGAACAAGCTATTACACATTGAAATTCAACGGTTTGGGACAGAGAAAAAAAACCAAAAACATTCATAAACAAAATATAATCTTAAAAAAACACCCTGTATTTACGCCATTATTTCTTAAATTGATGATTAAATTTTCTGTCTTTTATAAGTCATGCTACCGATTTTTCTAATTCCACAATATATGCAGAATTTCGTGCTCTTAAGATGGCATCATTAGTTTTTCTGAACAATGCATATTCGGATCAGAAATCAATTATTCGGATTAGAGCCGATTTTTAATGTAAAATCTACAATAATCTTGAAAACATTGATTTCCGATCCGAATAATTCAGAAAAATTAATGGTGCCATTTGAAAGAGCATGAAATTCTGCAATAATAAATATATTATGGAATTAAATAAATTTACTACTTTACCAAAAAAATTTCTATTTTTTTTCTTTTTCTCAAAGACCAAAAAAATTTTTTCGTCAAAGAGACTGGAATAATATGTATGTTCCAAATAAGACACCAGAAAAAAAAAAACCCCGACCTCAAGCATGTTGACGTCCTCGCTGTCAAGTAGTTGACATAAAGTGGGCAACAGCTCCGACCAGTTCACGCATCCGTCGTGCGCGAAAATCGTCGTGATTATAATGCCCACCTAAAGAATTGAAAAATTAATTTAAAATACATATGTACTAAAAAATATTATTTTTAGAATGAATAATTGTATACGAAAAATTATTACAGTCGCACGAATAAGAGGCGAGGTATCGCCGATGGCTCGAAAGCAGTTTCGCTTCAGGTATAACTGGATATTCGCCGGAATTTGTGGCCAGTTTTGTCGAATTGTATTCTTCAGCAATAAACCGCTCAACGCCCGATGCGATACCTCTTGTTCCGGCATTCGTCCAAAAATGTAGGCCAAATAGCAGCAAAACTCGGGATGCACATTCAGCTGATCCAAACGCTATAATCAATTGCATAGATAAAAATGCCAAAATGTTCATTTTTAAATGAACAAAAAAAATATAAATTTCAATTAATATCTAAAATAAAAACATGCCTCCTGAACGCGATGCTGTGTAGCATTGTCGGGTGATTGAGAGTGTTGGAGAAGGGCTACAATCTAGAGCGAGCATATTTACAAAATAGCATATTATATTTATATTTATATATTTATATTATATTTACATATTTATATTATATATTTATATTATATTTATATATTATATTTATATGTTTATATTTTTTTTAAATGTCATATAAATGTAAAACGAACCTGTTGCAACTCATCCTGCACCGGTTGCCAATCGTCATTAATCGACATTTTCACGTGTAAAAAATAATTTAAACTAAAATGAATAGACAATATATAGTGAGTTCCAAAATAATAAGTTCACATAAAATTTTTTGTATGGTTTTTGCATGGAACATCGCTTAGGGCTGATTTTTTACTAGTATGTACCACCTTTTTTGGTGACACTCCTTTTGTAAGATATTTTTCTTAAAAGTTTTGTGGCCAATTTTTCTAATTCCACAATATATTATGCTTTTCCGATGTCATGACTTTTGGACCATTTTTATTTATAGATTCCCGAAATTAAATTTATTTAATTCCACAATATATTATTGCAGAATTTCATGCTCTTTCAGATGGCACCATCAATTTTTCTGAATTATTCGGATCGGAAATCAATGTTTTCAAGATTATTGTAGATTTTACATTAAAAATCGGCCCTAATCCGAATAATTGATTTCTGATCCGAATATGCATTGTTCAGAAAAACTAATGATGCCATCTTAAGAGCAGGAAATTCTGCATATATTGTGGAATTAGAAAAATCGGTAGCATGACTTATAAAAGACAGAAGATTTAATTTTATGATGAAAAAAAGTCAATTCCACAATATATTATGCAGAATTTCGTGCTTTTTAAGATAGCACCATTTATTTTTCTGAAAAATCCATATTCGGATCAGAATTCGACTTTTTTCCGATTAAGATCGATTTTTAATGTAAAATTGACTTTTCAAATGCGGCTTATATGAATGCTACAATTGTTTTTATGACCTAAATTTCTTTTTTTGGGCCTAATTATCACATTTTAATAAAAATATCATATATACAATTAATATACATAGTTTTTTTTAAAGTGAACCTATCATTTTGAAACGCATTAAAATGTGAAAATTCCTGTATAACTGTTGTAAAATTATTAAGAAAAAACTTGAATTTTGGTAGAAATATTAGAAATAATCCCTGGTACATACTAGTAAAAAATTAGCCCTAAGCGATGTTCCATGCAAAAACTATACAAAAAATTTTATGTAAACCTATCATTTTGGAACGCATTGTATGTAAATTTTTTAAATTTATTACAATTTTCTCTACATTTATTTTTTTACATATTACTCATTCGTAAATTGCACACTTGATTAGCAAATGTTAATAAAAATATTAATTAAAAAAGTAGTAAATACTTTCGACACAAAAAAAAATCCATTCAAATTGTTTTTTTCTTAATTTTATTTTTTTCAATTTTATTCATTAATAATTAAAAACAAATTAACAAAGATATATTATTTACAAATTAAAAATTAAACAAGTAAAAATAAAGATAAAAAGGAAAGAAAAATAAAAGAAATAGAAAAATAAGTAAACGAAAGAAAAAAAAATAAATTAAAGGTAGAAAGAAATTTCTATCATTGTTTAAGTTAAAGTTTTGATTAATGCTTAATGTAAAACGACGATTTTAATTGTAAATTTTTATAATCAAATTAATTTCAAGTCTTCATAAAAACAAGATTTCTATCAAGAAAGGCACGCTCTGCATCACGCGCAAGCTTCAAATTGCTTTTAGCAAAAAAAAGATAAAAACATTTGACAAACCTTTTTCAGGCATTTCCGTTTAAAACCGATAAAAGTGCGGAAACAAAATTATTTAAAATGTTTATTATCAAAATTTTTAAAATTTATTTCTCTTTTCATGTATACTCGCATATGGTAATGAATCCTTAAAACCTGATAAATACACAAAAAATGGCTTTATATTGGAGGGCCGGGCTCAATCCTAGTTTACACTCGCCTAGAATTTCAAAAAAAAAAAAATTATTGCTTTAATTTAAAAAAAAATTATCCCAGTCTTCTAATATAATAAATCAGTCTTTTTAATATAGCCCAATTTTTCTTTTTAATATGGCTCAAATTTTACTTATATCTGTTAATTAATTTTTATTCACTTTAGGTACTATTTCTGAATAAAGGACTCATTATTTTTTTCGAGGAATGCCTGAAATTGCAGGATATGAAGTTTTCTGGTACCCTGAATTTATATCTGATATTGAAATTTTAAAATTTTAGGTCCTAATGCCTCTGATAGGCCCAACGAGACTCCAATTAAATTTTTGTAAATTTTGTAAAAACGCAATTTTATGTAATTTTTGAATTGTTTGAATGTGTTCAATTGATAGGGTTTTTCACTTGTTTATTTTTAAACGAAAACTGATTAAAATTAAAGAAATGACCAGACGAAATAATATAATATAATAATATTGTTAGATTGACTAGTTAGTGGATTGAATACTTGTGTTGCGAATTGACCAAAAATTGTAGAGAATTTCTGTTTTTTTCAAATATTTGTCCGACAAGCGCAATTCTCGTATAAGTCGCTCAGCTTAAAATCATCCATGGCATACGTAAACATTAACATAAGCATCCAGACAATACTATGCTACGATTTATTACAAGTTACATATAAAATTACGTTTATTTATACAAATTTAATTAGACCCTAGTTAGGCCTATTAGGGACATTAGAACTTAAAATTTCAATATCAAATTCGAATTCAGCGTACCAGAAAACCCCATATCCCGCAACTTCATGCATTCCCCGAAAAAAATGGTGGATCCTTTATTCCGAAATAGTACCTTACTAGAATAAATGTCTGCTCCTGGCTCACCGAATCGCTCTTCATGCCAACGAGCCTTATTTAACGACGTGTCTTTTCTGCCGACGAACGAGACTATTTTGCGCGGAAATATTGGCCAGTGCCACTCCACACCGAAACGTAGGCATTCGTTTTTTTAGTAGAAACGCACATTATTTCTTCTTTAACTTTATTCAAAATACTTGATTTTTTTTTTTGCAAAAAATTGCCAGAGACTTTGATTTAAAATGAATTTTGTATCAACTAAATAAAGTATTTTATTTCAGGCGGATGCATAGGCAGCACCGATCTTGACGCGCTTGACATTTCGGCTATTAGCGGCGATGCCGGCGGTTTCAAAACGCCTTTTCCTTTTGTTCACAAGCGAATCTCGGACCATGCCCGAATTCACGTTCCACGCAATCGAATGAGCGTCAATTTCGGATTTGTTGCCGTTGGCGAGACGCTGCGCTATGAGTATAAATTCGTCAACTCCTCGTCCGAGCAGTACCGATTCAAAGTTAGTCTGGATTCGCAAACCGATTGCTTTAAGGTATGCTTATTTTTTGCATGCCTTTAACAGATTTCTGCCATCAGCTAATTTTATGATCATAAATATATACATATATAGAACAGAGAAGAGGGGACGTTTAACCCGCATCAAAACAAATCCTCTTTGAAATTTTTTTGTTCGTTTTTTGTTTATGATTTTTTTTTTGGCCTTTTGAAAGATTTTATTTTGTGATTCTATTGTATTTCTTTTTTTTTTTGTATTTTCTGCTCATTTTTGCTTTTTTAAAAGAGGATAGATGTTTCGGGCCGGCTCGTTTTGGTCTGCCCCGACCTATTTTTGGTGGGCTCGACTCGGTCAATGAGCTGTTCAGCTATTCGTGAGGAATAGCGTCAAACTATTGACTATTAAAGCATTATCTTTTTTTTAGATTCTAACCAACGATATTGTCGCCGAGCCGAAGGGCGAGGCCGTGATTTGGCTGGAGTTCTACGCAAAAGAACCCGCCGGTCTCTACCAGAACGTGTTGTGGTTAGAGAAAATGAATGGGCTTTATCGGAAATTCTCCGTTAGTTTTTTTTTTTTTTACTTTTCGAATCAATTGATCTTTTTTTTACAAAATCTTTACTTCTTTTTTACATCTAAACATTTTTTCCGCACACAGGTTCGCGTCATCGGCTGTTCGGGCTGTGCGAATTTGACAGTAGCCGACGAGCATCTTCGCGACGGAACGATGAGCTACTCGTACAGTGGAAAGATTGTCTTCCAGGCCAGCTTCTATCCACCGCCATACTCGTCTTTGATTCATCCGAAATGCGCGATGACGCTCGTCAACAAGGGCGACAGGTTTTCTTTTTTCCGCTAAAAAATATCTAAAAGACGCAAGCATATCGATAATCTTTTAGTAAGAAAGTTTTAGTCTTCTTTTCTTCATAATTTCACGATGATCATATTCCAGTGTCCCGTATTTTTAGTGAGAATCTGGCATTTTAAATAAATAACTTTTATTTCAGTTTTTTAGAAGCGCTTTTGTGTGCATTCAACCGATCGGTTTAAACGGAAAAATTGTTGATTATCTCAAAATTTTGCCCTGTAGATACGTTATATCTTCTCATAAAAGCAAGGTAGAAGCCCTTCTTTTATTGCTATATGGAAATTATTTACGTTCGAAAGAATGGAAAGCAGTGATGAGTTCGCCTCCGGAGAGGCGGAGGCAATCTTTTGAAAATCGCCGGAGGCGCAGGCGATTTTTTTTTTGAGACCCGGAGGCGGAGGCGATAATTTTTCAGGAACCCAACACTGATAGAAAGTTTCGTGTCTATTAGGAATGGTACGAAACTTGAAATGTGCCGAATTTAAGTACATTTCGCGTGTAGTTTTTTTTAAGAATTCTAAATTAATGCTTTTCTTTTGAGCGGGCTAAAATCTTTAATTTTTTTTGTTAAAACTTGTTAAAACTTTAATTTTCTTATTGTAATATATGGAAAAATATTTAGAGGTTTGAACTCGTGTTTCAAAGTTCCAACGTACTGCCGATATCTAGTAATCAGCGCCACCGCGATTGTTCCACGAAATTACGCGTCATTTGGGGCGAAGAGTTGGAACGGCATCGATTTAAGAGGTTAGTGTATTATTAAATATTGACTTGGGCAGGAATGTTCAAAACATGGCATATAAAAAATAAATATTTAATTCAATCAAATATATACAAATACATATGTAATATTATTTTATTGAAACAAATACATTCAACGTTTACAACTTGTTTCCGACGTTTTTATAAGCTTTCCGATGTCTTTTAGATTTAATTTAAATGTTAAAGAATGATTTTAAATTTGCCATTTTACAGGTCTCAGGAGGGAATTTCTCAAAATCAAAAATTCCTAATTTATGATGAGGACTTTACGCGCCCGTTCGAAAATGAACCCAAGGAAAATAAAAACAAGATCGAATATCAACAGGACGATTTTCAAAATTCGATACGTGTATTCGAAATTAACGTGAGTGGTTTTTCAAGCGGAGTTGAGAGAAACGCGAGCAAAAAATATTTCTTTTAATGATTATGACTTCCAATAATTGTAATTTATAATAAAAAAAATTTTTTTGCATGGCTTATTTTCACAAAATTTCAGGTTGTGGACAATCGTTTGGACGCTCTAATTCCATTTTCGTAATTCTTTTTTTTTCGACAATACTTTTTATTGTACATTGTGCCTTAAAACACATACAAATTGTAGATATTTAAAAAATAACAACTCGTGATTAAATCTCTCGAATAAAGTACCGGTTTCTATTTTTCAAATTCGAATTACAAACAAACTATGTACCTACAATGAAAACAAAAAAAAGATTAAATATTAAGCTGAAAATTGCTTGTTGTTTAAAATTTTTTAAAATCATTATTAAAAATCTAACTAATATTTGGTTTTCACTTTGGATTTTTAAAATTTTGAGCAATATCTTGAATTTTTGAGACCACTCTTGGAAATTTTACAAAAAATTAAATTTTTTTCCGAAATTTCTTTTTGAGATTTTTGTTTTAATATTTAGTTAGTACTAGTTCTTAGCCGTAATATAGCACTAAACAAACTTATATCGCAAAAATGTATGTTAACAAAACTATGAATAAAAATATATACATACATTCATTTTTACTAAAAATGTATCGATTCGTTTGTAAATAGAAAATAAATTATTGTAAGAAATTTGATCGAAAGTCTGCTCATCAAAAAAACCGAATTTAAAAGAAGACTTATTCTAAGTCTTAAATCGATTGAAGCTTTAAATAAATCGAATTAGAAGTAGTATTAAATACCATTTCTGGCGCACCCACCCCACTCAAAAAACCCATCAAAATTATTACTTTTTTGCATATTTTTATCCAACTATTTAATAAAATATATACAATACGCAAATTAACCCTCTTTTTTACTATAACCTACGATCACCCAAGTCCACCCAGAATATAAATCTTGATAAAATACTAAAAAATATAGAAGATTTTGAATATCTTCCATTATGATAGAAATTTTTAAATCCTATATGATTTGTATTTAAAATTCGAGAAATTTTTGTCATAAATAAATGGACAACATTAGACCTATTAAATTATTTAATAATATCTATAGAATTATCTACATTTCAAATACAAAATTTTGATACACATCTCTGTGGTTATTATTGTTTAATAATTTTAAAATTATTAGAAAATTATGAATATAAAAATATAATTTTATCTATGATTTAAATTTAATTATTTATACTATAGTGACCATAAGCTAAAGTATCAATTTATTATCAAATATATATCTCTTATATTCTTCATTATTATCCTCATTTAATGTTACTTTATTTTGTTTTATAATATAGATCTGATGTTTTTTGGCTTTAATTATATATTGCTCTTTTCAAACAGTTTTATTTTCAAATAAGCATCTTTTATAATCATCAAATGTTAATTTTTTTATTACACATTATTTAACTCCTTTTGATCTTTTATCTTCTTCACCATCATCTTTTGCATATGCATATTGTTTAGGTCTTAAACCAACAAGTGTTTTATCGCCGAACTTTGTACACGTGTTGACGGAGAAAGGTTGTTATCTTTCAATACCTACAATCATCCATGGGTTGATCCTCGCTTGGACTTTACGTCAGATAGATGAACATAAATCTGTGGGACGTATGTTAAAATATTTCCAGAAAATTTGCATGAGTATTCCGGATGACGCTGTCAAAATGCATATGGAGAATCGGGAAAAGATTGTTTTACCAAAACATCAAAGAAATAAGAGTGAAACAATTCAATGGTTGACCGGCGTGGAACGAAAAGAGATGATTGTATTGTGGCCTGTAACACGGCGCAATACTATTTTAATCGAAAACCTTTCCGTCCAGTCGTCTATGACTCGTGCTATGAGATGGTTTCTGTTACTGCCGTATCGGAGGTTTTGGCTTTAGAAGATTATTTATTCGCAAAAGCTTTGACGCTAAATCGTAAAAAATATTTCTTCGCGCAGCAAAAAGTAATCCAGACTAAAGTGTTAGTGATCGGCGACAATCTTATTAAAGGTCAGGGTCAAGTAATTAAAGGTGTTATGATTGTGGACACAAATTTGAAGGACACTCTACGCACATTAAATAATCTGTATTTCGCTCTAGAAGTTACTCATGTTATTGTTTGTACAGGACTATCTGTGACACGTAGCAAACACTCGACTCACACTTATTTCCGAGTTTTGTCTGAAGTAAGTCAGTTCGCCAGACCTCATAATTGGGTTGATTGGATAGTGATTCCACCGCCAGTTATGTATTATGAACGTCATCGACTCGATCGTTTTATTCTAGATGCTAAACTTAAAGTATTCCTCGAACGATATGGAAAAAATCCTTGGAACAAGTACTTATCCAGTCGTCACGAATATTTGCAGAACACGAATATTGCAGAATATACAGTGTTTGACCAGTTATGCAAGTCGGGTGTTCCAATGGACATGAGGAAGCAAGCAATGATCAATGAGTTCCTCGTGGCCTCTTCTTCAAAACCTCTTGTGGCTTCCGAGTCAATGAACAATAAGCCCCTCGTGGCTTCGTCTTCAAAGTCCTTTGTGAATCGCCAAACTCGACCGTCGTTGGATGACCGACTGCGAATGCTTATGGGACAGCGTAAATTGTCTTCAAGTGAGGCGGGAATGTCGCGGAAGCGAGAAATATATTTGAAATAATTCAAGTCTCAAACGGAAATTGAGTGTTTGAATTTATTTATGATTTTTCGTTTTGGACATAATTTCATAAATTTTATCTAATATTTTTTTTTTGGTAATGAATAATATTCAAAAGTTTTATTATTAGAGGTTAAATGGAGATTTAAGTAAACCATTTGATCATTGAAAAATTATAAAATAAAAAATTAAGTCTCTCTATTTTTCAGATCATTATTTTTTATGTCAAAAAGTCCGTAACTGCTTCCATCGTAAAAGAAACGCTGCATTTCTTTTAAAAAAGTATTTTTGAAAATGCACCAAATATTTGTTGACTTTTTTTTCAAATAACAAATTTCTAAAAAATTTTTACATAAAAACTGTTTAATTTTCTGAATTTTTATGTATTTAAAAAATTGATCGGTATATTTTATTCGGGGGGGGGGGGGAAGTGTGGGGTTACATGGAATAAGTACAAATTAATCTATTAAAATCATTTACTTATTTTTTCTTATTTTAGTTTTCATCTTCAGCAAAATGAGTAATTTGAATAAGGTATGTATTTATTTTCTACTAATATTTTCTTTTTAAAATAATAAAATGAAATTTTAGAGCTCGTCATCAAGCGGAACAGATGGTTCTTATGTGTTTTTGGATGCATTGCCCGCGTTCAAACACGACATGATGTTGACGGATATTAACGAAGACGGCCTCAAATATGTAAGTTAATACTTTTTGTCTCTCGTTATTTTTAATTCTTTTATGATTTTAGCTCGGCGACATCACTGAAATTGTGAATTTAAGCGTGGGTTCGTTCTCTTCGCCGGCGTTTCCAGTTGAGGGAATAATTTTCGGACCGAATAATCGTCTGATGATTTGCTTGAATTGCCAGCGCGCCAAAAATCCAGATGCTCCGATTATCAAAGTTTGGTTTATCGCGGACACCGGCTCTAATTGTACTTTCCTTGGCGAGAAGACGATTGGCAAGCTTATCGGCTCTGACGCGATTCCTTCTGCTCTTCATGTCGCTATTCAGGTTTGTTTTTATTATTTATTATTTTTATGTTTATTCTTTCTTTGAATTTAGATTGATAATTTTTAGGACCCGAATTCCATCATCGAATGCAATCTTTCGCACGGTCATTTCAAGGAGGCTAATGTTTTGGGAATGAAAGCTATGCTCCAATTGAAAATATCTATTCAAGACATGAACTCAGAGCATTTATCTTTTCGCTTGGTAAAACAGTAATTAAATTATTTAAAAAAACAAACAATTATTTCTATTTTGACTATGACCAATTTTAAATATTTATAATTGCGGTTTTACTGCAGATTTTAGCTAATAGGCCCAGATTTTAGCTGGGGTAGATTCTGGCGCAGGTGGGTGAACTTGGATGATAGCAAAAAACAGGGTTAATTTGAGTATTTTTCTATATATTTTATTAAATAGTTGGATAATATATGCAAAATAGTAATAATTTTGATAGGTTTTTTGAGTGGGGTGGGTGCGCCTGAAATGGTATTTATTTACTACTTAAGATATTATATTTTGATTAATAGTTTTCGAAAAGTTATCCGGAATAAGATTTTTTAAACCCCATTTTATTATGATTTGAGTTTTTTTGTTTGCATTTATTTGTTGAATAGTTCACGAACTTTAAACGTAATAAATCATTATCATTATTATTACATATTTTGTGCCAATTGCATATGTGTATTTTATACACGTATTGCCTTTAATGCATAATCTTTTTAATTAATAAGTAAATAAATGAATTTACATTTATTATCAAATATACCTATATCTCTTATATTCTTCATTATTATCCTCATTTAATGTTACTTTATTTTGTTTTATAATATAGATTTTTGGTTTTTTTAATCATACGAAATGCCAATTATAAAATAACTCATTAAAATGTATACGATAGTGTTTGTGCAGCCATAGCACAACAAATAGAGACGAATAAATAAATTATTCTAAAAAATTATTAATAAATATTGTAAATATTAAATATGGATTTCAACTCCGTGCTATTATTGTAATTTTCATATACAATTCATTTTTCGGCAAGTTTTCTTTTATTGTCGATAATTTATTTTACGCAGAATCGAAAATGCAATTTATTTCAATTTTAAAGTAGAATATAATTTTTGTTTGTGAATTCATCTTAATGAAATTACAAGGTCAAATACATAAATACATACATAATAAGAATGTACCGAAAATAATTTAAAAATTCGGAAATTGGAAATCGGGATTTTGGAATCCTAACATCTAAAACACAAAGGCAATTTCCAATGTTTTATAATTTTAATTTAAACTTTTTTTTCGCATATTGCTGTAAATTTTTCAGTCAATTTTATAAAAATTTTCAAAATAGCATAATCTTTTTAAAAAATTGATCATATTCAGCCTTTTTTGAAGCCTATAGTTCCGAAATCTCAGCGATTTTTTTGGAAATTGGAATTCCGCAACATGCCTTCCATACACGATAAATCTCCCTTTTTAAGGTCACTTCGCAAGGAGTACCCCAAAAATCAAAATAAAAAAAACATATTAGAATGAGAGATCGGAGGAGGCGCGAACGCCGTCCCCCTCACGCAAAAATTTAGCTGTCGGCCCATCTCAATTCGAGACCGCCGCACGGGTCAGCCCGGACCGAAAGTGCAATGGCCGAGCCTCACCATGAAGGAGCCGTCTTCTTGATCACGACTACCTCCCAGCCAGGTAAGTTTATTAACGTTCGAATGACCGCAACTTATTCATACGGCTACACAAATTGTGATGGGTTGCGAACAACAGCTAGACAACGAGAGAACACAATTATATTTCTCCACTATTTTTTGTCAATCTTTTTTGTTTTTTTTTCTTTGTTTTGTGGCGCGTTTAGTGAGCTTTTTTTAATGTGAATGCTGTTTTGAACATACACATGTAAATTCATTTAATTATCTATTAATTAAAAAGAAAATGCATTAAAGGCAATACGTGTATAAAATACACATATGCAATTGGCACAAAATATGTAATAATAATGATAATGATTTATTACGTTTAAAATTCGTGAACAACAAGTGTCAAGTGGGGTTGTGTGAAAATAATAATTGGAGGAATAGGAAGGAGCTGTTTTTTTTATTATTATTATTCTGGATAAAAAATATTATTTTCTGAGTCATTTAATTATTTTCATTCCGTATTGTTTATTGTTTTCTTTTTGCAAATAAATTAATTCTTTATTGAATATCCGGTTGTGCGTGGTAAAGAAAAAGGTTTAATTACCCGAATACAAGCAAAAGAAAAGCGCGATTCTCAAATAATGAAAGACGATCATTTATTAAGTATGAAATGTATAAAACAAATTTAGAATGTAACAAGCCGATTTATGTAGGATTAGTATTCTAGATTTGAGTAAGTATTTAATGTATGAATTCCATTATGATATAATGAAACCTATTTACAAAGACAAAATTAGATTATGCTATCAAGATACTGATAGCTTTGTAAGATTATAAAGGAAGATATTTATGAAGATATGAAAAAAATAAAAGATCATTTCGATTATAGTAATTATCCAAAATATTATCCTTTATATGATGAAAAAAATAAAAAACTAATTGGAGAATTTAAAGATGAATTAAATGGTAAAATAATGATAGAGCTTGTTGGTTTAAGACCTAAACAATATGCATATGCAAAAGATGATGGTGAAGAAGATTAAAGATCAAAAGGAGTTAAAAAATGTGTAATAAAAAAAAAACATTTGATGATTATAAAAGATGCTTATTTGAAAATAAAACTGTTAGAAAAGAGCAATATATAATTAAAGCCAAAAAACATCAGATCTATATTATAAAACAAAATAAAGTAACATTAAATGAGGATAATAATGAAGAATATAAGAGATATATATTTGATAATAAATGTAAATTCATTTATTTACTTATTAATTAAAAAGATTATGCATTAAAGGCAATACGTGTATAAAATACACATATGCAATTGGCACAAAATATGTAATAATAATGATAATGATTTATTACGTTTAAAATTCGTGAACTATTCAACAAATAAATGCAAACAAAAAAACTCAAATCATAATAAAATGGGGTTTAAAAAATCTTATTCCGGATAACTTTTCGAAAACTATTAATCAAAATATAATATCTTAAGTAGTAAATAAATACCATTTCAGGCGCACCCACCCCACTCAAAAAACCTATCAAAATTATTACTATTTTGCATATATTATCCAACTATTTAATAAAATATATAGAAAAATACTCAAATTAACCCTGTTTTTTGCTATCATCCAAGTTCACCCACCTGCGCCAGAATCTACCCCAGCTAAAATCTGGGCCTATTAGCTAAAATCTGCAGTAAAACCGCAATTATAAATATTTAAAATTGGTCATAGTCAAAATAGAAATAATTGTTTGTTTTTTTAAATAATTTAATTACTGTTTTACCAAGCGAAAAGATAAATGCTCTGAGTTCATGTCTTGAATAGATATTTTCAATTGGAGCATAGCTTTCATTCCCAAAACATTAGCCTCCTTGAAATGACCGTGCGAAAGATTGCATTCGATGATGGAATTCGGGTCCTAAAAATTATCAATCTAAATTCAAAGAAAGAATAAACATAAAAATAATAAATAATAAAAACAAACCTGAATAGCGACATGAAGAGCAGAAGGAATCGCGTCAGAGCCGATAAGCTTGCCAATCGTCTTCTCGCCAAGGAAAGTGCAATTAGAGCCGGTGTCCGCGATAAACCAAACTTTGATAATCGGAGCATCTGGATTTTTGGCGCGCTGGCAATTCAAGCAAATCATCAGACGATTATTCGGTCCGAAAATTATTCCCTCAACTGGAAACGCCGGCGAAGAAAACAAACCCACGCTTAAATTCACAATTTCAGTGATGTCGCCGAGCTAAAATCATAAAAGAATTAAAAATAACGAGAGACAAAGAGTATTAACTTACATGTTTGAGGCGGTCTTCGTTAATATCCGTCAACATCATGTCGTGTTTGAACGCGGGCAATGCATCCAAAAACACATAAGAACCATCTGTTCCGCTTGATGACGAGCTCTAAAATTTCATTCTATTATATTAAAAAAAAATATTAGTAGAAAATAAATACATACCTTATTCAAATTACTCATTTTGCTGAAGAAAACTAAAATAAGAAAAAAATAAGTAAATAATTTTAATAGATTAATTTGTACTTATTCCATGTAACCCCACACTTTAAAAAAATTTATTCATTTCAAAATTCAATTAAATAAAAAGTTTATAAAAATAATTTTTAAACTGTGGAGTTGAACAGAATATATGGATTAAATTTTTTAAATACATAAAAATTCAGAAAATTTAAACAGTTTTTATGTAAAAATTTTTTAGATATTTTTTGTTTGAAAAAAAAAGTCAATATATTTGGCGCATTTTCAAAAATACTTTTTTAAAAGAAATGCAGCGTTTCTTTTACGATGGAAGCAGTTACGGACTTTTTGACATAAAAAATAATGAGCTGAAAAATAGAGACTTAATTTTTTATTTTATAATTTTTCAATGATCAAATGGTTTACTTAAATCTCCATTTAACCTCTAATAATAAAACTTTTGAATATTATTCATTACCAAAAAAAAATATTAGATAAAATTTATGAAATAGCTTTGGTAAAAGTCGATGGCGAGATTAATTCAAATTTCTGTGATAGTAATGACGAAAATATAATATTTTAGCGAGTACTATAAATAATGAAAATAATAATAAAAATATTCCAGGTAATATTTATATAAATTGTAATTTAATAGATTATTCATATGTTGCCGTAACAGTTTCGCCAGGTTTGAGAAGTTCATAATACAAAACATCCTTCTGATCCCACCATATGCAGAGCAGCACCTTCTTTCTATGGATGATGAGCTTGGGAGTCAACTTTGGCGCCTTTCCTGGGTCTGTCCATGATCTCTTTCGTTTTGGATTATCAAAATAGATCCACTTTTCATCATGAATGACTTGCGTTGCTGCCGTTCAAGCAAAAGTTCGCACGTTGTTCTTTGATTTTCTTGCTGGCGTTCAGTCAATTCATGCGGCACCCATCTGAATCACTTCTGAATCTTGTCCATGTCATGCAAGCGAATCGAAATTGCTTGGTGAGTCACACCTAACGCGCCAGCTAGTTGTTGTTGCATTTGGGCGTTATCTTCATCAAGTTTATCGTCTTCAAACTGCTTCAGTGGTCTACCGCGGTCTTTGTTGCTCAGGTCAAAATCGCCCTCTCTAAACCTCTTAAACCAATTCTGACAGGCCCTGGCAATGATCGTATCTTCGCCATAAACTTCAGCAATCATTTTGCGAGAATCGGCGGCACTTTTCTTCCAGTTAAATATGAATAAAAGAACTTCCCGCAAATGCTCTTTTGTTGGCACTTCGGTAGTCATCTGTAAAATTGTCCTAAAATTTTTATTTTATTTTTGATTAATAGTTTTCGAAAAGTTATCCGGAATAAGATTTTTTAAACCCCACGGGCTGATCCGTGCGGCGGTCTCGAATTGAGATGGCTAAATTTTTGCGTGAGGGGGACGGCGTTCGCGCCTCCTCCGATCTCTCATTCTAAGATGTTTTTTTTTATTTTGATTTTTGAGGTACTTCTGGCGAATTGACCTTAAAGAAGAAAATTTATCATGTATGAAAGGCGTCGCGGAATTCCAATTCCCAAAAAATGGCTGAGATTTCGGAAACACCTCATTTTTTTATTAGATATAACACAAGAAGTATTGTTCATCAGTGGGATCTAATCCATGCTTATTAACAATAATATGCTAATGCAATAAATAGAAATAGGCGATGGTTAAAAAAATAATTAAAGGCAAACAGACGAGAAAAATTAGCAGAATGAACTGCAAACAATTTAGAGTCTGAATGTTTCCGGTAATTTACAGATAGTTGAAATAAATAAATTCTACGCTTATAACTCTGATCTTTTAAAAAATTTTTAAGGCTATTGTCGCGTATGACGCGAGAATTTAAAGATAATTTAAATTAGCGCTCAAAGTTGATAAGTTTTTCGGTTGTCGCGTCAAGTGGGGTTGTGTGAAAATAATAATTGGAGGAATAGGAAGGAGCTGTTTTTTTTATTATTATTATTCTGGATAAAAAATATTATTTTCTGAGACATTTAATTATTTTCATTCCGTATTGTTTATTGTTTTCTTTTTGCAAATAAATTAATTCTTTATTGAATATCCGGTTGTGCGTGGTAAAGAAAAAGGTTTAATTACCCGAATACAAGCAAAAGAAAAGCGCGATTCTCAAATAATGAAAGACGATCATTTATTAAGTATGAAATGTATAAAACAAATTTAGAATGTAACAAGCCGATTTATGTAGGATTAGTATTCTAGATTTGAGTAAGTATTTAATGTATGAATTCCATTATGATATAATGAAACCTATTTACAAAGACAAAATTAGATTATGCTATCAAGATACTGATAGCTTTGTAAGATTATAAAGGAAGATATTTATGAAGATATGAAAAAAATAAAAGATCATTTCGATTATAGTAATTATCCAAAATATTATCCTTTATATGATGAAAAAAATAAAAAACTAATTGGAGAATTTAAAGATGAATTAAATGGTAAAATAATGATAGAGCTTGTTGGTTTAAGACCTAAACAATATGCATATGCAAAAGATGATGGTGAAGAAGATTAAAGATCAAAAGGAGTTAAAAAATGTGTAATAAAAAAAACATTTGATGATTATAAAAGATGCTTATTTGAAAATAAAACTGTTAGAAAAGAGCAATATATAATTAAAGCCAAAAAACATCAGATCTATATTATAAAACAAAATAAAGTAACATTAAATGAGGATAATAATGAAGAATATAAGAGATATATATTTGATAATAAATGTAAATTCATTTATTTACTTATTAATTAAAAAGATTATGCATTAAAGGCAATACGTGTATAAAATACACATATGCAATTGGCACAAAATATGTAATAATAATGATAATGATTTATTACGTTTAAAATTCGTGAACTATTCAACAAATAAATGCAAACAAAAAAACTCAAATCATAATAAAATGGGGTTTAAAAAATCTTATTCCGGATAACTTTTCGAAAACTATTAATCAAAATATAATATCTTAAGTAGTAAATAAATACCATTTCAGGCGCACCCACCCCACTCAAAAAACCTATCAAAATTATTACTATTTTGCATATATTATCCAACTATTTAATAAAATATATAGAAAAATACTCAAATTAACCCTGTTTTTTGCTATCATCCAAGTTCACCCACCTGCGCCAGAATCTACCCCAGCTAAAATCTGGGCCTATTAGCTAAAATCTGCAGTAAAACCGCAATTATAAATATTTAAAATTGGTCATAGTCAAAATAGAAATAATTGTTTGTTTTTTTAAATAATTTAATTACTGTTTTACCAAGCGAAAAGATAAATGCTCTGAGTTCATGTCTTGAATAGATATTTTCAATTGGAGCATAGCTTTCATTCCCAAAACATTAGCCTCCTTGAAATGACCGTGCGAAAGATTGCATTCGATGATGGAATTCGGGTCCTAAAAATTATCAATCTAAATTCAAAGAAAGAATAAACATAAAAATAATAAATAATAAAAACAAACCTGAATAGCGACATGAAGAGCAGAAGGAATCGCGTCAGAGCCGATAAGCTTGCCAATCGTCTTCTCGCCAAGGAAAGTGCAATTAGAGCCGGTGTCCGCGATAAACCAAACTTTGATAATCGGAGCATCTGGATTTTTGGCGCGCTGGCAATTCAAGCAAATCATCAGACGATTATTCGGTCCGAAAATTATTCCCTCAACTGGAAACGCCGGCGAAGAAAACAAACCCACGCTTAAATTCACAATTTCAGTGATGTCGCCGAGCTAAAATCATAAAAGAATTAAAAATAACGAGAGACAAAGAGTATTAACTTACATGTTTGAGGCGGTCTTCGTTAATATCCGTCAACATCATGTCGTGTTTGAACGCGGGCAATGCATCCAAAAACACATAAGAACCATCTGTTCCGCTTGATGACGAGCTCTAAAATTTCATTCTATTATATTAAAAAAAAATATTAGTAGAAAATAAATACATACCTTATTCAAATTACTCATTTTGCTGAAGAAAACTAAAATAAGAAAAAAATAAGTAAATAATTTTAATAGATTAATTTGTATTTATTCCATGTAACCCCACACTTTAAAAAAATTTATTCATTTCAAAATTCAATTAAATAAAAAGTTTATAAAAATAATTTTTAAACTGTGGAGTTGAACAGAATATATCGATCAATTTTTTAAATACATAAAAATTCAGAAAATTTAAACAGTTTTTATGTAAAAATTTTTTAGAAATTAGAAATTTTTTGTTTAAACAAAAAATCGGGCGATGCAGGACCCTCAACTCCGCCACCAGCTGCAGTTCTGGTTTCCAGTAAAGTAAGTGTTACTTAGTCAATTTTCGGAATTTCCAAATAAGCCTGGGCATTTTTTATAATTCTAATTAATTTTCCTTCTGTAGCCTCAGCCGTCTCTGTCATCGCTACGAATCTCATCACCGCCGCACACGCCTCTGCTGCCGACTACCGGTCAGCCACCTTCCCGGTCTCAGTCACCGTCGCCAGTGCCATGGTCTTCGTCGGTCGCGTCAAGTAATACGTTTTGCAAATTTCTATAGAAATTTTAAAAAAATCAGAGAAAGAATTCTGGGGATTATTTGTACATTTATTGTTGCTTGTTTTTAAGCCGATGTACACTCAGAATATTAGGTAAACGACGACGTTTGACGCCTATTCCGGACATTTGTTTGGATCGCGTAGAAGGAGAAGGACGACGTCTGCAGCTGGAGCAACAGGTGGAAGAATTGCAGGAGCGCCTGCAACTTTCTGGAGAGGAGAATGCCAGGCTGCAAGACAAAAACTCGAGGCTCAGAGTCGCATTTAATGTCTCTCAAACTACATCGAGATCGAGGAGGAAGTTGAAGCCACTCGCAAATTTGACACCATCCGGACAGCGAGAGCGTGCCAAAATCGTTGTGAATGCAATTAATGGTGGTTTATCTGATGACGTCGTTAACTCTGCCAACTTCCTCAAAGTAGTTTCCAAAAAACTGGGCGTGCCGCATTTTCGAAAAGTCACCAATCGACGCAAGACGAATCGTTCCGTGAAGGGACTCCGACTGTCAGTAATGGAGGATTTGTGCGTCTATGCGACTGCAAATTTGTCGCTGCGCCAACGAATGACAATCAAAAAGTGTTTAGCGCATTTCGGTTACGATCGTTTCGCCTCCAATTCAGCAATCAACCAACTCCGACGTCACTATGCTACCGACACGCGTCCAGTGGGTAAGAATATTTTTGTCAGACTCCACTATTGCGCCAACTTAGAAGAAGTAATACAAGAACGAATTCGACGACTTCACGGAGCAGGCCGGCTCAGCATGAGCGACAACTTTGCTGAAGGCATTTTCTTATGTCTACTGGGACAAAGGCGGAAATTACACAAAGTTTACCATCTCCATTGGAAACGCCAAATTCGGTTCATTATCAGATAATCACAGGTGTCTATGCTGGTGATGACAGCCGAAACATGTTGGAATTAATGATGGGAAGAATTTTAAGGCAGATTAAGGAGATCAACGCGTTCACGGTGGAGTTAGAATCAATTCCTGTGATTTGGTA
The DNA here is from genome assembly GCA_024678965.1 of Bradynema listronoti. Taxonomy (NCBI): domain Eukaryota; kingdom Metazoa; phylum Nematoda; class Chromadorea; order Rhabditida; family Allantonematidae; genus Bradynema; species Bradynema listronoti. The sequence continues at coordinate 4,140,176 of JANLNO010000006.1, forward strand.
TTTTTAAAATTTTTGGTGTTACGTGCTGCATATTTCAGCAATAATCCCGCAAATTTTTTAATATGGGCAAAAAAGTGAGAATAATTTTCATTTGATATATCTAAAATATATTTGAATTATGTTTTAAAGGACGCATGCCTTTCAATATGCCCTTTCTGACAATTTTTCTGATTATTTCTTTTCTGCATTTTTACTTTTTTTTTGAGGTAAAATAGAGAAGGCGGATTTCACCAAAAATGGCGGAAATTTAAAAATATTTATGAAAATTTTTTTTTGCTATTTTTCCTGTTTTTTATTTTTTTATATAAAAAAATGAATGTTATTCGGCGTGTTATTTATATTAGCGTATTTTATATTAGCTATGTTTTTAGTATTTTTTTTACGTTTACGAAATTTTACGCGTTTTCAAGAATTTTTTTTAGTCTTATAACATTTTAATTTTATATTTATTTATCACATTTAGACAATTATTTTCATGAGAAACCAAGGTATTGCCGTTTGCCCTGGCTGTGGCGTTTACATTCCTGCCAGAAAGGAACTTTCATTTCTCACCAGAAAGGTGTGGCGCGACTGTGTTGCTGATCACCTGGGATACGATAGAACATTTATAAGGCAGTTGGGAGAAAGCACTCGTATCCATTCACATCATTTTGTTGAATCGGACATTCGAGACGGCAAGCCTATTGGTAAGCATTTTAGTTTTTATATTTGATTTTAGTACATAAATATGATACATTTATAGCTGGTTTATTGAATGCTAGCAATACTTCATCACAATCACAATATCGATGCAGAAAATGAAGGCCAACGGGTAGTAGTTCGAAGAACTCATCGAATCGGTAAATCCAACAACCAACCGAACGCGCGCATACACAAGTTTCAAATCTTTACTTGGCAGAATGATTTAGTCCAGTATATTTGGAAAAACTCGATCAAGCACATTGTTGATGACACCATTGAGGTTTTCGAAGAGTTTCACAACATAGACTTGAACGAAGAACCAAATAATGATGAAGATTTGGACCCGTATTGGGATATATTTTTTGAGGAAAATGTAGACTTATTTTTATAAGTTATTTTCTTGTTATTTTTTTATTGATTTTTTTTGATAAAATGAAAAAATAAAATTTTTTATCTCTATTCATTCGGTAGAAATAATAAAACTTTTCATCTCTATTTATTCAGTAAAAATAGCAAAAAAAAATTTTTCATAAATATTTTTAAATTTCCGCCATTTTTGGTGAAACCCGCCTTCTCTATTTTACCTCAAAAAAAGTAAAAAATGCAGAAAAGAAATAATCAGAAAAATTGTCAGAAAAGGCATATTGAAAGGCATGCGTCCTTTAAATCATGCATCTTGGTTGCGCAATTTTTTTACTATAAATAATTCAGGTTCTGCACTGATGATATGAAGTATCTGCTTTCGCTGTACGGATTGTTACCGGCCAACAGCGTGTACTCCTGTTTGTTTTGCGAATGCCCAGCTAGCCAATTTGGCGGTCAATTTGCGAGTTCGTCGGCTCTTCGCTTTCTCGACACGATAAAGATGGCAGCAAATGCGTGCGATGAAGCGCTGCCCACGTCGAAGAAATGCAAGATTACCGACTTGAACAAGAGATGCCGTAGTTTGGTCGCGTGGCCGCTTGTTTCCATTCCGCTGGAGAATGTGATACCACCCTCGCTTCATATATTTTTAGGTGTGGGGCAAAAGATTGTATCACAGATTGATACCATCATCGCAAAAATCGATACGGCAAATGGCAACGACAATTGTAAGCAAGAAATGAAGAGAGTTCTTTGTGCGATGAATGTCGACCGCCAAGCGTTTTTTCAGCAATTCACTGGAAATCATAAGCGAATTTTTGCTCACCGGTAAGAACCCGTCTTTACTCGTACGCTGCGTTCGGGACAGCGAGGAAAGCGACGTCATCAGTGAGCTCCTCACCAAGCTCGGCGTATTACAAAATTACACAAAGGCATCTTATCTTAACGACGACGACATTGCGGAATTTGACTGTACGGCGCGATCATTCTTGCGAGATTTTGCGGTATCACTTTTATTGTTATTTCTAATCTAATATTTTAGTTGCATATCGAATATATTTTCAGGCATCAAAGCGACTCCTAAGATGCATTGTCACGTCGAACACGTTGTGCCGTTTATGAGGCGATGGAGATAGTTTGGCAAGATTTCCGAACAATCGATTGAGGCACCCCATGCGCAATTCAACTTAGATGAGAAGAAATTTTCATGCATGCGAAATGACGACGATCGTGTGAGGCAGATCCTCAATGAATCCACTTTACGAAATGCGCTGTTCGATTGTAACATGTGTGTGTGTGTGCGTGTGTGTGTGTGTGTGTCAAAAGTTAAAAGCAGTTTTTAACATTGCTAAAATTGTCAAAAGTTTAAAGCATTTATAATACTGCACACTTTATAACGGAAAAATTAATGAAATTTGAAATTTTATGAAATTTTATTTATGTGAATCATATATTGTGTATTTCATGAAATTTTATTCATGAAATTTATTTTTATTCATGAAATTAATTTTATGAAATTTTATTTATGTGAATCATATATATTTCACATAAATAAAATTTCATAAAATATCAAATTTCATTAATTTTTCCGATATAAAGTGTGCAGTATTATAAATGCTTTTAACTTTTGACAATTTTGGCAATGTTAAAAAATGCTTTTAACTTTTGATTTAATTTTTGTAAAATTAAAATTTCCAGTATATTAAAAACAAAAAAAAATTTTATTAACAATTTTAAATTTTTTAAAAACATAATAGAGGGAGAAAACAATTATAACAAACGAATTCAACGAGCGGATGGGCAAAGTGGAAATTTGAAGCGCGAAGATGGCAGTTAAAACAGCGGCGGTAATGCCTGCGATTCTAGCATTTCTCGGTTGCATGGCCGCGCTTATTGCAATCATTGCATCGGGGAATGGCCTCAGCAACTTTGCTCTCAAGCTTCGGACGGCAAATCTCTCCTCCCCCCTCCCCCACCCTCCCCCCATTATCACGTTCACTCACTTTGTTGCCCTTATGGTCATAGCCCTCACAGACCGAGGACTTATTGGACGTTATTTCGTGGTATCCACATTTCAGTTTTTTAACTTTTGATTTAAAGGACGCATGCCGCTCAATATGCATTTTCTGACAACATTTTTTTAGGCAAAATAGAAAAGCCAAAATGACGGAAATTTAAAAATATTTATGAAAAATTCTTTTTTGCTATTTTTCCTGTTTATTTTTTTATATAAAAAAATGAATGTTATTCGGCGTGTTAGCGTATTTTATATTAGCGATGTTTTTAGTGTTTTTTTTACGTTTACGAAATTTTACACGTTTTCAAGAATTTTTTTTAGTCATAACATTTAGACAATTATTCTCATGAGAAATCAAGGTATTGCCGTTTGCCCTGGCTGTGGCGTTTACATTCCTGCCAGAAAGAACGCGCGCATTCACAAGTCTAAAATCTTTACTTGGCAAAATGATTTAGTCCAGTATATTTGGAAAAACTCGATGAAGCACATTGTTGATGATACCATTGAGGTTCTCGAAGAGTTTCGCAACATAGACTTGAACGACTTGAACGAAGAACCAAATGATGATGAAGATTTGGACCCGTATTGGAATATGTTTTTTGAGGAAAATGTAGTATAAGTTATTTTCTTGTTGTTTTTTTATTAGTTTTTTTTTGATAAAATGAAAAAATAAAATTTTTCATCTCTATTCATTCAGTAAAAATAATAAAATTTTTCATCTCTATTTGTTCAGTAAAAATTGTTGTCAGAAATAGCTCATTGAAAAGCACAATTGAAAATAAAATACAAGAAAAATAGCAAAAAAAATTTTTCATAAATATTTTTAAATTTCCGCCATTTTGTCTTTTCTATTTTGACTAAAAAAATGTTGTCAGAAAATGCATATTGAGCGGCATGCGTCCTTTAATTTTGGCAAAATTTAAAAATGCTTTTTACTTTTTACTTAATTTTGGCAAAATAAAATGAATGACTTAATTTTTGATTTAATTTTTGTAGAATTAAAATTTGCATTCAAGTTTGCTTTTAAGTTTGACTAAATTAAGTTAAGTACTTAATTTTGATTTTAACTTTGGTTCTATTAAGTCACTTTAGGTTAAGTTGGATTTTTAGGTAAAAATTTTTTAATTTTGGAAACACTGCACTCTCATATAGATATGTATGTATTTTTTAGAGTAGTATAATGTTTTGTTTTTTTTAATTTCATTTACACAACAAAAAATCTTTTTAAAGAATATTTTATTAAATTATTTTAAAATCAAAAATTCAGTTAAATCATTAATGAAAAAACAATATTAAAAATCATATGTAAATTTATGGAATTTTATTATTTTTTGGAGCAGCTGCGGTTCTCATGACAGCGACGATTGCATTGTCGACTTGACTTTTTGCAAATACATTTTTTCGTATTGCATTTTCCGTTGCAATTGCAATGTGAAGCTTCGGTGATCAAGCCAACCCCAGCAGCGGTGCGAAGAATGATTTTATCGTTCACATAAATAATATCTTTTCCTTTCAATTTTCTAAACCTATCTTAAAAATGATTTTACTTTGATAGTCGGCGAGATTTATATACATAATGTTTCGTCAGGCGTGGCCATATTTCATGTGAAACATCAAAACCATGTGTAACATTGTTTCTAAGGAGCCTTCGCATTTCTTAAAAAATTTTCTTTAAAAAAATGGCAATTTGTTACGTGTATAAGCAGAGGCTGTTTGAGATTTTGTTAAATTCAGTGTTGGCCTACATTCTGTTAGATCGAAATCAAGTTAGCTAAAATTCTTTTAAGTGATTCTTTCAACATTCTTCGTATTTTTTACACTTATTAAATTTATATCTACCTAATTTCGCGAAGATAAGCCTTGACCTTGGATAAGTGCGGAGTACTAATAAATTGCTTTTAAAAATATTTTTAAATAAAAACATTATAATTCTTACAGACATTACGTCTTAATTCTATAAGAAATTAATTTAGTAGAGTAATTATTTTTTAAGAAACGCGTGGCCAGGTTTTAAATGCAAAGAATTTGTTTGTTTTTTTGTCGTATTTTATATAGCCATAATTATGGGTAAGTTCACTAGTATAGTGAAGTTAGAGCATTGCATTTAAGCATATTTTCTTCCTTATACAATGGTGAAAAGTTTAAAATGTATATTTTTTTAGTTTATAAATATTTAGAAAATTAAACATTTCCAATTATGAGTTTAAAAAATGTCTGCTTTGTATATTAAAGATTTTATGGAAAACGAATCTATGTTAGTTGTAATGCCGTCGAATGTACGACATCTTCATACAATAAACGGCCAATTATCATCATCATTCTCAAATTTTTTAAAGATTATTTTCTGTTTTTTTGTTTTTGCTAGAAAAAGGTTCACAATTATGAATAATACACTGCTGCACAAAATTATAGCGCCACTTTAGAAAATGGCATAACTTTTAACTAAATTATTCAAACGACGTTAAACTTTACCATATGACATATTTTTAGATCGAAAATATGATGGAGTAATTAATTTTAAATACATTATACAAAATATGTTTTACGAAATTTGAAAAATACTGTAAATTGCTTGATTTCAGCCTGAACAAAATTATTGCGCCACTTAACTTTTCAACGTTTATTTTATTTTAAATTGTTTTTTTGCGGATTATTTATAATTTTGTGTAAAATTGTATGTTTAATTAATATTTTTAGGTAATGCCGAAAGGTTCTAAGCTGTCTGAGTTTGAAAAAAAACGAATCTTTTTGTAAAGGACGAATTACTCCATTATATTTTCGATCTAAAAATATGCCATATGGTAAAGTTTAACGTCGTTTGAATAATTCAGTTAAAAGTTATGCCATTTTCTAAAGTGGCGCTATAATTTTGTGCAGCAGTGTATTATAAAAATTTTAAAAATTTATACGCAAAAATTAACTGAATAATAATTATCATTTTATTTACGACATTAAAACATCAAAAAAAAATTAGTCAGATTTTAGATAAGTACTGTTGTATTAATTTTGTAATCTTTGAGATTTTTAAATGTTCGAAAAAATTGCTTAAAAATAAGTATTTTAAAAGTGCTTATTCTGGTGGCCATTTTAAGGTATTTTTGACTTCAACGCTTTGGGCAATTTGCTTTAGAGATTTGAAAATAATGCAAATGTTTTGAAATATATGAATAAAAAAATATTTACATCGGTTGTCCTAAGTAAAATTTGTCTCAATTTCAAAACTGGAAAAATTCGACTCGGGTCCGAAATTTATTATGTCACTCTTTAAAGATTACAATCGATTCCACGAAAATATGCTCTTCTCCAACTAGCTTTGGACAGGTCAACTACGTCCAAAACGATAGAGTGCTTTCTCATGGATTTTCTGAGGCCAACAAAAAAAAGTATCGTCTCGCGCACTTAGAAAAAAAAATATGCAAAAATGAAAAATGCAAAAAATGCAATTTCTACAAAACGCATTTTTCCGCCTTTATCACTGTACAAGAAAAAAAATTTAGATATAAAATTTTTATTTTAAAAGTTTCCGAACTTTGATCGCATTATGTATTAAAGGACGCATGAACACCAATATAGATTTCCACACAATTTGTTCTAACTTTTTTTCTACGATAGATAGAGACGTGGGTTTTTTTGTATTTTGTAGAGCGTACTCGATTTATGGGGGACGTGTTTCAGCGATTTTTAAAATTTTCATTTTTGGCATTTTTATAGAGGAAAATGCAATGAAAAAAGTGCATATCGCTAAGCATTTTTTTCGGAGAGTGATCCGATGAACTTGAAACTTTTGTTATAAGTTCCTCTTACATACACTATTACACTCTATAAATTTGAACCTGATCGATTGGATAGGAGCCGAGTTATGAAACCTCAAAAAACGGAAAAAACGCGGAAATTTGTCATTTTTGCTGTTTTTGGAGGTTTCATAACTCGGCTCCTATCCAATCGATCAGGTTCAAATTTATAGAGTGTAATAGTGTATGTAAGAGGAACTTATAACAAAAGTTTCAAGTTCATCGGATCACTCTCCGAAAAAAATGCTTAGCGATATGCACTTTTTTCATTGCATTTTCCTCTATAAAAATGCCAAAAATGAAAATTTTAAAAATCGCTGAAACACGTCCCCCATAAATCGAGTACGCTCTACAAAATGCAAAAAAACCCACGTCTCTATCTATCGTAGAAAAAAAGTTAGAACAAATTGTGTGGAAATCTATATTGGTGTTCATGCGTCCTTTAAAAAAAGAGAATTTAATGAATATGCTCTATCGATTTTTGCCGCTGAATGGACGAGATCTTTATACGATAAACGACAAATTATCATCGTCATTCTCCCGCGTCATAAACATATTTTTCTTCGCCATATTAACCACTGAAAACTGCACCCGTATTCAAATGTGTTCACATTTAATTCCATATGCTTTACGCTCTCATGTATCCACTTTCCGATATGGATTATTTATATTAGAGATATTCCGGGCCGGGTCTATGACACAAAAATAATGCAATAAACTGAAGAGACGCAAACAAATTGAGTAAAAATGCCAATGAAAATTTTACTTTATTTGTCTGCGTATCTTCACTTTATTGGACTATTTTTGTGCTGCCGGCTCGAAACATCTCTAATTTATAAATAACTATTTAGCTCTAAAAATTATTTTACAATAAAAACAAACCTCAAAATGACGTTAAATTATTATTTTCAAAAATTGTTTTAGCAATGAGAATGGCAGATTAATCATTATAATGGATGGAATTTTCAAGTGTCAATCGAAGTTTCAGAATTTGCTTGGATTCGGTATTTATATGTTTATCCACTTTTATTATACCCGTTCTCTTTTATTTTTGCTATAATTTAATTGTTTTGTAAGTTTTATATTAATTTAAAAATTTTAATATTTTTAAATTTGGCCGAGCTTTGTGTTTTCATTTTTACTAAAATAATCTAATAAAAAAGAATGATTTATTATGCTTGAAAGGAATGTTTTTTTTTATTAATTTAGAAAAATAATTTAATACAGTTGAAAAATTCACAATAAGTTAATTTTAAAAATTTCTCGATTAATTTAGACTGTTTAAAATTAATTTTTCTATTTATTAGGATAATTAAACAAATAAATACATGTTTAGGAGTAAACAATTAAGCTTCAATTTGTTGTGTTATATTTACGCAATTCCAATAAAACGAGAATGTAGTTTATTTGCTGAAAGCAATCGTTCAAACCGATTTGGCGTGATTCGCCATATTTTTAAATTTTTTTTCAAATTTTGCCATTAATTTTTTAGACTCTCAGCTCGTCTCACAGCTATAGAAATATTGGATTTGTTTCTATTATAATAAAAATAGGAAAACTTAAACATGGTTATAATTAATTTATATATGCATTTCTTAAGATAAAAAAGAAAATTATAATTAATTTGTTGCTAAAATTTACATTTACCTTTTAGACAGGCATTTAACCTTATTTTAACCTAATGTACACATGCCAAAAAATATATTCAGATATTGATATTCCCTTTAAAAAAATGCAAGTTTTTTTTTTAATTTTTACAATTTTTTTTCGAGTTTATTTAAAATATTTTTGAGTTTCTCTGTGATTCTATTTTATACCTCCCAGGATCATTACAGGCTAGAAATGACAATTTTGGAAGTATAATTAAACAGTTGTTGGTTATACGACTAAATTAAGGGTAATAATTTGGAACATATTCAGATACATGCGCATCGGATATTTTGTGCATTTCAATTTTGGACGAGTTTATAAAGAACATAAAAATTCAATTGCAACTTTTTATATTTATTTCTTCAGAAAATAATGTTCAAAAAGGTGTAAAGTAACTTTTTACTTTATGCTTTTTATTTATCCTCAGCATTAATTATAATGTCTAGCAACTTATCAAAAATTATAATTAAACATACATATTTATATAAAAAAATTAAACATATACATGTATATTTTTACATGCTAGCTTTTCAGTTCGATTTCGGCCTTGCTATCATCATTTGAATTCAGCAAAAAACAAGCTTTGATGCATTTTGCAAAATATGATGAGGAGTGATCCTGCATCATATAAAAATGTTATTTGCATTGTAAAACCCAACATAACTCAATTTGAGTTATTTCGAATTGTTTCCAAAATTTGAATAAAATGAAAAATTTGCACTGTGTATATGCCTAATTTTGCCCTATCTATGGATCGCGAGTTTAGAAATTAGATTGTAACCAAAAACCCTAATCAAATTTTTTATTTTTTAGTTTGTTTAAATTTTGGAAACATTAGTTGTGAAATATTGATATTTATAGTTTTAAAAATAATTATCCGCCTATTTTCCAAAGCCTACTAGTTTTTATCCAATATTTAATATTATATACAGGAATTTATTATAATGAACAGTAGTGTTGACGTAATGGAGATGGATGAAACTTCAACATTAGGAATCATTCCGCTTAATGCACGCGAGCTTGTTGCGTTAAACAACTTTACGTTATTTTTCATATCGATTTTTATGAATGGATTTTTGGTTCTTGTTCTTTTAACAGAACGCAATCATACTCTCCGAGCTTATGCGCACGTGCTTATGCTCAACTGTTCATGCGACATATACTTTAGTACCGTTTCATTTATAACACATTTGGTACGGTTTTTTAAATAAACTTTATTGATGTGAGACAAAGGCACATCGACACTTGGGCATTTTTCAACTTTGGCTAACTTTTTAAATACTAAAAAAATAAATAAATGAATTGAATTTGGAATTTAATTGGATTCATTTAATTGGATTAATTCTCTATTTATTACTTTTTGAATCAAATTTCTAACTAATTGGGAAACAATGTTATGTTGCAAAAGTACCCTAATTTCGCGTGGCCGGATGTTTTGAGCCAAATTTAAATTGGCGCCAATGAGTTGATTCTGTTGTATCGGATCAGTTGGAGTCCAAATTTTGTGCTCGCCTTCGTTTCAGTTTCATAAAAGTGAGCACAAAATTCGGACTCGCTTGGATTCAATACAACAGAATGAACTCATTGGCGCCAATTTAAATTTAATTCAAAACATCCGGCCTTATACACGCGAAATTAGGGTAATTTTCATTTTTTGGAAATTTTTTGAGTGATTACAATTTTAATTGGAACTTTTTTTCTATGTTAGATTGAATAAAAATTTAAAATGTCTGATAGAGACTTTAATTCTGAATCCGTTTTTTGAAAAGTATAGGCCTTAAAAATTTAACTAAAGTAAAAATGCACAAATGACGTTACACCGAGACAAAATTTAAATAAAATTTTATGAAATAATCTTTGAAGATCAAAAACACATTTTCTTTTTTAATAATAATTTAATAAATAATCTAACAAATTCATTTGTAGATTTTTTCCTTTAGAATTCCGAAATAATTGATGGTAAAATAATTTTAATTTTGGACGGTATAATATTTCGTGACGCATCCATGTTTTGGCAATATGTTGGCACATTTGCATTTGCTTCTGCTTTATATATTTCTGTATTGATCATCCCGCTCGTTTTTTACTATCGATATTGTCTTGTTGTTAAGTAATTTTTATTTTTTGGATGATAAAAAAAGAAAAAAATATCTAAAACAAAATTTGTATAAAAATAAATTAGATTTGATAAGGTGTATATTGGAAAAATATGTACATACATTTTTAAATTTTTACCAATTTTTACTAATTTGATTCACGGTTTTGAATCATAGCCGAAAAATTACATTCTTTTTATAAATAGAAATCGGCAACTATCCATTCGTGAGCTAATATTTTATACATTGGAAATAATAGCCATTGCACTCTTAATATCTGCGTTTATAACATTTGCTGGACTGACTGGACCTCGTTCTACAAAGTTTTGCCGTTTTATTCTCAATAATCCGATTTGGACTTACGGCGGTGCGTCTGTTGATCAATGCATAGTCGCCGACTTAGTAATAGAATACTAGAAACGCGCCGCCGCATACGCGGCGAACACAAAAAGTAAAAGCGCTATTTTCGTTCCACCCCCAAAAATGTTTGAATATTGATCGCGCCCGCCGCATACGCGACGTTTATACATATTTTTAAAATATTTGGCGTTGTAAAAATGTTGGCGCCGCCAATTATTAACAACAATGTCGTTACAATGAGATGAATTACAATATTTAGTAACTTTTTCTTTCAATTTTCAGTAAAATTCGTCAAAAAAACAACAAAAGTTGTGCACATATTTTGTTAGTTTACGATACCCTCCAATATGTTTGGCGCCGCTCGGATAAAAAAATTCTTCTGATTTTTGGACTATATTGTTAATCATAACTTTATTAGCTTTTATCCTTATTGAAAAATTTTATTTTCAAAAAATGCCAAATTAATCGAAATTTTTCTTTGCGGACACATATAGTTTCATTTACATGTAAAAAACAACAATTATTTATGGAAAAATGTCGATTTATATTAAAAGCGTTGCGGACACATATCGTAATTCCACTCATTTCAATGACATTCTAATAAAATTAAAGCATATCGTAACGTTGCCAATTCTAAAAAATTTTTTGTTATCGTAATATGCGCAAATTGTTGTTTTTGTTGGCAAAACTAAGATCAAAGTTGGCCAAAAAGTTACAAAATATCGTAATTTTGCTCTATTTAATTATATTGTTGTTAATAATTGAACATAAAATGTAGACTTTTAATATTATTGTTGTCACATTTACATGTAAAAAACAACAACAATTGCTATAAAAACGTCAATTTACATCAAAATTTATCGTAACGCTGTCAATTTAAGAAATTTTGTTGTTGTTTTGTGCCAATTTTTACTACATGTAAAAGTTATTTACATGTAAAAGACAATAATAATTGATGATATCTAATGTAAAATCACATTAAAATGTCGTAAACTAACAAAATATATGTACAACTTTTGTTGTTTTTTTGACGAATTTTACTTAAAATTGGAAGAAAAGTGACAAAATATCGTAATTCAACTCATTTTCATAACATTTTAATGACTTTGTTGTTAATAATTGGAAAAACTTTTAATATTATTGTTGTCATTTACATGTAAAAAACAACAATTATTTATAGAAAAATGTCGATTTATATTAAAATATATCGTAACGTTGCCAATTCTAAGAAACATTTGAATATTGATCGCGCCCGCCGCACCCCTTAAAATATTTGGCGCCGCGAAACTTTTGGCGCCGCCGCATAGTCCGGATTAAAAAATTACCTTGAACAACAACAAAATTTCTTAAATTGACAATGTTACGATATGTTCTAATATAATATAATGTTTGGCGCCGCTGGATTTGAATCAAGAAATCGACATTTTCCATAAATAATTGTTGTTTTTTCATGTAAATGACAACAAAATAATATTAAAAGTCTACATTTTATGTTCAATTATTAACAACAATGTCATTAAATAGTGCTAAATTACGATATTTTGTAACTTTTTGGCCAACTTTGATCTTAATTCTGCCAACAAAAACAACAAAATGCGCATATTGCGACAACAAATTTTTTTAGAATTAGCAACGTTACGATACATTTTAATGTAAATTGACGTTTTTAAAGCAATTTTTGTTGTTTTTTACATGTAAATGCGACAACAATAATATTAAAAGTCTACATTTTATGTTCAATTATTAACAACAATATCATTAAATAGAGCTAAATTACGTAATTGTTACGTAAATCTAAATGACAACAATAATAGTTACAAAATATCGTAATTCAACTCATTTTCATAGCATTTTAATGACTTTGTTGTTAATAATTGAATATAAAATGTAGACTTTTAATATTATTGTTGTCACATTTACATGTAAAAAACAACAACAATTGCTATAAAAAACGTCAATATACATTAAAATATATCGTAACGTTGCCAATTCTAAGAAATTTTGTTGTCTCAATATGTGCATATTGTTGTTTTTGTTTGCAAAACTAAGATTAAAGTTGGCCAAAAAGTTATAAAATATCGTAATTTAGCCCCAATATAATGTTTGGCGCCGCTGGATTTTTCCATAAATAATTGTTGTTTTTTACGTGTAAATGTGACAACAAAATAATATTAAAAGTTTACATTTTATTTTCAATAATTAACAACATTATCATTAAATAAAGCTAAATTACGATATTTTGTTAATTTTTGACAAACTTTGATCTTAATTTTGCCAACAAAAACAACAATATGCACATATTGAGACAACAAAATTTGTTAGAATTGGCAACGTTACGATACATTTTAATGAAATTTACGTTTTTATAGCAATTGTTGTTGTTTTTTCAGTACATATCGTATATAATGTTTGGCGCCGCATGGATTTTAATCAAAAATTGGCAACGTTACGATATGCTTTAATTTTAATAGAATGTCATTGAAATGAGTTGAGTTACGATATGTTCCGTTTTCGTGACGGACGGACATACGGACGGACGGACATACGGACGGACAGAAAATAGCGCTTTAGTATAGGCTGACTAGAAACGCGCGCTCGCATGCGCAGAACACAAAAATTAAAAGCGCTATTTTCGTTCCACCCAAAAATGTTTGAATATTGATGCGCCGCCGCATACGCGACGTTTATACATATTTTTAAAAATATTTGGCGCCGTAAAAATGTTGGCACCTAATTATTAACAACAATGTCGTTACAATGAGATGAATTACAATATTTAGCAACTTTTTCTTTCAATTTTCAGTAAAATTCGTCAAAAAAACAACAAAAGTTGTGCACATATTTTGTTAGTTTACGATACCCTCAATATGTTTGGCCCTCGGATAAAAAATTCTTCTGATTTTTGGACTATATTGTTAATCATAACTTTATTAGCTTTTATCCTTATTGAAAAATTTTATTTTCAAAAAATGCCAAATTAATCGAAATTTTCTTTGCAGGACACATATAGTTTCATTTACATGTAAAAAACAACAATTATTTATGGAAAAATGTCGATTTATATTAAAAGCGTTGCGGACACATATCAGTAATTCCACTCATTTAAACATTCTAATAAAATTAAAGCATATCGTAACGTTGCCAATTTAAAATTTTTTGTTGTCGTAATATGCGCAAATTGTTTTTTTGTTGGCAAAACTAAGATCAAAGTTGCCAAAAATTAAAATATCGTAATTTTATTATTTAATTATATTGTTGTTAATAATTGAACATAAAATGTAGACTTTTAATATTATTTTGTAATTTACATGTAAAAAACAACAATTGCTATAAAAACGTCAATTTACATCAAAATTTATCGTAACTGCTGTCAATTTAAGAAATTTTGTTGTTGTTTTGTGCAATTTTTACTACAGTAAAAGTTATTTACATGTAAAAGACAATAATAATTGATGATATCTAATGTAAAATCACATTAAAATGTCGTAAACTAACAAAATATATGTACAACTTTTTTGTTTTGACAATTTACTTAAAATTGGAAGAAAAGTGACAAATATCGTAATTAACTATTTTATAATATTTTAATGACTTTGTTGTTAATAATTGGAAAACTTAATATTATTGTTTCATTTATGTAAAACAACAATTATTTATAGAAAAATGTCGATTATATTAAATATATCTAACGTCAATTTAAAAACATTTGAATATTGATCGCCGCCACCTAAAATATTTGGCGTCGCGAAAATGTTGGCGCCCCATAGTCCGGATTAAAATTACCTTGAACAACAACAAAATTTCTTAAATTGACAATGTTACGATATGTTCTAATATAATATAATGTTTGGCGCCGCTGGATTTGAATCAAGAAATCGACATTTTCCATAAATAATTGTTGTTTTTTTCATGTAAATGACAACAAAATAATATTAAAAGTCTACATTTTATGTTCAATTATTAACAACAATGTCATTAAATAGTGCTAAATTACGATATTTTGTAACTTTTTGGCCAACTTTGATCTTAATTCTGCCAACAAAAACAACAAAATGCGCATATTGCGACAACAAATTTTTTAGAATTGGCAACGTTACGATACATTTTAATGTAAATTGACGTTTTTAAAGGAATTTTTGTTGTTTTTTACATGTAAATGCGACAACAATAATATTAAAAGTCTACATTTTATGTTCAATTATTAACAACAATATCATTAAATAGAGCTAAATTACGTAATTGTTACGTAAATGTAAATGACAACAATAATAGTTACAAAATATCGTAATTCAACTCATTTTCATAGCATTTTAATGACTTTGTTGTTAATAATTGAATATAAAATGTAGACTTTTAATATTATTGTTGTCACATTTACATGTAAAAAACAACAACAATTGCTATAAAAAACGTCAATATACATTAAAATATATCGTAACGTTGCCAATTCTAAGAAATTTTGTTGTCTCAATATGTGCATATTGTTGTTTTTGTTTGCAAAACTAAGATTAAAGTTGGCCAAAAAGTTATAAAATATCGTAATTTAGCCCCAATATAATGTTTGGCGCCGCTGGATTTTTCCATAAATAATTGTTGTTTTTTACATGAAAATGTGATAACAAAATAATATTAAAAGTTTACATTTTATTTTCAATAATTAACAACAATATCATTAAATAGTGCTAATTTACGATATTTTGTTAATTTTTGACCAACTTTGATCTTAATTTTGCCAACAAAAACAACAAAATGCGCATATTGCGACAACAAAATTTCTTAGAATTGGCAACGTTACGATACATTTTAATGTAAATTGACGTTTTTATAGCAATTGTTGTTGTTTTTTACGTGTAAATGTGACAACAAAATAATATTAAAAGTCAACATTTTATGTTCAATTATTAACAACATTATCATTAAATAAAGCTAAATTACGATATTTTGTTAATTTTTGACCAACTTTGATCTTAATTCTGCCAACAAAAACAACAAAATGCGCATATTGCGACAACAAAATTTCTTAGAATTGGCAACGTTACGATACATTTTAATGTAAATTGACGTTTTTAAAGGAATTTTTGTTGTTTTTTTCATGTAAATGACAACAATAATAGTTACAAAATATCGTAATTCAACTCATTTTCATAGCATTTTAATGACTTTGTTGTTAATAATTGAACATAAATTGGCAACTTTTAATATTATTGTTGTCACATTTACATGTAAAAAACAACAACAATTGCTATAAAAACGTCAATATACATTAAACCATATCGTAACGTTGCCAATTCTAAGAAATTTTGTTGTCTCAATATGTGCATTGTTGTTTTTGTTTGCAAAACTAAGATTAAAGTTGGCCAAAAAGTTATAAAATATCGTAATTTAGCTCTAATATAATGTTTGGCGCCGCTGGATTTTTCCATAAATAATTGTTGTTTTTTACGTGTAAATGTGACAACAAAATAATATTAAAAGTTTACATTTTATTTTCAATAATTAACAACATTATCATTAAATAAAGCTAAATTTACGATATTTTGTTAATTTTTGACAAACTTTGATCTTAATTTTGCCAACAAAAACAACAATATGCACATATTGAGACAACAAAATTTGTTAGAATTGGCAACGTTACGATACATTTTAATGTAAATTTACGTTTTTATAGCAATTGTTGTTGTTTTTTACATGTAGCATATCGTATATAATGTTTGGCGCCGCTGGATTTTTATCAAAAATTGGCAACGTTACGATATGCTTTAATTTTATTAGAATGTCATTGAAATGAGTTGAGTTACGATATGTGTCCGCTTTCGTGACGGACGGACGGACGGACATACGGACGGACGGACGGACGGACGGACGGACGGACAGAAAATAGCGCTTTAGTATAGGCTGACTAGAAACGCGCCGCCGCATACGCGGCGAACACAAACTATTTTATAAAAAACTTTTATAAGTAAAAGCGCTGTTTTTCCGAAAAATGTTTGAATATTGATCGCGCCCGCCGCATACGCGACGTTTGTACACTTAAAATATTTGGCGTCGTGAAAATGTTGGCGCCGCCGCATAGTCCGGATTAAAAAATTACCTTGAACAACAACAAAAATTTCTTAAATTGACAGCGTTACGATATGTTCTAATATAATTTTTATGTTTGGCGCCGCTGGATTCAAAACAAAAACAACAAAATGCGCATATTGCGACAACAAAATTTCTTAGAATTGGCAACGTTACGATACATTTTAATGTAAATTGACGTTTTTAAAGGAATTTTTGTTGTTTTTTTCATGTAAATGACAACAAAATAATATTAAAAGTTTACATTTTATGTTCAATTATTAACAACAATGTCATTAAATAGTGCTAAATTACGATATTTTGTTACTTTTTGACCAACTTTGATCTTAATTCTGCCAACAAAACAACAAAATGCGCATATTGCGACAACAAATTTTTTAGAATTGGCAACGTTACGATACATTTTAATGTAAATTGACGTTTTTAAAGCAATTTTTGTTGTTTTTTACATGTAAATGCGACAACAATAATATTAAAAGTCTACATTTTATGTTCAATTATTAACAACAATTCTTAGAATTGGCAACGTTACGATACATTTTAATGTAAATTGACGTTTTTAAAGAAATTTTGTTGTTTGTGTAAATGTGACAACAAAATAATATTAAAAGTCAACATTTTATTTTCAATAATTAACAACAATATCATTAAATAGTGCTAAATTACGATATTTTGTTAATTTTTGACCAACTTTGATCTTAATTTTGCCAACAAAAACAACAATATGCGCATATTGCGACAACAAAATTTCTTAGAATTGGCAACGTTACGATACATTTTAATGTAAATTGACGTTTTTATAGCAATTGTTGTTGTTTTTTACGTGTAAATGTGGCAACAAAATAATATTAAAAGTTTACATTTTATGTTCAATTATTAACAACAATTCTTAGAATTGGCAACGTTACGATACATTTTAATGTAAATTGACGTTTTTAAAGAAATTTTTGTTGTTTGTGTAAATGTGACAACAAAATAATATTAAAAGTCAACATTTTATTTTCAATAATTAACAACATTATCATTAAATAAAGCTAAATTTACGATATTTTGTTAATTTTTGACAAACTTTGATCTTAATTTTGCCAACAAAAACAACAATATGCACATATTGAGACAACAAAATTTGTTAGAATTGGCAACGTTACGATACATTTTAATGTAAATTTACGTTTTTATAGCAATTGTTGTTGTTTTTTACATGTAGCATATCGTATATAATGTTTGGCGCCGCTGGATTTTTATCAAAAATTGGCAACGTTACGATATGCTTTAATTTTATTAGAATGTCATTGAAATGAGTTGAGTTACGATATGTGTGACGGACGGACGGACGGACATACGGACGGACGGACGGACGGACGGACGGACGGACAGAAAATAGCGCTTTAGTATAGGCTGATTTTTTTAATAAATACAAATGCTTTAAATTAAATTGTAATAATAATTTTTAGCAAAATACATGGATGGTTGTATTTTTACTGGCTGCATGCATTGCAAACATTACATCATATATTTTAATGGGAAAATTTACAATGGCTATCTTCAAAAAACTACATGATTCGGCCACCATTTTAGCCGCTAAAACTCTATGTATTCAAAGACAAATGAATGTTCTTCTTATAGTTCAGGTTGTCATTTTTTTTCGAGATATTCAGGATTTTAATAATAACTTAACATACCGTATTTCCTCTAATTGAAGCACCGGGGCTTATATATTTCGATCACCCTCTAGGGGGGGCTTATATTAGAGGGGGGGCTTATATTGGAGGGGGGGGCTTGTATATTTTAATGTCGTCGCGCCGAAGGCGCGACGAAAAATTTGGAAAAAAGGCAATATTTTTCACAAAATTTCATCAAAATATAAAACTCATAACCATTTTATTCAGCAAATTTAACAATATGACGGAAATAACTAACAATATTACGGAAATAAAGTAAAAATATCACATAATTTGGGCAAAAAGTAAACTTACACGAGTCGTTTCAGATCCTCTTCTTTCTTTACCCATTCTCGGACATTCTTGCGATCTACTTTGAATTTCTTGCTTGCTGAATGAATAGAAATCTGCTTTGCATAGTTGCCAACGTCCAATTTCCAATCCACTGAGTAGGCCTTGCGTTTCCTTGCCTTATCGAATTGTTCCTCTTCGTTGTAATCATCGCTGTCATACGTTTGAACAAGATCCATTTTTTGACACAATTCAAAAAATAACAAAAAATAATTCATGGCGGGACAATAAATTTCATGGTGGGACAAAAAATTTTATAAATTTTTTGAATATTGACACTATGTAGAGTTTTTTTATAAGGTTGGGTCCAAATCGTGATGACCAACCAAATCAAAAAAAGTGACACTATATAGAGTTTTCTACTATTGGGAGTTGCCACTATTGGGAGCTTCGACTGTAGTGATATTACAAAAACAAAAAACGGTGTAGAGAAAATGGTCCTCTAGGGGGGCTTATAATAGAGGGGGAGCTTATATATTTTACTCAACCTCCAAGGGGGGCTTATATTAGAGGGGGGGGCTTATATTGGAGGGGGGGCTTCAATTAGAGGAAATACGGTATTTATTTTTATACATATGTCGTAGATTTTATTTTGCTTTTGTCATTAATTTTTTTACAAATTTTTTACATATCGTGTAATAAAAGCTTTTATGAAAACTTCTATAGCCTTCATATTACATTATGTAATTTTTCGCAAAGGTGTTTATTGCAGTTAAAGTTATGAAAAGTTACAATAATTAATAATTTTAGAAAAACATTTTTAAAATAATTTTTTTAGCTTATAATGCCGTTGATATGTGCTTCTCTTCCCGTTACTATATTTCTTGTATGTTGCGCATTTCACGTTAAAATTTACGGTGTTTCGATGATATTAACGGCAGCAGTGGAATGGATACCGTTATTGAACCCACTTATTACTCTAACGCTTGTCACAAATTATCGTAAACGAGCACGCATCATTCTTTTATGGCCGGTACGACGCACTAGAGTTGTTGCTGATAGTACTACTCTAGTGCGTCGTAGCGGCCTGTTTAATATATCAAAATGAATACATTAAAATTCTCCATTAGATGCAAAAAAACAAAACATTTTTTTTCCAAAAAAATTATACAAAATTATCAAAAATTATTTACTAATGTAATATGTATATATTTCACTAATGTAAAATGTTATTACAGGATGCGAAGGAAGTTTCCATACTATTTTGTTTGTACATTTTTGACTTTGTAATTTTAATTATTCGTCGATTCTGGTGATTTCACTGAATTCTACGTGTAATTTTGATTCAATAAATGCATTATTTCTTTGTTTGGTTTGAGTTGCGGTTGTTTTAAGGGTCGTAAAAGTCAGCGCACTCTTTGATTTACACAAAAAACCTCTAATTTTTTATGTTCAAAATGGCAAATGAAGTCGAAATCAGAAAAAACGAAAGTTCAAAACATCGTCAAAAATAAGAATAGCCAGATAAGCGTTGCTGTTGATGTTGAATTGCCGCCGACCATTTTTGTCCGGAATCTGCCACTGTTGACACTGAAAATCGCCGGCCAGCATTTGTGTTGTCATGCTTTCGTCTTCTTCCATGACCGCCAAAAGTGCCTGATAGTCGAAATCAGATGACCGACCTCTTCCTGGCTGGTATCACCTGATTTGAAACTGGCAAACACTAACTTTTATTGATTGTTCCTTCGCCAAAAAGTTCGTTGGAATAGCAAAATGACTGGGCAGCGGTCGATCCTTTTTCGAAGTGGTAGAGCATAATATGGCGTATATGACTATGGTTTTCGACACGCATTTTTATTAACTAAATAAAGAAAATTATTTTTATACAAAAAAAAACAAACAAAAAAAACTATAATTTTCACCGGAGATAAACGCGCAAGCATAAAGGTCGAATAATTATGCATCAACCCAATACTTTTTTGAATTTAGTGTTCGCTTTCTTTCTGTTATAATTTCTGTTATAATTAATCAAACCTTTAAAAAATGTTACATCTTTATTCTATGTATCGTAGAGAATACGTAAGGCAAAAATAAAATCCTAACATCATGTTCTCCAATATGGTTAGCATCTCTGAAATGATGGCAAAGCAAAAAAAGTGCCCAATTTCACTTTGAAAATATTGATGCTTTGCCATCGTCAAATTGTTGCGAATTGCACGTCATATTGCATCAGGCTCGATTTGTCTTTTTAGACAGCTTTCAAATAATACATCCAGCATGCATCACAATATTTAAGAAATCCATTAATACAAATGCCGATATTGTACAATTCATTACGCATATGTGAGATAGCTTACGCCTAAATGTGAACTTTTGCCAAATACAAATACAATTGCGAGAAAAATCAGAGACCACCTTTGAAGAAAAGTGAAATTTTGTCCGAAATTTTTTCTTGAAATATTTTTATTTTTTTAATATATAGTTAGTACAGATTCTTAGTTACAATATAACACTAAATTATATCTCGAAAAAGTAAGTTTGCAAAGTTATGGTTAAAAATACACTTTTAGTTCTAAAATTTAACGAGAAAAATTTGAGACTATTCAATTAAATTTTCGCATTAAAATAAAAAAAACAAAAAAAAATAAAAAATTCAAATCCAAAACTAAAAAAGAAACAAAAATAATATCAAAAATAACAAAAACAAGCATAAGAACAAAAAATTGAACCCTAAAAAAAGATTGAACCAAGCCAACACTATCAAAACCACACTCAAAACAAGAAATTTTATCATAAATCAAAAACCTAAAAGATAAAAAAAAATTCAATAAAAAACTAAAAAAAAAACCAAAAAAATTAAAACAACAAACAATAAAAATTTTTGGTTTTTTTATTTTCGAGCCTATCAGGGATTTGTTTGAAAAATACTAGTGTCTTAAAAAAATTCTGCACTACATATCTGAAAATAAGGAAAATTGGTAGGCTGACAGCTAAAAAATGGTACAAAATTCAAATTATCAAAAAATATTTTTTTTTCCATTAAAAAATGCATTTTTTCAATTTTTAAAAATTCACCCATACATTTTTCCGCAATTACCCTAATTTCGCGTGTAAAGGCTGGGTGATTTGAGTCAAATTTAAATTCGCGCCAGTGAGTTCATTCTGTTGTATCAGATCCGTTGGGGTCCAAATTTTGTGCCCGCCTTTGTCCCTGTTTCATAAAAGTGAGCGCAAAATTTGGATCTGATACAACAGAATGAACTCAATGGCGCCAATTTAAGTTTGGTTCAAAACACCCGGCCTTAAACGCAAAATTAGGGTATATATTAATTAAATCATCACAAAATTTACAAATTTTCTGTTTAAAAATAAATTGAAACCGTATAAAAAATTATTTTTCCAATAAATTATCTTTTAAAAAATCGAGATATTACCCACGCTTAATTTACGCTATATTTAGCCATAACAAATGCATGTATTTTGTGTAATTTATTTAAATTTAAATAAAAATAAAGAAAAGTCTATTTTATTTCAAAAGAAATCATTTTTAAACATTAAAAATATTCAAAATAAAATATTATTTTTGACTATAAACGATAAAAAGCTTGTTGCAAATTTAAATGTGTGCGTACTCGGCATTGAGCGTGCTTTCGACGAAAGTCACCTTTCAAAAAATCGTCCAAATTTGCCTAGATATTGAACCATGGTTTATTATTCTTTATACGATGTGAATCGTATTTTTTTAATTTATAACTTATATATTAGCAAAACGATTTTTACAAGTGAAAACTTTTTTTGCTTACAAGGGCGACGATATTTTTTTTCGAATAATATATATGTTAAAGCTTACAATCGGCCAATGTTTACAATTTATTTATTTTTATTTTTTTTCAAGATTTTATGTTCATTTTTGCTCCATATTATAAAATTATTTTTTTATTTTTTTGTTTTTATCATTTAAATTATTGGTTCCAAATTCAATTGCTTTTTTATTCAAATTCGTCAAATTTTTTATTTTTTTAGTTCGAAGTTTTATAATAAATTATTAATTTACAATTTAGAAATTAAAGCTAAATTTGACGAATTTGAATAAAATTGAATTTGGAACAAATAATTCAAGGATAAAAACAAAAAAAATACAAAAAAATAATGTGGAGCAAAAAAAACATGAAATTTTGAAAAAAAATAAATTGTAAACTTTAGCCGAAAAAAATCGGCCAAAGCATACATTGGCCGATTGTAAGCTCTGGCCGTAACATACAGTCGCGGACAAAACATTGGCAAAATTTTTCACTTTTTTGTTTTTTCAATTTTTCCATCAAAATCAGAAACTCCTGAAGGAAGCCAAATATGCCATTTTATAGAGGATTTTCTTAGCTACAAAACCAGTATACTTACTTTCAAAATAACTTGTGTATAATACTTATATACACATAATAGGAATGTATTGCGATGACTACCTAAATGACTCCGACTCGCCACCAAACGACTCCGAGTCATTTAGCGAGTAGTTTATCGTATGGATTCAAAAAAATTATAAATGAGGCATTTTCCACAAGCAGCATTGTTCGTGTATTTGATTTGAATTATTGGTTCTATCGTAAATGATTCGTTTAAATGATATAAACAAAATGGAATTCATTATAAAGTGATTCGCAAAAAATAGTATCAGAATTTAACTAAGCGATTCCCGAAGTCAAGTCATCGCAATATGTACATCATTTATGCTTATTGCGTATCCTCGAAATTAAGTTCTCCTGTTGGTTTTTCTTTTTTTCTTTAAATTATAAGATTTAATCTAAGAGTTGAAAATACACAAACTATGCATGTGATAAACTTGTTCCTTTATGCAAATATGAAAAAAAAGTTATTATGTTACAGTTATTATGTACTAGTTATAAGTTATTAGGTACTAGTTATTATGTTACAGCTTATAAAATATAAAAAAAGATTATATGTTAATTTTAAATTTTATCGATATGTAAATAACCTGATGAATTGTCCAATAGTGACCCTTTCCATTGATGGCTCGTCCCGTCTTTACAAAGCATTCATTAAGAGAGAGATTGTGTCGGATAGAATTTCGCCAGCCTGTTGGACGCCATCTAAATTTAACGTTTTACAAATATATATATATATATATATATATATATATATATATATATATATATATATATATATATATATATATATATATATATATATATATATATATATATATATATATATATATATATATATATATATATATATATATATATATATATATATATATATATATATATATTGTTGTGACGGAGTTATAAAAAGAAATTCTAGGTATGTGATCAGGGTCCGTGTAGCTCAGTAGGTAGAGCAGCGCTCCGGTTAAGCGTTGGTCACAGGTTCAAGTCCTGCCACGGAAGTTACCTTTTTCACATACACAACAATTTGGCGATCAGGATGAGATGGCGCGTCAAGCGTCATCATCTCGAACTCCGTGCCGCTGGGTAGCGCCGTAAGCCGGTATTTGGCCGGGAAGTTAGTGGTCAGCTTCCCTTAGGCCGCGCGTAATGTTGAGCCAAGCATAAGTCCGGAATTTCTATTCCAAAAAAACCACTCCGGCAGTTGGTCGCGCAATTCTATTATGCGTAAAATGCTTGTATTTCAATGTATTGCCATTGGTGCTAAGCTGGTCCGGGGATCTAGTCCTGTGACCTTCCACATCTTCGTGGTTGCATCTATTAACATCTTGAACGGGGAGATGTTGTGACGGAGTTATAAAAAGAAATTCTAGGTATGTGATCAGGGTCCGTGTAGCTCAGTAGGTAGAGCAGCGCTCCGGTTAAGCGTTGGTCACAGGTTCAAGTCCTGCCACGGAAGTTACCTTTTTCACATACACAACATATATATATATATATATATATATATATATATATATATATATATATATATATATATATATATATATATATATATATATATATATATATATATATATATATATATATATATATATATATATATATATATATATATATATATATATATATATATATATATATATATATATATATATATATATATATATATATATATATATATATATATATATATATATATATATATATATATATATATATATATATATATATATATATATATATATATATATATATATATATATATATATATATATATATATATATATATATAATGTATATAAAATAAAAGTTGTTCTAATAATCGTATGTGATAATAAAATAAATCACTTTTAAAAAAATTAAATTTAATGTTACCTAAAATATGGGTACTGTGTGGCAATCCACTCATATATTTGCGAAAGTGTCTTTCGATGTTGTGCATCGCTAAGTATGGCCATTGCAATAAGTCCGATATAAGAGTGTTGTGGTTTTGTTAGATCTTCAACCGTTGTCATAGAATCTATGCCTAGTAGCTCTCTAACATCTCAAATGGAAAATGTTTATTAGCTATCCCAATTCATAACTCATTGAGGGGGGGGGGTGAGTTATGTGACCCCAAAAAAATTCCTAAGCTTAGAGCTACCCTAAAGGTTAAAGCCAAATGGAACATAGGTTAAGCCTAGACCTAATTACCTGAGACTAAGATTTGTAAGCCTAATTGGCTGAAATGGAAGACAAATAACCATTAAAACCAAAAAAAAAATTTGAGGTCCGATAACTCACGAGAACCCATTGAAGTTTAAGTAAGATTCAAATTTTGCATTTTTAGAAACTCCCACCATTTACTCGATGATTGGAATTTTTCGACAAGTCCAAAATCATTTCTTCATCCTCATTAAAATAGTTGTTGTTTTCCACATTTTGCGCTTCCAAAACGAATACATTTTCATTCATTAATTTTGTAAAATTATTCGGCGCAAATATGGAAGATATAAATTTTTGCTTAATCATTTAGTTTAAAGTATTTGAAAGTTTTAAAAGTAATCCGTAATGCTATATAGAAAATTTTATTTCAAAATTTTTTCTTTTATATGGAAATTTTTTTTATAACAAATAAAATAAGTAATTTTTAAAGAAGCTACAAACTTTTTTTGGAAAGACTCTAAATTATATTTTATTTATTTGTGTTTATTTATTTGTTTGCTACGGGATTTTCTCATTGTTTGTAAACTCAATTTTGTCTCGTGCTTCGGCACATCGGCTTTGCCCATCTTTTAATTTTTGCTTTTCATTTTTCTCTTTTCAATTTTATCGTTTTTTATATTTTTAACTCGCTTTATTATTTTTTTTATTTTTCTCAGATTATTAACTTGTCGAGTTTAACAAATTAATTTTTTGTGTATTTTGTTAATGAAATTTTCTTTTATTGTTTCCTTTTTTGCATATTAAGAAAACAAAACATTAATTTGTTTTCGATGAAGCATTTTTGTGGATTACTCTCCTTATTAGAGGGTACGAATTTTTATGATTAATAAAACATTGATTGAATCATTTTGAATGCTCGTTTACGATAATTACTGACGAAAAGCATCGTAGCGAATGGATTTAGCGACGATCCACGCGATAAACATCGATATAAGAATCCCCATTCCATTCAATCTATAGCGTGACATTGAAAATATGGAGGATATCCAAACGGTACGAAAACGCAAGTACCTAAATGGTAAAAGTAGCTGAAATTAAATTAAATAATGAAAATGAAAATAAATGCAACCAAAATTATTTGTTTATAATTATAATTAAAATGAATATTTGAGCTAAAATTCATTTTAATTTGTAATATGTCATGAATTTTTTGATAATACTATAATAAATTTTAAAAAAATGAAAAAAATGATTCATACAATGAGGAGTACATTCATTTGTCACTGCATTTTCAAAGTTTTGATATTATAATTTTTTCGAATTGTTTAAGAGTACGAAAAATTTTAACACAAAAGGAAGAAAAAAATTTGTCGAAGAATTAAAATGATTCGACCAAAATAAGTGAGTGAGTGAAATGAATAAAATGAGCCAAGTAAATCAATAACCAAGTCCAAAAATGTCCCATAGATTGTGCTGAAAACATAAGTTAATTTGATTACGCGCTTATAAGGCCATGTGAAATGCGTGCAAAACGCAAAATGCAAAAGAAAATGCCAATAAGGAAAAAAATGCTCGTAAAAAAGACAAAGGTCGATTTGTTTTCATATTTTTGAATCCAAATTTTTAAAAATTTCACATTCATTATGTATAGCCGCAGGGTATTTTGACAAATTGATATTTTTTAAAAAATTTTTTTGTATATAATTCTCATTTTAAATGTTTGTTTAAACTTCAAAATTTTATCATGCTTGAAGCATAAAGCTTAGCGTGAACGGTGTGAATAACATGAAAGACTCTTTAATTATAAATTAATATAATTTGGTGTTATTCATTTTTTGTCATTTTCGTGAAATTTGATTTTGGTCGAAAAAAATGTAAAAAATTATTAAATTTTCAAAAAATTGAATTCATTAAGCCATTTATTAAGTTTGTTACTTGTTACTCAAAGTTTGTGTATAAGCCGCAGGGAAATTTCGTTATTTTCGACATTTTTGAGACTTTTTGAGAGGTGTTTGGTTCAATTCAGCTGTGGGTCAGTTTTGTTTTTTTTTGTCATTTTGAAGGGTCTCTGGTTTAATTCCGCTGTGGGTCAGTTTTGTTTTTTTTTTGTCATTTTGAAGGGTCGTTGGTTCAATTCCGTCGCGGGCTTGTGTTATATTTTGCTATTTTGGAGGAAAAAAAAACTGACGTGTTGATAAAAGGCGCGCGACTTCTGGGCGAAAAAGTCTGCCAGGGCACATTCGACTTCGTCATCTTGCGTGAAGTGGCGTCCGCACAGGAATTGCTCCAGAGACCTGAACAAGTGATGATCCGACGCGATGTCTGTGCTATATGACGGGTGCTTGAGAACTTCCCAGCCCAATTCCTCGAGCTTAGCGCGCCTGCGACGCGAAGTGTGTGGTTTCAAAGGTGACGATCTGATCCAATCCTCCATGGCTGAATTTATGCAGCAGCCAATTGCAGGCGGAAATTCGCCGAATTTTTTGCCTTTTGTTGAGCTCGTGTTTGACCGCGTCTGTTGTTTTTGCCCAATTTGTGGAGACAATGAACGATGGTATTTTTTAAAGAGTGGAAGTGGACGGCCAATTTGCGCGTGGTCTGTATCGAATTGGATTCGATGGAGCAGTGCCCTTTTATCAATGGCCGAGGGTTGTCTTTTCGATGTGTATTGCCAGAATGAAATTTCGTGAACCAGCGGCGACATGTGATATGAATAGTTGCCTTCCTACCCAATGTAGCGCAAAAAAAATTCTGAGCTGCCTCACCAATCTAATACATTGCGATAAATCAGTTAGCTTTTAAATAAAACTTGTATATAAAGCATCTTTATTTGCTAGAAAAACAATTTTACATAAATTTTGAACTAAATTATGTTACAATTGGATGTTGGGATTTTATTTTTGCCTTACGTATTCTCTACGATACGTAGAATAAAAATGTAACATTTTCTAAAGGTTTGATTAATTATAATAGAAATTATAGTATTGGGTTGATGCATAATTATTCGGCCTTTATGTTTGCCCGTTTTTCTTCGTAGTTTTGTTTGTTTTTTTTCTATAAAAATAATCTTCTTTATTTAGTTAACAAAAATGCGTGTCAAAAACCATAGTCATATTCGCCATATTATGCTCTACCACTTCGAAAAAGGATGAACCGCTGCCCAGTCATTTTGCGATCCCAACGAACTTTTTGGCGAAGGAACAATCAATAAAAGTTAGTGTTTGCCAGTTTCAAATCAGGTGATACCAGCCAGGAAGAGGTCGGTCATCTGATTTCGACTATCAGGCACTTTTGGCGGCCATGGAAGAAGACGAAAGCCTGGCAACACGAATGCTGCCCGACGATTTGCAGCGTCAACAGTGGCAGATTCCGGACAAAAATGATAAGCGGCAATTCAACATCAACAGCAGCGCTTATCTGGCTATTCTTGTTTTTGACGATGTTTTGAACTTTCGTTTTTTCTGATTTTGACTTCATTTGCCATTTTGAACATCGGAAATTAAAGTTTTTTTGTGTAAATCAAAGTGTGAGCTGACTTTTACGATCCTTAAAACAACCGCAACTCAAAAGTGTACAAACAAAATAGTACGGAAACTTCCCTCGCATCCTGTAATAACATTTTACATTAGTAAAATATATACATATTACATTGGTAAATAATTTTTAATAATTTTGTATAACTTTTTTGGAAAAAAGTGTTTCGTTTTTTGCATTTAATGGAAAATTTTAATGTATTCATTTTGATATATTAAACATTGTGATGTTTTAAAGAGTGAGTCTATTAAATGCTAATATTTTCTCTATGAAAAATTTCAAGAAAAACTTAGATATCAATATTACAAAAAATAAAAAATCAAAAATTTATATCAGATGTTAAAAAAAAAGTTAATTTAAATAATAATTTGTTGATTTTCATTAAGATTTTGCTTCAAAAAATAATTATCGCTTAGTAAATAGATTATTTTCTAGCGTTAACGAAATGTCGGCTGTCGTACTATCAGCAACGACTCTAGTGCGTCGTAGCGGCCATAAAAGAATGAAGCGTGCTCGTTTACGATAATTTGATACAAGCGTTAGAGTAATAAGTGGATTCAATAACGGTATCCATTCCACTGCTGCCGTTAATATCATCGAAACACCGTAAATTTTAACGTGAAGTGCGCAACATACAAGAAATATAGTAACGGGAAGAGAAGCACACATCAACGGCATTATAAACTAAAAAAATTATTTTAAAAATGTTTTTCTAAAATTATTAATTACCGTAACTTTTCATAACATTAACTGCAATAAACACCTTTCCGAAAAATTACATAATGTAATATGAAGGCTATAGAAGTTTTCATAAAAGTTTTTATGACTCGATATGTGAAGCTAATTAAAAAATTTGTAAAAAATTAATGGCAAAGGCAAAATAAAATCTACGACATATGTATAAAAAATAAATATGTTAAGTTATTATTAAAATACTGAATATCTTGAAAAAAATTGACAACCTGAGCTATAAGAAGAACATTCATTTGTCTTTGAATACATAGAGTTTTAGCGGTTAAAATGGTGGCGGAATCATGTAGTTTTTTGAAGATAGCCATTGTAAATTTTCCCATTAAAATATATGATGTAATGTTTGCAATGCATAGAGCCAGTAAATATACAACCATCCATGTATTTTGCTAAAAATTATTATTACAATTTAATTTAAAGCATTTGTATTTATTAAAAAAATATTCTATTACTAAGTCGGCGACTATGCATTGATCAACAGACGCACCGCCGTAAGTCCAAATCGGATTATTGAGAATAAAACGGCAAAACTTTGTAGAACGAGGTCCAGTCAGTCCAGCAAATGTTATAAACGCAGATATTAAGAGTGCAATGGCTATTATTTCCAATGTATAAAATGTTAGCTCACGAATGGATAGTTGCCGATTTCTATTTATAAAAAGAATGTAATTTTTCGGCTATAATTCAAAACCGTGAATCAAATTAGTAAAAATTAGTAAAAATTTAATAATGTATGTACATATTTTTCCATTATGCATCATTCCAAATTTAATTTATTTTTATACAAATTTTGTTTTAGGTATCTTTTTCTTTTTTATCATCCAAAAAATAAAAATTACTTGACAATAAGACAATATCGATAGTAAAAAAGGAGCGGGATGATCGATATAGAAATATAAGAAGCAGAAATAAATGCAAATGTACCAACATATTGCCAAAACATGGATGCGTCACGAAATATTATACCGTCCAAAATTAAAATTAGTTTACCATCAATTATTTCGGAATTCTAAAGAAAAAAATCTACAAATGAATTTGTTAGATTATTTATTAAATTATTATTAAAAAAGAAAATGTGTTTTTGATCTTCGAAGATTATTTTATAAAATTTTATTTAAATTTTGTCTCAGTGTAACGTCATTTGTGCATTTTAACTTTAGTTAAATTTTTAAGGCCTATAATGCTACTTTTCAAAAATTGGATTCAGAATTTAATTCTCGATCAGACATTTTAAATTTTTATTCAATCTAACATAGAAAAAAAGTTCCAATTAAAATTGTAATCACTCAAAAAATTTCCAAAAAATGAAAAATACCCAAATTTCGCGTGTATAAGGCCGGATGTTTTAAACCAAATTTAAATCGGCGCCAATGAGTTCATTCTGTTGTATTGGATCCAAGCGAGTCCGAATTTTGTGCTCGCTTTTATGAAACCGAGGCAAAGGCGGGCATAAAATTTGGACCCCAACTGATCCGATACAACAGAATGAACTCATTGGCGCCAATTTAAATTTGGCTCAAAACACCCGGCCACGCGAAATTAGGGTACTTTTGCAACAAAACTTTGTTTCCCAATTAGTTAGAAATTTGTTTCAAAAAGTAATAAATAGGGAATTAATCCAATTAAATGAATCCAATTAAATTCCAAATTCAATTTATTTATTCAATTAAATGAATTTTTTTTAGTGTTTTTGATCTTCAAGGATTGTTTCATAAACTTTTATTTAAATTTTGTCTCGATGTAACGTCATTTGTGCATTTTAACTTTAGTTAAATTTTTAAGGCCTATAATGCTACTTTTCAAAAATTGGATTCAGAATTTAATTCTCGATAAGACATTTTAAATTTTTATTCAATCTAACATAGAAAAAAAGTTCCAATTAAAATTGTAATCACTCAAAAAATTTCCAAAAAATGAAAAATACCCTAATTTCGCGTGTATAAGGCCGGATGTTTTGAACCAAATTTAAATTGGCGCCAATGAGTTCATTCTGTTGTATTGTATCCAAGCGAGCCCAAATTTTGTGCCCACTTTTATGAAACTGAAACGAAGGCGAGCACAAAATTTGGACTCCAACGGATCCGATACAACAGAATAAACTCATTGGCGCCAATTTAAATTTGGCTCAAAACACCCGGCTACGCGAAATTAGGGTACTTTTGCAACAAAACTTTGTTTCCCAATTAGTTAGAAATTTGTTTCAAAAAGTAATAAATAGGGAATTAATCCAATTAAATGAATCCAATTAAATTCCATATTCAATTTATATATTCAATTAAATGAATTTTTTTTAGTGTTTTTGATCTTCAAGGATTGTTTCATAAACTTTTATTTAAATTTTGTCTCGATGTAACGTCATTTGTGCATTTTAACTTTAGTTAAATTTTTAAGGCCTATAATGCTACTTTTCAAAAATTGGATTCAGAATTTAATTCTCGATAAGACATTTTAAATTTTTATTCAATCTAACATAGAAAAAAAGTTCCAATTAAAATTGTAATCACTCAAAAAATTTCCAAAAAATGAAAAATACTTTTGCAACTGTAACTTTGTTTCACAATTAGTTAGAAATTTGATTCAAAAAATAATAAATAGAGAATTAATTCAATTAAATGAATTCAATTAAATTCCAAATTCAATTTATTTATTTATTTTTTTAGTATTTAAAAAGTTGGCCAAAGTTGAAAAATGCCCAAGTGTCGATGTGCCTTTGTCTTATATTAATAAAGTTTATTTAAAATATCAATAAAAAACCGTACCAAATGTGTTATAAATGAAACGGTACTAAAGTATATGTCGCATGAACAGTTGAGCATAAGCACGTGCGCATAAGCTCGGAGAGTATGATTGCGTTCTGTTAAAAGAACAAGAACCAAAAATCCATTCATAAAAATCGATATGAAAAATAACGTAAAGTTGTTTAACGCAACAAGCTCGCGTGCATTAAGCGGAATGATTCCTAATGTTGAAGTTTCATCCATCTCCGTTACGTCAACAATGTTGATTCTAATAAATTTCTGTGTACAATATTGGATAAAAACTAATAGGTTCTGGAAAATAGGCGAATAATTATTTTCAAAACTATAAATATCAATATTTCACAACTAATGTTTCCAAAATTTAAACAAACTAAAAAATAAAAAATTTGATTAGCGTTTTCGGTTACAATCCGATTTCTAAACTCTCGATCCATAGATAGGGCAAAATTAGGCATATACACAGTGCAAATTTTTCATTTTATTCAAATTTTGGGAAAAAATTCGAAATAACTCAAATTGAGTTATGTTGGGTTTTACAATGCAAATAACATTTTTATATGATGCAGGATCACTCCTTATCATATTTTGCAAAATGCATCAAAGCTTGTTTTTTGCTGAATTCGAATGATGATAGCAAGGCCGAAATCGAACTGAAAAGCTAGCATGTAAAAATATACATGTATATGTTTAATTTTTTTATATAAATATGTATGTTTAATTATAATTTTTGATAAGTTGCTAGACATTATAATTAATGCTGAGGATAAATAAAAAAGCATAAAGTAAAAAGTTATTTTACACCTTTTTGAACATTATTTTCTGAAGAAATAAATATAAAAAAGTTGCAATTGAATTTTTATGTTCTTTACAAACTCGTCCAAAATTGAAATGCACAAAATATCCGATGCGCATGTATCTGAATATGTTCCAAATTATTATCCTTAATTTAGTCGTATAACCAACAACTGTTTAATTATACTTCCAAAATTGTCATTTCTAGCCTGTGATGATCCTGGGAGGTATAAAATAGAATCACAGAGAAACTCAAAAATATTTTAAATAAACTCGAAAAAAAAATTGTAAAAATTTAAAAAAAAACTTGCATTTTTTTAAAGGGAATATCAATATCTGAATATATTTTTTGGCATGTGTACATTAGGTTAAAATAAGGTTAAATGCCTGTCTAAAAGGTAAATGTAAATTTTAGCAACAAATTAATTATAATTTTCTTTTTTATCTCAAGAAATGCATATATAAATTAATTATAACCATGTTTAATTTTTTCTATTTTTAATAGAAACAAGTCCGATTTTTCTATAGCTGTGAGACGAGCTGAGAGTCTAAAAAATTAATGACAAAATTTGAAAAAAATTAAAAAATATGGCGAACCACGCCAAATCGGTTTGAACGATTGCTTTCAGCAAATGAACTACGTTCTCGTTTTGCTGCTTCGTCTTCTTGCACATGTCTTTGACGCGAATGATTTGATTTAGTTTTAAAATTCATTCTTTAGTTGTGAAATTTTTCTTAGCTCTTGAAGCAAATAATATGTGGATGTAGATGAATCGGAAGCTGTTTTTTTCACAATTGATTTTACAAACCATTTGTAACATTTTTTTTCCATTTTCAGGGCGTTGATTTGGAAGCGTTTTCCGACCTCGGCGGCGGTATTACCATTAACGAGTTTAAGGAAGTGGAGGCGTTGAATATTCTCGAAAAGATTGGCCAACCTCTCCCTCGATCAGGACCAAGTTGGCGACGACAAAGACGAGGATGGAGGCGATAACGACGATAGCACCGTTGGAACTCGCGAAGGGATACGTCGTACGAAAAAGGTGGCTGGCGAAAATGGTCGAGCGAATTTTTGATCCGGCACAAAGGTAATGCGGGAAATATTTTATGTTTTCTTACATACGTTTAACCTTTGTTTTTAGCTCAAAGCTGTGCTCGCACAACTCGAACAAGCATCGACTCGAATGACAAATGGTATGTGGTCGGTGCTTTTGGAAGTCTCAAATATCGCTTCCGCTCCTACTAATCGGCAATGTCCGTTCGTTATGATGTTTTCACAAAAATAACGCAAATTTTTGTCGAAAGTCATTGGATCGTAACGAAAAACCGCAACGGCAAAAGAAAATGAGTAAAGTGAAAGGACGCGTCCAAATGCGAAAAAATTTTGCTCACTTTTTTACAATAGAAAAATTTTTTTAAGAAAAAAGATGTATAAGAAATTGCATAAGAAAAAGAAAAAGGCAAAAATGCTATTTTGTTTTGTTTTATTTTTAAGGTCTAGTGGGTTTTTAGTATGATTTTGCTATAAATGTTCAATTCCTTTCATAACAAATTTTTTTAAAAATCTTTTTTATATTTTGATAAAGTTTTTTGTATATTTTATGTATTTTTATACTTTATTGATAAAAAAACAGAAAGAAAATCAAAAATTAAAAACAATACAAAAAAATCAAAAACATTAAATATTTACATTATTTTAAAAATAATGATCGAAATAACGATGCGATGTACATGAACTACACCAATACTTCACAAATAAAATTCCACCTCTTGTGCTATATTTTGCGCTGTCATCAAAAATTCTGTTTCCACAAATATAGCAATGTCTTGATAATAGTTTCAATTGATTTACACACAAAGTCCGATAGATCAGCTTTTTCATTCTCAATATTCTCATCATTTTCTTCTTCGTCGTCAAAAGCTGGACGCGCAACAACACTTTCTCTTACTAACTGTAACTTAGAAGGCGACCAATGAGGTATTTTTTCAATGTTGAAATTAGGTAAACCTATAATATAAATGAATAAATATATAGTTAAATAAAAAAATAAAATATGTTATATACAAAAATAAAAATGCTTATTAACTGGTTTATTTCCAACTATTTCGTCTTCCGAAAAGTGATATCGATGTATTCGCGTTTTCATACCTAGATTCACTATAAACTGCCTATCATAACTCAAGTGATCGGCCACTCTTTCTCGCCAAGCCTTCTTTGTTGAAAACGGCAGCTCATTGCAGATTGCAATCGGCGTATCACAAGCAGGGCACACATCAGCTGTATAAGAGCGGTTCATAACGTGAACGTAAAAAAATAAACTATAAATAAACAATAAAAAAATAATAGAACAAATATTATTAGCTTATATAAAATGTACATCATAAAAAATGAAACAAAAATAATATTCTTGCAAACTATATGAAAAATATATATAAAAAATATACAGGGTGGCCCAAATTGGCGCCGGGATTTGTTTTTGTTATAACTTTTTTATTTTTCGACCAAACTGCCTAATTTTTTTTTTATTTGATATCCGAGAATCCCCCATTTTGTGTGGTATCAAACATAACAACAAAATTTATTAAAATGACAACAAAAAAACAACAAATTGAGAACAAAAGGCAAGTGAAATTGGAGTAAATTTAAAAATCAAATTAAATTCTAAATTTTTAAAGATTTGAAAATGTGAATGTAAACGATAACAAAATTAATAAGTTTCAATATCGAGTACGTTTGATAGTGAAAACTAAAATGTAAATAATATGAAAGTAATAATAAGTTGAACGTTACAAAATCAAGTTGTAAAAAGTAAAAAAGACGTAAATGCAAGAAATGTTTTAAAAGTGAGAAAAAATGAGAAATTAAAAACAAAAAGCAGGTGAAATTGACGCAAATGCAGGATTCTAAATAAATATTAAATAGTTGGTAAAATTAAAAATGTAAATTGTAATCAATAGCTGTAATTATTTTCGATGCAATACGTTTACTCTTAAGATGTAATGTGAAAAAGTAAAATAAATAACTATTTTAATAAAATAGCTTATAAACTGTTAATTGGATTGTAAATATTAAAATCAATTTAATAATAACATAATAAAAAATAGTTTCATTTCCGTTAATTGTTAATTGGAATGTAAATATTTAAATCAATCTAATAATAACATAAAAAATAATTTCATTTTCGGTATTTATATTAGAATTTAGTTATTGTAATGTGTTTTTTACATAACGCATGTATAATTAATATAGTTAAATTTAATTTAATATTAAAGGAAAATAAATTTGCAATTATATTATTAATGAAAACTAAAATGTAAATAATATGAAAGTAATAATAAGTTAAATGTACAAAATCAAGTTGTAAAAAGTAAAAAAGACGTAAATGCAAGAAATGTTTCAAAAGTGAGAAAAAATGAGAAATTAAAAACAAAAAGCAAGTGAAATTGGCGCAAATGCAGGATTCTAAATAAACATTAAATAGTTTGTAAATTTGAAACTTATAAAAATTATAAAATGGAGTAAACCACATCTCGGGCTGAGGAGGGCGTTTGGATTCTGAATCGTTGTCGCTAGCTCGAAAACGTAGACGCCGAACGATCGCGACGCATTCAGACACACTCCTTGATTTGCTCTTTGCGATTGCGGTTACATGAAGGCACGTGTTCGCTTTAATTGTTGGAGTCAAAGACTGAAGTATTATGTAAAAATCACTTTATATATACTTTTGAAGTGTGGTGGCCACGTGGTCCTACCCAATCGAGGATGCAGAATTCAGAATCGATATTCAAATTGTGATCGGAAGATCTAACAGGGTCCCAAATTCAAAATTCTCATAAAATAGTGTAAGAGAAGTCGTCTTGTTATTGACTTGCAACTTATCGAGTAGTTTGCGTTGTAGAGGAGCGTATTGCGAAGCCGTTAATCCGCTGACGAAGATGAGCGCAGAAAATTGGTCAACCTTCATCTCTTCGAATTTGATTCGATGTGCGGCTGAATTGACCCGTTCCCAATAGACCTTTAATTCTCCATTTGGTTTCATTTTAATTCGCACAAAGTCATACCGCTCGGAGAATGTCGTCGCCTTCTTTCCGAACTGGTCGTTGAGTATTGCAACGACTTCTTCAAAAGGAACGTCTTCTGGAGCTTTGGGAGCGATGCGGTTGATGGGTCTCTCGTACGCAGAGTTTTCGATTCGACGACTGAGTGCCTTGACTTTATGCGCGTCGTCAAGTTCCGTAGCTTCGTCAAAGATTGATTTGTATCGCGCATACCAAATGTCGAAGAAACAGGCTTCGTCCGGAATGTAATGAAACGTGTCGAGCTTGTTGTGAATCGTCTGCATGAGAAGCTCCGTTTTATCGATATATGCCGGTTGAATAGGCGTTGTTGTATTGCAGAAGCTGGCTAGGAGTTTGAAGAATTTCTCGTCTGAAGCGGTTTGTTGTGACCATTTGTTGTTGAAGTTGCTCCACGCAAAATCGCAAAATGACTGGGCAGCGGTTCATCCTTTCTCGAAGTGGTAGAGCATAATATGGCGAATATGACTATGGTTTTTGACACGCATTTTTGTTAACTAAATAAAGAAGATTATTTTTATAGAAAAAAAACAAACAAAACTACGAAGAAAAACGGGCAAACATAAAGGCCGAATAATTATGCATCAACCCAATACTATAATTTCTATTATAATTAATCAAACCTTTAAAAAATGTTATTCTACGTATCGTAGAGAATACGTAAGGCAAAAATAAAATCCCAACATCATTTTCTCCCTTATGGTTAGCATCGCTGAAATGATGGCAAATCAAAAAAAGTGCCCAATTTCACTTTGAAAATACGCCATATTGCATCAGGCTCGATTTGTCTTTTTAGACAGCTTTCAAATAATACATCCAGCATGCATTACAATATTTAGGAAATCCATTAATTCAAATACCGATATTGTACAATCCATTACGATTATGTGAGATAGCGTACGCCTAAATGTGAACTTTTGCCAAATACAAATACAATTGCGAGAAAAATCAGAGACCACCCTTGAAGAAAAGTGAAATTTTGTCCGAAATTTTTTCTTGAAATATTTTTATTTTTTTAATATATAGTTAGTACAGATTCTTAGCTACAATATAACACTAAATTATATCTCGAAAAAGTAAGTTTGCAAAGTTATGGTTAAAAATACACTTTTAATTCTAAAATTTAACGAGAAAAACTTGAGACTATCCAATCAAATTTTCGCATAAAAATTTTTGAAAATAAGGAAAATTGGCAGGCTGACAGCTAAAAAATAGTACAAAATTCAAATTATCAAAAAATATGTTTTTTTTCATTAAAAATTACATTTTTTCAATTTTTAAAAATTCACCCAAACATTTTTCCGCAATTACCTTAATTTCGCGTGTATAAGGCCGGGTGATTTGAGTCAAATTTAAATTCGCGCAAGTGAGTTCATTCTGTTGTATCAGATCCGTTGGGGTCCAAATTTTGTGCCCGCCTTTGTCTCGGTTTCATAAAAGTGAGCGCAAAATTGGGATCCGATACAACAGAATGAACTCATTGGCGCCAATTTAAGTTTGGTTCAAAACACCCGGCCTTATACACGCAAAATTGGGGTATATATTAATTAAGTCATCACGAAATTTACAAATTTTCTGTTTAAAAATAAATTGAAACCGTATAAAAAATTTTTCCGATAAATTATCTTTTAAGAAATTGAGATATTATCCAGGCTTAATTTAGGCTATATTGTTTATTTAGCCATAACAAATGCATGTATTTTGTGTAATTTATTTAAATTTAAATAAAAATAAAGAAAAGCCTATTTTTTTCAAAAGAAATCATTTTTAAACCATTATGTATAGCCGTATTTTGACAAATTGATATTTTTTAAAAAATTTTTTTCTATATAATTCTCATTTTAAATGTTTGTTTAAACTTCAAAATTTCATCATGCTTAAAGTATAAAGCTTAGCGTGAACAATGCGAAAGACTCTTTAATTATTAATTAATATAATTTGGTGTTATTCATTTTTTTGTCATTTTCGTGAAATTTGATTTTGGTCGAGCCAACCAAAAAATGTAAAAAATTATTAAATTTTCAAAAAATTGAATTTATTAAGCCATTTATTAAGTTTGTTAGTTGTTACTCAAAGTTTGTGTATAAGCCGCAATGAAATTTCGTTATTTTCAACATTTTTGAGACTTTTTGAGAGGTCTTTAGTTAAATTCCGCTGTGGGTTAGTTTTGTTTTTTGTCATTTTGAAGGGTGTTTGGTTCAATACCGTCGCGGGCCGGTGTTATTTTTTTGCTATTTTGGAGGTCCCTGATTCAAGTCTATTGTTTTTTGCCATTTTGGTGGTCTCTGGTTCGATTCCGCTCTGGATCGGTCTTATTTTTGTTGTTATTTTTGTCTTATTTTTGTTGTTATTTTCGAGTAAATGGTGCGAGTTTCTAAAAATGCAAAATTTGAATCTTACTTAAACTTCAATGGGTTTTCGTGAGTTATCGGACCTCAAAATTATTTTTTAGTTTTAATGGTTATTTGTCTTCCATTTCAGCCAATTAGGCTTACAAATCTTAGTCTCAGGTAATTAGGTCTAGGCTTAACCTATGTTCCATTTGGCTTTAACCTTTAGGGTAGCTCTAAGCTTAGGAATTTTTTTGGAGTTACATAACTCACCCCCTTCCCCTCAATGAGTTATGAATTGGGATAGCTAATTTCTTTTCTTCAAGGGTGGTCTCTGATTTTTCTCGCAATTGTATTTGTATTTGGCAAAAGTTCACATTTAGGCGTATGCTATCTCACATAATCGTAATGGATTGTACAATATCGGCATTTGAATTAATGGATTTCCTAAATATTGTAATGCATGCTGGATGTATTATTTGAAAGCTGTCTAAAAAGACAAATCGAGCCTGATGCAATATGGCGTATTTTCAAAGTGAAATTGGGCACTTTTTTTGCTTTGCCATCATTTCAGAGATGCTAACCATAAGGGAGAAAATGATGTTGAGATTTTATTTTTGCCTTACGTATTCTCTACGATACGTAGAATAACATTTTTTAAAGGTTTGATTAATTATAATAGAAATTATAGTATTGGGTTGATGCATAATTATTCGGCCTTTATGTTTGCCCGTTTTTCTTCGTAGTTTTGTTTGTTTTTTTTCTATAAAAATAATCTTCTTTATTTAGTTAACAAAAATGCGTGTCAAAAACCACAGTCATATTCGCCATATTATGCTCTACCACTTCGAGAAAGGATGAACCGCTGCCCAGTCATTTTGCGATCCCAACGAACTTTTTGGCGAAGGAACAATCAATAAAAGTTAGTGTTTGCCAGTTTCAAATCAGGTGACATCAGCTTGGAGGATAAGCTAGGAAGAGGTCGGTCATCTAATTTTGACTATCAGGCACTTTTGGCGGCTAATATTTTCTCTATGAAAAATTTCAAGAAAAACTTAGATATCAATATTACAAAAAATAAAAAAATAAAAATTTATATCAGATGTTAAAAAAAGTTAATTTAAACAATAATTTGTTGGTTTTCATTAAGATTTTGCTTCAAAAAATAATTATCGCTTAGTAAATAGATTATTTTCTAGCGTTAACGAAATGTCGGCTGTCGTACTATCAGCAACGACTCTAGTGCGTCGTAGCGGCCATAAAAGAATGAAGCGTGCTCGTTTACGATAATTTGATACAAGCGTTAGAGTAATAAGTGGATTCAATAACGGTATCCATTCCACTGCTGCCGTTAATATCATCGAAACACCGTAAATTTTAACGTGAAGTGCGCAACATAAAAGAAATACGGAAACGGGAAGAATAGCACATATTAACGGCATTATAAGCTAAAAAAATTATTTTAAAAATATTTTTCTAAAATATAAATTACTGTAACTTTTCATAACTTTAATTGTAATGAACACCTTTGCGAAAAATTACATAATGTAATATGAAGGCTATAGAAGTTTTCATAAAAGTTTTTATGACTCGATATGTGAAGCTCATTAAAAAATTTGTAAAAAATTAATGGCAAAAGCAAAATAAAATCCACGACATATGTATAAAAAAAAATATGTTAAGTTATTATTAAAATCCTGAATATCTCGAAAAAAAATTGACAACCTGAGCTATAAGAAGAACATTCATTTGTCTTTGAATACATAGAGTTTTAGCGGCTAAAATGGTGGCAGAATCATGTAGTTTTTTGAAGATAGCCATTGTAAATTTTCCCATTAAAATATATGATGTAATGTTTACAATGCTTACAGCCAGTAAAAATACAACCATCCATGTATTTTGCTAAAAATTATTATTACAATTTAATTTAAAGCATTTGTATTTATTTAAAAAATATTCTATTACTAAGTCGGCAACTATGCATTGATCAACAGACGCACCGCCGTAAGTCCAAATCGGATTATTGAGAATAAAACGGCAAAACTTTGTAGAACGAGGTCCAGTCAGTCCAGCAAATGTTATAAACGCAGATAGTAAGAGTGCAATGGCTATTATTTCCAATGTATAAAATATTAGCTCACGAATGGATAGTTGCCGATTTCTATTTATAAAAAGAATGTAATTTTTCGGCTATAATTCAAAACCGTGAATCAAATCAGTAAAAATTGGTAAAAATTTAAAAATGTATGTACATATTTTTCTATTATGCACCATACCAAATCTAATTTATTTTTATACAAATTTTGTTTTAGGTATTTTTTTCTTGTTTTTTCATCCAAAAAATAAAAATTACTTGACAATAAGACAATATCGATAGTAAAAAACGAGCGGGATGATCGATATAGAAATATATAAAGCAGAAATAAATGCAAATGTGCCAACATATTGCCAAAACATGGATGCGTCACGAAATATTAAACCGTCCAAAATTAAAATTAGTTTACCATCAATTATTTCGGAATTCTAAAGAAAAAAATCTACAAATGAATTTGTTAGATTATTTATTAAATTATTATTAAAAAAGAAAATGTGTTTTTGATCTTCAAGGATTGTTTCATAAACTTTTATTTAAATTTTGTCTCGATGTAACGTCATTTGTGCATTTTAACTTTAGTTAAATTTTTAAGGCCTATAATGCTACTTTTCAAAAATTGGATTCAGAATTTAATTCTCGATCAGACATTTTAAATTTTTATTCAATCTAACATAGAAAAAAAGTTCCAATTAAAATTGTAATCACTCAAAAAATTTCCAAAAAATGAAAAATACCCAAATTTCGCGTGTATAAGGCCGGATGTTTTAAACCAAATTTAAATCGGCGCCAATGAGTTCATTCTGTTGTATTGGATCCAAGCGAGTCCGAATTTTGTGCTCGCTTTTATGAAACCGAGGCAAAGGCGGGCACAAAATTTGGACCCCAACTGATCCGATACAACAGAATGAACTCATTGGCGCCAATTTAAATTTGGCTCAAAACACCCGGCCACGCGAAATTAGGGTACTTTTGCAACAAAACTTTGTTTCCCAATTAGTTAGAAATTTGTTTCAAAAAGTAATAAATAGGGAATTAATCCAATTAAATGAATCCAATTAAATTCCAAATTCAATTTATTTATTCAATTAAATGAATTTTTTTTAGTGTTTTTGATCTTCAGGGATTGTTTCATAAACTTTTATTTAAATTTTGTCTCGATGTAACGTCATTTGTGCATTTTAACTTTAGTTAAATTTTTAAGGCCAATAATGCTACTTTTCAAAAATTGGATTCAGAATTTAATTCTCGATAAGACATTTTAAATTTTTATTCAATCTAACATAGAAAAAAAGTTCCAATTAAAATTGTAATCACTCAAAAAATTTCCAAAAAATGAAAAATACCCTAATTTCGCGTGTATAAGGCCGGATGTTTTGAACCAAATTTAAATTGGCGCCAATGAGTTCATTCTGTTGTATTGTATCCAAGCGAGCCCAAATTTTGTGCCCACTTTTATGAAACTGAAACGAAGGCGAGCACAAAATTTGGACTCCAACGGATCCGATACAACAGAATTGGCGCCAATTTAAATTTGGCTCAAAACACCCGGCTACGCGAAATTAGGGTACTTTTGCAACAAAACTTTGTTTCCCAATTAGTTAGAAATTTGTTTCAAAAAGTAATAAATAGGGAATTAATCCAATTAAATGAATCCAATTAAATTCCATATTCAATTTATATATTCAATTAAATGAATTTTTTTTAGTGTTTTTGATCTTCAAGGATTGTTTCATAAACTTTTATTTAAATTTTGTCTCGATGTAACGTCATTTGTGCATTTTAACTTTAGTTAAATTTTTAAGGCCTATAATGCTACTTTTCAAAAATTGGATTCAGAATTTAATTCTCGATAAGACATTTTAAATTTTTATTCAATCTAACATAGAAAAAAAGTTCCAATTAAAATTGTAATCACTCAAAAAATTTCCAAAAAATGAAAAATACTTTTGCAACTGTAACTTTGTTTCACAATTAGTTAGAAATTTGATTCAAAAAATAATAAATAGAGAATTAATTCAATTAAATGAATTCAATTAAATTCCAAATTCAATTTATTTATTTATTTTTTTAGTATTTAAAAAGTTGGCCAAAGTTGAAAAATGCCCAAGTGTCGATGTGCCTTTGTCTTATATTAATAAAGTTTATTTAATATATCAATAAAAAACCGTACCAAATGTGTTATAAATGAAACGGTACTAAAGTATATGTCGCATGAACAGTTGAGCATAAGCACGTGCGCATAAGCTCGGAGAGTATGATTGCGTTCTGTTAAAAGAACAAGAACCAAAAATCCATTCATAAAAATCGATATGAAAAATAACGTAAAGTTGTTTAACGCAACAAGCTCGCGTGCATTAAGCGGAATGATTCCTAATGTTGAAGTTTCATCCATCTCCGTTACGTCAACAATGTTGATTCTAATAAATTTCTGTGTACAATATTGGATAAAAACTAATAGGTTCTGGAAAATAGGCGAATAATTATTTTCAAAACTATAAATATCAATATTTCACAACTAATGTTTCCAAAATTTAAACAAACTAAAAAATAAAAAATTTGATTAGCGTTTTCGGTTACAATCCGATTTCTAAACTCTCGATCCATAGATAGGGCAAAATTAGGCATATACACAGTGCAAATTTTTCATTTTATTCAAATTTTGGAAACAATTCGAAATAACTCAAATTGAGTTATGTTGGGTTT
The DNA here is from genome assembly GCA_024678965.1 of Bradynema listronoti. NCBI lineage: Eukaryota > Metazoa > Nematoda > Chromadorea > Rhabditida > Allantonematidae > Bradynema > Bradynema listronoti. Next base: position 4,184,755 of record JANLNO010000006.1, read on the forward strand.
TACAATGCAAATAACATTTTTATATGATGCAGGATCACTCCTTATCATATTTTGCAAAATGCATCAAAGCTTGTTTTTTGCTGAATTCGAATGATGATAGCAAGGCCGAAATCGAACTGAAAAGCTAGCATGTAAAAATATACATGTATATGTTTAATTTTTTTATATAAATATGTATGTTTAATTATAATTTTTGATAAGTTGCTAGACATTATAATTAATGCTGAGGATAAATAAAAAAGCATAAAGTAAAAAGTTATTTTACACCTTTTTGAACATTATTTTCTGAAGAAATAAATATAAAAAAGTTGCAATTGAATTTTTATGTTCTTTACAAACTCGTCCAAAATTGAAATGCACAAAATATCCGATGCGCATGTATCTGAATATGTTCCAAATTATTATCCTTAATTTAGTCGTATAACCAACAACTGTTTAATTATACTTCCAAAATTGTCATTTCTAGCCTGTGATGATCCTGGGAGGTATAAAATAGAATCACAGAGAAACTCAAAAATATTTTAAATAAACTCGAAAAAAAAATTGTAAAAATTTAAAAAAAAACTTGCATTTTTTTAAAGGGAATATCAATATCTGAATATATTTTTTGGCATGTGTACATTAGGTTAAAATAAGGTTAAATGCCTGTCTAAAAGGTAAATGTAAATTTTAGCAACAAATTAATTATAATTTTCTTTTTTATCTCAAGAAATGCATATATAAATTAATTATAACCATGTTTAATTTTTCCTATTTTTATTATAATAGAAACAAATCCAATTTTTCTATAGCTGTGAGACGAGCTGAGAGTCTAAAAAATTAATGACAAAATTTGAAAAAAATTAAAAAATATGGCGAACCACGCCAAATCGGTTTGAACGATTGCTTTCAGCAAATGAACTACGTTCTCGTTTTGCTGCTTCGTCTTCTTGCACATGTCTTTGACGCGAATGATTTGATTTAGTTTTAAAATTCATTCTTTAGTTGTGAAATTTTTCTTAGCTCTTGAAGCAAATAATATGTGGATGTAGATGAATCGGAAGCTGTTTTTTTCACAATTGATTTTACAAACCATTTGTAACATTTTTTTTCCATTTTCAGGGCGTTGATTTGGAAGCGTTTTCCGACCTCGGCGGCGGTATTACCATTAACGAGTTTAAGGAAGTGGAGGCGTTGAATATTCTCGAAAAGTTTGGCCAACCTCTCCCTCGATCAGGACCAAGTTGGCGACGACAAAGACGAGGATGGAGGCGATAACGACGATAGCACCGTTGGAACTCGCGAAGGGATACGTCGTACGAAAAAGGTGGCTGGCGAAAATGGTCGAGCGAATTTTTGATCCGGCACAAAAGTAATGCGGGAAATATTTTATGTTTTCTTACATACGTTTAACCTTTGTTTTTAGCTCAAAGCTGTGCTCGCACAACTCGAACAAGCATCGAATCGAATGACAAATGGTATGTGGTCGGTGCTTTTGGAAGTCTCAAATATCGCTTCCGCTCCTCCTACTAATCGGCAATGTCCGTCCGTTATGGTGTTTTCACAAAAATAACGCAAATTTTTATCGAAAATCATTAAATCGTAACGAAAAATCGTAACGGTAAAAGAAAATGAGTAAAGTGAATAAAAGAAAAATTTGTCGGAAACGATAAAAAGTAAAAACGGCAAAAGTGTGTAAAAATGTAAAAAATTGAGCAAAGTTTTGTTTGAAAAAAATAATACGCTCGCGAGCGTATTATTTTTTGACGGAATTGCGAGCGCGCTCGCAATTCCGTCATCAATAGCGCGCAAATATTAATTCATATATTCAAATGGCTTTTATTACAAAAGTTTTAAATTTTTACTTAAACTTAGCTAATTTTTTATTTGTTTAAGTAAAAATTTAGCAAATTCTATTTTTGACTTTCCAAATTCAATTTATTAGAAATACTCACCTTCGTGGAAATGACTCCCGAAGTGGATGCTTGGTTGGACGACGAAATCGGGGGCACAGAGTCGACACATGATGTCGGAGCGGCTTCATCCGATTTGCGATTTTTTGCTTCATTTTCAGCTATCATTTGCTCGGACTTTTCCATTCTAACTTTCCCCTTTCTTTCCCTTAATTTACTTTTTATCTGAAAAACTGAAAATTTACAAAACACTGAAATTTCAGTAAAACGTATTTTACAACAACACTAGGCATTCAATTGGTCTGAAATTTTACCAACTTATAGAACAAAGGACGGGGAACAAGATCTATGAAGCTGATTTTTCATTTTGGATTCTAATTTGAATGCAAAAATAGTTTTTACATTAAGTGAGAAAAGTAGGCACAATAGAAAAGGCAAAAATTTGAGTAAAATTTTTTCATGTGATGTTGCAAGTTTATAGTCATTCGATTCAGAATTTTATTGGCTTTCTTTTGTGCATACACTCTTTATATTAAAGCAAAATTAATATAGTTGATTTTACTAAAAAAGTATAACAGGTAAATTATAAAAAATAATTTTATACATAACGCCACTATCATAACTTTTAACGTGGAGTGAATTAGTAAATCCAAAATTTTGAGCTCTGTGTTTTGGATTCAACTTTTATTAAAGCCAATTAGTAAAGTAAAATCAGACCGCCGTAAGACAATTGTTAACGATATAGTCGTCATATTTTCACATAGAATGGGAAGTAGGTTGGGCGTATTTCAGAATATATCCTATAAGAATCACAGATTGAATAACTGATACACTTATTGGAATTGCGTAAATATAACACAACAAATTGAAGCTTAATTGTTTACTCCTAAACGTGTATTTATTTGTTTAATATCCTAATAAATAGAAAAATTAATTTTAAGCAGTCTAAATTAATCGAGAAATTTTTAAAATTAACTTATTGTAAATTTTTCAACTGTATTAAATTATTTTTCCAAATTAATAAAAAAAACATTCCCTTCAAGCATAATAAATCGTTTTTTTATTAGATTATTTTAGTAAAAATGAAAACACAAAGCTCGGCCAAATTTAAAAATATTAAAATTTTTAAATTAATATAAAACTTACAAAACAATTAAATTATAGCAAAAATAAAAGAGAACGGGTATAATAAAAGTGGATAAACATATAAATACCGAATCCAAGCAAATTCTGAAACTTCGATTGACACTTGAAAATTCCATCCATTAAAATGATTAATCTGCCATTCTCATTGCTAAAACAATTTTTGAAAATAATAATTTAACGTCATTTTGAGGCTTGTTTTTATTGTAAAATAATTTTTAGAGCTAAATAGTTATTTATAAATTAGAGATGTTTCGAGCCGGCAGCACAAAAATAGTCCAATAAAGTGAAGATACGCAGACAAATAAAGTAAAATTTTCATTGGTATTTTTACTCAATTTGTTTGCGTCTCTTCAGTTTATTGCATTATTTTTGTGTCATAGACCCTGCCCGGAATATCTCTAATATAAATAAACCATATCGGAAAGTGGATACATGAGAGCGTAAAGCATATGGAATTAAATGTGAACACATTTGAATACGGGTGCAGTTTTCAGTGGTTAATATGGCGAAGAAAAATATGTTTATGACGCGGGAGAATGACGATGATAATTTGTCGTTTATCGTATGAAGATCCCGTCCATTCAGCGGCAAAAATCGATAGAGCATATTCATTAAATTCTCTTTTTCTTTAATACAGGATGCGATCAAAGTTCGAAAACTTTTAAAATAAAAATTTTATATTTAAATTTTTTTTGTACAGTGATAGAGGCGGAAAAATGCGTTTTGTAGAAATTGCATTTTTTGCATTTTTTATTTTTGCATATTTTTTTCTAAGTGCGCGAGACGATACTTTTTTGTTGGCCTCAGAAAATCCAGGAGAAAGCATTCTATCGTTTTGGACGTAGTTGACCTGTCCAAAGCTAGTTGGAGAAGAGCATATTTTCGTGGAATCGATTGTAATCTTTAAAGAGTGACATAATAAATTTCGGACCCGAGTCGAATTTTTCCAGTTTTGAAATTGAGACAAATTTTACTTAGGACAACCGATGTAAATATTTTTTTATTCATATATTTCAAAACATTTGCATTATTTTCAAATCTCTAAAGCAAATTGCACAAAGCGTTGAAGTCAAAAATACCTTAAAATGGCTACTAGAATAAGCACTTTTAAAATACGTATTTTTAAGCAATTTTTTCGAACATTTAAAAATCTCAAAGATTACAAAATTAATACAACAGTACTTATCTAAAATTTGACTGATTTTTTTTGATGTCTTGATGTCGTAAATAAAATGATAATTATTATTCAGTTAATTTTTGCGTATAAATTTTTAAAATTTTTATAATACAGGGTGACACAAAAGTTCCCGCACACATATTTTTAACAATAACTTTTTTAGTAAGCAAAAAAATATAACAACAAAAAATAAATTAAAAAGCAAACGAAATTCTCTAAACTTTCATTTTAAACTATTTTCAAAATTTCCGCCTTCTGATGCCACACAAGCTTCGAGACGCTTCCTAAAATTTTTGACAATGGTCGATAGTTTTTCGTTTGAAATTTGATCCCATGCTCGTTGGAGAGATGATTTCAAAGATTCTATCGTTTTGTGTTGGATAAAGCATGCTTTTTGCTCCAAAATTGACCAAATTGAAAAATCCATAGGATTAAGATCCGGCGAGTTGGATGGCCATAAAGTTTTGTCCCAAACGCGAATTTCATTTTCTTGGAAAAAATTCATTGTCGAACGCGCGGAATGAGCTGGTGCACAGTCTTGTTGAAGCGTCCAAAGTTTACCATTAAAATGTTTTCGAGTCCAGGGGAGTACAACGTCCCTTAAAATTCGATTTTGGTAAACTTGGGCATTGATCTTCACTCCCCGTTCAACAAAAATCAACGGCGTTTTTCCATTTTCGCAAATTCCGGCCCACACCATCACGGATTTTGGAAAATGCCGATGCGCAATAATTTTTTTGTCTAAATATTTAATATCGTTAGAAAGAGCATAAAATTCTAAACAAACCTTGAGATCTACGAAGAATTTGACGATCGTTTTGTCGATTTACAGCACGTTCAATTGTGAAGATTTTTTCGTCAGTGAACAAAATCGACCCAAATGATTTTTTTTTAAAGACGTGTTGCATTATCAAGTCGTATAGCTTTCATTCGCTCATCCAAGTAATGTCCCTTTCCGTCCATAACTAAAAAATTGTCCATAACTAAAAAAATACACAAAATTATAGAAAAATAAAAAAATAACTTTTGTAGGGAATCGAACGGGCTACAAAATAAACTAAATTGTTACAGTACAAAATGCCAAAATTTCATCAAATTGTTATTTAAATAAAAGTGTGCGGGAACTTTTATGTCACCCTGTACACTGCTGCACAAAATTATAGCTTCACTTTAGAAAATGGCATAACTTTTAACTGAATTATTCAAACGACGTTAAACTTTACCATATGGCATATTTTTAGATCGAAAATATAATGGAGTAATTAATACTGCTTGATTTCAGCCTGAACAAAATTATAGCGCCACTCAACTTTTCAACGTTTATTTTATTTTAAACATAACAAAACAATTTCAAAACAAATAATTAATATTTTGTTGGTCCGTCTCTAGATTTTAGAACATCAAGAAGACGATTGGGGGCGCTATGAGCATTTGCTGATACTCCTCGCTATTCATTTTGCTCGACGTGAATGCAAGCGATGCTTCGAAAGCCCCCCAAACCATAACCATCCCTTTCCCAAAATTCCTTTTCAATAAAAATCGGGGATCTTTGCGGAGATCGTGCCAATATCCATAAAATCCTACGGCCATCGAGATTGAACTTCTTCTCGTCCGATCATACAATCTGAAATATACCGATGCTCATAAAAGAACTGACGCCCATAAACAAAAGAACCTTATTCCAATCGATTTGTTAAACTAATTTTTTTTCAGCGAAAGCGAGCCTCGCAGCTTTATGAGCGACGGTAAGCTTTGGACAAGGCGCCATCTTTGTTCCATTATCGTGCAACACCCAACGGAGGGTCATCGGGCTGCACTGTAAGCTCAACCCTGCCTTGATTTGCATAGAAGAGACGGTAGAGTTAGAAGCGCGGTTAATTATGTGCCTCTTTGATCTCGAACAGACATTTTGGACGCCCAGATGACTTAGCAGTGTCATAAGCGTCGGGATCTGCCAAATAGCTGCTAACAGTTTTGTGATGCGCCCGATTTCAGCAGCGATACGGCTAAATGACCAATTCTGAGAATGCAACGCGGAGATTCGTCCTTTCTCAAACTCAGACAGCTTAGAACTTTTCGGCATTACCTAAAAATATTAATTGAACATACAATTTTACACAAAATTATAAATAATCCGCAAAAAAACAATTTAAAATAAAATAAACGTTGAAAAGTTAAGTGGGGCAATAATTTTGTTCAGGCTGAAATCGGACAATTTAGAGTTTTTTTCAAATTTCGTAAAACATATTTTGTATAATGTAAAATTAATTACTCCATCATATTTTCGATCTAAAAATATGTCATATGGTAAAGTTTAACGTCCTTTTAAATAATTCAGTTAAAAGTTATGCCATTTTCTAAAGTGGCGCTATAATTTTGTGCAGCAGTGTATTATTCATAATTGTAAACCTTTTTCTAGCAAAAACAAAAAATAATCTTTAAAAAATTTGAAAATGACGATGATAATTGGCTGTTTATTGTATAAAGATGTCGTACATTCAACGGCATTACAACTAACATAGATTCGTTTTCCATAAAATCTTTAATATACAAAGCAGACATTTTTTAAACTCATAATTGGAAATGTTTAATTTTCTAAATATTTATAAACTAAAAAAATATACATTTTAAACTTTTCACCATTGAATAAGGAAGAAAATATGCTTAAATGCAATGCTCTAACTTCACTATACTAGTGAACTTATATATAATTATGGCTATATAAAATACGACAAAAAAACAAACAAATTCTTTGCATTTAAAACCGTGGCCACGCGTTTCTTAAAAAATAATTACTATACTAAATTAATTTCTTATAGAATTAAGACAAAATGTCTGTAAGAATTATAATGTTTTTATTTAAAAATATTTTTAAAAGCAATTTATTAGTACTCCGCACTTATCCAAGGTCAGGGCTTATCTTCGCGAAATTAGGTAGATATAAATTTAATAAGTGTAAAAAATACGAAGAATGTTGAAAGAATCACTTAAAAGAATTTTAGCTAACTTGATTTCGATCTAACAGAATGTAGGCCAACACTGAATTTAACAAAATCTCAAACAGCCTCGGCTTATACACAATAAGTAAAAAATTGCCATTTTTTTAAAGAAAATTTTTTAAGAAATGCAAAGGCTCCTTAGAAACAATGTTACACATGGTTTTGATGTTTCACATGAAATATGGCCACGCCTGACGAAACATTATGTATATAAATCTCGCCGACTATCAAAGTAAAATCATTTTTAAGATAGGTTTAGAAAATTGAAAGGAAAAGATATTATTTATGTGAACGATGAAATCATTCTTCGCACCGCTGCTGGGGTTGGCTTGATCACCGAAGCTTCACATTGCAATTGCAACGGAAAATGCAATACGAAAAAATGTATTTGCAAAAAGTCGAGTCGACAATGCAATCGTCGCTGTCATGAGAACCGCAGCTGCTTCAAAAAATAATAAAATTATATAAATTTACAGTAGCGGAAAAAAAAACCGGACCACCATGAAAAAATTCACTTAGATTTATATAACTTGAGTTCCGAATACGCGTTGGTTATACGAAATATCCTGTTTTGTAGCATTTTTTGTGCTGAATATGATAGCATGAAGTATTTTTCCAAGAAACTATTTTCAAAGATTTTACCGCAGTTACACCTAATGACCCCAATTTTTGCGGCGGAAAAAAAAACCGGACCACTCAATAAAATTTTATTTCAACGATAAAACTTTAAAACAATAAAAGAGTAAACAAATTTAAACAATTAATACTTCGTCGGAAACCCTTTCGAAGCAATTACAGCGAGACAACGAGCTGGCATTGAATCAACATATCGAATGATGGTGCTCAACGGAATATTGCTCCATTCCTGGCTTATCGCCGCAAACAAGTCGCTTGTTTTGCTGAATTGGCGTTCGCGAATCTTTCTGTCAACATGATCCCACAAATTCTCAATCGGGTTCAGGTCTGGGCTTTGTGGAGGCCATGAGATCACATTGACGCCGTGTTCCTGCATCCACGCTTTCGTGATCTTCGCCGTGTGCTTCGGGTCGTTGTCGTGCATGAAGATCCAGTCGGCGCTGAGCTTCTCATTGACATGTGGGAGCATAGTAGACTCCATTATCTCAATGTACTTTGCGGCCGTCAGCGTGCCATTCACTTGGCAAATTGGGCCGACAACATCGCGTGAAAAGCATGCCCATGTCATTACCGATCCTCCACCATGCTTTACGGTAGGTACCTGATACGTCAAAGCGCTTGGAAGGAGGTCTGCGTACATAACGGATGCCGTCGGTGGAAAACATCATGAACTTAGACTCATCCGACCATAAAATGCGCGCCCAATCACCGACACTCTAATTAACGTGTTCCTTCGCAAACGTCAGTCGCAAACGACGATTCTTTACGGACACCAACGGTTTTCGAGCAGGTCGGCACGCATACAGATGGGCTCGACTAAACGTCACAAACATACACACATGATAAATATAAGCATATACACATATACCGAAGAATATTCCGGGCAGTACGTGCTGTGATGCCAAGGTTCAGACGACTATTCGCATATTCCGCTACGTGGGAAGCCGTCTTTTGAGGATCATTTTTGACGATACGAGCAAGAAGGCGATCCTGCGCGTCGGTAGACTTGCGTGGACGACCGCTCCCTTTTCGGCGTGCTGTAGAACCGACCTCCTGCCAATTCTTCCAAATGCGCTGAACCGTCGTCTTAGAGATGAAAAATCTATCGGCAACGGCCCTCTGGGAGTTCCCCCGGTTCACAGCTTCGACTACTCGGTTCTTCAGGTCCTCTGAATACTGTTTATACGGCATGCACTAAATAATTATAGCAATTATCAAGTAAATATACAGGTGGTCCGGTTTTTTTTCCGCCGCAAAAATTGGGGTCATTAGGTGTAACTGCGGTAAAATCTCTGAAAATAGTTTCTTGGAAAAATACTTCATGCTATCATATTCAGCACAAAAAATGCTACAAAACAGGATATTTCGTATAACCAACGCGTATTCGAAACTCAAGTTATATAAATCTGAGTAAATTTTTTCATGGTGGTCCGGTTTTTTTTTCCGCTACTGTACATATGATTTTTAATATTGTTTTTTCATTAATGATTTAACTGAATTTTTGATTTTAAAATAATTTAATAAAATATTCTTTAAAAAGATTTTTTGTTGTGTAAATGAAATTTAAAAAAAACAAAACATTATACTACTCTAAAAAATACATACATATTTATATGAGTGCAGTGTTTCCAAAATTAAAAAATTTTTACCTAAAAATCCAACTTAATTTAAGTTCATTTTATCGAACCAAAGTTAAAATCAAAATTAAGTACTTAACTTAATTTAGTCAAAGTTAAAAGCAAACTTAAATGCAAATTTTAACTTTTTTAACTTTACAAAAATTAAATCAAAAATTAAGTCATTCATTTTATTTTGCCAAAATTAAGTCAAAAGTTAAAAGCATTTTTTGATTTTGCCAAAATTAAATCAAAAGTTAAAAGCATTTTTTAATTTTGCCAAAATTAAAAGTGCTAAATTAAGTCGCTGATTTGGCAAAACGAAAGTTAAGCCAAATTATCGAAAGTTAAGCCAAATTATCAAATTTCCACTTTGCCCATCCGCTCGTTGAATTCGTTTTGTTATAATTGTTTTCTCCCTCTATTATGTTACAAAAAATAAATAAATTATAAAACGGTCCCGTAGTGGATCAACAAATTTGTAGAAAAAATGGATATTGAATCTCCAGTTTTTTTAGTTTTTTTACGAAAGAAATTTGGTATAGGGCTGGATGATCAACGAAATCACTTAAGGAAAAAGTATTTTAATTTTTGGTACTTTCCGATTATCGAACCGCAAAAAAAGTTTTTTTAATAATTTTTTTTAAATTTTCTGACACGAGGAATTCGAATTTAATAATGTTTTTACTGATTTGTTTTTTTTTGTGCAGTTTTGACATTTTATAGTCGCACGTTTATGTTATCTCCTTTTTTAACATACTAACATGAATTTTAAACAACTAATACGCCAAGTGAATATCGAAGAAGGAACGATTCTTTTAAGAGTGCCATGTTTTGTCGAGTGAAATAACATGAGAATGGACATCAGATAACCTTAAAGTTCGGTGTGAAAATTCGATGGAGATACCGCAAAAATACATGTTGTGTTGACAAAGGTTTTTTTAAATAATTTAATGCGCTTTGATGGAATGATTCTGTGATTAATAATCAGTGATTATGCCTCGAAAGTGTTAAAAACTGCACAAAAACAACAAAATCAGTGAGAAACATCATTAAATTCAAAAATCATTAAATTAAATTCGAATTCCTCGTTCCAGAAAATCTAAAAAAATCATCAAAAAAAAAAACTTTTTTTCGGGTCCGATAACCGGAAAGTACCCAATTTTTTAATAGTCAGTACAGTACTTAGAGACGACTTAAAATGTATTCATAACTTTTTTGGAAAACAAACATATTGCCAAATAAATAAGTTTTTAATTTTTTCTTATCTTGCAAGGAATTTTCCGCGAATGTCCAAACTGAAAATTTTTGGTTTATATAACTTTCGGACATTTTTACTAAACATTTGGTTTAGCTTTTTTCTTATCCTTCATATATGTAAAATTTGATTAGTACAAGATTTTTACAATATATTTGTTCTTTTTTTATTTTATTTTTGATAATGCTTTACTTATTTTCTTTTGCTTAATTTAGACTTTTATTTAAAGAGATGAGTTATTCATTCAACCCAAGTTTTCAATCGGTCTACGAGGATGCATTAATTAAGGCGGGCATGTTTCCCGGCACGCCAGCTTACGAAGCTTTAATGGCTAAGGCTCGAGGTGGTGTAAACACTTCTACGGATCAAACCATCAGCTCATGGTAAATTAAAAAAATATTTTTTTTAATTTCTTTTTTTCTGGTTCATAATTAAATTTTTTGTTTATTGATTTAAAAATGATTATAACGTGTAAATTTAATTATTTAATGCGAACATTTATTTTCTAGGAGGGAATTGCCCGAGTCGTCGGGCAGCTGGCATGATTCTACGTCAAATCATGGGGAATTTCAGAGCGAAGGTTGATGCTTTTTTAATTATAAGACGATTTTTTGCAAATAAAAGCATTGAATTCGGCATTTTGATTTTTAGTTTTGCAAAAATTTCACCCCTGAAAATATTAAAAGTTTTTTTCAGTAATTACCATAATTTTTCTCTTTAATTTTGAATTTTCAGAGCGAACTAAAAGTCGAACTCGCTCAAGGTCACGATCGCGCTCACGTGATCGCTATCGTCGGCGTCGCTCGCGTGATTCGCGTTCACGTTCACGTAGTCGCGATCGTCGTCGAAGCCGAAGTCGCGATCGAGATCGCCGCCAACGCAGTCGAAATCGATCGCGCACACCATCACCGACACGCTATCGTAGTCGTAGTCCGGTACTTTAAAAAAAAATCGTTTTTATGCTTTCCATTTTTTGTATTTTTTTTTAAATTTTTTTTATAAAATTAACATCTATTACGCAAATTTAAAGCGTCGTCGTCGATCTCTAACACCGGAGCCAATTAGCGCGAAAATTTTGATGAACAATTTGCCGATAGACGTCAGTCGTGAAACGGTAAGTTTTTTTTTTAATTTTCTGTTGTTACTGTAATCATTGTACCTCACAATCGTCAATAGGATGCTTAAACTGTGTGGCAGATAAATATTGAGCCTTTTTTTTGAGGGAATTTGTCGGAATTTGATCCAATTTGATCCATTTTTATTCCCATTTTTTTTTTGTGTTGTTCAGGTGAGTCTGATTCTGGCTCGTCAAGGCTTTCATCCCATCGACATTCGCATCGTTCGTCGAACGTCCGATAGCGGGATGGTACGCGTATTCGGCTTTGTGGAATTCGCGACACCGGCAATGGCCTCAAGTTGGATGAAGTTTTGCAATGTAATCATTAATGTTGCTTATGTTTTTTTATTATTTGATAAGTCTTAATTAAAACTATACGAAAATATTTTGTATTTTTAATGCTGCTAAAAAAGAGAAAAATTTGTCGTTAAAAAAATTTTGCATTTTGAAATTAAAAAAAAAATAAAAACGTATTTTTTCTTTATTTTTTTAGAATTTTCTGGAATTCGAAGACGGTCACAAGTCGAGACTAGAATTTTCGCGCGAAACAGACTACGATCGACGTGCCGCAGTTGCGGGTACCGGTGATTGGACTTGCGCAAAGGTCAGCAAAATTCTAAAAAAAAATTTGTTTCGGCATAATTACTCGGTGTTGTGAATTGGCTCTATAAATGGCGCCGAGTCATTTGGGACGGCATGGCTCCGCTGCGGAGCCAATCTAGCGGAGCCGGAGCCATCTGGAGCCATTTATGTCTTAAAGTCATTTGGCAGTGTTGTGGCTCCGGCTTTTTTTTTTCTTGAAAAGAGCCAAAAGAGTCGCTGGCGACTCGCGGCCAAGTCACAACATCGGCATCAATCATAAGTCTCTTTAATTGTTTTCCTTGAAATTCGCTAACTTTTAGTGCACCATTAACAATTTTAATCGTCGTAGCAGCTGCTTCAAATGCGGAACATCGCGAAAGGACTCCGAGGCATTGGAAGCCAAAGGCTACGGTCTTGTAGGCGTTCATCCCTCCGATAGTAAGCTTGAGCCGGAAATTCCGAAACATATTCATTATTAATTTTTCCATAAAATATATAGAAATGTATATGTATTTCAAAATTCTTAGGAACTTTAAAAAGTGCCATGTTTGAATCGTCTACCATATTTGAATAGTTCTTGTTTTTTAGTTCTTGGCTTTTTTATTATGATGATGAGAATGAGCTAAGTTTTTCTAGAATTCTTTTGTGTTATTTTTCTATTTTTCATTTATAATAGGGCAATTGACCACTATCGTGATAGTTGTAAAATCTAGCAAGCGTCTTCCCTCTCATTTTTAGCGCTTCTCATTCGTGAACTGCCTGCGTCCGTCACCGAGGAAATAATTCGCAGCGCAATGGCCCAATACAGCAGCTCCATTATACAGCGTGTTCATATTGGATCGTCGAAGAGCTACGCGCTCATACAGTTGAAATCCGCGGAAGACGCGAGTTATTTGCTTTCAACCTTCAACAAAGTTGTGCCCTACATTGACAATTGTGCGGGTGAGAATTTTGTATTTATATATTGGTTGAAAAAATGACTCATTAGATGAGAATAAAAATTTATTCTAAAATAATTATTTTCTTTTTTTTAATTTCTAAATTTATCCGAGCGTTTCATTCTTGAATTATATATTTTTTTCTAGTGATTATAACATTCTCTCGTCAGTCGCTTAATCAAATTCTAATCAAGGATAACGTGAATGCGATGAAGAGCCAAAGCGGTATTACCAGCGCGAACATTCAAGAAGGTGGCACATTTGTTTATTAATATTTCCTTTTGCATTTTATTTTTTGATTCTAATATTTATTTCCAGTTTTTTTTTTGTTTGAAATTATTTAAATAAATTCTTTCGGTTAATTGAGACGAGGTGAAGATGAGCCTAACGAAGGGAACTTTATTTCTGCGATTCACAAGTTCCGCATATACCAATCGAAAGTGCTAATTTTTCTCTACAAAATAAGGGCCAAAAAATTTTTACGAAAATTTATTTACTTTGCTATAATATGTTTTTAAAGTAATTGTTGGTTTCCATGTTTAGTTAATTTTTTAAACAATTATATGGAAACTACTACGTAGAAACGATTTTTGAAAAAAAAACAACTTATAGCTAGCTGCACATGAAAACTAAAATTTCTTATATAATAACAAATTAAATGGATTTTTGCAAAAAAAAAAATTTTAGCGCTTATTTTGTAGAGAGAAATGAGCTCTGTCGAATCGTAGATAGTAGGGATGCGTCGAAAATGAGATTTAAATTTCGGAAATTGGAATTCTTAAATACCCTAATTTCGCATGTATAAATGGCCGGGTGTTTCAAATTTAAATTGGCGCCAATGAGTTCATTTATGGATCCAAGCTGGTCTAAATTTTGTGTCCACTTTTATGAAACTGAAACGAAGGCAGGCGCAAAATTTGGACTCCAACGGATTTGATATAACAAAAAAAACTTATTGGCGCCAATTTAAATTTGGCTCAAAATGCCCGGCCTTATACACGCGAAATTAGGGTAAATTAAAATTTTGGAAATTGGAAGGACAAAAAAGGTCGGACACGCATTTTCGGTATATAGTATTGCGAATCGCTTAAATGCAGTTTTCTTGTAAGACGTCTGAGGCTTTGATATTAAGTTGAGTATAAAGCTGAGTCTCTACTTAAGACTGAGCTTATTAAATTTTTCTGTATTCTGGTAATCATTATCTGATTGAATTAGTGTGTTATTTAATCGATTTTTTAGATCCGACAAATTCGGCGGCCATGCTTGCACAAAACGCTCTATTAATGGTACAAATGGGTAAGACAAATCCCGCAATTACTGCTAGTGTTTTGTCCGAAAGCTCGACGCCAAAAAGAGAAAATATTGCTACACCATTTGGATATCTACCGACATATCGTATTTTTTTTTTTTTAAATTATAATTTTTCATATGTTTTTATAATGTTAATAAGTTTTTAAGAAGGCACTTAATTTTATTATTCAAAGATTGGTTTATTCATAAAATCAACGTCATAGATTCAAGAGAATTATATTTTTAAATCTATTTTATTAAAAATGCTCTTTTAATCATTTTAAGCCTTTATTTATAGCAAGGCCGAATTATTCAACTTTCCAACTCGAGCCGGTATCCGGCTATTATTACGACAACTCGACAACCTTTTACTTTGATCCGAAAACTGAGTACTACTTTAATCCCGCAACGAACAAGTGGATGTTCTGGTGCAGCAAGTATAACACGTACATTCCGTGCGACGGAGGCGATATGGCGCTCAAAAAAACGCTACAGGCGGAAGAGCGCGTTGCGGAGACGCAACGCGAAATGAATAGCGCAACTGATCCAGGTTCCAGTACCATCTCATCGGGGGCGGTTATTAGCGCTCCGCCGTTTCGCGCCTCCAACAACAACTCGGATTTGTTGGATACTACGTCATCGGCGTTGGCCGCTGCTCAGGCGAACACTTCCACCAAAAAGCTGACAACCGAGAATAGCTCCAGAGAAGAGGTTTGTGTGATATAAAAAGCAAGCTTTTTTTTTTTTACATTTTTGCATTTTTTAGTGCTGTTAAAACATTTATGAATGTGTTTTTTTTTCTGCATAATTTTATTAAATTTCTCAAGTTTGTGGGAAATATTTTTAAAAAATTATTTAAAATTGTGTTGTCATAAATTTTTGTTTGAATAATGTTTTGATTAAAAGGCATACTTTGATAATTATGATATTTGGACACGAGATATTTTAGGATGAAATTTAAGCATTTTATTTTCTATTTTAGATTTTATTTTTTTTAGATTACAAATACTTATATGTAAGGCCAATAAACAAAAGACTGGCCTTATTTTGAATCATAATTTATGCATTATAATTCATCAACTCCCTCTTTTTAAAATTCCGGGCTAGAATGACGAAATGTAACATCTCAAATCAATCAAATCATAATCCGTTTCAATATCTCGTTTTAAAATATTGTAAAACCATTTGAAATATTTATTTTATCGTGTTTTCATCTCTGTTTGATATATTTTTTTATTTGCATTTTGTTTTCGGGAAATATTGTTACATTTTCCCTATTTTTGTATTGCGTATACATAACGACTTGGGTGAAAATTTGTTTATTTTATTTTAAATTTTGTGTTAATTATCGGATCCCGTAAATCAACAACGTATTTTTTGAACTGATTGCGGCACGCACTTTATAGAGGTATTTTGAATTTTTTTAATCTATTTTTCTATTGATGCAAGTTCGAGAGTCCATTTTTTTTGGATCTCTTGCAGTACCTTTTCATATAGAATGGCTATTCATTTAAAATTTTATCTATATATAGCCTAAATGGTGCTCTACTAAAAATATAAAAATCTTTTTATAAATGAAGGTAAATTTTCAGATACATTTACATAGATACTTAAATTTTTGCTTAAGTTCTTTCAATTATTTTTAACGCAAAGAATTTGCTTTTTTTCCTTTTTAGAAATTAGTTTTAATAAGAAAGGAAGCTCTATTATTTGCTTTATGCAAAAAAAAAAGAAATTCTTTTTTATTTTATTTTTAGTTGCATCGAAATGGTAAGTTTGATTAAATTGTTTGAATTCTAGGCTTTTCGAATGTGATTTGTTAGCTAAATAAAATTTTTGTTATAAATTTACACCCTAAGGCCGTTATGTATATTTAGAAAAATGTTTTAAAAGTAATATTATGTTTTATCGTAAAATGTACTCGTTTATGGTTTTAGGGCCGAATTACAAAGATGTTGCAAACTTGTATGGAGCAGAACCAAATGATCATTAGTGCGTTGAACAAATTTCCAAATGAAACGGCTGATCAGCAGCATCATATGGAGAAAAAACAACGTCGCGATACGGTTTCTCGGTATAACGAAAACCCATCGAATCAACGTGATGCTCGTAATATGTCGCGCAATTTCGAATGCGGTTCACCTATGACGATTATTCAGCATAGTCAATCGATGCAACAATCAAATGACGACGACCTTATTCCAATAATAATAAACAAGCAAACTCGTTTGTCTGATACGAGTAATATTGGCCGACATTTGGAACGCGAGCGTTTGGAACGTGCTGGCTTAAAACATGAACGTCTGGAAAGAGAGCATCAAGAACGAGAACATTTGCAATACTTGGAACGCGAGCGTTTGAAACGTGATCGTTTAGAAAAAGATCGTTATGAACGAGAGCGTTTTCAACGCTTAGAACGCGAGCGTTTGCAACGCGAGTGTGAACGTTTAGAAAAAGAGCGCGAAGATCGGGAACGTTTGCAAAACTTGGAACGCGAGCGTTTGCATCTTGAACGTTTGGAGCAAGAGCGTGATCGTTTGCAGCTCTTAGAACGCACGCATCTGGAGCAGAATAAACGCTTGGAACAAGAGTGCATTGAGCGTGATAATCAGATACGAAATATGCCGGGACCATCATGCCATCGAAGGCCCATATTCACGCCGATAAATTCGATACGACCTGAATTGCTTGATTTAATGAAAAATAATCAAACTCAACAAATAATGCAAATGCCCTCTCTTCAGATGCCATTTGCAATGGATTCAATTCAAAGGCCGAACACTTTTCCGCTACTTTCGAATCCTCCGGCTGTGCCTAATTCAATATCTGTCTCATTGACGCCGGGTTTAGCACGATCAGTTCATTTGAACCCAGTTCCAGCACTTAATAACAATGCTTTTTCGTCGAATGAAGAACATTGGCGATTGTCGCTTGCTGAAGATCGAAACCGAAGAAAAGCGATAGAAATGGAGAATAAAGAAAGGCAGCAAGCCATACAGAAAAAATTTACTTTTAATCAGAAGATTCCCATGTCTGAAAAGGAGAAGGAAGAATTAGCTCGCAAACAAGAAATGCTTCTACGAGAGCAAGCAGAGCTGAGATCACTGAATATTTGCTTTCAATGTGGACAAAAGGGGCATACGCGAGTGAAATGTCGAAACAAGCGCATATCTGACAAGGAGTTGGAGAAAATTATCGCACTAGCTCGCCATTTACGCAATAAGGAACAAGCGATGAAAGACACGATGAAGCGTGAAGCTCTCAAGCAGTACAAGTACCGACGCAGCGATCCACTTATCAAAAGGCTTCGACAGGTGGCACCCGACGGAATCATCAAAAAATCGGTTTTCAATTTTGTTTGTGACAGATGTTCTTTGTTTGGTCATGTGAAAATTAATTGCAAAAATGACGAAGTGAGCTCAAAAAAACTCAGGATGCTTCGTGAAGCAATCAACAAATTTTTAAAGAACTTTTTTTTCCACTTTCAAGATCACGGCGAACTTGATTTACAAAGTCGGTTTACAATTTTTAAGCAAATGGATTGGCTCGAAAGCGCTGAAATGGATCCGATCACTTTACAACTTCACAAAATTTGCAAAGACGGAATTGCACGAAAGGCCGATCTGAAGTTGTGCTCCAATTGTGCAAATATCGGCCACAAGAGTCATGAATGCAAACAGGAAAAGTGCGATCGTCGCCACTATGAAAAGATTCTTCAATTGGTCGTTGCGTATCGTGCACTTATAAAAGAGAAAAATGGCAGTATTCATTTGAAGCCGCTTCAAATTTCTGCTACATCCACATCAAATAACAATTCATCAAATACGAAGAAAAAAGGCGCGCAAAATTTAGCAACGAATGTTGAAGACGTTGAAGAAAATAACGATCTAATCATAATTGATGATGACAATGATCAATCTGATGAAACGAATGCGGGAAATACGCAATCAATGGAAGCAAATGTTATCAATTTGAATGATGATGAATGGGAACTCGAAAGCGTGGACGAAATAAATGAAAATGAAGACGAGGATTCGCTGGAAAGTGGAAACAACAATGATGAAAATGATGTGCATTTTAAAGGTGAAAACAATAATACTAATTCTGCTATAAGCGAATTTGTTAAACCCAATCAGTTTCCAAACAACATCGGGGAAAACAACGAAGACGATAACGAAATCATTATTCTCGACGAAGAAAACGAGGACGAAGGCGTAGAGAATTCGATGGATTGCACTTTTAACAATGTGAATTGTTCATTGCAAAATGACGCCGATATCGATGAAAATTTGGATCAACTTGTTCAAACCGATGATGGTAGTTTTAATTTTTTTTCTTTAAATTACTAGAAAATTTAGTCGAAAGATCTTCAAAAGATTTTTTTCAAATTTTTTGATACGTGATGCTTGAAGGTCTCAGATAAATCCTTTTCCTCCGTTGAATATTTGATCTTGGAACTAATCATTTCGCGGGTTATAAAGTCCATCTAATCACTGAAATCTGGACTAGTCTGCTGCATAAGCATATGCAGCATCACTGATGCGGCTTGCAAGGCCTGATCAGCATCACCCACGCACTTAGACTGTGTAATGCCGTACAAATGTGGTGACACCTAGATGGGGTCGGAGCAAAACCGAACTTCATCACTAGCAAAGTGAAACCTCACACAACCGCTAGGCCACGGCTTTTCTTAAAACCAGGAAATTTTTTAAAATTATTCAAATTTGGATTTTTTGATTTTTTAGATTTTTTGAATTCTTTGACGCTAAGCTTTGATTTTTTTTAGATTTAGCATAAGTGTTTTTTACTTATATCTGCGTTGTGTTATATTCTATGGATTTTAGCAACAATTGAGGCTTGTGATCTCGATGAAGATTCTTCAATTCAACCGCTTGTCCATGAGATAATTCGACATGTGTGTGCCAACATTTGAGACACATTAGGCGTATTAGCGCTGCTTCTTTTTTTTGTCTATCACCTTCTTCATCAAAATTTTAGGAAGAATTTGTAATTGTGATATTTTATTCTTTTATGTATTTTTATTATGAATTGTAAAAAATAGTAGATTTTTGAGGTTTTTTATAAATAAACATAATGTTAAAAACAAATGAAAATAGGAATAATGTTTAAATTTGAGAAAGATTAATAAATCTTTTGATATTTTACGTATACTTTCGCTCCTTTTTTTAATCTTTAATATTTCCATAAATTTATGCGAATGACACATAAAATTTAATTTAATCAAACTGAAAATTGATTATCTGTGTATAATATTCTTATTAGAGTTGTGGGCTTTATTAATTAATTATTAGGTGTTTATTTTTGTTAGTTTTCTTCATTTTTTGTCTATCACTATACTATATTATGTTAATGAAGGCTTTGTTTAAAAATGGTTATGTATATTTTGGAATTTAAGCAAATGTTTTTTCTATTTCAAAATTTTTCTACCACAATGCTTTGCAATAGTTTTATGCATTCCGAAAACTTTTTGACATGATATAAATAATTGGAATTATTCTTTGTTTCAGTCCTCTAATAAAAGACCGATAAGTGTTGATGATGACGACGACACCGAAGATTCATTTTGCGCTGGTAAACGAAAAGACAAAAAACGTGGCGATGACGATGAAAAAGTTGGTTCTTTTTCTGATTATATACATCTCATTTACGAACTTTTCTATATTTTTTATGCCCTTTTCTGAAAAAAAATTGTTAGGAAGGGAATTTAAGAATTCTATTGATCTATACCTAATTATTACGCTTATTTCAGCCAAAAACAGCTGCGGAAATTCAACGCGAAATGAACAAATGGGCGCGTCGTCAGGAGAAGGTAAAAATGGCATTTAAAAGCACAACGGAATCTCCGGCTTCAAACGTCACGTCTGCAGCCGTTTTTAAATCGGCAAGCTCTGCTATGAACAGCGTGACAGCGAAAATACCAGACTCGACAAAGGTTATACATATACATGGAAATGAAATCTCATAATTGTTTTTTATAGTATTTATTGTTTAAATGTTCCTTTTATTATTTGTATACTAAATAATATACAATTTTTTAATAGAAGAATGCCTAGTGACTTTTGAATATTTTACCTGGGCTTTATTAATTAATTATACCTGCTAGAAGGAAAATTTATTTTTCTAGTGATCACAGTAGATTAAATTAGCTTTTCAATTTTTAGGACTTAGGACTAACAAATAGGAGTTTGGGAATGTTCGTATAATATTCGTTTCAATTAATCAATGTTTTGTTTTGAAACTATTCAATGTGTTAATTCAGTTTTGGCTTTCCGGTTGTTATTGTTAGAATAATTTTTTGGAAAATTTCTTATTGCTTAGGCGCCGTGGAACGTTGAGGCCGAGGATGACGATGAGGAAAACCCAGCGGATCCAACACCATTTCCCACGGGACGAATACGAAATGTCGCTTTGCCCTTGAACTATCAGCCACAGACTGGTGCGGCGTACAGCACGCTGGTCTCGTCGACGACGGCCTCTGCTGTGCATTATGGTACTTCTATCAACGGCTGTCGTTGGCATTTGATCGCCGACGCAACTAAAAATTTTCCATCTGTTCTTCTACTTCTTGTCTAGGAACTAAAACCCACAAAATGTGGAACCTTATAGCTCGGCAAATGATCCCAACCAATTAGGCAGACAAGCAAAAGAGCCAACAAAAAATAAGTGTGGCCTCTAAATATGTCTGTCTGGCCGTACGTTGAGCTGAGGATGAGGAGATACATTATGTTGCCTATTCGTGTATATCGTTTATGGCTGATTGGAGACATTTTGTAGACACACATCATCCACATATTCCTCATCACTCTCAGCATGAGCAATCGCAGGCGGCGCGCACTGGAAGAACACCCATCAATGAGGACCAGTTTTTAGATCATGTCAAACGGTCCTGTCTGCTGTGCCGTCGTCAGTTCGCGACGGCCGAGGCGCTGCTTAAGCACGTTCAACTCAGCGACCTCCACAAAGTTGGGTTTTTTTTTTATTATTGCTTTTGAATACATGTGCGGGAAAGGCAAGAATTAATTGACTCTTAAAAAATAATTCAAATGGAAATAATGAATTCATAAATAGTTTTTTTTAATACTTACGTTTTTTTTACGAAGAAAAATTTTTTTTAAAAGCTGAAGAGGGCAGCAGTGGCCTAGTAGTGGTTGTGCGATAGGTTTCACTTTGCTTGGGATGATGAAGTTCAATTCCACCCCTGACCCCATCTAGATGTCACTATATTTGGAGGACAATAAGTACCACATTGCACATTGTGTGGGTGATACGCGGCGGTGCTGACCAGGCCTTGTATAAGCCGCATCAGCCTCATACCGCATGAGCTTATACAGCAAACCAGTCGAGATTTCGGTGGCTGGATGGCTCTCATCCAAACCCGCGAAATGATTAGTTCTAAGATCATTTCCAACGGAGGGAGAATTAATTTGTGACCTTCGCGTGTCACGTAAAACCAAAAAAAAAAACAACTAGAAGTTAGATATTCAAACGGATGGATAAAATCAACTGTTTTAGTTTACCAGATAATCAGCAGCCTTTACTAAAGCGCTATTTTTTGTCCGTGTGTCCGTCACGAAAATGTGCGCAACGCTTTTTGATTCGAAAAATTTTCAAGACTGGGACTACCTCCAAATCAGGGTCGGAGATGTTAAAGTTTTTTGATCCGACTCATCTGTTGGATCCTGAAATAGAGTTCCAAAAAAATTTTTCGAGATTGAAATGAAATATGGGGTAATTGGGTGTGGGGAATCCGAAAATTGAGGTAATTTTTTGATCCGGATTATGCGGCTCCAAACATTTTCACGGCGCCAAATATTTTAAGGGGGGCGTATAAACGCCGCGTATGCGACGGGTCCGAATTTTCTCGTATCTATTACTATTTTTTAGTCGAACTTGGCCGCGAAAATTAAGGAACTCGAGACGGCACAGGCGAATCAGTCTTCCGTTCTTGAATCATCGCAACAATATCGGGATCGAGCGCGTGAGCGCCGCCAAATGCATGGCTACGATCCAACGGGTACTTTTATTAATGTTTTATTCCCTATTATTTTTTAACCTTCTTTAAAAATATAAAAGACAAATAATCACAGGTTTATCGGGTGAAGACGCTTCTGCGGACGTTTCCGATTATCACTCTTCAGAGGAATTAGCATCCATAAAGGCGAAAGTGCCACTGGACGAGTCGAACATTGGTAATCGTATGCTTAAATCGATGGGTTGGACTGAGGGACAAGGACTCGGGCGCAAGGCTCAAGGTGAATTTAAAGACTTCATGTAATACAGGGTTGCCAGATGTCCTTTTAAAAAGATTTGTTCTTTTTTTGAGGGGGTCTGTTCTTTTTTATTTTTTGTTTTTTTTTGTTCTTTGTTCTTTTTTCATGAAGAATAGCTCTCTTAGACACAGGATCAGGAGTTCCGAGAAGTATTAATTGTTGAGAGAATAAAGAATCTGACCCGAAAAGTTAACGAAATGGACCAATTCTCAGATATTTTTAGAAAAATCTTTTGTTGTTGTTGGAAATTATCAATAAAATATTTTTTTCGTGCCCAGCCGTTCTTTTTTATTTTATTTTCATCTTGCAATCCTGATGTAATACCTTCCAAGAAGAAATTTCTTACAACTTGACATACTTTACTTGTAATGTTTTTTTAGATTTAGAAAAAGTTTAGAATTTTTTTTAGAAAATTTTTCATCGTAAGCACATGCTTTTGTTTAGTTATAGTATATTGGATTAGGTTGATAAGATAATTTGTTGGCTTATTTTCGATTTATTAATAATTCTTCAAAATTATCTAATTTTGAGGAATTGTTAATCCCTTAACGGCTGATCAACGCGTTCAAGGCGTCGGTTTGGGTGCCGTCGGTTCCAAAGTAGCGTATGGCACCTCGCGTAAGGAACGTCTTAAACAAGCAGCCATTCAACGCTTCAACGAACTCCACGATTGATGAGATTAAAATTGTAATAAATAATGAATCTTGAATATATCTTTCTGCGTCGTTTTATTTTTTATTTTTAGACATACAAAGTTGAATTAATTAAACATTTTTCATTTCTTGAAACTTATTTGCTCCAATAAAACTAGCGAGATTTAATTTTTTGTTTTTCAGTGAATATATAATTAGGTTGATGGGAAAATAAACGCTTTGGCGTGCCAAAACGTGAGCGCAATTGAGTTTAAGACCAAAAAACTATTCAAATTGTCATAATTGTGTCCAATTTCAAGTGTCCGTTCGCAAATGTCGGGTTTGTAAATGTTGGGTCCGTACGAGTTCACAGATGTCGCTACATTTTATTAACATTTAAAGCCTCGTTACAAGTTTTTATTTAAATAATATAATGAATAAAAAAACTCGTAAAATAGTGAATAAAAATTGTATTAAATACATATTTTATTTCTAGATGGCTAGTTTTTAGCAATAGTCAACAAGCTTTAAAATTGTCGGTTTATAATGCGATTATTTATCGCTTTCAAAATGGAGTCTTAGAACGAAGCTATACGTGACACTATTTTACATATTTATCATAATGAATATTATTATGTTGGCATCTTATAACTTTGATGATATGAAGCAAGCCGAGTTCATTATTCCCAAAATCATATCGTATAATCTCTAAATTCCTATTACTCTAATTTAAGTATAAGGCCGGGTGTTAAACCAAATTTAAATCGGCGCCAATGAGTTCATTATGTCGGATCGGATTCGTTGGAGTCCAAATTTTGTGCCCACTTTTATGAAACCGAGACAAAGGCGGGCACAAAATTTGGACCCCTGGCGGATCCGATACGAACAGAATGAACCCATTGGTGTGATTTTAAATTTGGCTCAAAACACCCGGCCTTATCCACGCGAAATTAGGATAATCATATATTTCCTGACAGTAATTGCCTATCTTAAACTTAATATAATGCAGCTTATCCGCTCGAATTATGAACCGGCAACAAATATTGTATATAAAAAATATTAATAGTATTCTATGATATTCAAAAAGCTGTAAATTTAATGTGTATATACATATTTCAAAATTTTTGAAAAAATTGATATATTACATTATTAAATTTCGATAATTTATAACAAAATTTAACGGCGCTAAAAATAAACAAGAAATAATTAGAATCAAAGTTATATATTGTGTCCCAAACTAATTTAAGGCCAGAGCATAGAACGGCTAAATCCAATAAAAATCAAATGCTGGTTAAAGTGCCCGACTATAGAGGTAAGAGTTTTAAGATATAGTAAATAAAGAGTGCGATTAACGTCCGGCAGGGCCCAACAACTCTTTGCGGCAGCGCTCGTGAACGAGTTTGTCCGTTTGTGCAACAACAACCTCGTCCACCAGACTTTCGTTTTTCAATATTCTCAGCTGAAATTCAAAATGCTAAAAAAGGAATTTAAAATAAGCTTAAAAATTAAAAAATTCTCAAATTTATCTAATTAATAACGTATTAAATATTTTTTATGTCTACTCGATTTAAATAAAATCAATTTAAAATTGTTTTAACTGACGTTATAGTGTGCGTTTCGAAGATTAGCAAATTTTTCGGGTTCGTTGCGAAAGTCGTTGACAATTTGCTGGTTCTCTTTGGCGCATCGATAAATAAGTAGCGAGCGGCGCTGACGCAAATCTGACAACTGCAAAATAAAAAATATAAAACAACTTATTTTTAAAAATTGAAAGGTTTTGAAAATTCGAGAAAACATATGAAAAAATGATCAAAGGTCTAACGGAATTTCGATTTCCGAAATTTTGACCTTTTTCCGAAAATATCGAAATTTTATAAGTTGTAAAAATATTGATTTTTGTTATAAAACTTTCTTTTTTAATTTTTAAAGTTAAAAAAATATTCCGATATCTCGGATTTGCGGCATTTTTGCCTTAAATTTTCAATTTTTAAAATTTTAATTTATTTCCAAATTCCGGTTTTCGAAATTTAAAATTCATTTCCGCAGCACCCTCATATTCTGAATACAATGCGTACCCTAGCCTCGATATCGTCACAGACGAATTTCACTCGAGCTCCATTGCTAAAAGAGTTCGTCGGGAATTCATTGTTTAGACGAAAAATCATTTTGTCCTCCGCTTTGCGCATTCTCCCCAAACGACGCTGAAAATAAATTTTTTTATATTGAAAAAACGGTTTCTTTGTCGGACCCCAATTTTTTTTTTATTTTGCGGTAAATTTTTTAATTTTGGAATCTTTGTCCTATTTTAGGATTCATAGAAACATTTTTATAAAACATAAATGTCATATTCAAATTCAGCATATTGAAAAACTCAGGAATACGAATTTCTACTAAAAAATAAAAAAAATTTCTACTAAAAAATAAAAAAATTTTGGTGTTTGATAACGGAAAAGAATCAATAAAAATTATAAATAAGAAATGTATTTTTATTTAAATTTTTTAACCTAAGGATTGACCAAAAACCCAAAAAAACAGTAGATTTTCATTAAAAAATTATTTTAACAAAAATTACTTGAAAATCCAAAATATCTTGACAATCCACTTCTCTATCATCTAATGACGCCATCATGACTTAATTTAATGCTCTAAAATATAATACAGATTTAAAAATATAAATAAATTAATATGAAAAAAGAAATTTAGTTTCGTGCCTCTTCGACGATCAGTTTTTCAAATCATTTTTTTCTTGAATGTGCGTATTTCCTACTTGAGAAACGAGTAAATAAATACTAACTTTGCACTATTATTCAAATTTTTGTAGGCTAGATTTAATAGAATAAGTTAATATAGTCTAGCTGAATAGACTAGTCTACATCAGAAGCCTCCCATCAGTTAGGTTGGTTAACAATTTTTCTAAAAAAAAATAAAAAAATAAATACAAAATGATAAAATAATGGCGCCGATTAAAAATTAAAATAAAAATTATTTACTTTTTATATTAGGTATTAGAAAAAAATACTTATTAGTGATGGAATTATTAGTGATTGATCAAGTTGGCTCAGCTCGGTTCGGCTCGAGCAGTGAGCCCGGCTCGGCTCGGCTAAATTTTTGTGGAGTTGGCTCGACAAAAATCGCCATTTTTACATCAAAATTAGTGCAAGAAATTTTTTTGTAAATTTGCAAAATATTATAATAATTTTTTATCAATAATGATGATGTAAAAATATGTAGAATTGAAATTAAAAATTCTGTACTAGATATTATATATGAATTATATGTATACCTAAAATAAATTTGATGTTAATGATAATCAAAAATCTTATCGATAATATTGAAATATATTAAGATAAGCGAAAATGATGGATAAATTACTCTTCCTTTTCAATAAATAATATATACCTAATTTTGGCAAAATTAAAAAATGCTTTTAATTTTTATTTGATTTTGGCAAAATTAAAAAATGCTTTTAACTTTTGACTTAATTAAATGAATGACTTAATTTTCATTTTTATCTTTTAAAGTTAAGTATTTAATTTTGATTTTAATTTTGGTTCGATTAAGTCACTTTAGGTTAAGTTTCATTTAATTAAAAAAATTGGAAACATTGACTTTTTTATAAAAATTGCATTTTAATTTTTTTAAATATGTATAGCAAATTTTCAATTGTTGACTCGGCGCGATCCGAAATGAGACTAGTATGGCCCTGCTTGCTCGAGTTGTTCGGAACATTGCTAACATACAGTCGCGGACAAAACATTGGCAAAATTTTTCACTTTTTTGTTTTTTCAATTTTTCCATCAAAATCAGAAACTCCTGAAGGAAGTCAAATATGCCATTTTATAGAGGATTTTCTTAGCTACAAAACCATTATACTTACTTTCAAAATAACTTTTCCTAACAAAACCTAATAATGTATTAACCAAAATCACTTCAAAATTCCATCGGACAAAACATAGGCAAAAAATTTTATTTGGGTTTTAAACCCATCCGAAATGATTTTTCGATTTCGGTAAATCTATTTCTGGTTGGTTCATACATTCTTAACTATACAAAATGGCACCTCCACGCGTTGATCATCGAATGGAGTCTTTAATCGTCCGACTGAGGGATGACGATAGAACGACATGGAATGACATTTCGGATCACGTGAAGTTGAACTCGGGGACGTGTTTTAAGATCTATCGACGAGTGAAGAACCCAAAGGAGCTAAATAAGGGCGGTCGACCTCGAAAACGGATGAAAAATAGATTTAAATTTTGTTTTCTTGGCAAATTCGCTTTAAAATCGGTAAAAACAGAAGGCTCTTTGTACTTGTTAAGGTAAGAGTACACTTTCAGAACCGACAGAAGGATTGCGCGCAAGTCGTCGGAAAATCCTCATTTGACAGCGCCAATGCTCAAATCGGAATTGAAACTAGCAAATGTGAGCTCCAGGACCGTTCAACGTAGCCTCTGCGAAAGGAATTTCATGGCCGTCGTCCAGCATTGAAGCCGTGGATATCGAAGAAGAATGTGACTGCGCGACTGAAATTTGCTCAAGATCATATTGATTGGACTGCTGAGGATTGGAAAAACGTATTATTGCAACTTTTTTATGGAATATAAGATGTATTGTTAGGTAATATGTGGAAGACGGTATACGGAGCTATTATCCATAAATACATTTCGATATGGTTTCCAAAAATTACTTTTCTAATGTATTATTTGCGAGAGCCATGTTCAATAAAAAGAGCAAAGTGTAAATATATCGAAAACATTTATAAAATACAAATAATTAATTAAAAAATTTAATTTAGCAAAAGCTGAATATATTGTATTTATAAGAAAAAAATTGATTATTTTTAGTTGAGATTGTTACTTATAATAAAATCATTTTAAATATGAAAATGCAATAATGTGTTCAATTTTAGTCTAATTTTAACTTTTTTTCTAAAAAATCAAATTTATTTTAAAAATTATAATAATAAAATTATAACAATGAGTTTTTTTAATCGTCAATCAACAAGATTGAAAATTTATTTTTACATTACACTAAAAAAATATTGCTTTTTTAAATTATTGAAGCTTTAAAAATAACGTTGTCATTTTAATTTATAGATAATAATAATAATTTATTGAACAAACAGATATTATAGGTAGACTAACGTAGTCATAATACAGTAATTAATAATAACAATAATGATAAAGCAAATAAAACCCTTGGTTTAATTATCACATAAGTTATTTTTAACAAGTATCGCAATTTGCAGCTTTTAAAATTCGCGACTCAACGATTTGTTGAGATTAAATTTGCTCTAATTTCGCGTATATAAGACTGACTTTATACAAGGGTGCGGCCTTATCTATAGAGTGTTGCGGCCTTATACACGGGTAAATTTGGCGTTGTATTTTTTTTAAATTTTTCAAATTTTATTTATTTTTTTCTTTGTTTATAAACGATGAGTGAGTATGAAAAAAAAGCATTTTCTATTTTATACAAAATTTATTCAACAAAAAATTTATTCAACAAAATTTATTCAACAAAAAATTTTTTAACAAAAAATTTATTCAAAACCACCAAATTCATCTCCCGTATATGAAAATTTTCCAAGGAATTCAAAGTTTCTTCCGGAATATCGGTAAGATCATTTGCCTCCTTATAATCAGGGATATTGTCATCGTATCCCATATCTCCAGGATTTTCTATTTGAAAAGCATGCCGCATGAATTTGTAACACCATTTTAGTAAAATTTTCGATGCCCGACGCCGAGACTCTTCTTTTTGCTTCAACACGAATCGCTATCGTCGAGACTTAATGAAAAATAACTGAAAAAGTGAAAGGAAAAATAAAAAAATGTTTTTTTGAACGTTCTTCGAGTATCCAGACTTTTAACTCGTCCTCCAGCTCCGGCCATTTTGCCTTTCGATAGCGAAAAGATCGACTATCACGTCTAGATGCTATTAGTACAGCCTCGCCGCTGCGCCATTTTCGCATAAGTCGCTCATCGACATGAAAAAATTTCGTCTTTAATCCCATTCGCTTTACCACTTTCTACGTTGATTTCAGCGGCAAAATCGAGCGCCTTAAGTTTAAATTCCGCCGTGTACGAAATTCTACGGGGAGACATTGAAAACTTCACAAAATATAAAAAAATTACTTTTAGCACTAAAATCTAGTAAAAAAACATTAAAAAAACAAAAATAAAAACGTAAAAAATATTAAATATTTGAAAAATACATAAAGCCAAAAATACCCATGTATAAGACCGGTCTTATCTACGTGGCGGCCCTATGCACACGAAATTAAAGTAGTTTAAAGTCTCGAGCAGGACAAAGGGCCTCATAATTTCCTATTTTTTTTCATGCAAAATAAATTATGAGAAAATAAACATTATTATCTACCAGGAGTGCAACGGAATTCCGATTTTCGAAATTTTGGTCATTTTTCGGTAATATCAAAAATTTTAAAAGTTGAAAAAATATTGATTTTTGTCAAATTTTTTTTTAATTTTTCGATTTTTGATCTCTGATCTTTCTGACCGGCTTTTTTACCCTTCTGATTTCCAAAATTTTAATTTATTTCATAATTTCTATTTCCAAAATTTGAAATTCATTTCCTACGCGCCCCTGATATTTATACTTGAATTATTTGTTCTTATTATTTAAATTCGGTTTAATTTTCGAAAAAGCGATCGATGAAACTGTGGATGATGAATTCTGATTGATACGGACACCGGATAAATATTTTATAAAGTTTGTTAAAAATAGTAGCAGCGCGCGAGGATAACGTCCAATAAACCAAATTGACATAATGGGATTGAGAAGAGGAAGCCAGGATACACAAATTGTTAGAAAAATTGAGATTCCGGGGGCGCTGACATCGAAGATGTTGAAGAACACCATTAGATTTACTGGTAAAAACCCCATTACAAATATTGCTAACATCTAAAATGTTTATTTTGTTGTGATTTAAGATATAAATACAATTGTGAAAAAAAATTAGAATATGCTTGGTGATTTTGAAAAAAAAGGAAAATTTAATCTGAATTTTTTCTTCAAATATTTTTTCTTTTCCAATATTATATAGTAAGGTTCTTAGTTATAATATAACACTAAATTTATATCTTGAAAAAGTAAGTTTGCAAAGTTATAATTAAAAACACACTAAAATTCTGCAATACATGTCTGAAAAAAATTGGCATGCTGACAGCTTAAAAATGGATAGGTAAAAAATGCAATTTTTGATGGATTTTTATGAAAAAATTTAAAAATTTTTTATCAAAGTTTTGATTTACTTAAGCCTTTTTTTCTAGGCTTCTAGTTTTTAAATTGTTTTTTGTTTAATTATTTAATTTTAAATCATTTCCAATATATGGGGATGTTGAACCAGAAACTTCCACATTGTTAACTTTGAATAAATTTTCTGTAAAAATAAAATTACTTTTTTTCAGAATTTAGTTCTCTATCGATTGCTTTTCAAATCAAGTTTCTAGCTAACATGGAAAAAAGGTTGCAATTAAAAATATAATAATTATTTCAAAAATTCTATTTTAAAAAATTTTTTAAAAGTTGTTGTCCATATTTTACTTTCTAATTTATAAAATTAGGGCATTAATTTCAGTGCAATTTATTATACCTGTGTTATAAGAACAATATTCATGTGACGTTGAAGTTTGCGCGTACGAAATGAGAGATTGTAAGTGTTTGTATTTATATGCCGCATAACAACAATTGTACAATATCCCATAATGCCATAAGCGCAAGTCTCCATAATAAATGCCGTAATCATTCCGTAAACCAACAACCAATTTGTCTGATGGAAAAAATTTTTTAAAAATAAAAATAAATATAGATTAATTTTTAGCTGTATAAACCGGGTGTAGTGGAGAGATTTGAGGATTTTTTAACTTTGACTAACTTTTTAAAAACCAAAAAATTACTTTTAAGAAAATTAATTTTATTACTTTGATTTAGAATTTAATTCTACTTTTATTACTTTTTAAATTAAATTTCTAACTAAAAAAAGTTATAGTTGAAAAAGTAAAGTCCCTCAAAAAATTTTCAAAAAATAAAAATTGACTTTTCTTTTCATCTGTAACTTTTTTCCCAAGTTAACTAGAAATTTGATTTGAAAGTATTGATAGAGAATTAAATTCTGAATCAAAATGGTTATTAAGAATAACTTTCTGATCTTTCTTTTTTGCAAATGTCGCATTCTCGGTACGCCACCGGAATTTTGATTTTCGAAAAAATGTGCAAAATTTTCGAAAATTTATTTACATAAAATTTTTTAAAATTTTTATTTCTAATTTCTATTTATAATTCTAATTTCCGATTCTTCAATTTTTTCGGAATTTTGATTTTCGAAATTTTAAAATCATTTCCGTTAAAATCCTGATATAAACACGCGAACGTCAGAGCAAATTTCAATTTTCGATGCTTCATTTAATTTGTCATAATGCAAAATATGTAAAAGTGAGTTTTTTTCAAATTTTTGTTAAGCTCGAATGGTTCATGTCTATGATCCTTTAACAAATCATTTAGAATTATATCACATTTGTTTATTTTTGAAATGTATTCGAACAGTCGTAAATTGTACGCTTTAAATTAGGATATTTAAAAAAAGGAAGAATGCTATGGGTGAAAAAATTTAAAAAATATTACAGCGACAACGCATGAAAAATTCTTTAAAAAAGAACTCGGCTCCTGCACAATGACCTCACAGCCATTTTTACTCTTGTCACGCAATAAAGCGCTTAACGTTAACGCCCCACTTTGATGCAAAGCGCATATAAACGGGATAAGAAAGAGTTGAAAACTTTTCAATTTTGTGAGTTTCTTGTTTCTAGAAATTTTATTATATTAATTTTGAATCAAGTAGTTCTGTAACTTGACTTCGAAATGATTCCAAGTTATTTAGAAGAAAAGATAGATAATAAAAAAACGATAACAGAATCGTTTACGGGATCGAATCACAAAAGCACTAATCAACATCAATTTTCTAATGTAATTTCAGTTTTTAAATATTTGACTAAATTTAAATTTGCACAAATGTTGATCCGTAAAATAATACCGGATAATAATTGAATAACGGAAATAGAAAAGTATTGTCGGCGTTAACAATACACAAACGATTCCTGTCAGCCAAATAAACACTTGAAGATATATCAAATTTATATGTTGCTGACCCAACGGCCCCAATACAAACATGAATAGACGGCCATGAGAGAATTCGCTATGCTAAAAAGTTTTGGGAACTTGAAATAAATAAAATTATCTGAAAATGTTTCGAAGCAAAGTTGCAATGATTTCTCAAACTATTTTACAAAAAATTGGGTTTAATTTTATAAAAAAAAAATAAAAAATGAGCTATTTAACTAAGAGCTTTTATCTATGTATATTACGAGAAAATAAGATTCCCGGCCATATACGTATTTTTCTGGCCATACAAGATTTTTTTTCACATTCAACTAAATTTTATTTTCTATTTAGATTTCATTTTTAAACAATAAATTTTTATTTTTTTTTAATTTTTGATGATTTGATGGTGGGGATTCATATTTTTCCGTAACATAAAAATAATCTGTATAAAAGCTAATATACCATAAGCTTTTGATTTATTAAAAAGCCCTAAAAATCTTTGGAACTATAACCATTTTGCCATTTTAAGCAGAATTTTCTGCTTTACAAAATAAGCGAAAATTGCGACAGGATAATTGTAATCAATTATAATCGAAAACTTAAATATAAAAATTGGGCGTCTATCTTAAGTCCATAGCCGCAATTTTCATGGACTCAATGGGGTGGAAATTTAATTAATTGAAATTTAATTCACCATTCCGATGATCGGAACAATGAGCGTAAACAGCATGTCGACAAAACAGTTTTGCAGGAGCACGAAAGCGTAGGCACGCATTTCGCGATTTCGCTCCGTAGTCAACAGCCAAATCAAAATTATGTTTACGGTCATGCAAACCACAAATACACAACGTTCGTTTATGACGAGTAATTCGCTGAGATTCATATTATTATTATTATTAGTGAATAAAAATAATAAAATTATTCATTTTTATACATAATTGAATGTCTTAATCAGTGCATATATTTTATTCGTCTATAATAATCAAATATTAAGATTCTTATTTTATTTTTTAAGTGCAAAATTAAGAAAAATTTAACATATAAAAAATGTTCTTTAAATAAAAATGTTATTTAAAATTCCAGTTTAAATAACATTTCAAAGGTACTATTATATTATAGCTATTATTAAAAAATAGAAGTTAAATGTTACAACGAGCTCTCCACATTTCACATTTTTATACATATACAATAATTATACCTATACATGTTTCATCTTGGATAAAAATACGTATCATATAAAAACTAGAACATATTGAGTATTATTATTGTTATTCTTACTAATAATAATATCGTTTTCAGCTAACGTCAATTTTAATAGTGCAAAAATATTTTAGGATAAAATTTTAAAAATACAATAAAAATTATCAAAAAAAGGCACACCTGTACACACTCAAATTAAATGATAATAGCTTCGAAATTTGTCCAATGTTAAAGTTTGATTCTTTCAAGCTTGATTTCACTTGATTTAGCACGCTTCAAAAATTCTCTTATAATTTAACTAATTAAGAGCTATATTTAGCATAGCAATTAGAGTATGATAAATACGTTTTTTCCGGCCTGGCCTTGCTAGTTTTTGCCCTACTTCGGCTGACTTAACCCATGTGGCTGGAATAGCTCTAAACTGAGATAGTCCGGATTGAAAAATTTTCGGCAAAAAAAGAATTCGATCAGAGTGAGATTCGAACTCAATCAGGAAAATCCCAATGGATTAGCAGTCCATAGACTTAACCACTTGGCCTCCTGATCGTCGCATGCAAATTTGTAAAAATTTGTGTATTTTTAAAGAAATTTTTAGAGCAAATTTTTACTTATAAATGTTTGAAAAAAAGCTTTAATAGATTAATTTGGTCAAAAAATATAAGCCCTTTCAACACGCAATGTTTTTGTTATGCCATCTTTTTCATTTATTAAGTGTACTTTAAAAATTTCTTAAGTTTTTGATTATAAAACTGCAAATTTTGTATTTTTTTATGTATTTTTTATAATCATAAGCAATCGTTTTTATTGACATTTAAAAAATAAAAAAACAATTATTTTAATTATCATTATAACACATAACATAATTTTTTTCTTTTTCAACCAAATCGCAAAATCATTTTTTTCCGATTTAGAAGAGCATAAGATGTATAATCCTAATCTTCTTTCCCCTCAATAATTTCGAAAATTTTTTTTTCATATTTGGAGATTATTTGGGAACCATCTTAACAACAGGAAAATATTTTTTTGACTGAATCTAGATATATGATTTCTTATTCAAAAGCTACATCACGCTGATCAAGAATCGTATAAGAACCAGTGTTTCCAAAATTAAAAAAATTTTACCTAAAAATTTAACTTAACCTAAAGTGACTTAATCGAACCAAAGTTAAAATCAAAATTAAGTACATACTTAACTTAATTTAGTCAAAGTTAAAAGCAAAATTAAATGCAAATTTTAATTTTACAAAAATTAAATCAAAAATTAAGTCATTCATTTTATTTTGCCAAAATTAAGTCAAAAGTTAAAAGCATTTTTTAACTTTGCCAAAATTAAGTCAAAAGTTAAAAGCATTTTTTAATTTTGCCAAAATTAAATGTGTTAAAGGACGCATGAACACCAATATAGATTTCCACACAATTTGTTCTAACTTTTTTTCTACGATAGATAGAGACGTGGGTTTTTTTGCATTAAGTCGCTGATTTGGCAAAACGAAAGTTAAGCCACGGCGAATAATATTGCAAATTTTCGACAGAATACCGTATTTCCTCTAATTGAAGCCCCGGGGCTTATATATTTCGATCACCCTCTAGGGGGGGCTTATATTAGAGGGGGGCTTATATTGGAGGGGGGCTTGTATATTTTAATGTCGTCGCGCCGAAGGCGCGACGAAAAATTTGGAAAAAAGGCAATATTTTTCACAAAATTTCATCAAAATATAAAACTCATAACCATTTTATTCAACAAATTTAACAATATGACGGAAATAACTAACAATATTACGGAAATAAAGTAAAAATATCACGGAAATATTTATAAATCTTCAGATCCTCTTCTTTCTTTACCCATTCTCGAACATTCTTGCGATCTACTTTGAATTTCTCGCTTGCTGAATGAATAGAAATCTGCTTTGCATAGTTGACAACGTCCAATTTCCAATCCACTGAGTAGGCCTTGCGTTTCCTTGCCTTATCGAATTGTTCCTCTTCGTTGTAATCATCGCTGTCATACGCTTGAACAAGATCCATTTTTTGACACAATTCAAAAAATAACAAAAAATAATTCATGGCGGGACAATAAATTTCATGGCGGGATAAAAAATTTTTTAAATTTTTTGAATATTGACACTATGTAGAGTTTTTTTATAAGGTTGGGTCCAAATCGTGATGACCAACCAAATCAAAAAAAGTGACACTATATAGAATTTTCCACTATTGGGAGTTGCCACTATTGGGAGCTTCGACTGTAGTGATATTACAAAAACAAAAAACGGTGTAGAGAAAATGGTCCTCTAGGGGGCTTATAATAGAGGGGGGGCTTATATATTTTACTCAACCTCCAAGGGGGGCTTATATTAGAGGGGGGGCTTATATTGGAGGGGGGGCTTCAATTAGAGGAAATACGGTATATCGTCATCGAGCGCAAATTTGAAAATATTTCGAATGTTTAAAAGATTACATTTCAAAAATGTTCTTCTAATTCTCGCGTGTAATAAAACCGTTTATTCATTTAATATCACTTTTTGTTTATAATATAAATGATAAAAAAACGAAGCGACAACTCGAGAATCGGCTTGAGGGCAAAACCAATTCAAAAAATAATAAATTTGACATCAACCTACTCTTCGCGTATTAACTTTTTTTCTAGCGTATTAATCAATTCCAAATTGCACCAGGAGATAGAGAATTTAACGGGGAACAAGAATGCCCAGGCTTATTTGGAAATTCCGGAAATTGACTGAGCTCTACCTATTTATTCTACATATTTTTTAGGTACGAAAAAAGTATGCGTTTCAGAAGAAACAAAAAATAAAGTGAAAATTAACATTTATGTATTATAAGCCAGTTTCGATTCGTAAGAAAATGCGCTATTTTTTGTGTATATTTGCATTTAATAACAAATAACTTTACTTTTATTATTTTACTGCAAACAAATTTTGTCAAATTTCAAATCCTTAATGTAATATTACATTTTTTAAATATAGGCGAAATGCCAAAAATTTTTAACTGTATAATTATATAGCTAAATTGTTCTTTTTTTGCAATATTATTTGCCGTGTAAGCCAAATTATCGAAAGTTAAGCCAATTTTGTTTTGCCACGTTATTATTCTATTTCAATATTTGCTTTTTAGTTGTTTGATTTTGTTTTATTTAAATATTTTAATTGATTTAAAACAGGGTTGCCAGATGAAAATAAAATAAAAAAGAACGCTGGGCACGAAAAAAATATTTTATTGATAATTTCCAACAACAAAAAAGATTTATCTAAAAATATCTGAATTGGTCTATTCGTTTTTCGGGTCAGATTCTTTATTCTCTCAACAATTAATACTTCTCGGAACTCCTGATCCTGTGTGGGGGAAGAGAGATTCGCCGTCCGAAGCTTGCGAGCAAAGTTGCTGAGGCCATTCCCCGATGCAATGATTGCAATAAGCGCGGCCATGCAACCGAGAAATGCTGGACTCGCAGGCATTACCGCCGCTGTTTTAACTGCCATCTTCGCGCTTCAAATTTCCACTTTGCCCATCCGCTCATTGAATTCGTTTTGTTATAATTGTTTTCTCCCTCTATTATGTTTTTAAAAAATTTAAAATTGTTAATAAAATTATTTTTTTGTTTTTAATATACTGGAAATTTTAATTTTATAAAAATTAAATCAAAAGTTAAAAGCATTTTTTAACATTGCCAAAATTGTCAAAAGTTAAAAATATTTATAATACTGCACACTTTATAACGGAAAAATTAAGATTAAGATTCCTAGATAAGAATTTTGCATACTACTATCGGTCCAAATATCTAGTGTCAATGAGGGTTTATGCTGCATTTTTTCTAAATATTCGCTTATTTGTTGAGCAATCATTTTAGCTTTATCCGACAACCTATTTGTAAGCGTGCCATGAGATTTTGGAATTTTAAGTTACAATCTAAGCTGTGGATGAATTTTCGCATTAAATGGTGCAAGAAAGTGTTTACTGATACTGATGGGATTGCTAATACGAGCTTAAACATATCCTGACTTTTCAAATCCATCTTCATTCGTTTAGCAATTTTACACTCGTTATTGTCACCATCGACATAGCTCAAATAATCATCATACTAATTTTTATGTGCACACTTTAAATGATTTTTGAAAAATGAAGCATTCCCAGTCAAAAACTCTTTTTTGCAAATATTACAAATTTATGTATTGCTACCGGGATTTTGTACAAAATATTTCCAAATTTCCTCTTTTTTACGCTTATTACTTTTAAATGAACTCAAACTCATTTGTAATGGATCATTATCACTCGACTGCGAAATATTAAACTCAGAAATTTGTGCCTAAAATTAATAAAAAAATTTAAAATCAGAATAAAAAAATTAAAATCAGAATAAAAAAAATTATATTGAAAACAAAAAAATAATTTTATTAACATCATTTATTAACATCATATTATTAACATCATCAGGTATCCACATTTCAGTTTTTTTTCCCAAAAGGAATTGCCGCTGCGCGGCTTAGGGCCATCAAAATTGTGAAAATTGCCGCTGCGCGGCTTTGTACCTTCATAAGGACAGAAATTTTTGGAGTTGCCACTG
Organism: Bradynema listronoti; assembly: GCA_024678965.1. NCBI lineage: Eukaryota > Metazoa > Nematoda > Chromadorea > Rhabditida > Allantonematidae > Bradynema > Bradynema listronoti. Next base: position 4,223,225 of record JANLNO010000006.1, read on the forward strand.
TGTGGCTTAGAAATTCTTCCTCTGTCTGGTTTATAACAATTGCCGCTGCGCGGCTTAATTTCTTTGCGAAATTTGAGCATTGCCACTGCGTGGCTTAGGCTCATCCAAAGTGCTTTTTTCGGCCAAATCTGCCAATTTTTCGGTAACCTTTATAAATTTATTAAGAAGCTCCATTTTTTTAAAAAAACATGAACACATTTACAAACAATTCATTTACTTATAAAAATAAAGCATAAAAATTATATAAAACAATATTTAAAGTGTATAAAAATTGATTAAAAAAAGGCCCAAAAAAAATTTTACATCTTACAAAAAATTAACAACGTCCGAAAAAAAATTTTACATTATTCAAAAAAAATTAAAACCAAAGTGTCAAAAAAAAACTAAACCAACTGTTACAAACATGTGCACACGCCATTGCGCTTTCAAAATCGTGTTTTCTCAGCTAAAAAATCTTGACCTGAAAACAAATTTATATAGATATAAAACATATATATTAGTAAAAAATTCAAAAAATAAACAAAAACAAGTTAAATATTACCTATTCACGATGTTGAAAGCGCAAAAAAATATAAAATGATAATTTCATTACGAAACAATAATAAATAAAAACAAAAAATATAAATAAAATTAAAAAATATTGAAAAACAAATCGTGGCAAAACAAAATTGGCTTAACTTTCGATAATTTGGCTTACACGGCAAATAATATTGCAAAAAAAGAACAATTTAGCTATTAAATTAATGAAAAGGCCTGTACACTGCTGGAAATAAGTTTAGAAACGATAGTTTTTTTGTATTTTTTCTAAAATAAAAAAAAAATTTTCTTGTTTTTTGTGTAGAATATGTTTAAATAACATGTGAAAACATAAAGATCATGTGGTTTGCGTCCTTTAACATGCATTTTTTGAAATTTTTGCATTTTTACCCTGGAAATAAGTTTAGAAACGCCGAAAAAAATCGTCGTTTATTAAACGAAATTAAAATATTTTACAATAAATCGGAATACTAATAATTAATTGAACCTTTATCCACCTTCAGGAGTGCTATCATTCTTTTCTTCATCAGTTCTATCAAATTGAAACTTGGATTATACTAAGTAACCTTAATTTTTAATTTTTTTATTGTATTTTACTAATAAGATTAGTTCAAATTAAAATCATTTAAATATTATACAGCACAAAATTTAGCACAATTATTCAAAGATTTAATTTAAATACTGTAGAATATCGGAATACTGTGGCTATTTAATTTATTTAGGATTATTCCTAACTAAATTAATCCTAACTAAATTATCCTAACTAAATTAACGTAATTTTTACACTGTCCTGTAATTAGTGTATCACTTAAATTAGGAACATTTGAAAAATTTCGAATACTATGTAGTTCAAAAGAAGCTCTTGATTTAAATATATTCAAATTTGCACAGTATTTTTGGTAAAATATTTTTTTAATTTTAATTTTTAATTTTTTTAACATATTGCGTACGACGTGTCCAATCAAATGCGTTCAAATTTGCGCACAAATTGACAGACTCTTTCATTCTGTTCTTTTTAGGTGAATAAGTCGTCATCAAATCAGGAAACGTCATTTTACCTGTTATAAAATAAACACAAGACAAAAATATCTTAAAAATGTTTTATTTTAAAATCGTTTAAGAATGTCTGAAATGTGACATTTTTTTAAATAAAGAACACTGGCATTGTGCGAAAATTTAAAGTTTTTTTTATGAAAATGCAATATAGTATTCCCGCAAAGTGATGTTATACTTTTTAAATTTTCGGCAAGTTTTTTGGCATGATGTAAAAATCTAAAGAAATTTCAAATTATGTCTGCAATGATTATCCAGTCACTGTACGTTTGGATTAGGTCGGACTGCCACGCGACCTTCGCCAATCGATAGTGCTCGTCGAACTACACTAGTATACTCATCGTGTGTAAATAAACATCCAACAGAAAAGCCAAAAATCAGCATTTTTACAAAAATTGTGGTGTACTTGAAAAATTTCTTAAGATGAATTTAATAATTGTCTGCGAGGACTTTTGAAGAAAGAAAGTGGAAAATTAGCAACGTTAACGCGCAGAGAAGGTGCAAGACAAGAACCTCCAAATTCGTGAAATAAACTACGAGAAAGTGTGATAAGAGGAATCAATATTCAATAACCAATAATTGCAAAGATCCATAGGACCAAGTCCTTATAAAGTCAAAAAGAACAAAAAGAATGTTTATTGAATTTTTGGAAAACAAATTAAACAATGAATAATCCTAAATAAATTGAACAAATAATTCAATTAATTAATAAAAGTCCAACGAAGAATAATAAGTCCAACAATGATAAGTCCAACAATAATAATGGCGCACTCCTAAAAGGGTGAAAGTTCCAAATCAAAATACTGAAACCGACAAATTTAATGCTTCCAGTAACCTTACTTTCAGACGCAACCTCTCAAGAGCAGTCAAATGATAACGATAAAGCAAAAAGCGAGAAATCAATTTTCCAAACATTAACAGAAGATAAAATGACCGAGAAAAATAGAAAACAACCAGCTTCCAGCGAAACTTTTTAAACAACTGAAAAAATATTTTGATGAGAATACCATTGAGCAGAATACCAAGAAAAGAAGAGTGAAAAAAGCGAAATTATTAAAAAAATGAAAATTAACACACACATTAACGATAATAAATTTTTTTTTTTTTTTCGCTAAAGTGCCCATGGAAGTTGTAGCTTACTCAAATTTTGTGCTGTATAATATTTAAATGATTTTAATTTGAACTAATCTTATTAGTAAAATACAATAAAAAATAAAAAATTAAGGTTACTTAGTATAATCCAAGTTTCAATTTGATAGAATTGATGAAGAAAAGAATGATAGCACTCCTGAAGGTGGATAAAGTTCAATTAATTATTAGTATTCCGATTTATTGTAAAATATTTTAATTTGGTTTAATAAACGACGATTTTTTTCGGCGTTTCTAAACTTATTTCCAGGGTAAAAATGCAAAAATTTCAAAAAATGCATGTTAAAGGACGCAAACCACATGATCTTTTACAATATGTTTTCACATGTTATTTAAACATATTCTACACAAAAAACAAGAAAAAATTTTTTTTTATTTTAGAAAAAATACAAAAAAAACTATCGTTTCTAAACTTATTTCCAGCAGTGTACAGGCCTTTTCATTAATTTAATGTCATTTTGATTAATTCCTATAAGTTTCACACAAAATTTAGATGCCATATCAAATATATTTGTTGTTAAACTTTGTATTATTGTTGTTAATTAATAAACATTTTAAAAATAAATAAAAGTTTTTTACGTGAGTTAACTCACGAGTTGAATCATTTTTTAAATAAAAAAAACAAAAAAACTGCTTAGAATAAAAAAAACCGCAAACCGCAAAAAAAAAATGCGGTTCGCGGTTTGCGGCGGGTGTGCTTACAATAAAATTGATAAAATCTGCGATTTGCGGTTTGCGGCGAAAAAAAGCGGTTTGCGGTTTTTATTGTAAGCAGGGGACCTCCAATAAAAAAGCGATTTGCGGTTTGCGGCGAAAAAAAAGCGGTTTACGGTTTTTATTGTAAGCACCTTCGCCGCAAATCGCGAACCGCAAAAATTGTGCTAAAATAATTATTTTTTTAACAGAAAATGATGATACAGTCAAACCTCTCTAATCCGTCACTCGTCGGGACCGAAGAAAAGTGACGGATTAGCGAGGCTGACGGATTAGAGAGGTTTTGAAAAAAAGCTTTGTGGTCAAGCAACAAACTGATCTGAAAAGATGGAGTCTAGTCAAATGTCTTTATTCCGGAGCCAAACACAGATAGAAGAACTCCTGCTAACCTAGGAACTCCAGGAGTGTTGTCTGGCGCATCGTTTTCCGGCGGATCTCCTCCATCTTTTCCTCGAGCTGATCGCAAGCCTTCATCACGCCGGGTTCTTCGCTGTTCTTCTCCCCTTAACGCGATTTAAGCTTCTTTAAGCGAGATCGGAGGCTCCTCGATCGGCGGCTCTTCGTTGTCGCTTCCTTCATCCTCACGCATGACCTCTTCAGCAATCTCCTCTTGGTTAGATCTCCGCTAACTGGCAGATTCTGTCCACGCGCTTGCTTCAGCCACTTGAGCACCGCTTTGTCGAGCTTCGAATCTTGAGCTTGAGTCAATCTCTTGCGCTTTGCTGGAACTCCCTCTTCAATTGCCGCTTCGACCGATCGAGCTTCGCGAGTTCAAGATGTCATTGACTGTCGCCCTCGGAACGTCGAATTGTTTTGCCAAAGCAGACTTATTCGGGTTCTTTAGTGCCGCTTCTAGGATCTCCTTCTTCTTCCCAAGAGTGAGGTTACTTCGCTTGCGCTTTTCGCTGGACATCGCTAAAATTGACGAACTCAAGATGCCAAAAATTCCTTAAAAATGTTCAAAAAAGTGACGGATTATAGAGGGTCGGGATGACGGATTAAAACATTAATATACGCTAAATTTCGTCGGGGCCGAAGAAAAGTGACGGATTAGTGAGGGTGACGGATTAGAGAGGTTTGACTGTATTTTTTACTTTACCAAATCTGTAATATAAGAGGTAAAAGTTAAGATGATATCACATATGCAATTGAGCATGAGAATATTCGAATAGGCGCGAAGAATTTTATTCTTTTCCGTAATAAGAATAAGAATCAATAAGCCATTTAGCACGCACGATATGATCATAACCACGACTGTATTTGTTGATTGTATTTCCAAGATATTTATCGGCATAATATCATAATTTTTTGACATTGTGGCAAAGAATAATTTAATGGATCAAATATTTCAGTTGAGAAAAAATTTAGATACCTATTCAATTTTCATAATTATATTAGCATATCCAAAATGTCTCAATGAAAACAAATGAGTTTATATTAATTTTTTAAATTGTGAATCCTTTCAATAATAAAAATACATAAGAAAAATATTAGTTTAAAAGATAAATTTCGAAATATTAACAGATAAATCTTTTTTATTGTTTAAAATGAGTCTTTTGTAAAAAAATTCAAATGACAAGAAATTGAAAAAGTTGTATATAAACAAAATTTATAATTTAACAATTTACTAATTTTTACATAATTCTTTAGAGAAAAATTAATCTAAATCCCCTAAGTGTCAGTTACGCATAAAATTTAATGAACATCTTCATTAAAACAGACCTAAGCTGTAGTTTAAAATTATTTTAAAAAACATTCCAAATTTATTTATAAAAAATAATTCAAGTTTATGTGAACAAAGCTGAGACAACCAACTATGACCAATTGGCAAAATTTTATGCGTAAACCAAATTTTTTAAATAAATTTTTAAAAAATATTTTAATAATTACCTATTTTTTAAATTAATTTTAATGTGGCTGAGCATTTTTTTCGAAGAGTGATTTGTTGGACTTGAAACTTTTGCTATAAGTTCCTCTTACATACACTATTACACTCTATAAATTTGATCGATTGGATAGGAGCCGAGTTGTAAAACTTCAAAAAACGGCAAAAATGCTACAATTTGTCATTTGCTACAATTTGTCATTTTTGCCGTTTTTTGAAGTTTTACAACTCGGCTCCTATCCAATCGATCAAATTTATAGAGTGTAATAGTGTATGTAAGAGGAACTTATAGCAAAAGTTTCAAGTCCATCGGATCACTCTCCGAAAAAAATGCTCAGCCGCATGCATTTTTTCGTTGCATTTTCCTCTATAAAAATGCTAAAAATGAAAATTTTAAAAATCGCTGAAACACGTCCCCCACAAATCGATAACGCTCTAAAAAATGCAAAAAAAACCTACGTCTCTATCTCTCATAGAAAAAAAGTTAGAACAAATTGTATGGAATCTATATTGGTGTTCATGCGTCCTTTAATCGAGGACGCTCTCTCTGAGGCCGACTATCGGAATGGGCACAATCTAAACCCTTTAACGAGTATCTATGAGAGGGCAAGTCTGGTGCCAGCAGCCGCGGTAATTCCAGCTCTCAAAATGCATTGAACTATTGCTGCGGTTAAAAATTTGTATTCTTTGCATTTTTTGTCATACAACGCCGGAAAATCTCTCATTTTTCAATAAATTCAGATGTACGTTCTTCTTTTTTGATAAACATTATATACTAAAAAAGAAGTATTCACAATTAATAAAATTCTGATCAAAAATAATACTTTTGATTTTTAAACTTAACAAAAAATAATATTACAAAAAAAATTTTAACAAAAAAATGCAAAATGCCAAAAAAAATTAAAATTAAATAAAAAACCAACGGCCAAAATAAAAAAAACCGCAAAAATTTGCCGCAAAATATTCAACATGTTGAATATTTATTTGCGGCGATTTTTTTGCATTTTGCGGCGAAAAAAATCGCAAGAATTTTTTTTTATTGTAAGCAGATTTTGCGGCAGCCGCAAATCGCAAACCGCATTTTTATTGTAAGCACCCTCGCCGCAAACCGCGAACCGCAAAAAAAATTGCTTATTGTAAGCGTAGCATTAGGCAATTTTTTCTTTTAAATGACATCATTTTAGGCCTACATATGATGTCAAGCCTCCTTTTGTCCCTTTTATTTTTTTCGCCCTAATATTCAATTTTCCTGTGTCAAAAATTTACATTTTTATTGTTTTGTTAATGTTAGTAATTTTTATAAGATTCGTTATCTTAATTAGTTCATTAATACTTCCAAGTTGGAAGTATTAATGAAGTATAAATGTGTTGGAAGTTCCAACACATATTCTTACAATTTTTAAAGCATTCCTTTTTTGACATATAACATGTGCATTTTTGGATTACTTAATTGATTTGTTTTTCAATTTTTATATACATAGACAAAATTTTAGTTTTTTACTTTTTACTCAATAATTAATGTTAATTATGTTGTTGCTTTTTTTATTTTTGAGAGTATTTCTTTTATATCCCGAAAGTAATTATACTATATCATTTAGTACTAAATCATTTAGTTTAAAAAATTATTAAATAAGTACGCTAATGATGTTAAAATAAATTGGTCTGCTGGCACTTATCTGTCAATTCCCTTTCCCTATTATATTCTGTAAAATAAAAATACATATTAAATTTATTGGAGTGAAACAATAATAAACAAGAATTTTAACGCAATTTAAATCCGGATTTTTGATCTTTATAAACTCAATTCGTATCCTTCGGCTCCGGTTTAAAGTTGACCAGTAGTGACTCCGTACCGCCATCGTCCCTTAAATAAAAATTGCATAAAACGTAGTTTACACACCAGCGTATTCCAAAAAATAGATTTTGTTTTTATTAAAATTTATTTAAAATTTCATTAAAAATAAGAAAATTTTGAAAAAAATAACTATAAAAAGCTAATTACTTTAGAATACGAGTAGATTTCTCAATAATACATCTCATTTTAGATCATTGGAGACTTTTTTTAACCCATTCGAAACCAGAGCATTTTTCTTTTTTTTCATGTTTTTTATTTTTGAGGCTGTTATCAAAAAAGTTTTCAAACTTTTAGAAAATCATTTCTATTTGGTCATGTCCTATAAATATTTTTATTTTATTAAAAACAAAATAAATTAAAAAAAGTAATTCAAATAATTACATGTCGCCGTAGTGGTCCGTTCGCTTTTTTTTTGCTGCAGTGACATTTCGAATGGGTTAATAAGGCAAAGATTATTTTGCAAAAAGCATGGTAGACTTACATGGTAGACTTGCGTTTGACGCGCTCGAGTAGACGCTCGCGCAACACCTCCTCTTCAAATGGTTTCGAGCGGCGGTCGCGCGACGTCGAGCGACGACGACTATCGCGCGAACGCGAACGTTTTCGTTCACGCGACTTTGAACGCTTACGTGAACGAGAATGCGAGCGTTTTCGATCACGCGACTTTGAACGTTTGCGTGAACGTGAATTCGAACGTTTTCGATCACGTGATTTGGATCGCTTGCGTGATCGTGAATTCGAACGTTTTCGATCACGTGATTTGGATCGCTTACGTGAATGTGAACGCTTTCTTCGCGACACTCTAGAAAAGAAAATTAAATATAAATTTTCGTGAAAAAAGTCGATATTACAACTATTCCTTCGAATATATTTATAAAAATAATGAGCGAAAATTATTTTGGAGCAAAGAGCTCATCAAAATTTGGCGAAAAGAAAAATTCATTAAAAAATGCGTCAAAAAAGATTGAAAAAACATTTGTTGGATGCCTGTTCTTGAAGATCGCCCAAAAATGTTGAGCTCATTTCTCAGTTTGAATTTTTTTTTTAAATATTTTACCTGGAAGAACGGTGCCTATCTTCACGATCTCTAGAACGCTTTCGCGGTGACGGCGAACGCCGTCGCGAACTGACGGCAGACGTTGTGCCTAAAACAAGAGCGAAAAAAAAATTAATTTTTCAACTCTTCGAAGTAAAAAAAAAAATTGAGCACAAAAAAAAAATTGCATACTCGTAGTAGCTTTTCCCTCGTTGATTTTGATGGCCTCTTCGACTTCCTCCAATGCTTGGTCCGCCGTCTTTCGTTGTGGCTTTAGAATTGCAACTCGCGAGTGTTGAATTCTAAAATATGCTAATATAAATATTGCTAGTATAAATATAAGTATGAATATTGGTATTAATCATTACTAAGCTCCTCCCTCCCCTTATAATCGAACAAAATTATGTGCTAAACAGAGATGTACCAAAATTCTGATTTCAGATTTCCGAAAAAATTGGCAAAATTTCAGAAATTAAAATAAATTATTTTTCAAAAAATTATAAAAATTTTCTAAAAATTTCCGAGGTTTTTGGTCAATTTTTTCCGATTTTTTAATTTTCTTCTAAATCCCAATTTCCAAAATTTTAAAATTATTTCCTAGTACTAATCCATCATTAAAAAAAACTTTTTTCCCGGGAGAGGATTTAAAAAAGTCCTCAATTTCAAAATATAAGCATATTCCTCTTATCTAATACTATTCATTCGTTCAAAAAAAACTAAAATCACTCTTGTAAAATGTGGGAAAAATGAACAAACCGCAAAGCACGTCCGTTATAGTCAATGCCGTTGTTTTGTAGGGCCTGCGCGACGGAGCGGATGTTCGAGAATTCGACGTAAGCGTAGCCGCAGGGCAAGTGATCGTTGTCTTGTGCCATTCGCAAATACATCACCTAAAAAATAGACAATAAAATGAATATATTCGCACAAACAAATACACAGTTCAATATATTATATGTCAGCCCTATTTGGATTTTTAACGCAAATGTCGCAAGAATTTAAAGATAATTTGAATTAGCGCTCAAAGTTTTTCGGTTATCGCTTCAAGTGGGGTTGTGCGAAAATAATAATTGGAGACGAATAGGAAGGAGCTTTTTTTTTTTTTTTTGATTCTTCTGGAGAAAAATATTAATTTTCTGAGACCTTTAATTATTTTATTCCGTATTGTTTATTGTTTTCTTTTTGCAAATAAATTAATTCTTTATTGAATATCCGGTTGTGCGTGGCAAAGAAAAAGGTTCAGCAAAAGAAAAGCGCACTAGGTCTTGGTGAGAACGATCTGGGGGAACTAGCAGACCGATCGAAAACTCCCCACGTACTCAACAGCAAACATATTAAGAAATATATTAAAAATCAAAAAATCAACTAATTGATTTAACTCATAACCTTATTATAATTACTAGATAGATGATAACTAAACTTTTTTTTATTGAATAGAGAAAAAAATTTTCTCTAAAAACTGTATTAAAATTATAATTTTTATGATTTAAAAGTTTTCTTATAAGTCTAGAAAACTATTAAAACAAATAAAAATGTAAAAGCCTAATTCTTATATCTGTTAAGCAAAAGATAAAAGTACCTTTTACAAATAAAAACCTATTTCTCTTTAATTTTTTATCTATCAAAATACAAAAAAAAAGTAAAAAAGAATAAACCAGTCAAAAATAATTTTTAAAAACAATCACTTTTCTGCCCACAATCTTTTTGCATGAAAATAACGCTCACAAACCTCGCCCATTGTGGCGTTGATAAAGTTCATAAAATCGTCGCCGTCGTAATTTTTTGCGAGATTGCCAATGTAGACGGTGCGGCGAATCTCCTCAATTTTCGCGGGGTCGGTGGCAGCCGGTAGTGGCGGGTAAGGCGGCAAGCCGAGCGCCGTCAGCGTTGGATCAATAGTCTCAATCTGCAAAAAGAAAGAATCAAGAGTGGTAATAATTAAATATATAAAAAAATTTTAAATTCGTCTCTTATTTAAAAAATTTCCATAATATTATATAAAGAATCAGAAATAAAAAATGTTTAATTGTACAGTCAAACCTCGATCTAATGACACCTAGGCTCGGTCCCGACGAAAACCTAACGTAAAAACCTTCTTTCAATGACAGTTATAACGAATCCATACCTCGATCCAATGACACCCATTGCGCTCAGCTAGCCATTTTTTTACCTTGGTGTCAAATAAACTTGGGTTTACGAAATTTCTTTTTTAAATTCAAATTTTCTTTTCGCTCATCTTTTCTTGGCATTATGTTCAAATTTTGCCACCAAAATATCATCAGATCAACAAAGAGATGCAAATGCTCCGTCAGAAGAAAATGCGCCAGCCAACCATCGCCGAGATCTTTGCCAAGCACCAAGAAGAAGAGGATGAGGAAGAATTGCTGCTCTAAGAATTATGCTTCCCGATTTTATTGCTTTACAGTTTTTTTTGCTTCCCTGGTCTTTTGGCGAATAAAGTGCATTGATCGACAGAAATTGAGACAGGAATTCCTCAGTGGTGCTAGTTAATTTCGAAAACCTTGATCTAATGACACCCTCGATCTAATGACACCTAGGCTCGGTCCCTAGGGGTGTCATTAAATCGAGGTTTGACTGTACGTCCCGAAATGTCGCAACATCACCCAATCAAATTTTGTAAAAAATGATTTTAGAAAAAAAAAATAATGAAAAAATTTGATAAAAATTATTCATTGTTTCCAACATTTCTCCAATTTCATTTTTACGCTCACAAAGATTGAAAAATAGAAAGAGTCGACAGAATTTTTAAATTATATTAGCTGAAAAATGTTAAAAGTAATTGTATAATTTTTTTTACCATTATCTGCCCGTCTCCGTAGTCCTTCTCTTCATTTTTCACGTCCGCCGGCAACTGGCGCAAGCCAGGCGGTGCGGGAACGCCCTCGTGTATCGCGCTTTCCTCGTCCGGTATTGTGTCTACAAAAATTAAAGAATTATACACAAATATAAAAATCAATAGCATCTTTAAAAAAAAATTACTCGATAAGGTCGGAACACAAATCAGTGCTCGATCAATAAAAACGACATTGCTCAAATGCTGTCCCAACTCAACGGATTTCTCTTTTTCGAATTTAATAAACGCAAATTTCGCCTTTGTTTGCGCGGTCGTTCCCGATGAGCTTGATGGATATATCTAAAATTAAAAAAAAATCATTTTAAATTTCGAAAAATATAATAATCCAAAAAATTTGTAAAAAACTAAAAAAATGTATATTTTGTCTACATAGAAATTAAGCTGGTTTAAAATTTGTAAAATATACTCTGCATTCATCGATCCGACCAATGTAGGAAAATAGTGCGTGAATTTCGTCTTTTGTCGCCGCCGGCGAAATATTACTGACTTGAAGAATGCGAAATTGCGAATGACCACCCATTTCAAATCACTCTTCCTTCTTTTATTAAGCAAATATATTCACTAAAAAATGTTTACTAAATTATCTAATTCGTTTCTAAAAGCAAAATAATTAGAAAAAAATTGCCAAATGAAAAATTATTGGGTTGATGCATAATTATCCGCAGTTTTTTTCAGCAAATTTTTTCAACAAAAACAACAAAAATATTTGACAAAAACATGTTTAAATGATTATCCGGGAGCGTATTCACCATCCATTTCAAGGACTGCTTCCCATTTGCTTGGCAGTCGGTCTCTAATTTTCACCGAAGAAAAGCGCGTCAACAAAAACTGCGGATAATTATGCATCATAAAAAAAATTTTAAATCAAAATATGCATTTTTCCATGGCCAGAATTACAAAAATAAAATATGTAAAGTAAACAAATTTTGTTCGGTTCCACTTCTGTTCTGATCGAGTTTCCACATTTTTTAATCATTTTATTTGATTTTTCTGATCTCATATTATATCAAATCAAATTAAAATAAAAATTAAAAGAAATTTTGCCAAAGGGAAAACCATAAACGAATTTTAGTATTAAAAAATTAAAAATACATAATACTTACGGCACTCTTTTGCTTCCAGCTTTGTCCAAAATTTTTATGTAAAATTGTTTTATTATTTGAACTTTTTGTTACATTTTTTGCGCTAAAAATTTTGGTATTCCGAAATAAAGGACCCACCATTTTTTTCGGAGAATGCATGAAATAGCGGGATATGGGGTTTTCTGGTACGCTGAATTCGAATTTGATATTGAAATTTTAAAATTTTAAGTTCTAATGTCCCTAATAGGCCTAACTAGGGTCCAATTAAATTTGTATAAATAAACGCAATTTTATATGTAACTTGTAATAAATCGTAGCATAGTATTGTCTGGATGCTTATGTTAATGGTTACGTATGCCATGGATGATTTTAAGCTGAGCGACTTATACGAGAATTGCGCTTGTCGGACAAATATTTGAAAAAAACAGAAATTCTCTACAATTTTTGGTCAAGTCGCAACATAGTATTCAATCCACTAACTAGTCAATCTAACAATATTATTATATTACATCATTTTGTCTGGTCATTTTTTTAATTGTTTTCGTCTCAAATAAACAAGTGAAAACCCCATCAATTGAACATATCCAAACAATATAAAAATTACATAAAATTGTGCTTACAAAAATTTAATTGAACCCTAGTTAGGCCTATTAGGAACATTAGGACCTAAAATTTTAAAATTTCAATATCAGATATGAATTCAGGGTACAAGAAAACCTTAAAAAATCTGCAATTTTGGGCATTCCCCGAAAAAATGATAGTTCCTTTATTCTGAAATAGTATCAAGATTTTTTAACAGAAAGATTACAAAGCTTCTGTTTAGATAATACAACTCATTCAGTTATATCGTTAAGATTTCGGACAGAGGAAGTAAAAATACAACGTGTTCCTGATATTAAATTTTCATTAAACAAAATTGTTTGATTAGTTTCAAAATTTTTATTGAAAAATAACATAATACCAAATTTTTTTACAAATTTAAAAGTTTAACAAATACTTACAAAAAAGAACACAAGTAAATTTGAATGGATACATTAGAAAATTATTAAATACTCAGGCTATATAATATTTTTTATAATGTAGTAATAAGTAAACTTTATATTTTATAAATGTATTTTATATATGCCTCTAGCAATTTTTAAGAATATTTTCCATCTGCTATATATGTATAATAATAAAAAATGAGTTAATTATTCTCGAAAGATTTAATGCGAATATCGTTTTGCATACGCTGTACAACCTCTATTGTATTTGGATTAAAATGCAGTCCAGTGATGCGTCCTTTACCACAACGAACGTGGAGAGACAACACACGTTTTATGTCATCTTTGACAATAGTTGTTAGAGTTCGTATCATCTCTTCGATTTTCAACTGGAATAATTTTTATTTTAACGTTAAACATCTAGTTTATTTACTTATTTAGGCAACCTGGAATTTGTGAATTGCCAAAAGCCATTCCAAACGTCGTTCATTAATGTTACATGCGTCAATGGTTTGACGTACTGTGTTAGCTAGAATTTTGATGTGTAGATCAGTCTCGACGATTATTGGCCAAACTTTTTGCTAGAATAAAAAAATGCTGAATTCCAGATGTTTGGTGAAATTAGGCATGTTCGTTTCTTCCGCAATTATTTTTATGCCTACCTCATACTCTTCAAATAAACTTTTTGGCTCTCCGCTATCCGCTTCAACCAATCGTATTATCTTAGCTATGCGTTCAATTCCGCCTTTCAACTGAATGATTTTATGTTTAAAAAAATGTTTACATATAGCAAATTATGCTATTATTTTATTGGAGTCATGTGATTTTCGGCCCGCGTCTTTATTATATTTTGTTTGCGGCTTCACGATTTCAGATATTAAACTGAATTTAAGCTTAGGCTTATGCCGCTAGCCCATAGCATCCCCTTCAATTTCTGCCCCAGATTATAGGCTAAATTTAGACTTAACAAATTGCAGAGTTGTAAAACCTCAAATTGAGGTGCCCATTTTATTGTTTAATAAAATTTTTAATGTCGTACCTGAACTTGTATCATCTTGCAAATGCCAAATAACTGTTGTTTTTGCTCTTCTATATTCAAGGTTGTGATTGGGATATCGCTACCATAATAACTATATACCTCTTCTGCTTCTAGTCCATTATTGGTTGGACGTCGAAGTTGATCGTCCTTCTGGGATAATTGGATTTGCATTTATATAAAATCTTAAATAGTCCACTTTAATTTACAAATAAAATTAGATCGAAAATTAATAACATACATATTTATGCATAATATCTACAAGATTACCAAAAACACTAGCTTTCCTGAAAAAAAGAAAAAGATAAACTAAAAATTGATATTTTTGAGGAAGAAAGGAGGTAAACATAACTTTTGATTGTTTTTTCTTCGAATCGGTCCCATTTTTCTCAAGATTAACGTAAATGAAAATGATGGAAAAAAATAGCATAAGGATTTTTATAGGAAAATTTCCTCTTTGTTAATATATTTTGCATGGATGCAATTCTCCACATTGATTTTATAATTGCAATGTTATCCGAATCTGCAATAGCGGAAAAAATTTTTAATTAAAATTTATTAGGTACATTAAAAAGTTTAGAATACAGCCAAGTTATTTTTATACTATTTTCATGGAGAAATGAAATAAACGTTTCATTGGATTTTTACTAATGTCTCTTCATAACTGTCAAATTTTATAATAGAAAAAATCTAACTTAAAATATTTAAATTATTAAAGGCAAAGCTTTGGATTTTACAATAATCGTTTGATACGCTTTATTAAATTATTAAAAAATTTCACAAATTCTTAGTGTGGGACAAAAATTTTGACTACACCTAGTTTTCTATGTTCCACTTATCACAGAAAGCCCCAACTTTAAGCATGTTAGCAGTGTCAATAAACTATTATAAATCAGCCACAAATTTTCCACATTAAAAAAATATCTAGTCATAAATTTGGCTATAGTAATGATAATTTAGATATAAGCTCATTTACGGTTTAAATCATTTAAATAACATGTAATATCAGAAGTTCCTGATTACATTATCACCCATTTCTACATCATAGGATTCGAACCCGTCAAAATGTCCTTTTTCGTTTTTCGAATTGCACATTTTGTTTTAGGACACCTAAATATCCTCGATTACATTCTCCTCGATGATTTACTCGAAAACTCTTTGCCGTGTAAAAAAGCAATTATTCACTTATATCGTACATATATTTTATAATTTTTAGTCTTATTTTTACAAAACTTCCTAATTTTATTTATAATGAATCAAAATAAAAATTTCAAATGAAAAATAATTTTTTCAACTATTTTACATTAAAAAAATCAAAGTTATCTTTAATAAATTTATTTTAAAAAACATAATTTATTTGTCAAGCTTTTTAAATATTAAATACAATGGAAACTCATTATTGTATCTTGGGCAGAAATTGTCAATACTCAATTGTTGGAATGCGAAGGTCCGCCTCCGTCGCCATTGCCATGGCCCTCCGGCTGAGGTGGCTTTTTATACTTTTCGACATGGCCGCGACATTTTCCCGTTTCACAATCCTGAAAGCGCAAAAGAAATTAAATTATATACCTTTATTAAACTGGACAAAAATTATACTCTAATAAATCTTTTTTACAACCAAACTTAAATATTTACTGAATCGGAATCGGACTCGTTCCATTCGCGCTGCTTTTTGTAAATACAACAACATTTCGATTTCTTTTTGCCCAATCCTTCGTTGTCCACCGTATCCGCAGCCCAACGTACTCTTAAAAACACTTGGAATTATATGAATTTTTTTGTACAATGTAAAATTTGAACCTGGGGGGTTCCTCGGGTGGTTGTAAATGTAGAACAAACTCCTCCTCGACACGTGACGACTAAAAATAAATATTGTTAAATGTATGTAAAAAATAATAGGTTAAGAAATTTTTAAGCCCACAAAAACTCGAAAAGGAAGAAAAAATAAGGCCGATATTTTTTTTTTTGCTTTGTAATATTACTTATTCACCACCTAAAAAAATTAAAAAAAATATAAATCTCACAGATTCTGGCGTCTCATCAATAGTGATGACTTGGGTGGCCGATGCACCTTCTGCGGCCTCTTCCCCACGTTTTTTTATTTGTTCCATATGCGTAGAAATGAAATGGGCTAAATAATAAGTACATTATTACATGATACTTAATTGAAGAACAAATATCTGGCACTTACAAAATAGAATAAAGATATAACAAGCCAACGTGAATCAAAACATCGAAAATTTTCAAATTCATTTATCTTGAAGAGTTTTTATTTAAAAATTTTAATATCAAATATATATATATGTACAATTTTCGCTCACAGTCGAGAATGAAAACGAATTTGTAATAAAAATATGTTTTTTTTCAAAATATTAGCATTAAAAAATCGTCGTGGATAAAAGAAAGAAGGATGCCAACGGTAGGTCAAATCATATTTGTAAAGTAATAGGCATCAAATAAAATAAATAAATTATTCAGATTTCTTCGAGCAAATAAAAAAAAACTATTTGCAAAAATTAATGAAATTATTTACATCCAGTTTTTATGTATCGCATAATAATTATACAAAAATCGAAATTTATAAAAATGAAACATTGAAAAATGAACATCCTCGTGTAAATTACAGAAACGAAGTGTTTCGGCACACCATGCCAGTATAATTCAACTGAAAAAAAATAAAAATAATTTTAAAAATATGTTCTTTTCGTCGAAAATATGAAATTATCAGGTCAAAAGCTAAAATGTGTATAAGAAGTAGAAAGAATAAAAAAATGAATTTGATCCACACATTAAACTTTTTTCCTCGGTTTATATTGCCGACCAAAAAGCTTCAGTTTAAGCTTTATCATAGATGCACAAGATTCATACGTTCGCCCAAATAAAAACACTATTTAGATGTCATTTTATGGAGAATTTCATGGGCTAAAAAATGACTATAAGAACATAAAAAATAGATTACTCGCTTTTCGTAAATTAGATTTGAAGTTTAAAAAAAAAGTATGGGAACGTTTGGCCCACCATATGTTAACCGCACCTTGTAATGGCAAAAATATAAGTACACACACCTTCGTTTTTCTGCAAGTGCCTTTTTTCTGAGCTTAGGTGACGGGTGGAAGATTTGAATTGTCGTCGTCGACGGAAAAGGAAAGGATCTCGGAGATATGACGAGGCAGTTTGTCCTGCACGGCCGCCAATTGATGGTAAATGGCCTCGGCGGAGCGTAACGTTGTTTCAAGGTCGATTTTCATCGATAAACTATTCACGTGCTAAATAAGTACAGCATTGGTTTATGCGCAATCCGAAAATTTAAAACCAATTCATTAATTATGTATATGCACAAATTTTTGTAATATTTCTTTACATATAATGTGAATGCAAATATTAAATATCAACTTTTTTTTAAGTTGAATCTGTTAGAACAAGCGTGTGACTTAAACAAAAAAGCGTGTAAAAATTAATTTTTAATTAAAAAATTAGAAAAAAACAATTGCACCTTGAGAATTTCGGTAAGCCCGAATTTGTTTTCGATGATCATGTTCATTTGAGCGTCGAGAATTGCGACGCAAAACAACAGTAGAAAAGATTTGCATGGAATTTCCGTCCAAAGCACCTCCCATAAATGCATAATTTGTTCAAAGTTGAATTCGCGTTTGAAACAGACGAGAATCCAACGAAAACAAAAGTACATGTGTTCGGAATCGTGGCTTTCTAAGAAACGAAAATCGTTTAAAATAAAAAAAAAAGTGTTTAAAGTATAAAATGACGATAATATAAAATTAAATAAACATAAAAGTTGGAAACTCGCCGAGATAATTGGCTAGTCGTGGATTCACGACCTCAATTAGGCTCTTCAAATCGGACAACTGTTTACGAATGTGAAGTTGATCCATTTCGAAGTTTTTGTGCTAAAAAAATTAAAAACAAATCTTGTGAAACAAAAAGTGACGTATTTCACAAAAAAATGTTTTATTAATTATGTTGTAAGTACATACCACACGATCCATTAGTCCGACAAAACACCAGAAAGTATCAATTTCATTCTCCAAAACGACGAGAAGAGGCGAGAGAAAATCACTCATGCCCTGGACGTAGCCTAAAACAAATATGATTAACCAAAGTCATATAAATAAATAGATATAATAAATCCGTTTAATTTCTAGCCATCAGCTCAAATGTTCTATTATAAAATAATCCAATTTTAATGTGGAGTATAAGCTCACCAAGATCAAAGTCATACATGCAGTATGTCATTAGAATGTCTTTGAGTAATTGCAAATTGGCCGGCTGGGCACGATTAAAAAACGGATGCGAGCGATCGGTCCGAGCCACGTCCTTATCTGAATGTAAAAAAAATAAATAAATAAATTAAAAAAAATTAATTTTAAATATTTTTTAAAGAGTTTTTTTTTGAAATTTTTAAATCACTTGCACAGAAAATAACAAAATAAATTTATTATTATTATTATTATTCTTTATTCTTATTATTATTATAACAGGGTTGCCAGATGAAAATAAAATAAAAAAGAACGCTGGGCATGAAAAAAATATTTTATTGATAATTTCCAACAACAAAAAAGATTTTTCTAAAAATATCTGAATTGGTCTATTTCGTTAACTTTTCGGGTCAGATTCTTTATTCTCTCAACAATTAATACTTCTCGGAACTCCTGATCCTGTGCCTAAGAGAGCCATTCTTCATCAGATAGTCAAACATCTCAGTGCAAACATCTCAAAAAAAGAACAAAAAATAAAAAAAAACAGACCCCCTCAAAAAAAAGAACAAATCTTTTTAAAAAGGACATCTGGCAATCCTGTTATTATTTAAAAAATTATTATTATTATTATTATTTAAATCACTTGCACAGAAAATAACAAAATAAATTTATCGTTATTATTCACTCACCAATAAGTGCTTTGCGATCACGAAAGTCGGAAAAGCGACGCTGCTGATCCTCGCTAATCGACATCCACTGGAGCTTCATACAATAATATTCGTCCTCTTTTTCCTTTCGTAGCTAAAAAACAAAACAGCTCGATAAAATGATATTTTAATAAATTTATAACTAAGTCAAATTATACTCTACAAAAAAAAGATAAGATTTTAGTAACACACACAAAAAAAAACGCTAACTTTCTGCTCATAAAAAATTCCCATTTCATCATCGTATACTCTCAAATGATTTTTCTAACAAGAATACCTTTTTATTCTGCTCATCGGTGTTGTTCCACTTGTAAAAGTCGAGCATGTACTTCCAGACGATGGGACGCATGTCGTTAGCGACCCCACCGCGAAACACAAGACTCTTCAAGCCGTGCACGTCGACGAAGCGACCGTCGGCGGCACGAAAACTCTGCCAAGTGGCGGCGTCCAAGGGCACGTCGCCGCTGACAATGCGCGGTCGCGGCGGCAACTCCAAATTGAAAAATACGTGCTCAAAGCCGGACTCTTTGTGTAGACTAAAAAACAAAGAAATTCATTAGATTTATTAAAAAATTTAAAGACAAAATTATGCGATAAATTAACAAAAAATTGTATTTATTTGCCATAATGCAAAGCGCAAATCTAATAACAAAAATATTCAATTAATGTAAAGGCCGAGAGTGCATAAAACTGTTAAAAAAAGGCCTAGAGTGCTTAAAACTATTAAGATGATGCATAATTATTCGCAATTTTTTCCAACAAATTTTTCCAAAAAGTAATTCGACAAAAAGTCGGCTTTATTTCGGAAAGTTCGGGTGAGACCCAAGGACTCGTCTAGCCAATTCCCACATCTTTCCAGACTTTTTGAGTGAACGGGTGGATTGATTAACGTTGAAGTTTTCAGCCGCCATTTTCTTCCATCGCTGCCAAAAGCGGCCGATCGTCAAAATCCGATGGCCTTCCTCTTTTTGGTTCGTCTTCTAAGCGTAGGCATTGTCTGATTCGAAACGGGCAAACCATTCTCGACATTGCCTTTGGCTGATTGTTCCTTCGGCAAAAGTTTGTTGAGATCGCGAAATGACTCTGTTCCCTTCTCACTCGAATCGGTACAGCATAATACGACGAATATGAAAATAGCTTTCGACACGCATTTTTATTAACAAAGTAGAGAAGATTAATTTTATAGAAGAAAAAACCTTCAATTTTCGTCGGAGAAAAACGCGTCAACAAAAATTGCGGATAATTATGCACCAATCTAATATTTAAAAAAGCATGAATATATGAACGAAAAAAAACATTCACCGAAAATTGGCGTTCTCGTCGTCGTTGAGCTCTTGATTCTGCTTTTTTATCACCGCTCGAATTTGTTGTTCGCTAATCACCGAGTCCGGGTCAAGCAACGGCGCCATAAGATTCGACACTTTCGACAGAGCGGTCATCGACGTGGCGTACGGATTCGAGAGAAATCGCTAAGAAAAAACTTTTTGTATTCACAAGATCAAGTTCTTTTTCACGTTTCCATTTTAACTATTCATTTTTTAAAATTATTGTAATCGTTTTATCCAATTTCTAAAAATTATAAAAATTAATGGTCAAAGAATAAACAAATTGGATCGATTCTTAAAATTGTATGTCCACGTCCATTCATTTAAAAAATCTAATGAAAAAGTAATTCGCAATTGTCTTTTAAAAACAAAGATTTTTAATCGTTTTATGTAAAAAAGAATTACATTTAATGTTATAACATTCTACGGAATGCACCAAAAAAATGACCTTCAAGTTGTACGTTTGCGGCTCTGTATCGGCCGCTAAAGGAGCCCACTTTGAAACCGGGCCGAATATGTGATATTCACAACTGTTGTTTATCCTATTCGCTATTAATTTTTTGTTTTTGTTAAAAAATAAAATTCCTATGCTAGTTTATTTGGAGGTCATTTTTTTGGGACACCCTACAGTATAAAAAATTTGTTATTCTCTTTAAAAATTAACCAAATAAAAAAAAACTAACCGATACAATGTCCTTGTTCATGTTAAGCATTCCGACAGACTGCTCAAGTGCCTCGACGCGTTGATCAGTAAGTAGGACAAGATCCTTTGCTTTTGAGGAACGCGATAAAGACGAATAGCTGAATATAATAAAGATAAAATTGAGTCTAGACACTTTTTAGCGTTTTTTTTTATAAAAATTATTCCAAAAATTGTTTAAAATTTAAAAAAAAATTCACCGCTGCAAGCAAATCACAAAATTTTCGTAGCCGCCGCTGCAAAAATGAAATACGTATGAGGATTGCCCGTCTTTATAAATGAACTGTAACGTGACCGGTTTACCTAGAATAATATTTCAAAAGGAAATAAATTTTAAAATTTGTAGAAAAAAATCACGTACGTGATACGTGAAGGCCCCAGATCAATTCTCCCTCTTTGGAAATGACCTTGGAACTAATCATTTCATTTCGCGGGTCTTTGGATGAGAGCCATCCAGCCGCCGAAATCTCGGCTGGTTTGCCGTATAAGCTCATACGGTATGAGGCTGATGCGGCTTATACAAAGCCTGGTCAGCACCGCCGAGTATCACCCACACAATGTGCAATGTGGAACCTATTGTCCTCCAAATATGGTGACATTTAGATGGGGTCGGGAGTGGAACTGAACTTCATCCCAAGCAAAGTGAAACCTATCGCACATCCACTAGGCCACTGCTCCCCTCAGAAAAAAGTTAATTAATTTGAAATATGCTTTTGTTTTCAGCCATTTAAATATTGCTCATTTTTTATTATTACTTTTTTCTTTTAAATTATCATTTTCGAGTAATGTAAGTAAATTGTGCTTTATGGTTATACCAATTAGATCAGTCTGTTCATTCGAAATTATAAAATTGCCACCAACATAATTTTTTAAATTTTTACGCCTTAAAAACCTTTTTTTTCAACGTGTCTATAGGAGCGAATGTCCTTTATGTCGGCTGAGAAAGAGGGCGTCGCGCAATTGGCGCTGCGTCGCTCGCTCTGCGCGGCGGCCGCCGTGCCGTCGATGATGCCCCATGTGTTGTCGAGCGCCTCCTCGGGCCTCGTTTCGCACAGTTTCCACTCAATAAATACGCCAAACGCCTTAAAATAATTTGATGAATAATATTAAAACAAAACTACTCTAATTTCGCGTGCATAAGGCCGGGTGTTTTGAGCCAAATTTAAATTCGCACCAATGAGTTCATTCTGTTTTATTGAATCCGTTGGGATCCAAATTTTGTGCCCGCCTTTTTCTCGGTTCATTCGGCACAAAATTTGGACTCCAACGGATCCGACACGAACAGAATGAACTCATTGGCGCCAATTTAAATCTGGCTCAAAACACCCGCGGCTTATACACGCAAAATTAGGGTAATAAAATTGAAAATTCAATCAAGTTTAAAGAATATATAGATACAAAAATTATAAATGTTTGAAAACAAAAAAAGCTCAAAAAAATATTTTGAGAATTATCCAATGAATAAAACCTTCTCAACGACTGTTAGCACGCCGTTCAGAAATGAAAGTTCACCGTTGTGTTCGTTAACAACCTCCGCGTAGACGTCCGCCAATAAAAAGGCACACTAAAAATAAAATATTTTGTAAGTGTTGATTTTTTTTACCAATTAATTTAACGGCAAATCTGCGTCTAATTTATGCCTTACATCATTCTTACTAAAAAAAACCTCAATTTTTTGGAATAATACTATTGAAATTTTAAAGTAGTGTTGAACCCACATAAAATACTACATAAATTAAATATTTAAACATTTTAAAAATTCCAAAGTTTAGTGAAAAATTCTAAACTTATATATTTGTCAATTTTAAGATGATGCTAAATCCTTTTAACCTATATTTATATTTCCAGCTTTTATATTAAATTAGTTAGCATAGTTTTAAAAAAGTTCAATTAATCCTCACCGCCTCATAGGATGGGCGAGACGGAGGCGTTGTTTGGACGATATGCCCGTTGCGATGCTGTGTGGAATCCATTGTGCTAAATAGAATTTGATGATTCATGCGAATCCAAAACAATTAAATATCGATTCGATAATCGACGTATAATTTATTAATTGTCAGTAGAATCAATTTGTCAAAGGAAAATGGAAAAATGTTGCGTAAGTCAGTGATCAGAAAACTCGACGGATTTCGCCGAATAGAACGGGTTGCCAAAAATAACAAAAAAAAAAACTATTTTAAATAAATAACAAATTCTAGAGACATAAATTTGTAGAGTTGACAATCTAAAAACTAGTAAAATAAAAACAGCGCCTAAAATTGGACCCGGAGCCGGTATTTTTCGGCCCGGCCCGTTTTGGCCTGACATAAAATTTTGTACAATTTTTAAATTAAAAAATTTTCAAAATAAACCTTTCATATTTCAGGAATAAAATTTTATAACGAAACGTTTTTTTGCGGTCATAAATAAAAGCAATATATAGATTAAATAATAAAAAAAAGCTTAATAAAGCATGTTAGCGAATATTTTTTTAAAAAAGCATGATTTCGCAAAAAAGGTGTTAGTGATTTAATTGTTAAAAAAATTTAATTAAAAAAATTCGGTCGGGCTAAATCGGAGCCACGGGCCCGGCTGATAGTCGGCCTGTTAAAAGTTCGGCCCGGCCCGGCCATCCTTATTTAAAAATCAAAATAAACGAAGCAATGCATCACAATCGAATCAAAATCAATTGCAAAATATGAAAAAACAATATTCTAACGACTTGTAGCAGAAAAGAAAAACAAATAAAAATAGCCAAAAAAGAAATCCAGTCAATTTTAGCCCATTAAATCATGCATTCAAAAACATAATTCGATGAATTAAAATTCATTCAAAAGGTATGATTTAACTCAGAGCGGAACTATATTGAACAAGGTGACCTCCGTTTAAATTTCTGGCAAAAATTAATCGTGGAAGCAGATTGTATAATATCTTTGCACGATCAATATTAAAAACACAAAAAATGGCAAAATTACGATGAAAATTTTAGCATATTTAAAAACTCCCTACTGCACGTTTTCATTCGAAAATTAGTTGGGTCTCCTAAAGCACAATAGCGCCAAAGAGGCATCCAAAAATTGCGAAAAAATGTACACCTTTTGTGATTGATTAAAAATGTTTTAATAAAATCAAAGAATTGTTAAACCTTCAAAAAATTTTCAACTTCATACCTAATAAAATATTGATTGAATTCAATTTTGCCCACAAGTCAGTTCAGATATTTTTTTATTTAAAACAATAATTCAATTTTTAACTGTTGTCACTTTGTTCAAAAAACAAACGACTCAATCCCATACAAAAAATGAATTCCTTTCTTAATTTTTTTTTAACATATCACCCTACTTTGTTAGATTATATGAATATATCGAATAGCTCAAAAATTGTGAATTTTCACCTTTTAAATTTGTTTAAGCATTTTTGTCTTCGTGCAAAATTTAAAAAAAAAATTTTCAACATCAAATTGCTGATTCAATGTTATTACGCGATTTAAAAGTTTAACGAACCTTTTATTAGCCTAAAGCAGGGTAATTGTTGACTTATATAATATTCTATATCCATATGATTTTTTATTTTACCAACATTTAAGAACAAATTCGATAAAAGAAAATTTTGTAGCTCTAGGCGCTGGCGTAATCGTTGTTGTTTTCCGTGTCCGACGACGAGCCGCAAAGCATGTAATCCAAATCACCATCGCCATAGTCGGTAAACGAGCTGCCGTGCGACGCGCCGAAGAGACCAGCCATCGACGATGAGGCGGTCGGCGGCGTGGAAGGCGGCGGCTGTGACATCATCATCATCAACATTGCTGCCGAAAGCGGTGTTGCCGCCGCGAAAAGATCACCGGTGGGGAACGAACGCGCGCTGGAACTACGTTCCAACGTCGTCGTCTTGTCGACGCTAATGACGCCGCCGTTTGTCGGCGACAACAACGATGCGCGAAATCCGCCCCGAGACGCCTGCTGACTATGTGCGATCAGCGCCGGATGCTTTTGCAGCCAAGGCGAGTAGTGCGGCGGATTTTTTAGACGAAGAATTGCGCGAGCGCGATAAGAGCAGTCCCTGTGCGTAAAAAGTGTTTTTATTCGGGTTAAAAAACATTTCAAAAATGAGCGGCCAAAAGTTTGCAATACGATAGCTAATAACTTTTTAAGGTATATGTTTATATTTAGATTGATACATAAATATGATTGCCTTTTCTAAATTTTTTACGAAAAAGCAAATGAGTCAATTTGGTAAGTGGCTAATAATTTGCCTAAGAATGTAGAGGATATTATTTAAAAAAGTCTTATATTTAAAGCTCGAGTTTCTACACAAAAATTTGAAAGATGGGCCTACTTTTCCGTATGGTTATTAATTAAAACGGCATCGCAAAAGATGCATGGCGGAAGTGCCATGAGACGAGCGCAATTCACCTTGTCGTGACCGCGTGAATAATACCCATTGGAGTGACAATAATCGCAATCCAAATCCGGCTGAAAAAAAAGAAAAAATATAAATGATGATTGCTAGTCAAATAAAATTTAAAATAAAAATCATTAAAAAAACCGACTAATAATAATGAAAGCATTTAAAATTAAAACTCACATGAAAATTAGGCGAATCCTTCGATTCCATTCCCAAAAATTAATCTAAAATTAGAAAAAATTTGGAAATTTTTATTTTTGCTATGGAAATACTTTCGGAAATTGTAGCCCTGATACATCATTTGTATTTATTCTGATGCATTCAAAATAAAATTAAAAAATAGCTTTTGGAATTAAAAAAAAACTTTTTTTAAAAACTACTATACTAAATCAAATTAACAATTGTATGAATTGTAATAAATTTGCGCCTCAGGAGCCCACACATTTACGATTTTTTTTATTTTTTGGACCAATTTCAGCCTTATATTCGTAAAGATAAATGTCGCGGCGAAAATAACAAGGGTTTTTTTTTATCGGGCGCAAAATTTATCGGGTACCAATTTGCCTAAAGCCTAAAGCCTAAAGCCTAAAGCCTAAAGCCTAAAGCCTAAAGCCTAAAGCCTAAAGCCTAAAGCCTAAAGCCTAAAGCCTAAAGCCTAAAGCCTAAAGCCTAAAGCCTAAAGCCTAAAGCCTATTGTAGAACTATTGTAGAAGATTGAGAGCAATGGCTCTGTGGCTAGCCAAGGCAAGATTCCGGATAAAACCAAAGAAAAAGCAAAAAAATCAGTTAAGGAGCATTAGAAAATACAGTAATCGTGCAAATCGTGTCATGACAAATTTTATTTGACAAAAATATCAAATATTATTTTTACGGAAAAATTGCAAGTTTTACTAAATTTTTGGGACTTTGGGGTCCCATAACTCGGGATCCTAATTTTTTTAGTCTCGACTGTTTTGGAACTTTCATACACCTAATATGTTTTGAAATGGGACAAAATACCTAATGTAATAATGCGATGTAATGTGGAAGAAAAAATTAATTTAAGATTTGCTTTAGACAATGTACTGGAATATGTGTTTTTTTGTGTTTTAGGCACTGTCGAATGTTTTAGGCATTGTCTGAATTTTGATAAACAAAAAAATGCTATTTTTAATGTACAGGGTGCTCCAAATTGTCGCCGGGATTTGTTTTTGTTATAACCTTTTTGTTCCGCAACCGATTTTCAAAATTCTTTTTGCATTTTATTCCCAAGGTTTTAAGATTTTGTTTGACACCAAGCTTGTCGAAAATGGTTTCGATTAATGAATTTGCTAATCATTTAAACTTATTTGCCACTTTTTCAAAAGCTCAAAAATGTGTAAAATTAAATTGACGCAATTTTTCAAATTGATTTTCGCTATTTTTTATTTGATAGCTTAAATACTGCTTTTTAAAACAAATTTTACATCAAATTTTAACTAAAAAGTCAAAATGGCCTAGAATAGGCTTAATGCTTAGAATGAGTTGATCCTTATGCCACCCATTTTAATGAAAATGTCTTATTTTTTGAAAAAATGGCAAAAAATTTGAATGCTTAACAAATTCTAAAACGGAACCAACAAGCTTGGTGTCGAATAAAATCCTAGAGCCTTGGAAATCAAATGCAAAAAGAATTTTGAAAATCGGCTGCGGAACAAAAAAGTTATAACAAAAACAAATTTCGGCGACAATTGTAAAAAATATTTTTTTTGTTGATTGTATTTTTTAGACGCTATTCATCTTCTGTGCTATTCCACCGATTTTTTATATCTGAGATATTAGGGAGCCTGTTGATTTTTTAATGTATTTTAATGTAAAATTGAATTTTTCACATGCGTCTTACACGAATACCAAATTTGTTTTTATGATTCTAGTTGTTTATTTTGACCACAATTATTGAATTTTTATAAAAAAAATGTCTCATCACAAATTTATTTTTGTAATCAACGGAAATCGGGATATCGTCGACACATACAGAGTGGCGCAAAGGTATCTGATTGATTTAATGCTTAGATGTATGTTTTTACTATTCGGAAATGACTTTAGTTTTTTTGCTTCAATCAATTTTAATTTGTATTTTTAATTAATTCGAAGATGCGCAAAAAAGCGATTTTGTGCTATGCAAATTAGAGGTCACTTTTTCGGAATTAATCTTATTTAGGTAATATTTATTATTTTTTATATTTATTATGTATTTCTAAATTAATTTTTTTTCTTTTATTTTATTCTTTTTGTCCATTTTATTCTTTTAAGAATCGAAGAACTTTTTTTACCTGAAAAAATTTATGGGCAACAGGTATAAAATAAAAATAGTGGATCGGTACTACTTTTTTTTCTTAATTTTTGGAATGAAACACACAATATTTATAACAACCTTTTATATTAAAGTGAAATGTTTATTCGAAATTATGTACATATATTATGAGTTGATTTCACTGAAAAATTTAAAGTATTTTTTAAAAATCCTTGAGCACGAAGGATCTTATTCTATTATATTGTTATCGTAAACACGGACTTTTTCGTGTGATCGATGCAGACGTGTGCGGTTCCGCCACGACTCGCACGGCCGCAAGTTGCGGCCGTCGATTGCGCTTGTCATTACATCCATTTTCAAGCCGTTGAGTATGATTTCGGCAACGCAGCCAACAAAATTTCTCGTGTAAAGACCAGCCGTCATTCTCGCGTGATTGGGCACGCCGCCTACACGTTTAAGAAAGTACAAAAGTAAAATGATGAATTTATCGGTGAAATCGACTTAAATATCAATTGTTTTTAACGTTAAGGACTCTCTGTTATCATTAAGTATTTTGTTATCAAGATTTTATTCGTATTGTTTGTTTCTTACCAACGTAAATGTTGCTCTCGACGTTAAGCATGGCAAGAATACCGCTCGACTTTCCGCGTATCGGGGGATGCGTGTCCACAAGTAACGTGCCGTTTCGGCCCTTTCGGATAGCGCGAACAATATGCTCGCGTCCGTCGTTGAGACGTCTCCGACTCCATAGGCGAGCAGCACCGCCGCCCAACTCGTACCTAAAACACATATCTCTTTAATAATAAAAGCGGATATAAAATGTATTTCTTTTTCCAATTAGGTATATAAAAATTAAGATTATAAGACATACGAAAAAACAAGATATCCGTCTTCTAATCCGATCGAAACGTAATCTTCGCCTACAAAAATTTAATTCATAGATGAATTTTTTTTACAGTGAAAAACTTTTTACCATATAGAGATGATTCCGGGTGTTGACCTTGCCAGAATAAAACCTTAAAAATGTGCAAAATTAGAATGTCTAGAATTAGAAGTCGAAAAAAAAGGATATAAGTGTACATACAGTGGGGCCAAAAAAATCCGTCGGGCTAAAGCCGAATACTTTAATTCGTTATAAAATCATGGCAATTAATTATTTTATACTTCGGTTTTTTATATTTTTATGTTTATAAACAAATGCGTAAAATAGTTTGTTTTTAATTTAAAAAAAATTTTTTTTAACAGTTTTTTCACATTTGGTCGAAAATTGAGACGGTCAAAAAAAACTGCCGACTTAATAAAATGCGTGGTACTGTAATAGTTTTCATATGTCACGTAAAAAAACTGCTGAATCAGCATCGTCGAAAAGAAATTTTTTTATTAAGAAATAGCAAAAAGAAGAGAGTCCAGACAATTGTCGGTGAGCCACTTACCCACCACTGAACAGAATATAAAAAACCGAAGTATAAAATAATTGTCATGATTTTATAACGACTTAAAGTATTCGGCGTCAGCCCGGCGTTTTAATCTCTACTGTATTTGTATACAATTTTAATAATCATAATAAAATACGCCGTCACGTGATCTGGTCTTAAGACGCAACTCAATAGATTCATCCCTTTCGCTAGTCAAATGAGGAAAATCATCCCCTGAAAAAACGGCGAACGCTGTCCCATCAAAGTTAACGGCATACTCAATGGGTCGGACTAAATTTTGATAAAAATTTAAATTTTAAACATGTTTATTCTATAACTCACAGTCCTCGCAGGTCCTGCCAACAAAATAGTCGCGACACGCGCATTGAACGTGTGTCACGTTCACAGATTCGCAGTCGCCGTGATTTCCGCACGTTTTCGCGTCACAAAGACCCACAAATGCCTCAAAATGTTCGAATTGTTCATCAAAGACGACATCGCGCTCGCGACTCGTCTCCAGTGTCAACGTGTCCGTCAATGGCAGGCCATCAATGGACGGCAGCGATTCTGCCTTCGTTTCTCGTTCTTCGGACTCCATCATTTCGTAAATGGGTTTAAAAGTCGGCATTTTAGTCGAGTTTGTATCCGTTAACATTGGCTCTAGGTTAGGATCCAATTCCACCATCAAATCGTCGTTCACATTATCAATATCGTCGATTAAATCCGAATCCGGTCCGACAATGTATTTGTGTAGTTGTGGTTCAGTTGTTCGAACTATTGTCGGCTGAGTCGTTGTTATTGTTGTGGTTGGTTGGGATTTCGGTGTTGGCACAACTATAGTGCTTGCTCGAAGAAAAGGCGGTGGAGTGTTCAAAATTTCGCCCGATAAATCATTCAATAATGTCGTTGTTGTAATAAAGGAATCTGTGTGCGGTAAGGTACTAAATCAAGATTCTTCAGATTCAACATCCTAGTTAAAATCTTCACTAAATCAACTAAAAACATTTATCTCAAGTGTTATTTTAAAGAAAATTGTGAAACGCATCACCGAATCGCCGAGCTCGATTGCGAGGCCGTGGGAAGCAACTGATAAAGATCGTCGTTCGTCGAACTAATTGGAGAGTTTGGCAAAATTTCAGGTAGAATTATAACGCCCGGCGGAAGGCCTCTTAGCTCTTGCAACGGCCACGTGATTTGCGTAGTTGTGGGAATCGGCGAGAATGAGGACGCTAATATCAAATTTGGATCTGTGACTTGATTATAAATAAGTTATTCTCCTTTTTAGTTCATCAAAAAATGCCTGAATGTGTTATATTTTTATCTGAATTTTTTAATTTTGTTGTTTTTTTTTTAATTTTAAACCAATTCCACCGAAATTTAAGAAATAAATTATTTTCAAAGATCAAAGAAATTTTGTGTGAACCACAGGCTAGTAGCTTATGAATTTCTCCCAAAGCATTAGTCGAAAAATAAGCTTATTTACAGCTCTACTTCTATTCTAATTATAGATTTTATAAATAAGGAATATCGATAAAAATGTTACACGATAATCGACAGGACACTTCTTCGTCACAGTCGGCATTTGAGCTCAACGTCAACGAGACCTGGTGGTCGTCGCCGTGAAGAGTGAGAGCGCCGAGATCGACACTCCGATTCAAAACCACAAGACGACCGGCGACACCTAAAATAGTGTTCATTGATTGAAAGTTGGATTTAAATTTCGATAGCCAAAATTTGAGAAAAAAAGTTTCAAAGTATATTAATCGGAAAGAACATCTCCAGAGTTTTCTTTATATGTATATTCATTTATTCACACTATTTAAACACGCTGGGAAAATTCCAATTTTGAATTGTATTTTTGAAATAAACGACCACCTCGAAAGTTGTTGATAGCCGATGAGTCGACGGCGTGCGCAATCCTCCATGCTTCCGATTCCGCACCTCCCAAATGAGCTTTATAAACAAAATTTTCGTCCTCCTCGTCATTTAGCTCCTCCTCTTCGCTCGTCCGCGACGAATTTGTCGACAACTTTTTCGCGCCATCCGACGCCGACAAAAACACGTCGTTGCGCGCGACGATCGGCGCATGCGCGTTCACGCGCAACTGCGCATTCGTCGGCGAGTTTTTCACGTATATCTGCGCCCATTTGCCGACGTCTATTCGATACGGTGTTTCCAGCACTTCTGAAAGCCTAGCCTACTTGTAATATTGTGAAAAATATTATACTTTATAACTAAGTATTTGATAGATATTTATTTGAAAAAAAAAAACTATTTAAAAACTATAGTGATTAAATTACCCGAAAATTTTACAAAAAGTTTTAAATTTATTTTTTAAATAGTGAGATTAATTCAATTAATAATAAAATATATGTATACGTCTATTTTTCAACTCACTTTGCCCACCGCCCACGTTGTAACTATAGCGAACGTGCCCGTTTTCAAGGCTTAACGTCTGGAAGAAGGGACCGCCAACGCCATCGTCTTGGATCGAAAAAGACTCCGAACTTTTTGTCACATGAAAAATAATGGCTAAAATTCAACTAATATTATTTAAAAATAAAAGTATAAAATATTCTTACCGTCTGTGGTTTCCGGCAAAATCGCAATATTCAAGTCGAGCTGATTCCAGATTTCGCGTGAAATCGGTGACAAATTTATAATTGTTTGCCCATTAAATTGTGGAAAATAATCTAAAAAATTTTTAACCGCTAAACACAAATTGTTCAATCACTAAAACATTTAACCAACCAGTAATTTTGAGCTGAACAAATGAGCTGAACTCGCGTCCCGCAACGTCCTCGAGTACGCATTTGTAGTTGCCGGCATAGTTGTGGCGTAGACGCGGCAACACCAAACTCGATCCATCAATACGGTAACCGCGAGGCATCGGACGACCGTCGACACGCGCCCAACTCAGGCGCAACAGATCGCCAGCGTCATGTGGTACGTCACATACAATGGATATCTGAAAATTTAGTAAAATATTAGATGGAAGAAATAATTTAACTCTATGAATTAATTGAATTAACAAACTTGTTCTCCAACGGAATGGGCAATTTCCCTCGGCTTTTGTGGTTGAAGGTCTAGGAGCGTTTCGGCGTTGAATGCGGTTGTGTCAATAATGTCTTTAAGCGTCTCATTAATTGGAGTTGAGGGTGCCGTTACAACAATATCGCCTAGCACCATATGTTTAAACCACACATCATTCTCTAAAAATCCATTGGCTGGACTGCAGTTTATCCCGTTTCCCCAAATTTTTTTTTGACTCTTTAAATATTTTACTGTTTAGGAGTTTTCACTAATGCTGAATCCGAATACAATAATCATTTTTTTTTTAGAAAATACTATAAAAGACCAGTTTACGGTAGACCAAATTTTAAAAAATAATATTTTTTTCGTCGAAACACAATTTTTGGCGGGTCCTAGCTTCTTAGGGTTCGAAAATTTTTCCATATTTCCCATATTTCAAGAGCTATAGAATTAGATATTGTATGACGTCTTTTGGTGAAAAAATGTTGCATTTAAGTGTTTAAGAATGGATCGTAAGCAAAGTGGTCTTATATGGTATTACTTGTAAAAATGAATAGCATAATCGGATTCAGGGTCATTAGAAATATCTAAATACAAAAAAAAATGTGAAAATTCTGGAGAGGGAATAAAGTGTGGTGATCCCAAGCCACTAATTCATTAGTATTCAGCGTATTTCGATGCAAAGAAGCTCGAGTGTTTGAATGAACAAGCAAAATTAAGGGCGCCTTCAAAAATTCGTAATGGAAGAAAAAGAGAAAAAGAAATAGAGAAACTAAGCAAAATGCCAAACGCATAAAAATCAAATATAAAATTAATTCTATTACCATCACCACTGATAACACTATAACTATACTACATAATGGAAACGATCTCCTCCGCGAAGTGCTTGGATAAATGCCATATTTTTCGGAACAAAAGTGTTCCAAGCCACACATGCAAAAGAAAATGCCGGCTTCTAATCACATTGTTCTGCTGAGATTTTGACGTCTGGTGTGACTTTTGTTTTCTTTTCGACTCCACGTTAAAAGTTCCTCGCCATTTTATTCTTTATTTCTTGTCTCGCTGACTCATGGCGGAAAAACGTACTCAAGAGGAAAAGTCGCAAGTCGCCGGCGGAGCGAATGAACGGCCACCGTTCGTCGGTGAAGCGCAAGTGCAGCGCTCACCCATCGAATCGCCGGCGGCTGACGCGGAGGCTTTCAGTTGTCGTCAAAATTTCACCGCTGAGGTCGAAAACGCCATCAACCGACAGATCAATTACGAGCTGGATGCTTCATATCGCTACATGGCCATGGTAGCAAATGGTTTTTAAAATTTTTAACAATTTTATGTTTATATTTTGCAATTATATCTTATTGCTATTTTTACGAGCAAAATGTGTTAGTAAATTTGTTATTATTACAATACGAAGTAAGTAAAGTTTATGTTAACGTTTTTGAGTTAGCGTTAGAAATTATTATGATTTTCAAGGCCAACTATTTCGCACGTCCGACGGTCGCTTTAGCTGGTGCGGCGCGTTTCTTCGTCAAACAATCCTTGCAGGAGCGCAGTCATGCACAAAAACTTATCGACTATCAAAACGCTCGCGGTGGCAAAGTGACGCTTCTTTCGCTCGAGGTCTTTTCCAGTTATTTTTTATTGCATTTGTTATGTTATGTGTGTATTTGGATTTTTGTTTAATATGCAATATAACAAGCTATCTGGTCAAATTTCAATTTTCATTCCCAAATTTGAATCTTTTTCGTTCACTAAAATTTAGTGGAAATAATTCTAAGCCATAATGAATAATACGGAGATAAATTTTCAGTCTCCGCCTAGGCAGCAGTGGGGAAGTCTTTTGGAGGCATTTGTGGACGCGCTCGAGCTTGAAAAAGCCAACAACGACGCGTTGCTCCGTCTGCACGAAATCGCTTCCGATAAAACGGATCCTGACGTGAGTTTCCTTTATTTATACTACAAATATGCACTCTTCTATCGCTTAACCCGAAATTCTCATAATGTTATTATTTTTACACAAATATCGGTTAATTTTCTTCACAATTTTCCAGCTGACCAATTTCCTCGAGGAGTTCTATCTCAAAGAGCAAGTGGCCGAAATTGAAAAAATGACTCGCTTTGCCAACCAATTGAGACGTGTCGGCGTCGGCCTGGGCGAATACATCTGGGACCAGGAGCTGCTTCACGGACAAGCACAAGGACTACTAGTGACCGGAAATTTAATGAACGAAAAGAAACACGTCTTCGACTGACACTTTTTTCGAATAACAATAAAGTGAGCCTATTTTTTATTGGATTTTTCTTCGTTTTTTTTGGAAGACTTATTCCTAACTAATCAAAGAACTGAATTTTTTCTGACCCATTCTTTCCCTTGTCTCTATTAATTTTTCTCATTGCTTATATATATGTATATTATGTATGTTTGTTCAATAATTAGTAGAAAAAAATTGAGCAATTCAAATCTTCAAAATCGGCAAAAATTCTAATTAAAAATAACTCCAATTCAAAAGGGTCATCATTTTATTTTCTAAATGGCTCGGAATTAAGTGCAAGTTCTAACACTGGTTAAAATCTGAAAAAATGGTAAAAATTCAAAAGTTTTCACTTCATACAAAAAGGTTTTCGTGGACAAATTTTTAGTTTTTTATTTGATTTATAATTATATAACAAATCAAGTTTATTTTATAAGATATAAAAGTGGAGGATTTATGCATTTGAAAGTATTATGCATTTGAAGCAGGCGAATATATATCCACTAAAACAACATACATCTATGTATGTGGATAGATATGATGATTTGCGTTTAAGAATCGTTATGAGAATCGCGCTAATAATTTTTTTTTATAAAAGTATTAAAAAGATGACAAAGGGGGGGGGAAGAAATGTTACTGAAAAGAGAATTGATAGAGAGTAAGTGGAGGGGTGAAAAAAAGAAGGCAGTGGTGAATGGACAAAATGCGCATTTGTAATTTGTATGCTTAATATGAAATTTCATTAAGTAAAGCAATACAAAATGAATGGCAAGTATTCGGCTAAAAAATTTGGGACATTAGAATTCGGGTAATGTGTGTGTTACTACGCGACATTCTTCTAGGACCAAAAATACGACCTATATGACCTATGTAAAAACATATATGCAGAGAATAGAACAATATTGTTATAGAGAACTATACAATGCAAATATGTATTTTTAAGCTAAAAATTTTTGCTCGTATTACTATAAATTTAAAAAGTATATCCGATTTGATACAGAATATATTGGAATAAAAAGAGAAGAATATATGAACATAATGTAGATATTACGACATTGTTTTTTTTCACGGGGAATACA
Source organism: Bradynema listronoti (assembly GCA_024678965.1). Lineage (NCBI taxonomy): Eukaryota > Metazoa > Nematoda > Chromadorea > Rhabditida > Allantonematidae > Bradynema > Bradynema listronoti. The sequence continues at coordinate 4,258,804 of JANLNO010000006.1, forward strand.
CACGCACAATTCGGACAAAAATGGTTTCGCGTCGAGTTTACAATTGAAAAGGTTTATCTTTTACTTAAATAACTGTTAAAACTTGCTGCCTTTTTGAAAAAAAAAAAGTCAGATTGGAGTCTATGCTTTATTGAATGACTTAAATCATTCAGGGATTGTTTAAAGTCATAAACCGCTTTAAATTTTGTCTTTACACACTATATCTAGCTCGATAACGTCTTTTTCGAATAAAGTTTTAGGAAGTTTTTTCGTAAACTTGACGTTTGAACATAATTTTTTAAGCGTTATGGCAGATTCATAAATTCATTGAGCATTGTTTTCGTATAAAGTATTTAGCGAATTTGTATATGGGGTATAATAATATACCACAATCTCACAATATATTGATAAAACACCATTCAAAAAAGTGAAATTAATTTTTCTTTTCACTTCTCGTTTGATTTATAAATGTATGCGTAAAAAATGCGTTGGAACATCCAAAGATTTTTTCGTCAATATTAAAATGAATGGCATTTGATCATAGTTGTGAAAATATCACATCACATCAATGCACACTATTTTTAAAAAATCTTACAGCAAATCAATCAAAATATCATTTTTTTCATGTTTTTGATCATTTTTGTACATTGTTTGCTGCGATTTTTCAATGAAAATTGAATATAATTCCTACTATTTTTCTGTTACATTTAGTGTTAACTTGACGTAAACCAAGAACCGAAAATGGAACTTTTAATCGGCTTTTCATCAATGTCGGCTGCTTTCAGATCGTAATGATTGTATTGTGAATGCCGGGACTTGTATTGACGATGGTTTCCGGCAAGAGCGCGCTCGTGTTCGAGCGGTACAACTTGATCGATGGTATCGGTGACTGGCGTTGGCGCGTTAGCACGCGTCATTTTCTCAGCGGCAATTTGTAATTGACGTTGGCGTTGACGCCTTAGCGCAGCGATACGCTGTCGCCTGCGAAGCTGCTGTTCGCCAAGTCGTCGCTGGCGTTGCGTCAGCGGCCGAAGAGTTGATATAACGCGCTCACCACCGGCATGGACATTATGCGCATGTTTGGTCTCTTCAATTTCCTCATGATGACGATTATGGTGGGGATGTCGACTCGTACCCGATTTCTGATTTCTGCGATGCTTTTCAACGTGCTTTTTATGATGAAGGCCGTACCGGTGGCCTTGAAGATGATCGTGGTTGTGATGTGTGATATTATGATGTCCCGACTTGTGGTGATGCTTTGTTAGTGCGGCAACATGTATTTTGGGATGGTAGGGCATAGGCGCGGCGTTGAAGTTCGACATCGAGAAGGAGACCTTTTCACTTTTCCCATAAATAGTCAAATCTTTATCGGTTAAATGCCTGGATTCAAGTAAATCTTTGCGTTTACGTTTTGCCGATTCAACATTGAGTAATGCCGACGTCTCGAGCGGTCCCTCAGATGTGTGTGCGCGGCAATTGTATTTGCCCGAATTCTCTTCCGAGATTGATATGAAGAGCAATCGATTGCCAGTGACCTACAAAAAATTTCTCCTTATTAATGGATTTAATGGTTTATTGACAAATCCACACATTCACAGCACTTTTAAAAGAATGCTTAGAATTAGAAATGTAGCTACATTCAATACATCTAATCAATTCAATTTTCAATAATTACACAATCACATCACTCTTTTTTTCTTACGTTCTTGTAATGTAATAAATCGTCGCATTTAGTTATCTGTAATTTTCGGAAATTTTCCATTTAATGAATATTTTTCTAATATAAGTCCATGTTTTTAATATACAGGTACTTAACTGCTCATCTCTTAGAATTGATATTTTTTATACAAATATAGATTAGCCTAAAAATAATTTCTCACTAGGAAGTATGTATAAAAATAAGCCTAAAAAAAATCATGCAAAAATATCAAATCTGAACGGATCTGAACGGAGCAATTTAAAATTCTTTTTTCAAAGCATTTATGCATGATTATGCAATATGTAAAAAAAATTTAATTTTGCATACCTGTGCATTTTTCGGTAGCATATCGGAATCTTCCTTTGAAAATTCAATTTTAGCGTTTGTATCACCAACAACGATACAATCCAACCATGCACGCTCTCCGACTTGTACGCTTTCAGCGGACGCGTTGAGCACGACCTTTATTGTAGTATCCGGTACTGAAATTCCATTTATTAGTAGTAATATTGTTTAAAAAACAAACTTAATAAATATAATAAAATATATCTTTGATAAAATAATGTAAAAGTTATAATTTTTTTTAAGATTGTATTTTTGTTTGGGAATATTTTTGGTTTTTTTTTTCTCGGTCCCAAACCGTTGAATTTCAATGTGTAATAGCTTGTTCAATTTGGCTTGAAATTCTCCGTGGAAAATTAGCACCATATTTAAAAAAAGTTGAATCGAAAAAATTTTATCGACAGATAAAAAGTTATAAAGAAAACAAAAATATAATCTTAAAAAACGCCTTATATAAACTAAACCAGAAATCTTTGCGTCGACGAATCCTTCGACAGAGCTTTGTCCGTATTGTACGGAACACGTGTAAATTCCGCTGGCTGTATCGTCGAATTGTTCAATGCTAAAAAATGAAAACATAATTTTTTTCAGCTTTCATTTTTAAGATATTCATACGTTTTTTAAATTATGATTAATTTCAAGCAAAAATTATAACCAAGTCTACCCACTATTTTAAGAAGAAAAATTAAATTTTTAGACATTTTTTTTTAAAAATCTCAAAACAAGAACTCCGCACTCGCAAAACATCCTTAATTTTAGACAACATACACAAGTGAGTGACCGCGTATCTCGTGCTTTTCCGGTAATTCGTCATTCATTTTTGTCCACGTAACGGTAGCACCCGGCACAACGAAGACCGGACACGTCAGCACCGCCTCGGAATTTTCGTCGAATTTAGCCTCTTGGGGTGCTAAAATTCGCGCAATAGGTTATAAATAAATATAGTTGTAGAAAAATAAAATGTGCAAAATTGAAAGCCAATAAAAAAAATTGGAAGGAATGATAAAAAAAAAATGTGCCAAAATAAAGACAAAAAAGAGTACATAAATTACAATTTTCGCAAAAATTTAGTAAATAAATAGAAATTAATCTCCACTGACTGGAGGCAGAGTCGAAGCCCACTACAACTGCTACTTGTGCTTCGCCGACGGTGTCGCCGTTTGTGTCCTCAACTTCGCAACGATAGATACCGTAATCGTTGGACTGTTCGGCGTCCTTGATGACGAGTTGCGCTTCCTTCGATAGTTGACGAATGATACTGCCGCCACGAGCCAATGACCACTCGTACGTATACTCTTCAGGCGAGTGGCCTTAAACGCTTTTATTTCTTGTAGCAATTTACATTTTTAAAATTTTTTTTATAATTTAACTATAAAATATATACTTAGTAAATCTTAAAAATTTTGTTAATGCATAATTAGAAATTGATATTAATCGACAAATATAAACACAATCGCAATAAATTAACATGTCATTATTTTAAATATAAGCGTACTTTTGTAATCTATAGAAAGAAAAGCACATAAGCAATAGATAGCGAAACAAGCACAGTATATAAGCGTGCTAAAAAGTGGAAGATTGTGTATAATAACGCTGACACTTAACCGATATCACGCACAACGACAAATATTGCTGTACTGGTGCGCATAACGCCGTCTTCGAAACGAACGTGTGCTGCATAAATGCCCACGTGATCGGAGTGCATGCGTTCCATGTGCAAAAAGGGATGAGCGCACCACGCCATGGGACGCATGGCCGTCAGACGTCGACCGTGCAGCCATGTGTAGGCGATCGGCTGATGACCTGGCCGACTTGCAAACACGCCTGTTTTACACACAAAACCAAGAGGCATTTTTTAAATGGAAATGCCAAATTAAATAATATTAATCGACATTGGGGAAGCAGTGGCCTAGTGGTTGTGCGATAGGTTTCACTTTGCTTGGGATGAAGTTCAGTTCCACTCCCGACCCCACCACCTAGGTGTTTCTATATTTGGAAGACAATAGGTACCACATTGCACAGTGTGGGTGATACGCGCCAGTAATGACCAGGTCTTGCAGGCCGCATCAGCGATACCGCATGTTTATGCAGCAAACCAGCCGAGATTTCGGTGGCTGGATGGCTCTCATCCAAACCCGCAAAATGAATAGTCCAAGGTCATTTCCAACGGGAGAGGATTGATCTGGGGCCTTCACGTATTACGTAATCGACATTATAAAATGTATTCAACTCTTCGATTAGTGAAAAATATCTTAATATCTTTTAACTTAAAGATATTTTTTATAGGCTTTAAGCAATAATTAAATTATAATTTTTCACGCACATAAATTATGCATTCAGTCTATTGTAAGTTAATTTTTCTATATTTATTATGTAAATAAGAGATCGTGTTGCAAATTACCGTGGACGATACAGTCGAGTACAATCGAATCGCCCTTATTGACAACGCGTACCGTGGGTGCGGATATTTCAACGTTTATGACGTCTGGCGATAGCTGAGCGTCCGAACTTACTGTAACGTTGGTGCTTGCAATGCGTTTCTCTTTACGATAAGCGTGACATTCGTACACTCCTTCATCCGAGCTCTGTAAATTATATAATTATTCTCTGCAGTTTCTTCTATTAGGTTGAGGGGAAAGAAATGCGCATTGCATTTGTCCATTTATTTCTCTGGTACAATAAAAGATTTTATAAAACGGTTTTGTCTATCAGAAAGAGCGTTTTATTCCGCATCGTTTGATATATAACTTATCTATGTTTACTTTGTTTTTTACAAGAAAAAGTGTTTAGAAAATGTTTCAGCAAAAATTTCGAATTCGAGCTTGCATGTGGTACGACTTCAAGCGAGGCAAATCGGCTGCTGAATCTCATCGTGCCCTGTCTGAGGTATTCGGCGAAGAAGCCCTGTCCGAAAGTCAGTGTCGACGATGGTTCCAGCGCTTCAAGAACGGTGATGAAAGCTTGGAGGACGAAGAACACGAAAGTCGGCCTCAAATCGTCGATAACGAAGTATTGAAGTCCGTCATTGAGTCAGACCCCAGCCAAACAACTCGCCAGCTTGCAGAACAGTTTGGCTGCGATCAAACAACCATCGTCGACCACTTGCACGTACTGGAAAAGGTAAATCGGTGCGGAAAATGGGTGCCGCACGAGCTTTCCGACGCAAACAAGGCGACACGCGTCGCAATCGCCAGCATTCTCGCTCGCCGCGCCAAGAACAGAGGCTTCTTTGACTCCATTGTTACTTCGGATGAGAAATGGATCCAATACGACAACGCCACAAGAAAGCGGCAGTGGCTGGACCCAGGTGAGGCGCCAAAACCGACTCCAAAACCGGACATCCACGGAAAAAAGGTGGAACAGCAAAGGTCTCGTGTATTTTGAGGTTCTGGATTTGGGTCAAATAGTTACGGCGGACCTCTACCAACATCAATTGGTCCGTGTGGATCAAGCACTGCGACGTCAAGGTGTGGATACGGCGTCGACAAAATTTCTTCACGACAACGCCCGGCCGCATGTCGCAAAGATCACTTCACAGAAAATCGAGGAATTGGGCTGGGAAGTCCTGCCTCACCCGCCATACAGCCCAGACCTGGCGCCATCCGACCACCATCTGTTCCGGTCGATGCAGCACTCCCTGGCCGAGAAAAAGTTCAAAAACCGCGACGAGATCAAAATTTGGGTGTCCAACTTCTTTGAGTCGCAGCCGGCCGAGTTCTTCGAGAAGGGCATCCATTCTTTGCGTGGACGTTGGCGACAAGTAGTCAATAATAATGGCGAATACCTTTTGGATTAAAGTGTTGTAATTTTTTTTTATAATAAAAAAAATTTTTGACTCAAACGCGCATTTCTTTCCCCTCAACCTAATATATTCTAAGTTCACATTTTTCCGAAATAAATTCACAAATAATTTTAAAAATCAATTTGCAAACAACCTTAAACGGATCAAATTGAAGAACGCCGGGTTCTATTTGTTCTGCGCCGACATCGCCGGACGCACCGCCACTTCGTGTCCACTCGAGTCGATCGACTAGAGATGCACCGCTTGACGCGCACACCAATTGTGCCGGCTGGCCAGGCGGGAACCATTGACGCAAACCTCCCAACACAGCAACCGTAGCCAGTTGTGAGGGCTCCACGACTAAAATATCGTATATAAATATTGGATTCAAGTTATTTGAAATCATTTTTTCAATTTTAAGTGAAATTTTTTTCCATTTTTGATAATACTAAATTTTAAAATTTATTTTTGATCACACCTTCAATGTAGATGTCTTTAGTAACTGAGGCGAATTTATTGCTGGCTTTGCAAGTGTATCTACCGGCGTTGCCGAGTCCAATATTTGGATGAATGATGAATTGTTCAGTGATTGTGATTGGCACAAAATCATCTGGCAAATCTCCTCGTTCGGGTCCCGGATCGCTGAAATTTTTTTTCACTGTATATACAGATTAATTATTCTCATGTTAAAGAATATATCATTACTGTAGCCATTCAACGTCAGGTTCTGGATCACCAAATGCCTCACATGTAATTTTAACGGCTTCGCCAACTGTGAATACTAATTTTGGTCCAGCCGGATCCGTTCTTACACTCTAAATAAGTAAAAGTATACTTAGACGTTAATTAACATTCAATAAAATAAAATACAGTACCAACGATGGGCCGACGCTCACAGTACCAAAGTCGGACGCCTCGCCAATCGGATTACTAGCCGTACAAGTGTAATCACCGTCATGCTCCTTGCGTGCATTGCTCACTTCGAGTACACCATCGCCAAGATCAACCACATCGGCGGGCAATCGGCCTCCTTCAGCCGGTCCGCGCCAACTAATTGAAGGAGCCGGTGAACCGGTGACATGACACTTAAATTGATGACGCTCGCCCGGCTTGCCGTTCCAAATCTTCGGCTCAACGCGCGCGGTCGGTGGCGTGTCGTCTAAAAATATGGCAGATGCTTAACTTTTGCCATTGCAAGTAAAATTATTGCAATAATCATTTTAATAATAAATTATTTTTAAAATTATCAGCGACTTACTGTCGGTAAGCTCGAGCCGAACAGGCGGAGCCTGGCGAGTTCCGTACGGATTTGTCGCCGTACAAATATACTCTCCGACGTGCGCATCGTCGACTGCGTGAATTACGAGTGCGTCGCCGTGTTGTACGGCTCCGTCACGCACCGCCCAGTGAATTTTTGCTGGCGATTGGCTTTGCGCGTAGCAATAAAAATGTGCCGGTTCACCGCGTCTTACGGTAAGCAATGGAGGTGTAGCGATTGGATTTGGTGGATTTCCCGTTTGATCGGATTCACTTGGTACAACCGATTTTGTTGCAGCTGAAAATTATAATAAATAAAATCATGTAAGTACGTTTTGAATACCCTTTTATTTTTTCGCATAGAAACATATAATGATAGCAATTTAAAATTGAAATAACATACGATGCTCTAAATGTATGCGAGCAGGATCTGAGGTTTGCGGCTTCGTCTCCGGATGGTATGGATCGTGTGCAACGCACTCGTAGGCGCCTTGATGTTGGCTGCCGGTGCGCAAAATGGTTAGCGTGCCGCGACCGTCATCATGCGCGCCTTGCGGTAAAGCACCACCACCGTACCACTGCCAGCGTAAGCGTTCGTTACCGCTGCCGCCAGGAACCCAACAACGAATGCGGGACGGATCACCAGCCTTGACGGTTTGCTCAGGCGGATCTGCCTGTGGTTTTTTGGCTAAAACAAAGCGAATTTTAATTTGTAATTATCCACGAGATTAACAACGGTGAATTATACGGCAAAAAATTTGAATAAAATTTGATACGTTTTTGTTGAATGTCAAGGCGCGCAGGCGCTGATGGAACGTTACGTCCCGTTGACGGGTCGACAACATTGCAAATATATGCCCCTGCGTCGCTTTCACCAACGGCTGGAAAGTGCAATTCCTCGCCGTTGTGCTCTTCGCGCGCACTTGCTGGCAGTTCTCTACCATCATAACTTGTCCAGCGCAATTGGGCATCCGGCTGACCGGGAACCCAACAACGAAAACGAACTGGATCATCCAACTCTACCTTTTGATATGGTGGATCGACCTACAAAGCATAAACACTATTATACAAAATTAGAAATGCTCGAAACTAAAACATATTTCTAAAAAACTACTCTAATTCGTATATTTAATGAGAAATTTATAGCAAAATTTAAAAAAATGTATGTATTCGTATGTAAGGACCCGCGATGTCACGGAAATAGAGTTAGTAAAGTGAAAATTAGAAAAAATTCAAAATTTCAGAAATCGGAATTTTACAACATGATTTCTGTGTATTTTAATTTGTTTATCAATTTTTTCGTATTATTAATTGTACGTGCCTGTGGGGGTTGCGCAATCTCAACGTCTTGACGCACAATAAGTCGCACTGGCTCCGAGTCTATGGGAGCAGCACCGTGCGGATCGCGTCGAGGATCGTACGCCGCACACACGTATGTTCCGCTGTGTGCATGATCAGCACGGGGGAAGTTAAGATAACTGGAATGCTGCTCTGCACCATGTGGCAACGGCGTGTCAGCGCCACCATGCGCAGGACGCCATTTCAGAACCGCATTAGGTACACCTGGTACCCAACAGCGGAATCGCGCCGGATCGTCCACCTCAACATTATGTTCTGGTGGATCGACCATCGGTCGTAGTTGAGCTAAATAAATAACCATTTTGAAGCATGTGCATGTAATTCTACATTGAATAATTTTTTAACAGAAAATTATTTACGCCGCTTCACTTCCAGTCGGCCTGGATTGGACTCTACTCGGCCTTGTGTGTGGTACAAAGTGCATATGTAATTGCCGGCGTGATGTTGCTGAACCGTAGGAATGAATACTTGATTTCCGCGTTTATAGGCACCAGGCGGCAGGGCCCCACCTATTGTGTTAAAATGCCATTCCACTTCACAATCCTGGAAACTGCAAAACGAAACCTGTTTATATTTACTAAATATTCTTCGACTATTTTAGTAAAAAAAGTACCCAGGAGTAAGACAAGTAAATACGGCTTGCTGGTTTTCGTCTACTTGTTGATACGGTGGCTCTACGATAGCCTGTGGCTGCTGAGTTTGCGCTGCTGCTGAAATACCGACTTAAGTGCAATGATAACATTTATATTAAAAATATACTTGGCAATGCGGGTGGTTTGCGTTGGTGAGGTACGACTTGCAGTCGTGCATCGTCCGTAGCAACTTGATCGGCATGCGTGCCTGTGCATCGATAGTCGCCAGAGTCAGCTATGTTAGCTGAATCAATGATAAGCTGGTGCCCATGTTGACGAGTTGATGCTGGAAGAGATGCGTGCCCAATTTTGGACCACGTCACTTCCACGTCTTCTGACTAAATTAGATGTACCTTAATTTCGTGTGTATAAGGTGATGGAGTGTTTTGAGCCAAATTTAAATTGGCGCCAATGAGTTCATTCTGTTGTATCTAAGCGAATCCAAATTTTGTTTCCACTTTTATGAAACTGAAGGCGGGCTCAAAATTTAAATCCCAAAGGATCCGATAATGAACTCATTGGGGCGAATTTAAATTTGGCTCCGGCCTTATACATGCGAAATTTCTGTTTATGTATGTATTATTAGGTTAATCCAAAAATTTTGATACACCTGTGTTTATACGTCAATAAAATTTTTTTATTATCATTGTTACGTATGATGAATATATGGTTTGAAAGCCGTTTTCTTGCAAATATTTTGGTATATAAAAGTTCGGTTTAGTTTAACTTATTGTAAAGTTATAGGTTTTCAAAGGAAGCTTATTATGTCAAAAAATCGTCAAAAAATTCGAATGCTCATGTTTCACGAATTCAAGCAGGGACACAATGCAGCCGAGGCAGCCCGGAATATTTGCGCTACATTGGGCAGGATTGTAACTACCCGTATCACATGTCGCCGCTGGTTCGCGAAATTTCGTTCTGGCAATACACATCGAAAAGATAATACACGTTCCTGACGACCCTCGATCATTGATAAACGGGCACTGCTCCGCTGCATCGAATCCGATCCAACACAAAACACGCGCAAATTGGCCGTAGACTTCCACTCTTCAAAAAATACCATCGCTCATCATCTCCATAAATTGGGCAAAAACAGCAGACGTGGTCAAACTGTCCCACACGAGCTCAACGAAAGGCAAAAAATTCGGCGAATTTCCGACTGCAATTGGCTGCTGCACAAATTCAGCCATGGAGGATTGGATCAAATCGTCAGCTGTGATGAGAAGTGGATCTTGTACGACAACTGCAAAGCCAAACTCCAATGGCTCAGCTCACGTCAGGGCAAAGTGCGAGCGCTTCGAACCGATCCACACCAAAAGAAGGTGCTGTTATGTGTTTGGTGGTCGGTGTCGGGTCCGTTCTATTGGGAGCTGCTTCCACGCGGTCACACTATAAACTCCAAGGTCTACTGCTCTCAACTAGATCGCGTACAAGCCGAATTGCAGCGTCGCAGCATTACAGGGCGTCGAGTTTTTTACCAGCAGGACAACGCGAAACCACACACTTCGCGCGCGCCAAGCTCGAGGAATTGGGCTGGGAAGCACCCGCCATATAGCCCAGACATCGCGCCATCGGATTATCACTTGTTTAGGTCTCTGGAGCAATGCGCGGACGCCATTTCACGCAAGATGACGAAGTTGAACAAGACCTGGCGGACTTTTTCACCCAAAAGTCGCGCGACGCGGAATCCTGATGTAGCGTTCTTGTTGGCGAAGAGTGGAGCAAAATAATGGCGAATATATTGATGAGAACGATCCATTGATGTTGTAGAAAATTTAAGTTTTTATAAAATTGATGAAGTGTATTAAAACTTTTGGATCGATCTAATATATACATGTATAATAAAAACCTGCCTTGAACTGTTCTGAAACCTTGCAGGTCCATTTGGCTCTATTACCTTCCGCAATGCTGAGATGTTTTGGTGGGAGAATGTCGACTCGTAACGCAACTATATAAAGTGCGCATTGAATTATTAAATTCATATATATGTATCAGGGATGCGTCGGATATCCGATATCCGGTATCCGATATCCGATATCCGGCACTTTTTTCTATCCGAAATCCGATATCCGATATCCGAAAAAATGACCCGATTTTCGGATAATTTCGGATAAGCATAGGGTATTTTCCCAAAAATTTAAAAAAAATTTAAGGTTTTTAAAATCAATCTTTCTTGAAACGATGTTCTTAAAAAAATTGTCTCGCAATGAAATTTATTTTGTATTTTTGGATATGGTTAGTTGTTTTTACATAATAATAAAAATCATGTTTCTTTTCTACATGATTTTTATTTTGTTTCCTTTTTTACGATGTAAAAACTCCAACTAATTTAAAAATGTTATTGTTGTCACACCATAACCTAACTGTTTATAATTTCGAATATGATTGAAATATGCATAAAATGTGTCTTTGTTAAATTTTGTTAAAATAAAGTTTTTTTATGCTCTTAAATTTATCCGAAATTTATCCGGTATCCGATATCCGATATCCGGAATCCGGCACTTTTTTGTATCCGAAATCCGATATCCGATCCGATGTTTTTTGAATATCCGATATCCGATCCGACTTTTTTTCATATCCGACGCATCCCTGATATGTATTGCTATATATGTTTAATTTTTTATTGTTTAATAAATTTGTATTTCTACCATTTTTACCATTTGTATTCCCAAACCAAAATAAACTATCATCTAGATATCAAGAATAAATTCAAGATTTCAAAAATCAAACCTAAATTTAAAATATGAGCAACCTGCTTAATTATCGGAAATCGAAATTGCTACATATACATATGTACATACATATATTTAGCATATTAAAAAAGCGATCAAAGCGTTAATACATAAAGTAAATCCTAAAAGAATTTAGAAGTGTTTTCGAAAAGTTATTGTTTTCATCGTCCAAGCATTTTCGTGACCTTATTTTTTGTGTGCATAATTTAAAAATATTTTGTGCAAAGCGTTTATTATCAAATTAACTTTGCAAGCGAAGTGCATTAAAGCTGTTTACATTATAAGATAAAGCTGTTTAAATATCGTATAACATATAAATAAGGCAGTGAAAATGCTGGCCGATGGCTTGTGAATCATTAAACGATAATTTTAAAAAAATTATTAAGTAGGTATATTAGCATAAAATATTTCATTGTCAGATAATTATGGGTCATTTTTTGGAACACACTAATTTTCACTCCAACATTCAAATATATTTCATTCTTTTCGCAAGATTTCAAATTATTCAAACTTTGAAGGTTTTTAATTTAGGATGAAAGCTTGATGGAGAAACTGCGAGAACTCTTTTAAAGGAAAGAGTTAAAAAAGATAATCTATTCTAAAGATAAATGAAATGTTTTGGCCAAGAGACTTTGCTTAAATGACTTCGAATGGCGCAAATACAATACGAAATTTTTTATTGGCTGAAAGTTAAAAAAACTTCCCATAATTATCTGACTACCAGATTATTGTTTAACATGTGATAAGAAAAAAGTAGATACATATAAAAAAATTCTAACATTAAAACTCCCTATAGTTCGTTTAATGATTCGCAATCAATCGAAAAATGTACAATTTATATAAAAGCAGAAATGTGAAGCAAAAAGATAAAGCAAACAAATATTTATTAGCTAGCTTGTAAATATTTATTTTTTGCATGAAATTATACGAATAATGTATGTATGTATCTCAAATATAATAAAAAAAACTTCAAAACATAACAATAACATAGTACAGCTGATACTACTGTTTTCGGTCATTTTAAATAGTTCCTTTAAAATTGAAATAATAAAAAATGAAAGCAAAATTAAAAAAGCAAATTATAAAAAGATAATCGCATTGACGTTGTTTTACAGTATGCTAACTATGCATCAATTAATTTAATTTGACCTAAGCTCAATAAAAACATTTAAACAAATTGGTAAAAATGACTGCGCACGCGAAACATTCTTCTTGGGCGATGACGTGCATGCGGCGTATTGTAGTCACGTTGGCTACCATATACGACTCCATTGTCATCATTACGGTTAGGATTACTGTAATGACGACTATGGTAATCGTCGTAGCTATCGCGTGTCCCGTAATAGTAGGCATTATCACGCCGACCATAATAGTGGCGTGGTGCCCGCCCGCTATTATACGCCCTTTGATTTTGTTTATTGTTGTTTTGATTATTGTAGCGATTGGTTGGATTCTGACCTTCAGGTACTGGTACAAATTGGATGGTCTCCTCGCGAACACGTCCGATGGGTTCACAGTCGCGGCCTCCAGTTGTTTGACTGCGCGTATAGCCCGGTGCACATCTTTAAAAAACATTTCTTCTTAAAATAATAAGTGAATTTTATATAATTTCTATAATATCTCACTCGTCACATAGTCGCCCTGCAAAGCCTGCGGGACAATTTCTACATTGCACTTGTCCGCTTTGATCCAGGAAGCAGTCGGAGGCACCTCTAAAATTAAATGCTATTTTAAGAATTTAAAATTTGACCAATCTTAAAAATATATTCATACGGGCAGGGGCATGGTGTGCAATCATAAGGCGTAGCACGTGTTGCATCACCATAATATCCCTTTTTACACGTTTCGCAGTGATATCCTTCAGTATTGTGTTCACATAACTTAAAGTAATATTTTTTAATTACGACTGAAAATAATAAGTATATTTTTGTATTAAATATAGACATCGTCAAATGTTTAATTTATTTTGATAATAGATAAAGTTTAGATACGATTAGTTGTCTACAAAAGTGTTTTTTAGTAAAAAATTGATGGTTTACCAGACAACGACCGAATGAGTCGCAACCTCGCGGTGAATGATTATAACATTGACAAGGTGGACGCGCTTGTTCGCGCTCGGGCGCGCGTTGACAGTCATTAGGCGTACCGCCGCGAGCATCTCCTACATACCCAGGTCGACATCTCTCGCACTGATCACCGTCAGTATTATGCTGGCAGTCAATACAAGCTCCGTACTCTGCATCGCATTCCGTCGCGTGTCCGTTACAATTACACTTTTGACATAAACCCAGATAAAGGCCGCCACTAGTCCGAGAATAACCCGGTGCGCAATCCTAAAAGATAATATTTAATTTATTAAATTTTTTTAGTTCAATTTTGTTTTTATATTTTTGTTTTATATTTATCGTAAATTGTTTTTATATATATTAAATTTTTCAAATTTGATAATTATTTAATATAATATAATATTTTTTAAACTGTTTTCTTTGTTCTTTCTTTTAAATTTTTTCTTCATATGTACTTATCTACATATTTACAAACAATTAAAATATTTAACTTATTTAAATTCCCTGGCTAGATAATTTCTAACATTAATTATTTTTTCATTCATTGGCATAATTATATTTGTTACGGGAAAATATGTTGCACGGCCATATACGTATTTTCCCGGCTATATACGTATATTCCCGACCATATACGTATTTTACCGAACATAAGCGCATTTTCTCGGCCATATGCGTATTTTGCCGGTCCATATGCGTATTTTGCCGGCGCATTTTCTCGGCCATATGCGTATTTTGCCGGTCAAAATACGTATTTTCCCAAATACGTGTATGGCGGAAATCTTATTTTCACGTAGCAAATTTTTTAAATTTTAAGACATTTCCATTTTTTGCAATATCTCGCGTTACATTCACCCAAAATTTATGTCAAATATGTAAATACGTCGTCTAAGCGTCGAAACCTTGAAAAATTGTACAGCAATATTCCCAAGCATTCAAGTGCTTAAAGGACAAGACAACGTTATTAAATATTAATTTATAATGATTTATAATGAGTTCGTTGTTAATTATCACTTAAGTGCATATTATGTGGGGATGTCCTATATTTTTGTTATACTTAAAATTACATTTTTCGTTAATAAAATTTTTATTATTAAATATAAAGTTTGTGCGGTCACCTAGCCATTATTTACATATTTGATATAAATTTTGGGCAGGTTGGGTGAATTTAATGCGAGATATTGCAAAAAAATAGAAATGTCTTATAATTTTGTTACACATTATATTATTTTTACTAATTTTATTATTTATAATATGTAGTATGTCAAAAATTTTTAATATTTATGTAAATTTTAAATTGTAAAGCTGCAATAAAAGTTAGATAATTTCAAGTTTCCACGTTGATATTTTTTACCCATATTTAATATTATTTTTGTTTTTAGGCATGTATCCTCTATGGACTTTTTTCTGTAAAACACTTTAATATAATTAAAAATTTTGAAATTAATTCGCACTTCAATAATAATTGTTTTAAAATGATTATTTTTTAGAATAATTCTATCGCTATGGTTGCATTTTAATTAATTCGATTCACTTGAATTTATTTTAACAAGGAATGTTATTTTGTCTATTATAAGAAAAACACAAGAAAAAAATTTATTAAAAATGTCATATTTCAAAATCGATTAAGAATTTCTGAAATGAGAAATTTTTCTGAAATAAAGGAACATTGGCATTGTGTAAAAATTTAACCCATAAGTGACAATGAATGTTTTGAGTTCAAATTTGCGCGCAAATTGGCGTTCGCCTTCATTCTGTTCTTTAATTGGGTAAAGCTTTGGAACCACACTCAAAATATGTGCCTAGGAGGTTTCTTATACGACAAATTCTTTTTATGTTTATAAATCCATACAGAACAGAATGAACACATTTGCCAATAATTGCACAAATTTAAATTCGTGTACACAAAAGTGTACACGTCGTCACTTATGGGTTAAAGTTTTTTTTATGAAAATACGCGATATAGTATTCTCGCAAAGTGATATTATACTTTTTAAATTTTTGGTTTTTGGCATAATGTAAAAATCTAGAAAAAATATTTTTTTTCTAAAATTATGCCTGTAATGATTTTTTGGGTTAAGTCTACGCTTGGCCAAGCTTAGATTAAGTCGGATCGCAGCACGACTTTCGCCAATCGATAGTGATCGTCGAGCTACACTAGTATTCTCATAGTGTGTAAATAAATATCCTTCAGAAAAGCCAAAGATCAGCATTTTTACAAAAATAGATTTTTAAGACGAATTTAATGGTTATGAAAACAATGTTTTAAAGCCAAATTGTAAAAGAATCCATGTAGATCTGACCATTTCAAACCGATTATATACAATATACTAACGACTTAAACATGAATCCTCGAAATTTAAATTTTTTTTTACACAATGCCAATGTTCCCATAAGAAAAATTTCTTATTTCAGAAAAATTTCTCATTTCAGAAATTCTTAAACGATTTTGAAATAAAACATTTTCAGGGAATTTTTTTCTTATATTTTTTTATAAATCTTCTTTTAAGGCAAAATGACGTTCCCTGATCTTTATTCAAAGGATATTTATTTAATTTAGGGGTCGACAATTAAAACTATTTAAACTTATTTTTTAGTTCATAAAAATACATATTTCAATGCATCTATCTGAATGAATACATTTAATGGAGGAAAAATTATTCCCAACTAAATGTCACAATTAAAATGTCACAACTACACTTTTTTTTCACTTTTTAATATAATTTTTTTCCCACAATTCATTTAAACCTCCCGAATCATTAAAGTCATTGTGTTTGTTTACCTATTTATAAAGATATTTATTTTTCATCACTCATTCATTCTATATTTTACACACCGTCATAAAATTAATTTTTATTATAGAATTATGCAGATTTCGACTAACCATTTATTAAGTTTTACCTTATTATTTTTACCCAACAATTCTTAAAATTAGTATAAATAATATTAAAAATTAAAATAATTTTCGTCAAAAAATTTTCAAAAAATTTCGTAGTTCACGAAAAATTAAAAATAAAAATTTAATTAATAATTTTCCCGTCACAAAACCGAAATAAACAAATTTTAATTCTTTTTTATATTTTTAATTTTCACACATTTTTTAAAATTTTATGTATTTAAAAATCGTATTATATTATAAAATTAATTAATTAATAATACGAGGAATCTGAGTAAACTTTTTTTTAAAAAAAATTTAACGAAAACGGATTAGCCAAAAAAAAAATTGTGAAAAATTTGAAATTTTCTAAATAAAAAAGGTTTAAATTTTTTTATTTGAAAAGCTTAATTAAATTTAGTTATTGAATACATAGTTTATATGTATTATATAATTTTAGAAAGTTTTGCAAAAATTATTATATAGTTGGTTTTTAAATTAAAATTAAATTAAGCAATACGCAATTGAACTTTTAATTCCGGACACCATTTAAACCTTTTTTATTTGAAAAAATTCATTTAAATGTCATTTTTGTTCGAAAACAACGATCTCATTTTTATATTTGCTTACAATTTAATTTAAAAAATTTCTATCGAAACTTACACATATTAGTGCGTTGGTTTTACCAAATTCTATTAGATTGATCAAAATGTTTTGATACACTTCAACAATTTTATAAAAACATAAATTTTCTACAGCAACAATAGATCGTTCTCATCAATTATTGCCTTTATTTTGCTCCACTCTTCGCCAATCTGGATTCTGTGTCAATAAAAAGCGCGCGATTTCTGGCCAGGGCCCGTTCGACTTCGTCATCTTGCGTGAAGTGGCGTCCGCGCAGGTATTGCTCCAGAGACCTGAACAAGTGATAATCCGATGCCGCGATGTCTAGACTATATGGCCGGTGCTTGAGAACTCTCCAGCCCAATTCCTCGAGCTTGGAACGACGCGAAGTGTGTGGTTTCGCGTTGTCCTGCTGGTAATAAACTCGACGCCCTGTAATGCTGCAACGCTGCAATTCAACTTGTACGCGATCTAGTTGGAAGCAGTAGACCTTGGAGTTAATAGTGTGACCACGTGGAAGTACGGCTCTCAATAGACTGGACCCGACACCGACCACCAAACACATAACAGCACCTTCTTTTGGTGTGAATCGGTTCGAAGCGCTCGCACTTTGCCCTGAGCCATTGGAGTTTGGCTTTGCAGTTGTCGTACAAGATCCACTTCTCATCACAGCTGACGATTTGATCCAATCCTCCATGGCTGAATTTGTGCAGCAGCCAATTGCAGTCGGAAATTCGCCGAATTTTTTGCCTTTCGTTGAGCTCGTGTGGGACAGTTTGACCACGTCTGCTGTTTTTGCCCAATTTATGGAGATGATGAGCGATGGTATTTTTTGAAGAGTGGAAGTCTACGGCCAATTTGCGCGTGTTTTGTGTTGGATCGGATTCGATGCAGCGGAGCAGTGCCCGTTTATCAATGATCGAGGGTCGTCAGGAACGTGTATTATCTTTTCGATGTGTATTGCCAGAACGAAATTTCGCGAACCAGCGGCGACATGTGATACGGGTAGTTACAATCCTGCCCAATGTAGCGCAAATATTCCGGGCTGCCTCGGCTGCATTGTGTCCCTGCTTGAATTCGTGAAACATGAGCATTCGAATTTTTTGACGATTTTTTGACATAATAAGCTTCCTTTGAAAACCTATAACTTTACAATAAGTTAAACTAAACCGAACTTTTATATACCAAAATATTTGCAAGAAAACGGCTTTCAAACCATATATTCATCATACGTAACAATGATAATAAAAAAATTTTATTGACGTATAAACACAGGTGTATCAAAATTTTTGGATTAACCTAATAATCATTGCTATATTTACCTAAATAAAAATAATTAAGAATTAAAAAAAGATTTTTAAACTTGTTTATTATGTTCAACGAATTTTTATAAACAAATTTTTTAATCTGAATAGAGAGGTGGCTAATACTGAATTAAACAATTTTTAATTCGAAGCTTAATTTAGATAATTACTTTTATTAATCGAAGAAAATAACAAACGAAAATCTTTTTTTTTAATTAATAAATAATTTTTAATTGTATTTTACAACAGTTTTTTCTTTTTTCAATTAAAATTTTTCTTTTAATTTACATAAAATAAAAGTTTACTATAATATCATAAGCTTCTATTCTATTTAAAGAAATCTTAAAAGTGTTTAAAATGATGTTTTTTTTTAAATTGTTTCAATTATTTTTTTTTTGTTAAACAATTTAGACTAAAAATTGTATGATTCTTGAGTTATATAATATTTATATTATTTTGTAAATTGCTAACCTCGCATGAAGTCCCAACATAGCCAACTGGACACGTGCATTCTTCCACCTCAAGAGCACGTAGAGCTCCGACCGGTGCCTCATGTGCCGGTACGGCACGATCTAGAGAGACTCGGATTAAAGTCGTTTCCGCAGATGAATCACCGTCGTTCGCAGCACCGGCTTTGATCAACACGTCGTTTAAGTCGGCTAATACCATGAGCAAGTGCTCACGATTAGCAGGTAATCCATCGGCTCGTTGCCAATGCTCATCGGTAATTGGTACATTGACGACTTGTTCGTTTGGTCCTACCGGTTGGACGGGCGCTTTATGATGCAGAGTGATGTCATTACCCTAATTTTATTCTATGAATTTTTATTTTCGGAAATGGTAAATTAAATTATATTTCTACATAATTCATTTGAGTAAAATTATTAATTTTCGTACTCTAATGATAACAGTAGGTTCAGAAGATGATTGTGACTCTTCGGAATCTGCAACTCGATGTGTGAAGCTCAACTTTCCACCGTAAGCAGTGATTTGATCTCCAAGAAATTGCGATGGCAATTTCCAATACAAGCTTTGACCTCGACCTTCACTTAATGCGTTGAAATGGAGCGCGTCTCCGTAAACCTGAGCTTGAGAAGATGGGCTAAAGAATTAATTTTTGCGGATATTAATTATTTCATTTAAAAATGAATTACGTGAATGGTGCACGTGCATCTTGTGTGCTCAGCGCCAAAACATCTTGAGCACCTAGCGAATAGTCAAGTGTGGTGATTGATCGCAACAAGTTTGATGATTGACATTGATTAGTAACGCCTGAACAAAAGCATTTTGAACAACCTTGCGAATTTTGGAGCGCCAGATTGAAGGAACCAGGCGCGCAGTTATTGCAAGTTGGACCTTAAAAATACATATTTATTAGATGCATGATAATTTTCATGCATTACTTCAATTAAAATATCGTAGCATATTGCAATTGTTTTCGCTAACTATTTTGATACTCACCAACGGTATTTTGCTTGCATTGACAACGATCTGTAGCGTAAGATGGCTGTAAGCTAACAGCACCTGCAGCACTACACATTGGGGCGGGTGGTGCACGTCGCGGGATACATGTGCCCAGATATAGTCCCCTTTGGTTGGAACGTTCGTAGCCAGGTGCACAAGTCTCGCATGACGTTCCGGAGTATCCCGGTGGACAAGCGCATTCTTCAACCTCAAGCGCACGAACATCTTGAGTATCGTGTGCTATTGCCGTCTCCCAACTCACTTCGCCAATGCTAAAAATTATCATACATTTAATGACTTATAAATTTTAAGCTAATCTCATTTAGGGGGTATAACTTCCGACCTTTCGAGCAACTTAAAATATTGGCAACATTAGCAAATGCGACATATGCGGATTTTTCAAATTTGATTGGATTTTTCAAAAAGTTATAATTAAAATTTTTTTGAGTGACTTTACTTTTTTAGCTGTAACCTTTTTCCAAATTACTTAGAAACTTGATTTAAAAAGTAGTGGATAGAGAATTAAATTTTGAATCAAATTTGTAAAATTAATCTTTCGAAAAAATCTTTATGCTTATTAAAAAGTTAATCAAAGTTGGAATCATCATCCGCAAATGTCGCTCCTCCAAAATATTGGCGTTTTCTTTATTTTGTTATAATTTAAAATGACCCATTTTTAAATGGTCTAAAATTAGGATTTAAAATAGTTTGCAATTTTTATGATTTTGTAGATATTACTTTTATCATTTTTATTTCATAAAATGTTTTACGCAATTTTAATTACCTAATATATAATTTTCTAAATGTATAACCTAGGCTTATGGCGAGGAAGTGATTTATGAATAATTGTATTTCTTTTTTTTTCTAATTGTACTTCTTTTTTTTCTTTCCTTATTGTTATAATTAAACCAAAAGTTTTATTGACTTTATTGACTTTATTATCGTTGTAATTTTGCTGTATTATGACAACGTTAGTGTACCTATTGTACCTGTTTGTCCAATAAATTAAATTAAAAATAAATAAATTTTAATTGTTTAGTCATAACTTTAGTCATAATAAATTTGTATTTATATCAATATGTTAATTAATTTCATTTTTTAATTTATTTTTAAATAAATTAATTTTTCTGTTAAATTGCAAATTATACACGTTATATTTTAATCTGTGAGCTAATATACTGCGCTCCAATTTCGTTTACAAATTTTTTTTGCTGTAACTTTTTTTATTTTGAAACTGATTTTCGAAATTTTTTTACATTATTTTAGGATTTTGTTTCACACCAAACTTATCGCTATTTATTGGTTTTGATTTACGAATTTTTAAACTTTTAAAACATTTTTTGACACTGTTTTTAAAGATGAAAAATGGGTAAAATTTACTTGAAATAGACTCAATTTTTCAATCTGATTTTTGCTAAAATTTCATTTAATAACTTAAATAATGTTCTTTATGATGAATTTTACTTAAATTTTCACCTAAAAAGTTAAAATAGTCCAATATAGATTGATTGATTAACAGTAATCTTGTTAGGTTGTGTTTTCGGATGAAAAAAAATTCAACCTCGATGGTCCTGATGGAAATAGGCATTACTGGCACGATTTAAGAAAGGAAAAACGTTATTTTTCAAAAAGAAATTTTGCAGGCGGTACGGTAATGGTGTGGGCAGCAATTGAAGCAAATGGAGCAGTATCATTAGCTTTTGTGTCTTCATCGATGAACAGCGCAGACTATCAAAGCGTGTTGGAAGAACATTTAGAACCGTTTTGGCAGCCGGAATTTATTTTTCAATAAGATAACGCCCCGATTCATTGCAGTCGATCCTCCAAAACGTGGTTCGAACAGCGAAATATTCAACTTCTTCCTCATCCTGCAAGATCTCCTGATCTCAATCCAATTGAAAATTATTGGGCAATCTTGGCGCGAAGAGTTTACGATGATGGACGGCAATTTAACTCGGTTGAGTCGCTGAAAGAAGCAATTTTAGCAGCACACAATTTTTAAAAATTTAATTTCCAGTATGCCAAACCGTATGGTTGAGGTAATCCGTAATAACGGAGGTCCTATTGATTATTAATTGTTATTGTTTATTGTTTTTGTTAAAATAAATTTCAGTTTTATGTATAAAAAACTTAAATGTCTTATAATTTTGTATAAAACTTTTAAAAACTATTTTTTTCTCAAAAATTTTTATTTCTTAGCTAAAAATCGGGTTTAAAAATTTTTTAACAATTTATTTTTTTGGATTAAGTTTATAACTCCTTTTTTTATTATTGTGTAAAATTTGAAGTGTTTTTGTTAATTTGAACAAAAGTTATGCACTTTGAAAGTCGAATAAAATAGGTGTCTTATAATTTTGAAACGCACTGTATGATATTAAAATTGTTAAAGAAATAGACTATTACATATAATGAATTAATTTTAATTGAAAATAAAATAAAATGCTAATAAATAAAATGCTAATAAATTTATATTTATTATCATTTTTTGTTTTGTCGAAAATGTCGAAAAATAGAAATATTTGTTATGATTAAATTTTTTTATACCAATGACGAAAAAGAATAAAATAAATTTTTGACTAAATGCTTTTCTTAAATTTAAAAATTATAACTATAAATTCTAAGTCCGAACTTTTAATGCATAAGATGTTTAAACAATTTTTTTAATGATTTTCGTTATTATAACAAGGTAAAAGTAAATAAGGAGCCCAACTTCAATTACATATAACTTAATGAAGGTTCAAACGAAAATTCAAAATTTTTCAACAAAAATTCAAAATTTTTTGTGAGATATGTAATAGAGTAATTTTTTTATTTTTAACTTTGCAATTTTGTTTTTACTTTATTTTTTTATATGTATGTATATGCTTTTTCATTTTTTAAATCATTTAACCTCTTTTTGCATTGTAAATTTTTCAATTTAATTTACTTACTCCAAAAATACTTTTATTTTGCCACTTTTTTGACATTTTTTGTTTTTTGCTGCTATCCTTGGCAACGTTCAGACTCGTTTGTTCATTTTGAATTCATTATATCTCTATTTTCTTCGAATTGGAAGTTTTCACGTCAAAAAAAATAAAAATTTACGTCAGCAGAGGTGAAAAAGTTGAATAGCTAATGAAAATAGATGTAAAAATATTTAAAAATAACAAAAATAAAAAAAATTCGTATTGCGCAAAATTTTCACTATGAAGAAAAAAAATCAATTTTAGAATTTTATGATTTTTTCACTTTTTATACCTTTTTTTCAATAAATTCTATTGCTTCGAATATACTTATATAAAAGAAATGTGTTTAGAAATCTTTTTTAATTTTTCGGCTTTTTTATTTTTAGCTAATTTTTTTTTATAATTTGTAATGACGTAAAAATTTGTCTGAATAGTTCTAAAAACAACTAACTTTTGCCCAAAAAGTGGGATGAAATGAATTTAAAATTTTTGAACAAACTATGTGTAATATATTTTTGTGATGGATGTTTCATATTTTTTAATGTTTTATTTCTTATATTGATTTCCATTTTTGCCATATGTAAAAACTTTTTAAATGTCCATTTTTTTATTAATTAAAACATTGTGTTCTTGCTCTAAATAAAAAGTAATATTATAAAAAAACAAACATTCACACAATAGAACACTCAAGGACATAAATATAAGTTACTCGACAATTTTTTTAAATATTCGTACAACTAAGTGAATAACGCCTAATGCTTACGGTTTAATTTTTCAAACCCAGACTTGTGATTAATGTTTGGCTTGTTTCGAGTCTGCTTTGTTTTCTTTCTTTCCCGTTTGAGTATTCCTATTTCTTTTCTTTCTATTGAAAACTGTTATTTTCATTATTTGGCATGTTCTTCTTTGTTTTTTTTTTATTTGGTTCAGTTACAGATTCCATGTGAAACAGAAAATTTACGTGAAAAAAGCTTTGTTAAATTGAAAAAAAAACTATTACTGGCGAAAAAATGATGGCGAACGGATGCCAAATATTACGGCAATTGTAGTTAGAGAACGAAAACGGAAAGCTGGAAAAAATTTTAAATAAAAAAGTGAGAATAAAATAGGGAAAAGCAAGAGAAAAAATCATTTTTTCTGATAAAAGTTTTAATAAAAAAATAAATAAAGCAAGGAAAAGTAAAAAAATGATGATTAGGGATGTATTTGTAATAAGCCTTTATTTTGAATGAAATTCTTGTTATTAATTATTATGTTCGGAGATTTTTGCATTATTAAAATAAGTTTTGACCATTTCTGTTTTTTGTTAGCTTTGTCCAAAAATTTTAGGCTAAATTTCATTTTACTCTTTATTTATGTTTTGTATTTTATTTGTTTTTAAATTCGAAATAACAAATACATATGTGAATTAATCTTATGTATGTATGTGAATTAATTTTATTTTTCAATTCTGTATTCTATATACATGTATATATATATATATGTATATATATATGTATATATATATATATATATATATATATATATATATATATATATATATATATATATATATATATATATATATATATATATATATATATATATATATATATATATATATATATATATATATATATATATATATATATATATATATATATATATATATATATATATATATATATATATATATATATATATATATATATATATATATATATATATATATATATATATATATATATATATATATATATATATATATATATATATATATATATATATATATATATATATATATATATATATATATATATATATATATATATATATATATATCAGGGATGCGTCGGATATCCGATATCCGGTATCCGATATCCGATATCCGGCACTTTTTTCTATCCGAAATCCGATATCCGATATCCGAAAAAATGACCCGATTTTCGGATAATTTCGAATAAGCATAGGGTATTTTCCCAAAAATTTAAAAAAAATTTAAGGTTTTTAAAATCAATCTCTCGCTTTTTTGGTCCGAAAATATCTCAGTGCGCCGCCAGGTTCTACTGAAAGCGAGCGCTTTTTCTCAACCGCAGGATTTATTGTTAATGATTTGAGAAAACGGTTGTCTCCAACTAATTTAAAAATGTTATTGTTGTCACACCATAACCTAACTGTTTATAATTTCGAATATGATTGAAATATGCATAAAATGTGTCTTTGTTAAATTTTGTTAAATTTTGTTAAAATAAAGTTTTTTTATGCTCTTAAATTTATCCGAAATTTATCCGGTATCGATATCCGGAATCCGGCACTTTTTTGTATCCGAAATCCGATATCCGATCCGATGTTTTTGAATATCCGATATCCGATCCGACTTTTTTTCATATCCGACGCATCCCTGATATATATATATATATATATATATATATATATATATATATATATATATATATATATATATATATATATATATATATATATATATATATATATATATATATATATATATATATATATATATATATATATATATATATATATATATATATTAAAATATATATATATATATATATATATATATATATATATATATATATATATATATATATATATATATATATATATATATATATATATATATATATATATCAGGGATGCGTCGGATATGAAAAAAAGTCGGATCGGATATCGGATATCGGATATTCAAAAAACATCGGATCGGATATCGGATTTCGGATACAAAAAAGTGCCGGATTCCGGATATCGGATATCGGATACCGGATAAATTTCGGATAAATTTAAGAGCATAAAAAAACTTTATTTTAACAAAATTTAACAAAATTTAACAAAGACACATTTTATGCATATTTCAATCATAAAAAAGGAATCGTAAAAAAGGAAACAAAATAAAAATCATGTAGAAAAGAAACATGATTTTTATTATTATGTAAAAACAACTAACCATATCCAAAAATACAAAATAAATTTCATTGCGAGACAATTTTTTTAAGAACATCGTTTCAAGAAAGATTGATTTTAAAAACCTTAAATTTTTTTTAAATTTTTGGGAAAATACCCTATGCTTATCCGAAATTATCCGAAAATCGGGTCATTTTTTCGGATATCGGATATCGGATTTCGGATAGAAAAAAGTGCCGGATATCGGATATCGGATACCGGATATCGGATATCCGACGCATCCCTGATATATATATATATATATATATGTTACAACCAAAACTTACAACCAGATAAAGTATACTTTGGCCAACTTTCGGCCAAAGTTTACAATTTATTTCTTTTTTATTTTTTTTTTCAAAGTTTCATGTTTATTTTTGCTCCACATTATTTTTTTGTATTATTTTTTCTTTTTATCATTTGAATTATTGATTCCAAATTATGTACAGGGTGGCCCAAATTGGCGCCGGGATTTATTTTTGTTATAACTTTTTTATTTTTCGACCAAACTGCCTAATTTTTTTTTTATTTGATACCCGAGAATTCCCCATTTTGTGTGGTACCATATTTGTGCATTAAGTTTTAAGTTAAGCGTATGCAATAATTGTTTTAAAATTTGTGTGATTTTCAGAAATGGAGTATACTGTTGAACAAAAAGTCTGGTGTGTTGTTTGGTATGGAATGTCTGGATCGCCTACAACCGTTCAGAGTGAGTATCGCAAGAAATTTGGGCGTAGTGCTCACCTTCCCAATGACAAATCTATTCGACAATGGTTCGACAAAATCATGGACACAGGAAGTGTGAACAACAAGCCAAAAACAAAAACGAAGTGGGTCCGTACGGAGCTCAAGGTCGAAGAAGTGCTGGCTAAATTTCGCGAGGATCCGCACATCAGCCCGAGATCGTTGGCTCGGAATGAAGGAATGCCATCCCGAAGTTCAATTCAACGAATTTTGAAGGTTCTTGCTTTTGTGATTTTTTGTTGAGTTTATGGTGCGCTTTTTAGGAGGCAAAATTTCACCCCTACAAACTTCAACACGCTCAGAAATTGAGGCCAGTGGATTATTAAACACGTGTTGTTCACGCTACCTCGCAGCTGGACTTGACGCAGGAGTTCTTCGGCCGAATCCTCTTCTCCGATGAAGCTCACTTCCACATCCATGGCCACGTCAACCATCAAAAATCTACCGCACCCAGCCGACCGATCTCGACGACCTCCAGTCGAGAATTCAGCAGGCGTTCGATAATCTGCCGCAGGACATGATTGACCGCTCCATCGACTCATATGAACGTCGTATCGAGCGATGTATTGAAGTGGACGGACGAAGCGTCGAAATCAATTTCGGAAATTGAAACATTTTTATTGTTGTTTTTTTTGTTGTCATTTTAATAAATTTTGTTGTTATGTTTGATACCACACAAAATGGGGGATTCTCGGGTATCAAATAAAAAAAAATTAGGCAATTTGGTCGAAAAATAAAAAAATTATAACAAAAACAAATCCCGGCGCCAATTTGGGCCACCCTGTATATTATTACTCAAATTTTGTTTAGCAATTTTTTCTTTAAGTTTAAAATAACAAAAGTAACTGAACAGAATTTTATTTTTTTTCGATATTTTAAATTGATCTTTACATTTTCCCTTTTTTAAGGTTAATAATAACAGAAAAATGAAAAGTGGAAATGCAAAAATTTTAGAAAATATTATTACTCAAATTTAATCAATCGAAATAAATTTTTTCCTATACAAATAGGCGAAACGTTTAAAAATAAATTAAATTAAAATATTTTTCAAGTGATTATAAATTTTCTTTGAAGCTATTTAGATTAGTAAATTCGTAGGTTTTGCACGTTATCTAGTACAGTATTTTTAATTTAATGTAATTTTAAATGTAATTTTTAGTATTGGAAAATATTTTTTTCATAAATAAAAAGAATTAGAAGAAAAAATATAAAAACGATAAAAAAAAAAGTTGAGATGAAGTATAAAATATTTTTTTTGTAATTTATTTTCAAATAATGGACTAATTTTATAAGAAAAAAACTAGCTTTTAAGGAAAATAAGCAACGAGATGAAAGATAAACACCTTAATTTCACGATATTAATAAACGAGAACCTTAAAAAATTGAAATTTTTGATCGATTTTTATTTTATTATTATATATCAAATGCATATAAAATTTAAACATTTTCTATGAAAAAAAAGGGGAAGCAGTGGCCTAGCGGTTCCGCGATAGGTTTCACTTTGCTTGGGATGAAGTTCAGTTCCACCCCCGACCCCACTTAGATGTTTCCATATTTGGAAGACAATAGGTACCACATTGCAGTGTGGGTGATACTGCGGTGCTGACCAGGCCCAAACAAGCCGCATCACCTTCATGCCGCATGTTTATGCAGCAAACCAACCGAGATTTCGGTGGCTGGATGACTCTCATCCAAACCCGCGAAATTATTGGTCCAAAGTCATTTCCAACGAGGGAGGATTGATCTGAGCCCTCTAAGTATCACGTATCTATGAAAAGAATCAAGATTAAAGTTCACTTTAGTTACCCCAAGTTCGGGTAAATAAGACGGATCGTTCGAAGAATTTTTGAATTTTGACTTAAGCATCATTCTGTTATAAACAAAGTTGAGCTTAAAATTTTTGAACT
This sequence comes from Bradynema listronoti, assembly GCA_024678965.1. Classification (NCBI taxonomy): domain Eukaryota; kingdom Metazoa; phylum Nematoda; class Chromadorea; order Rhabditida; family Allantonematidae; genus Bradynema; species Bradynema listronoti. The sequence goes on from JANLNO010000006.1 coordinate 4,287,451, forward strand.
ACAGCTTGGGCCTGCTTTAATGAAGGTATTCATTAAATTTTATGCTTAACCGACACAAAATAACAGAACGAATATTCAAAAATTCTTCGAACGTCCGCGTCTTATTTACCCGAATTTAAGGTATATAAGCCATAACCATTCGAAAAATTAAATTTTAACAGAATAAAAGACGATTCAAAATTTTAAAGTTTTGGAATGTACGTAACTTATTATTACTCTAATTTTTATTGACAAAAAACATTTTTAATAAAGAAAAAAACGTAAAAAATTATCGTTCAACCATTTATTGTGTAAAAATACTTTTGAATTTTTCTAAAAATTTTCTAAAAATTCTAAAAATTCTCAAAATTAAGTATAAAAAATTATTTTTGAGTGAAAATAAGGCGAAATCGGCTATTTTGAGAAGAGCTTAAAATTGAATTTCTTTTTAGGTCAATATTAAATTTGCATCAAAATATATCCATTGATACAGCTTTTCGAACTCTAGAAAACCTAGTATTCAGAATTCCCTAATTTTTTTCCTAATATAAAAGCTACAGTAGGCGAAAACAGCAAATTTAAGATAATTAAGGTATTTTAAGTTAATAACTCCTTGGAGCTATAACCTTTCCCTGAGTCGATTTTTCTTAATGAAAACTATTTTTAAAAAAAATCTGAAACACTTAGACCCCTGTAGACAATAAATTAAAAAAATTCTCTTAGGAAAAAACAATTAATTTTAAATTAAAATGATCCAGGACATTTTGTCCGCGGCAAAAAAAGGGCGCGGGACTAAAATTGCCATAAAAATTTAATTTTAATAATTAGAGAGTTAAAAAGCATTCGATTGGGGACTATTTTAGCTATCTAATACTTTTTAAATCATAAAAATCCATCCAGCCTCAAGGATTTTATGACAAATTCTTTTAAAAAAAGATGATCCGGGGCATCGCCACTGTACCTTAATTAATTTAGTCGCCAAAAATAAAAGGTTAGAAATAAGGAATAGAAATTTCCTTAATTTTTAAGTATTATCGTATTTTCCTTGTATATTTCAAAAAGCTGAACACAAAATTTAACTAATGTCTCCTATAAATAATCAAAAATGATTTAAATGCATTTTTTCACGCTTTACTGACAACATAGTTCAAAATGGGCGAGACGAAGATAATTCGTGGGAATTGATATAAAAAAATTTACCTATATCTCAAAACATTTATAGTTAAAAATTAGTTAAAAAGTACGAATTTAATGATATGCGTTATAAAAATTTATAGCTCAATTTATCAATTTTGCTTCCTAATCTCTCAATTATTTTACATAGTGTTTATGTATTTATTTTTTATAAATTTAATATTTTATCTTTGATATTAACTTTAAGGCAATAAAAAAGCATAAGTTAATTTCCTGTTTATTTTACATCAATAAATTTTAAAGTTTAGACCTTTCGCATTAAAACGTTTTATCAATTTAACGAGGGCTTAATAAAATATAAATTAATATAAATTAAACAATATAAATTTTCTTTGGACCACCTATAAAAGAAAAAATGAAAGGAAAAAAATAAGAAAAGAATAAGAAAAAAAGTAAAGAATTTGTTGTGGCAGAGTGAAATGATTAATTATTTATACCATTTTATCCACTATCTTATATACCGTTTCGTGAATCACTGTATAGCTATATTCTACTATGTAGATCATCGTTATTATCATAATTGTATTATTAAGTAAGTACGTTGTAGTGGCTTAATAAGAGGCGAATAAAGTTCTTTTGTTTATATTGCAAACTTGTACTGAGGTGTGTAGTCTATCACTCAGTTACTCAAAGGTTTTCTTTGTTATTCTAATAGCACGGACATAACAGAATTATAAACTGATAAGCAGAAATAAAAACAAGAAAAATACACGCAATGGCATTTTGCGCAAAAAATTATCACTGGCACGCTCCTCATCGGTTGGCCTGACGCACTCATTTTTCTTTTTTCGCCCTTAATCCATTTAAATTTTTAAATTAACTTTTTCTTTAATGTATTTTTTTCACATACTCCTTTTTTCTCCACCGCCCACCTATACAAATTTTTTAAACCGATTTTTGCTTTTATATTTTTTTTCTGCATAGCTTACTCGGTTCTCTTATATATTATGTTTTTGACTTTTTATAAAACTCTGTGTTGCCATTTTTTACATTTTTTTAACATTCATTAATTGTGAGCGTAAACTTTTCCAAACTAATCTTTAAAATTTCCCTCTAGAAAAATTTATTCATTTTGAAAACGCACAATTTGTTTAAATATCCTTATTTCATAAAGCGACTTTGTCAAATTTTCGACACACGCCAACGGCAAAATTATTTTGTCACATTTTTTTCAATTACATTATAAAAATTAATTACGTCAAAAGATAATTGACTATAAGATAATTGACAAACGAGCATTTTCAACATCATCAAATTTTTTTTGTCGATTATTCGCTATTTTGTTTATAATTATTAATATTATTAATATTCTAATTTTTTTTCAATTTTTCATCAATTTTTATTTACAACAAAATATCAACGACATTAACATAAAATAAAAAATTAACTTCCAAAATGCGTGCTCCATTAATTGTCATTCTGCGGAGGCTTTTCGGGAGCTGCCGTCAAGGTTCAGGGCGTGGTAGAAAGCGTCCTGAGACATTTTTCACACCTTACGAAATAGAAATGGTGCCTTTAATGCTTAAAGAGCTCGATGATCTTGACCATAGATTTTATCAAATGGTTAGTTACATAAAAACTTAACATAAAAATTTACAAAAAAAATAAGAATTTAAAACAAAATAAAAAGTTTAACTCTTAATTAATTCTAGGTGTGCTACCGTTGGTTTAAAGAAGTCGGAGCACCACTTGTCACCGCGGATGGCGCTACGCCGGTGGACGCGTCTTCCAATGTATGGCCTCTAACTCGTTCTAGTTGCAGCCCCAACGCTTGTAACCTCAGCGTAAGTGGAACTGCAAATTGCAGCGCATCCACCACTACTATTTCAACTACTTCGTCCACAAAATTCAATAGTGGGTAAATTAAGCCGTATTTAAAAGATTTTAGTAAACTGTTCAGTAATATAACTAGACATAACATTATTTATTCGAAATACTATTTTATAATAGCTTTTAGAATGCCTTACGCCAACCTTTGAAGATTTTGTTAACGAGGGCCAAGCTTTACGACATTTGATTCGCTTTTTATCAAGAACGTTACGTGAAACGGGCACATTTGACGATGCCTGTGAGGCGCACATTTCCGCTTATCGTGCAAGCCGACAACAATGGCAGCAAAATAGAAATGTTATTATTTCAACCAATAGTAACGTTAGCGCCGAGCGAATGCGTTCTTCTTCCGCGTTGCCAAACATAGCTGATAGTGGAACGTATAACAGCGCCTACGTCACTTCAAGTACATCATCTAATGCATCTTCAACATTTTCCACAGCCAATTTTACACCAATCAATGCCCCAATTTTAATGCTCAATAACAAATTAAGCGGTAAGAAATGTTGTTTATAAATTTTTAAAATACATGGAATTTATACAATAATAATTAAAACATATTTAAATAATGAGACGCGTTAAACTAAAAGTTGTATAACGTTTATAATTTATAAAAAATTTTCTAGATGAAGAGGATGAATTAGGAAAACAAAAAACCAATGGAATTCAACGCAGACGACCAGCAACAACTATTATAGACAGTCGCGAATCAACTGCAACGACGACTATGGACTTAGCCGATGAAACGCAATGCATCTCAACGTCAGCATCAGCGAGCGTAACTGCACCGAAAAGCAAAAAAATGTCAAAGCGTGCATTGCGCAAACAGCGCCAACGCGATGCGGCTGCTTGTGACGCTCTATTTGTTCATCTCGGAGATATTCTGCGCCATCAATTCCACACCACCGTAATTGTAGAAGGCGGAATTAAAGCCGACGGTTTGCAAACGAATATGCACTCGCAACTAAGAACGGAAAGCACACCACATAACGAGAACGTACATGAACGTGAGCTAAAAGTGTTAATTTGGCGCCATTTTGTACAAATGCTCGTGGCCGTTTTAACAGATCGTGATCGCTTTCCCATTTGAGTACAATACCAAAAGATTTTTGATTACATTTCTTTGCGAATATAAGTAGAAATTCCCTTTTTATCTCATTTAATTCTAAGATAATAATGAATTAGTAGGTAGTTTTTGCACATGATACTGCTATCAAACAAATGAAGTTAATTTTTCTCTTTAAATATTTTTGAATATGTAATAATATGATTAATTATTGTTATTAAAAAAGAAAAAAAATCAATAAGAATCGAGAAGGTAAGCAATTGAAAAAATGTGGGAGTAGATTTGCAATACTTTGTTAGTATTTAAATTCAAGGTATGAATTCAGACATTTCTTCTTTTAAAAGGAAATCTTTAATATTGTTAATATTGCGAAACAATTGAATGTCATTTTCAAATTTAGTTTTCTGCAATTTTCCAGAGATTTAATGACTGGCCGAATATGGAAATTATCCATCATTTTTCCGGCTCATTTTTCTTGTTTTTTTATTTCCGTTTTTTTGTTTGATATTTTCTCCCTTTCTGTTTTGCTGTTTTTCTTTTGTAGCCTTGCCATTTCCTCTCCTTCTCCGTCAACTTAATTCGGTTCAAATCCAAATCCATTAAAACTTTTAAACTCCCTCATTTCCTTCAAAAACATCCTTCTAACTTTCTTTTTTATCCACTTCTTTATCAATTTTAAATGGCCTAGTTTTGTTATTCACAAACGAATAACAAATAAAACTGAAAATATAAATTATGATGTTAATTTTTATGTCATTGTGTAGATTCAAATTCGAAGAAAAAGGGAAAAGAAAGACAAAAGCAAAAAAAAAGAACATGAATTATAAACAAATTTCATTTTTCAAGCCATGAAAATTAATCATCACGTGCTCGAAATCATATGTTTATAATAATAATTTTTAGAACATTTATTTAAAAAATATTTATAATAAATTATGAAAATATTAACAACGTTTTCCAAATTCATTTTTGTTGATTAATTTTTAATTTGTACTATTTATTTTGTTATATTTTTAGAAATAAAATTTCAAAACAATTTTTATGCATTTGATTAGTTGAATACGAAAATATTAATATTTGATGCCGTAACTTAACTTTGTCTGCCGCCAACGCGATTATGATTATAATGTTTAAAATAATTCAGTCTTGAGTGGAATTTAAATGTGTTTAATTATATTTTTGTTTTTGCATGATTAATTTTATTATTCTTCTTTATTGTTTCTTATATTTGCTCGACTTTTTTCCGGGTTTTCTCCTTATTTTTCAAGTAAAACAAATAAAGTATTTTTTGGTTATCTGTTGTAAACACGTAAATTGATTAAAGTTGATTAAAATTACAATTAAAGTTTTGTCTTTGCACTTCACGAAACCGATAAAACAAGGGCCAAAAATAAAACCTTGGAGTGCTTTCGATACTCTCTGAGTGGTAAAAAATTATTTGGAAAGACATTTTTTAGATAAGTTCTTAAAATGCATGTACTTTCGCATTTACGAATATTTTAGATAAGAAAACATAAACGATTAAAATTTTTAAAGAAAAATACGATTTTGTATTTGTTATTTTCAAGCATATAATCCCTAGTCGCTTGAGCTTATATAAATAATTTAAAATTGGCATTTATGGCACTTTAGTCCCCTATTTTTATATAATAGTCCAAAAAAATATGATAAAGAATTATTATACAAACTTCAAGAGTATTTTAAGTTAATTGGAGAAAAATACGGATTATAACAAAATAAAGAAAACGCCAATTTTCAAAATTTGCTCCAATGGTAGCATCTGGATTTAAAACAAAAAATATAATAACCCAAAATCAAAGATTAAATAAATCGCATAAAAATAAAAATTTGATATTTTAGAAAGAAATAAAGTAATAAAAAAAATAAAAATGAAAACTTATTTAAAAAACGAAACGAAAAAAGGTCCGAAAATAAAAGAAATTCAATAAATGAAAAAAACCTAGAAAATGTAAAAAGTGAATGGAAAAAAGTTTTTACAGGAACTACGCATGAGAGCCCTACGTCACGCCTTTAATCGCTTTTTGCGCCGCGCATTTTGCACGCAGTTCTATTATGCGTGTGAAAAACGCCTCGGCACATCATTTTTAGAGTTTTTATTTTTAGGACTATTTAACATTTAAAATCAGAATTCAATTCCAATTACACTTTACAGCAGTAATTTCGAAAAATATTAATCTTTTTCATAGCATGAAAAGCATGAATAAAAAAAACATCGCCTACCTGGTTGATTGTTGGTCATCAACGTGGGTCGCGCGGATAAGAAATGTGTCCACACCAGCGAGTACCAACATCAGATCTTCTCGGCTGACCGGCGAACCTGATAAATGCTCGTAGGAAAACTGAAAAGTGGGTTTGTTTTTGTTGTGATCATATTTTGTTCAGAAAAACAAAATCTTTTTATATGTATTGTATAATTTAAGATTCTTTATTTTTTATATTATTATAAATACCTGAAAATTATACTTTACCTCATATGTTGGTATCTGAAGAGGGAATGGCTGCCCTGAAACAAAACGGCCTTCGTGATCACGGGCACGATGTACGAGTGTGATGCCATTGCCCTTAAAAGCCAAATTTAAAATTAATAATTCAAACTAATTCTTTATTATATGCTTCATTTTTACCTTAAGAATGACAAGAGGTTCATTTTTTAGGCTTCCAGAACCTATATATTCCAACTGAAAGGATAATTGGCCTCCATATGATGTTACCTAAATACACTCATGCAATATAACACTGTTGTTGTTTTATAGTTTAATGTTTTAGAAAAATATGGTTGATTATAATATGTCTTTTCGGATGATTATTGATTGCCTTGTTGCCAAGAAATTGTGATGGTAGCTTCCAATAGAGTACGTCACTATGTGGCTCACGATGTGCAAGAAAACCGTAACGCTCCGTGTCTAAATTTGTGCCGACATGCTCAGTGCCATCACTTGTAGCTAGTACGACGCCTTGTGAATCACCGCTAAACATCAGTTTCTCCTATAAAAATTAATATTTCAATATATGTAGTTAAAAAGTACATTTATATGTACATATTTACTATTAGATACCTATTAAAAAAAGTTAGCATAATAAAGCAATAAAATTGTTCTAAATAAAAGTTTTACCTTTGTACGGAACCAATGCGAAGATTGACATTGTTTAGAGACGCCAAAGCAGAAACAACGCATGCAGCCTTGCGGCACCCGGTCGTTCAAATTGAAGAAACCCGACGAACATTGGCCACAAGTTGGTCCAGCAGCATTTGGCTGCAAAAAATTTTTTACTCAATAATTTTTTAAGGTTTTAAGATTAAGGATTAAGGTTTAGTAATCCTAATCTTCTGTATATGTATAATTACCCTACCTTGCATTGACATTGACCTCGTGAATCTACTTGCGGCGCAACAGCGCCTTGAGGATGACATGTCATGGGCCGAGGTGACGGTTGTGGTGGCGGTGGTGCAGGAATGTTGACAATGCGCACGATACAATCTGGAGTGGCTAAAACGCGTCCCTTTACATTGATTGCTTCGCAAGTGTACGCGCCTTGATCAACTGGTCTATAAGGAATTTATTTTAAAATGTTTTTAATAAGTTTAAGTTTATGTCACATACTGTGCATTTTCCACTGTGAGTGTGCCTACACCGCCTTCTGATTGTTGTTGACAGCGCGGTGGCTCACAAACGGGACCCCAATTCAGACGCCAATTAATGTATGGATCTGGAACCGCAACGGCACGGCAAGTTAATTTAAAGTCGCCTCCAACCGGTACTATCTAATATTTATGAATTGAAAAAAAAATGAATAAAACATTCATTATTTAACCGTCAAAAACAAATATTGTACTTTATTGGAATCTGGTGCTTGTACTATGGTCGGCTGAACACAACCAATTTCATCTGATCCATCTCGGCAATCATTCGTGCCGTCACATTGAAAGCTCTGTGGCACGCATTGTTGACCATCGCTACAACGAAATTCTGTTGGCTGGCATACATCACCGGGCTTGCGAACACCTATATCAATCACGAGCATTTGTACAAAATATTAATTATTTGGATATTAAACAAAACCGCAATTTCGCTCATCGGAAGAGTCTCCACAATCATCATCACCATCGCAAAGCCACATTTTCTGAATGCAACGGTCATTATCGCATCGGAATTCATTTGGTTCGCAATGGCGTTTATTCGGGCAATTCTAAATTTTATATTTATATTTAAATTAAATTGATTTCTTTCGGAATGAATAAGTAATTTACAGCCTCATCAGAGCGGTCTGGGCAGTCTGGCTCACCATCACAAAAATAATCTGCTTTGATGCATTGCCTGCTAGCACACGCTCTTTCGTCGGCTTTGCAATCAGATTGTTGTATAGCACCCCCTTGGAACTCTTGTGGACCATCTGAATATGTACACAGATTGTCTAATTCAAATAAATATTCACATTTAATTCAGCACAATTAATCAATCAATTATAATGAATTTACATGAGTGAATGTTAAGATGTGCGAATGCTTCGACGGTCCGGTCATTGTGCGACGCAATACACACGTAGCGACCCGAGTCCGAGTATTGGGTGGGATGAATTGTTAGTCGTCCGCCCGATTCTTCGTGAGCCGATTCGGGCAGTCGTCCGCCGACACGCGTCCATCGCACTTGAGGATAAGCTGACTGATCAGTGGTACGTGCACGGCATTCGAAGCTAGCTTCTTTGCCCTCTCGAACGTTTAATTCATGTGGATATACGGTAATTTGAAGATCTTAATTCGATTGTAAAAATAATTTAAGAATATTTATAAAATAATTATTTACCTGCAGATGTGTCCAAACTATTTGTATCTAAAATAATTTTTATAATAATTGATTAATTAATAAAAAAATTCAAAAAAAGTTTCTAATAATATGTTTACTTTTTTTTAATATTATTGTCATTCTATTTTTTGTTTATTTTAATTTTACTTAATCGTTTAAATATAAATTTTTAGCAACTTGCCTTGTTGATAATAGCTCTTTTTATTAGCAAATACACTATGAGATGAGATTATTAGTAAACTGGATAATAAACATAAATAACGATTCGCTGCGGCAGTAGTTGCAGCGGATCTCGAGGAGCGCGTGGCCCTGCTCGTGAGGCCGCAAGCGCAATGTGCCCGCTCACACATTTATCTTTTTGCCGCCTGCACGCAATCACTCTAATTTCCTGACTATCTACCTTTTTGGAGCCTTAAAAAATTTTCTCAGAATGAATTTTACAAAATTTATGTGCCTAATATATTTAAAATACTAAAAATCATATGTATACACATCAGCTATAATTTTCAAAATCATTCAAATAATTTGCAAAAGCGGAAACCATAAGGTGAGAAAAATTTAATTTTTTACATTTTATGATAAATCTCGATTTTTCCTTTTCTGTCTTTTGTCCTTTTCGCTGTTCTTTTCATACAAACACGCCATCATCAACAACAACAATAACAACACAATCATTGTCTTTCTTCAGATCAATTTGTTAACTTATAACATGTAACGGTTTTGCAGTTTGTTGTATGAATTACAATTCTCACTTATAATTGCGGTGTGTCTGTATGCCCAAAGGCAAAAAAACAACGAATAAATACACACATACTTGATGAAAACACAAAAATAACAGCGACCTATTCACGCGTAATCGACCACGTCGCTGAATGTCTGATAATCAATTTCATATTCACTTGTGCGACGCGATTTAACACAGAAATACAGAAACAATAATATAGTATAACGCCATGACCCTCTTCTCACGAAAAAATATTATGAAACGCTATGTGATTGTATTGTGCATTGAATGTATAAAAATTTACAAATGTTATCCGTTCTGAGCAATTTTATAAATACGGAAAATGATTTTTAAAAGAATGTTCTATAAAATAGATGTAGGTAATTAAATTAAATACTGACTTTATTATATTTGCTATATTCTTATATTTAAATTTGTATTATATTTTGTCAATAAATAATATAAATAATATTTTGTCTATTTGCGAACTGCAATTAGAACAATACTGACTTTATTTGAAAAATCATAAAAATTTTACATATTCACACATTTTATAGGATTTTTCAGAGACAAATCATTGCCTTTTCGCTTTCGGTAAATGAATCCAATGAACATTTTTACCAAAGCCATTTTATAAAGAAATTTTTGTTCTGCTAAATAAAGTATAAACATGTTTAATTGATTTGATACAAGATAATAATAATTACACGACCCTGTTATTTGTAGTGATTTCTATTTAAGTATATATTGTTGCATTAAAATAAAATAAATTGGCAATATTTTCTAATCATCTAGCGAAAATCAGATTCGAAAGTAAGCATAAATAGATAGTGCTTTTGTAAAAGATCAAAATTCATTTCCGATATACAAAAATAAACGTATATTTTTTATAATTTTTCTTATTTTCTTTATGTACATTTTTATGCAGAAACAACTTTCGCTTTTGAATATTTTCTACTTAGATACCAATTTTCCTTTTTTATTTTATTTTGTAATATTTCAATGAATTTCAAAAGAAATGATTTTCGACATAATTCGAGTTTTTTTGCCTCTTTATTATAAAATTCTTTTAAAAAGGAAATCAAAAAAAAATTAGAAAAAAATTAGAAAATTGTAAAGCAAAAAGCAGAAAAATGAATCAGCGGACTGTCAGACGCAAATTTTCTTCAAAAAAATCACATACAAAATGAAAAAGAAAAAATAAAAGCAAAAGCAAAAAAATCGAGAATTCGACCTTTGTTTCATTGAAAAAAAAGTATATTACAAATTGTTTTCATGTTACTATTTTATTTTAAATTTTTAGTCTATGCTATTGCTTGAATCAAAAATTTTCAAAATATTGTAAAATGATAAATACCATAGAAATATAGAAATTCAATTTATATTGTGTATTTGTTAAAAAACAAACTTTTTTCAAAAAATTATACTAAACTTAATAAATAAATGACGAATAAATAAATTAAACTGGATAAACAAATCTTACAACCAATCTTGTTAGAAATCCAGTAAAAATAGCCTAATTTGTAAATTAAAATAATCATAAACTACTTTTATTTAAAAATAAACAAATAGATCGGTTACAAACAATTTTTAAACGGCTTTAACAAATAAAAATAAATAAAATTTGTCAGACAGAATTTAAAATTATTTTAAAAATTGATTCGCGCATTTTCTAATTTCCTAACAAGTGATAATTTATTGATAACGAGAATAGTTGATTCAACCTTTGCTTTTTTCTCTACAAAATAATTAATTTCACTTCTCACTGGATTTTTCGAAACTTTTATTCCAAAACCGCGCCCGATTTTTTATTATATTATAATTTCATTAAGAATGTGTATAAAATGAAAAGAATGTTGCCATCAAATTAAATATTAAAATATTACAAGCCGCCTTTCTTTCAGAGAATATTATAAAAAGTATGAAATTTGAACTAATTTTTTGAATAATATGACTTATTCAATGAATCTTTTTTTTGCAAAATCAAGCTATGAAATTAATGTTGTATATGTTCATAAATTAAAAATTATCTAAAAAATAAAATTAACATTCAAAAACAATATTACATGACATGCGAAGTCTAATTTATTTGAAAGAGTACGCAATGCAATCTAATAAAAATAATAATAAATTTACTGCTAATTAATCATTTTAATCTTTTTTTTCAGTATATCATTCCTATTCTTTGATCAATTTTAATTCTGACTAAAAAAAATTTTCAATAATTGATTTATATTTAAATGCATGTTATTAAAGTGTAATTAAATGACTCACATTTAACAAACTCTAAAAATTAGAAAAATTTTGATATATTTTTCATCCTTTATAGCTTCGAATTTAGTTTAAAATGCATACTTACGTACCTATGTAAAAAGCTTCATTTCAAATGAGTAAATTAATTAATTAACTGACGACAAATAATATATAATTCTCAATGATTTTACGTAAAATTGAACATTTCATTTTTTTACTTCTTTCTTATCCAAATCACTTGAATTTTTAATTATTTTGAAAAATGCCTTTAAACTTTACTTTTTTCTCCGAATTCTCGCTCTTTTTACGTAAAATTGAATATTTCATATTTACAATATTTTTTCTCTTTTTACTTTTTTACAATATTTCGATTTTTTTCTTTTCTTGAAGCATTGAAATTTTCACGAATCATTTTTCAGTTATTCTTAACGTGGTTTAATTTTTTCTTCTTCCTTTTATTCGCGTGAAAAAAAAGAAATTATTTTCTATATTATATTGTGTCTTTTCTTTCGCATTAAATATGTTTTTCACAGGATTTCTTCAATTTCTTATTAAATAATTTTTATTAATTAAACGCTTGAAAATTACACTGGAACAAAAAGGGGAAACAAAATATTGCGGTATTTTGTATATTTTCACACATACATACATTTACGATATAAAATCAAAAAAATCTGGTAAAATAAAAAAATTAATATATGTAACATTAATAAAAGCTTATATGTTTATTTACAATGAAATAATAGTGTCAGAGTCAATTTTTTTTTGCTTTTTCGTTTATACACAATTTATTTGTAAATTGGATGAAATTTTAGTTACAGAATCTCAATGGTCCTGCATGTCCTAAAAATTTGGATCAATGATCTTGATTTTGGAAATGAATTTTACCTTATTTTATTTAGTTTTTAATGTTATGTAAAATTTTACATAAAAATATTAAAATGTTAATCAGTGAATCGGTGATACAGTCAAACCTGTCTACTATGGCACCCTCGGGACTGAACAAAGGTGCTATAGTAGACAAATTGCCATATTAGACAGGTTTTCCACGATAAGCTTTTTTTGTTCAGATTGAGCTGGTACCATAGAAGAGAGGTTGCCATAATAAGCAGGTGTCATAGTAGACAAGTTTGACTGTATTTGAATTTAAACTTTTTGAGCCTAAATTTAATAATAACTATGTGTTAGCACGTATATGATAATTTAAATAACAAAATCATTTTCTGCTTTCAACTTTGAGCTAAAATATCGTCGATATAAGCAGGTTACAATAAAATATATCTTAACTTACATTTTATGCCTCTTCTTTGAAAATATAATAAAAGTTTAAAGTAAATTTTATGTTTAAAATTATAAAAAATCGTCTTTAAAAACTCAAATAAGCAAAAAGAAATAATAAAAAAGAACTTAAAAAACCAAAATAGACCTATAACAGATTAAAAAATTAAAAATTTATAATAAAAAAATAAATTTATGGCCTTCAATTTCAAACTCGAGAAAAAAAAACTAACTTTGTGAAGAGTACAAATATAAAAAGGATTCAATTTCACTTTTTGCTTTATTGCTGCAGTGCTTTTTATAAAAACAAAAAATAAGTAAATGGAAAAAAATTTATCGAAATTAATGGTAACTATGTATTAACACGATCACGTTTTTATCATTAGGATTTACAGCAGTTTTCGATACCACCGCCGAAGTCCACCAAAGCAAACGAAAAGAATAAATTTGCAAGTGTGAAAAGCAAAAAAATGTTTTTTTTTCATAATCAAGAAAAAAGGTTTACAGCAAAAAGAAAAAAATGCAATCACTTTAATCAATATACATACATCAATATACATACAGCATGTATTTTTAATATACACACATATAGATATATATTTATCACTAGTTATCACACAAATATATATGCGGCTAACAAACGAAATGAACAAAAGAACAGTAGATATAGATAGTTTTTAAAAAATGCTGTTTTGACTGGAAATGTCGAAAACATGGAAGGAATGTTCAATTTCTCAAGTTAAAGCAAAAAAAAATTCATTTTTTGAACTTTTTTGCTTTTGTTCGAAATATTTTTTTTGCGAAAAGTGAAGAAAACGAACCAAAATTAATTTAAGAGCTGATTTATACTTTGAGTGAAAAATACAAGTCGGAAAATTGCTTTTTTATATAATTTATATAATTTTTTTGATTTGTAATATAAATTTTAAATTTTAAAATTTAATTAAACGACTGAGTTTATTGAATGACCAAAACTTAAGCAATTTTAATAAGCAATTAAACCAATTATGTTGATCGATTACATTCTAAAAACATGTAGGATTGAAGTGAAATAATTAGTTGTCCAAATAAAAATTCGACATTTGTTAATCATATAAGTAAATAAAGGAAAAACAAAAAACGTAACTTTCATTTTTCCCAAAGCAATAAATTGAGAATTCATCAACCTTTTCTATCTTAATTGAACTTCAGAATTGGTGATATCACTATCAGCAATATAAATTCGAAATATTTGCTTAAAAAAGCAAAAATTGAAAATTGGACTTTAAAACTTTTAATCAATGAATAAAATTTTTTGATTTATTGCTTCAAATTGCAAACTTTTATATTTTTAAATAGCAAAAATTTTAACCGTTAAAAAATTTTAAATATGCATAAAAAAACTTGTACGTTTATACATTTTATAATAAATGCATAAATACGATTTATTGCATTTTGTAATTTTACTAAGAACAAGTCTGACGAGTGCCGATATTCGAAGTTTGCTCGAAATAGAGTTTTTACGAGGAGCAGATGCTTAACTGGCTGTAGATCGCATCAATACAACAAATTTTACAGGCTCAAAGCACTCATTCAATCAAAAGCATTTTTCAACTTTAGATTGAAAAATATGCGTAAATTTTTTTAAAAAATTCAAGAAGCATTCGCTCTTATAAAAAGTTTTCAATACAAAGAGTCATATTTAAAACACTATTATAACGATGAAGCAAATTGATAAAATCTGGTGGAGAATACTTTAAAAAACTTATTATTGATCTTTTTTAGTTGTTTTTTTTAATTAAAATAGAATTTAATAAAAAAGTATTAAACTTATTTGGCAATCTAATATGTATTATAATCTATTTTGTAACCTGTTTTCAATTTTTAATGAATATTTTAAATTATGTATACCGGCTTTCTTTTGTGATATAATTCCTTTTTCGATTAGGTATTTATTTAAATTTTTATTAATTAATATTTGAAAATTGTAAAATTATTTAACAAAAATTTTAAAAAATTTGTATTTTCAAAGACCACGATTTTTTTTCTTGTTCTGCTTATAAAAAAATCTGAATGAATTCTTGAAATTTTAGCTATTTTTTATTTTGTCTTTTTTTTCAAAATTAAGATAGTTCGTCATCATTTAAACAAATGCTAAAGAAAAAAATAAAATAAAATTTTAAAATAAATTACAAAGAAAATTAAAAGTTCAACTGAAAAAATAAAGGCCTGCAGCTCAAGTACAAAGCAATTAATAAAAAGTTTATGTTTAATTTAGACGTTATTTACTATATAGATAAAAACAAAACTTTTTCGTACATTCACTGTATCAATCAAAAAAAATACAATCAACGAGTAAAATTTGCATGTGTATTAGATAGAGAAAAAAATAGCATGATTTAGTGACCCGTATCTATGCGCTGTTTGCTATTCTTACTTTTGCGTATATCTCTCTTTATTTTTCTCTTTTCCCGACGGATAAATGGAAGATGAATAATAATTTCAAAAGTTGCGTGAATTCTTTTTATAACTCTTTCACTATTTGCGCCTTTGATACTTTGCAGGTTTTCCATTACCAGCTCTTTGATTCTGTGTATTTCTTCAGAACTTTTTTTGTATAAAATTATCGCAGAAAAAAAGTAAGAAGATAAATACAATAGAGGTAAGAATAATGCGCAAAAAATTCAAGGAAAATGAATAAACGCAAAAGAAAAAAAAGAAAAAAGAAAAAAGGATGGAAAATATGAAATTGAAGGCAATCGATGTGCCCATTCTGAAAAAAATTCACGCGAATTCATTCAAAAATCAAATAATTTTAAGCAAAAGAAAGCAAAAATCTCTCAAAAATTTTTTTACACAATTTTAAATCATTTTTGGTTTTTTGTAATTTTTTAATTTATTATTAGCTTTTAAATAATTTTTTATTTCAAAATTTAGAGGGCAAATGACAGAGACAGGTTGTCCACTAAAATTACTTGAAAAAAGACAATGCAACACGTTGGGCCTAATAAAAACAAAGACCAAAAATTTTAAAAACGGTACTTTAATAAATACTGAAAGAAGCGAAACGGATTCAAACAAGCAAAAAGTTCAAAAAAAAAGGACGCCATTGTTTGTCTATCCGGCCCTTCCGAAATGGGAAATTACTTTATGCTTTGCGATTGTCATTAGCGCACTTCTATACGGATGGTGGAGTGTTTGGCGTGTCAGCCAACTTTGGACAACTCGTATTGTTGACGCTTCAGCGATGAGATATTTACCCTATTTCGGGTGGCGATATAAGGTTTGTTAATTTTTTGACTAATGAATTAATGAAAGCATAGCTAATTAAGTTCGTACGTTTCAGGATGAAATCAATTGGGAGTGGCATCGATGGTCACCAATGGCATTTTCTTATTTACCATATCTTTTAGCACACTCATTACTGTTCAATTTAGCCGAGAATTTGATCTCTCATCGACATGCACAAAGCATTTCAATTTCATTCTCCCTCTTTGTATCTATAAATATGTTTGGCTCAAAACTAGTCTTGTTCAGTGTTATACAGGGCTTATTTCTATTTACCTGCACGTTGTATTCAAGGTAAATTTTATCTACAAAATAAAATATACCACTATATCTATTTATAATTTTCAGACGAACGTTAACAGTATGGTTAAGTGCTCTTCCAAGGTATGAATTATTCTTCCAAAAAATAAAATACAATAAATTTTTTAAATTTTAAATTTTTAGTCTCTACTTAATTATGAATCATTCATCTCTTCTGTCTGAAGACATATTCCATGTTTTATTATTCGCATCGTATACAATGTTATCCTATATTTCGTTTTGTTTGGACTGGACCCGAAATAAAGTAAAGCTGGAAGAACTACTTAATAATAATAACGTTGCAAACATAGATGCCACAAACAACAATAATAACAACGACAATACAAAAAAGTATTACAATATGGGACATGCTTTCACACTTTTGAAAGAAATGTTTTTTTACGCGTTTTATCAACCTTATTTATTCTCATTAATTGTCACTTACACGGATTTTGCACGTCAATACGCGCAACGTCCTTCTATTACCGAGCGTAATTTTCGTGCTTTGGCTTGGCGCTCGGTTCGTGTTGCTTTTTGGTGGTTGACTATCGAATTCATGCTTCATTTTTTCTATTTCGAAAGTATTGTGCATGACGACGCGTTCTTTTTACAACTTCCCAAAAATGATTTCGTCACAATGGGAATGGCACTTGGTAATCAATATTGATATTGGTACATATACCTAATTTGAAAAATTTTAGGTGCATTTTTTCATCTTAAATATGTTGTAATCTTTGGTTTGCCAGCATTATTTGCGCTCATCGATGGTATGCGCCCGCCATCCGGTCCTATTTGCATTTCACGTGTCGCGCTTTATTCAAAAATTTGGCGAGGTTTTGACCGTGGTCTTTATGCATTTTTTAAGTCGTACATATTCCTACCAATTTGTGCTCCGACATTTACAGTGCCGCGTCGCATCATGGGTGTTTTAATCTCATATCTTTTTGTACTTATTTGGCATGGTTTTCATCATCAGAATTTGGTTAGCTTTTCTAATTTTTTTCTTTTGTACTTATTTGGCATGGTTTTCTGCATAATTATCTCACTTTGCAAAAATACAGATTTGGATTGGCCTAAACATCATTGAGCTATTCATCGAATATAGCGCCAAATATTTCTACACTATTCCTGCAATTTACAAGTGGCGTGAGAGGCATTTTTCAGAATGCAATTTCCGGCGTATTTTGGGCGTTTTACAAATAGTGCCTTTTGCTTTTGGCCTTTATTCAAATTTTTACTTTCTGGGCGGCAGTCGCGTCGGTTGGCTTTACGTGCAAAAAATATTTCTCGAAGAAACAGTAACCTTACGATGGCCATTCTTTTTGCTTATTTTTATCGGCTATTTCTATATGCAAGTAACTATGGAATTCGAACGGTATTATGCTGACGTTTGTACACATAAATTGATAGCGACCGACAGTAAAACAATAAAAGAATCAAAAAAAGATATCTAAAATTTTTTTTAAATTTTCAATTAAAAAAATTTTTTTTTTTCATTTACATTTAATAAATTATAAAAACAACGCAGTGATGTATTAAAATGACGAGCATATTATTATAAAATGAATTTTCTTTTTCTTCAATTGTTCATAGGAAAAAATTTAGTATTTGTACTTGTTTTCCGCGGTAGTATAGTGGTAAGTATCCGCGCCTGTCACGTGCGAGACCCGGGTTCGATTCCCGGCCGCGGAGTAATAAACTTTTGGTTTTCAATTATTTTTGAATATGAAAATAGAAATAGACAGGCTTTAATATCTTTTTTGTAATTATAAGTTGTTTATTTATTGCTTGTTTTTTTTAATTTTACTTATGCTTGATTTTTTTTTAATAATCGATTTGTTCAAATAAATACTTATTAATCAAATGGATTTTTTTTTATTTTTAAATTAAACTAACGTCTCTTAGAAGGCGCTCCATTCGATGCTGATGGGCAACATTGATCTTGTACACATAGGCTCCCATGCGGGCAAACACTATTTGTCCAACAATATGTGCCACCATAACTAAAATTGAAAAATAAATATTATGCAGGCATTATAAATATGTAAGAATATTGGTTCTTCTGTGATATCGGACACAAAAAAAATTTTTTTTTGACAATTTTTTACGTAATGTTAGTTAAAAATGCAACTAGAAAAAAACTGCACAAAAACAACAAAATCTGTAAAAACAATTACTTCGGGTAAATGAGACGTGGCCGTTTAAAGAATTTTTGAATATTGACTTAGCTTTCATTCTGTTATTGTGTTTGTAAAGCATGAAATTTAAAAAACACCATCATTAAAGCAGGCCCAAGTTGTAGATTATAAATTATGAGCTCAACTTTGTTTATAACAGAATAAGGACCAAGTCAAAATTCAAAAATTCTTCGAACGGTTGCGTCTTATTTACCCGAACTTAGGGTATTAAATTCGAATTCCCGAGCCAGAAAACATAAAAAAATCACCAAAAAATTTTTTTGGGGTCTGATATCACAGAAGAACAAGAATATTAAATACACGCTATATTCCGGCGTAGCTCCATCAGGACAACGTTGAGTTGAGCGGGCAGCACCATTCCCTGAACATAAATATATAAATAAAATTTACTAATAACTTTGCATGTTTGATTTTTTAGACAATAATAATTTGATGTTAGGTTAAGGGTTTATAATAATAAAATATTATTAACTTTTTGGAAAGTGAGCCATCGTTGTAGTGCTTGCAGTCGTTGAAGTTGTACTCACTGGTGTTGTATCTATGTTTATTGTTGTTGAATCCGAAATATCTTGCGTAATTTCATTTAAACTTATTTCTGTGTTTCTGTTTCGATTAAATTCGTCCCAATCACCATCTAACAACACTACGGTGGCCCCATCCTCATCCACATTACTAGCTTCATTATGGTTGTTTGTTATATAGTGGTGGTGCTCTCGAGCAATTTTATTCGTGCTCATTGAAGTCGTAGTTATGACTTGTTGTTCGTTTGTTGTGATATTCGTTATGCGTTCGTCTTTTAGATTCGATCTTTTGGATTCTGCATTGCTTACTTTTCCATCTTCTTTTCCTTCTTCATTATCCTTAATAGATGTTTCATTAGTTAAATTTTCATCAAATTTAGTGGTCGTTTCTTCTAACGTTGGATTGATCATATATGATTGATTTTCTGTTATCGCAGCATCAGTTGGCAATATTGTATCTTCGTGAATATTGTTTTCTTCATTGTTAGTTTCACTTTCTTCGTTATTTTCTGAATGATTTTCTTTTTCATTTACCTCATTATTATGTTCTGGAATTATAGAAAATGATGGAAATGTTGTATTTTCCTCAACGTTAGTCATTGCTTCGGTAGTCTGAACAATATTGGTTGTATCATCAACGAACTTTTGATTTCCATTGAAATCATTAATATAATTCACCCCTGCAGGTTCAAAATCTAGATTTACATTTTGAGTATAATCCGAAACTGATGTCTCTTTAACAAATGATTCCACTGTCGAAATTTTTGAGTCTTGTAATTCATTGTTATAATCAGAACGTAATATTGAGTAATTTTCACTAGTTTTTGTAGAACTATCCTCATATTCTGGCGATGCGATATCAATATGGTCTTGGGTGCTCGTTTCTTCTATATTGTTTAATGCTGGATTCAAACTAACGTCAAGATCCTCTTCTCGGGCATTATTATAATTTGTTGACGAATTTTGAAAAGACGTAGTGGGATTCGATGTCAATTCTTCAATTTCGACGAGAATACCGTTTTTGTTTGTGACTGCTATTTGTGTATTAGATCTTGCGCTCGTTTCATACCCAATATCGTAATCTTCGCTTTTGAGATTGATTTTTTCGGCAATCGCAAATTCATAATAATTTAAAAATATGATTTTCAAAAATATTAAAAACAGAATATTCGCACGAATACGGTAATTAGCGCCATTAAAAAGCGCATGCACAAATGTGCTACGCCAATAATGCATTCAAAAAAGGCACTTCTGCTTGAAGGTATCGTAAACGCTCTTATCGAAAAATTTGCTATAAAAATTTTAATACAATTTTTTGATTTTCGAGTTTTATAAATTGTTTCTGATTACTTAAAATTTTACACTTTAATTATAAAAAATAGAAGATTTAAATAACATTTTTAAGAAATGCATGTAAAAGTATGGAATTTTTTTAAGTTCAACATTGCACGATTTCATTTTCAATTTTGCAACAAAAAAAATTTATTTTCAAAGTGCACATTTTTAAGTAAAAATAAAAATAATTGAGAAAAAATATTGCTAAAAATATAACACTTTTCGAATTTGGGCAAATATTTGAAAATTGCATATATGATTAAAATTGACAATTATTTGATTTAACAAATCCGATCTTTTAATATGTTAAATGAAGAAGTAAGAACATTTTTACTGAATGATATTAATTATTATTTATGTTTAAGGATAAATCATTGAAAACAATGAGATTTTTAGTATTTTTTTCTTATAAAACTCATCTTATAGATAGAGGAAAAAGGATTTTGATCTCAAGTCAAAATATTTATTAAGATCATTTTTTTTGATTGCACATTTTTTAACCTAAAAGTGACACTTTTTAAGTTAATTCGAAGTTGTTCTTTATCGATTACTTTAAAAAAGTTTCCATGTTGCTTGAAAAAAAGTTTTAAAAAAATTCTACTTTTTTTTAATAACTTTTCTTTCAAATTACTTAGAATTTTGATTTAAAACATAATTGATAGAAATTTAAATCGAATAACCATTTTGAATATTATTATTAATGTTTTTAAAAGCATAAAAAATGAGTATTTCAACCACTAGTTTAGACACCCGCGTTAAGTTAATGATGACTTCATTCCAATTTCATCAAAAAAGAAATATAAGACATCATGACATGAATTAAAATAGTGCCACTTTTCGGTATAACTCGATAGCATCACTGTACATTTTTATAAATTAAAAACTCAAAAAGCTAAAAAGATTTCCAGCAATTTGCTGTAGTGTATTTTTTATTTCTGATGGTTTAAAATATCTTTAAAACATCACACATATTGTAATTTGAACATCTATCTTGTAAGAAAAACGTGTATTCGTTGGATGCAAAATCCAGGTATGAAAGTAAATAATTTTTTTTAATTTAATTTATTTTAAAATAAATTTTAAAAAAATCGAAACATTTAAAAAAACCAAAAGAAAAGAAAATTTCTGAAACCATAGAAAAATCAAAATTTTTTCTTTATTTTATTATTTTGTTTAATATCATTTCAAAAATTTTGATTAATAATTTATTTTCTATCTTTTGTCTCTTCATTTTGCTTGTTATGTTTGTTCTGTTTCTCTTGCTTTTTTATTTCGAAACGCCATTTCTCCAGAATTTTGATCAATTTTCCATGAAAATGTCCTCTTCTAAATTACTTCCCCCCGTTCTTTCCAGTATTTTAATTTCCTTTTTTTACCACAGTTATTATAATTATGTGATTTGTGTTTTGTTTCGCTTTCTGCGAGAATTTAATTTTGCCGCGCGAAAACATTTTGCGCACAAAAATTTCTCTATATTTTTTCGTTTTTGTGGCGCCGCCGTCGCTCCACGCAGCAATCAACAACTGAGAAGAGAATTAATTTGAAGAAAAAAAAGAAAAGGAATGCGAAAAAAAAGAAATAATTGCAGAATCCATTTCATTCAACAGATCCGAAACGGTTTAAAAAAATATACTCATCTGTATAATAAAGAATGGAGTGAAAAATATGGAAAAGAAAATGATAAAGGTTGATAGTGAAAGTACAAAATAATTTTATTTTTATATTATTTATTATGTTATGCCAGCTTCTATTAAGCAAAAAATTATTTTTAAGATATAATTTATGTACATAAATTATGTACAAATATTGTAAAAAATTGTAATGCCGGTAAACACTCGACATTTCAATTGAAAATTTAAAACTACACAGTAAAAATAATCATAATTGAATTAAAAATTGAATTTAAATATAAACAACGTTATTAACACTTATTCGGCAAAAAATCGAGTTAAATATCAAATAGTGTTTTTTATACTTTTAAATATACCTAATAAATACAAGGTAGTAAAGGTAATAAATACGTGTATATATCATGTCATATAAAAGCAATGGCAATGTTAATTATTAGGAATTGGAATATTGCACAAAAATGTGAATTCTTTTTTTAATGTCATTTTCTTCAAATTATTCTTTATCTTTTTTATTTTTTAAGTTTATTTTCTTCTTTTCATGGATCATCGCCGTCGACGACGACGTTTTTCATTTTCATCCAAGTCTGAATTTCCGGCACGTTCCTTCTCGCGCCTCTGTGCTTCAAGGTCGGCCTCGTAAATGCGCTGTAGCTGAGGCATCACTTCATCGTTAACAAACGTTTTGAATTTTTCGAATTTATCTTTTACAAAGGGGACTGCAGTCTAAAAAATGTTATAGAAAATATTAGTATTTAATTTTTTTTTGTTTCTTGAAAAACTTTTTAATAATCTTTTTACTAAAATTTTTCCACTTTTCAATTGTGTTTACAATCAATTTCAAAATTACCTGACGAACCCACTCGCGAGCACGCTCATGATTATCGGGATCCTGCAAACTACCCTTAACATCGTCAAACTTATCTCGAATAGCCGGTGCGGCTTTATCTCGAATAAAATCTGCGCCATCAACTAGCCGTGCATGCAATCCTTCAGTAAAATCGTCCCACCAATCAGCGCTTGCTATCGCAAACAACGCGCAAAATGCAAGGACTAACATCAAGATAGAGTGCCTTTTCATTTTCGCAGCTAAAAAGTTAAAATAAGTTGTTGAATATAATTGAATTTATACATAAAATAAAAGCACAATTATTGAAATCTAAAATAAAATAAAATTTAAACCGAATGGAAAATTTTATACGTACATGTATTTATAGCTTTATAGCTTTATATAGGAAATGAATCGATAATAATCAATTCAATATAACATCGGCATCTTAGATAATCCTTTGAAAAATTTTTTTACAAGCATTTTTGATCAATGTTCAAATGAGTAATTTTAAATGCCGATAAAAATTTTGTTTTACATAATGTTTTTTATAAATTTTTCTGGCTAATGCTCTTTTTTAGTGTTAAAATTGATTCATTTTTAAAAGATTGCTTTCTTTTTTGTAATATTTCAATAACTATTTTTCATTTAGTCAGTATCACATTACAATAATTGTTGTTTTGTCTTCATTTGTCTTCCTTGTATCATCCATCATTCATTTTTAACCGTTATTTTTTCGCATTGTACACGTATTATGTGTATGCAAATTCTACATATTTTCTTTTACTATCTTTTAACATAAACTTTTTCAAGGTTCTGTCCTCTCCGCAACATTGCGTCTTAAATTTTATTTTCGCTTTCATATTACAGCGCTTTTTCGCGGATCAATGTCACCTCATCCATTCATCATGTCACATCATTTTGCAATCATATCAATAAAAATAAACAAAATTCTACAAATAAAAAATGGAAATCAGCGAAAAGTAAAAATAAGAATATGACGAAAATAAGTGGCAACTTAAAAAAGTCTAATTTGATTTTATATACCCATTAGTCACATATTAATAACAAATAATAATAGTTATTAAGTATTAGCTTGGCAAAAAAGTACTTCGACAAAATTTAACTTTTTTTTCAATTATTTATAACTTTATTCAGAACAAATAATTTTAAACAATATATTCACCTTTGACATCAATAACTTTTACCCATTCATCAGGTAAAGCACCTATGCCTTTTTCCCAGAATTCAGAGGACTGAGATAAAAAAAAGTTGTCGACTGCCATTTTGAGGTCGTCATACTTGTCGAACTTTTTTCCGTGCAAATAATGCTTGAGCGGTCGGAACAGGTGGTAGTCAGAAGGCGCAATGTCCGGTGAGTACGGCGGATGGGCGACCGTGTGCCAGCCAAGTTCGGTTAATTTTTGGCGGGTGAAGGAAGCAACGTGTGGTCGAGCATTGTCATGGAGCAAGTGAACTGTTGAACGTCTTGGACGTTTTTCTTGCATTGCATCAGCCAATTTCTGGGGCTGATCGATGTACACAGAAGCTGTGACAGTCATGCCTACGGGCAGCAACTCGTAGTAGATCGATCCCTTCGCATCCCACCAAACACACAGATGATCTTCAAGGCTTGTATCTCCGTTCGCAAAGCGGTTGAACCAATTGTTGACCGTCGCACGATGAACAGTCCCTTCACCAATTATGCTGTTGATATTTGCAGCAGCCGCGCTTGCACTCTTGCTTTGGAGCCACTCGTAGTAGATGATAGCTCGAATATAGTCTTTACTAATCATTAGTGAAAATTAACAAAACTCTGCGCGCATGTCCTTATATACCCATATAATAATAGTTTCGAGAATGTTCTACAAGGCTATCAAACTTATAAAATTATTTGAATTATTTCCAGAAAATTTTAGAATTTTGAAATTTTTGTCGAAGTACTTTTTTGCCAAGCTAATAAATTTTTGAAGTAAAAAAATATTAATAAAAAATAAAAAATATTAATAATAATACAAGTTTAAATTTAGGAAAAATTATTTTAATCATTCTTTTAATTGTAAAATTTACAACAATTAAAAAGTCATTTATGATTAAATACAATGATGAAATAATTATTAAATACCAACTGTAAAATGCACTTAAATTATAAATGAGGATTTCTCAGCTTGAGTAAGCGTTTGCACTCAGCTTTCTCACTTTTGTCTGAGTTTTCTCTGCAGCGATCACAGCGGGATTGAATGATTGATGAAACTTGATTGGGCCTAAACGTTATAATGAATGACAAAACGAAAGAATGAAAAATTGTGAGAACAACGAGAAAAAGTAAAAGCAAAGGCGAAAAATAGCCTTTTCCCAGATTGATTAAATTCGATCACTTAAGCTCATCGCATGAGTCATTCGAATGAGACCGTCCAAACGGAAAATAAATTAGTTTCTCATAACAGAGTTCCCTGCTTTCTCAATACTTTTTTCGTGTATTTCAAAATGAAAATTTTAAAATGAAAAAACCAATTTAATATTATTCACCATTAAATTTTGTCGAATATTCAATATATTCAGCTTTTTGTGAAATTCGGAAATAATAGGTAATAGTGAAATAATGTTTTGATTTGTTAAAATTATTTCTATGAATCAACTAGAAAATTTATTTATTATATTCGTAAAATCTACCAATTTTATCACCAATTCTCACAAAAACAACTGCGAGGAAATGTAATGAGTAAACTTAAATGTTTAAATTTTCGGCTAAACATTTTTTCTCAGCATCATTGATTATTTATATGCAAATGCGATCGGCCATACAAATACAAATAGGAAAAACTGAACCAAAGAAGCAGAAAAAAATTTAATGTCAAAATAAAACCAATTCGCATAGCTAATTGCGAGCATGTACAAAAATTTCACATACAAAATTGCTCTGCTCCATTTCCGCCTCATTTCATTGAGTCACCGTCATGAATTTTTGATTTTCTATCATTGCCCACCAATAAATTGCGTGCTGTATTATAAGGACAATGATGATATCTATTAGCGAAATCTGATAATAAAAACAACGAAAAAGCTAAACAAATTTTTTGACTTTGATTTGGAGGTTGGAAATTTGGAGAAAAATAATTATGTAATTGTACCGTCGTAAAATAAACTCGAGATAATCTCTTCGAAAAAAAATTTTCCCAGTTATTTTGTTAAAATTTTCAATTTGTGTGGAGATAAAAATGAGGTCATTCTTATTTTTTTTACTTTACAATTTCTTACGCTTTTAATAAATTTTTTATTCATTCAACAAATACTCAATAACAGTTAATAACAAAAATAATAACAACGCTTTATATAGAATATTGGATGGTGTAGAAATTTACGTTAGCGATTCAAAGCATCTCATCTACTTGCGTTTTAGTGAGCTTGCCTCTTTTGAGCTTCTTAAGCAAGCTGGCGCTTTGTTTCAGATCGTCCCATTCATTCAGCTTCTTTCGTTTTGGCCGTTTTTTCTCTTCACTTTTTCCGTTCACATTTCCATTATTATTTTTGAAAGTATTGTCCTCGTCATCATCGTGGAAAATTTTCCGCTTATTGTTGTCGATTTTTTGGCTGTTGCCACCACTAGCGGCGTTTTGTTGCTTCTCGCGAATTCGCTCCTGGCGACGAGCCTCAGCCTTGGCGTTCTTAAACGCAACTTGTGACGTAACAACATCAGTACGGGGCTACAAAATGTTTCATTATTCGTTTTCCCTTTCCGTATTTTCCGTATGGATGTGATATAATTATGTAGTGAAACAATAAGATAAGTGATATAAAAAGTGCAAATATGCTGACTTTAAAATAAATTAGACTTTGTTCATCATAATCAAGTCTTTAAACTAAAAAAAAAGATGAAAATTTCACCTCAAAGTTTTCCCGAATCTTCGCGATGCTTTTGCGTAATTCGGGCATTTGTGGCATACGAAGAAGGGCGAATGAGTGGGCTATACCGGCTAAATCGAGATCGTCAAGTCGGCACACAACGTTACAGTCGTGTTTACAGTACGCCTGGACAAAGGACACAAAAGCACGCGTTCCCGCCTCAAGAATCGCGCTGAACAATACAAAAAGCATTCATTAATTATTTAAATTTGCTACAGAAAAATAATTGAGTAAATAAAATATTTTCAAATTAAAATAAATAAAAATTTCTTTTCGTTAAAAAAATATTTTTTCCACTTTTGTTAAATTAAATTATAATGTCCCTAATAAAAAAAATTCATTCACAAAAGTCAATTCAAGATTTTAGTGCGTCCCATTAGCTAAAATTGAGAGAAAATATATTTAAGGCCTTGACTCTAAAAAAGATTTCATTTATTTCCTTTAGATCAATATCTTGCATTCATTGACAACTTACCGATCCGATACGGCAAGGTCCTGTACTTTGGCGCGCAATTTTTGCGCACTCTCGACCGTTAATCCGTCGAGTTTGTATTCGCGAAGATGAATATTCTCATGGTTTTGGATGTAGTCAATATAGGCGGCCTCCTCGTTGGTGAGAAAAATGAGCGAATTGCCAGCGTGCCCGATTCGCGCCGTTCGTCCCGATCGATGAATGAACATGCTGAAGATGTGACGAATATATATTTTGAATAAGTTGTCATTAAAAAAACTACTAATTTACTACAATTAAATAAATGACAAAATTACCTCGAGTATTTAGGAATATCGTATTGGAAAACCCAATCAATGTCGACCAAATCCAGACCGCGTGCCATCAAATCCGTACTCAACAAAATGCCTTTCGACGATTTTCGAAATTTCTCCAACTAAAAACCTTTTAAAAATTAACAAAAAGTGATTTAGAAAACGTATAAATTCATCTATCTGCCAGTAAATAGATTTACTTTTTATTATTTAGCTCTTTTAAAATTTATATTAAACACTTGAAGACTATTCAAAAGATACTGGTATTGATTTGGCTCTCTTAGAAGTAACGTAGATAGTTATTCACAAGAGTACAATATCTCATATGCATACCAGAAATGTATCAAAATCCGGATAAGGTTTTTAGACAATTTTTTCCGAAATTTCGAAAATCAAAATCATTAAAATCATTTCCGGTATACCCTTATAGTTTCCCCAATATTTATAAATAAAAAAAAACCGTTTTAACGCGTTTTTTCTTGTCGAGTTTGCCATGCAGCGCAAAAACGTCGCGTATCATGGGGTATTTCAATAAGATTTGCTCAAAGTATTCAACGCACGCGCCACTACACAAAAATATCAGCACTTTAGCGTTGGAAATTGAGTTAAGTAAGTTCACAAGTGCCAAAAATTTCTTATCTGCGTCTACCAGCTAAAAAAAAATTCTTTTTTTTGATTACGCAATCACCACATATATCTTAATATTTTTTATTATTCGTGAATAAAAACGTATAGGAATGTGACAAAAAAAGGGGATGATAATGCCTGATAAGCGTAAAAAGCCCAAATTTAAAGTCGGCGTTTAAGCCTAAAATTTAAACTTTGATTTAAGCCTTCCGTTTTGAGCCAACACCGAAAAAATATCATAATCCGCTCACAGAGATGTGGCTAAATTTTTTGTCAACTTTACAAAAAATATATCCATATCAAAATTGTCAGCGAAATGAACGGCACCAAAATACGAAAAATTTTACCGTGTAATAGTTGACCAATTCCGCCGGCATAATCGAGTCGGTTTTCGTCGACTTGTCGCTGCTTTTATCGACGTTGTTTGCGTTTTTCGCCTTATTCGCCGGCACTTTAGATGTTTCGCTCTTCGTTTCGACGCTATCGCCGTCAAGATTTTCGGAAACGGTTGTGCTCTTATCGCTGGTAACGCTAAGTCGAATGGAATTACGCAAACCAAATTTCAGAAATTCCTCCACGTACTTGGCCTGAGTGGCGGAGAAGAGACTCGTTCGACGCTGTTTCGGCAACAACGCCATAAAAGAGGTCATACTAGAAAAAACACAAAAATAGCAATCCAATTGTAATTGGAAATAAATACTTTGGCCCAAATTAAAAAAAAAATTAAGATACAATATGAAAATTAATAATCAAGTTTGAAATTTTTTAAGTATTTTGCAAAAAAAATTAACAAAAACGAAAAAAAAAATTTTAAATAAAAATATTTTTTTATAACAGAAAAATGAGTTCCATTTAAAATCAAAGAAGGGACCTCTTCTTAAATTCGGCGTGGGAATAGCGGTCCGCCTCGTCGAGAACAAGGACCAATAGCGGCTTAAGAAAATTTTTCATCGCCGGCAATTTCTCCGCCCAATGCTCCAGACTTCCCGGTGTGGCGAGCATTATGCTAAAAAAAAATAATTTAAATATTTAACGAAATGATACTGAACTAAAATAGAAAAATAAACAACAACAACAAAAAAAAACAAACCATTGACCTTTGAAGAATTTTTCGGGTTGAATTTTCACGCCGCCAACCAGCCGCAAAACCTTAATGTTCAAGGTATCGCAAATCGATTTGATGAGTGTGTAGATTTGGACGACCAATTCCCGTGACGGATTCACAATCAATGCATAGATCTCGCATTTGTTCAACTCGTTCTAAAGCATAAAATAAAAAGAATGAAAAAAATTGGGAGAAAAAATGTGTAAATTGTTTTTGAAAATTATAAAGGTCCTAAGAAATTAACTTATTAAGTGTAAAAAAAATTCATGATAGTTTCACAAGTCATTAAATAAATACCCTAAGTTCGGGTAAATAAGACGCGGCCGAATCTATTCGCGTTGATTTGACTTTTTTATTTTTATAATTTTGACTTGGTCTTTATTCTGTTATAAATGAAATTGAGCTCATAATTTTTAATCTACAACTTGGGCCTGCTTTAATGAAATGTTTATTAAATTTTATGTTTCACAGACACAAAATAACAGAATGAAAGCCAAGTCAATATTCAAAAATTCTGCGTCTTACTTACCCGAACTTAGGGTAATTGGGTACTTGAGAAAGTAAATTAATTTTCTTTAATTTTTTTTCCAAGTTGTTAAAATTGTTGTTGCTTACAAACTTTAATTCTAGTAAATAAAAATAAAAATTTTAAAAAAATGTATAATAAGAAAATTCCTTATTTCTGGAAAAAAAGCCCACAAATTTAGTGCGTTTTTGTTGGACGAGCTGAAGAGTGGGCAAAATGTACGCTAGGGTCTTGCCAGAGCCGGTCGGCGCCTGCACAACGCAATCGTAGTTCGCCAAAAAGTAATGAAGAGCGCATTGCTGAAAAAAATTGAAAAATAATATCGAATTAAAAATGATTTAAATTATTATAGTAATAATTTAAGGTAGATAATTTTCAACAAAAGTCAGTGGAATAACAATTTTGTGAAAAATAAATTCAAAAATAAATTTTGAATTTATTAATAAAATAGAAATTGTCTTTATTAAGTATTAAATTTAAAAAAAAATTACTGAAGTTTTTTTAAAGATAAAATTTTACTTGTTATAAATTTAACTAAAAACTTAAGTAATCGATAAGTAAATGATTTTAACATAATGAAAAAATTTATGCAATCCACGCTTTACATATTCGTTTATTTGAAAATTTTTATTAAAAAAATAATCTCCAAAAATGATTCGGATTTTTTGACTAGAAAAACATAAGTTAAAATTTAGAAATAAAAAAAATGAATATTTGAAAGCGATAAATTAGAAATATAAGATTACGACATTAGCCAATAAAGTCTTTGGAATGAAAATATCTATCGGAAAAAAGAGTTGAATCTATTCGCGCTTTCGCTTATCATTATTCACGGGCACCGCTTGCGGCGATTGGGAGCGTTGCCAGGGAAAGCGAAATGGGTTAGCGGGACGCCAATCGCGCCACTCACGATCGACGTGCAGCGGATATTCGCGAATTTTGATTTTGAATACACGCGCCAATACGAACGCAAAGAAAAACGAGCCGACAATGACGCAAAACGCAAAAATGTAAAATGTCTCCTGAAAAAATCGATCGAAAATTTCGAATACACGTCAACATCAATGCACGATACAAAAACAAAAGCACGAAAAAAGCCCTACTTGATCAAACATTTCATTGAATGACGGAATGCTCTGGTTAAGCGTATATATCATTTCTAGAATCCACGACTTTCTTGCCTTTTGTCGACGTCCGGCAAAGTAATAGTCGCCCCAAGTGTTTTGTGCGTTAGTATTTTTATTTTGAACCATATTTTCAATATTTTTTATGTAAAGCGCAGATGCTGAGAATAGGTGATTTAGATTACCTGTACCGCCGTTAGATACTTGTGTCCGAGTGTGGAGAAGAAATACTCCTTTAACTCAGGAAGTAGCAATTCAACTGCGTCTTTTTTTATATCAATTTTTGTCATCAGATTCTAAATGTAAACAAAATAATACTTTGTATTACAGAAACATACGATGTGGTAATATCAGTAAATTTCCTTTAGTAAATTTACATATTTTTGCCTTAAAAAACTACTTTTTTAAAATTTATTTAATATATTTTTTCATATATGCTTGTAGTGTTGAAACAAAATCAATTTAATTTCTTAACTGACAAATCAATTTACAACTAATTACGATAATATATTACTTTTTGAGCTTCGTGTTACATTTTTAAGAATATTTTATTATTTGTTTACCTTTTAGTACAAGTACATACAAATTTGTACTTTAAATAATCGAATGTTTTGAATCAGGCACATCAAAAATCTTCTATATTCAAAAATTCTTAAGCTTATCACTATGAATCAGACAAAGGAATGAACTAGGTAATATACGACAAAATTATCCTTAATTCACGTGGATAACACGTAGCCGTTCAAGGAATTTTCGAATTTTTGGTTCTTTATTCTTTTATAATTGAAAATGAGCTCATAATTTTTGACCATTCAAAATGACTCATTCCCTCAACTTCATGATGCGTAATAACAGAAGGAAAGGAAACTAAAAATTAAAAAATTTCTCAAGCGTCTGCGCGAATTGGGATAGTAAAAATAAAAAAGTAAAATTAACTAGTATACAACCGTAATTTTGTTATATGTATTTAAAAAATTTTATAATTATTTAAAAAATTTTATAATATTTTTTAGATTTATTTAAATTGATTGTAAAAAAAATTAATTTATGTAATTTGCAAAAATCAAGTAAACGGTTTTTTTTGTGGTGACTTTAATAGTTATTTTCACCCAAATCCAATTGAAGAAAAAAATAAAAAACTGCACTTTAAAATTTCGAAATATGGTGAATGTTCTTGTTTTTTCCGCACATATTCAGAAAGAAAACGAAAGTGTTCGCATGCGTACATTCTTTCGCTTCTTTTTGCATACGACTAATAGAAATTGCTAGAATGACATAAAATAAAACAAAAGAAGGAATAGAAAAGACGCCAAATGAAAAAAAATGCAGTATAGCACAGCAAGAAAGCAAATGCATATCTTATTTTTCTATCAACTGGAAATTTCGACGTATTTCTAAAAAGTTCCTCGAATTGCCATAGTATTGAAAGAAAGGTATAAAAGGATAGCCATTTGACGATTCCTTAAGCGAAACAAAAAGAAGCAATATTATTATTTTTCCAACCTATTACTACTACAACGACAAAATGGCTCTCATTTCATTCGACGATTTCTTCATGCCGAGTGAACGCTATTCATTGATGCCGTGGGACTATGGTCGTAATCCACGATATGGCTATCCTGGCAGCGGCATCCTCTCGTCGGTGCTCAACGACGGTTACCGTGAACTGCAACGCCTCGAACGTGAACTGGGAGAGTTGACGCATGGCGGTACTGACAGCAATGACCCAAATTCGCTCGTCTTCCGTTGCAATGTAGCTGGCTATCGTCCCGAGGAGCTGAACATAGACATGGAAGGCAACGAGCTAGTCATCCAGGGTGAGCACAAAGACGCCTCGAAAGGACAATCTATCCATCGCAAATTTGTGCGGCGTCTGACACTTCCGGAAGGCGTGGAGCGTGGCACGGTCGAATGCAACCTTAACGAGAAAGGTCAGCTAGAGGTTAAGGCACATCGTAAAACAATCGAACAACAGAAGAAACACAACATTCCAATTGGCTTTAAACAATCCGGAAATACGCCCGCCGTCGAAAACGCCGAGCCCGATGAGAAGAAAAAATCTAAGTAAATAAATGCATAAGATTTTACATTTGCAATATGTAAATTACTCAATGTTTTAATTGTTATTTCTTGAATTTTTAATAAATTTACATAATCTTATTAATGTTATTTTTTATTCACAACCAAACACTGAAAATATTTTAAAAAATTCAAAAGCATCACAAATTTAGAAATTTCAATAGCAATAAGAACAAAACATACAATATATAAAATTTATTTTAGGATAATTTTGATATCAATTTAAGAGTTATCTATACATACATATATGTACGTTTAGACTCTCGATTTAATCATAAAAATAATTTTTATTTTTAAAAACTAAATTAAATTTAAATTAAATTTTCACTAAAATAAACTTTTGTGGCATTTATCGATGATTAAGAATCAAAAAAATTTTTTAAAAGTAAAGTTATGATTTGAAGAGTTCAATAAATTGGCGCTATTTCTAATTGCGTAAGTTTTCGATTTATGCAATTGTAGGCATTTAATCTTCAGCAGCCACTTGCCAAGGTCCTTTTTGAAAATGTGTAGTAAGAGGTAAAATTAATGCTCTATTAATAATTAGAATTTATTTCGGAATAAAGGACCACTATTTTTTATTTTCGGAAAATAAAATTGCAGCACATGAGGTTTTCTAGTACGCTAAATTCGAATTTGATATTGGAATTTTAAAATTTTAAATTCTAATGTCCCTGATAGGCCTAACTAGGGTCCTATATTTTTCGGAAAATGTCTGAAATTGCAGGATATTGGTACGCTGAATTCGGATCTGATATTGAAATTTTAAAATTTTAGGTCCTAATGTCTCTAATAGGTCTAGGCTCATCTAGGATCCAATTAAATTTTTGTAAAATAAACGTAATTTTATGTGTAATTTGTAATAAATTAAAGCATAGTATTGTTTGAATTTCAGCTGCTTATTTCAGTTTGGATCTCAAAATTTAATTGGATCCTAGATCGGCCTAGGCCTATTAGGAACATTAGGACTTAAAATTTTTAAATTTCAATATCAAATTTGAATTCAGCGTACCAAAAACTCCATATCTCGCAATTTCAGGCATTTCCCTAAAATAAAAAAATAAAATAAAAAATAGTAGGTTCTTTATTCCGAAATAGTATCGTAATTACCACCTTTGAAGACTTACTTTTTTTTATATTTTTTCATTATGCGTAAAAATTGTTTCACATCTTCGTGGTTGCATGTACAACATCTTAAACGGGGAGATGTTATGACTCCGTCATAACAAGATGACTACGCTTGACGCGCCATTTCATCCTGATCGCCAAATTGTTGCGTATGTGGAAAAGGTGACTTCCGTGCCAGGACTCGACCAACGCTTAACTGGAGCGCTGCTCTACCGCCTGAGCTAAACGGACCTCAATCACACACATAGAATTTCTTCTTATGACTCCGTCATAACAATTTTCAACAAAACGGTGTATGAGTTCCCGCTTATGCAATAGCTCCAATAAATTTTTTTATTAACACTTAGTACACCAAAATGATCATTTTTAATGTTATTTTTTTCTATTTATTAAGCATTTCCAATTTTGATGAAAGATTTTAGAGGAAGATCGTGATAGAATGAAATTAACTTTCTTTTAATTACGAATTTTTACATAAATTCAAAAAATATGCTTTGATATTCATATTTATGCATGCTATAATAATAAATTTTGCCTAATAGAAAATCTTAGAGAATTTATATCAAGACAATTCCAAAGATTTAGTTGAATAAAAGCTTACTCCTATATAAAAAAAGATGAGTACAAAAACATATAAATTTTAGAAAATTTTTATATTTTGAATTGTTCTATTGAATGAACAAGATGATGCGAGAGCTAAAAATGCCTAGATATGAAAAAAATATTAATGAAAAAAAAATATTCGAAAAAAGGGCACAATTTTACAAATGCTAATAATTACAATCACTATCATTTAATCGGAAAAATTAATGTGTTATCCATTCTTTTTATTTTTTTATTTTTCTTTAGTATCTCCACACAACGAAATGTTGAAGGCCAGGCTGCCGACTTTGTGGCAATGCGTGAAGCGGCGAAGCTTGTCGGCGTACGCCTCTGGCTTTCCATTCGTCATCGACAATGACGGACGCAGCGAGCGTGCCTATGACGTCTATTCGCGTTTGCTTAAAGATAGAATTATATGTGTCATGTCGCCGGTATGTAAAAAATGCTAAAAGTGGAATTTTTTGAAATAAATTTCATCGTTCATATAATTAAAGAAATTTTTTATAATAATAATAATAACAATTTATTGGACAAACAGGTACTATAGGTACACTAACGTAGTCATAATACAGCAATTTAATAATAAAAATGATAATAAAATAAATAAAACCCTTGGTTTAATTAATTACAAACAAGAAAAAAAAAGAAAAATACAATTATTTGAAAATCACTTCCTCGCCATAAGCCTGGGTTTTGGGAATTCCCGCTTTTTATCTTTTATTTTTTTAAAATACCATTTTAGATTGACGATCATTTCGCGTCGTCGATCATCGCCCAATTATTATTTCTGCAAAGCGATAGCGGCAAGAGTCCAATTCATATGTACATCAATTGCCCAGGTATCTTTTGTTAGTATATTATTCACATTATGATTTTTTTTTTAAATTGAAAACGCACTCAAATATATGGTAATATTTTTTTATTATTAGGTTGGTTAGAAAGTTTTGATACACTTCAACAATTTTATAAAAACATAAATTTTCTACAATAACAATGGATCGTTTTCATCAATATATTCGCCATTATTTTGCTCCACTCTTCGCCAATCTGGATTTTTTCTCAATAAAAGGCGCGCGATTTCTGGCCAGGGCCCGTTCGACTTCGTCATCTTGCGTGAAGTGGCGTCCACGCAGGAATTGCTCCAGAGACCCGAACAAGTGATAATCCGATGCCGCGATGTCTAGACTATATGGCGGGTGCTTGAGAACTCCCCAGCCCAATTCATCGAGCTTGGCGCGACGCGAAGTGCTGGTAAAAAACTCGACGCTCTGCAATGCTGCGACGCTGCAATTCAACTTGTACGCGATCTAGTTGGAAGCAGTAGACCTTGGAGTTAATAGTGTGACCACGTGGAAGTACGGCTCTCAATAGACTGGACCCGACACCGACCACCAAACACATAACAGCACCTTCTTTTGGTGTGAATCGGTTCGAAGCGCTCGCACTTTGCCCTGACGTGAGCTGAGCCATTGGAGTTTGGCTTTGCAGTTGTCGTACAAGATCCACTTCTCATCACAGCTGACGATTTGATCCAATCCTCCATGGCCGAATTTGTGCAGCAGCCAATTGCAGTCGGAAATTCGCCGAATTTTTTGCCTTTCGTTGAGCTCGTGTGGGACAGTTTGACCACGTCTGCTGTTTTTGCCCAATTTATGGAGATGATGAGCGATGGTATTTTTTGAAGAGTGGAAGTCGACGGCCGATTTGCACGTGATACAATAAGTTAAACTAAACCGAACTTTTATATACCAAAATGTTTGCAAGAAAACGGACTTTCAAACCATATATTCATCATACATAACAATGATAATAAAAAAATTTTTTTGACGTATAAACACAGGTGTATCAAAACTTTCCTAATAATTATACTAAACTCTTTTTTGTTTTTTCTAGCTTTTAAACATTAGTTTAAAAAATCGATCAAAATTTATAAAAAAAAAATTAAAAATTTGTGAGAGGGTGGTCGCTAGTTAGCAAAAGGTACATAATCGGGAGAGGAGATTTGTAAGCAGGAAAAATTCGCGCCAAATTCGTCTTCACTTTATTTCCATCGTTTAAAAGTTCATTTTTAACCTACCACTTGCTTCTATACAATTAAAAAAATTAGCAAGAAAAGTGAATGAAAATTCATTACAAACACATCTAGGCGGCAGCGTGACGGCCGGTCTCGGCATCTACGACACGATGCAATATGTGAGCGCGCCGGTCGCGACCTGGTGCATCGGACAGGCGAGCAGCATGGGTAGTCTGCTACTGGCGGCCGGCTCGAAGGGCATGCGTGCTTCGCTGCCCAACTCGCGTATTATGGTTCACCAGCCATCTATGCGCTCGCTATCCGTATGAATTTTTTCATACTTTTTTGTGTTAGAAATAAGCAAATTCATAACAATCCGTAAAGGTATTATTTTCGAAGTAGATTTGCTCAATATTTTTTAAATTCAAGTTTTTGTTTATAATTTTTGTATATGTATATGGAAAAATGATTGAATTTTGAATTGGATTTCATTCTGTTATTATTTGATGGCATAGAACAATTTATCGAATATCTTTCTTGAATAAAAACCAAAGCACGGATTAAAAATATGAGATACACAACTTGGCTTATAACATAATGAAGACTGTTGTGACGGAGTTATAAGAAGAAATTCTAAGTATGTGATCAAGGTCCGTGTAGCTCAGTAGGTAGAGCAGCGCTCCGGTTAAGCGTAGGTCGCAGGTTCAAGTCCTGCCACGGAAGTTACCTTTTTCACATACACAACAATTTGGCGATCAGGATGAGATGGCGCGTCAAGCGTCATCATCACGAACTCCGTGCCGCTGGGTAGCGCCGTAAGCCGGTATTTGGCCGGGAAGTTAGTGGTCAGCTTCCCTTAGGCCGCGCGTAATGTTGAGCCAAGCATAAGTCCGGAATTTCTATTCCAAAAAAAACCACTCCGGCAGTTGGTCGCGCAATTCTATTATGCGTAAAATGCTTGTATTTCAATGTATTGCCATTGGTGCTAAGCTGGTCCGGGGATCTAGTCCTGTGACCTTCCACATCTTTGTGGTTGCATCTATTAACATCTTGAACGGGGAGATGTTGTGACGGAGTTATAAGAAGAAATTCTAAGTATGTGATCAAGGTCCGTGTAGCTCAGTAGGTAGAGCAGCGCTCCGGTTAAGCGTTGGTCGCAGGTTCAAGTCCTGCCACGGAAGTTACCTTTTTCACATACACAACAAAGACCAAACAGTTTTAAATTGTCTGCCTTATATGCAAGCACTTAGTTAGAAAGCAATAATTTATTATAATATCCCATTCTTATTCTTCACCTTTTTCGATCATTTGATTAATTTAAAAAATTGATTTTAGACAAATTTTTTAAAATAATGTTCAAATCATTTCTAAAGTTTTAAATAGCATAACTTTTCTAATTAGCTGCTTTCAGAATATTCCATCTAAAGTTGAAAGTTTTTCTAGGGAACTGCTTCCGATATTCTTATTCAAGCGGAAGAAATTAAATGGCTACGAAATCGATTAAACGAGGTAACATTTTAATTTCGATAAAAATTGACTATTTTTTGACCAAAAAATGATTGCTTCATAGAAAAGCGTTGAATGAATTCACTAAAAATTTGTTTCTCTCTCAGATTTATTCCTCGCACACGAGTCAACCGGTGGACGTGGTGAGCGAGACGCTCGACCGCGATCGCTTCATGAGCGCCGCCGAAGCGAAAGCCTTCGGTCTCATCGATCGAATAGAGACACACGACGGATCGCAACCGGCGTGCAATAACGACGCAGTCTAGTAATGCCCCTATTTTTTCAATTTGTTCGCGAAGATACAAACAAAAATTATATAATCTATTTTTCCGATGAATTTTCAAAGGTGGTATATAATTGTTAATATTAAATCAAAATGTACAATATATAATATATTTGGACCGTTTGATTTTCGTAGTGATCCTTAAGTCACTTTCCTGTTTTTGATCATTTAACAGATTCTCTCTTTTTACAATATAGAAAATTATATTCCTTATATAATTTTATTTCAAATTCTCTATTATCATCTAGTTGTATAAAGAATATGTGTTATTTTGTTGAGCGATTTTTTCCATTAAAAATTTAAAATCTTATTGCGGTTGTTCTTGTTTATTTATGTTCATATAATAAAGAAATAAAACTTTTAGATAATTTACTTTTTTTGTAAAAACACAATTCATAAAAGATTTTTTTTTTGTAATTTTTTTTTAATATTATGATTTTGGTGGCTCCTTTTTTGATTTTTTTTGGATTCAGCAAGCGGCGGCAAATTGTCGCGTCCATTATCTCTTATCGCCCGAGTTTGATTTTATTCTTTTATACATTATATATGTATTAGGACGCGTCCTTCATTCTGTTCAAATAAGGGAGTGGCTGATAAGGACTTTTTCTCGCAACTTTCTTTTTTTTCTTAAAAGTGATGTATAAGAGCAAAAATCGATTATTCAAAAATGCATATGTATTTTGATTTTTCCATTTGAGAATTTTGATACCGACCTATTGAAAGAATTCGTGTTTATAAACTTTCTCAATAAGTAAAAATTTTTAAGATATAATTTTAGAATTGTTCAATAAGTTATGAGTTTTATGATTACAAAGTTCGACTCAAAGAAGCTTTAATTATTTAATTTCACATTTTCATTACTTTATTTATCTTTTTTTCGAAATCTAGGACATATTACAAAGTGGCCCAAATTCATCCCCGATTGCATTTTTGTTATAAGTTTTTTATTTGTATTGTAAAATTCTTTTTGTAATTTTTTTGAAAATTGTAAAATTCTTTTTGTATTTGATTTTCAAGACTTTAGGCAACTATTTGACATCAAGCTTGTCGATATTGGTTTCGGATTACGAATTGCTAATAATTTAAACTTTTTTGCCAATTTTTCCAATGATAAAAAATGTGTAAAACTGACTTTAAATTGACAGCAAATTTTTGAATTAATTTTTAATTAATTTTTTTATTAATAGTTTAAATAATGCTTTCTAGAACAAGTTTTACCTCCATTTTTCAATTAAAATGTCAAAATAGTCCAAAATAGGTTTAATGCTTGATCCTTATGCCATTCAATTTAATAAAAATATCTTGTTTGAAAAATGGTAAAAAAGTTTAAATGATTAGCAAATTTGTAAATCGAAACCAATATCGACAAGTTTGGTGTCAAACAGTTGCCTAAAGTCTTGGGAATCGAATTCAAAAAGAATTTTACAATTAGTTGCGAAATTTGGTTGAGAAATAAAAATGTTATAACAAAAATGCAATCGGGGACGAACTTGGTCCACTCTATAAAAGATTAAGTTTGATTCAAGTACCTAATTGTTTATTTCTGCATAAATGTAACCTCAATCGACAAATTTTGTAACATTTAATAATTAAATGGAGTTATAAAATTTAAATAAATGTTTTAAAAAACTAATAATTATGCACATCGTAAACAATTATATTTCTTCGCGTCGTTTTATGAAAAGCATATCATTATCTTTATTTCCTCTGTATATCAATACATACATATATTTCCTTTTTTTTCATAAATTTAGTTGTATATAAAAATTATCAATTTTGATTAAAAACCTCTTTTTTAATTAATGATAGCGTGTTTCACATCGCCTAAAAGGTGATAAGGTGCATTCGGCCTATTTTTTGATGGTGTATTCACTTAAAAAGTAAAACAAAATTTCTCCATCAATATAAAATCATTTTATTTTTTAGACCATATTTCGCTACAATATAAATGCTTGTGTTATAATTAATATTATTGTCATATTTATTGCTGAAGAACAAAAATATTGTGGAACAATTGCTATTAAGTATTAAGTAATCATCATTAAACAAGCTGTTGCAAAAATCTTTTTTTTTGCAAAAATATTTTAAAAAATTCTTTATTCAATCATTTAGAATTAATCGGTATTTAAATTTATTCGATTTGATTTAATTATTAATACTCAAAAAATGGTAGAATGGATTCGAACACAATCAAAAGTGTATAAAATCATATCTTATTCTCAGACGATATTATGCACCTTTGCTTGCTTTTGAATTCATCTCCAATCGGCAATATAAATTTGTAAAAAGGATTCTCATATTATTGAATGGATTAGTGCTGCGATATTATACAATAGAAGTCAAGAAAATGGAAACGGCATGTGTCAATTGCTTTGAATTGGCATAGAAAATTTTTTAAGCTTTATTTTCGATTTGGACTATTTTTATATTATTTACCAAATAATATACGCACTTCAAAAGTAACAATATTGAGCTAACCATACTCTGTGTTTCGGTCATCTTTCTGATGAAGTTTTGAACCCGCAGCAATTTCTACTTCATTAAAATTGAAAATTTTATAAAGTTTAAAGATGAAAACAAATAATTAGCAAATAATAATAAAATATTCAAATGTGATTGAAGATATGAATATTAAAAATGGTGTTAAAGGATGTGAAAAAGTTCTAAAATTTTTGTTTTTCAACTTTAGAAATCCATAACAGAGTCAATTTTTAACATTTTTATTCCATTATTTTATTTCCGGATTCTCCATTTTGCATATGCTTGTAAATTTTTTTACAAAACAATTAATTTCACAAAAAGATTACAATGTTTTTCAACATAAAAAGTAAAAATTACAAATTTTGGAAATTAAAAATTACATGCTTTTAATATTTATCTGCAAAATTTTTTGACTTGATCGAGGGTGTAACCAAAATTTATTTTTATGAAAGTTAATTAGCATATTTAAAATTACTATTACTTTTTTAAAAGTAGGTAAGAATGTTAAAAATTGATTCTTTTATGGATTTATGAAGTTTAAAAAGAAAATTTTGGTTTTTGTGGACTATCGGACCCCCGAAAAAAATTCCTAGGCTTAAAAGACGCATGAACACCAATATAGATTTCCACACAATTTGTTCTAACTTTTTTTCTACGATACGTGGGTTTTTTTGCATTTTGTAGAGCGTACTCGATCGATTTGTGTTTCAGCGATTTTTAAAATGTTCATTTTTAGCATTTTTATAGAGGAAAATGCAACGAAAAAAGTGCATGTGGCTGAGCATTTTTTTGAGAGTGATCTAATGGACTTAAAATTTTTGCTATGAGCTCCCCTTACGTACACCATTACACTCTATAAATTTGAACGCGATCGATTGAATAGGAGCCGAGTTATGAAACTTCAAAAAACGGCAAAAATAACAATTTTCCGCACCCTGTAAATAAAAATACATCTAATTGTATTATAAAAATACATCTAATTGTATTATAAAAATACATCTAATTGTATTATGTATTATGAACGTTTGGTTTGGATCAGGCTTAAAAACTACCAAAAAGTTTTGTGATGTAAATGAAACAATTTCATTGTTAAAATAAAAATTATAAAATGACTGATTAATGATTTCAAAAGCGTCTAATTAGGTAACCTAATCAAAAATTAATTTTTTACTTGATTTCGCGTATATTAATTAATTTTTTACCTGATTTCGCGTGTATAAGGTCGGGTGTTTTGAGCGAAATTTAAATTCGCGCCAATGAGTTCATCCTGTTGTATCGGATTCAATTGGGGTCCAAATTTTATGCCCGCCTGTTTCGGTTTCATAAAAGTAGGCATAAAATTTGAACTCGCTTGAATCCGATACAATAGAATGAACTCATTGGCGCCAATTTAAACTTAGCTCAAAACACCTGGCCTTATACACGCGAAATTAAAGTATGTATTTATCTTGATAATTTATTCAAGGAGCACTGTAAAGATTTAAATGTATTTGATGATTTATTTGAAAAATAAAATTTGGCATTTTGCATTTTTACTTAAAATAATTTTTTAAAATTTGCACATAAAATTTATGAAAATATAAAATTTTTTAGAATTTATTATTTCATTCATCTCTCTACTTTGCTTTGATATTTCCAATTAATTGATTTTTTACTTTGATTATTATAAAAAAATCAATCAAAAATTTAGTTGATATGCCTTTGTTAGAGCATGGTTGGCGGCAATTTAATTTTTTTGATTTTGAATTGTTG
Organism: Bradynema listronoti; assembly: GCA_024678965.1. Taxonomy (NCBI): domain Eukaryota; kingdom Metazoa; phylum Nematoda; class Chromadorea; order Rhabditida; family Allantonematidae; genus Bradynema; species Bradynema listronoti. Next base: position 4,330,572 of record JANLNO010000006.1, read on the forward strand.
TCAGATCCCGAACAACTTAAATCGTATAATTTGAAGGTGGTCGTTTATATGGACATTTTAGAAAATTAAAATTTAATGAAATACTAATGTTTTGTAGCTTGATGTTTCATTTTGGACAAGCGGCAAAAATTTTGTACTCTTGGGCACCGCCGATGGGACTGTTGTTCAACTATATGATCAACCATTTTCTTGTCGTTTGTGGCGAGTTTTTGAACAACGCCTCTATGGCTTTCAATTATCCGGAGATCTTCTTGTTGGCGTCGGAGTTAGTTTCTCTTTTCATATACGTAATTATATAATTTTGATGGTCTTATCTTTTTTAGGAAGATGAAACCGGACAATTCGCTACGCCGCTGCTTAAGCTATGGAATTGTGGAGAAAACTGGGATCAAGACTTTCCATTATGTAAGCTCTCCACCCGAATTAACTTGACGAAAAAAACATCCGCTACGAACTCGCCAATCGTTGCTATCTCCATTAACGCCTTACATAATGTTATTGTAATTGGTGGGTAAATTTAATCTAAGTGAAAATAGCAATGATTTTTTGACTATTGAATTTTAAAATATATATTAGCTATACTTTATTATTTATACTAAAAATTTGTTATATTGGTTTATTCCAATTTGATATACTTTATTTGACGCAAAAACCATTTTAACAATTCGACGCGTGAATCAATAAAATTCTCGAATTAAATTCTAATGAAAATGTTCTAATAGTACGACAAAATTTTTTAACTAAAGATAATAATATCTAGTTTATTTATTTTTTTTCGAGAATCGAACACGAAAAACATTATTAAGTCTGCAATGAATATTGTAATTATTTAAATTATATATATATATATATATTAGAATATTCATAATTAAGGATCATATATTGATTATTATATCAACTAGATAGTTTTTATTATTTTTTTATTCGCAAAAAATAAATATTTTAAGGCTTTTCCGACTCGTCAGTTTTCTATTGTACGGGTGATTTTGATCGACGCAAAGTTGGCGCGCCCAAATTCAAGGCTCTGCGCGACGGCGCCGACGCGTTGGGAAGCGGCAAGCTTAGCGGATTGGTTGTTGTCGACGTTCGACTGCCTAAAATTGAACAAACCGTTATTTTCGTGATTACAACGAAAGCGCTAGTTGCCTACGTGTTTGGCAAGGACGGAGTACTTCGCACAGTAATAAAATTGTTTCAAAAAATTGCTTCAATTTAGTTGAAAATACTGAATTAATCTTAATTTAATACATAATACGAGCAAAGTTATCCATTAAATTCCGAAATAATATAATGTATTATTTCTTTAAAATTTTTTTAATAAGATTATTTTTAACAAAAATTTAATTTTTTTTTTTGTTTAAACGTATAATACATGTTATTGGTATGTTTGAAAAGGTTATTTATTCAGGTCACTTACGACGATTGCAAGGGATGCTCAAGCAATAGCTGGTATTTTTGTGCGGAAAAACAACAACTTATTGTGGCCGGTACTGAGGTTTGTCGATTTTGTGTTTTATTTTTTAAATATTTTTTTTAAATGTATTTTATTCTCGTCTTAGATGGTGAATTTTTACGATGTATCGGATTGTTTTGAATCGGGCAACGCCATTGAACGCGGTCGATGTCAGGCGTTGGCACGCGGCGCCAAAAAGTTTCAGGTTCTCGCCACAGGAAATTATTTGGCGTTGCTAATTGCTGAACCCATCGATGGGCCTTCAACGTATGGGAATATTAATTTTTTGACTAATTTTTTGCGATACATTAGCGGCCTAAATAATTGTACGAAATTTGAAAGATTTTTTGAATTGAAAAAAAATTTTTTTTATTAAAATAACGTCTATATACATTTGAAGTGATTTTGTTTAATACATTATTAGGTTTTGTTAATAAAAGTTATTTTGAAAGTAAGTATACTGGTTTTGTAGCTAAGAAAATCCTCTATAAAATGGCATATTTGATTTCTTTCAGGAGTTTCTGATTTTGATGGAAAAATTGAAAAAACAAAAAAGTGAAAAATTTTGCCAATGTTTTGTCCGCGACTGTATACTCAATATACTCAAAATACAGTAAAACACAGTAATGCGTGGGTAAAATTTCGAAAATTTTAAAATTGTTTTAAGATTATGATTTATAATAGAGAAAGGCATGTTCGTGCAAAATTTTATAAAAAAACGGCCAATTAAAACGCGAGGAGTTGTGCTATATTTTCAAATTCGGCTATCATTTTGGGCAGGAGTGTATATACAAATTAGGCAATTTAATCACCATTTTTTTAGTAGTCGAACGGATAATAATGCTCTGGTGTGCATATACGACTTAGAGTTTCGCTATTCTGCACTGCGACGCGTCGTCTCGGCGTCGAATCTTTTGTTCGTTTTTCGCGGCGTTTTTTTTATGCTCGAGCGCGACAGCGGCGTCATTTCGCGTCTTGTCGAGCGTTCAACGACGAAGAGACTTGAACTTTTAATGGAGCGGAACGACGTTTTCGATGTTGCTATTGGGTAGAATACAATTCGTTGTTTGGTCACCAATGCTTGGATTTGACTCTTTAAAAGGCTCCGATTCTTTAAAAATCACTCCGGGTGGACGAGTTATTTAGAGGTCATAAAGACTTCTAATTACTTTTAAATAACCCCAAATGATTCCTAAGTTTAAAAGAAAAAGTTATTTAACTATTTTATATTCTAAATGACTCGGAGTCAGGTCACAATACTGTTTGCAACACGGAACGATTTTAATAATTTTTTAAGATTTTAGATTAGCTCGACGAGATGGATCAAAAGATTTATTCAATATCTACAAGCTCTATGGAGATTATTTATATGAGTAAAGTTTTTGTTCCTTTTTTTAAGTGATTTTTTTTCTATTTCTAACGTTTTTAGACGCGGAGATTACGAAAATTCTATTTGTCAATATATTGAAGCAATCGGGCACATCGATTCCACATACGTTATTCAGAAGGTTGTAATTTTTTTTTCTAATATAAAATTTTCTTTTTTATTGAATAGTTTTTACGTTGAATCGGTTTCGATATGCTTAATAAATTTTTATTAACATTAGCATACCGCATGAAAGAAAAGTGATAATAGATTCTCTTTTACTAACGATTGACATTGAAGAGCTGAAATTTTGGCATCGGGGGTTTTACGATCGATTGGATCGAGCAGATAATAATTTAATGAATGAATTAGATTATAAAACGAGGATCAATTATTTCAACAATTTATTAATTTAGAAATACATTCGTATTTGTTGGCTTTTCTTTTCAATACTTTCATTTTTTAGTTTTCGTCCGGCGCTTTAATGACGCAGTTGTGCGCATTTTTGGAGGCGATGCGCCAGCGGAAAATGGCCATCCCACAGCATTCCGATCTTCTTCTGGGCGTTTATGTTCGAATGCGCGACGAGATGAAAATTTCACGCTTTATCGACGAGTCCACGCAATTCCCGCACTTCGATTTGAGCGCTGCAGTAAAAGTATTTTTTTTCACATTTTTCTTGTCATCAAAGGAATGTCGTTGAATGTATTTTTTTCGTATTGGGTCTTTTGTGATCGTAACAATTTATAATTCGTTTATTCGAACAGATAAATAAATTCCTTAGCGGCTAGAATAAAATACAATTGTAGCACGAGTGAATACCTAAAATAGAATGAATGAATCAAGAAAGGAATAAGGTCATAATAATAAATAAAATAGAGAAAATAAATAATGGAAGGTTAAGAGCGCGATTGCAACAATGAAATGCGATATTAATAAAGCAAAAGACAATCGAGTTAAAACATTATGCAATACAATTTTGTTGTGTAGCGCCACAACAGGGTCTTTTTAAATGTATCAGAATTCCGTGTCTTTTCTTTATGGACTCGAAAATTTTTTCAATTTTGACAATTTTTTTAATTAAATTTTCATCCGATTTGTTCATTTTTATAATATTTAAGCATTTGTGTCGTATGAAGTTTTTCCGTTTGGCCGCACGGTTGGCCTGCTTGCATAAGCGAGTCGATTTGTTTCTCGACATTATCGTCAGCGATATGAACGATTGCACGCTGGCCCTCAACTATTTGGCCGCACTGCCGACCGCCGCTGCCGTGGACGCGCTCACCGATCGCGCAACACGCGCCGTCGTTGACGCAATCGCCGCAAGTGTTGGCGATGCTTTTTTTGAGCTTGTCATTCGACTTGCTAGCGAAGGTTGAAATTTTGTGCTGAAGTTTTTTTGATTTAAAAAACTTGCAAAATTAATTTTAAATTTTTTAAAATTAACTTGTAAAATATTTTAATTTTGAAAGATTTTTTTAGAGAATGAGGAAGGTCGACAGCGTTTAACAAAGTTACTTCTTCGACAGCCGCAATGCGCAACGGCAATGATGGGCAAAGAAAGCCTGCGACATTTTACCAGCTGCTCCTATCGTTTTAGCAACATTGTGCTGGAACATCGACTTCGAGAATTGAGTTGCAAGGAGGTTTTCCGCAATGCTTTTGCTATAAACCAGGGTTGCCAGATGAAAATAAAATAAAAAAGAACGCTGGGCACGAAAAAAATATTTTATTGATAATTTCCAACAACAAAAAAGATTTTTCTAAAAATATCTGAATTGGTCTATTTCGTTAACTTTTCGGGTCAGATTCTTTATTCTCTCAACAATTAATACTTCTCGGAACTCCTGGTCCTGTGTCTAAGAGAGCCATTCTTCATGGAAAAAAAGAACAAAAAATGGACAAAAGAACAAAAAATAAAAAAGAACAGACCCCCTCAAAAAAAGAACAAATCTTTTTAAAAAGGACATCTGGGAACCCTGCCATAAACACCTATATTTTTTTTCTGCGCTTTTTTGAATAGAAGTTTTGAATGAGTGATAAAAATATTTTAGAAAGTCACAGATGAAGATGAAGAAGCTATTTTGCCGCTAGTGAACCTAAGAAATTCTAAAAAAGCCCTTCGGCTTGGTCAATTTTACGGCTGTCAGCGGCTCATAACTCACGTGCTTGAACACGAGAATGAGTCTGAGAATTCTCATACTTTCTTAATTGAATTGCTTGAACTAAATATATTCACTTCTATTTGAAGGCAAATTTTATAATTTAGGACTGATGAATTAGTACGGTATTTGCTACGCGAGGGTAACATTCGAGACGTTGTAAAGTATGGCGGCGATAGCGCGTGCGTTATAATCAATTTAATTAATTCGAAAACTTGGATTTTTTAAAGTTGAATATTTTAAATATTTTTTCAAAAATTATTTTTTAATACAGATTGGGAAATATGTGGATTGATTTGATTATTTGCACGATGGTAAACAATAATCTAGACGTGAAATATCTCCTTCAAATGTTGCAAGAGTATGTTCATTACTTTATAATCCACACTTCTACTTTATAATCCACACTTCTCTAAAAAAGTTATTTTAAATTTTATTTGTTATTTAGTTCTCCCAGTCTTCAATTTATTCATCCATTAATGGTTCTCGAATCGTTGGCTCGTAATGGTACTATTAAGTTTGGTGACGTGAAAGAGCATATTCGATCATGGTTTAAAGCTAAATGTGAATGGGTAATAAAACAAGATATATTTGTCAAAGAATAAATAAAACAATTTTTCTCTTATTCGTTTTCAGCTGCAGGAAAGTCAACGAAGTGTGCATGAAAATGAAAAGAAACTCGAGGAAATTAATAACCGATCTCAAGATTTGGAAAATTGGTACATTTTAAATGTTTCTTATTTTTATATTTACGAATTTGCAAATAGCTCTATTTTTAAAATTTTAAACCCTTTTTAATAATAACTATTTGGCATTTTCAAAATATATAAGTGTCTTGATAGGCCGTAGGATGCCTTCAAAAATAACTATAAAAATGACATATTTAGTGTGCAAATATTTCAAATGAATAAGTGTGCCTCGTGCGAGCGTACACTCGCTACGCCGAGTCTATATTTTTACTGTAAGCATGCTTACCATACGCGCTGCTTCGAGGACTACAATCACGAAGGGAATTGTCCGGTTTGCGAGCGTGCCGAACAAAGGTTTTGGAATTAACGTTATTTTGTTTACCTAGGAATGAATGAGGTCATAATACATAGAACGATGTCATAATACATAGAACGAATGCTTATTGCCTACTACAAAATTTTTTATTAGAATTTAAAATTGGCTAAAAAAATTTTACTTTGATTTTTAGGAGCAAAAATTATGATACAAATTTAAGAACCGTATCACATTTTCAGTTCCGCAAGGAGGTTTGCATTTTTAAAATTCGTAATATGATCGCTTTTATGACAAATTTAATTGATTACCAAACTTTGTAAATACTCTGAAAAATTCTCCATAAATATTCTGATCTATTTTTTATGAATAGTTGGAATCAGCGCTGGACCCAATGGCGACTATCGCACGCTTTATCGAGCAAAATGCGTTCAGTGGTGCCAGTTAAATCATCTCCAAAAATGATTCAAATGTATATTATGCCAATTCAATGTGATTTTCACATTTTATTCCAAAGTCAAAATCGATTTAGAAATTTTTTTACAAAAAATCAGAGTCAGGAATTTTAGTTTGTTCATAACGTATACATATTTTTATTTATTTATTATTGTACAAAGTAAAAATTCTTTGATCTTAATAGATTTGTTCAAAAAAATTATAACCATAATCAAAACGTGATAAATTTTTTTATATAAAAAATAAATTACGTCATTCCTTTATTTCATATGACACAAATTTTTATTAATATATTTTCGAACATCAAATTCAAATGCGACGATGTTTATATTTGTATGCAAATTTGAAACATATAGGCACAAATAGTGAAGCAGCAAATAATGCCGCCTAAAGCAATAAATAAAATTAAAAATATTTAAGAAAATGTTGTGTTAGAATTGTTATTGTTTAATAAAGGCCATTCAAATATTGCTATGCTTCCGTATCTTCTTAATGATATCTTCAGAGATAATTAGCTGCTTGGCGTCTTCCCACGGGAAACCATTATGTCCAAAATGGCCGTTTTCCGCGGTGCGTTGATAAATAGGACGCGTCAAGGCTAGCTGCCTTAAAAATAAGATTATTTTTTTGATTTTACATCAGAATTTTTTGAATGATGTAAAAACTATGTTTTAAAGGACGCGTCCAAATGCAAAGAAATTTTGCTCACTCTTTTGCTCATGTTTTGAATTGGCGCCAATGAGTTCATTCTGTTGTATTGGATCAAAGCGAGTTCAAATTTTGTGCCCACTTTTATAAAACTGAAAAGAAGGCGGGCACAAAATTTGGAGTCGCTTGGATCCAATACAAAAGAATGAACTCATTAGCGCCAATTCAAAATATGAGCAAAAGAACACTTGAACACTTGAAGATCCGTGTCACACGATGTCATCCCGTGGTGCAATCGCAGCTTATATTGTATTCTGTTCTTCTGCTAATTGTCTCCAATTAGGTCCTATGCGCTTTTCCATCAACTTTCGCCATCTTTTTGCTGGTCTTCCGGGTGTCGTATGGCTACCAAAATGTCGCTCGTGTCGCCCATCTGTTGTCCTTTCTTCTGGCTACGTGCCTTGCCCAAAGAAGTTTTCGTATTGTGGCTGTCTCGTATGCGTCTGCGAATTGTGTTTTCTTTTTGATTTCCTCGCTTCTGATTTTGTCGGTAATTCGCACTCCAATTGTTTTTCTTTCCATTGCTCTTAGCGTTGTCGTTAGTTTGTGCTTCTCGCATTCCCCCATATTCCACGTTTCTGATCCGTATGTGAGTGCAGTGTGTTGAAAAGGTGTTGAAAAGATGTGTTCTTGCTTTTTTGTCGTTTGTTTTCTTTAGGACTTCTTTTATGTTGTTAAAGCTTAACCGTACTGCACTTCGTCGTCTGCCTATTTCGCCGTCGATTTTGTGTTACCAGTTGTCCGAGATACACGTACTTGTACACCAAGGCAATTTCCGTATTCTCCAGCTTTATCACTTCAGTTTTTTGATTGTTGCACATTGCCTGTGTTTTCGCCCGGTTTATTCGTAGTCCGACGGCTGTGCTTAAGCAAAAGAGTGAGCAAATTTTTTTTGGACGCGTCCTTTAATTTCAATTTTTTTTTGTCATCAAGACTTTGTTTGTGGAGTTAGCAATTAACAGTAAAGAGATTGATTTGCTTATTCCTTCTGAAATGAGATCTCATACCTGATCAGAACTCCGGGTCGAAGATCAAAATTGGTATTGACAATTTCAAGAAGCTCGGCCTCACAAAGCGGCGATGTGCCAAAGTGAGAAACCATTATGGACAGAGGTTCAGCTACTGAAATTGCATAAGAGATTTGCACGAGACAGCGTCTGCACAATCCGGCCTTTACTAATGACTTGGCAACCCAACGGGATGCGTAAGCTCCACTTCGATCTACTTTGGTTGGATCCTTGCCCGAAAATGCACCACCACCGTGAGCACCCCATCCACCATAAGTGTCGACGATGATTTTGCGACCAGTTAAGCCTGAATAAATTAAATTATTACAAATATTGAGTTTAAAAAAGTCTAAATATTCACAATTACAAACCGGCATCGCCCATGGGGCCGCCCATAACAAAGCTTCCACAAGGATTCAAATGGAGCTTGGTTTCTTTTTTGAAGAGATCAGCCGGGATGACTGGTCTGATAACAAATTCTATTAATTGTTCGCGTATTATGTCTAAAGATACATCGGGAGAATGTTGCGCTGACATGACGATTGTGTGCATTTTAATCGGCACGCAGGCGCCGCTGACATTTGCATATTCGATCGTTACCTAAATAAATATTTAATTAATTATCTTTTTTATCTTTTTTTTTTGTAAAGTGTTTTTCAAATGTTAAGTTTGAGCATTTAAAAAATATTAGACCTGTGATTTTGAGTCAGGCCGCGCCCAAGGAAGTGTACCATTTCGCCTTAACTCATGTAGCCTAGCGTTAAGTTTATGTGCAAGAATGAGCGTAAGTGGCATCGCTTCTTCCGTTTCATCTGTTGCATATCCGAACATTATTCCCTAAAAAAATTCACTATTTAATATAATTCTTTATTAAATGCACATATATTTAAAGCGTTGTTTCACTATAGCCAAACTTTTTTTCTAACCTGGTCACCTGCCCCAATATTGTCCTCATCCTTATCTTCATGTACGCCCGCAGCAATCTCTGGGGATTGTTGTTCAAGTGCAATCAACACGTTGCACGTCTTATAGTCAAAACCTTAAAAGTATAGTTTTAATAATATTAAAACTCATATTTTTAAAATTCTTGATTTTAAACCTTTGCTTGAATCGTCGTAACCAATCTTTTTAATTGTATCGCGCACCACTGTTTGATAGTCGATTTGTGCTCGTGATGTGATTTCACCACACACCAATACCATACCCGTCTTTGTGACAGTTTCTACAATAATTATTCTTAATTTTTGTTTTTCAATATTTTGTTTCACAAATTTTTTAGAAAACTGACCACATGCCACTTTAGCTGATGGATCCTCTTTCAAATGCGCATCAAGAATGGCGTCAGAAATCTAATAGTGATTAAATTTTTAAATTTTAGAGTTTAATTTATTTATACATTGCATAATGTATAAAATTATGTATGAGATAATTTGAGATAATTGCAGGAACAGTCAAGGTTTTTTTTGAAAAATATAGATATAAAGAAATGTGTAAACCTGATCGCACATTTTGTCAGGATGGCCCTCGGACACAGATTCGGATGTAAAGAGGAATGTGTCATGAGCAGCTTTTACCTTTTCCACTGCGGTCTTAATATCAGTTTTAATATCAGATGTAATCTGGACAAATTCCTCAATGTTTGCCAAATCATCCAACAAAATCATGTCCTTCATTTTCTTCTGTTTATGTGTTTGCGAAAGCTGCGTTTGAGAATAAACTAATCTTAAATAATTTAAGAAAATTAAGTACAGAGTGTAGAATCAATTTTTGAAATCCAATGAATTGAAATGTAATGCAGTTAATCACATTGAAGATTAATGTAATTGATTTGAATTTTTTAATAAAAATTTTCTCGCATTTTTTTCTTTTATACATTAAATTCATAAATTAATTTTATTCAAGTTTTCGCAAAAAATTTAAAAAAAATAAAACATTAGACCTTATTGAAAAAATCAAAAAATAGACAAATTCAACGTTGCTATTACTACATTATATTAAATTTTTGTACTTAAAATATTTATCACTTTTTAAGCAACTTAATAATTATTAAAATTGTGACAATTTTTTTAATATTTTGGAATTGACCGATAAAATACCACGTAAAAGTTTATCAGCATCTATTATAGTTAGTCTAATAATTCAATTTTTTAATCGTAAAACAAAAATTAAATGTTTTAATAATGAAAAATCGTCTAAACAAAATAAAAAATGTTAAAGAATGATACAAATTTAATTTTTTAAACCTATATATTTAAAAATAAAATCCAATATAAAAAGTTAACCTTTAACGAAAACAAACATTTACAAAATGAATAACTTTCATAAACAAAAAACGTTATCACATTCACCGTTACGTGACAACATTTTAAAAACGACACTATAGTTTTAATCAGTAATTTGTAATAAATTATTCATTTATTTATATCAACGACTAATTTGTTAATAATATATTCGCTGACTGATCAAGAATTGTGAGTTGTGATGGCTCGTGACATGGATGAGAGGATCGCCTTTAAATAAATTTTTATCATTAGCTCTTCGTCCTTTCCTTTTATGTCTATTCATCCTTTTACGTTGTTTTATTTTTTCATTTTTCACTCATTTATTATTTTAGAAAAAAAAATAAATGTGCAAAATAAATGAAAAATTAAGAGAGAAAAAAATAAAAAAGAAACGAAGACCAAAAAAAGTCATTTTGCAGATAGTTAAACAATAATAAAAAACATCGAAATAATAAAAATAACTTAATTTTAATTTTAACTACACTTATAACTTCAAAGACAAATAGAAAACGAATTAAACAAAATTCTTCTTCAATTATTCTGAAAACGCTATTACCCGGAATATTCCAAGTTTAACTTCCAACATATTAATTTCTCTCTCTCATTTATTTTATACGAAAAATTTGTACTTTAATAGCCAACACGTTCGTTTAATCTGATTTTGATAACATTGAAAATCTATCGATAATCTATGCAGCCTCGGTTAAATATTTTGAATTGACGCAAGATATAAAAAAATTTCCTCATTTTGTCTTAACGTCTGTTACTTTGTTTTTCAAATTGTTTTTAAAATATTATCACGTTGTTTTATTTTTTAATCGTTTTCCTTACTTTTACATTCTAAAAAATCAACATTTATCTAATGTTCCCCAAAAAACACGCCTTGAAATTTTGTATTTTTTATTGTCTATGTTCGTGAACGTTTGTTTGGACGTTTTAATGACGGTAGAAAATGTGTAATTTGTGTGCGGAATTGCATCAACTCAAAAAAGTTTTTACATCTATTTATTAATAATGATGAATTTATCATTTTTAAATAAATATATCCACAAAATTAGAAATGAAATTATCGTTATTTAAAATAATCTAGTCAATTAAAAAATTGTATAAGAGTAAGTTTTAAAATAATAAAAAAAATGATGATTTTCTTTTCTTAAAATTTAAATCATCATTTTTAATATGCATATCACTTTAAAAATTGATTAAAGATTGAAATATTTTTAAAGTGTATACAAGTGCATATTTGTGTAATATTTTTGTTTTAAATTCACTTACATATGCATATGTATATTAATTTTTTAAATATCTGTTTATTTTTATCACTTTTTTTAAATAAGAATGATGTGATATATTTTTATAGGTAAAATTTTCATTCAAATTCATAATTCTTGATAAATTATTTTGTCAAAAAAAAGAAAAATAAATTTAAAACAATCGAACAAATTGTAATAATCTTTTTTGCCCCATCAACATTTTTATTTTCGTTAGACAAAAAACAAAAATTTCGACTAATTTATGAAACGTTTGGAAACAAATTATTTTACGATTAATACATTTTTTTCTTTTTTTGCAAAATATCTACCGGTCGCAGAATTTTAATTTCGTGCTATTTTTCATACCGAAATCTGATTTCCGAAAAAAGGCCTAATTTTCGGAAATTTCGGAAGGGTTGCTGAATAAGACAAACATTTTTTAATGTTAAAGCCATTTTTAAAATTTTCCTAAAAATTATATCTGTATGTAATTGTTTATGTAAAAAATAATGGAAAATTCGAAAAAAAAATTCAAAATGTTAGAATTTGTTTGGCTTGTTTACGAATTACTAAAGTTGAAAAAAGTGTCAAAATTTTTTAGCCACGCCGTTACAAAGTGTCTGGTTGAATTTTTTTTCGAATTTTCCATTATTTTTTACATGTCTGGTTGTTCATTTAAGATTTAAAAAAATTATTTGATTATTTGTTAAGATTTCCGACTTCTAATTTCCTAAATTTTGAGTTTTTTCCGATTTTCGAAATCTCAAATTTATTTCCAAGACATCTCTGCTACATAAAATTTTTTCTAGCAAATAAATCAAACAAATTTACATATTTTTATTATTAAATTTGACATGAATTTTTATATATTGAGTTTCATTTTATATTATACCTTTTTTTATTTAGTTTAAAAATTCAATCCTATTTTTTTCGAATTTAAGAGATAAAAATTTATTTCTGAATAATCAAATTTCAAATTTAAAATAAAATAAGTTAAAATCATTATTAGCACGATATTGGGATAAAATAGAAAATTTAATGCACACAAAATTGCACTCATAAAAAACTAGTAAAATTTTAAGAGACAGAGAAATGTGGATTATTAAAAGTAAAATAGACTAGAAATGAATGTAAATAAAGAGCAAATTAATTATATTATTGTAAAAAATGTAAATGGCCCATTATTATTTTAAGTAAATTAAAAGCTAACTAAATTTAAATACTCTAAAATATTATATAATTATTATATAAAACAACTAAATGCATTAAAATATTAAAATGCTAAGTTTAATTAAAAGATAAAAAAACATATAATTTGTAATACAATAGCACAACTTGAAAGCAAATATATTATTATATTATAAGTGTTTGAATTTAGAACAAAATTAAATATAAAAATCACGGTGAATAGCTTTTGGGCAAGAGTCCTGAGCGTTCTTATAACAAATACCAAATGAAAAAAATCGTATTCAAAAGTCTAATTATACCAACTTTCTTATTAACATTTTTAATAACGTAAAACAAATTAAAAATTGTATAATTTTTTGAATAGAAATTATACATACTTAGGAGCGATAGTATTTCTAAGAAAAGATATATTAAATATACAGAAAAAAAATTTAAACCAAAAATAGCTAAGATTTCTGTTCTTGACGATATGGTTTACAATAGGAATAGCGATGATTCATGTGCTGCGAATAACTGCCACTGTGACTGAACCGCTTTAAACATTTATTACACTAAAAAAATCAATAATTATTATTATTATTATTTTTTTGCCTCAAAAATTGAGTTATTACAATAATTTTTGTATCATAATATTTGCAAGAAAACGCACTTTCAGGTAGATAAATTTATTTTACAAAAACTTTTATTAGATCCCAAAATTATTAGTTTCAAACCTAATATGTATATAAAATTTTCGATATTAAACCAAATGATGTTCCCTGTTTGCAATTATATCTTCAAAATTGACTTATAAATTTTTTATTTTTTTATCATATTTGAGAAAAAATACCGATATTCATAATTATAATTTAGATTTGAGATATGAATATGTAATTGAAAAATAATTAAAAAAAAAACATTTTTTTCTTCATTATTTTGATTTATTCGAATCAAAAATAATTTTATAAATATTACATTGATTGGAGTATTGAATTGTTCGTCAAAAATGATATTTTTATGCAAAAATTTTACATTATTTATAACAAGTCATTCTTATCGGCGACATTCAACAAAAATTCAAAATTCACCGCCAAAAAATAAAAGACAAGAATAAACCGGAAAAGAGGATGCGCTCAAATTAAAAATTTGTTTGGTTCTTTGATCGATATGTCATAAAATTTTTAATTACTCTTAATGAAATAAACATTTTGAATTCGTAAATTTTAAATGATTCTTTTCAGATAAGCAGGAATTTACTGGTTAAACTTATTCTTAGTATAATGTTTTATAAATTAATACTAAAATATATAAGAAAATTTTTTTTGATTTATTCGAGGAAAAATAAAGAAGAAATAAAGCAAGAAAAAATAAAAAAGGAAACAAAAGATTACTGAAAAAGAAAGAATGTGGAAAAGACGAGCAGAAAAGTAAAACCAAATTTTTGCCATTGTCCTCAATTTTACCTAAGCAAAAAAAGCAAAATGTTTTATGTATTTTTTTCTGTACGTAGTATGTCTTTTTATTGTATAAATAAATGTGTATGTCTAATATTTTTAAAGCGAGGAATTTTATGAGATAGAAGAATGGAGGCTTAAAAAGAAGAGGTGGATGGTTTGTTTATTTGTAAATTAATTGAATTAATGGAAAATGGCCAAAATAATAAAGCGGTGCTGAATGGGCCATGGGACGATGTAAAAATGAAGAAAAAAGAAAATAAAAATGACAGGGAAAAAGTAAAATGACAGAAAAAAATAAGACGATCTTTTTTAATTTCGGATAAATAATGAATGGATTTTAAAAATTCGTTCTTATTCTTCGTTCTTTCTCTATTAGATTACTTTTTTTCTAGGCTTTTGTAAGTGAATATAAATATATCTGAGAAAATTGCCGTCATTTAATATTTATTAGTTGAAGAAAAGTACGAAAAATATTTTTAAATAGCTAATCAGACTTTGAAAATTTTGCATACATAAATTTTCAATAAAATTGCGGAACAAAATTAATTCTTAAATAAATTTTTCTACAAAAATACAAAAAAGCAAAATTAAAAATTAACCCAAAAAAAAATAAATTTTATCGCTGCTCACCTGAAAAGGTTTATCGCCCGTGTGAAGACGGCGATGTTCGGTGAGGTGATGTTTATGCTTAAAAGCTTTCTCACAATCGTTGCATTTATACGGTCGTTGTCCTGAATCGACAATTGATTATGATTTAATTAAAATGAATAAAACTATTTGTACTTAATACATAAAAATGGATTAAAAAACTTAAGCATTTACCAGAATGCTCATATTTGTGGCGCGCCAACGAGCTCTGTTTACTGAAAGTTTTTTCGCATTGATCACAGCCATATAGTCCATCTTCATCGGTACGATGAGTTTTCCAATTATGACGCACCTTTTTTGTACCATTTAATTTTGTCGCTTGCGTATCTGCTACGTTTTCATATTGTTGCTAAAATATAATCAACATAAAAATTTACAAATATAACATTTATTGTTAGGTGCTGTAATTATTTTTTAAATATCATCATAATTATTTACTTCGATAACACGTTGTAGTTCCGCACAATTTGCCGGGACAGTTGTTGAACCGAATATTGAATAAACCGATGATGGAAAAAATGATGTGCCATTTGGCCAGATGCTCGAAATCGGTGGGGAGGGTGTTGCAGTTGCAGGTTCATTAGATGGACTAAAGCTGGCTGCACGCCGATCGATCGACGCTCCGTACGCACTTGTTGCCGAGTTTGTGGTCGTAGTGCTGCCACTTGGTGATACGCGACAACTTGCTGCCGAACCACTTGGAGCTGGCGTTACTAATTCGGATGTGATGCTTACGGTGGAAGATGGCAACGAAAGAATTGGCAACGAGGTTGCCAAGCAGGAGTTTAGTCCGGACGCTTTTTGGAGCGTTTGACAGACTTGCTCACTCTCTTTGTTCATAAAGGCTAAAACATAATTTAATTTGGATGACATTTTTACATGTATATTATGAACTTTTAATTATACACATAAAAAATGTTAACATAAAAGCTTTCATATGTTAATCTTTTATAAAAGATTAACATATGAGCTGAATCCTTTTACATTCGAAAGAGGACAAAAAATGCTATAAAACACAAAAGGAATCAAAGATTTATTTTTATTACCTAGCTCAGCACAAAACATTTTAAATTTTTTTTATCAAAAGTAGTTGTAATTTATAATTCGGTATTTACTTATGAATCAAACCTAAAAATTTGCTCGTTGACCATATGGGAGAATTCTCGTCAGCGCTTTTTGCTTTTTTACATTGCTCTTTCGACGCAAATGATAAATCGAGAGGTGCGATAGAGTTTAGACTCTCCTCCTCTTTTTCATTCAATTCTTCTTTAGCTGTTTCGTGCTGGTCATACTGATTCTAAATTTTATATAGATATTTATTATACAAAAATTTTTTAAAAATATTTTTTTATTTTTCCATCAAAATTTAAAGGCTTTATAAAAAAACAAAGACAACAATTTACAAAAATTGCAAATCCTTCAAGATAAGATTTTGAATTTACTTAGCACAAATCCACTCAATCTAACGGTTATCTAATAATTTTATTGTAAGCTGCCAATCTATATTTTTAATGTTTATTTACAGAGAGTATAGAATTTGAAAATTCATTTTTATACATATTAGAATCAGAAATATATAATAATATTTTGAATATTTTGATTTTAATTTTTTTACATAATAAATTAAATATTTTATGTATAATTAATAAAAAAATTCATTTGTCGAATTTCTTATGCCATAAATCGAGAACCTGCGTGCTTAATATCCTCTTGAGAGCGAGAAATTTCACTTAAAATGGAAACAAAAGATGAAATTGTGCAAAACAATAACAGCTTTGATTGATGACTTCTTAAAAATTGTCAAGTGCTTAGACGAGTTCTTAAAATTTACACATGCATAAATAAATTCAATCAAATTGAATTGAAATCTAAATTTGTTCAATGAATTTGTGCTTTAAATAATGTAATGAACTTATTGAATTTATGTTTATTAAAGATATATTTATCCAGACATAAACTAAGAGATCAATTTAGTACGTGTATGAAAGTATATAAAACAAAATTTATATCTCTAAATAATTAATTTGTACTAAAATAAATAGATTTTTTTTGTACATATGATATGAAATTAAACAAAATAATTAAACACATATATATTTATATTTGCGTAAATGGCTTACCGATCTGCTCGAGATTGTTGTGAATGAAGAGAGAGGTGACAGTGATGAGCCGCTAGCCACTTCACTATTGTTATTGCTATTATTATTATCGTTTTTGTTGTTTTGAGCATTTTCAGTGCTTTGAATATTAAGTGCTAATGGAAAACTGTCTTTAGTCAAAGCTTCTACTGTAAACGAAGAAACACTCGCTGCAGCGCCATAAGATTCATTGTTAAGTGACCAAGGAAGTTGTGGGTCACTAGTTGAGGTGTTATGCACATTCTTCCACGCATTGCGACTAAGACGTTCGGAGATTGCTGCTAGGCGATTGCTTGCCGCGACAGCTCGCTTTTCTTTAGCGCGCGCATTTTGAAACCAAACCTGAAAAATAAAAAAATGTCAAATTTAACTTTATTAATTTTAGTTTAAAATTATATTTAAAGTTTTTACCTGAACAACTCGACGATTAACACCAATTTGTTGAGCTAGCGCTGATAGGTCATATTTTGATGGAAGTCGATTCCGCTTGAATTGTTGATTGAGAATATAAATCTGCGTGTCACTGAGAAATGAACGTGATCTTTGTGCATGCGGCTGGGATTGTTCGCACTTTGATTCACCATCGGCTTCACCGATATGCTGACTGGTATTACTACCATATTCATCAGTCATCTCCATATCTTCGTACTCAAAATCTAGTTCATCATCGAGTCCATCCAAAACGCTACTCGTAGAGCAACTTTTATTCACATTCAAAACATCCAATGTAATGTCGCTATTATTTTTCACATCGATAGAATAACTGCGATTTTCGTTAAGATTTGGAGAGTTAGATAAATTCTTTTGTGCGTCGAATGGTTGCTAAACTATTTTAATAAATTTGTATATAAAGTATAGATTAAATTTTTGTATTATGAATTTATTAAAACATCTAGAAATAATTGTTATACCTGTATTTTTGTTATACCTGTATTAATTGCTGCTGAAGAAGAAAATTTCTCAGTTGATCAAGTTTTTCATTTTTATCAACCTCCTGATTAAGAGTTTGGGTTGGAATGCTCAATAACTTCTTAAGCGTATCAGCTTCAGTCTTTTTAATATTTTCGTGTACCGGCTCTTCTTTCTTGATGTTTTTTATTGTCGGATTAGACCAAGCGCTTATTGGGATTGTAACTTTATTTTCTTCTCTAATGTGATTATTCGCCAATAGTGCGAAAATATTTAAGAAGGCGACGGGGATTTTGTAGTCTTTATTGTTTATATCGTGCTCTAAAGAGTTGTTGGCACTAGCTGCCATGGCTGCAAGCGCTGCCGCCTGCAGAAAAAATGACGCATTTGTCATGTATCCATCGACCGGGTAATTTTCCGTGATTTTACCGCCACACGAACTTGCAATAAGATTAAGGAGAGAATTACATGCAAAGTCCAAATGTTTTTTTTGATGTCCTTGTGCTTGTTGTTGTTGTTGAGCTTGATGTTGAGAGACCATAGTAGCCATTTTTAAAAGCGTCAATGAATCGTACTCTGGAGAATTCTGTTGAATGTGTTCTTGCCTAATTCCATTAAAAGACATTCTGCTGATCTTTTCATTAATTTCACTTTTTGCATTATCATTATTTAAATGATTCTGTTGTTGCTGATATTGAGTAGTGCATTTTTTGCTGCTCATGTGAGATGAATACGATCCTGAATGCGAAAAACGCTTCAAGCAGAATCGACACTAAACAATAAACAATATAACTCTTCTAATATTATTTAAAAATATTTAAAAAATTCTTTTTAGATGTATAATAAAAGTTCTTCAAAATATAATTAAAAAAGAAAAATATTAATTATCAACAAAAAATGTTCCTGATAAATTATAAAGTTTCGCTAAGATTCTTCTTGCTTTTTTATATTTTCTTTAAAACATAATTATTATATACCGCATTATCACTTTTATTTAATAATTTTTTATTGGGCAAAATAATTATAAAAATATTATTGGCATTTATGCATTATAAATTTACTTATAAAAAGAAGCTTTTACAAACAATAAGCGCGGTTATTTGATTGGATTATTTTGCAACAAACCTATTCAATAAGCAAATGAAAAATTTTTCTGTTTATAATTAACCAGGATTGAGCTTAAACATATATAACGAAAGCGTAATTTGCAAAACCTAGTACACGGCGTCATTAAAAAAATGCGCACACCGGTACACACGCGTAAAAATACATGTATGTAATTGTATATTTGAAAAAAAATATATAGCTTTATACGAAATAATGACAATCCTTACTCGTTTTTATTGTTATGCTTGTTAGCATAACTTGAATATAATTTTTAAATTGATGATTTTATAAATCTACCCTAAAATTCCGTAGATAAGAGCGGTTTTTTTTTGAATTTATTTTTTTTTTTTTGAAAAAAACTATTGTTTTAAATTTTTTAAATTTTAAACAAAAAAGAAATAAATGTAATAATAATAAATTAACTTTTATTCTCAACTTCCACTTTATCATTATCATTATATATCCACATTCTCGAAATCCGAATTGGTTTATCCGAATTAACAAAGTTATTATTTTTTAAATTTTGGGTTCTTTTTCTGATTCCACTTTTTGTGAACTTTGCATTGGCTTTATTTGCCACTCTCTTTTCTCATCCATTCTTCAATTTATTCATAGACCGCTTTTATCTATGGAATTTAAGGTAGCTTATAATTAAAAATCTTAAAACAAATTGAGAATTTAAATGATATAAATAATTGTATTACAGTAATCGGTGACGACAAATAAATGGAAATTTTTATTTGCTTCAAAAAGAAAAATAAAAAAAGGTGAAACAACAGAAAGTAAGAAATATTAATATACACTCACGCAATACAAATACAATAAATTAATGAATTAAAAATGCGCTGTCCCTTTCATTAATATTATCTATCATATAGCAAGTGTACTAAAAAAAGTGTATGCGCAAATACAGAGGCGTGGCAAAGTGTTTAGTGGAGCCTTTAATGGTGCACACGATGTTTTGTGCCATTAAAAAAAATGTATTTGTATGTTTTTTTATTATTAAATGTCTCGCGCTGTATCCCTTTCCCAAATGATAATAATAGTGATAACGATAATGACACGGACAATGGCGCGCGTGTTTGTGCGAAATTACCTCTTATTTCTTGCTTTTCAAACCTCCTCTTCCAATATGCCGGTGAGTATATTTTTGGAAAAGAGGCGAAATAAAAAAACGTTATTAGTATTGGCATGCCCCGAGTATATTTGCTGACAGTAGTCGGAATTTTAGATGGCCTATTCATTAAAAATTTTATATACCGAGAAGGTAAGAGAGATGATAAAAGAAGTGAAAAATTGTAACGGCTAATGGGAAAATAAAAAGGTTATTGAATAGTAAAGAAAACTTTTTTTGCCGTCAATGACAGGTTTTTACGGTTTGTCTATTTCTTATATCATTATTAGTGCGTTTAAAAAGAAATAACAACATGAAAGGCCTAAATACTTATTAAAATGAAAATATCATAATATTTCTAATATGCATATAAAAATTTATATAATAAAAATTACATAAATTTCTATATAAAAAACAAAAATAATAAGTATGATGTAAGAACCTAAAGATCTAAATAAAAATAATGTAAAATTGTATATATTTATTTATGAAACTCAAACAATTTGAAATCATAAAAATTTTTTACTTTTAAAAATGCATATATAGCTTATTAGTAATATTCAAAGTACAAAATACTAAAAACGTAAACACCTTCAAGGTGTGTCCAATAGGACGAAAGAAAGGTAAAAAAGAAAAATAAAATTTTCTCCACTTGATAATTGGCTTGCTTTGTTTTGTATCGCGCGTTTTCATGAGTTTTGAATGAAAAGAGGCAAATTGAAAATGAAAATTGAATAGGCGAAAAGTTAAAGTAAAGAAAGAAAAAAATGGACAGGTGCAATAAAATACGAATTACTGTAACATCTCATTTTGAATTTTTAAATAACAATCATGAGTAAAAATTGTTCGTTGTATAAAATAAAAAAAATTAAATAAAAAAAGTTAATTTTATCGATATTACATAAATTATAAAATTAAATTTTTCGGCATGTTAGATCATTGATAAAAAAAAAGTTAGTTTAAAAAGTCATTTCGATCGACAACTTGATCGACGATATATACTTTAATTTATCTTGTATAAGGCTAGAACCGTTACAAAATATTGCATACTTATTCTAATTATCATAGAGAATATGTAAGTTAAAAATAAAACTCCAGCATCCAATTGTAACAGAATGAAGGCGAATACTAAATTCAAAAAAGTCTCAAACGGTCTTGCCTTATAATTTAGGGTATGCGATAAATTAGGGTATATTTGCAGCATTTATAGTTAAATAAAATCAAATATTAGCAGAATATCAGCTTTTTCAGTTTTTTTTTAAATTTTCTTTTAAACAATAAGAAATTTATACACTTCTATGTAAAAGAATTTGCAAATTTTTTATTAGAAGACACTTTTATGTTGTTCCATATTTTAAACTATATTATATTTTAAATATATTATATATTTTTAAACTTATAATATTTTAAAATATATTATTCTTCCAAAGGTAGCAAATATAAACAATCTCATTTTTCTGCTAATTGTCGTTCTGTGATTCGTTTTTTTTGCATAATTCGTAAAAGAAATGTGCATATCGTATTTCAATTGCGTATTATAAAAGTACATGAAAACGAAAATAAGAGATTTGAGAATAAAGGGCAATATGTCTTATCTAATCTATTGTTATTGATTATTATTTGCTGTAAAGAGAGAAATAAAATAGAAATTTGACATAGAAATTTCCACACATGAATGCGCTTGAAGCTAAAAAATTCAATAAAATTGAAGAGGTATAAAAAATTCCAAAGTATGCATAATTTTACCTTTGGCTTAATTATTTTTTAACAAATTTTAACAAAGCATGGAGGTTTAAAAAAATCCGTATTCTTTGGCAAAGCTCTTTAAAACTTTCATTATAAAAAGAATGCTGCTGCTAATAATAATAGAAAGAAATTTTGGTAGTCGCGCTTCCCCTTGATTGTGCTCTACACTTTTCCTGCTTTCTCTATATTTTCTTTTCTTTTCATTTCTTTTCTTTCTGTTTTTAGCTTTTTGATTACAAATATTTTTTCTTTACCAATTTGTTAAATGAATAAAGCGCATATGAAAACGTACATAGAGTAGCTATAGAAAAGGTGATAATATGACTATTTTTTTCTTCGTTTTATTTCTTGCTTTCTCTTATTTTATTCTCTTAAAGCTATAACATTTTTATTTTTATTTAAAACAGCAGAAGGATAAATGCACATACCTTTAACAGCAGGCAAAAATAAAAAAGCATACAGATTAAATTGCAAATTTTTTAAATATACTTACGGTATTTAATAATAACAATATTCGAACTTATTAATTGAGTATAAAAAAGGAGTGAATCATACTTCAAATGGTTTTTCGCCGGAGTGAGTTCGAATATGTTCTTTGAGATGATGTTTAAATTTGAAGGCTTTTGTGCATTGGAGGCATTTGAATTTGCGATCGGCTGAGACGTCAGAATTACGATAGCAAAAATTATCAGTTTTTGACGGTGAACATTGTCTACTTTCTTCCGATAAAACGCTCTCGGTGACAGTAGATGCCGATGGAAATTTAGTCGTTTCACTAGCATGTATAAAAATATTCGATTTCAAATAATCACTACTCATATTTTCTGTCATCAATTCGGTGGCAGCATAGAATGCATTTGCCATTATAAACTAAAAAATATTGTTTACTTTTTATTAAAAAGCTCTTATATTAAATTTCTTAAATTGATCGGGTTATTTCTCGAATTATTTATATTCAAAGTGATTGTTATTATTAATTTATTTTTTTACTTTTAGATCAATATCATTATAAAATATAAAAAATATAAAGTACAGAAATAAAAGAGAAAAGCTTGACTTTTTCCATTTTTTACATTTATAATTTTTATAAATGCAAAAATGCAATATAGCATACCGTTACGTTTACGTGTATTACCGTTATATCGCGGTGTATTATCTTTTTCCTTGGCCAAATTCACCTTTTTCCATCGTTTTCACTTTTTCTTCGACGTGGCAGGAAATGCCTAGTGGCAAAAAAGAAAAACAGAAAAAATAAAAAAAAGTCAACGGCAATTTATAGATTCCGTCTTTTCTTTACTAATAAGACAGCCGTGTGCCAGGAGAAAAGCCATCATTTATTCCTGCCCTCCTCCCCGATGCCGCCAGGAGAAAAGAAGGAAATGAAGGAGACAGGAGAGCTTAACCTTTGCTCACAATGGCAATTTTTCTAATAAAATAAAAGACACAGCCGAATTACATGGAACTTTTCTCATCGAACTTCTTACTTATCACTCATTATTACAAGTCCTACAATTAGTTTTTCAGAACGGTAAGAAAAATTTTGAAAATATAAACATTGCACATTTACTCTAATATATTAGTTAGGGCAATAATAAATAATATGTATATGATTTGAAAAATTAAATAAAAATATTATGACGTAAAAATAAATTTTCCAGAAACATTAATATGCATTAAACGTGTGTATATGTATATAAACCTTTATTATAAAAAATGTAAAGATAAAAAAAAATTTAAAATAAAAATTTTTTTAATCAAAAAATGCCAGGTTCTACTCATATCGTTTTTAACAGTCAAAATAAAATCATAAAAAATTTTTGCTATTATTTTTCCAGAGTTTTTCTCTTCTTTCAACTTTCTATTTCTGTAAAATTCGATTTATCACACTATTTTTTCCCAAATTTTGTATCTTTTCATCAAAACAAAAGAAAGGAAAAAAAATTTACCATAATCTTCGAAAGAAATAGAAATTGGCACTCATCTGCTTGTAAGAAAATTGATAGATTTAAGAAAAGAAAGGGAAGAACACGCCCATTTTTTTCACCTCATTGTATTGTGTGTATACACATTTGTGTGTATCTTTATTTGTTTTATATTCTAATAAAAATACAAAAATTGCATTGTAAATTAAATTTACCATGTAGTAATTGTAAAAAACAATCTAAATAGATATTAATTAAAGTAATTTTTAAAATTTCATTAGCTAATTTAAATCAATTGCTATATGAAATTTGAAAAGCTACATTAATTTTGAAATAGCCAATTTTTTTATAAACAAACGAGAAAAATTGAAAATGCGAAAACATACATGCCCTCTGTGAAATATTCGTAAAAATATAAACGTAAATAACAAAGGTAGCTTAAAAAATAAAGAAGAAAAGGCAGAAACAAACGCAAAACGCGCTAAACTTATTTCGACTCGTCCTCAAATTAAGCAAAAATTCTGCAAGAATACTTCAAATTGTGTCGACGGAAATTATAAAAGAGAAAGGTATGTAAAATTTACAAGCTTTATTTTTCTTCCTCGCAAAATAAACAAAAAAATTCAAATAATAAAAAAGCAAAAATATGAAACATTTATAATTAATTAATATATTTGAAAATGTGTATGGTGTAGAAATTTAAACTTATACTCAAAAGTGGCCGCAGGTGACTACATGTCTCCCACAGGCGTGATATTCCTGCTTTTTCATTTATTTCCTTTCACTTTCATTAACGATTGCTTTTAGGAAGACGTTTCATCTATTCATCTACTTTTAAAAATGAAATTCTCGCATAAGGTTTTCTTTTCATTTTAGAATGTTGGATATAAACAAAAATAATGAAGAATTTAAAGAGAAATGGACCCGCGCAAATTTATTTTCATTGAAACGTTCTTGTTCCTGCAAATAATATTTTATGCAACGCACATGAAATCGAGTGATTCATATGTAAAACACAATTGATGTGATGGATCACGCGTTATCATTTGCATACGTAAAGTCTAAGCTCGATTGGGCTAAAAACAAGGTTAATCGTCGTATTTTCAGTTTGCTTTCATATCCAGAAAACGAGTAAATCATCTCCTCCTATCCGTATTTTCATCCTTTGATAAAATATGAAGATGCTAAACTATGCACACTTGTCCTGTATTTAATGGTGGGATGACACCAGTTGAATCAAATAGATGGATTGAAGGTATCCAACTCTCGACGTTACCTCTTTGACGCCTAATATACAAATTTCCTCAGCAAATGTGAAAATATAAAATATTTACGTGTTAACTCTTTAACTTTGCTCCTTTTTTGGAAACTTTTTCCTGAAGGATAAAAAAACCTTTAGAAAATATAAAAACAAAATCACAATAACAACATATGATATAGTCGCTTGAAAAGTTGATTCAAGGAACGAGTTTAGAAAAGTAAAAAAAATGCGCAAACGCAAAAGCTTCCTTGTATTTCTCTGGTTTATTTTCAAGAAAAAAATCACCTTTACCTTTCCAGTCAAATTTCTGTCACATTAAAATGAAAACGCTAACGATCAAGATATATCTAACAGCTTTTAATTAATCCAAAAATATTTAATGAATTATTTATTTTAGAAAAGCTAGACAAACTAGATACTAAATTTTTTTTAAATTTTTTCAAACAATTTAGTAAGTAATTTTTAAAAATCAAACACAAATTATTGACTTGTTTTTTTTATTTTTATACTTTATATTTTTTAAAAACTAATTTGTTTTTAATTAATTTATTTATTTATTAAAACCTGTAAACCTGAAAAAAATATTTCCAATAAATTTCACTATTCCTGTTTACAAAATAATAATTCACGTCCCTTGTTATGCTATACGAAAACAATTCGTTCGTTTAAAAGATACACGCCGGTAAAAACCGCGTTATCACATTTATTATCCTTCATTAACATCATTCCTTTTGCTTTTACTTTAGTTTTCCCAATTTCCTTTTCAAAAAATTACCCTTAGAGCAAAAATTAAAAACTATTTAATCGAGAAAATATTGTTCTGTTCCAAATAACGGCTTATAAACAAAATCCGCGGATAATTTTTTAACCGATAATTTAATTTTAAAGTGCCTTTAAAAAATAATTATCAATTGCTTAATAAAAAAAACTTTCAATTTTTATTGTTAAAAATTTGAAAAAAATATAAAAAATTAAAATAACTTATGAGTAACATTACAGTATGAATTTTTGCTTGTTATTGTTACCGGTCTCAAAATAAACGAATGCAATGCAATTTGACGATGTGGCGGGAGTTTGACGGCTTTATAAATATTTCGCGTAAAGGAATGAAAAAAATTTGGTTTGGTAATTTTGCAAGGATTTTCAATGGATGGCTAAATGGGCGTATAACTTTTCTTTCTTAAATCATTCCCAGCGGCTTTTCTGATTGCGTGTATATAAACACGACACGGGAAAAAGTAAAGAAAATTTAATTTTAGAGTGGATGTCGGCCTAGACTAATTCAACCTTCTAACAACGATATTTCTGGAATAAATCCAATACGACGCTAATTTCTCCTTTTTTAAAACCAAAAAGCTTGTTCGTAGTTTTCTCACAAAAGTCATTGCTTCGGTGAAAACGAGAAAAGAAAAGAGATCTACGGGAGAAGGAATAATGGCTTTCATTAGCGGCCAGTCGAACAACCCTTGAAGATATATTTCCCGAGTTTCATTTTCCCATTTTCAACTAACTATACACGCTCTCCTTTCTGCTATAAAATGTTTTATAAGCAATTTCTGAATCCTGATAATACGTGTATGCATTTTGAATAGTTGTTTAAAAAAGGTTAAGGAAGTGTAGTGTGACAATAAAAAGTCAATTAAAATGGTCACAACGACATTAAAACGGAAGAAAAACGGAAATCTCCCGATTATCTATGCTGTTATGATGTTTTCAATTTAAAAAAGCAAAAAAGAGAAAATACGGGGATAAAAAAAAGGCATTTCAACAATTCACATGTTATGTAATTTGTATGCTTTGTTTGGCTTTTTGGAGTCGGTGACTCCGGATTAGCTTGCATAACGAATTAAACTCCAAACTAAACTAAAATCCCAAAAACAAACCTCATAAACAGCTAATTAAAGCCAAATTCTTATTTCTTCTTTATTCGTACAACATTTCCTGTCGTTTACAATCAAAAAGCTACTTTTACTATTTTTTATTGTTCAAAAGATAGCAAAAAAGTTATAATCATAATATAAAATAATAAATATAAATTTAAATTGTATAGTAATTCTAATAAATAAGCGTAAAAATACTTACTTAAATGTCCATGGAACTTTTTAATAAATGGGCTTGATTTATGAGATCCAAATTTATCCGACTTTTGCTATTATACTATTTTTTATGATATGCAGTCAGTTTGAAAAAAAAGTTACTTAAAAACTAACAAAAATATATTCACATTTCCGCTAAAAATATATTCTCATTTCCGCTAGTTATTGTGTGTAATACAGACAAATATGAACTACAAGTATTTTGGCATGTGGCACAAGAAAAAATGAGGTGCTTCAAATAAATTGGAATTGGGCCACAGATGCCTGGATTTTTTGCTATATTCTTATAGATTTGGAAGCGCGGTATGCGAAGAAAAATGAGAAAAATTAAGAGTCGGAAAAACGTGTACACAAGCAAAGATGAACAGGAGAGAGCGGAGATCCCCGAGGGAGACGTTTATCCAATCTTTTACAAAATACTCAGTTTTACTTTTAGTAGGGCAAACGAATATTTTTACCGCAAAATAATGATAAAGATGGAAAAAGAATTTAGCACAACTGCACTGTGATTTTTTAGAAGTATTCTTTATTTTCGAAAGTTAAAATTTTATTCTAGCAATAAGTATTGAAAAATCCATAAAGTATGGCACACATTGAAAAAAAATGTTTCTAATATTCATGTTAAAATTTTACTCTAGCAATAAGTATTGAAAAATCCATGAAGTATGGCATACATTGAAAACAAAAAATGTTTCTAATATCCATGTTGATAGTGAGCATTTCGAGCTTACTATTTTCAAAAATGTAAGCTTTAAGTGTTCATAATTAAATTTTATTATAATGCGGAAGCATAAGTGTGAGCTTGTTGTTTGATAACACCGCTGAAATAAGTGCTTTGAGGTCAGAATATCGGATCTGTTATTTTGGTCATTTTTATTTTCATATTTACCGCCATACTTAAACTTTTTTTTACCTCGCTCGAAAATATTGTGGGCAGCTTATCTTTTTTTTCTTCTTCATACGCCTTAGTACAAAAAAATTAAAATTGTCCATAGAATTTTGTAGAATTCGCATATTTCCTATCTATATTTTTTTCCATTCTTCATTTTCCGCTCATTCATTTTGTGTTCGCTTTTCGGTAAATAAAGGAGCTTAAGATTACAGACAAAACTTTCATCATCTTTTTTTCCAAATCGAGCTTAAGCTAATAAGGCCAGGAGAGCGGTGTATCTTCTGTTTTATTCTTCATCTTTAGAAAAAAAACTAATGCAAGGTTGGAAAGATATGAGAAAGAAGAAAAAAGAAAGAAGAATGGCAGGAAAGGAGGACTTTGCGCTGATGATGAGACATATTTTCTTCCATTTTTTAATTTTTTTTCGGCAGCTCAGCGCGAAAGGAGAAGAAAAAAGTGATGGCCTCAGTTCTGTCCACTTTTAATTTTTTATTTCATATTTATGTCCACTTTTATATATGGAAAAGAAGAAATGCCTTGATGATAGGATAGAGTTTAAGGAAGGATTATTGCAATGCAAATTTATGCAAATATTTGTCAAAAACGGCAATCACAGCATCATCATGCTCCACCAAAGGCACATTTTAAATGGAGAACATAAAAGTGAGGGACGACACGAAAATTTTGTATTATACAGGATTTTGTATTATGCTTTTTTAATATTGAGCGTTTTTTTCACAAGATCAAACCAAATTTTAAAAACGACTTTTCAATTTTTGTCTATTCCAATTTTTTACGTTAATTTACATTGTCTGCTAATTTCATATAAATTAAAATGTAGGTAAAAATGCATCATTTTATACAGTATTTTGCGGTTCATGCATTTTAAATCTCAATCGTCAAGAATACAAAATATGGCATTGAAAAAATTATTCACAATAATGAGAACAATATGCAAACAAAGTTTACAAAATAAATTAATAAAAATAAAAGAAATGACTTATGTATATCTTTTCATAGATTTAAAGGGCGGTAAAAATAAGAAAAACTTTTATTTTAAAAGAAATATTGGATTAGTTGGATTTTGGTGAGAAGCTGTGAATTTGAATGATTTACAAAAACAAAGCGGAACGCGAAATAAACTGTTAAAAAAAAAAGAAAATTATGTACGGTAATCATAAAATAAGGTCAGATAGCATAGAAAAAGTACCGCGTTCGCTTAATATTCAACCTTGACAAAAATTTAGATTTAGTGATTATTATGGCAAAATAAAATAGCAAAACGAAATTTTGATATATTTATTTGTAATGCTAAAAATTTACATCAATTTTTCGAAATTGTGCAAAAGATTGAACATTCGATAAGGAAACCCAGAAAAAAATTTGCCTTGCGCAAAATGGATGACACACCGCATCGCTGGAATCGGAAACGAAGCAAAAGTATGAAAAAGCATAGTTCGAAAAGTGAAAAAGCAAAGAAGTAAGACAAAAGAAGTTCAACGAAAGAGGTACTAAATATTACGGCATTGATAAACGATGCAAAAAGTTGGGCAGAAATAAGGGTGAATATTTTTTTGTTGTATTTAAGTTTAAAGAAAAACATTAATTCTTCGTTTTGTGAAATGGCCAGCATACCAACAACCATTGTTTTGCCTTCATCAATCGTATGTGTTACGATAGGACAAAAAAAGAAAATATTTAATGAGATAAAGGATGTACTAAATTATGTTTTATCACTAGCAAACATCTTCATCGCAAAATGTGTCTTCAATATATCTCTATTCAATTTTTTTTCTTGCTTTTTTTAACATTTAAAAACCACAAGCATTATATGTAATAAAAAAATTAGAATGTCTTTTTTTCTTTCCATCGTCCCTTTCACCTTTCGAAATTATATAGATGACAGGGGATATGAAAAATAAAAATGAAGACAACCATCTGGTTATTGTTTGGAAATGGTAAATTGATAGAATTTGAAAGTGTTAAAATAGAGACGAAAATAAACGAAAATACACGTAAAACACATTATAGACAATTATTTTATAAAAAAAATGCATAAATATTGGCTAATATTTTTAAAAATATGTATGTAATGGCGTAATGCTTTTTTAAAAGTTAAATTACATTAAAAGATCGTTTAAAAAAATTGATTGTATCCCCACAATAAACACCTAAAAATTTATTGATAATAACAAACATATGGAATTTATTTAGTCAAAATGTTTTGCCAAATTTCCGAAAAGAATTATATTACCAAGGAAAATATTGCAAAATAAACGTAAACAGAAATTAAAACTAATTATTTAATCTCATAATTCACTTTAGATCAAAAAAAACTTAGAGCAAAAAAAAACATTTTGTGGCTTTTATGATTATTAAAATTTAGATTGGTATTATTTTTATACATATTGGTTCTGATTAATTAGAATAATTTTATTCTAAATTCTTTGGTGTAAGATCCAACTTTTTGAGAAATTATTGATTTTTTTTTCATTTTGTAATTATTTGTCGGTTATACATAAAATTTAACAAATATTATATATACATAAATTTTATTTAATGACACCGGCATCAATTTATAAACTAAAAATGAGAATCTTTAAGAATAAAGGTCAACGCAAAATTCAAAAATTGTTCTAATAGTCGTGCCTTATGTATATAAGAACATAGAGTAAATACAAAATAAGATGTTCTAAAAATTTACGCAAACGTTTATTCTTTTATGACAAGTTTATTGCTGACAGGTGGCTGCGATTTTTGCGACGACGTCCTATTTTATATTTAATTTAATAATATTTAATCCATGAATTTTTCTTACAATTATTTGATATTCATATAAGTTTTTTATTCATTTTTTAAAATAAAAAAATCTCATGATAGGTATAACAAAAAATTTCTATTTTTTTCTTGTGTACAGAAAATTTTCTTGTGTACAGGATGCGATAAAAGTTCGAAAACTTTTTTTGTAATGAAATATGATTTTTTTAACAAATATTTTTTAATATGTATATATATATCGTTGGATTCGCTATTCAAAGCTCTTTCAAATGATATAAGAAAACGAATAATATGAATTTGGTTAATAGGTATTTAAATTTTTGCGAAACGAAACGATGTCTTTGTTCATTTTCACTAATCACATCGTATTCTACACATATTACAGGCAAAAATGAAGTTATATCAAAAAATTGGAAAAAAAGAGAAAAGGGAATAAAAGAATAAGTGTAAAACACGTCGGCTCAAAATACGAAGAAACAAATCTGTAAATTTTTCACCTTTTTCATCAAAATCGAATACTTTTCTTTCTTACCAAATGTTCTTGCTTTCTTTTTGTTATTTGTTTTATTATTTTGTAATCGTTTTCATATTTTTTTCTTTTATCCTTTCGCCTTTCATTTAGTAAAATAAACGTATAAAATTATACAAAGATTGAAAAAGTTTTCGTTTTAGTGTTTTCAACAAGTTCGGCCATCTGTTCACCGCTTATTGTCTTCTTTTTCTTTTCCTTTGCTCAACTAACTTGAACTTTTGTAACATTCAAATGTGCCTTTCCTTTTTTTTTCTTTCTTTTATAATTGGTGAAATTGCAAAAGGAAAACAGCTGCGAGAATTGTACACTAATGCGGTAAATTACGAAAAAACAATTATAGCGATTAATTTAGGAAATTACGTATATCTTAAACATGGATCCTATCTAATAAAACAAAATTTCTCAATTTTATTTGTATTTGATAAATAATAACCGGCATTAATGAAAGCCTATCACAAAATTCAAAAAATTTATAATCTGAACGAAAGTCTATTTGTATTTTTTACTAAAAAAATGTATAAATTTCATCAAAAAAAGTAATGAAATTTAAAAGCTTATGATCAAAAGGAATTATGTGAAGTTGATGATAACTCGATGCGTTTTTCGAATGTGAAAAATGTATACGCTTAATTGATGAATCACTGCAAAATTTTTTTTCACTTATAATTTTTGCTACTTTTACGAATCGGAAAATAGGCGAAAAAGTTTTATTTTGCTGATGTAAAATTATTTTGTTTATATTTTTCGTGAAATAAGCTGAAAAACCTGTATGGATGACCAAACGCACACATTCTCAACTTTCAATTGCCGTATTTTTTTGTTCATCATCAGATTGATATCAATCGAAGAAGAAAAAAAACAGTGTAATCATTATAAGCATTCGAACCGACCAAATGAAAGTAAACCGTATAAAAATGAGATTATATTGCGAGGTGATGTACATACGTACGTGAATTATGATTACCATACACATTTAAATATTTTCCTTCTTATTTTATAATAGCATTTAACAAAAAAAAATTAACAAACATTTTTTTAACAAAAAAATATACACAATGTCATTTATACCTTTTTTCTATGTTCATGTGTGTGAATAATTTTTGAATTTTGTGTTGGCCTTTATTTGGTTATAATTAAAGACAAGATGCTAGCTTTTAACGTATAAATTGATCGCATTAAATACTCCGCAAATTTTATATCCAATAATAATAATATTAATGTAAGATTTAAAAAATTATTCCAATAGTTGTTCGAATCATATACACAAAGTATTTATATTAAAAAATAAAATAAAAATGTACTTTTTAATTCGAAAATTTTATTTATAAATTAATTATTTAATTTATATTGTATTTATTTTCAATATAATTAAGGCATGCAGCAGAAATCAATGCAATTGGCAAATTTACTTGTACGTTTGACAAAAAAGCATCATCTTACATGCGAAATTATTTTATTAAATTAAGTATGCTTATGTAACGAAGAAAATTGAATTTATTATTTATCTATTTGGATTTTCATCTTAAGCAAAAAATAATCCCTGCTGACTAAATGACATAAGGTGATCCATTTTTTTCTTGCTCTCTTTATGGTTAATGAATTAACCATCGGATGATATAAGTATTTGTGGAACGATTTTTGTAGTTTCAGGTCTATGTAAAAAATGGCTTTCCATTTCATTATTTTATTACTAACAGTTGCTGTTAATGCAAATTAGATAATGAATAAACGAACAAGATGATGACAGATGATAACTCCTTTAAATATTATAGCAATCCGAATAGATATTTGGTAATTTAAGCTTTGAAAATCCTATTTAATTAAAATGAGTTTATGTAAATTAAAAAAAATATTTCAATTTCATGATATTTTAATAATGTAACGATAAATCTTACAAAAAATTAATGAAATTATTTTCCTTTCTGAGCTCATTCATCATGTTACCAAATGGGATGTGATGTCATTGAAAATTTATAGCATCTGTATTTATTTTGTAATCCAGAAAGATTTCTCGTTAATCAAACTTTATTAGGTGAATTTTTAATTTCTTGCATGTCAATTTAGAATATAAATTTTTGAATATGTAAATTTTCTTATTCTTGCTTAATATTTAGAAGTGTGACGGGAAAGGGCTGGAATTTTATTATTTTTATCTTTTAGTATCTTAAAGAAAAATTCTAATTATTTCAATTTTTTACAAAGTAACAAAACATTATTGTTACAAACGCTCTAAAGTATTTTGTGAGAAAAAAGATAGGATTCCATTGTAATTGGCAATTTTTTGAGAAAAGAATACTCAAATTTCGAAGAAAAAAAAGACAAAAGTTTACAAGAAGGTGAACGATATAAAAAATATATGATAAATTTAAGTATCGTCTGCCAGGCCACTATGTCATTCGCTCGATAACATCAACGTAACGATAATTTCCTTGTCAAATAATAAAAGTTTTCCAAGAAAAAAAAACGTAATTAGCACTCATTCTCGATGGATCTTGAAAAAATTTGGAAGGTTTCACTTAAATTCTAGTTATTATTACCATTTTTTTATTTTCATTGTTATTATTCATTACATTACAGTTATTATTAAATAATTACTGCCTTGCCGTTCACTTTCGAGCAAGTGTGGAATTTTAAGAAAACTGAAAAAGGACAAAAAATTTCGCACACAAAATTATAAATCCATTTGAGGTCAAAATTTGGCAGCATCAATTGTTGGTGTGACCGTAGTTGACAATGCAATGATAATATAATTATCGTAATGACCGGAGTAAATTAACTATTAATACAATCGTATCACGTATCGTAAAGATACTTTTTAATTGTTTCTTATTCCTAGAGTCACCTTTTTATAATTTATTATTGTTTTCATGAATTTAGGAATAAGGAAATGAATTTAGTTGCTTCAAAATAAAGACAAAGAAATAAATATATATTATTTCGAAAAAAATTACTTTATGTATAAAAATTGAGAGTTAAAAATTAAAATTTCTATATTTTTGTTATTTTAGTACAAAAGTATGATTCTAAATTCTAATTTTCTAATACATTTTAGGTTAAAATATGTAAAAAAAAATGTAACTTGAGACATTACGTATAATTACAGAACTTGCTGGACATCACTTGTTATATTAAATCATTTTTTACGAAAATTTTTTAAAAGTATAATTTGGAAATACTTTCTTTTTATACAAAAAAACTTAATTAAATATTACATTTCCTCAATGTTAAATTAATTAAATTGATTACCGCAAATCATATTGTCAATTAAAAATCTGTTACATATTTGTGTTAATTGGTTTATAACTTTCGGCATGCAACAAAAAGTCTTCTTCAACGTATGCCAAGGACGCTAGTTTCCGTTAAATGCAATTTTCGGCTTTTTATCGTGTATATTAACTCTATTTTTATGATAAGAAGAATCAAATAAAATAAACATAAAATTACATCATTTAATTTCAAAAATAAATGAACTTTTATCCAGTTTTTTAAATAAATAATTTTGCATTAAATATAACTATTTTTCTGTAAAAATTCAAAAGTCAAAATTTTTCTAATTTAATGCAAAAAAAGTTAATTCTTAATATTATTAAAATGTTTATTAACTCATATTTAATGTAAAAAGTGAACAAAAACATAAATGGACCATGTTATTATACTTTGTATTTTAAAAGTGATGAGGATGAAAGCAGTAATTTTCAGCATTTAATGTTTTTGTTACTCATTCTTTAAAATTGTGCAATGAAAATGAAATAAAAAATAATTGTTAAAAAAAACATTTCGTTTAAGCGATGATTGTGAAAAATGAGCTTTTTCGCGAAGAAAAATGGCAGCCAGTGATAAAATTCACGAAGCGAGTCGATAGATTTTTGCGAGAAATTCTCCGGCACTGGACCATATTTTAATATATTTTAAATTATTGATTAACCAGAGCAATTAAAAAAAACAAAAACAAATGGAGTAATAATGAATCCAATGATTATATAATGTTAAACAAAATATAATTTCCAACATTCCAACAAGTATAGATAAACTTATTTCTTTTGTTTTTTTAATGATTAGTTTTTTCTAGTTATTTATTAAACGATTTTATAAAGCATATTAATTACCCTAATTTTGCTTGTATAAGGCCGGGTGTTTTGAACCAAATTTAAATTGGCGCCAATGATTTGTTGTATTGGATCCAAACGAGTCCAAATTTTGTGCCCACTTTTAAGAAACCGTGACAAAGGCGGGCACAAAATTTGGACTCCAACAGATCCGATACCACAGAATGAACTCATTGGCGCGAATTTAAATTTTATAATAAATGTTATTTTATATAAAAACGGAAAATACTTTCTTGCAGACCTAATAAATTTTTGTTCGATATTACTTTTAAAAATATAAGAACCAACTTATATAAGCTCAAAACACCGGCCTTATACACCCGAAATTAGGGTAGTATATAAATCATATTTATAAATCAATAAATTACCACATATATTACGTACATGTACATACATATGATACGCAAAAAACATATTAAATTTAGAATCATGTTTATGAATAGTAAAATATGTTCATATCAAAATTTATAAAGTTGTTAATCACATGAGAAAAAATAAAAGATAAAAAATAAATATAAGTTTGTGCTTATATTTTTAAAAAGTAATATCGAACAAAAATTTATTAGGTCTGCAAGAAAGTATTTTCCATTTTTGTATAAAATGACATTTATTATAGAAACAAAACTACAACATTCAATTAATCTAAGAAGTTTTATCCGTCATGATCTACTCATGATCAACATTCATGAAAAGAATGAATGTCCTTTGAGAAGCACTCGGCCAGATTTGACTCAAAAAATTTGAACCGCCAAATTTTTGCAATTTTGAAGTTTTTGCCTCTATTTCAGTTACTGTTTACTATAATAGCTCGAAGTTATGAGAGATAAGAAGCCATTTTTCTGAGCTATTTGGCGGTACAAAAACGACTCTTGTATCTGACCGAGTTACATACAAATTTCCATTTTAGAGCTTAAAATTTTTTGAGTACCTCGATACTTCCATCGACATATGGAAAATTATAAAGCTTTTCAAAATCATTCTTTTTTGCTATGATAGTATTAATTAGGCCTAAAAAAGCTTAAAAAATTAATTCCAAAAAGATTACTTCAAAAAGTATGTTTTTATTGCAAATTCGGCATTTTTCAATTTTGGTATATATCTCAATAAATATAAATTTTTGTCCCAAAAATAGAGTTATTAGAAATAATTTTATCATAATATTCTCAAGAAAACGCTCGTTCAGATAGATAAACTTATTTTACAAAAACTTTCATTAGATCCAAAAAATAGTCGTTCCCTAAAAAAACGGAAAATACTTTGTTGCCAATCTAATATTATATATCGAAATAGGTATGTAAATTTTATTAAATTAGAACAAAATATTAAGTTAAAATGCGAGTCTCGTCAAATGCGAAATAATTAAAATTTTCTATATTATTATGCAAAAAATAGAATTTAGAATTGTGGGATTTTTGATTTTTGTACGATCACTAAAAATAAAGAAACATTCACTTTTAATTTTTATAATTTTGCAAAATAATATGATTACTAACCTAATAATTTTCTTAATCGACTCGTTTTAAATACATTTAATTATTTAATAAATAAATACTCTAAATATAATTTTAAATTAGAATTGATTAATGGCTTCTAAAGAAAGAAATATTACGACATCAAAATAAACATCTCTTTAAAAGAGAAGCTTTATGACGTTAAATTTTTTAATAAAACGAGGTCATTTATTTGAATTTTTGAATGTTTAAGACTCTTTCTATTAATCCGAATCGATCGCGGTTTAAAAATTAGGAAGAAAATCACAAACAAAGGTTTTTTAAGAGGTAACCATTATTGCAAATTAACTAAACTTTTTCTAATGTCATTTTAAAAATGTGAAAAATCCATCATAGCAAAATTTTATTAACCAATACAATTTATATATTTTGCACGAAGATTATTTTTTGATATAATATAATTTTTAGTATGATGTTTCAATTTCGTTAAGTTTTTATTGTTTTTTTTTCAATTAAAAAAACAATGAGATAACAGTAAAGAAAAATAACAGAAGAAAGCTTTTAAAATAATAAAAATCGCCTTTATTATATCTATTGATCAGATTTGTTACGGTTCACTTGACCCATGCCTTCGGATGGCGCTGAGATTTCGAGCCATTCTCCAGTGAATTTGTTGCAATAATTGCCCACCAGGTCTTATAAACGTTAAACGCTGCAGAGTCCAATTTTAAAGATATTAGGTAGCTTAAAACGCATACTTTTTTTCTTTTTCGTCTCTCTTCATCGCGAGCCACGAATTTCTAAATGAATTATTGGACCCTGACTTGGTCCAGAATAGGAATTTTTAAATTTTGAAAAAAACTTTCCATTACAATGAAAAGCTCGATATTCATGTTTATTTTGGAGTAATTTTATTAAAAAATAATTGAGTTATAGACTTCACAACGTAAAAAAATGCTATCTATCGAAAAGAAAAATTTTTTATTGAGAAACAGCGTGCAAAAAGAAGAAAGTCCAGACGCTTGTTGGTGAGCCACTTACCCATCACTGCATATGTGTCATCACTGCATATGTGATCATAACTGACGTAAAATTATCATTCACTTGAACTTTTTGAAGATTCTTCAAAAATAAAGGGACAAATATCTACTCGAACCTAGGAAATACTAAAAATTTTATGATTTCAATTTATATTTTCAATTAAAGAAAGTTTTTAATGTATTTTTTATAAAAAATGTATTTTGTTTGCTAGATTAGTATGATTTTCATTCGATTGTTCAATGCAGTGTCGAATATGTGCACTTTTTCGCATATCATGAGGTTCATTTAATAATGTTGTTAAGGACATATTAGTTTTTCTTAGTCGCTTAGTTGTTCGTTTGCATCCTAAACAATATAATATGTCTTATATGCATGTGCAATGCTGTTGTGGCATAATTTTAAATCATACCGTGTAGCAATAATTACAATTTTCTCCACAAATACCATCTAACCAGTCAAATACATCGTTTAGGTAGTACTTAATTTGTCCGAATGATCCCTCGTTTTTCCCAAAATTTAATATTAATGGATAATAATTTCCCGCGGTTCATTCTTGTGTATCAACTATATTCCGTACGATAAAATCAGGCTTCGCACCGCTGCTGGAGATAATCACCGGAGCTTCATAGGGGCACTTACATTGCAATTGCAATAGAAAATGCAATACGAACAAATATAATTGCAAAAAGTCGAGCCGACAATGCAATGGTCCTATAAAGCCGCATCTGCTTTAACAAATAATAACATTTCATCAGTTTATTTTTTTAATATTATTTGTTGATTAATGATTTTAAGTGAATTTTTGATTTAAAAATACTTAATAAAATAACTTTTACATTCTTTAAAAAGATTTTGTTGTGTAAATAAAATTCAAAAAAACATTATACCACTTTAAAAAAATAACTTAGTAAACAACTATTACATCAAAAAATTGAAAAAAAATAAAAAAGTATTGTTTAAAAATGAATTCTAAATAAAAAACAAAATTTACACCAATGTGAAAAAAAAATCTTATGTGGCAGGAAGATACGTATATGTCCATAGGGCGGGAAAATACCTATATGGCCGTGTGACATATTTTCCCGTAACGTATATAATGATTTCTTGAATTTGAATATACAAAACGTCGATTTTTTAGTACTTTAAAAGGTACTCTTCTTTAATTGTAAGAGATATTCTAATGAATATAAATTGATTGGTCATCATAAAAATACTTTTAGAATATACGTAATTCGTGATAATGACTAATCACCTCGGTATCCTACAAACACTTGGAACAACCACGAAAATGTCATTGAAAACAGAGTGCGCAGTAATAACGCACAAGAATTCATTCATTTGGCACTAAGAACAATTTACTAAACAGCATCCTTCTCCTTCCAAGCACATTAATAATAATAAATTTACAATTTCAAAAAATATAATCTTTAATTTTAGAGTTATTAGTTTATTACAGTTAGAAGAAGATCTAGCAAAGTTGCGTCTTTACGATTCAAGCGAGCCAAACGATACATTGCCGATGACAATGCCATTCTGCAACTTATAGTGCAGCATAACTTTCTGTTAAATTCTACAGACGAACAAATTCATGATTATCTACTTTAATTTCGACTTTTGGGAAACAACATAGACAATTGGCTTGATTAATTAATTTTATCTTTATATTTAATAACCAGTTAAAAAATAAATAATTTTTAAAATTTTCAAAATTTTATATAATAAATAGTTTTAATCCCCGAAGTGTCACGCTCCAAAGTATCGTGTCTTTAAATGTCGCGATCCACAACTGTTACGTCTCCAAATGTCGCGATCCCCAAGTATCGCGATCCCCAAATGTCGCGATCCCTAAGTGTCGCGTCTCCAAATGTCGTATAGCCATATAAATTATTAATCTTTAAAGGTTTGTAAAAAACTTTGAAAAACGTAACGAGAGTTGTCGCAAGAGTTAAAAAAAACTGTTTATCCTTTATAAAATCTTAGAAAGAGCTGATTGCATTGTATATTTAAAAAATTTTCAGTATTCAACTAAAAAAATAACTTCTTTTATCCTATATATTGGATGCTATTAATTTCGTTGTAGATTTTATCTGTGCCATTTTCACTTAACTTTTTCATTTTTTTTTATTAAGGATAATTCTTTGAAAAAATTATTATTACCTAATCTTTAATCCATTTATGTGTACTGGTAAAGAAACTTATTAAAAATTACTTTACTCCCGCCTTTAAATTTTTTTTTCAAAAAAAATTTTTTTAAACTAGGTGTTTTTTGAATTCGAATATGACATTTATTTTTCTTAAAAATGATCCTAAAATAGGATCAGGGTGCCAAAAATTTTGTTTTTTAGAAACACTTTTCTAGGTGTTTTTTGACATGCTGAATTCGAATACAGTCGACGCTCCCATTAACATAACGCCAAGGGACTGCGCGTTAACTATGTTAATGGGAGCGTTATGTTAATGGGAAAGTTAATGGAAGTTATGTTAATGGGACAAAACGGAGAAGTGCCCACTAAGGAAATAAGGAAGATTGACAACGAGCCGAGAGGTTCCTACGAGTATCAGATGGATTTATCGACAAGCGTTCTAGTCATCTCGTTAAACGATAACAGGCTAGTGATTATATTGACAACAATCGAGCCAATTCGCTAAGCTAGCTGATCGTCTGCTCAAAAAAAAAAGAAGGTGCCAATCTTTCAGCAGAACACCATGGCTGCCTACAACAAATACATAGCTGCCTACAACAAGTACATGATCGCATGGATTAAAACATCAATAATTATCGCGTGAGAATTAAGTCGAGGAAATGATGGTTTTCCTGCCTCTCCTTTGTTCTCGATTCAATGCTTAGCAGTTGCATCGCAGGTTCGGAGGAACAATGGATTTTCTCGCTTTCCGACGTTATGTCACGACATCCCATCTGCTGTCGAATGCTGTTCCTTCGTTTCCAGTTGGCCGCAAATTCAATGAACCGAAATCAAAGCGAATGAAGCGTGTCACTGACGCGGTGAAGTGCAAATGCCATCCCGAAATCTGCTCTTTGCGATGGCGAGCAAGAAAAACGTGCGAGAAATGCGGCGTAGGACTTCATGAAAAGTGCTCCAAGAATTTCCACGTCGCAGAATAATTTTATTGAAAACTCTGTTGTGTTTCGTTAAAATAAAATATGGAAAAATATTATATTGAAAAAAAATATATTTGCGAGTTTATTCGGTCAAAATAACCGTGTTTTTCAAGTAAAAATAAATCTGGAAAAGTGTTTTTGAGAAACATTTTTTCAAAAAATTTCAAAATTTTTCGAAAATTTGGCCAAAAATAGGTTGATTTTTTATTATTTCGATGTAAAACATGAAAAAAGAATTCGTATATTTTCGATGTAAAACATGAAATAAGAATTCGTATATTAATTGGAGGGGAGGGGGGTAAAGGGTGTTTATATTAGTATAAGCGTATTGTTTTAACGTAGTTGACTGCTTCAACTGATTTACCACATAAAAGTCATGAGCTTTCTAGTATCCATTTATAATATTTCATTTTACTAATTTTTATAAGTAAAGAATTTCGATTTCAAAAAATAAATTTATCTAATTATAATTTATAAATTAATTAAGTTTAAATTAGGTATATTTTTAAAGAAATAAAATAATTTTTAAAGAAAAAAATTTATTACCCTAATTTCGCGTCTATAAGGCCGGGTATTTTGAACCAAATTTAAATTGTCGCCAATGAGTTCATTCTGTTGTATTGAATTTAAGCGAGTCCAAATTTTGTGCCTACTTTTATGAAACCGAGATAAAGGCGAGAATAAAATTTGGACCCCAACGGATCCGATACAACAGAATGAACTCATTGGCGCGAATTTAATTTTGGCTTAAAATACCCGGCCTTATACACGCAAAATTAGGGTAAAAATATAAAATTTCAAATTCGTTTTTAAAAATTGCTAGAGGAAAAAACAAAATACAAACTGAAATCATTGTAATAGTTTATGTATTCAGTGCGTTTTACCTTTGCATCAACTATTCAATTATATAATACGCATCTACATAAACTTATGTAACATATGTATATGCAAATGCGAAGCTACGCATAAATTCTTGAAATATACATATATTCAAAATTTTTTACAACAAGAAAATCGATTTCAAAAAAAATAAAAACAAACGATTATATAATTCTAGAAAATAAACGAAAAAATAATTTCATATCAATAAGAATCAAAAATGTGTACATAAAAATCAGAGATTTGATTAGAAATATATATTAAAAATATACATACATAAATTAGGAAGGAAACTTTATATGTACCACATACAGAAAGTTTATTTTTCTCCTTACATTATTTATAAAAACATTTTATTTATATATTGAATACTGGTCATTTTCGTTGTAGATTTTATCTGTGACGTTTGTTTAACTTTTTCTTCTTTTTTTTTTGTTTTTACTTTAATTGAATAGTTAGAAAATGTGAATGTTCAAGTTGAAAAAATTCGACTTTTTTGAAACATTTCTCAAATGAAAAATTGTTTTCATAAATTTAGTAAATGCATTTCACGCAAAGGTTTATGGAATTTTTCGTTGAGTTAATTTTGTGTACAAAACTAATCTTTTTTTTAATATCAATTTAGTTTTGAATATTTTATTTTTTTACGTGTAATTTATTTTTAATTTTTTAGTCTTAATTTGTTCGTTTACAAAAAATTTTTATTTTTCACGGCTGACTTATTAAAAATTAATTTTTGATTGATTTACTCATGCACTTTTGAATAATTTCTAGTCATTTTTTTTAATTTTTGAAAAAAAGCTTTATTTTATAATTTAATTGGGGAGCAGTGGCCTAGTGATTGTGCGATAGGTTTCACTTGGCTTGGGATGAAGTTCAATTCCACCCCCGCCTAGGTGTTTCCATATTTAGAAGACAATAGGTATCGCATCGCACGGCGGTGCTGACCAGGCCTTGCAAGCCGCATCAGCGATACCGCATGTTTATGCAGCAAATCAGCCGAGATTTCGGTGGCTAGATGACTCTCATCCAAACCCGCGAAATGATTAGTCCAAGGTCATTTCCAACGAGGGAGGATTGATCAGAGGCCTTCACGTATCATGTATAATTTAAAATGTTTTTGGTTATGTTAAAAAACTTCTTCAGGAAATTATGTTAATAATAAAAAGTTTTAGTTATTTTCACATAAAAGAAATCTGCGATATTTAGAATATTCTCATGTCGAAAGATAATGAACAGATTAAAGGTTAGACTAATTTTAAAAAATATATGCTATGCTAATTTAAGAAATAGTTTCATATAATTTTTAAGTACATGGTGTTTCAACGAAATCGGATGATTTTTTTCTTAT
Organism: Bradynema listronoti; assembly: GCA_024678965.1. Classification (NCBI taxonomy): domain Eukaryota; kingdom Metazoa; phylum Nematoda; class Chromadorea; order Rhabditida; family Allantonematidae; genus Bradynema; species Bradynema listronoti. The sequence continues at coordinate 4,373,977 of JANLNO010000006.1, forward strand.
TTGTGAACCGATTTTGATGAAAATTTTTGGAATATAAGATTTTGTTTGACGCAAAAAATGTTGCGCCAAACAAAACCTATAAAAAGTTATGTCTAAAATTTCATCAAGATCGGTTCACAAATAAAAAAGTTATTTTACTTTAAAATCGTATCGTTTCGTTGTGACATCGTATATAGAACAAATTAAGAATGTATTTTAAAATATGAAATAAAAACTGATAAAATTGCCAACAAAATACCTAGATCATTTAAACAACAAAGATTATAAAAGTTGGTACAAATAGCATTTAATTAAAAAAACTAAAACTTCTGTAATGTGTAATTTAAACCATAATATATAGGAAACTCTATAATTATAATATTAATCTGGGCTCATATTTTTTCCGTATAATATGCTTCAGCTAATTCTCCTTTTTAAAAGTAAATTCTAAAATTCTTTATCCTCAAATAGAAAAAAGTTGTTCTACCTTTATAAAAGTAGAATTAGTTGCTACATCTTGCATAATCAGTTGTTTTTTGAGTTTATTCATTTTCAAACTAGACAAAAGTTGAAGCTAAGTCAATTAAAATGCTTATAATCAGTTAATAAATAAACTCGCAAATACTGGAAAATTTATTTCGTAAATATCCGTTTCGTAGATATAAATACATAGATATAAATACATAAATTGAGGAATTATATCTTAATTATAGCCATTTTCATATAAATGTATGCAAAAATCTAAATCAATAGTTTAGTACATCTTTATGAGAAGAAAACACCCTTAATGCAAAGCTACTCCAAAAGCGAGCAGGATTTAACGGTAATTTCACGTGCACGGTGCGCTGATGACGAGCGTAGGTGATTTTTATCCCCGCATTTACATGTAAAAATTGCATATCTTTTTTTAAATGCTATTTATTACAGCCGAATGTTCATCTTCGACTACTGAAAGCATCTCAAATGTAAAGCATCCAATAGCAGGACGAGTCCCGTCATCTCGACAACGTGCCGACTTTGCGGCTGGCACTCCAGTCTCATCAATTGGAACTCGTATTTTTACACCGAAGATTAAGTACTTTTCCAATAAAAAGAAAAGTATGTATGGTTGAAAAAAAACAGATTTAGTCAGCCATATATTGCATACTTTACTGCAAAACATAGTATCGGAAGTGCTGGCGGTTCATTAATCGATACACCACTATCCGCTTTTAATAATCCTCTTGCGCACCCCTCTCATTCATTAAATACGTCACGCGTCGAGTTGAATGCATTAAATACATCAATATCGGCTGCGCCTACTAATGTGCCTGAAGGACAATTCTTTAACAACGTGTGAGTTCGTTTTTTTATTAATCCAAAGTCTCGGCTTTTTTGTTTAAATAATCAATATATGTCCAATTGATTTAAAATTAATTAGATATGTAAATTAGGTATATTATGTTTATCATAATACATGGTTATTTGAATATGATATGATATTTTAACAATTCATTTAAATGAATAAAAACAAAAGTTGAATGAAAAAATGAACAAACAAAAAAAGACGCAAAATAAAATTAGTAGAACTACTCTTATTAAAATGATCAAATCAATTCTAAAAACGTTATTAATTGAAAACAAAAAACTTATTAAGAATATGAAATGAAAAAAGAGTAGAGTGATTATTTTTGGTAAAATTATTTTAAAAGTTGAGATAAAATTTTTTCAAAATGTGTTTGATGATCAGATATTTATGGCGCACACGATTTATGTATATGTGTAGGATGTATGCGTGTGTGTTTGTTTGTCCATGCGTTCACATCGATTTGTGTTTTGAACACATAATTTTTGATACACAAAAAGGAAAATAAATAATCGCTCATGTACATTTATGTTTTCGTATATAGAAAACTTTTTTGAACACAAAATACATATTTTTTGTGTTGTACTTGCGTATTGTGTATTTTATAGACTGTTCATTTATTTTATTTATACATAATATGTAAGAAAAGATTTTTCTTTAGAAATTTGAGAATAATTTTAAAAACGTTTTAAATTTTAGTCCAAAATTCTTTTTTTGGCTATTTTCGGGGTATTTAAGAAGGTCAAAAAAAGTTGAAGAATGTGAAATGAAGAAAAGAAAAAATATGTAGAACAATGATAAAAATATTTGTGTTTGAACATTTATTTATACATATATGTAAATTAATTGTTATTTTTATAATTTTAGAAGAATTTTTTAATCAAAATTAAATGTTTAAAGATTATGCATATTTTATTCAACAAAAATTCATTTGTTATTTTTTTCTCGATTATTCAAAAGATAGAAAAAAATTATATGAATTATTTTTTACTTATTTTTTTCAGATTACTTATTTTTTTCAGATTAATGCAAGCAAGAAACAAAATATAATATTTAAAAAAAACCTCTTTGCTAAAGTGAAAAACAGTTTTATAATAAAGAAAATTTATTCTTCATAAAATTTAAAAGCTAATAAAAAACGACAACGAAAGAAAAAATTACATAATAGAAATCGATTTTCTTATCGAGCATTCACAAAAAAAGTTACATTAAGCAAAAAATTTTAATGTGAAGGAATATAAAGTGTGAGAAAAATAAAATGAAAATGATTACGTCTTAATATGCCAGATTTAAAAATATTTTAAAGCGATTTTAAATTTACGACATCATTGAAAACGTTAATTTTTTATTATTTTTAGTCATTAATGGCAGTGTTTTTTTAGTCAGATTATTTTTTTCATATTAGAGTCAACTAATAATTCTGTACAAAATGGTTTCTGTATCATATGTATTTATAAATTAAAGATTAAAGGGATATCTTTTGCAATAAAATGCCCGCGAGTGTATTGATTAAAAAATTGACATGAAGTAAAATTTGCTTATGGCTTATTCTTTTATTTACATTGGATATTTTTTTTCATATTCCTGAATCGTACACTGAAAGTCAAGCTAATCATTTTTTAAAATGAATGTTTTGTGTAAATATTTCTGTTTTTACGAATAAGAAAGAAAATGTCAAAATGAACAATGAAAATAAAAATATCAATATTTTTATTAAAAAAATTAATTAAATGATTAATTAAATGATAATAATCGCTTCAATAATCATTTTTCAGGAATAATTTTTATACAATTTGAAGAAAATGTATAATATTTGCTGATAATTATTTTGTACTGAAAGTTAAGTTAATCGATAAAAGATAAGATGAAAAAAGTAAAATTAAGAGAAAAGAATCAAAGCAATTAAAATTGAGTAAAATTAGAAGATAAAACTGGAAAAAACTTAATGTTAATTTTATTGTATTTTAATAATTAAAAAAATTACTTCGCGAAAACATTTTTTATGCATTAAAATAAAGATGGAACGAGGAGCAGAGGAACAACAAAATCGAAAGAGGGACGAAAATTGCGACAATAAACGATAAGACGTAAAAAATAAGAAATAATGATGAGGATAAAAATAATAAAAATAACATTTTGAACAACAACAACAGCGAGAATTTCGATAACAACAACAACAACAATAATGTCGCCAACATCTACAGACACCGCTTGTATCCATTTGTGGGGAAGGAGGAAAAAAACACAGCTTATTCCAAAATATGGTCAAAAGTTGGCAAATTCTTTAAATTTTCAAGATGCAGCAACTTATCTAAGCGACGAAACGCTGGGCGAGAACCTCAAAAATAAAAACGCATTAAAAAGCGAAGATAATCCGAACACATCATTTTCCTCATCACAAAAAATTGACGATAATATTAAAAGTAAAGATTCTGTAAATTTGGTTGAATTTTATATTCCTTCATCATCGACAAAAAAAGAACCTATATTAAAAAATAAACATTTCTCAAATTCAGAGTACTGGCAGAATCATTTGCAGATTCCTCAAACATTTTCAAAAAACAGTGATACGCTTAATCGAAGCGAAAATTTTGATTGTAGGCAAAAGCGTAAATTGAGTGCTGTCACAGACCGATCGGCGTCGATTAGCGAAAACGAGGATGACTTTCGAACTCCAAACTCTGCATTTTCGTCCTATAGGGGTAAAAAACAGTCGCTGGAGTCATCGGATGAAAATGACGAGTTTTGTACGCCACACTCTACTTTAAGTGTTTCGCCACGAACTATAAACAACTCGCCTAAGGAAACTGGTCCCCGTGAGTCAGAGAAAAATATATTCTATTTTAATATAAGCAATCCATCTAATAAGCAAGTGAAATCAGAAGAAAGTCGCTATTTTAAATTATTTCGCGACATTCCATTGAATGTATATTCGTTATTTTCGGGGACAAATCTCAATCATTGCAGTACAATCGCCTTGAATAAGATATATTCCGCTGTTCCACCCGATTTGAATAAGAAATTCAATAAATTAGAAGAGGAAACGAAGGACGAAAATAATAATTGCGAGCAGGGCTCTTTAAACTCTGTATTTATCGATTCGACAGTGACTGTGGACAGTAAAAAGTCTTTCCAAATAGAGCGTGGCGATTTACGTAGTCCATCATCTACTTCGCTAAATTCTTTGTTGTTATCTCAGAGCGGTGGCCACGCAGCTTTTTTCCCTAAAAAGCAACCTCTCAAGCATCTTTTTTCTACCGATCCAATTGATTCTCCAGGATCGAAGGGTGCACCGCTAAAATTTATGTTCGATCAACCTGAACAATCAGAATCATCAGAATCGCCAGTCATTGAAAAAACAAATTCACGTTTTCCACAAACACATAACGTTGGTGTACATTTTGCACCTAATTCACCTATTTCGCCTTTAGCTACTTACGGCGCGGTCCGAAAGAAACATTCTACTAGCGCTTTGCCAACAAACAATATTTACAATAATTTCACAGTTCATTCATATCAATTGCGTCTACAAAAACGTGCTTCTTCTAGTCAAAATTTTTTCAACAATAATGCTATCAATTCGGATTATCAATCCATTTCTTTCGACTCGCCCGCATCTCCACTTATCTTTCATCAGAACTCTACTGCGTGTCCTTCTGGCTCTTCGCCTGTACGTCTGGATTCAGTGACAAGTGTCCGCTTACCAATGAATGGAACACCGCCAAACGTTGCAAGTGCTCCCATAACTATAGCTAATTCAAGCAATAATTGCCGAAATGCAGAAAGCTCTAATGCTAGCGTTGTCGGTGGATGCGGAGGAGGCAGTGGCGTTCAAAAAAATTTCATAACAATAAATGAAAAATTGGGCGAAGGCAGTTTTGAGGCCAAGCAATTAGAACCTCTTCAAAGGTCTGATTCATCAATGACAAAACAAAAATTATTATTATAATAACATTAAAACAAGTACCAAAATATATGTAGATATTACGCAATGTTAATATTTATAAATTTATTTGAAAAAATAATTCTAGAAAAATTTTATAAATATTTGAACTGCCTAATCCAATTAATTTAGACATCGTGGTGAATTATCCGTTTATGAAAAATATCGATATGATCTGTCACGAGCTCAATTAAAAGCCAGCTCGCGCACTTCAGCTCTCCTCGCCGGTTTTGCAATGGTTAATTTATTGAATTGAATGAATATTATTTCTGACATAGAAATATTAGGTTGTAAAGAAAGAAACCGCAATTTTAACCTTAAATGAAATTTATTGTAAAAACTATAACACATTAATCCAAGAGATATTTTTCATCATGATTTATGGCTCATCGTCAGCATTCATGATGCTCAGAACCCGGGGCCGGATGTGATTTAAAGAAGTTGATTTTTACAATTTTAAAGTTTTTGTTTCTATTTCAGCTATAGGTTATTATAACAACCTAAAATTATGTGGAAAATTATGTGTAACCACTTTTCTGGGCTATTTGGCAGTATCAAAACAGCTTTTGTAGCTGATATATTAGTCGAATTACATACAAATTTCCAACAAATTTTTCTTAAAATTTTTGAGTACATCGACATATGAAAATTTTGAAGTTTTTCAAAATCATTTTTTTTTGCTATGATGGAATTAATTAGGCCTAAGAAAAGCTAAAAAAATAATTTCAAAAAGGTTGCTTGAAAAAGTATGTTTTTATTACTTCTCAATTTCGGTCGATTGTTTAAATAAAAAATTTTGCTCCAAAAATTGAGCGAATACAAACAATTTTTGTTTTATAATATTTGCGAGAAAACTCTCTTTCAGATAGAGCAAAACAATTTACGAAATCTTTTATTGTGTCCGAAAAATAAAGGAACAAAGCTAACTGCGGTTTCTTTTTATACAACCTAATATATTATTATAGGTGGCGTTAGTTGAGCTGCAATATGATAAGACAACCCCGAAACCGTTACTAATTACGCTAGCCGTCGTTACGACGCTGCTTGTCAGCGTTCACTTGCTCGCCCTTATGATGTCTACATGTTTATTGCCTTACATTGAGGCAAATGGCTGTACACAGGATTCACCGCATATTCGATTAAAGTAGGTAATTTAAAAAGTAAATGATGGAAAAAGCATTTATGTAAAATGACTGAAAAAATAGCCGAAAAGATGCATTTTACAAATCATACATGTTTAAAATTTATTCAGATTCTATATCGAACTATCCTGGCTATTTTCAACATGTATTGGCCTACTATTATTTCTTTTGGAAATTGGAGTAATCTTTTTTGTTAAATTTAATTCAGTGAATTACGATTTCGCCGCTTATATTACAACGATTATGCTTGGTATAATCATTTAATTCTAATAAATTTACCGCTTAATCGGTTTGCAACTAAATTTATACCAATTAATAAATATCGGGGGAAAGTTTGAAAATTATGAATCATATTTCTATGTACCTATTTTAGTACCAGTAGTAATCGTGTTCGTCGTCATCTCATATCTCATTCATCGCAATCGCTTTACCCACTCCATGGAGCGGGTCAATGACAAAGTGGTCGATTTACAAAAGTTTCTAACTGAAGCGGATACCACTCCAGCCGTCACGGGCACAACTGTTCTCGGAAATGCTGCAATACCGCGCACAGTAGTCAGCACAGGAATGCCACCGATGGACGTAGAGGGTGGATATAAAAACATGTGAAAATAATTACATATACGTGAAATTATGCATTTTATTTCATTTTATTTTATTTTACTTATTTATTTTACTTTTTTGTTTTCATTTAACCATTTGTTCTCACTTAATACTTAACGTTGAATCATATTATGAACTAGTCGCAATTTATCGTAATAAACTATTACTATTATTATTATTATTATTTGATTTGTTCATAGGCTGAAGTTTGATTTTTTTTATCTACTCATCCCAAAATTACTTTTTATTGTTATCCGGCTAAAAATTTACAAAATAAAGAATTTTTAGATTAAAAATATAATAAGCTATAAATATTGCCTTGATTGGGATGTTAAAAACGCAGTTTAAAAATAGATTTTTTTTCAAAAAATGTCTTACTTATTTTATAATTTTGTTGGAATCATTTGCATACAAATTTCCAACTTTAAATTTGTCATTCGTTGTTTTCATTGCATTTTTTGAAAAAAATAAATAAAGTCAAACAAAATAAATCTTAATATATTAAGGGAAATATTACTTTTTTAGAATTTTATATAGAATAATCCTTTTTATATGTACATACTAAGATAATTCATGTCCATTTTCTTAAAATTTGAAATTATGTAGTAGGTATTTTTAAACACATAATTAAATTATTAAGTACATTTACAATTAGAAATTAGTCATAAATAATGTTATTGTTAAATTAATTAATTTGTTGAAAATCCTACTGATAAAAATTATGTTTTATAAAATACGGCTAAAGTCACACGACATATGCGAATTTTTCAACTTTGGCAACTTTATGAGGAGCATAGCGCTATATTTCAGAAAATTAATTTAGCTATTGATTTTTTTTTGAAATAAATTCTTAACTAATTTAGAAAATAAGTTACATTTAAAAAAGTAAAATCAATTTTTAATTCTTGGAAATTTTTAATTCTTGGAAATCTATCAAAAGGTCACCATTTTTTGTGCAGAAATTTTTGTGGCATGATAGGATATATACTTAACACTAAAAGGAAATTTTAAAACTATCACAGCTCAGAATAAAAATAACACTTATATTCATTATTAATAGGCTATTAAATGGAATATTTAAATTTAAATCCAGGAATTTCATTTTTCTTTTTCTAAAAACATGCAAAAAATATTTAATTCAATTAAATAATCAAAATTATTTTGAATATAATTTTTATAATAATGGATAAGAAGTGTTGGTATTTAGAAATAATATGTCGTGGGATAAGTTAAATGATACTTTACTGACTTATCAAGACAAAAGTTAATTTTTAATATGTAATTTTATTTACCTATTTGATTAAATATATTTGACCTCATCGTTGAAAATAATAGAAAAATTCATTATAAAGGACATTATTTGACCTATTAAATGAAATTTAAAAATTCCATCAATTTCAAGTCAATTTTATCCATTTTTGACATTTAAAAATAGTGCCAAAAAATTTTTAACGGTTATAAAATTTGTAAATTGGTACCAATATAAACAAGTTGGATGCCAAACAAATTTTTAAATCGAATAAAAGAAGAATTTTGAGAATTGGTTACGAAATGAAAATTTTCTAGCAAAAACAAAACCGGGAGCGAGATTGGATCAGTCTGTAATTTTTTCTTTTTTGAAAATTTAATAACATGCACACAGGAATATATTTAGTCATAATAAGAAAATTTTATGAATTTTTCGAAAAAATTTATTTTTGATTCCCTTTGTTTTTTTTACTGAAATATAGAACTTTTTTTGCAATTTTTGTTATTTCTTAAAAGTAATATGGAAAAATTAATGGACACAATTTTAGTGCGGGGCAACTTCTTGCAAACAAGAGATTTTTTATTCATTTTCATTCATTTTTTGCCAGAGTAATTACAATTAAATGAATGCAAAACGATTAACGGAAACCAAGAAGAGGAGGAAGCTAGACAAAAATACGAGTCATTCAACTGGCAATAATATATACGGCGAAAAAGCTATCATATATATATCTCAATTTCTTCTTTCTCTAAAAATCGTATAAACGGCGATACGGTGCTGAAGACGCAAATACGTGTTTCCAGGTGTGTCGTGCTCATTTTTTAATGTATGTTTCACAGCTTCATTATTCTTCATTAGATATGTGATATAAAAAATTGTCGCTTCTTCTTTTCTTTTTTTTAATTTTTTTTTTTTTGGTTTTTCTTTTTAATTTATTATTTTCATATTCTCATTTCAGTTAAGTTGTCTGCTTTTTCACCTTATTTAGGCACATTTTTTCAACGTTTATTATAAAAACTTAAACTTCGCGTAAATTGCTCTCGAAATTATGCTTTTTATTTATTTTGCATAATTGTATATATTTTACTTGTTTTTTTATATTGCAATTATTTTTCATATATAGCGTTGGCGTCAAAGAATGTTTTAATTTTCTATCTTAAATTTTAACGCGTTCACACGTTTATGAGAATTATTCCGGTAAAATAAAAGATTTCGCAACAAATTTTTTTCATCTCCCTTAATTCCAGATGTGCGCGGAAAAATGTCCTAATTAAGAGAAATGGGGCGTTCAGTCGAGCCTCATTATCGTTATCGGATATGGCCACCGTAGGTGTCATGGAAAATGGTGCACCAGCACATCTTTATGAGCTCCCTTCTAATGTTTCACTTTTTACCAAGGTATTAATCTCATTCCATTTGTTGATTTGAAGATTCATAATATTTTTGTAATACATACATCTAAATTTTAACGCTCATCGCTTTACTAAATTAAATTTTTAAGCACTTTAATCAAAATCGAAAAAAATAAATAAAGAATGACGGAATAATTACATTTTAAACAAAATTAATTTATTAGAATTTATCCAAAAGGAAGAATTGGCAAAAGTTTTATGCATCTCGAATCATATTTTCAAAAAATTTATGAAAGACTTGCATTAATATAAAACGAGGCTTTCAGATCGGCCTACGTCCTCACTCCAAGTCTCTCTGCATTTTAGTTAAATTCCAATTTTTTGCTAAAATTTCCCGGTGACTCTGTACAAAATTAAATTTGTCTTATATTGTCAGCATTAGATTGGCGCCATCAAAAACTCCAGAGTAGAAAATTTTCAGCAGCTTTGATTTCAATTTAAAAATTGGAATTTGGAATGGCTTTGTACAGAGTCAAAATTAAAAAAATATTCTCAGATTTGAATTTATCATCCTCGAAAACTGCCGGGGAAAAATTTACAGCAGCTTTGTCAAATAGGATCTGAGGTGGTCTTGCACAAGGTCCCATAGGATCAGAATAAAAAAACTTATTGCGCTATAGTCTCAGTCGGCCCAGAAAATCCTCGGGTCTTAAAAATTGGAACAATAGGTGAAAAGCCGTGGACAAACATAAAAAATAAATAAACAAAGTGACATTTGCCTTTTTATATAAAAAAAGAAAAAAATATGCTTTTTTCCAGTTTCGCTCAATCTTCCTTCGCAAAAATCGCGTCGGAGCAATTCAGCAGGAAATTGTCGCGCCGGATGTGACAACAGCGGCGGCCTCTGATGGGAGTTCAAGCGAGTTGCCGCCCGGCAAATGGCGTGCCTTTTGGCGCTCTATCATTTTCGATGCCAGCGCCGACTATTTCTACTATTGGCTGGCGATTATTTCGACCGTCTACGTATACAATCTTATCGTAGGATTTTTGTTGAATTTATTTTTTTTTCTATAACTTTTTATCCATTAACTGGTTTGCAATTTTGAAAATGGCAGCTATATTTTTTTAATCTTTATAGAAAGATTTTTATATTATTGCTTGAGTTCCTAAAAACTGTAAAACGTTTTCATTGTTCTAAAAAATAAAATTATCATTTTATAACGAATTTAATTGATTGTTTAATTTTTTAGGTGGTGATTGCCCGGTCCGTGTTCGTCGAAATGTCGGACGGCTATTTGTGGATATTATGGTTGTCGCTAGATTGCTTCGCCGACTTCATTTACCTGCTCGATATGTTTGTGCGGAGTCGAACCGGTCCGTATCTATTCCCTTTCTTGATCTCATTACTCAAAATTGTAAATTTTTTACATTTTTGTAGGCTTTCTCGAACAAGGTCTACTCATTCGAGATGGACGAAAAATTTTTGCGCTCTACCTTCAAAGTTCTCAGTTTAAATTTGATTTGGCGAGCATTTTCCCGCTGGATCACGTCCTATTCGTGGTCGCTCGAAGGAAACTCACTTTCTTTAGATAAGTTTTATACCAACTATTTTAAACAAATATTCAATCATCTTACAACATTTTTGTTGCGGCATTTTTTAAGCCAAATTTAATGCATTTTATTTTTTTCAATATGTTTTGCCTTGTTTTATTTATCTCAAATTCTGGACATTTAAATGGAGCAAAAATTGTGTTTTAAAAGAACTAAAAACTGTCTTTTCAAATTCAGCTTTTTTATTTATCAAAAATTACAAATAATACTGAGCGAGTAATCTTATTTAATTTTTTTTTCGCCCTTAGTTATGCCTTTCCTCATTAGAATATTGAAAGATTAACCCGTATCTTTTGAATACGAAAACGCTTAATTGATTATTTTTAAATACTATGGTCTTTTTTTTTGCAGCACTAAACGAAAGCATTTATAAGTCTATTTCATTCTTTAGGTTGAATCGTCTGCTGCGGCGCGAACGCATTCAAAAGTTCATGGAACAAACAGAAACGCGCTCCGCATTGCCGAACGCGTTCCGCGTCGGTGTGGTCGTCTGGTATATTGCAATCATCATTCACTGGAACGCATGTTTTTACTTTTTTATTTCCGAGCGCATCGGACTCGGCATCGACGGCTGGGTGTACGGTTGGCGCAACGAGCAAAGCCTTCCGAAGTGCGTATATATTGAGCTTTTTTTAATCCGGCTTATGATAGATGAGAAAAGGCGAAACTGGTTTAAAGAATTTTTTAAACTGGAATTCTCTGAATTAAAAATTTAGGCCTTTTTGAATATTTAAATGCTTGAGTATGTGCAAAAGCGATTATTTTTGAAGAGTTCTTAAAAAAAAGGTTTACAATACTGTATAATACATGTAGTATAAATGGATTGTGTCTCTTTGTTTATGTATGACCAAGTTTATAGAGGAGTGGCTGACACTCTCACGCGTCGCTACATCTACAGTTTCTATTGGTCGACGCTGATTTTGACGACTATTGGCGAGGTGCCCGCGCCTCAAATGAATGTCGAATACGCTTTTGTGACGGTTGATTTAATGTGCGGCGTGCTTATTTTTGCCACCATCGTCGGTAACGTCGGAAGGTGTGTTTGCTTCGTTTTTTCGTTGAATGAAGGCCAATACAATATTTTAAAAATCCTTAGTCATAAAAATGCTTGACTTATAGGAGGGGGGGGGAATTATTAAAGACAACGAAAACCAACTTTGTTCTGGATGTTTCTATGTTGGGAATGAATTGGTATCAAATGCTAATTGATTCGAAAATTGAAACTATTCATAATTCTTTTTTTTTAGTATGATTTCAAACATGAGCGCCGCGAGAACGGAATTTCAGAGCCGAATCGACAACATCAAACAGTATATGGAGATGCGCAAAGTCGGCAAACAGGTAAAGAAAAATTGCGGCATTTTAAGCTTTTTTTGAAAATTCTTATTGAGCAAAATATTAGCGATATAAAACATGAATTTCGCAGTAGCCTCGATTCTTCTAACTTGCAAAACTTACGACTTAATGTCAAAATCTAATGCATATTTTCCAAACGCCCAAAGGGTGGAAAAAGCATTTGATATGAGAATAAAATCATTTTTTTAAGTTGGAAGTGCGAGTAATCAAATGGTTCGACTATTTGTGGGCCAACAAACAGAATCTAGCCGATCAGCAAGTGCTGAAGATTCTGCCGAATAAGCTGCAGGCCGAAATCGCTATGCACGTTCACTTTGAGACGCTTCGTAAAGTTCGAATTTTTCAGGTGGGAAATTTTTCGAAATTTTTGCCAAAAATTAAGGTTCCCAATGTTTTGATTTATTATCTCGTATTTTTGAAGGAATTTATGCACACGTGAAACTTTGATTAATTTTAGGACTGCGAGGCCGGATTGCTAGCCGAGTTGGTGCTCAAGCTTCAGCTACAGGTATTCAGCCCAATGGACTACGTTTGTCGAAAGGGCGATATCGGTCGCGAAATGTACATTGTCAAGCGCGGTATGATACAGGTACTCATACATTTTTAAGCATAAATGAAGAACAAATTCAATAGATGTCACGAAATAGAGGGAATATAGAGGGAATGAAAGAATTAGCGACGTAAAAATTCCCAAATTCGTGAGAACAAAAAAACCACCAAATGGTGTGGCGAAAAAAGGCCCTAGCCAATAGTCAATAATAAGTGCGGAAAAGGTTTATCACTCTAAAAAAATGAATTAAGCGAAAAACAATTTTAAGAAAGGAAAATTAAGTTAAACAATTTAAATAATGGAAATTAAGTAACGAAGAATTGGTGCCTTCTAAAAAGGGCGGAACGACTAAGCGCGAGATCCTGAAACCAATCAAATAAATGTTTTCGATAACCTTATATCTAGACGCAATTCCCAAATCAATAAGCGAGCAATAGCAAAAAAAAACAACCGATCAGCAAGCGTAAAACTTAAAGAATGAATAAAAAGAAAAAATATTTTGGTGGGAAAATTTGAACGAGATGCCAAGAAAAAATGCGCAAAAAGAAATTTGAATTTAAAGAAAAAATTTTCGTAAACCTAAGTTTACGACAATAGAGGCATTGAAAAATTATTATTATTTTTTATTATTGCGGAATGATTTGAGATTTATGATCGACCAAATGCCTTTATAAGCAATTTTTTGGAAATATGAAAAAAAAAGAAAAGTTGTATTAGGATTGAAAATTTTTTCTGACAGATTTTCACAAATTTTATGATATTATACAAGTATTTTTTGTAGTTAGTTAACAATTTTTTTGTAGTTAACAATTTTTTTATAAAGCGAATTTAATTTATTTCTAAAAAAAAACTATCTCTTATTTTTTTTTCATTAATGATTTAAGGTCGTTTCGGACGACGGCGGAAAAGTGTTTGCCACACTTTCCGAGGGCGCCGTTTTCGGCGAGCTAAGTATTCTCAACATTGCCGGTAGGGAATTTTTTTTAATTTAAAACATCTTATAAATATTTTTAGACGGATTTAATCGAGCTAATTTTTAGTTATTTTTTTCCTTTTTAATTTTGAAATGATATGAAATGGGCGTTTTAAAAAAAAAGTCATTTCACATCTTTTTAGGCAGCAAAAACGGCAACCGACGCACGGCCAACGTGCGCTCTGTGGGCTATACGGATTTGTTCGTGTTGAATAAAACCGATTTATGGGTGGCGTTGCGCGAATATCCCGAGGCTCGAAAGGTGCTTATACGAAAGGTGGGGAAATTTTCTCGACGAATTTTAAGCTAATGCAATTGATTTCATAAATTCTTTCTTTTAGGGTCGAGAATTATTACGAAAGGACAATCTTCTCGACGAGACGGCCGCCGAGGACAACAAAACGGCCGAGGAGATTGCGGACGAGTTGCAATCGTTCGTGCGAATTCTTCAGATCAGGTTGGACGAAAAAAGAAAACGGAATATTCAATCGTGTTGTTTGCAGAATTGTTTTAAAAAATTCAAAGTAAACATAGTTTTTTAAAGCGGAGTTTTGGGTCGAAGAAAACATGTCATTCTTAAGTTTAAGCTAATCTTTTTATTGAAGAATTGCGCGTCTAACCGCCGAGCATACAAACACGGATACAAAATTGCGCGAGCGCATCGCTTATTTGGAGCGCAAACTGACCAGATATGGCCTGGCATTGACGCGTGCCGCCAGCGTGGCCGATGAGAGCGCTAGCGATAGCGACGGCGGCTAGTGGCACAATCGATTAAACAGAGAGAAGAATAGAGTATGGGAGCACATTTGTATTGTATATATGAATAATAATATAATAAAAGAATTCTAAATTGATTTAATTTTTCTTTATTTCTTAAAATTAGAACAACTTATCTAATTTATCTTTTTTAAATTTGATTTGAATTAAAAATTCCAATTCGCAAAATGGCCTCAGCCTAAATCTCAAACTAACCTAAAATCAAAATTCTAAAAAAAATGTATTGGAATTTTTTTTTTTTTTGATTTGTTTTAAATGTTTGAGTCTATAATAGTTAAAAAATTTTTAATCGTTTCCAAATTTCAAATCGGACTGCGTTCAGTGCGGTCGAGAAATATAAATATCATGGTAGTTTGTTGGGAACATAGCTTAAAATTACTTTTTTATTTCCAAAAATTAATCCAAAAACTAAGTTTTAAATTGATCCAACAAAACTATGCCTAATCTAATTTTTTTACTTTTTTAAGTAATTTTATAGAAATACATTTTTTTTTGGTTTTTTAAAGGTGCTTTTGAAACATTTTCACTAAAAGATTTCATGGAAAAACCAGCCTTCACTTGCCATTTTTCAACGAAAAATATTTAATTTTCGTTTCTTTGGTCTTTTTTGTGTCGGCCGAGAGAAGAAAATCACATGAATAATTTTCCTATTCTTTATTTCTTTCTCATTTTTATTTTTTTCGCTTTAATCTTTCATTTCTTTTTTTTCTTTTCTCAGTTGCAATGTGTCTTTATGCTTTGCCTTTCTTCGGCCGTGATTTCCCCAAACGTGTGCTTGCGGATTCGCATGGTTACATAGTACATATTATTTTTTATAGCTGGATAGCGTTATGTCCGTACACGCAAAAATTTTTCCACCAACAAAAATATAATTCTTTTCTGGAGACAATAAGTCCTTTTCACAATTTAGAGAAATGTAATATAAAATTATACTATAAACATAAATTGTATAGTATTTCTCTGTAGTTCTCTTATTTTGTGTATAAATTCATATTATTTTCTCCATCAAACCTATGTAAAATGTTCTTAAATATTGAGATTTTTTTGTTGATATAAATTCTTTTCCTTCCGCATGCGAGAGAGCAAAGTTTATTGGGTGTGTGCGTGTGTTATTTTTTATTTTCGTAAACAAGCCAAAATGAAATTTTGTTTTATAGTTAATTTCGACAAGCGACAAAACTTTTTTTCAGCTTGATGATGACTTTGACTTTATTTTCTTCATTAAAGCTTTTAAAAAATGAAAAAAACATTAAAAATCTAGTTTATGTTTAAAAGTTTATATTAATATTTGAATCAAAAATTTGAGAATTTTATCATTTCTTATTAAATCAGTAAACTTTTTTAATTCTTAAAATTTTTCTTCGATTTTTTTACTTCACAATTCTTGTTTCTTCAAAAGAATTTTTATACAAATCAATAATTTTGTGTTTAAAAATTTTTTTTTCTTGTATTTCTTTATAATTACTTTGTATAATGCGTATATTATGGGTTTTTTGCAAAAACTAATCTAAGTTTGTAGTAATTAAATAATTTGTAAACGTCTTCGTTGTCCACAGAAACTGAGAGCCACGTAATGAATAGCAGCACGCAGAAGGACAACTTCTTCATTACGTTGTTATTATTGTTGTGCAAATGGCCGATTTTTTTGCCATTTATCGCCGCATTCAGCTTCTGGTTTCTTCACAAACGCTCCTCGAATATAATGACTGTGAGTATTTATTTTATTGGGCGAGTTTGTACAAATTGGATCATTCCAATTAATTGCTCAGTATTTCTTGTTTAGGTGCAGAAGTTTTTTGAAAATTTCCGCGTTGGCGGCCATCGCGGTTCGCCCATTCGACAACCGGAGAATACCATTGCTTCAATGGAACAGGTCGTACTTTTATGCTTTTGGTTCTTGTGTGATATCAGACCACCAAAAAAAAATTTTTTTTTAGTAATTTTTTTAGGTTTTCTGGCACGGAGAATTCGAATTTGATAATGGTTTTTACCGATTTTGTTGTTTTTGTGCAGTTTTTGACATTTTCAACGTGCATGTTTAACTAACCTTATGTTCAGTTTGCTAACGTAATAACATGAATTTTACACAACTAATACGTCGAGTGAACAGTGAAGAGGAAGCAGTGCGTTTCTTTTAAGAGTACCACATTTTGCCGATTGAAATGATGTGTGAAAACGGTCATCAAATGGCATTGTCGTTTGGCGTGAAAGTTCGTTGGAGATGTAGTAAAAGAACCTGTCGCGTTGACAAAGGTAATGAGCTTGAATTGCTTATGTGATCGTTTTGTTAACAACAAAATCGGTAAAAACCATTATCAAGTTCGAATTCTCCGTGCCAGAAAACCTAAAAAAATTACTAAAAAAAATTTTTTTTTTGGTGGTCCGATATCACACAAGAACCATGCTTTTTTTTGTATCACTAGTGAAAATATTGTGGATTAAAAAAAAATCGAAAAACAAATTTGTGTATAAATAATTTTTTAGGCTAAACGTGAAGGTGCCGACCTAATTGAGTTTGACGTGTCGTTGACTAGCGACGGAATCGCAGTTATTCTGCACGATGACACACTCGAACGCACGACAAATATGATGGGCGCCATTCGCTCCACGCGCTTCGAACAGCTCAAAGCGTGCAATTGTGCTGCCAAATTCCAAACACCCGAGATGTGAGCCATTACTCCGTGTCCTATGAAAAAAATTGCGAGAAATTATAAAATTAATTTGAAGCCGGATTCAAATTTTAGGAATTTCGATCCGGCCTTTATGTCGATGCCAACGCTCGAGGAATTAGTGAAGTGGGCAAAGGCGAACGGCATGAAAATGCTCTTCGACGTAAAGGACTCCGATAAATGCGTAAGTCAATTTTTTCCACCATAATTAAATATATGGCACTACCATATCTATATTCTCTTAATTTCTCATTTTTCAATCGTCTACTTTCTTCTTTATTTGGTACCAGAAAGAAAATAAATTTTTTGAAACTTTTTTGATGGCATTTTAAACGTTTGAAAACTTTTTTTACATAATTTCATTCTTTTATTTCGACTTCTTTCGCAATTTCTTCTTCAATTTTAACTTTTTTTTTCATTATATTTCTTCGTGCTCTTATCCCATTTCCCATTCCCTATCATTTCATTCCGCATTACGCGTAGTGATGATTCAGCTGATCGAGAAACTGGAAGAGCTGTTTGAAACGTATGAGCTCTACGATACGGGTATCGTATCATCGTTTTTTCCAACGGTCGCTTATCGAATTAAGCATCATGACCCGCGGATACTTACCGGTTTGCTTGCTTGTTCTCTCCCCACCCTCGGCCCAATCCTTTTTTTTTACGTTTACAATTTTTTGTCGAAAATTTTGAACAAAAATTTCAATTTAATGTTTTGAAACAAAAAAAAATCCAGATTTTTTACAATTCAAAACTAAGTTATTTATTCGCCGTATTGTGTCCATTTCCACAAAAAATTTTCCCACGACTCGCTTAATAATTTCACTCGTTTCAGGGCTAACGTGGCGTCGTTGGTTTTGCTCTTATGCTGACTTGAACTGCCAGATTCGTCGGCAATCGTCCCTATTGGCTCACGTTTTGGCGCTGGTCGTCGACGTGCTCTACATATGGAGCGTCAAATCCTGGCTGCCCGCTTTTTTGGGCGTAGACATGCTATTGACTCATCGTTTCGAAATATCCGAGTAGGTTGCCATATAAAAAATTATTAAAAAAAACACATAAAACATTAGGTAGTTTAAACTTTTGAATTTGTTACATTTTACAATTTGATATACAACAATGCCGAACTTGAGTATTTGTTTTTCAAAACTTGACTTTTTGAATGTAAGAATTTTTCTACTCTTTCATAAAAGGACGAAAAGTTTTTTTTTTGGGGGGGGGGAGGGGAAAGGATGTAATTAATTTTTCACGAGTTTAATTTCTTTTTTATAAGGAATTATGTACGAAACGAGGAGCGCGCCGGTCGAAAGGTTTGCGCCTGGACAGTGAACGACGAAAATGAAATGATCTGGATGAACAGGACGCTCAAAATACCATTTCTCACCGACAAGCCGTATTTGGCTGCGTCGGTGGGCGCGACAAAGCCATTGCCTCGCGTTGAGACGATAGCGGCTTAACTAGGTCTTCAACTACTTCATCACCTCCACACTCGATTCGAGTTAACTAGACATTGTAAACAAACATTTTTTTAAATGAAAATGTACCAGATAATAGGCAGAAAAAAAATTATCCTCCATTTGTGCTCTCGAAAATAACAAAAATTCATTTATCTTTTTTTAAAGATAAATGAAATCTTTTTTATAAAATCTTTTTCATTACTTACATTTTGCTTCCTCTTTTGTCTAGAGATTCTTTGATAAATTTTAATTGTTTTAATACGGAAGAATTCTTTTCAAATTATTCTAATTTATTATGCCGTTTTTATATATGGATATGAGCTCCGCATTGTTATATAATTCTTCTAAATCTGGCACTTCTCCAATTCAAAAACTCTTTACTTTTCGAGATTTTATTATCTCGTCGAAGGCTTTCCGATAATTTGTATGTAGATATTGTATATGTGTGATAAAAGGATTAGTAAATCTTTTTATTTTTGGATTTAAAAATAAATAATTTTATATAGAATCGATTAAAAATAATTGCAAAAATTAAGGAACAAGTAGAAAACGACAAGAAAAAGTGTTTTAACATCAAACATTAGTTTCATCTTTTTTTTCGAGTGTTATAAGAATATAATTAATTGGCTAGAAATTGTTGGTAAATAACAAAATCTTATCGCTAATAATTATATTTTAATAAAATTAATGTTCAAAAAAACAATTTTAAAAATCTCTATCCAAGAGACAATAAAAAATATTTATGCATTTTTTTAATTTATATAATAATAAAGGAGAACCTTAAAAAATTGAAATTTTTGATCGATTTTTATATTATTATATATCAAATGCATATAAAATTTGAACATATTCTATGAAAAGAAGGGGGAGCAGTGTCCTAGCGGTTGTGCGATAGGTTTCACTTTGCTTGGGATGAAGTTCAGTTCCATCCCCGACCCCACCTAGGTGTCGCCATATTTGGAGGACAATAGGTACCACATTCCACATTGTGTGGGTGATACGCGGCGGTGCTGACTGGGCTTTGCAAGCCGCATCAGCCCCATACCGCATGAGCTTATACAGCAAACCAGCAGAGATTTCGATGGCTCTCATCCAAACCCGCGAAATGATTGGTCCAAGATCATTTCCAACAGGGGAGGATTGATCTGGGGCCTTCACGTATCACGTAATGTTCAGAAAAACAATTTTGAAAATCTCTATCCAAGAGACAATAAAAAATATTTATACATTTTTTTAAATTTTCGCGTTAATTGTATTTAATTATTTTGTGTAAAATTAGGTAGTAAAAATTTTATTTCAAGTTTAAAAATAAATCAACCTCTACTACAATCATCATGCAAAAAAAGTTCATGGCAGAAAATCGCGCACATATTTATAATTTTCAACTAAAAAGGTGTGTTTCGACACATTAAAGCATTTACCCACTACACTACATTGAGAAGAGCACTAAGAAAAAACAAAAAAAAACGAATATGGACCTAAAAAGTGAATAAAATTTTGAGCTATTTAATATAGAAAATCAAATTCTCCACTTTTTGTTCTCATTTCACAAATGGGTATTGGAGTGTTATGAAAAAAGAGCCGCTAATAAAAAGTAAAATTTATTTTTACCCAAATTTTGAACATGTTTTGATATAATAATACAATCGGCTTCAAAGCAACGTCACCGCGTCGAGTTTAAAGAAACACAGAGTTGTGCAAAAAAAAAAAAAATTGGTGCAAAATCTTTAATAATTAGCAAATTCGTTTTTGTCCTTTTGAATATTTTTCATCTGGAAATTAAAAAAAATACATTTGCGTCAATCATTAAATGGAATTTTGAACCAAATTCCACTATTCGCGAACATGCGGCCCAACTAAAATCCCATTTCCCATCGAACACGCGCTCTTTTAGGAGACGTATAACATAACGATAGTAATGTCATCGGGCTTGCCGCCCACCGTCCGGATTCCGTGATGACCGGCCTTGACCGCGAATGGAGACGCGTACCGCTCGTCGTGCGATAGCCGCCGCGCCATCAACGCGATCGTGTTGCAGGTGGCCTGCAGCATGGCCGGCTCCACATCCGTCAGCGCCTCGGCAATCGCGCTCTCTGGCAGGTTGTCCCAGAGACCGTCCGTCGCCAGCAGAATTACATCGCCCGACTCCAGCTGAAGCTCGCTGAGGTCCGCCTGCTCCGGTCGGTCCATGATAATGCCTTCGAGCTCTGAAAACAAGTATATACTATAAAAATTTCGTTTATTTTGTTACACAATTGTTTTCAAATTCAAGTCAATTTTGCTATTTAATCAAAAATAATGAATCAATAATTCATTTTTTTACAAATGTCGTAAAAGTTTTACCTCAAATCTTTTTTGTTACATTCAAGCGTAATGTTTATTTTAAAACAATCACCCTAACTTTGCGTGTATAAGGCCGGGTGTTTTAAATTGGCGCCAATGATTTCATTCTGTCGGATCGGATCCGTTAGGGGATCCAAATTTTGTGCCCACTTTTATGAAACCGAGACAAAGACGGGCACAAAATTTGGACCCCTGACGGAGCCGATCCAACAGAATGAACTCATTGGCGCGAATTTAAATTTGGCTCAAAGCACCCGGCCTTATACACGCTAAATTGGGGTAAATAAAAATCACATAAGCTGGTAAATTGTATTCCATTATTCAAGACCAAGATATTTATTGACGCTCCGGACAATGGTGACAATAAGCGGTTGCCATGCTACCAAATATCGGATCCAATCCAATAATTGACCGTAGAAGAGATGTGGTTTCTCCCAGCCCGCAATGGGTGCCAATTTGAATTTGGCTCAAAACACCCCCGGCCTTATACACGCGAAATTTTAGGGTAATTCCATAATAATGTTTAAAAAAATTGTAATAGTAATTTTTTATTGGCGAAAAGCCGTTGTATTACAATAATTTTTTGCGGTTTTCTATAGCCATAAAAATGATTGAGAAAATACTCACCACAATCTTCGGGAAGAATTGTCAACTGAAAAGGTGCGTTAAAGTAGTGAGTTTGTTCCTTGCTTCGTTGAATGACTTTACCACTCCGAAACACCAAATAACCGGAGTCGCCGAGATTCGCCGAATATAAGGTCTTTTGATGAACGATAAGCACGCATGCGGTCGATGAACTATATAGATTTATTTATAAACGTCTTTTTTTTGATGCAATATATTCACAAATAAAATCTAATAATTAAAGGTCATTCTTTTGTGTATCAGTTTGAGCATTTTTTCTAGACACATTTCCGGTCACTATCTCCCCTTTGCCTTGTGATCATGCAATATCATTTTGTTTCACTTATTGCAAGCTATGCCAAATGCATCGCCTACCCAATTGGTCTAGGAGCTGTCTTTAGTCTGTTGAAGGCCTTTTTGATCACCAAATCGGGTCGAGAAGGCTCAAACTCGCCCTCCTCGGCAATGTCGGCGCAATACCGCATAAGGCGTGAAGAGAATTCGGATGGATTAATGCCGTACGTTCGCCATCCGCCAACACCGTCCGCGACACCTGGAAAAATCAAATTTGTACTTTTGTATTCATATCAGAAAGAAAAATAACACGGTTTAGTCCTTCATATTGTATTTATATTAGTAAGGGTCGAATTAGTAAGGGTTTATATTAGTAAAGGAAGAATTAGCGAGGGTCGAAGAAAGACTAATTGCCGTGGAAAAATGAGAATATTAGAAAAAATTACTCATAGATAAAGCTAAAAAATAACAAATAAATACCGGCAACGTATGTGGATTTGTAGCTGGCCGCAAAACACGCGTCGTCGCCGAACACGTCACAGCCGACGACGCACGAGGGCGCGCCGACGAGATTCTTCGCGAACCCGCAATATGTGACGTTGACGTGGGGAAGATGTTTAACGTTCGCCTTCGCTTTCGCGGCGGCGCACGACTCTCCCGATGGAGACGGCGCGGAACAAGAGCCGATCGTCGAATTTGACGACGCGGCGGTGGCCACCAGCACGGAAGCCGCTGTTGTGCAAAGAAAATTGTTGCGACTGTGACCGCCAGAATTTCCCACATTTCGAAGACCTAGGGAAAAAATTATGCTAATATTATTGAGGAGTAATTTCCCTATTCCTGCCAACCAAATTGTCGTCTTTTTTAAATCCGAGATTTCTTTCGAATCAAAATGAAACGACGACAAACTTGTTCGAAAAAATAAAACTGACTAGCGAGAACAGAAAAAGTGTAGTACCTTGCATTTACCTTCTATTCTATCATAAAATTAGAGAATCAATGCGTTGTATTTGTGGATAAAAGCCGGCTTTCCACGAAACAATACAAAAATACCAGTCCCAATCCTATTCACATACTGCTGCGTAGAATGGCCTGTGGAAAGTTAATTGTACCTGAGGTGAGTTCTCGCGCTACTGTGCTCGTTCCCACTCGCAACAGAAGTTTTCCGCAAGTGATCATCGTCCGTCGGCAGGCCGATAGAGATCAGCTAAAAGATTTCTCAACAATCCTGCCAAAAAAAAATCAAAATAATGCTATGTTTTCCACTTTAAAATGCGCTAACGTAAAAAATTAAAAATTGAATGTATTGAGAGTGTTAAAAGATTAAAATGGAACCCACATAGAGCTCTAAGCACAGACCAAATATCAACAAACATCAAGCGGGTAATCTGAAATTTTTTTATTAATAATTCACCCTCAATAATCGTTTCAAAACGTAATCTTTTTGAAAATAAATTCCGACTAATACGAATGCATTTAAAATGTGGAAAACGCAAATGTAAAGAAATTTTATTTAATTGACAAAAAATTTGGCCGATGCAAAAAAAAGCTTTCGAATATGAATTTACTCTTTTGCATTGACAAAAACAAGCATATTTTTTATATTTTATATATATATGGTTTAATTACTCAAAAAACAAGATTTCGGATGGCTCCTGGAGCAGCGGCACAACTGGGGAGGAAAAAAAAGAGGCTGCACAAACATCATCAGCCGTACACGCCGGCGATACCCGTCACAGAAACCGGCACACCGACAGACAAGCGACAACAACAGCGTTGTCTCGATGGAGGACGATGACATCCTCAGTCAAGTCCACCACCTCGTAGACATGGCTGATGCGTCCACCGATCATCCACTACACATGGCGGCCAAACTTCTACTTATAGCAACAGCAACGAGTCGTTCAGAAGCAACAGGCGAGTATTGATGCGCGATCGCTGTGGTCCTTAACAGCTGATCGGTGAGCGCATCAATACTCGCCTGTTACTTCTGAACGACTTGTTGCTCTACAACGTTAAGTATTCATATTCGAAAGCTTTTTTTTACGACCAAATTTTTTGTTAATTAAATAAAATTTCTTTGCATTTGTGTTTTCCATATTTTAAACTGTAGTGAAGTTATCTGATATTATTTTTGCGACTTAAATAACAAAATTTATTCCGGAGAATTAAAAATGTAAAGTAGCACAACAGGAATTCCAAAAACTTCATATTTAAGTAAGGTATTGTAAATAACTGGATGAAAAAAATATGTACGTAATATATTTTTTGAGAGAAAGAAGACGCATTGAAATTCACCCAAGCATTTTTGGAATGAAAAAACAAAGTGGGAAATTTAGAGATATTCAATGCCGATGATTCGACCCTCGACGGTTGTGCCCTGCAGGGTCTGCTTCGCGCGCTCGGCGTCGATGATCTGGAGAAAGCGTACCTTTGCCACACCGGGACTCACCATCTCCACCGACTCCAAATCTCCGAATTGCTGTACGCGATCACTGACGATCTGCCAAGTGTAGTCCATTGGCAACTAAAAATTAAAATTTATTAGCTAAATATTAAGTTAGGATCGGGAGAGAGCAACATAAAGAGTTCATCTTAAAAGTAAAGATCTTATAAATTTCCCAAATTATAGGTATAAAATATTCAATTTTCTCTTGAGTGACGAAAGTAGTATATGGTCTTGCATTGTCGTGAAGGAGAAGGAGTGATGCAAAAAAATTTACACAAATGTCATTTTAACATTATTTTAACTTTATTTCGGGGTTGCCAGATGTCCTTTTTAAAAAGGTTTGTTCTTTTTTTGAGGGGGTCTGTTTTTTTTTATTTTTTGTTCTTTTGTCCATTTTTTGTTCTTTTTTTCCATGAAGAATGGCTCTCTTAGACACAGGATCAGGAGTTCCTAGAAGTATTAATTGTTGAGAGAATAAAGAATCTGACCCGAAAAGTTAACGAAATAGGACCAATTCAGATATTTTTAGAAAAATCTTTTTTGTTGTTGGAAATTATCAATAAAATATTTTTTTCGTGCCCAGCCGTTCTTTTTTATTTTATTTTCATCTGGCCAACCCTGCCCTAATAGCATTTCATCTCACATTCATTGGGAATAACGCATTTTTATTTTAAATTTTCACCCGAAAATGAGATGAAATATAAAATGGGAAATGAATTCTCGATTTTCTTCGCATCCAACGAGTTCAATGTTGATATGATTCGAAAGCTACATTTTAGGTTGGTGCGTAATTATTCGCAATTTTTTCTCGGTCGGCTTTATTTCGGAAAGTTCGGGTGAGATCCAAGGACTCGTCTAGCCAATTCCCACATCTTTCCAGACTTTTTGAGTGGACGGGTGGATTGATTAACGTTGAAGTTTTCAGCCGCCGTTTTCTTCCATCGCTGCCAAAAGCGGCCGATCGTCAAAATCCGATGGCCTTCCTCTTTTTGGTTCGTCTTCTAAGCGTAGGCATTGTCTGATTCGAAACGGGCAAACCATTCTCGACATTGCCTTTGGCTGATTGTTCCTTCGGCAAAAAAGTTTGTTGAGATCGCGAAATGACTCTGTTCCCTTCTCACTCGAATCGGTACAGCATAATACGACGAATATGAAAATAGCTTTCGACACGCATTTTTATTAACAAAGTAGAGAAGATTAATTTTATAGAAGAAAAAACCTTCAATTTTCGTCGGAGAAAAACGCGTCAACAAAAATTGCTGATGCACCAACCTAATAATTACCGGTTATAGGCAGGTTAGACACTTCCTCTCCACTTTCCTGTTACTAGGAGCCCTTAGAAAAATGCAGGAATTTTGAAATTTAAACGCGTGGAAACACACTCGGTCGATCGATTAATTACACTTTTAGTTCAAAATATTTTAACCAAAAAATTTTTAATCAAAATATTTCACTTTGAATCATAATAAAACCAACATTATGCAATGAATTAATAAATAAACAAAAAAACTTCAATTCATATTCAATTTCAAAACATAAAATAACCTTATTATTACAAGAGAATTTAACTTAAAAAAGGCTTACATTTTTAATGAGAATTATACGCGAGGACTGCTCGTAGGGCACGGCGCTCGAGGCAAAGTGCGAGTCACTCACGGCTGAGCGGCCCATCATCGACGACGGACCGTTGCCAGTGAAAGCCGTGCCGTTCACCGAGGTCGCTTTACCGCCAAAAATGCCGGCAGACGTCGGAGCGATGGTCGAATTGTAGTAGCTAGATTTGGTACTGCCGCCAGCTCCTCCATAGAGTCCGTTACCGGCGCCCATTGCGCCGAGCGACAAATCGCTGCCGCCGCTGCCGGCGGTGGCGTACGGCGAAATAATCGACGATTGCTGGAGTCCGTAGGAGGCCGCTGCCGCTGGCGCGATAACAGCCGGATTGGCGGCGGCGACGCCAAACGGATTCGTAAGCTGCGAGTTGAGGAGCGAAAGTGACGCTCCGGCCTGTGGTATGACCGCCGAGGCAGCCGCTGCCGGATTCGCATTCGAAATGGACGAGATCACCGACGCGACATCGGCCAACGGCGCGCCGTTGGCGCCCAGTCCCATTCCGATACCGCGCAATCCGGTCGGCAACTCGCCATCACGTCGATCGTCTTTCTTCTCGTAGCGATCCATTTTCACCGAAATTGTGCGATCGTAAATGCGCTGACCATTGAGCATCGAGATGGCTTGAACGGCCTCAATCGGATGCGAGTATTGAACAATCGCCATTCCCTTGCTTTTGCCATCCGCATCCATTTGTAAATCCAACCATGTCACTTTACCAGCCAGCGAAAAAATATCAAAAAGTCGGCCCACTCCGCACGCGAACGATATCTAAAAAATACGCACATTATAAATACTCACGTGGCCATCTCGCTTTATAAATAGAGGAACAACTAGAAAAATTACCACATAATAAACCATATAGAATTGTACAAAAGTTTTCAAAAGTGTTAACTTAGTTATTTGTAGAGTTGAAGGAAAAATAATATTTTTTTTTTTTGTAAAAGGTACGAACGTTAGTAATGAAAACGCGATCGACAAGCGGAAGTTTAATGTTGAGTTGATCGAGAAACGCCATGCTCAAGCCGTATGTGTCGTCGTCATTGACGGTTGCAATCGCACGTCGAGGAAAATTACGAACCGGCGAGGCATGGCGGTCGCGATTGCCGAGAAAATCGACGCCGGTCTCTTCGCGAATCTTTCGGAAGAAGATATGAGGATCCTATGGGTAGAGATTTCATTCAACATTTCGCGCTTGCAAGAAAAATATGAATAAAAAATATTCTCGACTCGACCCGACAGCGCTATCCAATGAATTGTGTAGTGCGAAAAAAAATAGTGACTATTTTGACGAAGCAAATAAAAACTGCCAAAAAATCAAAAAATTTGAATATCAAACTTGTCATTTGCGTGTAACCGAGTGGAAAGTTTGTTGGAAATTTTTTTATTCTCCCTATCATACATGAGCAAGCGAGGAAAGCACGAAAAATTGGGTGCTGCTACAATTATTTTCTTATAAAAAAATTTCCAATACGATTTAATAAGGGATAAGGGGCGCAGCCTGCTCATATATGCGTGTTTTTTTGTTTTCTCATGTATACTCGAATTTCTTTGGCGATAATATTGCGGCCGCGAATCTCACGTCGATGCAAGGTATCCAGACATTTGGTCACGCAATCTCGAGTTTTGAACTCAACAATGGCGCAACCCGTGGGCCTACCATCTCTACCATCGATCGTCTCGATAAAATTAACCTGGAAAAAACAAGCAAGCATATAATGAAATTAGTCCATCAGAGCCGCGTCTAATTTTTCGACAAAAAATGCTGAATTTTTAATAATTCAAAAAACATAATTGAATTCCAGATTCTATGCTCATAAAAAAATTCCGAAAAGAGTTAATTTAACTAAAATCGCTTAAAGTTCGGAAAAGACTATCATAGAAGACTAAAAAATTGTCGACCTAAAGTCTTTTAAAAATAATTCTTTTTTTTTTTTTGATACAACGAAACTCAAAAACGATGAGTGGAATTATCAAAGAATACTACTCAAACACATTGGACAAAATTCTAGCCAATGTTAATTTCTATCAGCAAGTAGTATTCAACGTTTCAGAAAGAAAAATCGAAGAACAAGAAGATGCTGAACAACCTCTCCAATGTGTTCGCGAACGAGACCCTTCAACTCCATCCAGGACATTTCGTAGGGAAGATTAGAAAAATAAACCATCCTATCGTTATGTTGATTAAACGAACCTCTATTTCTGTCTGAAATTGCAAAGAAATTTTTTTCGAAACATAACAAGTTCAATAGAGTAAAAAAAGTTTAGAAGGAAATACTAAAGCTTTAACCAAATAAATTCTATAATCTATACTTTAATCAATAATGACCATTCAACATCGATTATCAAATCCACAAATGTGCTAGATAGAGTTGTTATTTGATTTAGTAGAACAAAATTCGATGACAATGAAACAAGCATGAAAAATATTACCGCAATTTTCAAAAAAAAATAAAAATAAGATCCAGAAATGCTCATTCCTTTCGTATATCTCGATAAATCAGTAAAAATTTACTAAAAGACGAAAAGTTTTTTTTTTATTATCAGATCAGCAAAATTTTTTTAATATTAATTTTTGTCCGCAGATATCACGTCCACAAAATTAGGTCTAAGCACAAGTTTAGAGCGTGTGATTCATGCCGAATTTTTAGACTTTGAGCCTGTGAAGTTCCTCAAATTTCGCTTTAGTATTCATATTGATATGACTTGAAGTATTATATAATATTAAAATCATATTCTAGACCTCAAAAACATCATAAAAGAATTTAAAGCAATTTTTATTTTGAAGATCCGATAACGGAAATGAAATATATTTTCTAAGTAGCGAAAATTGTTTTCTTTAAAGCCAAAAGCATGCATAATAAAACAACCTCGTCCGCCGCCACCACCACCGAATCGACGGTCATCGCCTCCACGACGAATTGGGCTCCTGGATCTTGAACGAACACGTTTCATAATTGATTTGCCGCGTAAATATGCGAACAGTAAAATAACTAAAACTAATTTTTCGTGAGGTCACAATCAAATATCAAAAAATAAAAATAAAAAATGAACATCTTTTCCTTAAAACATTTCATTCAAAAACCATCTTTTCTTCTCTATAAATTTGCCCAAAAAAATCTTTGAATTTAAAATCAAATATGATTTGATTAATTATCGTCTCATAGTTATTTAGATATATCTTCTATATAATTTCAAAATTTAACTTTTAGAAATTTTTTTTTATTATAAAATTAGTGCAGTCTTTAAAACAAAAATTGGACCAAAAATTCAACGTTGAAAAATTGCCAGTTTTTCGGCATTGACTGGCAAATAAAAACTCAAAGCTGCCTATTCTCAAAACATTTTTTATGCGTCATATTTTACACTCGAAATTAAAAAATTGAAAAGTCCGCCTTACATTTTCATACCTTTTTGTACACTAAATATATAAAAGCGATTTAAAGCATGTAATTTGCAACCTGTGCCTTCGGATTTTGTTTGCTATTTTACGATTTCAAATATTAGGCTTAACTTGGGCGCAGCTTTTGCTGGGCCAATTTAATTTTAAATTTTAAACACATATACTAGGTTTATGCTTAGGATTAAGGCGTTGGCCTCTTTTCCCGAGATTTTAGGCTTATATTGTTGATTTTCTACCATTCGGTAAGCTAGAAAATTTGGCATTTTATGAGAAATTTTTCGGCGGCTTCGACGGCCAGATTTTTTGTTTTTCTCATTTTTTGGGATTTTTCCAATCTTCAAAACGGCGCCAATGTCAGTTCTTTTTTTGACATTATTTTCACTCAAAAAATGATAATTTTCTCTCTTTTCCAACTCTATGTTTACGCGCAAAACTATCTATAGAAGATTCTTAATTCCTCGACAAATATGCATAGTTATATTTATAATACAACATGTAAAGTATGCGCTAAATTTTGAGAAAAATAAGCAAAGCGAAAAGAAATGAACATTTTGTGTCCGCCATTTCTTCTTCCTATTTTTTGTCCTCCCATTGAGGCATATACATAAGCGTGAAAAATGAAAGAAGTATTCTTTTGCAGCGAAAAAAGAAATTGCATTACAATGCATATATGTACATATAATGCGAGAAGAAGTGGACGAATGTAAAAATGGCGCCTTTTGATGCATTTAAAAATTATTTTTCTTTGTTTGATTTTGTTCTTTTTGCACGATGAGAAAATATTCAGGTCACATCTTGCTTGTAACTTTTTGTTTTTAAAGATTATGCTTACATTATATGTTTAATTAAACATTTAATTTTTAGTCTTAAACGAACATTAAATTATTATTATGGAGTCACGTATTGCGATTGAATTGCGCGGTCGAAAGCCGTCCGAGGTCACCGAATTACTACTCGACAACTGCAATGTGTCGAAAATCTCCGGTCTTACCGATGAATTTACCAACTTAACAACGATCTCATTTATTAATGTTGGCTTGACGACGCTCGAAGGTTTGCCGCATTTGGAGTCTTTACGAACCATAGATCTCTCCGAGAATAAGCTGACCGGTGGACTGGATATTCTTGTGAAGCTATGCCCGCGCCTTTATCACATAAATCTATGCGCTAACAGGATCAAGGTAGCTACAAAAAATATGCTTAATCAAGAAAAAATGTTATTTTGCAAAAAATGTCATTTTCATCTTTATAGGATATTGAAACACTCGAGCCGCTTAAGAAGTTGGAGGATCTCTCCGCGTTGGACTTATTCGATTGTGCAGTCACCGAAATTGAAAACTACCGCAAGAAAGTTTTTGAAATGATTCCACAGCTTAAATTCCTCGATGGCTTCGACATCAATGACGAAGAGGCCGAGTTGTCTGATGAAGAAATTGAGGGCGAGGACGAATTGGATGAGGAAGTGTCCGACGACGAGGCCAATGACGAGGCGGACGATGAAGAAGAGGAGGCTGAGGAGAATGGTCTTGCCTATCTCGACTCGTCCAAAGCTCTTCATGTTAGTTCTTCTAACATTCGTATTTTTACAAAAAAAAAATAGTTATTATTTTTGATTTAGAAAAAAAAGATTAAAAAGTTATTTTAACATGACAATTGATGCCAATTAATTTATAGGACGAGGATGAATCCGAGGATTTCATTGACGGCAACAGCGTACAAAAGGCCGCCGGCGAAAACGGAAAGAACGGCAGCGAGGCGAACGAACGCGGCATTAAGCGAAAGGCCGACGCCTCCGCCGACGCGGACGAGCCAAACGCAAAGGTTTCACAATAGAGCCGGCTCTGTATTTGAGCTTTCTTCTGCCTCTTTTTTGTTGCAATTGGCCTCCCTAATTCTCTCCCCCTCCCTCCCATATGCCCTTCTTTTTAATTAATTTAATTTTTTGTTTGTTCTTATATGAAAATGTTCGTTTCGAAGGAAAATGAATTTGCTGATTTCTTTATTTTTCTGCTCTCAATATTCAATATATTTCCTATTCAATTCTAACTTTGAGGGTCTCAACTTCTTGAGATCATCATAAATTTGCTAAAATATTTTTTCGTTCGTTTATTTAATTGAATTTACGTTTCTTTTATCAATCAATAAAATTTTCTGTTTCGTTTGAAGCTATTCTTTGTGACGGGATGAAACATTATTTTCTTTACGAATTGACAATTTAATATTTACACGGTTTTTTGTCTCTAATTTCAATTCAAACCTTTGATTATTACTCGGTTTATATAAGTTTCATCTCGCTTATTATTTTTTTCTCTCAAAAATAAGTAGTTCTTTTTTTAAATGGTCTTGCATTATTGAAAAAAATTTTTTTTCACGTGGTCCGCTATTTCATTTTCATTAAGTAAAAAAAAACCAAAATCTCAATCATTACAAAAGCGAACAGTTTTTTAGCATAAAACAAAATTGGATATGGAAAAATTACTTTTAATCAAATTTTTCATCAATTCAAAAGAAATAGGATATGGATGAGTCTCTTTTTTTTCTTCCAATGATCCATTTTTTTAAAACTATTTATTTTACACATTAAAAATTAGCTGTCTTTTCAGCATTCAACCGTTTTGAAATAAATCAGTCGTTTACAAAAAAAATTTTTTCACTTATTTTTAAGCGTTAATTTCGCGAACAAATTTTTTAATTTATACGAAAAATGTTGAGGATCATTTTTAAAAACTGTTGTGACCCGGCCTCGGCGCTGTTTTCTTTTCCGTCTCTTTGTTTTTCCTTGTCTTTTTTTGTTTTTCGTCTGCGTAATTGTTTTTTCATTTCGTCAAGAGAGAATTTCTTCAAACGTTCATAACTTGGCCCATATTTAATGAAAACGATTTTTGATTTGTTTCGGTTTTTAGTCTCTACAATAGTTTTCAGATTTAAAAAACCTATTATGGAAGCCGAGATAATTGATGAGGAGCCACGAAAAACCAAGCGGCTCCCCGAAGAAAGCGGGAATAGCAAACGATACGTGTATTTTTATCTTTTCTTCGTCTCTTCGGGGAGCCGCTTGGTTTTTCGTGGCTCCTCATCAATTATCTCGGCTTCCATAATAGGTTTTTTAAATCTGAAAACTACGTTTTGTAGAGACTAAAAACCGAAACAAATCAAAAATCGTTTTCATTAAATATGGGCCAAGTTATGAACGTTTGAAAAAATGCTCTCTTGACGAAATGAAAAAACAATTACGCAGACGAAAAACAAAAAAAGACAACGAAAAACGAAGAGACGGAAAAGAAAACAGCGCCGACGCCATACAATCAATTAATAATAAGTTCATCAAAAATTTTGCAATCAAATCAAACAAATCAAAGAATATTAAATAAACATGTTTTTAAATTCTTTGAGTAAAATTTAGAAATGAACATGAATTTATGCATGAAATTATTGAAATTTTTCCGAGTTTTATTGTTAAATTCTCAAAAATATTGGAATCCATCGAACATTTTTTTAGCTTTACCTTTGAAACTTTTAGAATTTAACTATAATAATTACAAATTAAAAAATAGAAGTCATCGCTAAATGGGACGAGCAAAGTCGTCGGAGGCGGGTGCGCTAGTGCTTAAGCGCGGAGGACGACGCGATCGCGGCGGCGGCGGGCACAATAAAACCGGCTTCGACGGGTTGTCCAAGGCGCCGTGGCGCAAATTGCCCTGCATATACGTGCAACCCGTGACGCTCGTTCGCACAACATCACGTTCGGCTGCTGCGACGCCTGCCAAGTTGGATGATCATGTAAAGCGTGCTGGTCGCCATCCAGTCGACAAATTGCCCAGCGTACGCTGTTCCATTCCAATTAACGTTGACCAATTACTATTTGATAACAGAGCAATTTAGAAAAGAGATGGGAAGAAATGAAGTAAAATAAAAGCATACTTAATGATGACAATATTTATTTAAAGATATTTTGGGCTAAATCTTTGGAGGGATTGAAAGCGGTTGTGCCGATGAATCTCGCTGATCGCACTCGACCAGAGAATCTCAGACCCATAATTGAAGACGGCGTAATGTCGCAATCCTTGCCAATCGCTCAACAACTCACTCTACCCTCCAAGGTAGAACCATGCGTTGACGTGTCGATTCTCAGCAACGAGGCGGCATGCGCAACGCTCTGCGCGGCGCTTCTACTCAACGGCAGCGGCGAAGAACCGCGCCACATTGTTGGACAGACGGAGCCGCGTGCGAAAATTGCCGACGCGCCCTTCGCGCACATCAAATTCACGCAGCCCCTCGTTAGCGTACGCGCTTATATGAAAAATTATTTATTAGCAGGTTAAAATAGGAATCGCTTTTAGCAATTGCCCAACATCACCGAGCAGGACATTGCCGCGCAAGAGAGACGTGTTCTCGACGCGCGAAAACGCCTCCAAGAGTTACGCAGAAGTTTCATGATTCGATGAGCTTTCCCCATCATAGCCAATCAAGTTCTCTTTTTTTTCTAATGCTTTCATACAAATTTTTGTATTCAATCCTTTCTTACATTTTTCTATTTTTGTATAAATTTGTGTGAATGTGGTACACCGACTATAAAAATATCTTTATTTTCCAACATACATAATAAAATGTTCTAGACATTTTACAAAAGAAAAAATAATTGAGTATAAACGAAATTCGCAAAAACAATAGACATATATATTAATTAGTATAGAAAAAAAACCGGCAAAAATTGTTGAAAAAAAAATCCCGAACAAATGATGATGTGCGCATACATAACTTTTATACACTTCTGTGCAAAATTATAGCGCCACTTTAGAAAATGGCATAACTTTTAACTGAACTATTCAAACGACTTTATCATATAGCATATTTTTAGATCGAAAATATGATGGAGTAATTAATTTTACATTATACAAAATATGTTTTTACGAAATTTGAAAAATACTGTAAATTGCTTGATTTTAGGCTGCACAAAATTATAGCGCCACTCAACTTTTCAACGTTTATTTTATTTTAAACATAACAAAACAATTTCAAAACAAATAATTAATATTTTGTTGGTCCGTCTCTAGATTTTAGAACATCAAGTAAACGATTGGGGACACTATGAGCTAAGTTGTACAAGGTATTCAGATTATCATTATTCCATGCGACAGAAATTGCAAGTTTTAGCTCATCTACTGTAGCATACTGTCGATTGTCGCGATAGACCTCTCGAACTAGAATTCCCCACAAGTTTTCTATCGGATTCAAGTCCGGGGAGCAGGCCGGCCAAGCAAATAACGCGATTTGATGCGCCGCTAGGTACTGTAATGTCGATGCGCTTTGATGGATGGTGGCGTTATCTTGCATGAACAAGTAATCCGGCTGCCAATACGGAGTCAAATGTTCTTCAAGAACTTGCTGTTCATTTTGCTCGACGTGAATGCAAGCGGAAGAGTCCCTGATGCTTCCGAACGTCCCTCCCTCAAAATTCCTTTTCGAGAAAAATCGAGGATCTTTGCGGAGATTGTGCCACAAAATCCGTCCGGGCCGTCGAGATTGAACTTCCTCTCGTCCGACCATACGATCTGAAATACACTGATGCCGGAGTTGCCAGATGTCCTTTTTAAAAAGATTTGTTCTTTTTTTGAGGGGGTTTTTTTCCATGAAGAATGGCTCTCTTAGACACAGGATCAGGAGTTCCTGGAAGTATTAATTGTTGAGAGAATAAAGAATCTGACCCGAAAAGTTAACGAAATAGACCAATTCAGATGATATTTTTAGAAAAATCTTTTTTGTTGTTGGAAATTATCAATAAAATATTTTTTTCGTGCCCAGCCGTTCTTTTTTATTTTATTTTCATCTGGCAACCCTGCTAAAACCTGATGATAGGGTGGTTCCGCGGCGAAATTAATTTCCCAATTTTTTAATTAAATTTTTGAATATTTTTAATTGAATTGTGTTCAGGCTGAAATCAAGCAATTTACAGTATTTTTTAAATTTCGTAAAAACATATTTTGTATAATGTAAAATTAATTACTACATCATATTTTCGATCTAAAAATATGCTATATGATAAAGTCGTTTGAATAGTTCAGTTAAAAGTTATGCCATTTTCTAAAGTGGCGCTATAATTTTGCACTAGAGTGTATATACCAAAGAGAGAGCCAATAATCCAGTAATTATTTATATATTTCACATAGATACATACTAGAGATGTGCCGGGCCGGCAACGGGACAGGCATAAAAAATTTTCGAGCTGGGCTGACAATTGAAAACTTGCCCTTTTTTCTAGACTTCGTAACAAATACAAATTTTTTATATCTAAACTGACATTCAAAATTCTTAAAAATATAAAATAAAAATCTAGCTATCTATCTCTAGATGTGGCCCGATTTTTACCGGGCCAACCTCAAAAATTTCGGGCTGGGCCAGCCAAAAATGGACTATAACGGGCCGGCCCGACACATTTCTAATACATAAAATATAGACAATAGATTCACTTAAACTGAAAAAAGGAGCTTTGGAAAGAACACATGGACTATTTTACACTCGGGGCATAGACCTTACCGTAATTTTTTTGAACTAATACTTTGACTATATTTTTCTTTCATATATAAACCAAAAATAAGTTTAACGAATTATATCTGCAAAAAATCTTGCGTTGGAAGCGTCCCGCTGGACCATGACTATTCACCCCTTTTTTTTATACATGTTCGAAGCGCCATTTAGGCGGCGCCCGCCGCGGCCACAACGCTAGCTTGCTCGGCGGAGCGACGCACATACTCGTAGGGCGCCTCGCCGCGAACACACTCACGTGTGACGCGAATCTCTTCGACGTTGCTGCCCGGCACCTCGTATTTGGCGAGCAGCAGCACCTTCTCGACAATGGAGCGGAGTGCGCGCGCGCCCGTCTTGCGCTCCAAAGCCATTTGAGCGATTTCTTCCAGCGCCGATTCGGTGAACTGCAGCGACACCTACACAACAACCAAGAATGTACACCAGCTTATGTACAAGAAATTAGGGTAGTTTTTTTCGTTTCTAATGTAATAAGTGCCACTCTTACACCGTCCATTCCGAAATGCATTTTCATCTGAGCGAGAATCGAGTTGCGAGGTTCGGTCAGCACGCGGACCAGCATCTGCTTGTTGAGGCTATGGAATGGGACGAGAATCGGGAAGCGGCCGACAATCTCGGGAATCATGCCGAACTGGATGACGTCGCCCTGGTCGGCCTTGGAGATGAGCTTGTCGCGCTTCTCGTTGATTACTTCCTGCTCCTTGTCGTCGACGGTGATGCTGTGCGCCAGGCTCGATGAACCTGTAGAAAAAAATGCGAAAAATTGTAAATAAAGCACATAACGATTATTTCTCAAAAAAAATGGGCTCCACCCCCGACCCCACCTAGGTGTCGTCATATTTGGAAGACCATAGAGATACCACATTCCACATTGTGTGGGTGATACGCGGCGGTGCCGAGCAGGCCTCGTATAAGCCGCATCAGCCCCATACCGCATGCCTGTATGCAGCAAACCAGCCGAGATTTCGATGGCTGGATGGCTCTCATCCAAGCCCGCAAAATGATTAGTCCAAGGTCATTTCCAACAGGGGAGGACTAATTTGGGGCCTTCGCGTACCACGTATCTATCAGAAAAAGTTTTTCCAGAGAAAGAAAAAAGCAAAAAAACGAAAAGGACCCGATGTGCTGCTTACAAAACGAAAGGGACCCGATGTGCTGTTTACAAACTCTCCCGTTTTGGGGTCCTAAATAGGGTCCCAAAATTGAATTTGTTCAATTTGTATGTGTGAGTAGTGTTATATGGGTAAATCTAGGTCGGGGATCACGAATTTGATATTGGTTTTTTGTAATTCTGACTTTCAAGGGTCCCAAGTGGTCCTAAATAGGGTCCCAAAACAAAGATGTGCCCTTTCTACTATCGCAAAGCTCGTTGGGAATATATAATATATATTATTTGGGTTAACGAAAATAAATAAGCTAAAAATCAAATAGATAAACGTATAAATGGGGAAGAAAAATTCACCGAAACCGACGAAGCGCTGATCGATACGCCTGCCGACGATTTTTTCGAGACCAGTAAACGCGCCGGACGCGATAAAGAGAATGTCGGACGTGTCGATGGGAACGACTGCCTGCTGGCCGTTTGGGCCCTTTTTGTCACTTTTCACATTCGCGACCGTTCCTGAAAAAAAATATTAGATTGACCATTTATAACTTGCTATGAAAAATTTTCAATCCTCTTCCGCCGTTCACCACAACTTTTTGAATCGAGATAATCATCTCAAAAATGCGCGCAAAAAATTCAATAATAAAAAGAAGAACAACAGCCTAACAAAATAATTACCCTAATTTTGCGTGTATAAGGCCGGGTGTTCTGAGCCAGATTTAAATTGGCGTCAATGCCTTCATTTTGTCGAATCGGATCCGTTGGGGGGTCCAAATTTTGTGCCCGCCTTTGTCTCGGTTTCATGAAAGTGGGCACAAAATTTGGACTCGCTTGGGTCTAATACGAACAGGATGAACTCATTGGCGCCAATTTAAATTTGACTCAAAACACTCGGCCTTATAGACGCGAAATTAGGGTACTATCTAAAAAAACCAAAAAAAATTATAACCTATCCGCAAAAAAAAAATAAAACCCACCTCAAGAATAACTCCTTTTAATACCCAAAAAATGGGATAACAAAATGCACATATCTCCATAGCAAATACATGATCGAAAAAACTCAAGGAAAAAAAAATGCCGACCTTCGACGAGCTTGAGCAACGCGTGCTGGACACCCTCGCCGCTGACGTCGCGATAGGAGTGGTTGCTGGCCTCGGCGGTGGCAGCGATCTTATCGATTTCGTCGAGAAAGACGATGCCGCGCTGAGCGCGCTCCACGTCGTTTTGCGCGTTGGCGAGCAGCTTTTGCAGCACGGACTCGACGTCCTCGCCGACGTAGCCGGCCTGCGTCATCGACGTGCAGTCGCCGAGCGCAATCGGCACGTCGAGAATGCGGGCGAGAATCTGCGTGACAAACGTCTTGCCCACGCCCGACGGCCCGAGCAGCAAAATGTTCGACTTGTCGAGGCGAATGCCCTCCGCCTCTTCGGCAATATTGCGAAAGCCGAACGCCGTCGCGCGAGTGTAATGATGCTGTTGAACTGAATCCAACTCGAATTAAAATTTTTTTTTAAATTTTAATGCAAAAAAGTATTTTATAAGCGATTTTTTTGTAGATTTAATTAAGGATTAATAAAATCCGACAAAGAATAAGAGAATGTACCCGAGTTGAAGTCGGGTGGTCCCGAAATGGCCGCGTTAATGTTCGACTGCAAAATGCCGTTGGGCACGCCGCTTCCCGGACCTCCGCCCGACGCGGTCATCATTCCGCCGGCGCTGGGCGAGTGCACGTTAATGAAGGTCTGCGCGATACGCTGTTGCTCCGCGTTGCACGCCAGCCGACGATAGTGCGAATAGACGCCAACGGAAAGCGTGCGTTTCGCCTCCTCCTGCCCGATGACGTACTTGTTCAGGTAAGCGTGTATCTAAAAAATGGCAACATACATATTTTTTTTGCAAAAAAAAAACATCTTAATAAATTTTACTCGATAATCAAAGCAAATAAGATAATTAAAGCAAAAAAATTGGTACTTTTTCTATGGAGTTTCCGCTCAAATAATTTTTCTTAAAATTTAAGATTTTTGACTTTCGTTTATGTTTTACGATTAAGCCTAGCTTTCACCTAAAATGTAAGCCAAAAATTTAAGCTTAGTTAAAATTCACTTAAGTATAAACTTTGAAAATATCATATGAGGATGGAAAAGAAAGTAAATTTAAGTATCCAAAATTTCATAATTGTCAAGATATTTTAAAATAAAATAATTACAAAAAAAAAAGTTTATACTTAAGTGAATTTTAACTAAGTATAAATTTTTGACTTAAGTAATTACCCTAAGTTCGCGTGTATAAGGCCGGGTGTTTTGAGCTAAATTTAAATGAGTTCATTCTGTTGTATCGAATCCGTTTGGGATCCAAATTTTGTGCCCGCCTTTGTCTTGGTTTCATAAAAGTGGGCACAAAATTTGGACCCCCCAACGGATTCGATACGAACAGAATGAACTTATTGACGCGAATTTAAATTTGGCTGAGGAAGGGAAAGAAAGTAAATTTAAGTATCCAAAATTTCATAATTATAAGCTTGTCAAAATATCTTAAAATAAAATAATTACAAAATAATGAATAAGCCAACCTCAGAGGGATACGGAGGGCGACGAACATAGGAATCGACCGGTTTGAGAACGTCGCTGTGATGCGACGAACTTCCGGACGACGTGGCGTATAGCATATTGCAATCGTAGCAGTGCTTGAAACGATTATTCACTAAAAAAAATCGTTTATCAAATTCGGCATAAATATTTAGCTGAAAAAGATTATAAATGTAAATATGATAAGTGGCAATTTTTTCAAAAATTTATAACAATTTTTTTCGCACCGTTTTTTCGTTAATGATCTTTTCGCAAAAAAATTTTTCTAGCAAATTCTCAATTATCTTTATTGCTAAAAAATTTCTCTAACCATTAACGGTGTTCACGTTGTCGAGAGTTTTTCCGCAACTATGGCAGTGATTGCTGCCGCCGACAAAATTGGTGGTATCTGAGGCTATTAGCCGTCCGCCGCTGCCGTTTATCACAGTCTCCAGGTCGTGCCAGTCGTAATTGTCGTCGGCGTTTTCGAGCGCTAAAGCCGTCCTCCTCATTCGTGACGTGGACGAGGCGGATGCCGACGAGGACGATGAACTTTTTGAGCAAAAAGCGGGGATCCCTTTCAGCGGCCGCGTGAATAGAGTGAGTTGACGTTTCATAGCGAAAAAAGACAATAAATTAATCTGAAATTTTGTAAATTATTGTTAAAGTTCCATTAGAAAAATGACATGAAGAAAAATGATATGCAGAAAATTCAAAGAAGCAATATAAATCTAACAAGGTTTTATAAAATTTTAGAATAAAGCAAAATTTAAAATTAATAAAAAAAATTCAATTGATTAAAAAAAGTTGCAAAAATCAAAATGGGAAAAAACAAGGAAACGCCTAAAACAAAAAATTGCAAATAATTGACGCTAGCGGAAATAGAAGCTATTATTTTAATTTGAAAACCATTTCATTGTTTCTTTCTTCAAAAAAATGTTCCTCTTTTCAAAATTTCTAAAACTAAATCTTCTCATTATTTCCGCATTTAAAAAATTATTTTAAAGTTCGAAGAGCTAATTTGAACCAAGAAAAATCGATAGTGATAGGAGATAAGGGTAAATAAATAACGCGGTCAATCATCAAACCAAAACAACAAATACCATTTATTAAAAATATGAAACCTAAAAAAGGTTAATTACAGCGAAAAACGCCAAACAACACGTCACGTAAAAAGAATTAAAAATATATCAAAAAAAGTATAGAAAAAGAAGAAAAAAATTCTCTTAAATATACGATTAAATTTGAAGTAAATATTTAATTATAATGTGACGAAAGCATGCACAAAGTTAAGGCGTGAATCAAAATAGAAAACGAGAAGAGGGAAAATACAAAAGAAACGTAATTTAGAGAAATATGAACAAAATATACGCACACAAAATCGACGAATTGAAATTTTTTTGTTGTTGGGAAAATCGAGAAAGAAATATCAAGTGAACAGAGTGACGAGTAAATATGGAGCAAAGTACAAAAAAAAGAAGAAAAAAAATGAAAATAATCGGCAAACGTCAGAAGCGATCATCGACCAGTGCGTTTCACGTTAAACATTGACGTCAAGAGAAAAGTTCGGAAAGCAAAATACGGTAAGAAAATACCAAATTCAACTATATATGGTGTTCGTAGATTACGAAAAAGCCGTTGACTCAATAGAAATCAACGCAGTCATAAATGCACTCGCACGCCAAGGAATACAACACAAGTATATAAAAACACTGCTCAACCGTCAACACAAACTGTACGATAAAAATACAACTGTTCTACAACGATATCAACATTCCCATCGAACGAGACGTAAGACAAGGCGATACCATATCGCCAAAACTCTTTACTCCAATGCAACCGTAGCGGTTGCATTATAGGACGTATTCCGACAACTAGACTGCGAGGAGTACGGTATTTCTATCAACGGAGAAAAGCTCCACCACCTCAGATTTGCAGATGACATCGTCCTATTCGCACACGATACAAAAACAGCTCAACTTATGTTGGAAGAGTTGAATAATGCAAGCACAGCCGTCGGAATAAACCGGGCGAAAACACAGGCAATGTGCAACAATCAAAAAACTGAAGTGATAAAGCTGGAGAATACGGAAATTGCCTTGGTGTACAAGTACGTGTATCTCGGACAACTGGTAACACAAAATCGACGGCGAAATACGCAGACGACGAAGTGCAGTACGGTTAAGCTTTAACAACATAAAAGAAGTCCTAAAGAAAACAAACGACAAAAAAGCAAGAACACATCTTTTCAACACCTTTTCAACACACTGCACTCACATACGGATCAGAAACGTGGAATATGGGGGAATGCGAGAAGCACAAACTAACGACAACGCTAAGAGCAATGGAAAGAAAAACAATTGGAGTGCGAATTACCGACAAAATCAGAAGCGAGGAAATCAAAAAGAAAACACAATTCGCAGACGCATACGAGACAGCCACAATACGAAAACTTCTTTGGGCAAGGCACGTAGCCAGAAGAAAGGACAACAGATGGGCGACACGAGCGACATTTTGGTAGCCATACGACACCCGGAAGACCAGCAAAAAGATGGCGAAAGTTGATGGAAAAGCGCTAATTGGAGACAATTAGCAGAAGAACAGAATACAATATAAGCTGCGATTGCACCACGGGATAACATCGTGTGACACGGATCTTCAAGTGTTCAAGTGTTATGTTAACTGCTTGTTATAAAATTATGCCTCAAAGTGTTAAAAACTGCACAAAAACAACGAAATCAGTGAAAAACATAATTAAATTCGAATTCCTCGTGCCAGAAAACCTAAAAGTCATTAAAAAATTTTGGGGGTTCCGATAACCAGAAAATACCAAAAATTCTTATGAAAAATTGTTATTTTTAGTTTTTTTTTTTCAAGGGTTCGTTTAAAAAAGGTTAAGTAGTCAAGACAGAAAGATGAAGGGGGAGACTCTAATTCTATATGATATTTCTGTATATTTATTGTATATTTAAAGAAAAGGCAAAATTTAAGAACAATAAAAGTTTTAATCCGTAAGATCATAATTAAGAAAATAGAGCTGATAGAACTCTTTGATTCAATTAGGCAAAAAATTGTTAAGTGACAATTATTTATTTCATAAGAACAAATGCATCAAATTATTAATAGTGCATAATTTAATGTTTACAATTTTTAGGTATATGAAAAATTTTTTAAGCACCTTAATTCTTTGAGAATATTGTTATAAAAGCTAAAAATAAATATTTTGCCATTTCTCATATGGATATTTTTATTATTTTATAAAAAAGGAGAATAAACGAAAATCAACAATGATTCGACAACAAAATCAACAAAAATCATAATGGGGTTTTTTAAATGAATCGCTTCTTTTGATTGGCCGAGAAATAAGAAACGTGCGATTAGCTCGACGCTTATTCAACGCAGTTCGATAACGTTCTGAAAATTGAAAAATGATTGTTATTTACTTCAAATGAATAGAAATTTCATTAGGAAAAGTAAAGCATTTAAAGGTTGTTGTATTTTCATGGAGATACAAATAATCCCTTTTTGAGAGTAATTCTGTGAGAATGTGCTTTAAAAAATGCGTGAAATAAGAGCAACGAACCTGGAGCATTTGGACGGGATCGAAAAGCACATCGGCATTCCTTTTTTCACACTTTTCCCCTTCCTTTCGTTTACTTGAATTCGCGTCATCATCATCATCATCTAAAGCGTTCTCTTCATCCTCATACTCGTTATTGTCGGACGAGACTAGATCCACGCTAGTGTTATCGGCGTCTTCCACTTTGGTGGCGCTTTCCACTGCTGTGGCCGCAATCATCGTGGTTCTCGTTAAAACGTCCACTTCCGACTTACCCTACAAACATTATGTGGAACTTTCAGCAATGAATCATCACTTCTAATTGAAGAATAAAATAAAGTCCAAATGCTTTTACATTTATCTTCATTGGCCGTTCGATAGAAGACGTCTCTGCGTCGACGGCGAATGAGAGTCGTGGACACGGAAGACACGGTCGGGTTTTAAGCGCCACCATCGCACGGCCCTCCTCGATCAATCGCATATAGGCGTCATTTTCCTTGAAAAAATTTCTCTCGAATACGCTTTTCGCAAACTGAAAAGATTAATGCATTAGTTTATAGGCCGACTGAATTTCGTCCCCGGTTTTGTTTTTGCCATGACTTTTTGAATTCTCGACCAAATTTCATAATTCTTTTTGCATTTGATTCCCAAGGTTTTACCATTTTGTTTGGCACCGAACTTGTCGATATTGGTTTCGAATTTGCTAATCATTTAAACTTTTTTGCCACTTTTTCCGAAGGTCAAAACTGTTGTAAAATTGACGTTAAAATTACGCAATTTGTTGAATCGATTTTCGCCAAGCTTAAATAATGTCCTCTAGAACGAATTTTATCTCTAATTTCAACTAAAAAGTCAAAATGATCCAAAATAGATTTTAGATTTGGGATGAGTTGATCCTTATGCCATCCACTCTAATGAAAATGTCTTGTTTTTCGAAAAAGTGGCAAAAAAGTTTAAATGATTAGAAAATTCGAAAATCGAAACCAAATATCGACAAGTTCGGTGCCAAACAAAATTCTAAAGTCTTGGGAATCAAATAAAAAAAGAATTATGAAATTTGGTCGAGAATTCAAAAAGTTATGGCAAAAACAAAATTGGGTTAACCCGTACTATGTAACTTGAGCTATATAGCTTTAATAGCCAACTATTTATCAAGTCCCATATCCATTCCAA
Organism: Bradynema listronoti; assembly: GCA_024678965.1. Taxonomy (NCBI): domain Eukaryota; kingdom Metazoa; phylum Nematoda; class Chromadorea; order Rhabditida; family Allantonematidae; genus Bradynema; species Bradynema listronoti. The sequence continues at coordinate 4,418,648 of JANLNO010000006.1, forward strand.
AACAATATCATATAGAATTAGTCTCCCCCTTCATCTTTCTGTCTTGACTACTTAACCTTTTTTAAACGAACCCTTGAAAAAAAACTAAAAATAACAATTTTGCATAAGAATTTTTGGTACTTTCCGGTTATCGGACCCCCCCCCCAAAAAAAATTTTTTTTTTAATGACTTTTAGGTTTTTTTTAGAAATCGAAAAGAAAAACAATTCTCCTAACCCGAAAATGGTTGTTATTATCGTTCGGTTATCACCAACATAATGGTGTTTCCAATGTAATAAAAAAATAAAAATAAATACCAGCTCGGCGTAAAAGAAAATATTGAGAAATACATACGTCACCGAAAAAAACAAAAAATTTTTCTATAAAATAAAGAGAGGGGAAAATGTCTCACTTGTCATTGTCATGACTTCGTTGTCCTTTTTCCTATTTAAAAAAAAAAGATGATGGAAAGAATATGAAAGCATGGACTGTACCTGAATGGGCGTTGGAACCTGTTCGTGGCCATGCCTAAGGAACGCGATTAAAAGCTGAAGCACGGCGGGCGCGGGACGATGCGCGAGCGCCTTGGCGCAGACGAGTGCCTGCAACTCGCACAGGCGACGAGCGTCGAGCAGCGCGACGGAAATCGCCAACAACGACGCCACCAACTCGACGAGCACTTCGGGCACATCGTTCTATTCGAAATTAGAAAAGCGATGATATTTGACGTAAAAAATAAACCAATTTTTGGCAATATTATTCATCATCATTATATAATGTGTTGGGCTTTCTAATATACACGGAACAAATACCGAATAGTCTCAAAAATTTGAAATAATATGAAAATGGAATCAATAAAAGTTATGAAGCTTGAAACGCCCAATAAAGTCTTTAATAATAATTTTGAACAATTTCCAACAAAAAAAAAACGTCGAAATAGTTTACGAAGAGTTGGCAAATAAATGTAAAAAATTTTTTAAATAAAATGTTTAAAAATTACCGGATTCTGTTGCAATCGGTCGGACAACACGCTCGCGAAATCGGCGAATCGCTCGTGAACGCCCGACGCGAGGCCAAGCGAGCGGTTGAGCACCAAAAACGTCTCCCAGGCCCACGCAGCGCAGGGCATGTCGTCCGTCGCGTTCACAACGACGCGCACAACGCTCGACGAGACGCGTGCGAACGAAACGCCGAAATGTCGGCAAGCGAGACAGACGTTGCGCAGCGCAAGTCGCTTCAGCTTCACGTCACCGCTGGCCATCGCCAGCTCCACACAGCGCACAAACTCGACGTAGTTGAGATGATTGTCTGGAGAAAAAAAAAGAAGTGAAAGATTAAAACCACTCGTTTTGTTAAATATGCTCGAAAAAAATTAATACGGCCTAAAATCAAATTGACCCAAAGCAAAGCTGGATCTAATTAATTTTTTTTTTTTTTTTGGCTAAGGGTGTGAACAAATTATGTTAATATATCTAATTTGGAAAAAAAATTAAGGTGGCCCACATTTACTCAAAAATTTTCGAAAAATTAAAAATATTATTCAAAAAAAATTTTCAAATTTATTCTAAAGAGAGGTGAAAAACCGACAAACCTTTAACTAAAATGCAGGAATCGTCCGACTTTTTCGCAATTCTCGACATATCTGTACGTGGCAAAAAAAAATTTTGCATTTCAATTGCTCCAATATAATTCCAAATAAATTATAAATTGAAGAGATGTTATGTTAGTCTCTTGAAAAACGAAAAAAATGAGCAAAATTATTCGCAAAAATCTTTATCCTAATTACATGTATCACGCGCAACAGCCGGAAAACAATTTAAAAGAAAAGCAGGTAATAGAAAAACAATTACTCTCTGAATTTTAAAGTCCCAATAATAATTATTCTGTCGACAAGTTCTTGCTCACTTGTTAGATGGATAGGTATATTCAGTCCTTTGAGGACGCTGATGAATCGGACGCGGAGTCGTTTGTCGAGTTTGACGCATCACTTTCCGTCGCCGCCGCTGCCGCAGAGGCCAGCGCCGCCTGCTCCTTGCGAAGTTTTCGCTTCAATAACCGCTTCTCACGCTCGTACTCTTTAACGCGCATAATAAAGTCCTCCTGCTGACAGTTGAAGTGCTTGTGCCTCAGCTCGTCGCAATAGTAGGCCGCGAATGGTGCTCGATCTCTCTGGAAAAAAAAGGATCAATAAGAAGCATTCCCACCCACAGCACAACTCATATTTTCACAAAAATTAGTGCAAAAAGCAAAAAGAATACCATGCATTTTAGAACCGGTATGAGAAGATGTGCACAATAGTCGCGTTGATCCTTGGGCACCTCCCACTGATCGAGTTCCTCCCAGCTGACCTTCATCTCGCGCGGCTTTCTTCCTTTCGGAAAGCCGTACAGGGGGTCGAAAGTCGGCGGACGATCTGTTCGCGGAGAAGTCCTTGGATCAAAGGCGTCCTCCACGCTGATCGCCAATTTTGCGCCCATTTTTTATAGCGTCTATTTAAGAATTAAACTAATCTTTAAATTAATCAGCTTATAATAAAAGCAAATTCACAAAACAAGACTTCGAGCGTCGAAAAAAATATAATACTTTTTTAAAGGACGCATGTCGTTCAATATAGAAAATTGCATGCTCTTTGAACAAAAAGAGCATGCAATTTTTTTGGCGGTGTCTTTTTTTTATATATTTTTTTTAACAATTATTACAAATTGGCAGAAAGAATAGATCCACATCATAAAAAATGCTAACATTCGAGAAGATGTGCCGATTGAAGGGTTGATTGAAGAAGAATTCGAAGAGCTCGAAGAAAATGATGATTTTGTAAATGATGATTTTCTCAATATTTCTATTTGATTTTGTTTCATGTATCAGAAATAAAATTTTACTTTTTATACGATTTATTTTGTACGCAAAAATTACAAATAAATATATAATTTTTATAAGAGTTTATAAGTTTTTGTCGCATTTTTTATAACATGTAATTTTCTATATTGAACGGCATGCGTCCCTTAACCTCCGAAGTTCAACAAACGCAAAAAAAAATATTAGATAGCACATGAATTTTTTTTATTAAGTCACGCAATTCGGTGAAGAACAAATTTACGTTTAATTATGTTTACAAATCTGCTCAATTTTTCGGTGTGCGCCACAACGACAATCGAATAAAATGTTAATTTGATATTACTTTTTACGTTTGTTTAATATTTTAATCTGGTTCAACTTAACCCAAAAAAAACGCAAAAGCTCAAATTTTCGGTTTCAGCAATAAAACAACAAGCAAAAATGTCTGTTTTAAACATTTTTTCTATTCGAACTTTGAAGAGTTAATAAATTTTATTTACTTAAATTGAACTTCTAATAAGTTGTTTTGAATTCATTAAATAAGCAAAGTGTAATGATGGGCAAATTTCAATGAACCTAGTCCACTCAATCCATCACATTTTTATTTTTATTCTTAATTTTTTTATAGCAATGGGGCTTCGCATCTTCAAGAAGTATTGCATTTTGTTTTCGGTAATTGGATTTTTCGTTTTTCTGCTGGTCTCGCGACTCTACATCTCATCGAACACGCAATTAGAGCACTCTGAAGCGGATCTAGCCGTGCGAGATGCATTAAATCGACGACGCTTCGAGGACGAGCTCATAAACGAGAAGCTCAAGCACGAGGCCGATTCCAACGGCACTGACATTAACGTTTATCGAAGAAATTACGTTAAACAGGTTTTTAAATTTATATTATTATTTTTTCTTACGAATAGAGTTTTAAAAAACCCAACTTTTGAGAGAAAAAGTGGATTTCATTTTTAAAATTGGTTTAGTAATAGAAATAATTTATTATGATACGACTCGAATAATTTTAATGACGAACAAAATGAAGAAGGAAGTGGAGTGAAAAAAAAACTTTTATATTCAGCACAGGGGGATTAATAAAACAGGATGAAGGCCAACGCAAAATAAAAATTATTTGAATGGATATGAATAGCGACTTGATTAATCGAACTCAAATAATTAAGAACAAAATTGAATCGAGAACGAACGATATAAATTAAGTTGTCATTAAATTTATGCAAATTTATTTATTTTCCAATTTTTTGAAATTTTTTTTCGGCAGATGATGCGCAACGCATGGTCGAACTATTCAAAGTACTCGTGGGGCCACAACGAGCTTCGACCGCTCTCGAAAATCGGCCACTCCGGCTCCGTGTTTGGTCGGTCGCTGATCGGCGCGACGATTGTCGACGCGCTCGACACGCTTCTCATCATGGATCTTAAGGAGGAATTTGAAGCAGCGCGACAATGGGTCGCCAATTCGTTCGATATGCGATCCGCGGTACGCGAACATGTATATAGCAATTGGCAATTGAAAACATTTAATTTTTCCTTGCATGCCGTATATATTCGATGCGGCTGTGAATAATATATTTTTTGTTTATACTAAAATTTCTTGGTTATTCTTTTTTTTCATTTTCTTTTTATTTTTATTCCATTTTTAGCAGGGCGAATTGTCTGTATTCGAGACGAACATTCGCTACGTCGGCGGATTTCTTTCCACTTATGCGCTCACCGGTGATAAGGTACATTTTTCGGTCATTTGTATAGATGTTGTGCATATAAAATTTACTTTTCAAAAAAATAAAAAATATATTAATAGTTTTTTACATTTTTAATGCACATCTTATGCACGCCAATTTCAACTAGGCTAAAACCCAGGGTTGCCAGATGTCCTTTTTAAAAAGATTTGTTCTTTTTTTGGGGGGGTTTTTTTCCATGAAGAATGGCTCTCTTAGACACAGGATCAGGAGTTCCTAGAAGTATTAATTGTTGAGAGAATAAAGAATCTGACCCGAAAAGTTAACGAAATGGACCAATTCTCAGATATTTTTAGAAAAATCTTTTTTGTTGTTGGAAATTATCAATAAAATATTTTTTTCGTGCCCAGCCGTTCTTTTTTATTTTATTTTCATCTGGCAACCCTGCTAAAACCTGATGATAGGGTGGTTCCGCGGCGAAATTAATTTCCCAATTTTTTAATTAAATTTTTGAATATTTTTAATTGAAAATATGTTTTTTATTGCACGACGTATATGTTTTTAATGCGAATAACTCCTTTTACAGTCATTCCCATATTAAATCAGTGTAATATTCGTAGAGAATGAACATTTCTGAGTCCAATGACATGCAAAATGTTACGATTTGATGCCATTTTTAGAAAAATATGTTGGTACAAACCAAATTTTCAAAAAACCAACATTTTCACCATTTATTTATTGGTGTTAACAACAATAAAGTAGTAAAACATGAAAATTAACGATATAACAAAACGACTAGAGCTTCTCGCGCAGCTTCGCTGTTTTTTCGTTACATTTCGTGAAAAAAATCCACATTAGAAATGACCACCAGCTTCATTCTCTTCAGAGAAAAAATTTTTTAATCAGACGAATTGACCTGAAATTTCATATACTGGTAGAGAATTTAATGGCGAACAAAACAAATCAAGCCGTTTTAAAATCCAATCGGCCCAATTTGAAGTAATACTCAATTTAGTCGAGTCTCGAGAAAAAAAATATTCATTATAAACTAGCTAAAAATGGGGGGAAAAATTGAATTATTTCATTAAAAGTTAGTAATCATTCGATTCAGAATTAAATTCTCTATTTGTTCCGCACACTTGTATGATTAGAGAATTAGTTTTATTTACTTTAATTTTACTGCAATTACATGCATCATCAATTCGGAAATTTCGATAAAAAAAACTTCTGTGCAAAACCATCCTATCATCATTTTGGAATTGCTTATGTATTATAAACTTTTCTTTTTTAAGACATATGCAAAAAGTAGTTTATTTTGATTGGATGAGGTAAAAAAAATTGAATTTTTGATTATCTATTCTTTCGATACTTTCGTTTTTAGTTATTTTTGGCGAAAGCTCGCGAAGTGGCAGATTTGCTGTTACCAGCTTTCAACACGCAGACCGGTTTTTTTTCTTTTCATTTGATTTTATCATATTTGTTGCATTTTTTGTTTAATTAGAAAATTTGCATATACGTTTTTACTAAACGTGTATGTAATTTACACTCAAAATCTTATAAATTTTAATTAGGTAAACAAAATTAATATTCATTCCTCAGAATTCTAATATTTTTAGGTTTTAATTTTTTTTAGTTTAGGTTTCATTTACGATTAAGTATTTTTTTTTCTTTTTTAAGGCATTCCATTAGCGTTGGTGAACATGCAAAACGGTCATGCGTCCAACTACGGTTGGGCCAGCGGCGGCTGTTCTATTCTCTCCGAGTTCGGCTCATTGGAATTGGAGTTTGACTATTTGTCGCGTGCCACCGGAAATTCCACCTATATAAATAAGGTGCGTCCGATTCGTCGTATTCTCAACGAGTTGAAGAAGCGCGACGATCTCTATCCGCTCTACGTGAATCCGAAAACGGGAAACTCTTGCTTAAGTGAGTATTTTCCAGCGTTTTTTATATGCACATTAATTTATAAAATTGTTTCGAATGTCATTTTATACAACCTCTGTTCAAGTCAAATAATTAGAGTAAAGGGCATGTAATTCTTTTTTTTCCCAGGATACGTATCCATCGGCGCGCTGGGCGATAGCTTCTTTGAATATTTGCTTAAAATTTGGTTGTTCCATAATCGAACGGATGTCGGCCTCAAGGCGGACTACGATCGCGCAATGACGGCCGTCGAGAAGCACTTGCTTTACAAGTCGGAGCCGAGTCGACTCTGGTATTTTGCGGAGTTGAAGGGCTCTCGTGTCGAACACAAAATGGACCATTTGGCGTGTTTTATCGCCGGTATGTTTGCGCTTCAGTCCAAATACGAGACCGATCCGTTGATACGAGACAGGACACTCGAGCTGGGCGAACAAATCGGCAAGACCTGTCACGAGGGATATATTCGATCCGGTATGCGTTATTTGCTTTCATACGCAATTTTTTTAACAATTTGATTTAAGCATATAATTTTGTTTTAAGCGACCGGCATCGGTCCGGAGTCGATGCGTTTCATTCCCGGCTCCGTGGAGGCGAAAACGGATCGGGATTCGGAAAAGTACTACATCCTGCGTCCGGAGGTCGTCGAGGGCTGGTTCGTGCTCTATCGCGTGACCGGCAATCCGATGTATCGCGAGTGGTGTTGGGCGGCCGTGCAGGCTATCGAACGCCACTGTCGCACGCCCAACGGCTACTCGGGCATTCGAAACGTCTACGAGACGAAGTTCCCTTCCGACCAGGACGACGTACAGCAGAGCTTCTTCCTCTCAGAAACGCTCAAATATCTTTATTTGGTTTTCTCCGATTCGAGCGTCATTTCGTTGGACGACTGGGTATTAAACACGGAAGCGCATCCATTCCCGATTCAGCGCAATTAAGCGCACTTTTAGCCTTTCATTTTGTCCGGTCATTTTTTTTGGGTAGAGAATAGTCACATGCTTATATTTTTAATTTATGAATTGACTCTTTTTTTAAATCTTCTATTATTAGGCTTTATATTTTAGGAATTTTCAAATCGGCCATTATTCCTATTTTTACTTCATATAATATTTTCATATACTTAGATTTACGAATATGGAAAAAGAATTTAGAGATAAATTTGTCAAATTTAATACCTAAAGGATCGAACTCCTTTGATGTAAAACTGAATATGTAACGAATTTTTCCCGTACCTATTACTTTTTAATTGAATTTGACAAAGATTCTTTAGAATTCTTCTACAAATTTCATATAAGCAATACTCCACACCTTTCTTTTTTTTATATGCTTTATAAAAATGTTGTATAATAATTACATATAATATATTTCCCCCTCCATTACAATTATAATATATAATAATTTTGGCGCTTATTTTTACGGGTATAAAAAGTTTTTTTTTCAATTTTTAATCATAGTCTTTCATAGCATAATACATACATAGTCATACAATTTGGCTTAGAAATGGGATCACTTTTTTTTTTAAATACTAATTTTCTTTTTTTTCAACGTTCAAGCGGATATACCCATAACAATTTTTTCCATATGTACGCTTTTTGGCTGATTTTGTAGATATTTTAAAGTTTTTATTGCTGTGCATTGTTAAATTATTCAGTTTTTTTTTTGTTTAATAAAATTACGACTAAAAATGTTTCATAGGGTTTTTTTTTGGGACACCCTGTAACATGACATTGTAAACATTCTATAAAAAAATCAAAAAAAAGATGAAATTCAGCATGTGTCAGATTTTATACTATAACTCATTTAATTAATAAAAATTTATATCATATGATTTTTTAAAGATGAAATAAATTACAATCAAAATTAAATAAATTAAGCAATAATTTGAATTTAATGAAGAAAAGTCGCTTTGTCAATTTTTCGCAACAATAATTTTTCTCGATTGTCTCAGGCCTTAGTTTCCGGCGCAAAACGCTCCCAATATTCGAGAACCTAAACATACGAATGTATTCAAGCTAAAAAGTTGAATGGTTTAAAAAATTTTTTGAAGATCCGTTAATGTGGGAAAATCGTTTTCATCTTTGTAACTCATTAAGAAGTTATAATAATTATCAAAAAGAAAGAGTCATAGTCCGGAAAAAATAACTCTATCATGTTACATAATATACAAGAATTTATTACACTTGGTGCACGGATAATGATCTTGGCATTGCATCACTTGAGTATAATATTCTGCATATGGGTACGAAAAATTCAAAACATTCCTACTCGCTCAATGGCATTGAAATCCCCAAAGTAGTAAATGAAATAAGGGATTTTTATGTTACCCAAGACTTGAATACTCATATTAAGATCAAATGTCGGGCAGCAAATGCCAGATTCTTTACTATTTTTAGTTATTAAGTCTGATGACTATCGCCTCTTTACTCATATGCTATGTACGCCCAATACCATAATTCGCCTCACCGGTATTCAACACGAAAATCACTAGCAATCTAAATGCTATTGAACTTATCCAAAAGCGAATTACTCGTGCTATTTTCCGATGCTGCTTCCCAAAGATCTCACTTACCCCACTCCATCTAATTATGCCACCAGACTAGTCGTTCTGAATCTTAAAAAGCTAAGTAAAACAGTCCTTTTCAATGATCTCATATTAATTAATAAATATTTTCAAAATAATGTTGTATGCAATTCAAAGCATGCTCCTCACTTTAAGCTTGGAAATTTTAAAATAAATCGTTTCGAACTATTTGTTCCATGTTTTTATCTTAGAGTTCGGGAAAACAGCTTTTTTATTTGGGCCTTAAAAACATATACACAGCTCTTAATCCTAATATTTCTATGTTCGGTATCGGCCAATACTTTCTGTGAAAAGCTAGAAAATGCTGACATTCAACCCATATCATGCTTCCGGCTAGATCCATGCACGTTTTGATATACATTGCTTTCCATCCCACACATGTTTAGTCAATAAGCTATAGGAATATAATTACAAAACGATTGACCTGCTGCTCGCTCTCCATAAGCGATTCGAAATAGGCGATGAATGCGTTCTTTATGTCATGACGACGTTGCTTGCAGTACTGATCGTACTCCTCGCGAATCACACGGCTCATCGTTAGGAAGTCCTTTTCAAGCTGATCGGCGCGATTCTCGCAATCTTTCAATTCGTCGGCGTAGCCGGACGCGTTCTTACCGGCTAGATCCATGCGCGTTTTGATTTCGCGTTTCTTCGTCAATAGCTGGTGTTGATTCTGCCAGGCCTGCCAGCTCTTCACACGCTCGAAAAAGACCTCCTTGAGAACGTTCGTCAACTGCATTTGCTCCTAAAAAACGGACTTGTTAGAAATGTGATTGATAAAGCATAGCAGTAAGAATAGACACTTTAAAAAAAATTTTTTTTTTAACTATTAAACATTCGACGCGGCGGAGAAATATAATCAATATAACAAACCGCCAAAGGCTCCGCGAGTTGTTGTGCGTCCTGTTCGGCTTCGTGCCGCTCGGCAATCGCCAAATTGTCGTGAGTCTCGGCGAGCTTTGAAAGCGTACGCGCCAACGCCGTGTTCTCCTCGCAAGAAGCGAGAAGCGAAAGCGCCTTGCTGAGATGCTCGTCGCTGGTTTGGAGCTCGCGACGAGTCTCCACGAGTCCGTCGACGGACGCCTGAAGACGTGCCATCATCTCGTCCATCTCTTCCACCTCAAAAATATTTTTATTATTATCGCCGTAAATTTGGGATATTTAAAAATAAGTGATTTAAAAAAAGTGCAAAAAGGATAAATTATTTTCATACACAAAAAATAGAAAATATGAAATGCATACCTGACTGTTCGCCTCTTCAAACCATCGGTCGTTTTCGTCCATGGGAAAGGTCAATTTGGAGAAGGCATCACCGAACGATTTGAGCATTTTGAGCATGCTGGAGCCGCTGAGCGCCGACGTAAACGCAGCCTTCGGAAGCGGACCATCAAACGAAAGAAAGTCGCGCACGTCGCAATCAATCACAAAGCGATTGTGAGAGCAAACGCGGCGAAGAAAGCGCTCAAGCTGACGAGAGCGTTTGTCGGCGACCTCGCTAAAAAAAAATGAAAAGTAAAGCTAAATAGATACTTTAAAAGTTAAAAAATATGAGCAATTTTAAAGGACAAAATCTAGAAAAGAAATCCTAACAATATTTCTCGCACAAAAGCATTATCTACTCGGCAATGTAAAGAAGAAATGTTACAAAATAAAGCCAACTTTGTGCTTTGCTCTTCGGCCGCCGAGTTCAATTTCGTCTTAGTTAAGGCACTAATGCTCTTCTCCGGCGCCAGTGGAACTACGTAGCCTTTACTCTGATATTTCGCAACAAGTTTCTCGCGCAAACCGAGAAAATCGCTGAATCGACGCCAGACTTCGAGATTAGACCTCGTATATCCAGGAATGTTGAAAATCTATATAAACAAATATGGCGTTAAGTACAAAAAGAAAATCTTATTTAGTACCTTGGTTTCAATTTTGTAAACTAAATAAGCGTTTATTCCATCACCGCGCTTCTCATACGCACGAATGAATATCTCAATTGATCCGGTTTCTTTTGTCTTCGATTGATCAGCGGATTCCATATCTTGCTTTGAAAATTAAGTGCTAAAAGTATCAATGATTTAAATGTTAAATTATTTCCTATTATTGTCAGATACTTGATGACCAATTTTCAAAAAAAAACAAACATTTATTTGCATTTTTACCACACACATTTCAATGACGCTAGCAACGTCAAAAAAGGAAGTACTAAAACTATAGCTTACAAGCCCTTTAAAAATAACTTCTTGAAAAAACCAAAGAAACGTTGAAAAAAGCATAATTCATCAGTACCACATTTTTATATTTGATGAGCTTGAGATCAACGGCAAAAAATTGTTGCAAATATTTAGTTGTAACGCTGTTTGTTTCAACACGAAACGCTTGAGAAATGCGCATTTTCAAACTCGAATTGACTCATTTCCTTTTGGAAAAAAAATGAAAGAAGGGAAAAAAGGAAGAAAAGAAAAGAAAGGGAATTTTCGCCGTGACAACGCTGCGAGGCGTTTTTTTTTCTGCTATATTTTCCTTTGTCTTCGGTGTGTTAGTTTTGCCTCGCGAGGTGCCCTAGTCGCCTTTTAATTTTTTTTTCTTTTTTCTCCTTTTCTCTCATAAAGCTTCTCTTACCGCTTCTTCTCCTATCTTCTTATTTGTTTTTCAGCTTTCGGCCGTCCGCTTGCTTGTTTCTCCGTTTCTTCAGCATTTTCCGCTTTTGTGTCCCATTTTTCGAGGAAAGCGGGCGCGCTTATATTTTTCGTCCTTTTTCCCACTTCCTACCGGCAGCAAATTTTGTTTTTTGTTTTATTGCCGCTTTTTGTTGCTGTGCATTTTATTTGTGACGCAAAATAGGTTCTAAATCTTTTAAAGCTTTTTCTTCTTTATAAAAAAATATAAAAGACGAAATGAAGGGAGATTTATATCTAAATTTTTTGTTTGTATATATTTTTTTCAACCTCTTTAAAATTTTTTAAATTTTTTCTATTAATGTAAATTTAGGCGCATAATTAGCGCTTTTTTGTATTTACAAAATATTTTTCTAATATTTTGTACAATCATTATGTCAGCGTTACCATCAAGCAGTGGACAAACTGTTTCGGTAATTAAACCTGACGAATTACTAACAGGTAACCTTTTATTATTTTTACTTTTATTTTGATATTATTAAAATTATGCGAAATTCTAAATGATATTTTAAACTTTCAATTAAGAAATCTATGTTTTTAGTTTATAAAGTAAATGTTAATTTATATTTATTTTAATCAATATATGCTACAATTTATTTTATAGGATCAGTAATTCTTTTAGAGGATTTTTTAAAATTATTTACTGGCTAAGTTTTCTTATTATTTTTTCGTCTTGAATTTTTTGTCAATTTTTTTCGACGTTTTGTTAATTTTTGGAACAAAAATCATGGAAAAAAGGCATGAGTGATAAAAACGAAAGGTAACGCGTTTTGTTGCTTTTCAAAACTCAAAAAAATTCTTGGATGTGGAGGAGGGAAAACTACTTTATTGTAATACAAAAATCAGTTTCTACATTTTAAATAAGACAGCAAACATTTCGTTGTGTAAAAATGTTAAAAGTTTTTGTACATTTTTCGTTTTGTTTTTTTTAATATGACTTTTTTAGTTCGAAAAAGGGTCAATTTAATTTTTTACAAAAGACATTGCATTTTAAAAAGTCTATTGTTAAAAAATGTGCTCGAAAAAATATCTTTCTGAGTGACGAAATTTACAAAGTGTAATTTGCTCAATTCAGATTATAAAAGATAAAAGAAAGCTTAAAAATTAAAGGTTTATTTTTTTATTTCATCTTTTGACTTTTTTATATTATAAAATTTTTGTTATATTTTCTAATAAATTTTATATTTAATATTAAGAGATAAATACGTGAAAAATTTTTGTGTATGCTAACTGTAGCAGTTTATTTTTTATTTCGCAGAGATACAATTTATCGATGCGAGAAGCAATAAGGATAGCGGCGGGCCGGGCGTTAGCATGCGACACAAAATGAAGCTCGGCCATCGGCGCATCGACCGTCAAGGCGAGGTCAGCTACAAGCGCGTTCCCACCGACGATCTCATTCACGCCGTTCAGCTGGGCATAGCCAACGCGATCGGCTCGCTGGCGAACAAGGACAAGCGCGACATTCTTGTGCAAGACTTTCAGGTCATCGAGAACGTCGCTTTTCCCTCGTACGAACTTTTTTTTTTTAAATTTCTCTTCTGGTTAGGGAAAGAGTAAATTTTTTTCTTTTACAAATATGTTCGATTTTTAGTGACGGATCTCAGACTACTCCCTCGCATCCTTTTGGCGATTTTCGATTCAAAACCTACGCGCCGATTGCCTTTCGTTATTTTCGAGAACTTTTCAATATTAAGCCTGCCGATTTTTTGGTAATTTTAAAATCGTAAACAAATTACCCTAATTTCGCGTGTATAAGGCCGGGTGATTTGAGCCAAATTTAAATTCGCGCCAATGAGTTCATTCTGTTCGTATCGGATCCGTTGGGGGTCCAAATTTTGTGCCCGCCTTTTTCTCGGTTTCATAAAAGTGAGTACAAAATTTGGACCCCTGACGGAGCCGATCCAACAGAATGAACTCATTGGCGCGAATTTAAATTTGGCTCAAAACACCCGGCCTTATATATAAATTAGGGTATAAGTAATTCGTTTGCATAAAAAAATCAATTAAAATCATTTTTTAGATTATTATTATAGAGTTATTGGAAAATTTTTTGTATGTTTATTATAGTTATGCATGTCACATTATTTTTTTACAATGATAATATTTTTTTAGGAATCCATATGCTTTGTTCCGCTGAAAGAGTTGAGCAATCCCGGCGCCAGCGGATCGATTTTCTACGTGTCTGCCGACGACAAATTCATCATCAAAACGGTTCAACACAAAGAGGCCGAATTTCTGCGGACTCTTTTACCCGGCTACTATTTGAATCTTCATCAGAATCCGCGGACAATTTTGCCTAAATTTTTCGGGCTTTTTTGTTATCAGGTAATCAATTTTACCTTTACAAAATATGCATGCACATTTAGGAGTGCAAAAGAATTCGTTAAAATTGACTTCGCTTTATTATTTGAAAAGAATTGGAAATACTTTTTTCAGAGTTCCGGCAAGAACATTCGACTGCTCATAATGAACAATTTACTGCCACAATCAATTACCATGCACGCAAAATTCGATTTGAAAGGCTCCACCTACAAGCGATACGCGTCCAAGTCCGAGCGAGCTAAAAACAATCCGACGCTGAAGGATTTGGACTTTAACGAAGAGTATAAGAATGGCATCATTTTGGAAGCGCCCATCTACGACGTGCTTATGGACATTATTAAGAGGGATTGCTTGGTCAATTTTGATTTTTTTTTTCATTAAATTGCTTTTTTAGTTTCAAAATTAAATATATGATGTTATGATGATATATTTTATTCTCTTAGAACTAGCCTTAATTTACAAAATTTTCCATTATTATTATTATTTTAATTCTAATAGAAAACTGTTAACTTTAATTATACATTCAGTCAAATCCCTCGGAAAAGTTATGCCTATTTGTAGAGCTGGAAAAGTTATGCCTATAAACAACAGCTTCAAATAAGCATTTATAAATAATATGTACATTTGTAATTGATAATTTCAGGTACTCGAAAGCTTCAAAATTATGGACTACAGTTTGCTGATTGGCATTCACAACATCGACGTGGAGCTGAGCCACGTGCACGAGCTACAGGACAACACGGAAGCCGACTTACAAAACAGTAGGCAGCGTCGCGAGGCGTGGAAATCTTTGCAGTTGGATTTTAGCACGTCGCGAAATCCATACGAGTATGTTTTCATACAAAATAAAAAAATTAATTTAAATATGTTAATAATTTTTGATTTAAAAAAGAATTTTTTTCGCGCATTGTTGATCAATATGCTTTTTAAAAAAAAAACATAAATACCTAAGATTATCAACATGTCTTATTTATTTTGGTAATTAATTTATAATTTGTTTGAATGCAGATAATTCTGCGCATATTTAAACGGAGTGCGTAGAAAGTTCGGAAACTTTTTTTGTAAATGAACATTTTTCTAATTTGTTTATATTTTTGGATTCGTCATTCAATGCTCTTTCAAATGGTTTATCGCATGTCTATAAATATTTTTTGACAAGATATCTGGTGAGCGTGAAAGAGTGCGCGATTTGATAATTTTTTGCTGCCAATTCCATCTGCTCTTCTCCGACGAGCATTGAAAAAGCCCAAAACGTTTAGAACAATAGAGTGCTTTCTTCTTCTTCTTCTTCTTCTGAGGCCAACAGAAAAGAAAATGCAAAAATGAAAAATACAAAAAATGCAATTTCTGCAAAACCCATTTTTTCGCCTTCATTATCACCTAAGAATGGCCGCCTTACTTTCCAGATTTGAACCCATTGGACTATTTCAATTGAGAATTTTGAAGACAAGGTCTTGTTCTATTCCCCATAAAACGGTGAAGTGCCTAAAGCGTGATTTGATGAAAGGGTGGAACAAAATTAACCAGAATGGGGTTGTAGATCAAATTCGAGCACTTCTGAAAGCTTGTGTAAACCCAAATGGAGGAATTTTCGAAAACAATCTTTAATATGTGAAATCTTATGCCTTTTCCAATAATTATTATTAATAATATAATTATTATTCCAATAATATGTTTTTGTTAATGAAAATTTGAATATTAAATTTTTATTTTAAAAGTTTCCGAACTTTCTGTATCTTTTTTTTTTTGCTTTCAGAGAAGGAGGCGTTCCTGCGCGAAACGCGAAGGGCGAACGACTTTTAATCTTTCTCGGAATCATCGATATCCTTCAGAGCTATCGACTATTCAAGAAGCTCGAGCACACGTGGAAAAGCGTTTTACACGATGGCGTATGAATTTTTAATAAATTTATGTTTGAATGTGTAGTAAAAAATTTTTTTATTTGATTAATTTTAGAGTTGTGACCCGGCCTCGGCGCTGTCTTCTTTTCCGTCTCTTCGTTTTTCGTTGTCTTTTTTTGTTTTTCGTCTGCGTAATTGTTTTTTCATTTCGTCAAGAGAGAATTTCTTCAAACGTTCATAACTTGGCCCATATTTAATGAAAACGATTTTTGATTTGTTTCGGTTTTTAGTCTCTACAAAACGTAGTTTTCAGATTTAAAAAACCTATTATGGAAGCCGAGATAATTGATGAGGAGCCACGAAAAACCAAGCGGCTCCCCGAAGAGACGAAGAAAAGATAAAAATACACGTATCGTTTGCTATTCCCGCTTTCTTCGGGGAGCCGCTTGGTTTTTCGTGGCTCCTCATCAATTATCTCGACTTCCATAATAGGTTTTTAAAATCTGAAAACTATTGTAGAGACTAAAAACCGAAACAAATCAAAAATCGTTTTCATTAAATATGGGCCAAGTTATGAACGTTTGAAGAAATTCTCTCTTGACGAAATGAAAAGACAATTACGCAGACGAAAAACAAAAAAAGACAAGGAAAAACAAAGAGACGGAAAAGAAAACAGCGCCGAGGCCGGGTCACAATACTCTTATTAATTTTCAAGTTAATGTTTATTTGTTAGCTTTTTTAAAAATACTTTTCTCGTTTTCAGGATAGTATATCGGTGACAAATCCGACCTTTTACGCCAATCGTTTTCAGTCCTACGTTAGAGAGAAAGTGTTTTGTCGAACAACGGGTGCGTATTCTCTTTCTTTTATGCATTTATTTTTTTTTTGCTCTTGATTGCTTGAGTACTTTTTTAGTTTATACAAATTTAAAAATATAACTTATAAAGATTTCATTCACACTTTTCGGAGTAAATCATTTATTTGATTGATTTTAATTAATTACAATGCGAATATGATTATATAATCAGTGGGTAACTTTGAGTTTGAGCACATATTTAAACATATAACTCTATTAAGTCGGAAGTGATAAGCTTCTTTGATTAATCATCTTCTCTTAAAATAAAGAGGCAATTTTTGTTGAATGATTTTGGAAGAAGAAAAACATTATTTTTTCGACTTTTTTAGTTGTAGTACCCAACAAACATTCTAACAAGTTCCGCTCATTTGTTCACTCTTATATGGGTAGGTTGGAAATTGTAAAAAAAATACACACACACACACAGCTATATGGATTATTTTTTAAAAATTTGATCACTATTCAGTGCTTGCTTCATTTAAAATTTTTATTTTTATACCTACACAATGCACAATTTTATGGCTTTTCATTTTTTTTTCGGTGCGTTTTTCCCCGGTTTTACGGATCATATTTTTTTACAAATATTTTATAACTTATTAACATTTTTTTTTTTTTTGCTTTTGTTCGTATATTTTCGGCAATTTTTTATTCGCACTTTGTTCGGGTTGATGCATCATCAGTTCGAATTTTTCGACTACTTTTTTTAGTATTTGAATTCTGATTTATGATTTTCAAATTGCCTTAAAGCAATTTGGCAAATTTTCTCGCTTAACCCATTGGAAACCCTAGAGCATTTTTCTTTTTTTCGTGTTTTTTTATTTTTGGGGCTGTTATCAAAAAAGCGTTCAAACTTTCAGCAAATCATTTCCGTTCGGTTATGTCCTATAAAAATTTTTACTTCTATTAAAAATAAACAAAAAAAAAAAAGTAATTCAAATAATTACATGTCGCCGTAGTGGTCCGTTCGCTTTTTTTTTAATTTCGAATGGGTTAAAATTAATTCAATAACTTTTGGTAGCCTCTTTATGTAAACATTGATCGAATCCGTATTGCATCAGCCCAATAGGGTTTAATTTAGTTTTTGCTAAAGCACATCGTTTGTGTATTTATTTTCAAAAAGCAATTACATTGTTTATTTCAGCGATGAAACAGACACCGTCACGCCAGCAAAATCGTGTACGAGTCATCAACACGGACAGCCAACAACAACAACAACCGCAGCAACAACAGCAACAGGAGCAACACGATGGCGCGGGCACGGGTATTGTGGCCGGAATGGTGCAACGACTCGAATCTGAGCCGTTATTAACTCAGCGCGGCTCACAGGAGCGACGTTCCTACTACAATAAAAACATTAGTCACTTGCCCGAACAGGAGTATGCTAATTTTACTTTTTTTAACCGCTATTTTTATTTATTTTTGCTATATTTTATATCGCTTATAAAGATTTGGTCATTGTTCATTTTTTTTTGCTTAGTAATGCTAGAATAAAATTTATGTTATTGTTTTTTGAATGAAAGAAAAAAAATTTTTTTCAAAGTAATTTAAATGGTTAAAACCTAATTAATATATGTAAAATGAAGAATAATTAAATACTTTTTATAGAAAAAAGAAGAGAATAGAACGCCTATTTGCGCCAAACGCCGTCGGCTCTCCGTCCGCGGTACCGCCGGCCGCATTCACGCCTTCGTATCCCACACAAACCGACGTGTAGACACATTTTTCGCTTTATTTCAATTAATATATGTAATGTACATTTTCGATTGACTAGTTTGTAATATTTATACATAATAATGTTTCACTTATTTTTTTAGAGTATACCCCCCCCCCTATATTATTGATAAGTTTTTTTTTTGGAGGGGGGATTGAAATATTTACTTTACTACGTTTTCATTTGTATACTTTTCTATAACTACTCGTCTCTTATTACATATAATAGTACAATTCTCTCAATTCCTCTAAAACGTGTGAAGCTTTACAGCTAATACAATTCTACTGATCTCTATGATCTAAAGTTATGTTTCTTTTTATATCTTTCTATTTGTATTAATTGCACACGTTTTTTTTAAATCTTTAGATTTACTCATTGCGTTTGTGATTTAAATGGAGAAGTAACTATAAACGTTTTAAATAATTTTAAAATTTGCTTTTTACTCAAATTACAATTCAAAAAAAAAAATTCCCTTTTTAAACAATTCCCTTTTTAAAATAATGTTTATTTCACAAAGGAAAAAGAAATAATAGATGGGTGTGGAAAACAACGCAAATGTCCATTCATTCTCGTTCGTTCATTATAAATATAAGGGGAATAGAATTATTAAAGATCGGCTATTAGAGCATCGAGATCCTTTTGCTCGAGTCGACGCACGATTCCCGACGTGCGTCCCTCTTCGTCCTGCATTGGCGTGATCAACACCATTTCCACGTTGTTGGAATTCAACTTCTCCTCCATGACCTGTTTCAACGTGGCGAGTGTCATTTTTTGTGCCTCCAACAATGTCATCGACTAGAAATGTTGAATATTTAGATTTTTGTGAATTAGGCACCGGTGTAAGCCTCATCAAAAAAAAAGCCAAAAAAATTTTTGCCCTAAAAAGAGTTGGAAATGAACCTCGTGGAATTTGTCCTTAAGCGTTTGTTCGGCGCCGTCCGACGCGGCGCCAATCGCCTTGACGTGACACTCGATAAATGTGCCGGACGGATCGAGGTGGAAGAGATGCGGCCCACTCTTGTCCACGCCGGCCAGCAAAAGAGCCACGCCGAAAGGCCTACCCATGCGAATCTTAAGAAGAGGCGATTGAATAAGAACATCCTCTTGGATAATTGTGTGCCATAACATATTTTTCAATTCTCTTCGACGAAAATTGGAATTCCTTCATTATATAGATATTAGGCTGGCAAAAAAATAATGTCGGTTTTTTTATCTTTCTCTCAGGAGTCGCAGCAAGTCGAGTTCTTCACGAGAGGCATCCATTCTCTGCGTGAACGTTGCCCATATAAAAACCGATTTTATTATTTTTTTTTGCCAACCTAATATATTTCAATTCGAAGAACTTCAAAGGAAATATTTTGACACAAATTATAAAGGAAAAAATTGCCAATTCGTTTGTAAAGACAATTTTCTCCACCTTAGAGTCGTCATCGCCAAAATGAAGAGCCAAATTAGCGACGGTCTGTGTAACGTCCTCCACGCGAATCTTTCGATTGTACGTGAACGTGAACTGCTGCGCTTCTGCGCGCGCGTGATTCACGAGCGTACGCGAGTCCGCGATCAGTCCAGCGAATGTGACCGCTAAAAAAAATTCACATAAAAAAAAGTATTTAAGTTATTAAACAATAGAATATGTTCGGTATCCAAATTTTCCATTTAATCTATTTCAATTTGGGGAGAAAAAAAATGTTTACCAATATGGTCATCGATTTTCGAGATTTTGTCCAACGACTCGTTCACGAGCAATTTCGACGTGGAGCGTTTCTCGGCGGCGAGAAGAAGACCTTCGGAGGTCTTGACGGCGATACTAGTTGCGCCCAACTACACATTTTACTCTCAAAAATAATTAAGTTTAAAATTTTGATGAGGAACTTTACCTTAACGGTCTCGATGGCGTACTCCACCTGGAAGAGGCGACCCTCCGGCGAGAACGTATTCACACCACGATCGTATTCGCTTCGAGTCAAAAACATTTTTCCAGAAAACTTTAAAAAAAATATAAATTAAAATTACCTGATTCGGATAAATTGTCCTATTATAATTGAAAGGTTAAGGGAAACAAAAAAGTATGGTTTGCAACGTTATCATATACCGAAAAAAAATTTGCTTACAAATCTCATTTAAATATTTTTAATAAGAACGCAATCCAATCGTTCCAGAACTAATTTCGTTCCATTCAATTCCGAAAGATATATTGCTAATTAATAAAGCCGGCCAAATAAATATACGAAATATTTTCTTTTCTTTCAATGAATAAAATTTGAAGGACAGAAAAATGTGACAATGGTCTGAAAACCTTTGGGCTAAAGAATTCGATTAAATTTAAAATATATTTTATTTATTAAGGTCTTAAACAATAAATATCTATACGCACGTATATAAGCAATAAAATCTGTGTAAATGAGATCAAAGTTTTTCGATAAAGCGAAAAAAAACGAGAGAAAGGCTTAAAACGAAAGGAAAAATTGGAAGGACTTTTATGCAAAGGAATTGGTTCTTTTTCGTTATCCGATCCAAACCAATTTTTTTAAATCTATTAATCGCTGCTGTTTTTGTTGAAATTATGCAACAAATTCTGGAGAAAAATGTCAATAAAAAAACCGACAAAAACAAAAAAAAAATTAAATGGGAAAACATCATTAAATTTGTGTCAAAAAAAAACTTTTTTTTTTGGATTTGGATAATGGAAAAACACTAAAGAAGATGGAAAATTGTGAAATACAAAGAAATTTTCGCCGTTTCGTCATCTAGCCGGATGTCGGTTCGCCGGAGACGAGTCCCTCCTTGATAAGTCTCTCGCGCCAGTTCAAGTCGTTTGCCAACAGGTCGAATTCACCCGGCGCAAAGTCCGGCTCGATGTTCAGGTATTCGCGCATCTCGCGAATGCTGCTCAAAGACTAGAAAAGGAAGCTAATGTAATTAAAAAAAAAACGAAAAAAGGATTCGTTTGTTGTAAAAATTACCCTAATTTCGCGTGTATAAGGCCGGATGTTTTGAACCAAATTTAAATTGGCGCCAATGAGTTCATTCTGTTATATTGGACTCAAGCGAGTCCAAATTTTGTGACCACTTTTATGAAACCGAGACAAAAACGGGCACAAAATTTGGACCCCTGACGGAGCCGATCCAACAGAATGAACTCATTGGCGCGAATTTAAATTTGGCTCAAAGCACCCGGCCTTATACACGCGAAATTAGGGTAATGGTGTGATAAATTGTTGTGAACGTTGTGAAATCGAACATCAAACACAAATGCTATAAAAAATCAAGAAACATGGCTAAAGGCTAAGCCAAATTTAACATTAAACTTAAATCGTTAAGATTGGAAGTTCCAATTTGGAACTATGCAAAAATCTAACTCGCCTACAAATAAAAAAATTCCAAAATTAAAATTGATTAATTAAAGAATCAGAGATATAAAAAATAAATTTAGACCTTTAATTTGAGTGAGATAAACGCCGCGGCGTGCTCGACGAACGGATGAGCGAGAATGAAATTTGCAAGGAGAAGAGTCTGGAAAAATTCTTCCTTGTCGATTGCATCGAAAAATTCATAGGCCCATTCCGGCAACTTTACAATCTATATGAAAAAAAACGTATATTTATTATTGTGAAATATGAAAAAGGTGAAAAAATTCCACTAATTTTTTAAATGGATTGGTGGAGATAAAGCAGAGGAGAAAGTGTTTGTTATACTCATTTTTTCTAATTTTTGATAAACAATGGCAAAGCGAGTAACAAAATTCGAAAGTAAGAAAAAGAAAACCTTAATATTAGCATTAATGTGTGCAAGGGACGCTTCGTCGTCTTCCTCCTTCTTAACCTTTTCTTTCTCATTTTGTTTCGCATCGTTTTTCTCCGGCGACAAAGCACATACCTCGTTTTCGACAACAGCTCCTTAAAGAAAATATTTATTTAAATTTCGTCAATAATATAACAAGAGTGAAAAATCTTAGGTAATAAACTAATTCGTAATCGATATAAAGATTTATAAAAAGATTTTTTATTTGAAGAAAAAATGTTTTAATCAAAAATTTGCCGCATAACGCGTAACGCGTATTCTCTCGTTATAAGAGAAAGAGGGGAGGGGGCTTTAAATGATATTGTTTGAACTAAACCTTGGCAACGACCTCTCTTCCTACAAAAAAAGTCATTAAAATTTCAAAAAATATAATCCTCCCCTGTTGATATAAGCGGAAATTTTTTGAGTATAGTACATTTCCTCTCTTAATTCGGCGAGAATGAATTAAATGAAGAGGGGAGAATTAGTTATTTGTTTGTTCGAAAAAAAGAAACCGTAAACATTCTCATCCTCTTCGTAGAGTTCCGACTGAGAGAGTGAAAGAAAATTTTCGCGTTTATCCTCCTGAGGTTGCGTTTCGTAATCTTGCCCTTTCAATGGATGATCTTTCAACTCAGAAAAAAATTTGAAAATTATAAGCAGATGTTTTTTCTTAAAATCTTTCAACGGAATAATGGAGTAATCATCACTAAAAAACAAATTTCAATTCGATTCAAAGTTAATAAAAGACTTAAGTAACAATAAAAAACCTTGCATGATTCTCATCATCATCATCATCAAGAAACGCCTTAATGTAATTATCAACTAATACGGAAAACAAATGAAAGTGTTTCGGAATATCGACTTCGCTGCCTTCAATGAAAAATTTCAAATGCTCAACCATTATAAATTTTCGTACATTAAACAAGTGCTATAAAAATTTTTCGATATTAAAATCATTCCTCTTTGTGCGAGCCCTAAGATCAAATTGGCCCGGCAAAGGTGTGCCTAATTTTTTAATGTTTTTTTCCATTTTAAATGCAAAACATTTGACACACAATTACCTCATACTCCAAAACTTAGAGCTCTAAGTAATAATTTTAATGAAAAAAATGCAACAAACTAACAAATAAAGCCATAAAACGTCGAAAAAGGAGATTGGAAATTGGACCAAAATAAATAAAAAATGTAATATTCCATTAATCCATTCACGTGCAGTGATAACAAAGCTTACCAAAAATTGCCTTGCTCCTCTTTTGAAATGTTTCAGAGATTTTTTTTGTCTTAAAACACTTTTCTAAGCGTATTTTCATCCGAAAAACGCAAATTTTTGATTATTTTGACTAAGTAGACTCAAAAAAGATCCTTTTATAATATCAAATAAGGATTTTATTCAAATACATAGAACAAAGTACAGAAAAATAAAAAATAAAATACAAAAAAAATTTTTTCAAAAGAAAATGTGTAAAATATGTAACAAGTATATGAAAGGAGGTGATCGCATGTATCTGAACATCGATAATTATCGCGTGAGCATCAAGTAGAAAAATGGTGGCTTTCCTGCTTCTCTTTTGTTCTCGATTCATTCATCCGTAATGCCTGGCATCGCAGGTTCGGAGGAACAATGGATTTTCTCGCTTTCCGACGTTATGTCACGACATCTGTCGAATGCTGTTCCTCCGTATCCAGTTGGCCGCAAATCCAATGAACCAAAATCAAAGCGATTGAAGCGTGTCACTGACGCGGTGAGGTGCAAATGCCATGCCGAGATGTGCTCGTTGCGATGGCCGAGCAAGAAAAATTTGCGAGAACTGCGGCGTAGGATTTCATGAAAAGTGCTTCAAGAATTCCCACGTCGCAGAATAATTTTGTTGAAAACTTTTTTGCGTTTCGTTGTTTCGTTGAAATAAAATGTTAAAAAATATTATATTGAAAAAAATATATTTGCGAATCTATTCGGTCAAAATAACCAAGAATTTCGTGTTTTTCAATTAAAAATAAATCTGAAAAAGTGTTTATGAAAAAAAATTTTTTCGAAAATTCCTGCTAATTTATCGCTAAACTAAAGAAAAATCTCCGAATAAAAAGTATTGAATGAAAATTTGTAATTTTTTGTTTTTTGATTTTTCTTCAAATAAATTTTTTATCTTAATGCGAATGTCTTTTGTTGATAATTTGAAAAAATGGTCGACAAATTTCAGATATCTTTGAAATTTTCAAGTATTTTTTCAATTCTTGCAATTCAATACTTTAACAAGTTTTCTCTTCTACAGGTCTACATTTTTCAGCAAGACTCAATCAAAATGGTAAGTCGGCTTTATTATATAAATTTTTTCTTTCGAATTACCAAACAACGACATTTTTAGACCATCTCGAAGAACAATAAGATGATGATGCATCTTAATTGTAAGATGAAGATCATCGTTCAGGACAGTCGTGTCTTTATCGGGTACTTTAAAGGTATTTTTATGTTCTTTTAGCTAATTTTCTCAAAACAAAATGTTGTACACTTCTATTCAAAATTATAACTCCACTTAAGAAAAATTTATAGCTCGTGAAGAATTTATTCGTTTTTGCCAAGTTATAAATTTTTTTTCGAGTGGATTTATAATTTTGAACAGTAGTGTATATGCGCTTGAAAACTTTACCGGCAAATATATTAATAAAAGTTGTTTTTTTAATAAAAAAAGACAAATTTTTTTCCAGCTTTTGATAAACACATGAACCTCATTTTGGCGGACTGTGAAGAGATTCGCTCGGTTAAACCCAAAGCTGGTAGGAAACATCCCGCTGAGGAGAAGCGCATTCTTGGTCTCGTGTTGTTGCGAGGCGACAAAATTATCTCGATATCCGTTGAGGGCCCGCCACAGAAGGAGGAAGACTCGGCGAAAATTCCCAAGGGCGGTGGTTTAGGCGGTCCGGGAAGCGCACGTCCGGCCGCTCGCGGAATGCCCGGCGCTATGCCACCGGCTGGACCGCCAGGAGGTTTGCTAATTTTATGAATAGGTTTTTTTAAGTATACATAAGACCCTTGGCTAATTTGCATTGGTTTAATTTATTTTTTTAAATAACTGAATCAACTCTAAATGCATAGGGAAGAAACTTTAGAATTTTTGGCATTTTACCTAGCTTTGCTAACAATTTGATATTTTTCTTCTTTTTTGAAAGTATTGAGCCAATTTATGGGAATTAAATAGTATTAAAAATGCATTTTTTTCGTAGGTTTGCAAGGACCGGTTCGCGGAATCGGCGGCCCGGGTATGGCGGCGATGCAACCCGGCTACGGAGCGATGCCACCGCCGCGACCCTTCTAATTTATCTCTTTTTTTATTGTTTTCTTTTTCTTGTTATTCATTTACTCGCATGAATTGTAAACGAAATAAAGCATTCATTTTGAAAAATTGCGACAAAATTTATTGAAATTAAATAAAATTTCTAAAAATATTTGGTTTTTTTATTCAATTTTTAACATTTTAAACAATTTGTTTGTAGATTTTATTTTTCAAACAATTAAAATGCCGCCGAAAAAGCACATTGAGGAGAAAAAGACTCCGTTTCTCGGCCGAATTGGGACCAATCTTAAGGTTTTATACATTCCAGTTATGACGATAATCAGTTTTGGAAATTTACTCTGTTTTTTAAACTACCCCGGTTTCGTGTACATAAGTTTTTGAGTCAAATTTAAATTGGCGCCAATGAGTTCATTCTGTTCGTATCGGATTCAGGCGAATCCAAATTTTATGCCCACTTTTATGAAACCGAGACAAAGGCGGGCACAAAATTTGGACTCGCTTAGATTCAATACGAACAGAATGAACTCATTGGCGCCAATTTAAATTTGACTCAAAACACCCGGCCTTATACACGCAAAATTAGGGTAATCAAATTTTTCCCGTCACGTAGTCAAAAAAGCAAGGTTCATTTCGTTTTGCTTATAATTTAGTTTGGACGATTCTGACCCAAATGGGCCCGAATGACACCTCATGAAAAAATATTTAGGCTTTAAGGTAGATTAAGTCCTAATTGGGATAATCCGACCACTTAAATGACTTCCTGACAAAATGCCTCCAAATTATTTCCGCAAATTCAAAATGAAGATTCGTTTATTTTTAAAAGTTTCCCGAAAATTATAAAACCTCAGTCATTTGGGGCGACAATTCTTGTTCACGCTTTAATTTTCATAATTTTTGCTTTGTTTTTTCGTTTCACTCGCATTCCAACCGAATTCCAGATGGGAATTTTGGGAATTCCGAACGTCGGAAAAAGCACCTTTTTCAATGTGCTGACGAAGAGCGAGGCGCAGGCCGAAAACTTCCCTTTTTGCACTATTGATCCCAACGAGAGTCGCGTCGCGATCGAGGACGAACGATTCGACTGGCTCGTCGAGCACTACAAGCCTCTCAGTCGGGTTTGTGCATTCACTTTTGCGTATCTTTATATATTTTCTAATATTTTCTATTTTTGTTTTCAAGTAAAAAATCAAAAAAAAAAGTTTTAATTTAATAGTGAAATAAAAATTAGTAAAGTTTTATTTTACTTTTTCTTCATCCATATATGTTTAGGTGCCGGCCTTTTTGAACGTTGTAGACATTGCCGGACTCGTGAAGGGTGCCTCCGATGGCCAGGGCCTGGGCAACGCGTTCCTTTCGCACGTCGGCGCTTGCGACGCAATTTTCCATCTCTGTCGTGCCTTCGACGAGACCGAAGTCACTCACGTGGAAGGCAAGTTTTCTATTGGCTGATTTTTAAGGCTTTGAAAAATTGTTGGGGGTGGACTAATTCGATGACTGGTTTTGTAAAAATTTCTAACTAGTATTGCACCAAATAAAATCTTTTAATAATTTTTTTCTACCAAATAAAATTTTTTGGATAATTTTTGTGCCAAATAAAATCTTTTAGTCCTGCATATTGAATGAAAAAGGAATTTTGAAATGGAGCAAAAACAAAACCTGCCAACAATTTCAGTTACCATGTAATTGAATTTATAGAAAATGTCATTCATTAAACTAGGCTTTAAATTTTTTTCTAATAAATGAATGAAATGATAAAAAAAAGGTACTAAAATTTTTCTAATCGCTTATTCTTCATCGTCGTGTAGGTGAGGTTGATCCGGTGCGAGATCTCGACATTATCAGCGAGGAACTACGACTAAAGGATCTCAGCTATTTGGAGGGTGCACTCGACAAGTTGGAAAAGCTGGCCGTACGCGGCGGTGACAAGTCGAAGAAGCCGGAATACGATATGCTGAAAAAGGTGGAGGAATTGTTGAAGGAGGGCAAATTCGTCCGACAATACGAATGGAACGAAAAGGACATTGAGGTCCTTAATAAGCATTTGTTTCTTACCGCAAAACCGATCGTCTATCTGGTGAATCTATCGGAAAAGGACTATATTAAGAAGGTCGGTAAACGATAGTGAATTTGAGGATTTTTCTCCAGTCTTGCAAACTGTTAATTCCGTTTTGGAACTTGTAAACTTTTTGAACGCTTTCGTAAATTGTCTTATTTGTATATTTCATAACAACTCGGAAAAAAGCTTCTATCATAACATATAATGTTTGAATGATTGACTAAAGTAGATATATTTTTAGAAGAACAAATGGCTGGCGAAAATCAAAGCATGGGTGGATGAGAAGGATCCGGGCAGCGCGCTCATTCCATTCAGCGGTATTTTCGAGTTAAAAATTGTCGAAATGGACGACGCCACGCGCGCCGAATACCTCAAAGAGGCCGGTGTGCCGAGCGCACTCGACAAAATCATAAAAGTCGGCTATAAAACTTTGTGCCTGGAATATTTTTTCACGGCCGGCAAGGATGAGGTCCGCGCCTGGACCATTCAGGTGAATTTTGTTTATTTTAATGAGTAAATATTCTCAAATATTTTATATCTTCTCAATTCGAAAACTAGTATGACAACGTAATAAAACATTTTTTAAATAATTTAAAATCAATTTATTTTTTATGGTTTTAGAAGGGAACGAAAGCGCCGCAGGCGGCCGGTCGTATTCACACGGACTTTGAGAAAGGCTTTATAATGGCTGAAGTGATGAAGGTCGCCGACCTAATGGAATTAGGCAACGAGAGTGCGGTGAAATCGGCCGGCAAATATCGCCAACAGGGTCGCAACTACACCGTCGAGGATGGCGATATTATCTTCTTCAAATTCAACGCCGGAGCCGGTCTGACGGCTGGAAAGAAGAAATAAAAAAAAATCGATTCAATGAATTAGAATATTGTAAAAAAAACTTTACAAAAAAGCCTTTTTATTTGCTGTGAAAACAAATTTATTCCTATGCTTGACTTTGAAGAAGACTAATTTTTAATTCATCTTCTCGAATTTGCATGCTGTTTGGAAAAAATTTTCTGTCATATTGGCAATCGCGCCGTTGTTACATATATGTGAACTTGTTTGTTATTTAATTATTTTCTGCGATTTGTTGATTAAAGTTATAAATTATTTAATTCACACTAATTTTTACTAATCGTAAAACCGGGAAATAAAAATATTTTTATAGCACTTTAAAGTTGATCAATATTTGTAGAGAAATTTTATAAGCGAAAAAGAAAGGTGCAAGTTCAACGAAGAAAAAATTTTGTGCATGGATTTTAGAAAAAATTATATGCGTTAAGCAAATTCATTTTTGCGATATTATTATTGAGAAAGGAATCCCGCAAATATTGTTTCTTTAATTGATTATCACGTAAAATATGAAAAAAAAAACGTTGAAACAATTTCTCTCAGAAAAAAGCGAAGAAACATCTTTGACGATTGCTCTGTACCAATTTTTTATTCCATCTTATCAGCAGTTGATTTTTTATTGATAATTTATTATAGATATCTTTCTTCTATTTTCTTATGTATGCTCCTTTTTGTAATTATTGTTTAGCATATACATGAGAAAAGAGGACAAGCGAATAGCACAAAAACCTGGCGAATTTTTTTTGTTTTTGATAGATTTTTTTCGTATTTTCTACAACTTATTTTTTGGACGAGGAATTTGAAGAGAGAAAGAAGGCGTTTCAACTTCTTCAACCAAAACGTTCTTTCCTATTTTCATTGCCTAATATTCGAGTTTACCGTTATATTAATGTCCATTTTGCCTTCCACAATTGTATGTGTGCGCCTCTGCGTATATTTTTAAACGTTAGAAGAAGGAGGATAGTGAAGGAGGCTTTTTTCGTATTCTGACCTAAGACAAAAAACAAAACAAGAGTATGCCGTATGATTACGAACAAAGACAATGCACAAGCAAACGATAAACGAGAAAAAAATAATAACAAAAGTGTGCAAAAGGAAAAAAACATACACATGCATATTGGATGGAAAAAAATGAAATGAAATGTGGTGTCAACACCCATATTCTCCATCTCTTCCACATACGTATACACAAAACGCATTGGAAAGTTTTCGGCTTTCTTTTGCGCACATATATGCATATATATCATATGTCGGTTTGAAAACCATCACGTTAATTGGTTGGCTCACCTATTGTTTTCAGGCAAATTGTCCACCTTAATTATAATATCTACTTGTTTGTACAACCTTCTTACATGAAAAAATAGTTTGGTAATTAAAAAAAAAAACAATTTTTAAAATTAATTCGACAGTCCTTCTGCGCTAAACTCTTTATGTATCCCGGCAATTGTCCAAATATCTGATTCGGTAATTGTTCGAAAATCTGATCATCAAAAATCACTTTCAAGCTTTTTTCAGAAAACTAAAATAAATTCGTGCATAAATTAAAATGGCATTTGGCTGTTTGAAAAAATTATTTTTTGAAAAGTTTTATAAGAAAAAATGTTTTTAATAATGGAAGTTATTAGATTCCGTGTTGCAAATGCACAATATTTGATTACCTTTTTTTGGTATTTTTAATTATCCATTCTTTAACCAATTTATTTTAACCAATTTGGTAATTGCTTGAAAATACAATTTAAATATGTACACAGTTTTTATTCGATAAATTTTCATTTGATAAAATTTTCACTATTTCAGAATCCTTAATAAAATGAGTCGAATAAAGTCCTCAATCGGCGGCGTAAATCGTTCGCAACCGCAGCTCCAATCCCAATTGACGTCCGCTCTTCAGCTCTCTCTTCAACAACAGCAGCAAAAATTTATGCCAAAAAGCGAATTTGGCGGCGCGACCGGCGTCCCCGCCGACGAGTTTCTCTCGTCGGCGTCAACAAGCGTACAGGACAACGCACAAAAACAAATTCAGGTTTTTTATTGAGAAAATAAAATTTATTAATTTTTTTTTTAATTTTGTTTTTTTTTATAATTAACGGATTTTTGCTTTTTTTCTAGTTTATCATTCCTTCGAAAATGATGGCCGCCAATCCGAATCAGCGCGTTGTTCTCGTTAATCAGCACTGCGATGCTTTGCAACAACAACAACAACAAGCGCACCCCCAACAACAACAACAACAACAACAACAATTGTACCTCATTCGACAGGCTGGCTCACAGCAAACTCCCGTAAAATTTTGTTGTATAATTTGCAATCTAGAACTATGAAAAAAATCTTTTTTTTTAATTGGAAAAAAAGGATTTGCCCATGTTGTAGATGTTTCTTAATTTAAAAATATAATTTGTTATTTTAAAAAAAACAAATAATGCTTATTGTTTTTTTTTTCAGCTAACGCTTATTCCCGTCGTTCAGACCTCGCAGCAATCGCAGCAAGCCGCGTTGACGACGACCACGTCGCTGCAGCATCAGCAGCGAGGCGGCGGCGCGCAACAGCCACAAATCGTTCAAGGCGGCGCACAGCAAATCCAACTGCACGGCGCTGCTGGAAAATTGATTGGCGGAAGTGTGGTAGTTGCGTCAACGGCTAGCGGCGGCGGCGCCTCCATTCAAGCACAACCCCATCAGATTCAGGTAGGCCGACGAAAAATTTTTCGGTTCTAACTATTATAAAATAGTCTATAATAGCTAATTAATACTTTATAAAAGCTAATTAACTTTATCTCATGAACAGCTCGCGAGTTATCGAAGCTTATTAGACTCAGATGACTTTGACAAACTCTAGAACGTTACTTAATTTAAAAAATGACCAACAGAGACACGTCTTAGCCATTTTAGTCTATTTGCTGAGCTTTTATATTTCTTTTTGGTTAAAATTGATGTATAGAGTGTCTAAAAAACTTATATCTGACTTCTCCAGCTTGTGAAATGTTCAAGCTTATAATTACAAAATTATATGTATACAATTAATTTGATTCTTTTCTCTCCCTTACAAAAGCTTTTTTTTAAATGTTTTTAATTAAATTAATCGTTGCGAAATGGATTTTAATTAGCCATTTTTCCAGCTGATACCCCAACAACAACAGTCGACCGCGAGCATTATGAACGGAAATCGAATCATTTTCCAAACGTCTCAGCATCAACAACAGACTCGAATAGCGATCACGTCCCAGCAGCAGTCGTTGACAAAACCGGTCGCCAGCACTACAAACACCACTGCGCTAAAATCCAACCAACAACAACAAGTACAACAACACACACAAACGAGCTCGGCGCTCAGCCTTAGCTCGCCCGTAAAACAGGAGATTTTCGACGAGTCCTTCAACGGTCCACCAACGACGACGACGACGACCAACGCGATACAAAAGAACGCCACGCCAAAGACGCCGCAACAGCGTATTACACTCGGTAAGATTATTATTATTGTAAAGGATTCATTTTTAAAAAATTTTTTTTTATTCTATTAGCTCGGCCCATTATCAATGTCCATTTAAAATAGTCATAATTACCTTAAGTTTGCGTGGTACTTTGAGCCAAATTTAAATTCACGCCAGTGAGTTCATTCTGTTCGTATCGTCGGATCCGTAGGGGTTCAAATTTTGTGCCCGCCTTTGTCTCGGTTTCATAAAAGTGAGCGCAAAATTTGGACCCCTGGCGGATCCGATACGAACAGCATGGGGTAATTCGGCGGTGCGACAAAACGGGATGACCAAAATGGA
This sequence comes from Bradynema listronoti, assembly GCA_024678965.1. Lineage (NCBI taxonomy): Eukaryota > Metazoa > Nematoda > Chromadorea > Rhabditida > Allantonematidae > Bradynema > Bradynema listronoti. The sequence continues at coordinate 4,450,792 of JANLNO010000006.1, forward strand.
ATGATTACACCCTTTATAAAAGGCTAAGCTTTATGCCTTTGCCCTCTATTTTGTCTCAACTCCAATTTGTATATATTATCAGGTTTTTTACGCGTCAATTACTTATCAAAAATGGCGATTTAATGCGAAAAAATAAAGACTAAATTTGACTTTAAATTTGAAAAAAAAATTTTTGCTGCTAAATGGTCGCTTATTATTTTTGTGGACTTGTTCACAGAGGGATGAAAATTTATTTAATTTAATCTGCTGATTAATAAAAAATTAACTTTTTATGCGAGTAACTTTGCAAATAAGTTGTAATAAATTTTTTTTTTTAAATTATTTTTATATAAGTTTTTTTTTGAATTTTTAATTTTCTTTTTTTCAGGAAATCTTCACTTTCAACAGGATCCCAATGATCCACAAAAGTGGATTATCACGAATGAAAGCGGCAGTTCGGCTTCCATTCCGTCCAGCGCGTCCGTAGTGCGCTGCGGCGGCAGCGTTCTGAATGGAAACAGTTTCTCCGTCGGCACAACGTCAAAGGGACGGCCGCCTCTTGGCGCCTTTTCGGCGCCAAAGTCGACGGCGTTCGCTCGTTTCGGAGCTGGCGAGCGTCCCGCTGTGAAACCGTCCACGAGCACTGTCGGTGCCGCGGACGCCTTTGGCGCGGACGTCGGATCACCGCTTCGGCGTCAGGCGAAACGCGTCGCGTGCACCTGTCCCAATTGCGCGACCAGCAACGCGACCGGGCACCGAATGTAAGTCATCCGTTTTACATTGCAAAATATCAACAAAAATAAACTTATAAAGATTCCATGTAAAATTTATGTTAAATTTAAACAAATTATTAGGTGATAATAATGATAATAAATTGAAGCGAAAATATTATTATATAATAGTCAATCAAACAGCATTTCAATGTAATTAATATCCATTTAGTAGAAGTTGGACATATACAACTTTCTTTATTTTTTATTATGAAAAACAAAGATTCAAAATAAAAAAATACCACTAAAACAATTTTTTTTAAAATATTATAAAAATAATTTGATGTTTTTGAGTAATTTTTTACCTTTTTGACAAAGGCCCAAAAAATATTTTTTTTGGAAAAAACGCTCAGCTTTTAATTTCTCAGCACCCACCCAATCAGCCGAAAGATGGTATATAAATTTGAATAATCATCGCGTTGTCGTATTATAATTTTTTTTTATTTTGTGGGTGCACAGAGGAATTGAACTCGGGCCAAAAGTCGAGCAAAATCCGCTTGACCACCGCCTCAATTGATGGGAATTTTGTGAAAAATTGTTTTTTATTTTCAATTTTGTAAAAATTTTAGCGGTGAAAAAGGCCGCCTGCACGTGTGTCATTTGTGCGGTAAAACCTACGGGAAAACGTCGCATCTGCGCGCGCATTTGCGCGGACACGACGGCAATAAGCCATTTGTGTGCGAATGGGAATCCTGCTCGAAGAGTTTCACGCGCTCCGACGAATTGCAACGCCATCGACGCACGCACACCGGCGAGAAACGCTTCGAGTGCGAACGATGCGGTAGGCGATCAACGCCAAAAAATTACTTTAAAGCTCTAGAGTATAAACCAATTTTTTGGCCTTTAGAAATTGAATTGATTTTAAAAGAACCGTTTTAGTTTTCCCGATATATCTTTATTACGATTAAATTTTTATAATAGATTAATTTCTGAGCGTTAGACTCTTATAATAGCGTTCAAAAAAAACAAAAAAAAAACGGACACTAGGTGAAAAAAAAACGGACACTAGAAAAAAAAAATTGGACGAAAAAAAAAATTGGACGTTAATAGCTCGTAAACGAGGCTAGCAATTTATATGGAGCTTTTTGCTATTTGATTGTCGTATATTTGTTAACTCATCCAGTGAAAATCGTTCGCTTTACGCAAAATTATGACATTTCATTTAAACGTATCCGCAAATTTGACCGTCCAAAAAAAAACGGACGCTATTGTTTTTTTAAGTATTTTTTTATAAAAACGTTTAACAAAGTTTGTTTTTTGATTAAAATTTTATCTAAGTCCCAAATAAGTTAAAACATTAAAACAAATAAAGGATACGTATAATCCGCACTTGAAAAACTCAATTTTATGCTAAAAGTCGACCGTAATCCAGAAAAAAATCGATTTCTGATCCGAATATGGATTTTTCTGAAAAAACTAAGCACGAAATTTTGCATAATATGCTGTGAAATTAAATAAATTTAATCCTGGAAAGTTATAAATAAAAATTGACTTTTTTATCGTAAAATTGAGTCTTCTGTTTTTAATAAGTACGCGACCGATTTTTCTAAATTCAATATATGTATATTATCGTGTTCCTTAAGATGGTTTTTCTATTAGTTTTTCCGAAAAAAAACGGCTCAAATTTTCTAATTCCCATATATTTCCTCTCCTTAAACTAAAATTTAAAGCAATTCAAAAATTTGATTTTTATAGGGAAAAAATTCATGCGCTCCGATCATCTCTCGAAGCATACGCGTACGCACACCAATCCTCGGCCGTCGCGTGCGCTTGCGTCGAGCGATTCCGTCTCGCCGACAATTTTTACAAGCGCCACAGGCACCGCCACCATCATCGCCTCGTCGCACAGCGGCATGCAATTCGTCGTTCCGCGCAATGGCGTCATGCCGTCGACGTCGACGACGTTGATTACGGGCCGAGGAGGGGCAACGATGCGATCACCCTCCAACACGTCGACGCTAGGCGGCTCGTTGCTTACGGCGCCATCCAGCAGCTCGGCTGTTGGCGGCGCATCACCGTCTGTGGTTCTCAACTGCGATCCGACGATTTCGGTCGCCGAAGCATTAGCGGGCGGATTTCGACGCGCCAACTAATGTGCTTTGATTAATTATTTTATTGTTATACTCGGGTTTTCAATATTCATATATTCATTTTTTTTCCTAAAATTATATGCTATGAAAATTTTGATTGATCTATAAACACGAACAAATTTTAATCATCTATATAAAATCATCGGCTCGAACACGATCAGCATAGGAGAAAAGTAAGCAAAACTAACAGAAATCGCTTTATTTTGAATATAATAATGGCATTGAGAAATCGCCGACAAATTAATTCGCTTAGCACGCGAAATGAAAATTGAGAATAATAAAAAAAATACAAATCTGATTGCAATTCAACCGGATCTCCTTTTTTTTACGGACTCGTACAATAATATAAGGATAATATAAAAACAACCGTTCCTTTTAAAAAATAAGAAAATATTAGTATGCATGTGTGTATTAATCTATTCGAAACCACTATAGCAACATGTCTCTGCACTGGTTTCAAATATGTTTTTTCACCGATCGATCGCAATTTTTTAGTGATTATTGTCATTTATTAGTTTTTCAGCTTGAGCTAAAAGTTACGTGAACATGGCTTTTTTATTTTTTATTCACAAAAATTCATACTGCGTGGCGCAATTTCATCCCCGATTGTATTTTTGTTTTACTTTTTAATCAAATTATAAAATTTCTAAATAGAAACCAATATGGACAGGTTTGGTTTCAAAAAAATTCGCAGAGTTGTGAATCGAATATAAAAAAAAAATTTACAATTTGGTTAAAAAGCAAAAAAGCTGCAGACAGGAAATTTACAAAAAAAACGCGTGATCCGTACACGAAAAACAAAAAAAAAACGCTCTGGTTTCGAATGGGTTAATGATGCATAATTTGAAAAAAAAAATTGCTCTAAATATTAAAATGAGATCATTTGAAAAGTTGAGAAAATTTTATAAAACGAATTTGGTTGTTTCTGGATTCTACAATTTTGAAATAAATTATTCGTTCAGTTAATGAAAATTTGGTCCATCGAAACATTTGGTTTAGATGAGAAATTTTGAATATTATACTAATTAAAATTAATTTTTTTTTCTTCAAAATACGACCAAAAAAGATGTTTCAATGTTAAAAAAGGTGTAATGTTAAAGAATGTATGTTACATAAAAATAATTAAATTGAATTGAAAATGATTGATTGTATTTGATTGAATATGACCGAATTTTCTTGTTAAGAAAGTCACGGTAAAATGGAATACCACTCGGAGTGCTGCTGACCCGGAGCGGCACGACATTGCGCGAACTGTTGTGAGTGCGAGTCGATTGCGCAATGTCCGATAAGTTCGTTGCGCGTCACGCCGTCGTGGTTGAGTACATTCACATGAAATGCGACGCGGTCAAGCGCGTCGGCGCTCATCACGTTGACGCCAGCCAATTCAAACGCGAACGACTCGTTGAAGATTGGCTCACGCGTCTTCTTCTTTACATGAGTCTTTTGTTTGATACGCCGTTCGCCGTCCACCAACATGTAAACTTTTGCGTGTGGATCTGCAAAATAATTTCTTATTTTGTTTACAATTAAACATTTCGTTTGTGATTCTTTGGTCAATTAGTTAACGAGTCTATTATGAAAATAAGCATTCTGCTGCCCACCCATTAGTCCAATTGCGTTGTCCTTTGGCAAGTCCTTCATCTTGAGAACGGCAAAATTGATGGAATTTGACTGTTGGTTGTATGCCATCGAGATAAGAACTTGGCCGCGTTGTTCGCCGATATTTTCGCGTGCCTTTAACTTTAACGTTGTGCTCAATTTTTGGCATGTGTTTGTAAAATCCAATTGCGATAAATGATAAATGCTTTCGCCGAGAATCATGTCGTGATTGTACGGGTCAAAGGCCAAAACCTAAAAATATTCTTATATAATTTTTGAGTTTTTGCAGGTTATTCTTTCATACCGCCAAATGAAGACTGCACCCTTTTACATTGTTCTCGTTGATACCATACATGGTGAATGTTTCATCATAGAAAGGATTGCGAGTACCACGCAGTACGCGTGTCTTAATGCGATGCTGATTTTCGGGCAATACGCGCAATTTTACGTATGGATTGAGGTGGCTGGCCGAAGAGGTCACATCCGCCTCTGCGCTGCCGCCGCATAACTCCGGGAGATCATGGCATGCAAGAATAGTCACCTATAAGAAAAACAAAGAAAATTAAAAATTTATCGTCAAATTTTAAAGTTATATGAAGAAAATCAAACTTGCAACGCCTTCGATGTTGCGTCATAAGAGAGCTGCAGAGACAAACTGCCACGATTGTCCGATGCAATAAGCGGCGGAACGAAAGCTGCGATACTACCAGCGCTGCTGCCGCTGGCGCAGCTGTCAGCGCGCACACGCGAAGGCGGCATTATACCGGTTGAATAATGAAGCGCTTGCTGACGTGTTGCATCGAAAGCTGCATACGGTGTGATGGGTACGCATTGCGGAGAAGCGCCCGACGAGTCCGAACCTTGCGGACTCTGAAGCGCGCTCGCCGACGTCGGTGATGGAGTTTGGCGTGGTGAGCGTGCTCCACCAATCATGCCGCCATTGGGGCGTGTCATTGGTTGAACGAAAAAGCCTCGACCTATAAAGTCGATAGTTTAAAAAGTTGAAATTTTTAATTTTAATAGATGATTGAAATTAGAGCACAGAAAGGGATTGCCTTTAGTGCTCGAAATCGACTTGATCGATCCGAGATTGGAGTGATGGATGAGCGGGGCGCGAAAATCATTTGAAGGGCGCCGTTTGCGGCGATTGTGTATGGTGGCGAGAAGAGCCACTAATGCTACGAAAACAACAAAGCCGCCGCCTACCGACAATAATTGCGATTCTGCAAGATGTTTTATAATTTGTATGTATTTTCTTCAAAATATTTACTTAATAAAAAGTTTTAAATAGCTTTTTTTAATAAAAATTTCGATTCTCGGACCCCAAAAAAAATTTTTTTAAATAATTTTTTTAGGTTTTCTGACACGAGGAATTCAAATTTAATAATGTTTTTTCACTGATTTTTTTTTGTGAAGTTTTTGACACTTTCAAAACAACATAATTTAAAATTTTTTGATTTAAAAGAAAAAACTTGGGGTCCGATAATATGTAAGAATTGAATTTTCTTTTGAACATATTTTTTATATAGGTATTTCTTTTTATTTTTTTTAATAAAAAATCAATTAGGTAACAATTATCGTTTTAATTCAAAATAATTGTAACTATGACAATTTTGTATAAACAACAAAAATTAATGTGTAGGCACGCATTAAACTACTTATTATAATCATTAGACTACCGTATTACAAAGTATACAAATTGCAATTAAAATTAGAACACTTCGATGAACAGGCAAAAAAGATCTAAAAATTAATTCTATCGTATAGGATTAAAAAGTGAAAGTTGAAAAGAGAAGTTAATTTTAATTTTTTTTCCAATTTTAAGAATGGAATAAAATCTTAATATAATATAAATGTTCAAGTAAATTTTGTTATGCAAATTTTTTAAAAATATTAGTTCGGCTTTATTCTAATTTAAATATCTATTAATTTTTTCTAGAACCCCCCTCTCCCTCTTGTATTTAATTTTTCGATAGATAAATTTTGTAAACGTCTAAAGTGCAATACAGAGTTATTTAATTGAAGCAATAATTAGATGCAACTTTAAGATGTATGCGCATTATTCTGATGATCTAGCAATTTTCTATGTATAATGTACATAAGTTACAATTGGCATACACTTTATTTAAAAGGTAAAAACCAAAAACATACCAAATGGTATAATATTTCGTGCTGACCTTCCCGAATACAGTAAGGAATAATCGCCCTCTGCCATTTAATGTGTTTAATAAATAAATAAAATAAAAAATATAATATAGAATAAAAATGTAAAACGCGACTAAATTTGTATATTAATTTAAATATCAACGAAACTAATTCAAAAAGTTTTTTATGAAAAATTTATAAAGCAATACTAAAAAATTAAAAAATCAATATACATTTTAATTGACTTTATCGCATTTTCAGCAAATTTAGCTAAGTTTTAAGAATCAAAAATTTACCAAAAATCTCCTTAAAAAATTTTTTAAAAAATTTTTAGAAGTTGCAATTTACTTAATACAAAAAGTTATTAGATTAAAAAATATGAGCGAGTTTATTTTTTAATACCTAATTTTTTTTGTTTAAATTTAAAAAAGCTCTATACGTTTCTAACAAAATTAATTAAATAAACAAAATCAATTCAAAAACAAATAAGCTAAATTATACATAGTGATTCAAAAAAATTATGATTAAACTTTGTTTATTATTGAAATATACGTAAATGCGAATTTTGAAAATGTGCCTCATGGGTTACGACATATACCCTTAGCTTATTTCATTTATAGAAGAAAATTACGAATATTAACATAGCAGGAAATTATTTTTATTTGACATTATTATATTTATTGTATTTTGTAATATAAGCAACAAATAGCGATCATAGTGGATAACTAATAAAAAATAGATGGACAAAATAAAAAATAAAATAGTCAAATTTTTAAAATGAATTACTTTAGAGTACGAACTTTTTTCGAAATCGATTATATATAATTCTCATTCACAAGTATAAATTAGACATTAAGGAATATTAACTTTGAGAAAAATATTGAGATAGGTCGAAATTAACTGCAGACAAAATAGTTGTTGATAGCAAAGAAGAAAAGCATTTTAGGTAATTATTTGGTATAGCAACGCACGATTCTAATAACCGCGTGAATAGTCTGCGAACGCTTTTTTGCGCTTTTTTAGTTCAGCATTGTGTTCACGCAAAAGTATAATGTTGGTTGGAAACAATTTATCGAAATAAGAAAAAACACAAAGAGATTAAAAAAGATACGTGAGTAGCAAATTTAGAAAAATATCTCGATGAAAAGATTAAAGAATTCTGACCGAAGGAAAGGATAGACGTTTGGAAATTGACTAGCGAATGCTTTTTTACTTCTTTTTCTTCCCGCTGATTCTCTGTTTTTACTTTAGGGGACTAAACAAATACAAAATTTTTTTAAAAACTTTTATAGCATTTTCGCCAATTTTTATGTCTTTGCCGTTGTTAAACATTCGAAAAAATTTGAGGAATAATAACAAAGAACAAGAACGCGCATACGTTAGTCAACGTTGACGAACACATTCTGCATTTATCTTCAGAAAAAACGAACGCGAAATTTTTGCATTTGAGGAAATGGCGTACGCTTTATCATAATTGAATAGAAAACGAACTTGTAACTTGTAAGAGAATAGGAGAAATAATTTAAAATATGAAAACCCTTATGCACAAATGTATTTGTATGAGAACGTAATAAAAAGTGTTAAAATTAAAAAGTAAAATGCTTTTTTTCAGCTTCCTTGTAAGGTATAAAATACAAGTCGTTTATGAGTCATTTCACAATGATTAGATACATATAGTTTTTATGCTAATATTTTTCCCCAATCTTTCACTTATTTTATTATAACTACATAGATTATTACGCGAGTATTAGATAACTTACTAAACTTAAAATATTTTTTTCCACGAAGTTTTGACAAAAAATACCAACAGCGAGACTGAAAATCGAGTTTTTAAATTAGGTATGATAGGTAATTATTTTGTCTTATTATCGAGTTCGATAAATTAATCGCACGGGCCTTCCAAACAAACAATAAGTTATATCCAAAAAAAATGGAAATTTAGTAAACAATCTAAAATATATTTATAACATAAAAGTGTATACAATAATTTGTACTGTTATGTAGATATACGAGAAGCACAATATTCTCTGGCAATATTGTTTGAAGTAAAAAACAACTTTTTTTAAACTTCCTTTTTGCAATTAAAATGTTTTATCTAAGGTTATTTCATGTGACGAATTCTTTCAACCGCAACGGCATAATTAGAATTATTATAATTTTGATTAAAAAAGAAAATAAAACTATATAATTGCAAAACGGAAATTAAGTTAATAATATTATTAACCAAACATGTTTTTAAATTTTATATTATTTTTAAAATAAAATAATGAAACAATTATAATCAATTAAATGTCAATACCATTATTTTCATTCCCGAAATAAAAGGAAACAAAGTCACGAAAAACATTTTTCTTAAAAAATTGTACAGAAGCATTTTATTGTAATAAAATTGGCCATTTGGGACTAAAATAAAACAAAATATTCAGCCTTAGACGTCTCGATAAAAGACTTAAACGCCGAGAATGACAACAAAACATTTTTTATTATACTTTCTTCGCAAAAAAAACTTTTAAATGTTAAGTGAAAGTTTGAGCTTATAATTACATATATAAGATGTTTCATTTTGGTCGCCCAATTTGTTTTTGTTTTAACTTTTTAATCAAATTATAAAAAAATTTTCCATTCGATTCCCAACGAAATTTTGGCAAAATTCAGATTGAAAAATTGAGTCAATTTCAATTTAAATTCAAGTTAAATTTACCCGTTTTTCACCTTTAAAAATGGTGTCAAAAAAGTTCAAATAAATATAAAATTTCTAAATCGAAACCAATATGGACAAGTTTGGTATCAAACAAAATGGTAAAACCTTAGGAATCGGATAGAAAAAAATTTACAATTTGGTTAAAAATGTAAAAAAGTTATAAGAAAAACAAATTGGGTGCCCGAAATGAAACATCCAATATATATATTTTTTCTACTTCATTATTGAGTTATTACTTTGAATTATTTTCTATAATTTATTGCTATTCGACCTTTATAATCTTTTTTTAAAAATTGCAAAATGGTCAATAATTAATTTGACTCAAAGGAGGGAGTAAAATTTGGTGCTATAATAACACTTTTTGGTGCTAAAATGTGCTAATCGTTATTTAGCACCAAATTCTAATCTGTAATTCTAATCGCACCTTCAGATTTCGTTTGCGGCTTCACAATTTCAGATACTAGGCTGAACTTAGGCTGGAGCTTTTGCCGTTAGCCTGCAGCACGTCCTTTGGCTTATGTCCGAGATTTTATGCTAATTTTAGGCTCAACTCGACAAATCGTCGAGTCGCAAATTAAGGTGCTTCTTTCTAACTAATTTGGAAAAAAGTTACAGTTGAAAAAGTAGTCAATTTTTATTTATTTGGAAATTTTTTGAGTGACTACAATTTTAATTGCAACACTTTCTTTCTAAGTTGGATTGAAGAAAATTTAAAATGTGTCTGAGAGAATTAAATTCTGAACACAATAGCTAAAATTAGTTTTCTGAAAAGTATGGGCCTTAAAAAGTTAACTAAAGTTAAAAAAATACGCAAACACCCCCAAAAAGTAAAAAAAATATCAAATCATTTATGGTCTTTAAAAAATTATTTTAATATGTTAAAATTAAGTGGTTCGTTGATTAATTATGAAGCATAACAATTTTCGTATTAAAATTCGTTTTATATTCGTATAATTTATTAAGCTAAAAATATTTTTTTACAATAAATTAATGAATAAATCACAAATTAAATTTGTAACAAACGAACAATTATTTAACAGACATGCTTAACAAAAATCTCAAAAAATGTTTACTTTGGCTTAGAAAATCCCAAATTTATTATAACAAACTTTCATATATATTAGCAATCAGCAAGATGGAATGTCTTTTTAAATTATGTATATGGTTTTAAAGACTTAAATTTAAAATTCAAAAAGAATTTTATATATTAATTATTTTTTATGCCCTAATTTCGCGTGTATAAGGCCGGGTGTTTTGAACCAAATTTAAATTGGCGCCAATGAATTCATTCTGTTCGTATTGGATCTGTTGGGGGTGCCCACTTTTATGAAACCGAGACAAAGACGGGCACAAAATTTGGACCCCTGACGGAGCCGATCCAACAGAATGAACTCATTGGCGCGAATTTAAATTTGGCTCAAAGCACCCAGCCTTATACACGCTAAATTGGGGTAAATAAAAATCACATAAGCTGGTAAATTGTATTCCATTATTCAAGACCAAGATATTTATTGACGCCCTGGACAATGGTGACAATAAGCGGTTGCCATGCTACCAAATATCGGATCCAATCCAATAATTGACCGTAGAAGAGATGTGGTTTCTCCCAGCTAAAATATGGAAACATTATAAAAAATATGTATAAAAAACATCACGACATTTGGGATATTTTTTTCTTCTTTTTTCGCAAATTTTCCAACTTACGGATTCTTAAACATTCGCTTAAGATCGACTTTCTCCTTGCAGTAAGGACATGTCTGCAATTTTCCAACAACACACCAACCGCGAATGCAAAATTCGTGAAAGGTATGCTGACAGGAGAGCGTATAGGATCGCTCATCGATTACATCGATTTCGTCTAATAGAGACATTCGGCTCTCATCACTCGTTGGATTGTCTCCAACAATGGCGCTAGAGGCAACGGCCGAGTTGCTGTTATGATTGGGCGATGCCCGTTCGCCCACGGGATCGCCGCATACCGCGCATACATCGTTTAGTAAAACGCGTTTAGGAATGCCTTCGTGGGTGAAGTACTAAATAACATTTGTATTTGTAGAATGGGCCAGAAAAACGGATTTTATTATTCTTTGAAAATAAATTTAATAAATAAGTATAACCAAAATAAAATATTTCTCCATTTATATTGAATCCGTGAATCAATATCAATTCTTTATTAATTCACTATTTGCTGGAAAAAAATTATACTCCGATTTTGCAGGCAACCGCATCGGTGTAAATATGCGCCAGATCACGACCGATAACACCGTAGTAAATGCCGTAAAATAGTAGGCAAATGCCAAGGTCCATACACGTGTTGCTTCGGACTCGAAAAATGAGGTTCACGCCTAATAGCGTGCCCATCAGTAGTAAATAGCCGATAATTCCCAGCACATAGCTGGCTTTGTGCAAAAATAGAAAATATTTATAGACCAACCTAAAAGGAATTTAAATTAGATTAAAGTTAGGATTCATTTTTGGAAAACTAAAAGAAACTTGGAAAATATCTGACTTTTCATTGTCAATGCCACCATATAAGTTTTAAATAAATTGTTTTAATAATTTTTCTTTGCATTCAAAACGCTCGTTTTAAAGGGAAAGAGAAAGATGATTTTGCGATTGCTCCGCTTCAGATGGCTGAAAATAGATAGTAACAAAGTAAAAAATAGATTAATTACCTAGGCGTTCTTCCTGAAATTATCGGCCTGGTGATTAATCGCCAAATATAGGCGCTAATAGCCGTGAAAATAATCCATGTTACAATAAATCTCCAAAAGGATTTCTGCACAGAGATCACTAACGGAATTATCCACAATCCAAATAGAGTTGCCATCTAGAAGAAAACAATACATAATTATCAATGTATCAAAAGCAAAACTACGTTTGTAAAAAAAAAACTAACTTGATAGGATTTAAAATGCTTTTTCTTCCACGTGACCAAAATAATCTGAGCGACAACCAACGCCACAAGAAAGACAATGAACATTTCCGCATGCATAACGTCATGACCGCGATGTTTCTAAAAAATTTAATTAAATGACAAAAAAGTGATTTATATAATAAAAAAAATTCATTCTATTTAAAAAAAAATTAAATTTAAAAAAAACAATTCGGAAACCTCATGCATGGCTTCGTGCTCTTTACGCCATTGCTCCGCTTCGGATGGCTGAAAATAAATAAGTATTACAAAAAGTTAAAATAAAAATTTATTAAAGTTTAAAACATTTAAAGCAGAAATGTTCCGAGTAAAATTTTCCAAATCAATTGTATTTTGCTTTGAATTTTTTATTTGTTTTATTAAAAGAAACCCCGGCCCCATTTGTTCATTTATTTGATCAAGAGAATAAAATATTTTCAAAATGGTTTGTTTTATCTGAAAGGGCGTTTTCTTGTAAATATTTTGAAACAAAAATTGTTTGTAGTAACTCAATTTATATTTATCGATAATCGACCAAAATTGAAAAGTGCGAAATTTGCCATAAAACTTATACATTTTGAAACAATTATTAGCTTTTTTCTTTACTTTATTTAGTCCTGATTAATTCTATTATGGCAAAAACAATTAAAATTTTGCATATCTCAATGGCTCCTTCTTTAACAACCTAATAATTAATGACTCACATCTCCGTCGATAAAGTCGTCGCTCATCGTCGCTTTTGGAAATCTTCTCGACTCCTTATCCAAACAAACCGCAAGTTCAGCGAATGCACAATTTATGGATTAGATTAGCAGATAAACACATATAAATTGAAGAACTACAAAGAAAAACATTTATCTCAATATACAGGATGTTTAAATGCGAATTAAATTTAAAATTTTCGTCGATATTTTTTTCTCTTTTAAAGTCCATTTTTTAATCTAACCAACAATAAATGAAAATATACATTTAAAAAAATGATCAAATCGATTGTAGCCGTATATTGGCCGTTTTGACGCGTTAGCAATATAAATCGACAAAACAATGTGGGAAAAAATGCAAAAAAAAAATTAAGTTCGCATTGCCAAAGGTGAATTGAAATTTAAATATAGCAAACTAAACACACATCGATGAAAAAATTTAGCAAATAAATTGAATTCCAACTGAGTTTGAAGATGAGAATAAGCCAAAAAAAAATCGGCCTATAATTTATTTATACATGCAATAATTATACGGAATATGCTAATATTTCAATATAATGCCGAAACTTTCCCACAATCGTTAAACGGCATCAATTTTTTTTCTTCTATAATTTAACTATTTTCATACTGCCAAAATATCGAGGACCACACAATTTTATTCCTCGACTTGCATATAACTGCTGAAATTGATGAAATCCACGGTCATGTAGTAGCGTCTTTGTAATGCGCACTCCATCATCGCCAAGTGAATAAAGAGATATTGCCGAATGAGTAAACAGATACTTAAAAATTTTTCGGCAACAAATGGATAGCCTGTTTGTGGTAAACTTTGGCTATCTCAAAACATAATTACAAAAATTATAAAATGTTAAGAAGAAATTTTCTTTATATTATGCGTCAGGAAATTTTAAGATCACCCATTTTTTAGCAAAAAAAAGTTATTTTGTAACGGATCAAATTGAAATTTTAAAGGGTTGTTTTTAATGTTAAGAAGTAGTAAAATTTCGTTTTTTTGAACTAAAATTAACCGTTTTATGACGTTTTCAATGGATCAAAATTTCAATTTGATCCGTTGCAAAATAACTTTTCTTTTGCTAAAAAAATAGGATGGTCTTAAAATTTTCGGACGCACTGTGTTTTCGTTGTTGAAAAGAATTTGTCGGGGAACGAAATCGTATTATATCTTTTATTTCCCAATTTCGGTAGCCGAAACTAATTGTATATATTACTAGCTAAAATGCGTTGCGAGCGCACAACATCCTGGACATTAAGCACCGCGCCGAAGGACATTTCGTGACTCGCATCCACTT